>CANXME010000343.1:0-1200000 GCA_948144175.1 Closterium sp. NIES-65 | reverse complement strand
AGGCTACTTCGATAAGTGCCCTTCAGGCGAGGTCCCCCAACGGCTCAATCGCACTCCAAGAAGCGAAGAAATACCCGCAGCTTCATATTTTTTGTCGTTTCACCCCCCGATAATTCCGCTTCCCGCCGTTCACCCAGCGTCCGCTTTTGTCGGGTGGGGTATAGTCGGTGTTGCCCGCGCGAACCCATCTAGGATGGAGGGGAAAAAACTATCGGAGTCGGGGACCCTTATTTAAAAGGAACTGTCGCCCAACCGTTTTGCAGCCCACCGCAAACGTCGCGCCACTAAACTCCACAGATCCCGGTCCCGCTTCGCCGCTGCGCCGTCACCTCGTGTAGACGCCCGGGTTAGGAGAAACCAGCGAACTGCACCATTGTTGTCATGCGGCGGCCGGATTTTTTCGCGTGCTGTTCCACCCAGCTCGCTTTTGTCGGAGCGGAACAGTGCGGCAACTCTCTTTTTTTGTCTTTTCTGTACAGCTGTCGAACGGGCACCAAACTAGATGCTTTTAACCAGCGCAGGGTAGGCTCGTGTTCACCCCCGTTATTCATCCGAATAAGGTCGACTGCATGAGTCGGAACCAGTAATCGGTGGGGATGGTGAGGTTCGGGCGTAGTAGGGCCGTAGATCGGTCCCACCGGCTTTTATCTGCTCCCCTCGACGTTCTTCAACCCCCGCTTAGCGGTTGGGCAGTCTCTTTTCGCGTGTCCCGGCGGCCTGCACCACACTCCGAAATTGTCGGGGTAGCACCTTGAACACCGTTTAATCGTGGGCTGCTGCGGCTGTCCCTGAAATCGGCTTCCTTGAACGGGGAAACCGATCTCGAAACTGTCGAACAGCTGGCAAGCAACTCCAGGCACACAGCAACAAACGAGTATTTTTCGGGTGTTCAGTCCTTATATGCCCTCGTGCCTGCGCCCCACTCCTACTAAGTGCGATTTAGCCACGTCGTTGTCTGTTGCCGCCCGCAAGTGTCGGCGGGTCCAAAGTTACCGTCTGTCCACAAGCACTTCTGCCGAAAATCGTCGACGACTCGCCCGCTAGTACGGTAAGCGCCGTACTATCTAGTCGGACGGGATGAAACTCAACCCCTGCTTAATTCAGGCGGCTTGAGCGTCTATCTCTCCCAGCCGTCGGGATCCTCTGACGCAAAACTCCATTTGCGCCTGGCGAGTTCTTCGAGCTGCCCTTTTCTTCACAGTCGAAACCTCCGAAAATCTCGCGCGCACGTTGACGAACAACCACGCCAACTACCGCACCAGACGACGACTCCGAAATCTTCGTGGATATGCCGACGCAAGACAGGTGCCACACGAAAATCAACTCCGAAAGCGTCGGAACGCAGCGGAAATAATTCACGTTAAATGTCGCGACAGCTCCAGCTGTCCATTGCCCGGGGGGAGGGAGGTCACGGTCGATCGCGACCGTTCGAGGCAAGGATCCGGCGGTGCCGAAGAGTGCACGATAAATTCATGGCCGCGAAGAGCAACTAACCCGTTCTCTTGGCCGGCCTAGGCAACTCCTGGACCCCAGGACCAGGCCCCTAGATTCGTTTTGAGGTAGTCTGACGCCTCAGAGTACACCCCTCTTCCTAGTCTGGCTGTCAGAGTTACCTATTTCTTTTAGTCTGAAAATTCAGACACGCACAACTTCTTTTGTCTGAAATGTCTGTGGAAATAAATGACCAGGAATGGAAATGACTAAACCAGTGTTGGGTACAAATACAACCCTAGAAAGCTGTACCCCATATGTGCTACCCCACTATAGCCTACAAACATGTATCAGCTATAATAATCTGACACACCCCCATAGGCAAAGTGGGGGAGAACAAGGGGTCACAAGACCAGTCAAGCAAAGCAAAGCAAAGCAAGCTCAGGGTGGATCACAAAGTCACCACACAGTCCGAGCACAAGAGCACGGCCAGAGGCCAGTTCACATGCAGGAGTACAGACATATATATAAAACTAGACAAGCAGGAGCAGGTATATATATGTCACAGTACAAGTAAAGTCAAGAAGAGAGCAAGTGAGGCAAGACAGGCACAAGACCCAGCTGGGAGCAGAAGCGCTGATGGTCACAAGGCGCGAGTGCCTTGGTGAACACATCAGCAGTGTTGGCCTCAGAGGCCACGTACGCAAGTCGCAACTGACCACGCTGCTGCAGCTCACGAGCAAGGAAGTAACGGAGAGCAATGTGCTTCGTTCTGTGCTCCAAGCGCTGCTCTCGACACAAGGCCAGCATGGCCTTGTTGTCTACGTACAACACTGGAGGAGAACGAGGCGGCTCTCCAAGGTCAGTCAGCAGGTAGGTGAGCCAGCGAAGCTCCTGTGCAGCCATGGCCCCGGCGTAGATCTCAGCCTCACAACTGGAGCTGAGAACCGAAGACGAACGAGTAGACCGCCAAGAGACAGAGCCGGAACCAAGACTGAAGGTGTAACCCTGTGACGACCGCTGCGTAGCCTGGTCGTCAGCCCAAGAAGCGTCCGCGTGGCCTGTAAGGACCACTGGACTCCGCCCTCCAAGCACTAGCCCCATGCCCGACGTACTGCACAGGTAGCGTAATACCCTCTTCGCTGCAGCCATGTGCTCTGGTTGGTGTCTCCCAGGAGCAACATAGCGTGCAAGAATGCTCAGAGGGTATGCAAGGTCAGGTCGAGTGCAGGTCATCAGGTACATGAGGCAGCCAACAAGCTGTGGGTACGGGCCACTCGACTCTACGGACTCATCCGAAGGCAGAGCTGAGAGTGAGTGGCGAGTAGACAGAGGAGTGGCCTGAGGCAAGGAGTACGTGAAGCCGAAGCGCTGAAGGACCTGCTGCACCATGTATGACTGAGTCAAGGTGATGGTGCGGCGTGCTCTGTCCCGAGTGATCTGCAAGCCAAGGTAGCTGCGCAGTTCACCCAGGTCTGTGCACGTGTGTCTCTTCAGTAGCTCGGACTTCACGTAGGCGAGTCAAGCAGTGTCCGCTGTGGCAAAGACCAAGTCGTCGACGTACACGAGGATGTAGAACGGCGGCAGTGAAGTGTCGGTGCGCAGAAACAGCGACGGGTCAGCAGTAGACGGAGCAAACCCAAGAGCCGCAAGCGTAGTCCTCAGTGTGTCGTGCCACTCATGCGGTGCCTGGCGGAGACCGTAGACTGGCCGTCGGAGGCTCCACTGGGTGCCAGGAGGGAAAGTCCCAGTGAAGCCAGGTGGACGGCGCAGCCAGATCTCCTCGTGCAGGCTACCCTGCAGGAACGCAGTGCTGAAGTCGAGAGAGTGAAGCTCGTAGTCGCGCTGAGCGGCTATGTGCAGCAGCACCCGAAGAGTGGTCATCTTCGAGGTGGGAGAGAAGGTCTGAAAGTAGTCAACTCCCTGCCGCTGACTGAAGCCACGAGCAACGTACCGCGCCTTGAAGACCGGTGGAGAGCCCGGCGGCCGCTTCACCCGGAAGATCCACATGCCACTGACGATGTTCGCCCCAGGAGGGGGAACTGCGTCAACGTAGGTGCCTGTGGACTTCCAGGAAGCCATCTCTGCATCCATAGCTGCCTGCCACTGAGAGGAGTAGGGACCCTCTACGGCCTCCGCGTAAGAGCGCGGAGTCGGGATGTCTAGTGCATCCGGGTCTCCCTCAGGAGCAAGCAGTACAGACGCGAGATGAGGTGAAGCAGCAGCCAGACACTGTAACTCCTCCTGCCTGTCCTCTAGGACGTCCGTGCCAAGAGCACACTCACCCTTGATGGACGGAGGACAGACAGACGCAGACTCAGCAACAAGACTAGCAGCGTAGTCTAGACGACAGCGAGCAGCAAAGTCGACGAGCTCAGCGACAAGAGCAGACGCAGCAGTGGACTCAAACGCGGGGTAAGTGACGACAGTAGCAAGCAGACGCGTGACAGTAGGACTGGCAGCACGAAGAGAGTCCGACTCAGGGTCGGCAAGCGCAGGAAGAGAGGACTCAGGAGGAGAAGGCAAAGGGGCACGCAGAGGAGCAGTGGACGGACGCAGAGACATCCGGTGCGTGCCAGGGACAGGAGGAGGACGCTGACGCGAACCGCGACCACTAGCGCGAGCAGTACGAACAGGCGACGCGGGACGAGACGCAGGCTCACGACGCTCAGTAAGACCTCCAGTAGGACCAGTGTAAGGAGAGGGAGCAGGCAGAGGAGAGGAAGGCTCCAACAGTGACTGCGACTGGACAGGCTGCGGACACTCTACCGGAGGAGAAAGACCAAGAACCTGCTGCAGGAGCGGAACAAAGTACGGCCGAGGCCGCGTGGCAGCTCCAGACTCAGCAGGGACAGCACCAGCACCCTCAGCGACAGTACCAGCGCCACCAACACCTCCAGCGGCAGGACCTCCAGCAGTACCAGCAGCAGAACCACCGCGAGGACAGACAGCAGTGGTCTCAGCACCAACCCCCTCAGCAGCTCCAGCTCCAGGAGGACCCGCAGGCCCAGCAGCTCCGGGACCGGCAGCACCAGCACCCTCGACTGTCGAAGAACCTACAGCTCCAGCAGCACGCCTCCAGCGGCGAGCAAACCACTCGCGCAGCTCCTGTGGAGAGAGGGGCTCCCGTCGAGACGCAGCAGCAGAAGAAACCCCAGGCTCAGCACCCCTAGGCTCAGCAGCTCCCAACTCAGCACCCCCATGCTTTGCAGCTCCAGGCACAGCACCCCCCGGCTCAGCACCCTCCGCAGTAGTACCCCCAAGCTCAGCACCCCCAGGCTCAGCAGCTCCCAACTCAGCAC
This sequence comes from Closterium sp. NIES-65, assembly GCA_948144175.1. Lineage (NCBI taxonomy): Eukaryota > Viridiplantae > Streptophyta > Zygnematophyceae > Desmidiales > Closteriaceae > Closterium > Closterium sp. NIES-65. The sequence continues at coordinate 1,195,267 of CANXME010000343.1, read as the reverse complement.
CCCCAGGCTCAGCAGCTCCAGGCACAGCACCCCCCGGCTCAGCACCCTCCGCAGTAGTACCCCCAGGCCCAGCACCCCCAGGCTCAGCACCCCCAGAGTCAGCACCCCAAGGCTCAGCACCCGTAGCAGCACCAGAGTCACCAGTAACCTCGACCGGGTCAACTGCGTCTACCTGGGACACACCTGAGGGGGCAGGAACCTGAGGGGGGAGGGGGTCTACCGGGGGGGGAACCGGCACAAGGAAGTCCGGCGGAGGGGGGAGGGAAGAAGTGCCGTAGGGGAAGAGGCGGTAGAAGGGGACTGACTCGTCGAACGTGACGTCCTGGGAGGACAGAACACGACGATAGGAGGGGTGGTAAAACTGCCACCCGGGAGCGTCTGTGGGGAAGCCAAGGAAGACACAGGGAGCAGCACGAGGGGACAGCTTGTCCGCAGACAAGTCGCGGACAAACGCCCGAGATCCCCAGACACGGAACGCCGACGCATCGCCAACCTTCCCCGTCCACAGCAAGACTGGGGACATCGCGGGCCGAGAGACCCGGGGGTGAAGGTTGAGCTGATGCGCCGCGTACCTCACCGCAAACGGCCACAGAAAATGGGGGGCAGCCGCATGCATCATGGACGTACGAGCGACATCCATGACCATGCCAATGCGGCGCTCAGCAATCCCATTTTGCTGTGGAGAGTCCGGAAGCGTGAAGGTCTGGCGGATCCCCCGTGCATGACAGTAGTCTCGCAGAAGGCGCGAGGAGAACTCTCCGCCTCTGTCCGAGTGCAGACGCAGAACAGGAAAGTCCGAGCCGAAGCTCTTCCTGAGCTGGAGACGAGCCTCGCGGATCCAGTCGATCAGCACCTCAGTGACAGCACCCTTGCTGCGCAAGGGGAGGACTGTGGTGTAACGCGAGTAGTCGTCAACCACCAACAAAAAGTAGCGCTCATGACCCTGCCCACGGACCGGGGGTTGGGCCCCACACGTCCATGTGAAGCGTCTGCAGAGGAGCCTTGGTCGGGGGGAACTGGGAGGAGTGAGGAGCAGCCCGGAGGCGACCCTCGACACAGGGGACACAGGAAGGTCCTGGCCCGGAGGGAAGGGGAGGGAGAGACTGGGGAAGACCAGAGACAAGGACACGGGAAGCCATGCTCCGAAGACGGGGCAAGGAGGGGTGGCCAAGACGGTGGTGCCACAGGAGAGTCTCGTGAGACAGGAGGCAACAAGAACAGGGGGCAGACTCACGACCAGACCGGGACGCAGCAGCAAGCACCTGACCTGACGCAGCTAACTGACCAGACGCAGGGACAGGAGGAGACTCAACGGTCAGGGTGTAGAGACTCGACCCCGGCCGACGCGAGAACGTGGCTAGGTGGCGGCCTGTGCGCGCCTCCGTGAAGTGGGTCACCCGCTGACTCGCAGGACTGAACTGGTGGACCCCCACATCCTGCAGGTCCGCGCCACTCACCAAGTTCGTAGAGAACGAGGGAAGGTACAGACCAGACAGGGTGCCCGAAGGGGCAGCCGGACACGGGAGGACAGTGGAGAAGTGAGAGAGGACAGGACCCCCAGAGGGGTCAGCCAGGGAGACTGCAACCGGCCGGCCAAGCGGCGTAAGGGTGGTGCGGTCTCGAAAGAAGGAGCGAGAAGCCCCAGAGTCAAGTGTGAAAGTAAGGGAGGACGAGGGCGACGCAGTACCTGAGAGCGTAGTCTCACCAGTACCTGAGAGCGCAGACGCACTGGCACCTAGAGTAGCCGCCTCACAAGCACCTAGCGCAGCAGTACCAATGCCCGGGTCGGGCTGGAAACACCGGTAACCCTCAGTCTCCTCACTAATAGTCACAGCATACATAGCAGCAAGGATAGCATCAAAATCAAGATCAAAGATCGCTACACCAGCCCTAAGAAGCTCATCCCAGCGAGGGATCTCACTACCCCTGGGGAACTGCTGACGCCAAGCGTCCGTCAGGCGGCCAAAGCAGCGCTGGGTGGGGTGGGCACCCCCACACTGCTCACCCGCGCGGTCGCCGGAACGAAGGACGTAGGTGCAAGGACCAGTACCCCCACCCCTCTGACGCTGAGTGTACCACTCACGAAGCTGCTGAGGCGGAGGGATGTCCCGCGAACGCTGCTGCTGCTCCTGCTGCTGCGAGCGCTGGCCACCACCGCCGCCGCTCCGCTGCTGGGTACCACCCCGACCAGCTCCACCCCCTCCACCACCACCGCCTCCTCCGCTTCCTCCTCCGCCGCCTCCACCTCCGCCGCTGCCACCACTGCCGCCGCCTCCGCCGCTGCTGCCACCACCACCACCACCCCCGCCACTACTCCCGCCGCCACCCCCACTCCCTCCGCCGCCTCCGCCGCCACCTTATCCGCCCCCTCCAGCTCCACCTGCGCCCTTGCCCCCCTTGCCCTTGCCAGAGCGACGTCTCCCACTAGGGGCAGACGCCGCGCCGACCGACTCAAGACCAAGCAGGTCGGCAGCAGCAGCAGAGGCAACAGAGGGCAGCAAGGGGGAAGGAGAGCACCCCTCAAAGATGGGGGTGCGAGGGTCACCACGAGAAGCTCCTACAGCGACTATGCTCTTCTCCGCTGCGAGGAGGGCCTTCTCGAGGACGTCGACGAAGAGGGTGGTGGGACAGACTGCGAGAAAGTGGTCCCTGACTACGCAAAGGGAGGCAGGGAGGCGTGCGACTACGTAGTAGAGAGTGATGTACATGGGGGGGGGGGGTTCTTAGCGCAGAACTCAGCAGGAAGGGCGGCGCGGTAGCGAGTGTCACTAGTGCGGAGGTGCGTAATGAGGTCAGCGACAGTGGGAAAGGCAGAGAGGTCAGGAAAGAGGTAGGGAAGCATGAGGCGGCTCAGTGCAGCAGTGGCGGGGGAGGAGTAGCGCGCAACTACAGCGTCGTACAAGGTCTGAGCACTCTTGTACTGACTAAAGTGCGCGCGCTCAGAGGTAGGGAGGTGGCGACGCACAGCAAGACGTGCAGCAGCATCGCGGGTGGCCCACTGAGAGCGCACAGTGGGATCAGCATCAGCAGCAGGAGCAGGAGAGGCGCCAGAGGTAAGGTCAAAGAGAGAGAGGCTGTCTGCCCTATCGCACTGTAAAAACAACTGCAGGTCGTCTACCCAGACCTCAAAGTCAATGGCGCGACCCTCAGCGTCAAAAGCTAGGACACTAGGGGTAGCCATGACGACGACAGTGAAGCAGTGCAAGCAGTAGGGAAGAGCACGCAGTGACAGTGGGACTGTGCTCACCAGGCAGGGCAGGCCGGGCAACTCTGCAGAAGGGCGGCTCGGCGACTCAGCGACTCGGCTGCTGGGCGGCTCGGCTCCCGGGCGGCTCGGCGGCAGGGCGGCTCTGGTGCAGGGCGGCTCGGCTCCCGGGCGGCTCGGCGGCAGGGCGGCTCGAGTGCAGGGCGGCTCGGCTCCCGGGCGGCTCGGCGGTAGGGCGGCTCGGGTGCAGGGCGGCTCGGCTGCACTGCTGCTCGGCTGCTGCAGGGGGGGGGGGGGGCGGCTCGGCTGCTGCAGGTAGGGTGGCGGGGTCGCGAGACCAGGGGCGGCGGGTCCGAAGTAGCAGGGCCGGCAGGTGCAGAGGCGGGGACGGCGGGGCCGCGGCTGGTGGAGCGGCGGGGCCGGCAGAGAGGGCGGCGGAGCCGCGGCTGAGTAGGCGGCGGGGCCGGCGGCGTAGCGGGCGGCGGGGCCGCGTCGTAGTCGGCGGGTGGGCCGCGTCGTAGCGGGCGGCGGGGCCGCGTCAGAGCAGGCGGCGGGGCCGCGTCTGAGGTGGCGGCGGGGCCGTGTCAGATCAGGCGGCGGGGCCGCGTCAGAGGTGGCGGCGGGGCCGCGTCAGATCAGGTAGCGGGGCCGCGTCAGAGGTGGCGGCGGGGCCGCGTAAGAGGTGGCGGCGGGGCCGCGTCAGAGCAGGCGGCTGGGCCGCGTCGTAGCGGGCGGCGGGGCCGCGTTAGAGTAGGCGGCAGGGCCGCGTCAGAGCAGGCGGCAGGGCCGCGTCGAGCAGGTGGCGGGGCCGCTTCGTAGCTGGCGGCGGGGCCGCGATAGGGTGGCGGGGCCGCGACGTGGCGGCGGGGCCGCGATCGGGTGGCGGGGCCGCGATCAGAAGGGGTGGCGGGGCCGCGTCTGAGGGACGGCGGGGCCACGAGCGAAAGGGCGACTCGAGGGGTCGCTAAAAAAAAAGGTGCGCGCCTCGGGGCGCGCTTCGGTGGGCCCTAGGCAACGTTCCCACAGGGAACTCGCTCTATACCATGTGGAAATAAATGACCAGGAATGGAAATGACTAAACCAGTGTTGGGTACAAATACAACCCTAGAAAGCTGTACCCCATATGTGCTACCCCACTATAGCCTACAAACATGTATCAGCTATAATAATCTGACACTGTCAGAGTTACTTCAAATTTTAAGATGTTCATGCAGTTTCATAACAGCATAGCTAAAATAGCATTGAAGCTGATTATAGCATACCAACACAATTGTGCGGCCAGAAATGGGGCACTCTGATTGGTCATTTGTTAAGAGTTAGGATCACTGAGCAGTCAGGGTCGAGTTGAGCTGTGGGCATCAGACAATGGCCTCGTGCAAGTGCCAAGTGTGGTAAGCTCCCAATCAGCTGACCTGGCAGCAAGCACGGTATCGCTCGGAACTTTTCTGGGCTGGGCGCGCTGGCTGCAGCAAGAGTTTTCAACTGTGTACACCCTATGTGCGCGGAATATTCTCTCCTAAAGTTGCAGATTCAAAATTTTGACTCGGTTTGGGAAGGGGAAATGATGTGCGGTTCTGCTGAAGTACGAGACTCATATGTGACACGGCTTTCGGTTGCACCAATTCGCTTTTCGCCATGTGCGATTCGCTAAAATCGTTTTGGCCATGTGCGATAAGCTATCTAGTTTCACAATTTAAGGGTTATTATAAGCCCCCAAAGAATTCGACACTCGAGATAGCGTCGACAAAGTAGTGTGTCCTTGTACCCCTACTCGAGCAGTATTATCCGGAGGAAATCATTAGTGCTGGCCCGTACACACGTGGGTGTATCGAAAAAAAGTTTCGAGGAAGTTTCGTTCCGATAACCTTTCATTCAGTCGGCGGAAACCCCTGTATAGCTGGTTCCAGAGTGGACCCCCGATATAAGTCAGAGGCTCAACCTACACTACTATGACTACTCTGAATTTTCAGACAAGTCTGTTAAAAAAACACTGAAAAATCAGACAGGGTGCATAAAAAAATTCTTTGAGTTCAGACTAGGTACAAAAAAAAAGTCTGAACGGACTCTGAATCAGACTCCAAAGTCTGATATCTAGGGCCCTGCCCAGGACATCCTTCCTCGTCCCCCCCCCCCCCCCCCCCCCCCCCCCCCCCCCCCCCGAGGGGTATTACACTCTAAAAGAGGGGAAGGCTAGGAAAGTAGCTCTGATACCAGGTGTTATGAATGAACTTGCAGAGTGCGCAGTAAAACGAATAACGAGAACGACTGATTACTGAATTACTGAATCCCGATACAATGGAAGTGACGAGGCCTAAATAGGGGAAGTCCTAGCTGTTAACGGGAATGGAGTGTTGGCCCCGCCCTCGCTTGGGCAACGCCGACGACTTGGTCGGATGCACGGGAGTAGCTGCCGACTGTTCACAGTGGGATAGCTGCTCGACAGGTTATGTCGAGCGGCACCGGACCGCTGTGGTGTTGCTGTCGACCAGGATGCTCGACAGCTGCAACTAACTGGCCTGGGCGACGGGTGAGCCGTCCGGGAGGTCGACGAAGCAGTCCGTCGACCTACAGTTCGACGGGGAGGTCTACGGAGCATCCCGTCGAACTGCAGTTCGACCGGGAGGTCGACGGAGCAGTTCTGGTCGACGGAAGGGGTCCGTCGACCAAGGGGTAGCTTGACGGGAGGTGTGGTTGACCAGGAGCATCCGGTGGTCGACCAGAGAGACCCAGTGGTCGACGGGAGGCACCTGGGAGTCGACCAGAGCACCAGGGGTCGACCAGGTCGACCGGGTAACCTGCTCGACGAGCTCTGCGGAGGCACGCGAATGCCGTCGAGATCGCGATGGCGCAGGCGACTTCGGGCTGGTATCCCGAAGTCGATGTGGCTCGTCAGGCGCAGACAACAGCCGACGGATGCCCAACGAGGCAAGTCGGACCAATCGTCTGCGCACACCTGCGAGCGTGCGCACTGCTGTGTTCTACGGGGCACGCCGTCGACCTGCTTTGTTGGCAGGTTGCCCTTCTGCAGTGCTGGCGCGGCTCCTCTACGCAATGCTGGCAGGCGGTCGACCGAGCTGCGCTGGCAGTCGACCAGGCTAGCTGCAGGGTTGCTAGGTGCCTGATGTAGTCATTGTTGTCATTGCTTCTTTTATTCAATTCTGTAATTCCAACTTTGCTAGTGGAAACTCTTGCCAATTTCTCCTGTGAATGTGCAAGCACTAAGGAACCAAGCAAAGCTGAGATCACCTCTAGTAGTTCGTGCCAACCCTGTAGTCTAGCTCACTGCCGTTGTAGAGTGGATCTCCGCATGGTACGGTGAGCGTGGAACGAACACGCGACCTTCAGATAGGAGCCGACTTTTGCACCTACTAAGTCGTTCGTAGGCCGGCAGCAACGATAGTCGCCATGGTCGACCCCGTAGTTGATGCGGGTGTAGCTGACACTTTGGAGGCACGTTTGGCTGACGCGAGGAGACGCCACGCGAATGGCGAGTACGGGACGATCCCCTTAGTGATCGCCGAGTTGGGCATCCGGTCGCAGTGGGCGACGGAACACCCTTCCCGTCCTGCTTCTCCTCGACCGGTGCGCAACAAAGGTGGCGTCGACGACGAGGTCGACGGTGGTGCACGAGTCAGCGGCAGCGAAGGCACGAGGCATAGAGGAGTGATCAAGGTCGACGGTGGTGTCGACGGAATCCAGGCGCGAGTGCAGCGGTCGACGGCGGCTGCAGGCAGCTCGCACGCCGACGTCGATGTTCGACGTCGCTCTCCTCTACGAAGTGGTGGTGGGCTCTCGGCGACGACGCATGTGACGGCGGGCGGGATTGCACCGGCGTATGGCTATTTTAAGTTCTCGCCGGATCGAATCACCGTCGCTCCGCTGCAAGGCCGACGGGACCTCATCACCTGGAGGGAGTCGATCGAACCTCAACTGGAGGTCGCCGGGCTGAAGGGCTTCGCCGACGGCACCGTGCCAATTCCGCCCGAGGAGGATGTCGGGCTGCGCGGGGAGTTTCGTTCTGCTCACCTGCTCACCTTTATGGTCATCTCGAGGTGCTGCTCGCCGGTGGTACAGCTGGCGCTCAGGAGCTGTCGAGAGCGACTGGATGCCGGTCACCAGGCATGGCGCTTCATCATATCGACGTACCAGGTCAGGGACGACCTGTACATCGAGCAGCTGGAGGAGAAGATGACCCACATTCGGATGGGCGAGCAGGAGTCGGCGACGGATTACTGCAACCGTGCTCGACGGATCCTGGCTGAAATGCGAATGGCAGGCGCCGAATACTCGACGGCGTCCTACATCACCCACATCGTCAAGGGCTTGCCGCGCAGCTACAATCTCATGAAGAGGATGATGATGGTGCCCGGCACGCGTGAGTCCCTCGACGAAGACTCCATCACCAGCTACATTCTCCAGGATGAGGCGATGCAGGAGGCAGAGCAGCCCACGGAGTTCCTTCCGCAGGCGAGTTACGCTGCACCGACGAAGCCGAATACACAGCGGGAGCAGCGCGGGAAGCCGGGCGGAAGTGGTAGCGGAGGTGGGCGGTCGACGAAGGACGTCGACGAAACGAGGTCGACGCGGGACAAGGGTCGACGAGGTGGTGGTCGACGGCGGGAGTGCTGGGTCTGCGGCGACCCCGACCATCTCTCCTTTGAGTGCCCCGACCGCGATGAGAGCGACGAGGACGACAACAAGGAAGGCCGCGGTCGATCGACCAGTCGTCGCCCCCGTCGAGCTGAGAAGCCGCGCAAGGAGAAGCAAGCGTCGAAGAAAACGCCCTCAACGAAGGACGTCGACAGCTCCAGCGGCAAGAGCCGAGGCGACGGGGAGGCGTCGTGCTCGATGGTCGGCGTAGTGGAGCCGACGGTCTCGCTAGCACCGGAGGCTGGCGAGGACTTCCAGGCGGTGGCAGCAGCTGTGCAGGCCAACCCGATGGCGGTGCTGCTCGACAGCGGGTGCTCCCACCACCTGATGGGGACGAAATCGGTCTTCGTTGACATGGAGCCGAGTGATGGGGTGAAGCATGTGCGTGGGTTCAACGGGGCATTGCAGCCTGTCGAGGGTCGCGGAACCGTCGCTCTGCAAGGGGAGGCCGGGAAGCGAGTCCTCATCCCCGACGTACTCTACGTTCCTGGCGTACAGGCAAACCTGTTGTCTGCTGGCCAGCTGAAGGAGAGCGGCGTGCTACTGCAGGGCGATGGCGATGAGATGCTGCTCGTCGACGCGACTGGCGAGGTGCTTGGTCGAGCACGCTACACCGGACGAGTCCTCTGCACCGACCTTCGCCCCTGCCCGACGCAGTTGCAGTCGACCGAGGTGGTGGCTCTGCGGACGATCACCTCGGCGACGAAGACGACCCCCGATAGGATGCATGCGCGGCTTGCCCACGTCAACGTCGACACGATCAAGAGCTCGGCGAAGCATGATGTGGCTACTGGGCTCGACATCACGTTGTCAACCGGAGCAGACCCGCCATGTGTCTCGTGCGTCGGAGGAAAGCTGGCGCGGCACACCTTCCCCGCCAAGGGCTCGGATGCAGCGGAGGCGCTGGCTGTCGTGCACATTGACTTGTGCGGGCCATTTCGGGTGGCTACCAAGGATGGCAGCTTGTACTTCCTGCTGCTGAAGGATCGCCATACTCGATTTGTATGGGCGATGCCGGTCGCTAAGAAGAGCGACGTGCTGCGGGAGTTCGAGAAGTGGCTGGTGCTTGTGGAACGACAGACGAAGAAGTCGGTTCTGTCGCTTCGCTCCGATCGAGGGGGGGAATTCCTCGGGAAGGCGTTCACCGACTTCGTCGACGGGAAGGGCATCGTCCACGACCTGACGTGCCCCTACACTCCGCAGCAGAATGGCATGGCCGAGCGGGAGATGCGTACGGCCGTCGAGTCCGTGCGGACGATGTTGCTGCACATGGGCGTGCAGCACCATTGGTGGCACCTGGCTCTACGACAAGCTGTCTGGGTGCGCAACTGCTTGGAGCGGTCGACGACGCCGCCGGGGACGACTCCGTACCAGCTGCTGACCGGACAGAAGCCCGACCTTACGCTGGCGCGGGTGTGGGGCTGCATGGTGCAGTTCATGGTTCCCGAGCAGCAACGAGGTGGAAAGCTGGCGCCGAAGGCTCGCTGGGGACTTCACCTGGGTGTGTCGCCAGCGAGCAAGGGCTGGGAGGTGCTCGACCTGACCGACAACAAGATGGTCACGTCGGTCGGGGTGATCTTCTATGAGACGCTGTCGCTGGAGGTGTGGAAGGCGAAGTATGGGCCGGCGTCGAAGCGGACGCAGGCGCACCCGCCGACGGACACCTCGACAGCGACGGATCCCCTGCTCGCCGAAGTCGACGAGCCTGCTGATGAAGATGCTGTGGAGGTCTTTCCACCTCCCCCTGTTCTTGCTCCTCCGTCTCCCGTCGCCGATCTGCCTGCGCCGACACCTGTGTCGGCCACCGACGATGAGGGGAGCCTGGAGGCGTCGCCTGTGGCGCCGGCCAATGGCATCGCCGGCGGACGACAAGGCGCCAAGCTCGACGACTACGATGGAAAGCCGTCGAAGACAGGGGAGCCGGTCGAACAGGAGCCATCGGCAGGGGTACACTCGATAGGGGAGCGGCAACCGGAGCGGTCGACAGGAGAATTGTCGAAGGTAGCAGCAGAGGAACAGCCGGTCGAAGGGTCGAAGCAGCTGGTCGACGACGTTCTAGTTGAAACGAAAGGGGAGCTATCGGCGGGTGAGGAGTCCACCGACAGCGACGTGATGGAAGTGCCGATCACGAAGCCTGAGCTGCGACGCTCAGGTCGAGCTCGACGGCCGCCGGAGCGGTTGAGCTTTCACGCCTGCTTACCGCCAGCTGCCTTCACCACGGTGTACGACGAGGTCGACGACGACCTGCTGTACGACGATGCCGAGGAGGATGAAGACCCGTCGGAGCTCGACCCTGACGTGCATGCCGACCCCGAACACCGCTGGGACATCGCCACGATGACGGTGAAGGAGGCGCTGTCGAGCTGGAAGGGCGAGGCGGTGAAGGCCGCCATGGAAGAAGAAATCCGTAGCCTCATCGCTATGGGGACTTGGGAGCTGGTCGAACGCCCACGCGGGGTGAACATTATGAAGAACCGATGGGTGCTGACGACCAAGTACCACATCGACGACACCGTCGAGCGCGAGAAGGCGAGGCTGGTCGTAAAGGGCTTCACGCAGGTGTACGGCGCCGACTATGACGAGACGTACTCGCCGGTGAGCAGCTACATCACGCTGAGGATCTTCCTCAGCATAGTCGCCGTCCTCGACCTCAACCTGATGCAGCTCGACATGAAGAACGCTTTCCTGCAGAGCAAGCTAGACAGAGTGCTCTACATGTACCAGCCGGACTACTTCGACGACGGGACCGGCCGGGTGTGTAAGCTGCTGAAAAGCCTCTACGGGCTGAAGCAGTCGCCGCTGCTGTGGTACAGGGCTCTTGACGGTGTGCTGCTGGGCGCTGGCTGGAAGAAGAGCCAGGTCGACGAGGCGCTCTACTTCAAGACCGGCGACGACGGTGTGACCTGCTGGGTCTTGGTCTACGTCAACGACCTGCTCGCCGCTAGCAGCAGCACCGCGATGCTGAAGGAGCTGAAGAAGCTGCTGGAGGCCGCCTTCAAGCTGCGTGAGATCTCGCCGGTGGAAAAGTACCTTGGGCTGGAGATCGTGCGCGACAGGCCGGCCAGGAAGTTGTGGCTGCACCAGCAGGGCTACGCCGACAAGCTGCGCAGGTGCTTCGTCGACGAGGAGCTAGGCGGTCGAGTCCCGAAGACGCCGGTCTCGGTCGACGCCTACGTTCATCTGACGTTCGACGACGCGGGCGACAAGCAGAACCGGACGAGCACGGGAAGCTACGTGTTCGTCTACGGAGGGGCCGCCGTCTCCTGGTCGAGCTCGCGCATCAAGTGCGCGACATTATCATCGACCGAGTCGGAGTACGTGGCGGCCACGGATGCCGGCAAGGAGGGGCGTCGACTTCGCTTCCTCCTTGCGGAATTCAAGCTGCTCGACGCTGGGAAGCCGACCATCCTCCGCGTCGACAACAAGTCGGCAATCACGGTCGCTGAGGGCTTGGGGCTGACGGGCAACCTCAAGCACATGGAGCGACGCTACGCCTGGCTGCAGCACATGGTGAGGCGCGGGAAATTTGTGCTGAACTACATCCCTACCACCGAGCAGCCGGCGGATTTCGTGACGAAGGCGCTGCATTTTCCGGCTTTCAACCGGTGCTCTGTCGCCATCGGCCAAGTTCGCCTGGTGGACGTCGGCGACGGCGATGACGAGGTGCAGCAGTAGGTGCCGTGCCCTTCTGCACGGCTGGTGCGGTGACGGCGTGCTGTGTATGGGGTGCACGCCGAGGACGAGCTTTCTGCGTGGAGTACTGCCGTGTGGGCTGGAGGCCCAAGCGTGAGCGCGGCAGGGGAGTGTTAACGGGAATGGAGTGTTGGCCCCGCCCTCGCTTGGGCAACGCCGACGACTTGGTCGGATGCACGTGAGTAGCAGCCGACTGTTCACAGTGGGATAGCTGCTCGACATGTTACGTCGAGCGGCAGCGGACCGCTGTGGTGTTGCTGTCGACCAGGATGCTCGACAGCTGCAACTAACTGGCCTGGGCGACGGGTGAGCCGTCCGGGAGGTCGACGAAGCAGTCCGTCGACCTACAGTTCGACGGGGAGGTCTACGGAGCATCCCGTCGAACTGCAGTTCGACCGGGAGGTCGACGGAGCAGTTCTGGTCGACGGAAGGGGTCCGTCGACCAAGGGGTAGCTTGACGGGCGGTGTGGTCGACCAGGAGCATCCGGTGGTCGACCAGAGAGACCCAGTGGTCGACGGGAGGCACCTGGGAGTCGACCAGAGCACCAGGGGTCGACCAGGTCGACCGGGTAACCTGCTCGACGAGCTCTGCGGAGGCACGCGAATGCCGTCGAGATCGCGATGGCGCAGGCGACTTCGGGCTGGTATCCCGAAGTCGATGTGGCTCGTCAGGCGCAGACAACAGCCGACGGATGCCCAACGAGGCAAGTCGGACCAATCGTCTGCGCACACCTGCGAGCGCGCGCACTGCTGTGTTCTACGGGGCACGCCGTCGACCTGCTTTGTTGGCAGGTTGCCCTTCTGCAGTGCTGGCGCGGCTCCTCTACGCAATGCTGGCAGGCGGTCGACCGAGCTGCGCTGGCAGTCGACCAGGCTAGCTGCAGGGTTGCTAGGTGCCTGATGTAGTCATTGTTGTCATTGCTTCTTTTATTCAATTCTGTAATTCCAACTTTGCTAGTGGAAACTCTTGCCAATTTCTCCTGTGAATGTGCAAGCACTAAGGAACCAAGCAAAGCTGAGATCACCTCTAGTAGTTCGTGCCAACCCTGTAGTCTAGCTCACTGCCGTTGTAGAGTGGATCTCCGCATGGTGCGGTGAGCGTGGAACGAACACGCGACCTTCAGATAGGAGCCGACTTTTGCACCTACTAAGTCGTTCGTAGGCCGGCAGCAACGATAGTCGCCATGGTCGACCCCGTAGTTGATGCGGGTGTAGCTGACACTTTGGAGGCACGTTTGGCTGACGCGAGGAGACGCCACGCGAATGGCGAGTACGGGACGATCCCCTTAGTGATCGCCGAGTTGGGCATCCGGTCGCAGTGGGCGACGGAACACCCTTCCCGTCCTGCTTCTCCTCGACCGGTGCGCAACGAAGGTGGCGTCGACGACGAGGTCGACGGTGGTGCACGAGTCAGCGGCAGCGAAGGCACGAGGCATAGAGGAGTGATCAAGGTCGACGGTGGTGTCGACGGAATCCAGGCGCGAGTGCAGCGGTCGACGGTGGCTGCAGGCAGCTCGCACGCCGACGTCGATGTTCGACGTCGCTCTCCTCTACGAAGTGGTGGTGGGCTCTCGGCGACGACGCATGTGACGGCGGGCGGGATTGCACCGGCGTATGGCTATTTCAAGTTTTCGCCGGATCGAATCACCGTCGCTCCGCTGCAAGGCCGACGGGACCTCATCACCTGGAGGGAGTCGATCGAACCTCAGCTGGAGGTCGCCGGGCTGAAGGGCTTCGCCGACGGCACCGTGCCAATTCCGCCCGAGGAGGATGTCGGGCTGCACGGGGAGTTTCGTTCTGCTCACCTGCTCACCTTTATGGTCATCTCGAGGTGCTGCTCGCCGGTGGTACAGCTGGCGCTCAGGAGCTGTCAAGAGCGACTGGATGCTGGTCACCAGGCATGGCGCTTCATCATATCGACGTACCAGGTCAGGGACGACCTGTACATCGGGCAGCTGGAGGAGAAGATGACCCACATTCGGATGGGCGAGCAGGAGTCGGCGACGGATTACTGCAACCGTGCTCGACGGATCCTGGCTGAAATGCGAATGGCAGGCGCCGAATACTCGACGGCGTCCTACATCACCCACATCGTCAAGGGCTTGCCGCGCAGCTACAATCTCATGAAGAGGATGATGATGGTGCCCGGCACGCGTGAGTCCCTCGACGAAGACTCCATCACCAGCTACATTCTCCAGGATGAGGCGATGCAGGAGGCAGAGCAGCCCACGGAGTTCCTTCCGCAGGCGAGTTACGCTGCACCGACGAAGCCGAATACACAGCGGGAGCAGCGCGGGAAGCCGGGCGGAAGTGGTAGCGGAGGTGGGCGGTCGACGAAGGACGTCGACGAAACGAGGTCGACGCGGGACAAGGGTCGACGAGGTGGTGGTCGACGGCGGGAGTGCTGGGTCTGCGGCGACCCCGACCATCTCTCCTTTGAGTGCCCCGACCGCGATGAGAGCGACGAGGACGACAACAAGGAAGGCCGCGGTCGATCGACCAGTCGTCGCCCCCGTCGAGCTGAGAAGCCGCGCAAGGAGAAGCAAGCGTCGAAGAAAACGCCCTCAACGAAGGACGTCGACAGCTCCAGCGGCAAGAGCCGAGGCGACGGGGAGGCGTCGTGCTCGATGGTCGGCGTAGTGGAGCCGACGGTCTCGCTAGCACCGGAGGCTGGCGAGGACTTCCAGGCGGTGGCAGCAGCTGTGCAGGCCAACCCGATGGCGGTGCTGCTCGACAGCGGGTGCTCCCACCACCTGATGGGGACGAAATCGGTCTTCGTTGACATGGAGCCGAGTGATGGGGTGAAGCATGTGCGTGGGTTCAACGGGGCATTGCAGCCTGTCGAGGGTCGCGGAACCGTCGCTCTGCAAGGGGAGGCCGGGAAGCGAGTCCTCATCCCCGACGTACTCTACGTTCCTGGCGTACAGGCAAACCTGTTGTCTGCTGGCCAGCTGAAGGAGAGCGGCGTGCTACTGCAGGGCGATGGCGATGAGATGCTGCTCGTCGACGCGACTGGCGAGGTGCTTGGTCGAGCACGCTACACCGGACGAGTCCTCTGCACCGACCTTCGCCCCTGCCCGACGCAGTTGCAGTCGACCGAGGTGGTGGCTCTGCGGACGATCACCTCGGCGACGAAGACGACCCCCGATAGGATGCATGCGCGGCTTGCCCACGTCAACGTCGACACGATCAAGAGCTCGGCGAAGCATGATGTGGCTACTGGGCTCGACATCACGTTGTCAACCGGAGCAGACCCGCCATGTGTCTCGTGCGTCGGAGGAAAGCTGGCGCGGCACACCTTCCCCGCCAAGGGCTCGGATGCAGCGGAGGCGCTGGCTGTCGTGCACATTGACTTGTGCGGGCCATTTCGGGTGGCTACCAAGGATGGCAGCTTGTACTTCCTGCTGCTGAAGGATCGCCATACTCGATTTGTATGGGCGATGCCGGTCGCTAAGAAGAGCGACGTGCTGCGGGAGTTCGAGAAGTGGCTGGTGCTTGTGGAACGACAGACGAAGAAGTCGGTTCTGTCGCTTCGCTCCGATCGAGGGGGGGAATTCCTCGGGAAGGCGTTCACCGACTTCGTCGACGGGAAGGGC
Organism: Closterium sp. NIES-65; assembly: GCA_948144175.1. NCBI lineage: Eukaryota > Viridiplantae > Streptophyta > Zygnematophyceae > Desmidiales > Closteriaceae > Closterium > Closterium sp. NIES-65. The sequence continues at coordinate 1,180,123 of CANXME010000343.1, read as the reverse complement.
ATCGTCCACGACCTGACGTGCCCCTACACTCCGCAGCAGAATGGCATGGCCGAGCGGGAGATGCGTACGGCCGTCGAGTCCGTGCGGACGATGTTGCTGCACATGGGCGTGCAGCACCATTGGTGGCACCTGGCTCTACGACAAGCTGTCTGGGTGCGCAACTGCTTGGAGCGGTCGACGACGCCGCCGGGGACGACTCCGTACCAGCTGCTGACCGGACAGAAGCCCGACCTTACGCTGGCGCGGGTGTGGGGCTGCATGGTGCAGTTCATGGTTCCCGAGCAGCAACGAGGTGGAAAGCTGGCGCCGAAGGCTCGCTGGGGACTTCACCTGGGTGTGTCGCCAGCGAGCAAGGGCTGGGAGGTGCTCGACCTGACCGACAACAAGATGGTCACGTCGGTCGGGGTGATCTTCTATGAGACGCTGTCGCTGGAGGTGTGGAAGGCGAAGTATGGGCCGGCGTCGAAGCGGACGCAGGCGCACCCGCCGACGGACACCTCGACAGCGACGGATCCCCTGCTCGCCGAAGTCGACGAGCCTGCTGATGAAGATGCTGTGGAGGTCTTTCCACCTCCCCCTGTTCTTGCTCCTCCGTCTCCCGTCGCCGATCTGCCTGCGCCGACACCTGTGTCAGCCACCGACGATGAGAGGAGCCTGGAGGCGTCGCCTGTGGCGCCGGCCAGTGGCATCGCCGGCGGACGACAAGGCGCCAAGCTCGACGACTACGATGGAAAGCCGTCGAAGACAGGGGAGCCGGTCGAACAGGAGCCATCGGCAGGGGTACACTCGATAGGGGAGCGGCAACCGGAGCGGTCGACAGGAGAATTGTCGAAGGTAGCAGCAGAGGAACAGCCGGTCGAAGGGTCGAAGCAGCTGGTCGACGACGTTCTAGTTGAAACGAAAGGGGAGCTATCGGCGGGTGAGGAGTCCACCGACAGCGACGTGATGGAAGTGCCGATCACGAAGCCTGAGCTGCGACGCTCAGGTCGAGCTCGACGGCCGCCGGAGCGGTTGAGCTTTCACGTCTGCTTACCGCCAGCTGCCTTCACCACGGTGTACGACGAGGTCGACGACGACCTGCTGTACGACGATGCCGAGGAGGATGAAGACCTGTCGGAGCTCGACCCTGACGTGCATGCCGACCCCGAACACCGCTGGGACATCGCCACGATGACGGTGAAGGAGGCGCTGTCGAGCTGGAAGGGCGAGGCGGCGAAGGCCGCCATGGAAGAAGAAATCCGTAGCCTCATCACTATGGGGACTTGGGAGCTGGTCGAACGCCCACGCGGGGTGAACATTATGAAGAACCGATGGGTGCTGACGACCAAGTACCGCATCGACGACACCGTCGAGCGCGAGAAGGCGAGGCTGGTCGTAAAGGGCTTCACGCAGGTGTACGGCGCCGACTACGACGAGACGTACTCGCCGGTGAGCAGCTACGTCACGCTGAGGATCTTCCTCAACATAGTCGCCGTCCTCGACCTCAACCTGATGCAGCTCGACATAAAGAACGCTTTCCTGCACAGCAAGCTCGACAGAGTGCTCTACATGTACCAGCCGGACTACTTCGACGACGGGACCGGCTCTTGAGATTAGAGAGAGAGAATGGGTGCACTATGAAATGAAACAAGTACAAGTACCAACCCTAATTGGGTTGTACCCCCTATGGGCTACCCCACTACAGCCTAAATATATATGCATCAGTAATATAATCATCTGACACACCCCCATAGACAAAGTGGGGGAGAGCAAGGGGTCACAAGACCAGTCAAGCAAAGCAAAGCAAGCTCAGGGTGGATCTCAAGGATACCACACAAATTCCGAGCATAAGGTCAAGGCCACAAGGCCAGTTCACATGCAGCAGAGCATATATATATAACAGTGCTAAACAAACAAGAGCAAGGATATATATATGCAGCAGTACAAGCAAGGTCAAGAGGTAAGCAAGTGAGGCCCAGTGGGCACAAGGCCTAGCAGAGTGCAAAAGCGCTGATGGTCACGAGGCGGAAGTGCCTTGGTGAACACATCAGCAGTGTTGGCCTCAGTGGCCACGAAATGCAGGCGAAGCTGACCACACTGCTGCAGCTCTCGAGCAAGGAAGTAGCGCAGAGCAATGTGCTTCGTCATGTGCTCCAGTCTGTGCTCCTCACACAAGGCAATGGTTGCCTTGTTGTCGACGTACAGCACTGGAGGAGAACGAGGCCGCTCTCCAAGGTCAGTCAGCAGGTAGGTGAGCCAGCGAAGCTCCTGGGCAGCCATGGCCGTGGCGTAGATCTCAGCCTCACAGCTGGAGCTGAGAACCGAAGAAGAGCGAGTAGAGCGCCAAGAGACAGAGCCAGAGCCAAGACTGAAGGTGTAACCCTGAGACGACCTCTGAGTAGCCTGGTCGTCAGCCCAAGAAGCGTCTGAGTGCCCAGTGAGCACAAGCCGCTCACGCCCTCCAAGCACTAGCCCCATGCCTGACGTACTGCACAAGTAGCGCAACACCCTCTTAGCTGCATCCATGTGCTCCTTCCGGTGACGGCCGGGAGCAACATAGCGTGCTAAGATGCTGAGAGGGTATGCGAGGTCAGGTTGAGTGCAAGTCATCAGGTACATGAGGCAGCCCACAAGCTCTGGATACGGACCACTCGACTCTACGGACTCATCCGAAGGCAGAGCTGAGAGCGAGTGTCCCGTAGGCAGAGGAGTGGACTGAGGCGAGGAGTACGTGAAGCCGAAGCGCTGAAGGACCTGCTGCACCATGTGTAACTGAGTCAGAGTAATGGTGCGGCGTGCTCTGTCCCGGGTGATCCGCAAGCCAAGATAGCTTGTCAGTTCACCCAAGTCTGTGCACGTGTGTCTCTTCTGCAGCTCAGACTTCACGTGGGCGAGTGCGGCAGTGTCCGCAGTGGCAAAGACCAAGTCGTCAACGTACACGAGGATGTAGAACGGCGGCAGCGAGGTGTCGGTGCGCAGAAACAGCGACGGGTCAGCAGTAGAAGGAGCAAACCCAAGAGCCGCAAGTGTAGTCCTCAGTGTGTCGTGCCACTCACGCGGCGCATGGCGGAGACCGTAGACTGGCCGCCGGAGGCTCCACTGGGTACCAGGAGGGAACGACCCAGTGAAGCCAGGAGAGCGGCGTAGCCAGATCTCCTCGTGCAGGCGGCCCTGCAGGAAAGCAGTGCTGAAGTCAAGAGAGTGTAGCTCGTAGTCACGCTGAGCAGCGACGTGCAGTAGAACCCGAAGAGTGGTCATCTTCGGGGTCGGGGAGAAGGTCTGAAAGAAGTCAACTCCCTGTCGCTGACTGAAGCCACGAGCCACGTAGCGCGCCTTGAAGACAGGCGGAGAACCCGGCGGCCGCTTCACCCTGAAGATCCACATGCCACTGACAATGTTCGCCCCAGGAGGGGGAACAGCGTCAACGTAGGTGCCTGTGGACTTCCAGGAAGCCATCTCTGCGTCCATGGCTGACTGCCACTGAGAGGAGTAGGGACCGGCCATCGCCTCTGCGATGGGGTCGGGATGTCAAGAGCATCCGGGTCTCCCTCAGGGGCAACAAGCATGGACACGAGATGGGGCAAAGCGGCGACAAAGCACTGGAACTCCTCCTGCCTGTCCTCAAGGACGTTCGTGCCAAGAGCACATTCACCCCCGACGGACGGAGGACAGGCAGACGTAGACGCAGTAGACGCAGACTCAGCAGACTCAGCAACAAGACCGGCAGCGTAGTCCAGACGACACGCAGCAGCAAAGTCGACCAGCTTAGCAACTAGGGCAGACGCAGCAGCGGACTCAAAGGAAGGGTCAGTGACAAGAGAAGCAAGAAGACGCGTGACAGTAGGATTGGCAGCACGGCGAGAGTCCGACTCCGGGTCGGCAAGTGTAGGAAGAGAAGACTGAGGAGGAGAAGGCAAAGGGGCACGCAGAGGAGCAGTGGACGGACGCAGAGACATCTGGTGTGTGCCAGGGACAGGAGGAGGACGCTGACGCGAACCGCGACCACTAGGGCGAGCAGCTCGGACTGGCGACGCAGGGCGGGACGCAGGCTCACGACGCTCAGCAAGACCTCCAGTAGGACCAGCGGAGGGAGAAGGAGAAGGCAGGGGAGAGGCGGGCTGTAACTGTGACTGTGACGGGACAGGCTGCGGACACTCTACGGGAGGAGAAGGACCAGTGGAAGGCGGGAGACCAAGAACCTGCTGAAGGAGCGGAACGAAGTACGGCCGAGGCCGCGCAGCACCGCCAGAGACAGCAGGGACAGCACCAACACCTCTAGAGGCAGCACCAGCACCAGTAGCAGCTCCAACTCCAGCACCACCAGCAGCTGCAGAAGTACCCGCAGTAGGACCGACAGTCGTAGCCTCAGCGCCAGCACCCGCAGCAGCTCCAGCTCCAGAGGCACCCCCGGGCCTGGCAGCTCCAGCACCCTCAGTACGAGCACCTCCAGGACCCGTGGTACCAGCTCCCTCGGCAGCAACGGAACCTCCAGCACCCGCAGTACCCCCAGCTCCAGCAGCTCGCCTCCAGCGCCGGGCAAACCACTCACGCAGCTCCAGAGGAGAGAGCGGCTCGCGGCGCGAAGAACGGTCTGGAGAACCACCAGGAACAGAAGCAGCAGGCGCAGCACTCCCAGACGCAGTACCCCCAGGCTCAGCACCCCCAGGCACAGCACCCCCAGGCTCAGCACCCCCAGGCTCAGTACCCCCAGGCTAAGCACCCCCAAGCTCAGCACCCCCAGTCTCAGCACCCCCAGGCTCAGTACCCCCAGGCTCAGCACCCCCAGGCTCAGCACCCCCAGGCTCAGCGCCCCCAGTCTCAGCACCCCCAGGCTCAGCACCCCCAGTCTCAGCACCCCCAGTCTCAGCAACCCGAGGCTCCGCACCCGCAGCAGCACCAGAGTCACCAGTGACCTCGACAGGCTCGACCGCGTCTACCTGAGACACACCTGAAGGGGCAGGACCCTTAGGGGGGAGGGGGTCTACCGGGGGGGGACCTGGGACCAGGAAGAGGGGCGGGGGGGGGAGGGACGGAGTGCGGTAGGGGAAGAGCCGGTAGAAGGGAACCGACTCGTCGAACGTGACGTCCTGGGAGGACAGAACACGACGAGAGGTGGGGTGGTAAAACTGCCACCCAGGTGCGTCAGAGGGGAAACCCAAGAAGACGCAAGGAGCAGCACGAGGGGACAGCTTGTCCGCAGACAAGTCGCGGACAAACGCCCGAGATCCCCAGACACGGAACGCCGACGCATCGCCAACCTTCCCTGTCCACAGCAAAGCTGGGGAGGTCTCCGGTCTGGAGACCCTGGGCTGAAGGTTGATCTGATGCGCGGCGTACCGAACTGCAAACGGCCACAGAAAATGGGGGGCAGCCGCATGCACCATGGACGTACGGGCGACGTCCATGACAATGCCGATGCGGCGCTCAGCAATCCCATTCTGCTGTGGAGAGTCCGGAAGCGTGAAGGTCTGGCGGATGCCTCGTGCCCGACAGTAGGCTCGCAGAAGGCCGGAGGAGAACTCTCCGCCTCTGTCCGAGTGCAGACGCAAAACAGGAAAGTCCGAGCCGAAGCTCCGCCTGAGCTGGAGACGAGCTGCGCGGATCCAGTCGATCAACACCTCAGTAACCTCACCCTTGCTGCGCAAGGGGAAGACTGTGGTGTAACGCGAGTAGTCGTCAACCACCAGCAGGAAGTAGCGCTCGTGACCCTGTCCACGGACGCGGGCTGGGCCCCACACGTCCATGTGAAGCGTCTGCATCGGGGCCTCCGTCGGAGGAAACGGGGAGGAGTGAGGGGTAGCCCGCAGGCGACCCTCGACATAGGGGACACAGGGAGGGCCAGGCCCCGGAGGAAGGGGAGGGAGGGACCGGGGAAGGCCAGAGACAAGAAGGCGAGAGGCCATGCCCCGGAGACGAGGCAGGGAGGGGTGACCCATCCTGTGGTGCCACAGGAGGGTCTCGTGGGACAGGAGGCGACACGAGCAGGGGGCAGACTCAGGACCAGACCTGGACGCTACAGCAAACACCTGACCCGACGCAGCTACCTGACCAGACGCAGGAGGAGGAGACGGAACAGTGAGTGTGTACAGGCTCGACCCCGGCCCACGTGTGAACGTGGTCAAGTGTCGACCCGTGTCCGCGTCCGTGCAGTGGGATTCCCGTCGGCGTGCAGGGGTGAACTGGTCGACCCCTTCATCCTGTAGGTCAGCACCCGCCACCAAGTTTGTAGAGAACGAGGGGAGGTAGAGACCGGACAGGGCGCCAGACGGGACCGCAGGGCATGGCAGGACAGTGGAGTAGCGAGCCAGAACAGGACCCCCAGAGGGGTCCGCCAGGGAGAGCGCCACTGGCCGACTAAGCGGCGTGAGTGTGGTGCGGTCTCGAAAAAAGGAGCGAGACGCCCCTGAGTCAAGAGTGAAGGTGAGAGAGGGCGGAGCCGACGCAGTACCTGAGAGAGCAGACTCACCAGCACCTGAGGACACAGACTCACTGGCACCGAGAGCGACAGCCTCACCAGCACCTGAAACAGCAGCCTCAACAGCACCTAGAGCCGCAGTACCAATGCCCGGGTCGGGCGGGAAACACCGGTAACAGTCACCCTCCTCACTAATAATCACAGCATACATGGCAGCAAGAATAGCATCAAAGTCAAGATCAAAGATAGCTACTCCTGCCCTAGACAGCTGGTCCCAGCGAGGGATCTCAGAGGCGTCAGGAAACTGGCGGCGCCAAGCGTTAGTCAGGCGGCCGAAGCAGCGCTGGGCGGAGTGTGGACCACCACACGGCTCACCCGCACGGTCGCCAGTGCGCAGGACGTAGGTGCACGGACCAGTACCCCCACCCCTCTGACGTGCAGCGTACCACTCACGGAGCTCCTGCGGGGAGAGGGTCTCCTGACCACGCTGCTGCCGCTGGTGCTGGCGTTGACCGCCACCGAAGCCACTCCTCTGCGACGAGCCACGACGACCTCCGCCGCCTCCTCCGCCGCCGCCGCCACCACCTCCGCTGCCACCGCCACTCCCACCGTCGCTGCCGCCACCGCCGCCTCCGCCTCCACTCCCACCACCACCGCCGCTGCCACCCCCGCCTCCACTGCCGCCGCTGACACCTCCACTCCCGCTACCACTCCCGCTACCACCCCCACCTCCTCCGCTGCCTCCACCGCCGCCTCCACCGCCCCCGCCGCCTCCACCACCGCTCCTGCCCCCCTTTCCCTTGCCAGAGCGACGTCTCCCACTGGGGGCAGACGCCGCACCGACCGACTCAAAACCAACTAGGTCGGCCGTAGCAGCAGAGGCGACAGAGGGCAGGAGGGGGGAGGGGGAACACCCCTCAAAGATGGGGGTGCGCGGGTCACCACGAGAGGCCCCTACAGCGAGAATGCTCTTCTCGGCTGCTAGGAGGGACTTCTCGAGGAGGTCAACAGTGAGAGTGGTGGGGCAGACTGAGAGTAAGTCGTCCCTGACTCCGCGAAGGGAGTCACGGAGGCGGGTGACAACGTAGTCGAGAGTGAAGTACTTGGGGGGGGGGGTTCTTGGCGCAGAACTCAGCAGGAAGCGCAGCGCGGAAGCGAGCGTCACTAGTGCGCAGGTGGGTAATGAGGTCGGCGACTGTGGCAAAAGAAGCAAGGTCGGGAAAGAGGTACGGTAGCATGAGGCGGCTCAGTGCAGCAGTGGCAGGGGTGGAGTAGCGTGCAATAACGGCGTCGTACAAGGTCTGAGCACTCTTGTACGACCCAAAGTGTGCACGCTCAGAGGGAGGGAGGTGGCGACGCACAGCAAGACGTGCAGCAGCATCGCGTGTGGCCCACTGTGAGCGAACAGTGGCATCCTCAGTAGCAGCAGGGGCGGGAGAGGCACCAGAAGTGAGATCAAAGAGAGAGAGGCCGTCAGCTCTGTCGCACTGTAGGAAAAGCAGCAGGTCGTCTACCCACACGTCAAAGTCGATGGCTCTGCCCTCAGCGTCGAAGGTGAGGACACTGGGGGTAGCCATGACAGCAGTAGGGTGAGGGCAGTGCGCAGAGTAAAGCTCAGTGCTCACCAGACAGGGCAGTGCAGGCGGCTCGGGCGGCTCGGGCGGCTCGGCGGCTCGGCTGCTGGGCGGCTCGGGCGGCTCGGCGGCTCGGGCGGCTCGGGCGGCTCGGCTGCTGGGGCGACTCGGCTGCTGGGGCGGCTCGGCTGCTGGGGCGGCTCGGCTACTGGGGCGGCTCGGCTGCTGGGGCGGCTCGGCTGCTGGGGCGGCGCAGTTGCTGGGGCGGCGGGGCCGGGAGATGCAGCTGCGGGGCCGGGAGATGCAGAGGCGGGGCCGTCGGAGGGGACGGCGGGGCCGTCAGGTGCAGCGGCGGGACCGTCTGAAGCAGCGGCGGGGCCGGCAGAGGGGACGGCGGGGCCGGCAGAGGGGACGGCGGGGCCGTCGGGTGCAGCGGCGGGGCCGGCAGAGGGGACGGCGGGGCCGTCAAGTGCAGCGGAGGGGCCGACAGAAAGGGACGGCGGGGCCGTCAGAAGGGGACGGCGGCGCCGTCAGGTGCAGCTGCGGGGCCGGCAGGTGCAGCGGCGGGGCCGGCAGGTGCGACGTCGGGGCCTGCAGAGGCAGGCGATGAGGCCGCGTGGGCGGCGCTAGGGGGGGCGCGAGGGCGGCGCGACGCAGCAGAGCCGCGAGGGCGGCGCGACGCGGCCGTAAGGCCAGCGCGACGTGGCCCAGGCCGCGCGCGCGAAAAAAAAGGGTCGCGCGCGCGACTCGCGGGGGCCACAAGGGCAGCGCGAGAAGGACTAGGGGGAGCGCGCTTCGGGGAGAGAAGGGCGCGCTCCGGGCAGCGAAAATTTCGTGGGTGGGCCCTTAAAAAATGGTCCTTAGGAAGGACCCGCTCTATACCATGTTGAGATTAGAGAGAGAGAATGGGTGCACTATGAAATGAAACAAGTACAAGTACCAACCCTAATTGGGCTGTACCCCCTATGGGCTACCCCACTACAGCCTAAATATATATGCATCAGCAATATAATCATCTGACACCGGACGGGTGTGTAAGCTGCTGAAAAGCCTCTACGGGCTGAAGCAGTCGCCGCTGTTGTGGTACAGGGCTCTTGACGGTGTGCTGCTGGGCGCTGGCAGGAAGAAGAGCCAGGTCGACGAGGCGCTCTACTTCAAGACCGGCGACGACGGTGTGACCTGCTGGGTCTTGGTCTACGTCGACGACCTGCTCGCCGCTAGCAGCAGCACCGCGATGCTGAAGGAGCTGAAGAAGCTGCTGGAGGCCGCCTTCGAGCTGCGTGAGATCTCGCCGAAGGAAAAGTACCTTGGGCTGGAGATCGTGCGCGACAGGCCGGCCAGGAAGTTGTGGCTGCACCAGCAGGGCTACGCCGACAAGCTGCGCAGGTGCTTCGTCGACGAGGAGCTAGGCGGTCGAGTCCCGAAGACGCCGGTCTCGGTCGACGCCTACGTTCATCTGACGTTCGACGACGAGGAGGCTCAGGAGCGCGAAGAGGAGGAGTACCGCCAGAAGGTCGGCTCGCTGCAGTTCGCGGCGACGACGACGAGGCCGGACATTGCGTTCGCCTGCAGCAAGCTGGGGAGCGGCCTCACGGTGAGGAGCGACCAGCATTGGCGTGAGGTCGACCGTTGCCTCGCCTTCCTCGCCGACACCCGCGACACCGCCCTGGAGTTCGGCGGTGGACCAGAATCGTTGGAGCTGATCGGCTATGTCGACGCCGACGACGCGGGCGACAAGCAGAACCGGACGAGCACGGGAAGCTACGTGTTCGTCTACGGAGGGGCCGCCGTCTCCTGGTCGAGCTCGCGCATCAAGTGCGCGACATTATCATTGACCGAGTCGGAGTACGTGGCGGCCACGGATGCCGGCAAGGAGGGGCGTCGACTTCGCTTCCTCCTTGCGGAATTCAAGCTGCTCGACGCTGGGAAGCCGACCATCCTCCGCGTCGACAACAAGTCGGCAATCACGGTCGCTGAGGGCTTGGGGCTGACGGGCAACCTCAAGCACATGGAGCGACGCTACGCCTGGCTGCAGCACATGGTGAGGCGCGGGAAATTTGTGCTGAACTACATCCCTACCACCGAGCAGCCGGCGGATTTCGTGACGAAGGCGCTGCATTTTCCGGCTTTCAACCGGTGCTCTGTCGCCATCGGCCAAGTTCGCCTGGTGGACGTCGGCGACGGCGATGACGAGGTGCAGCAGTAGGTGCCGTGCCCTTCTGCACGGCTGGTGCGGTGACGGCGTGCTGTGTATGGGGTGCACGCCGAGGACGAGCTTTCTGCGTGGAGTACTGCCGTGTGGGCTGGAGGCCCAAGCGTGAGCGCGGCAGGGGAGTGTTAACGGGAATGGAGTGTTGGCCCCGCCCTCGCTTGGGCAACGCCGACGACTTGGTCGGATGCACGGGAGTAGTAGCCGACTGTTCACAGTGGGATAGCTGCTCGACAGGTTACGTCGAGCGGCAGCGGACCGCTGTGGTGTTGCTGTCGACCAGGATGCTCGACAGCTGCAACTGACTGGCCTGGGCGATGGGTGAGCCGTCCGGGAGGTCGACGAAGCAGTCCGTCGACCTACAGTTCGACGGGGAGGTCTACGGAGCATCCCGTCGAACTGCAGTTCGACCGGGAGGTCGACGGAGCAGTTCTGGTCGACGGAAGGGGTCCGTCGACCAAGGGGTAGCTTGACGGGAGGTGTGGTCGACCAGGAGCATCCGGTGGTCGACCAGAGAGACCCAGTGGTCGACGGGAGGCACCTGGGAGTCGACCAGAGCACCAGGGGTCGACCAGGTCGACCGGGTAACCTGCTCGACGAGCTCTGCGGAGGCACGCGAATGCCGTCGAGATCGCGATGGCGCAGGCGACTTCGGGCTGGTATCCCGAAGTCGATGTGGCTCGTCAGGCGCAGACAACAGCCGACGGATGCCCAACGAGGCAAGTCGGACCAATCGTCTGCGCACACCTGCGAGCGCGCGCACTGCTGTGTTCTACGGGGCACGCCGTCGACCTGCTTTGTTGGCAGGTCGCCCTTCTGCAGTGCTGGCGCGGCTCCTCTACGCAATGCTGGCAGGCGGTCGACCGAGCTGCGCTGGCAGTCGACCAGGCTAGCTGCAGGGTTGCTAGGTGCCTGATGTAGTCATTGTTGTCATTGCTTCTTTTATTCAATTCTGTAATTCCAACTTTGCTAGTGGAAACTCTTGCCAATTTCTCCTGTGAATGTGCAAGCACTAAGGAACCAAGCAAAGCTGAGATCACCTCTAGTAGTTCGTGCCAACCCTGTAGTCTAGCTCACTGCCGTTGTAGAGTGGATCTCCGCACTAGCAAGGCGGGGAGGTTGGGCGAGGATGGCTCGGTGATGGATGCGATTGGTGCGGAGGCGACTCGGGGGTGGTTTGGTGCGACGAAATAGGAAGGACAGGTTCGTCGCGTGACCCTCGGGATGGCCTCGATAACGAGTGCCTCAGTAAGGATTTGTAAATCCTTAAATAGGCAATCAGCTTGAATTGTGCAGGTGTGAAGTTGACTTTCTTGTAGTCGGCGTGTTGCTCCGCTATAACGCATTCGGAACTCATCCTTCAATCATCAGAGCTTTCGATTGTGCCACATTCGCAAACAGCAGTGATGCGCCGCCGTTTGCGGTCTTCGGTCCATCATATTTCTGGGTGCCAGCGTCACCCTGGTTTTTTCGCGACACATGCTGGACGAGCGTTCACGCACCCATGTCCTCATTTTGTCGCAAACAGGGAAAACATTCGAGCCGCCAGAGGCACATTGTGCAACATCGTGCTGGAAACCTTTATGTATTGAAGACCCCTTGTTCCCGATGACATGTTTGGGGAAACACTTTGACATGTAAAAAAGTTGGATATAGGCGCATCTTGTGCCTAGTGCTCAAGATTTATTTGTGGGTTCACTGTTTTCTCAAGCACGAATCCGTCACAACAGATCCCCACGCGTTATGGCACCAGTCTTTTACGAGCTGCCCAGCCAGGGGTACCCACCTCTGGGCAAAAACTGTCGCTTTCTGGTCTCACATTGAGAGGTCGCCTGTCTCCCTGCGCGCTTCGCTACTTTGGCGAGAGAATCACTACACCAACTTCATAGCAGTCCCCTCCCCATTCCGCTCCCAACAGCACAGCTCCTTTTTCAGTCAATCTCAGATTAGAAAGACAGGGCGCACGCGCCTCGTCTGTAAGTCGTCGGCGCACCACTCTGCTGTACTATCCAGGGATATTTTGTTTGCGGGCTCTTGCGGCTGCCGGCGCCCCTTGCTTGGTGATACCCAGGGCTGGGAAAAGCTTCATCCACTGCCATGATTATCAAACAGCTGGACGAGAAGTCATTCCATCCATACTGCTGCTAGGATATGAGTCTCCGGCTACGCGTGCTCTCGCTCTTTGCCGTCGGAGGCAACGATCGCTTTGGTGCCTTGAAGCTTGTTACGCTACCGTCGCTGCTATCTAAATATGTCCCCTTCGTGACATAGCAAAGACTGTTACAGAGGCTTATGCGTGGTAGGTACTTTTTTTTAGTGTTTGATCTCGGTGTGCAAGTGTCGCAAAGGTAGTCCGCTTGATGCCACAATTGAGCTTTCTAGATTTAAAGAGGTTGAGCAGCGGTGCTGCCACAAATTGCCCGGGCAGGCAAACACGGTGAACAGAGGGTAGCGTACAGTACGCAGGGATCAGACGGAACGAACGGCGCAGAAAGAACGGAGGGCGGAACAGACGGGACGGAAGAAGCGAACGGCGGAACAGACGGGACAAAAGGAGCGGACGGCGGACGGGAGAACAGAAGGAACAGACGCAACGCACGAAGCAGGATAGGCAGCGAGTCTTACTGGGGAGCCACGTGGCTCTCCTAGGCAGCGAGGAGACAGACGGGCGCGAGAGATCGCATCGACGTATAAACTTAGGTCGTCACAGCGCTGTCGTTAGGCCTCCATATTGGCTCTTGTAAGCAGCGAGGAGACAGACGGGTGCTCGCGCAGTTTGCGCCAATCAGAGGCACCAAAAGAGGTGCGCCCCGCCCCTATGACCCTCGCGGAGTCGCAGCCCCCCTTTAGTTCGCACCGCGCATGGTATGCAGATGGCTTCTTGGACACTGTCGCTGATGGGTCAATGTTTTCGCAACACGAAGACAGCGCGGGAGAGGAATGCAATGGCGATGTTTCGAGCGACGAGCTGATTGGTGGGCGATACCGTCGCGTTCGTCGCGTCGGCGCGGGGTCGCAGGCGGTCGTGTGGGAATGCGAAGATGTTGTAACGTCGCAGCGGGTGGCATGCAAGAGCTATTTGATGGCGCAGGCCCCGTTGCGCGACATCGCGGCGGAGGTGCGATCGCTGGAGATTGTGGGCGACCATCCGAACATCGTGCGACTGCACGACGTGATCGTTGGGCGACAGGGAAGCAGCCGAGCAGGCAGAGTAGCATGCGAAGGGACAGGCGGAGCAGCAGGCCGAGTCGCGGAAATAGGAGCAGGTGTAAGGGCATGTAAAGCAGCAGAGGTGGATAACTCGTGTAAACCTGATAAATCATCCGCGCCTCGAATTTCCGCCGTCGCATCTCAGCCGTTGGATCCATCCATTGACGCGAGCGTGCACGTGCTGATGGAGCTGGTCCCTGGCGACGATCTCCTCACGGAGATTCTGCAGCGCGGCCCGCTTGCCGAGCCGCTCGCGTCGGCTTTGTTCCGACAGCTCGCATCGGCCGTCGCGTACTGCCACGCGTCGGGGGTCATGCACCGGGATATCAAGCCGGACAACGTGCTTCTGCTGCGGCCTCCTGATTCCGCCAGCGGCGGGCCTCGCATTGCGACGGGCCCTGCGACGGAACGTGCGACAGGATGTGCGACGAGCGTCGCGGCGGCGATGGGCGCGGCGACAGCGACGGAGCAGCAGATGGCAGGAGCAACGGAGAGAACTGCGAGGCAAACGGGCGGAGCACGTGGAGCAGCACGTGGGGCAGCTGACCCGCCAAGCCAGGGTTTAGGGTTCCAACCACATTACCTTCCGTCTTCCAAGGCTGTATTGAATGCCGGAGCCTCTGGAGCCATAATCGGAGCGAGCAGCGCCGCATTGCCGCCAGCGGGCGGGGGGAGGAGGGCCGCGCGGGAGCCTCGTGCGGAGGAGGGATTGTGGGGGTGGCTCATCGGCGCGCGGCTGTTCCCCTCCGCCGCGGGCAGAGGCACGAGTTCCGACGGGCTCGGCGCGCAGGGGAGGGGCGGCAACAGTCCGCTGCGGGTCGTTCCGGGGAAGGTTGTGGGGAGGCGCTTCGCGGGGAAGAGCACGCGCGTTCATCCCATGGCGGGGGGGGAGGCGGAGGGGACTATTGGCGCTGCGCTGACCGCGCAATCCTCGCACTCCTCAAGCTCTTCTGCTTTCCCCTGGCTTTCTTCAGCCAGTTCTATCCCCTTTGTGCCTACGCCCTCCCCAACCTCTGTCCTCCGCTCGCCCTCGATTGTGTCACATTCTCTATCACCCGCATCCTCCACACCCTGCTGTCTTACAATCACGACAGGGGGAGAGTTTGGGGAAAGGCGGTGCCCCCTCCTGCCCGCTTCCGCGGAAAGCAGCTCGTTTTCCGCCGTGGGAGCGGGGTGGGCGCACGTGGGTGCGGAGAGGGGCATCTGGGGGGTGAAGCTGGCGGACTTTGCGCTGTCCACCGTGGTGGCGGGGGGCATGCGCGGGGCAATGGCGGACAGGGGCGCGGGGACGCGGCAGTACATGGCGCCGGAGATACTGCTGCTGGAGGTGCGGCGGAAAATGGCCAGGGAGCGGCGGAAGGGAGGAGGGGGAGAGGCGGGGGGCAAGGGGGATGCGATTCAGGGCGAGGGTGGTGGTGGGGGTGCAGGGGGAACAGGGGGTGCAGGGGGAACAGGGGGTGCAGGGGGAACAGGGGATGCAGGGTGCAGCTATGGCATGAAGGCTGATGTGTGGAGTATGGGCATCACTCTCTGCTCCATGCTCACTGGCCGCCTGCCAATTGTCAAGCCGGGGAAGCTGCTGGCCATGCTGCATGCGCAGCAGCAGCAGTTGGAGCAGCAGCAGCAGCAGCATGTGGAGTGGCAGCAGCAGTGGCAGCAGCAGCAGAAGCAGCAGTGGCAACGGAGAGAGGGTGATGTGGGGGTGGAGATGGGGAGGCAGCAGGGTGAGCAGGGAGGGTGGCAGTTGTGGGTAGGTCAACGTCCGTGTTTGCAGCAAGCAGCGTCGTATGCGGGGGAGCAGCAGATCAAGCAGGATTACCACCGACAGCAGCAGCAGCAGCAGCAGCAGCAGCAGCAGCAGCAACAGCAGCATGTTATGGCATCTCAATCTCAGAACGATCATGCCCCGGCGATCTCTGCACCCATGGCACATGCTGCACACAGCTACACCGGCGGTGGCCCTGCATTCACTAGTGCCACTTTCCATACAGTCACATCCGCTCACCTTTATCCCCCAGATCCCAGCCTTGCACCAGTGGACATGAACAGTAGTCTGCACATTGACTTCGAGTCTCCTGGCTGGAAATCCATCTCTGCAGCAGCGAAAGATCTCATCCGTCGAATGCTCTGCATCAACCCTGATCAACGGCTGAGCTCACTTGAAGTGCTGGAGCATCCGTGGCTGAATCAAGGGTCTGTGAGGAGCCGCGACTTGGCTGCTCTTTGCCCCGCCTTGCTGTTCCATCCACCATACCCATCCACATCCTCATCTAAATCCTCGTCAACATCCACATCTGCGCCATACCCATGCACATCCACATCTACACCTACTTTCTCGTCATCGAATCGGATTGCACCTGTGATGGCAATGCAAGGTTGATGCATTCGGGGCGGCCTGGCAGTCGTGCTGTGAAGAGACTGCACCATTGGCACAAGTGGGAATATTTGATCTATTAGATTTAGCTTCAGCTCTTGCCATTGTTCGAGGTCAAGGTCTAGGCTGTGGCATTAGATACCGTAGGTTTGAAGCCGGATTGACAGCTGTGCAGCTACCTCAGCTGTGCAGGTCAACTGTTAGATGGAGCACTGAATGTTTTCTTATGCATCACTTGCTTAATTTCCTAGTTTTATGCCAGCTTGCAGGGCCCATATGAACTACAACGGAAAGCGGATTGATCTTGTCTGGTGGATGGAGTCGTGCAGAATTTAGTTGACAAGGAAACGAAGTCCTCATTTGCTGCGTTGTTTTGAGGCAAACTTTCCCGCGAAGAATGACTATAATTTCATCAAATCGGTGAGAGGGTAACTACTTTCGCAACATTCCCGTTATGTCTTCGTACAGCACGTTTTTCGCGAACGGCTCTGCTACAAGTTTGTTGACCGAGCACCCAGCTTCCTGGTGCCTGACAGATTCTCGTGCCAAAGTTTTGTTGCTCGAGGCCATCAATACCAATCAACATTACTGCTATGCATCCATGCATGCTTATGGCTGGTAACGAGCCAGAGGATCTGAGATGAGTCTCCGCCTGGTACTATGCCGGGTTGTATTGCTGCTAATTGCGAAACCATTGGATGAGTGTACTATGAGCAATCTGACAACTGTCGCTGCCACGTGTCAGAATTAGGGGTCTGGAAACCCACCACCAAGCTAGGATAATCTGAGCAACATACCCGACTCTGTCAAAGAAACTACACAAGCGGATGCTATGTTCTTCACTCTAAAGCGGCTCCCCTAAAGACTGCTTCTGTTTCCGCGGCCAGACGCACACACACCTCGCGTCTTGTCCACCCCCTTCCCGTCCTTGCCGTGTCGCACTCCCACACACTCCGCGTGCTCGCCGCGCCGCTGTGCTGCAGTGCATGTTAGCTGACCAGCCGGGTTAGGGTTTCACTATGGTGCGAGGACGCGGCGAACGGCGTGTGGGACGACCAACATCCTCTGATGCTTGTCCGCCGAGCCGCCCAGCCGCCGAGCAGCCGAGCCGCCGAGCAGCCGAGCCGTCGAGCAGCCGAGCCGCCGGGCATCTGAGCCGCCAAGCAGCCGAGCCGCCCTGCAGCCGAGCCGCCCGACCGCCGAGCCTCCCTGCAGCCGAGCCGCCCGACCGCCGAGCCGCCCAGCAGCCGAGCCGCCGAGCCGCACCGCAGCCGAGGCGCTGCCGCCTATCGGCCTGCCCGGGACCGCCCCACTTGCCTGGTAAGAGCAGCGCCTCTACCACTGCACTGCCCTGCCCCACTGTACTCACTGCCTGTCTACTGCTGTCATGGCCTCCCCTAGTGTTCTCACCTTTGACGCTGAGGGTCGGGCAGTTGACTTTGAGGTCTGGGTAGATGATCTGCAGATTTTCCTACAGTGCGATAGGGCAGACGGTCTCTCCCTGTTTGACCTCATTTCTGGTGCCTCTCCTGCCCCTGCTGCTGATGCTGACGCCACTGTTCGCTCACAGTGGGCCACACGTGATGCTGCTGCTCGCCTTGCTGTGCGCCGCCACTTACCGACCACTGAGCGTGCACACTTTAGCCAGTACAAGAGTGCTCAGACCTTGTACGACGCTGTAGTTGCACGCTACTCTTCCCCTGCCACTGCTGCACTGAGCCGCCTCATGCTACCGTACCTCTTCCCTGACCTTGCTGCCTTTCCCACAGTCGCTGACCTCATTACGCACCTTCGCACTAGTGACACTCGCTACCGCGCTGCGCTTCCTGCTGAGTTCTGCGCCAAGAACCCCCCCCCCATGTACATCACCCTCTACTACATAGTCACCCGGCTCCCTGACTCTCTCCGCGTAGTCAGGGACCACTTCCTCTCAGTTTGCCCCACCACTCTCACCGTTGACCTCCTCGAGAAGGCCCTCCTAGCAGCAGAGAAGAGTATAGTCGCTGTAAGAGCCTCTCGTGGTGACCCTCGCACCCCCGTCTTTGAGGGGTGTTCCCCCTCCCCCCTCTTGCCCTCTGTTGCCTCTGCTGCTGCGGCCGACCTCGTTGGTTTCGAGTCGGTCGGCGCTGCGTCTGCCCCGAGCGGGAGACGCCGCACCGGCAAGGGCAAGGGGGGCAAGGACGCTAGAGGGGCTGGCGGGGGCGGTGGAGGTGGTGGTGGAGGCAGTGGAGGGAGTGGGGGTGGTGGTGGGAGTGGTGCCGGGGGTGGCGGCGGCGGCGGCAGCAGTGGAGGCGGCTGAGGCGGCGGTGGTGGCGGAGGTGGCGGAGGAGGCGGAGGTGGAGGAGGTGGCGGAGGCGGCGGCGGCGGCGGTGGTGGAGCGGGTCGCGACTCTGCACAGAGGAGTGGCTCAGGTGGTGGTCCGCGCCAGCAGCAGCGGAGTGGTGTGACCCTGTCCCCTCAGCAGCTTCGTGAGTGGTACACTGCGCGCCAGCGCGGTGGGGGTTTTGGTCCCTGCACTTACGTCCTCCGTACCGGTGACCGAGCTGGTGAGCAGTGCGGGGGCCCGCACTCCACCGAGCGCTGCTTCGGTCGCCTGACGGACGCGTGGCGTCGCCAGTTCCCTGAGGCGTCAGAGATCCCTCGCTGGGGAGATCTGTCTAGGGCGGGGGTTGCCGTCTTTGATCTTGACTATGATGCTATCCTTGCTGCCATGTATTCTATGACTACTAGTGTTGAGGGTGACTGTTACCTGTGTGTACCGCCTGACCCGGGCATTGAGGCCACTGCTCTAGGTGCTGGTGAGGCTGCTGCTCTAAGTGCTAGTGCGTCTGCTGCCCCAGGTGCCAGTGCGTCTGCTGTCCCAGGTGCCAGTGCGTCTGCTGCCCCAGGTGCTGGTGAGTCTGCTCTCTCAGGTACTACGTCGGCTCAGGCCTTCCACACCTTCACCCTTGACTCGGGTGCGTCCCGCTTCTTCTTTCGAGACCGCACCACTCTTACGCCGCTCAGTCGGCCGGTTGCAGTCTCCCTGGCAGACCCCTCTGGGGGTCCTGTCCTTGCTAGCTTCTCCATTGTCTTACCGTGCCCGGCAGCCCTCTCTGGCACCCTGTAAGGTCACTACCTCCCCTTGTTCTCTACGAACTTGGTAAGTGGAGCGGACCTACAGGATAGGGGGGTTGACCAGTTCACTCCTGCGAGTCAGCGAGTGACCCACTGCACGTGTGCTCGGACAGGCCGACACTTGGCCACGTTCACTCGTCGGCCAGGGTCGAGCCTGTACACCCTTACTACTGAGTCTCCTCCGGCTGCTGAGTCTGGCCAGGTAGCTGCGTCGAGTCAGGTGTTTGCTGCAGCGTCCAGGTCTGGTCCTGAGTCTGCTCCCTGCTCGTGTCGTCTCCTATCCCACCAGACTCTCCTCAGGCACCACCGCCTTGGTCACCCCTCTCTGCCTCGTCTCCGAGGCATGGCCTCCCGTGTCCTTGTCTCTAGTCTCCCTCGGTCTCTCCCTCCCCTACCTCCGAGGCCTGGCCCTACCTGCGTCCCCTGCGTCGAGAGGCGACAGCGCGCCGCCCCTCACTTCCGGCCTCTCCACAGCAAAATGGGATTGCTGAGCGCCGCATTGGCATGGTCATGGACGTCGCTCGTACGTCCATGATGCATGCGGCTGCCCCCCATTTTCTGTGGCCGTTTGCGGTTCAGTGTGCCGCGCATCAGCTCAACCTTCAGCCCCGGGTCTCCTTGCCAGAGACCTCCCTCGCCTTGCGGTGGACCGGAAAGGTTGGCGATGCGTCTGCGTTTCGGGTCTGGGGATCTCGGGCGTTTGTCTGCGACTTGTCTGCGGACAAGCTGTCCCCCCGTGCTGTTCCCTGCGTCTTCCTTGGCTTCCCCCCTGACGCGCCTGGGTGGCAGTTTTACCACCCCACCTCGCGCCGTGTTCTGTCCTCCCAGGACGTTACGTTTGACAAGTCGGTGCCTTACTACCGTCTCTTCCCCTACCGCACTGCGCCCCCCCCCCCCCGCCGCCGCTCTTCCTTGCACCAGGTCCTTCCCCGATAGACCCCCTCCCCCCTCAGGTGTGTCCCAAGTAGACGCAGTCGAGCCTGTCGAGGTAGCTGTTGACTCTGGTGCTGCTAGAGGTGCTGAGCCTGCGGGTGCCGGGTCTGGGGGTGCTGAGACTGGGGGTGCTGAGCCTGGGGGTGCGGAGTCTGGGGGTGCTGAGACTGGGGGTGCTGAGTCTGGGGGTGCTGAGCCTGGGGGTGGTGGGTCTGGGGGTGCGGAGCCTGGGGGTGCGGAGCCTGGAGGTGCGGAGCCTGGGGGTGCCGAGCCTGGGGGCGCTGGGTCTGCTCGTGTGGCCGCCGGTGGTGCTTCGTTGAGGCGAGAGCCACTCTCTCCACAGGAGTTGCGCGAGTGGTTTGCCCGCCGCTGGAGACGTGCTGCTGAGACTGGGGGTGCTGCTGGGGCTACTGGAGTTGGTCTTGCTGGAGCTGCTGGGGGTGTTGGCGCTGGTGTTTCTACTGGCGCTGGTGCGTCTGGGGGTGCTGCTGAGGCTGCTGGAGCTGACGGTCCTACTGGAGTTGGTGCTGCTGGAGCTGGAGCTGCTGGGGGTGTTTGCGTTGGCGGTGCTGCTGGCGCTGATGCTTCTGAGGGTGCTGGAGTTGGCGCTGTTGGAGCTGGAGGTGCTGCTGGCGCTGGTGCTGCCGCTTGGGGTACCGGTGCCGTCCCTGCTGGTTCTGGAGGCGCTGAGCGGCCGAGGCCGTACTTCGTTCCGCTCCTGGAGCAGGTTCTTGGTCTCCCGCCCTTTCCTGGTCCTGCTCCTTCCTTAGAGTGTCCACAGCCTGTCCAGTCGTAGTCACAGTTACAGCCCGCCTCCCCTCTACCTGCTCCTTCTCCCTACATTGGTCCTACTGGAGGTCTTGCTAAGCGTCGCGCGCCTGCATCTCGTCCTGCGTCGCCTGTTCGTACTGCTCGCACTAGTGGTCATACTGCGCGTCCGCGTCCTCCTGCGGTCCCTGGCACACACCAGATGGCGCTGCGTCCTTCCACTGCTCCTCTGCGTGTCCCGTTGACGTCTCCTCCAGAGTCCCCTCTTCCTACTCTTGCTGACCCGGAGTCTGTCTCCCTTCGTGCTCCTAGTCCTTTCGGTCACGCGTCTCCTTGCTACTGTTGTCACTGACCCTTCCTTTGAGTCCACTGCTGCGTCGGCCCTAGTTGCTGAGCTTGTCGACTTTGCTGCTCGCTGTCGTCTAGACTACGCTGCTAGTCTTGTCGCTGAGTCTGAGTCTGTCTGTCCTCCGTCCGTCGGGGGTGAGTGTGCTCTTAGCACGGACGTCCTTGAGGACAGGTAGGATGAGTTCCAGTGCTTTGCTGCTGCTTTGCCCCATCTCGTGTCCACGCTAATTGCCCCTGAGGGAGACCCGGATGCACCAGACATCCCGACTCCTCGATCGTACACTGAGGCGATCGAGGGTCCCTACTCCTCTCACTGGCAGTCAGCCATGGACGCAGAGATGGCTTCCTGGAAGTCCACAGGCACCTACGTCGACGAGGTTCCCCCACCTGGGGCGAACATCGTCAGTGGCATGTGGATTTTCAGGGTGAAGCGGCCTCCGGGTTCTCCGCCTGTCTTCAAGGCGCGTTACGTGGCTCGAGGCTTCAGTCAGCGGCAGGGAGTTGACTACTTCCAGACCTTCTCTCCCACCCCGAAGATGACCACTCTTCGGGTGCTGCTGCACATAGCCGCTCAGCGCGACTACGAGCTTCACTCTCTTGACTTCAGCACAGCTTTCCTGCAGGGCAGCCTGCACGAGGAGATTTGGCTGCGCCGCCCACCTGGCTTCACTGGGTCGTTTCCCTCTGGTACCCAGTGGAGCCTCCGGCGTCCAGTCTACGGTCTCCGCCAGGCACCCCGTGAGTGGCACGACACACTGAGGACTACACTTGCGGCTCTTGGGTTTGCTCCTTCTACAGCCGACCCGTCGCTGTTTCTGCGCACCGACACCTCTTTGCCGCCGTTCTACATCCTCGTGTACGTCGACGACTTGGTCTTTGCCACTGCTGACACTGCTGGACTCGCCCACGTGAAGTCCGAGCTGCAGAAGAGACACACGTGCACAGACCTGGGTGAACTCCGCAGCTACCTTGGCTTGCAGATCACCCGGGACAGAGCACAGCGCACCATTACCCTGACTCAGTCACACATGGTGCAGCAGGTCCCTCAGCGCTTCGGCTTCACGTACTCCTCGCCTCAGGCCACTCCTCTGTCTACTCGCCACTCGCTCTCAGCTCTGTCTTCGGATGAGTCCGTAGAGCCGAGTGGCCCGTACCCAGAGCTTGTTGGCTGCCTCATGTACCTGATGACCTGCACACGACCTGACCTTCCATACCCTCTTAGCATCTTGGCACGCTATGTTGCTCCTGGGAGACACCGACCAGAGCACATGGCTGTAGCGAAGAGGGTGTTGCGCTACGTGTGCATTACGTCGGGCATGGGGCTAGTGCTTGGAGGGCGACGTCGAGTGGTCCTCACAGGTAACCCTGACGCTTCTTGGGCTGACGACCAGGCTCTGCAGCGGTCGTCACAGGGTTACACCTTCAGCCTTGGCTCCGACTTTGTTTCGTGGCGGTCTACCCGCTCGTCCTCTGTTCTCAGCTCCAGCTGTGAGGCTGAGATCTACGCAGGGGCCATGGCTGCACAGGAGCTACGCTGGCTCACCTACCTGCTGACTGACCTAGGAGAGCCGCCTCGTTCTCCTCCAGTTCTGTATGTAGACAACAAGGCCATGCTGACCTTGTGTCTAGAGCACAGACTGGAGCACAGAACGAAGCACATTGCTCTCCGCTACTTCCTGGCTCGTGAGCTGCAACAGCGTGGTCAGCTCCGCCTCACCTACGTGGCCTCTGAGGCCAACACTGCTGATATCTTCACCAAGGCCCTTCCGCCTTGTGATCATCAGCGCTTCTGTACTTTGCTAGGTCTTGTGCCTACCTGGCCTCACTTGCTCACTTCTTGATCTTGTTTGTACTGTACTCTTTCTATACCTGCACTTGCTTGTTTACCTTTATACATATGATCTTGCATGTGAACTTGCCTTGTGGCCTTGCTCTTGTGCTCGGACTGTGTGGTGACTTTGTGATCCACCCTGAGCTTGCTTTGCTTCGCTTGACTGGTCTTGTGACCACTTCTTCTCCCCCACTTTGCCTATGGGGGTGTGTCAGAACATTATAGCTTATACATCTGTGTAGGCTGTAGTGGGGTAGCCCATAAGGGGTACAACCCAATTAGGGTTAGTACTTGTACCCAATTGTTTCATAGTTCAATCATTCTCGTTCTAATCTTCACAGTACCCCTTAGAAGCACGATTGTTGATGCTGCGCTTGTATGTTCCCTTATCATCCCATCATACAGGTGTGAACAAGCGCGAAGTGCGGAAGGAGATGAGCACGTTTTTGTTTGTGCTGTCCGGGGCGCCAAAGGAGGAGCAACCCTTCCATGCGGGGTTACGGGCGATCCTGTCAACTGCGGACTGGCAGCCGACCTATCTGAACCTGGTGCGGCTGTGGGCGGCTGTGGCAGTGTTGCCGCTCAGCACGGTGGAGTGCGAGCGCGGACTCTCGCGCCAGAATGTCATCAAGAGCTGGCAGCGGACCAGCTTGTGCGATGCGAAGTTGGGCGACCTCATGACGCTGAGTCTACTGGAGTACGACATGGAGTGGAGTGAATTTGTGGCACTGTGGCGCAGCACCAAAAAGAGGCGACCCACCAAGCGCAAGGCAGCCACGGTGAATGTATCGAAGAGGAGTGTCAAACATTATATATGTTGTGCTTGTTTAGGCTACAGAAGGTTAGCCTATAGGGGGTACACAATTCTAGGGTTAGGTACTTGTACTGATTTCACTGTTAGTTCAATCATTCCTGTTCATTCATTTCAACATGGTATAGAGCAGGTCCTTCCTAGGACCGATTTTTTTTAGGGCCCACCACTACCTACCTACCTGCGCCCTAGGGCGCCTCGGTTTTCACGGCCCTCTAAGGCCCCGCGACCCGCGACCCGCCCCTTATCGACTCGCGCGCCGCCCCTTAAGGCCCCGTCGGCCCACACGGTCGCCCTTAGCGGCCCCTTACGGCCCCGCGCTCGCCCCTAGAGGCCCCAATCGGCCCCGCGCTCGCCCTTAGCGGCCCCTTACGGCCCCGCGCTCGCCCCTAGAGGCCCCGAACGGCCCCGCGCTCGTCCTTAGCGGCCCCTTACGGCCCCGCGCTCGCCCCTAGAGGCCCCGATCGGCCCCGCGCTCGCCTTTAGCGGCCCCTTACGGCCCCGCGCTCGCTCCTAGAGGCCCCGAACGGCCCCCCCCCCCCAAGAACGAGCCGCCCGACCCGAGCAGCCCGAACCGAGCCACCCTGCCCGAACCGAGCCGCCCAGCCCAAACCGAGCCGCGCCGCCTGAACCTAGCCGCGCCGCCCTTCCCGAGCCGCGCCGCCCTACCTGAACCGAGCCGCGCCGCCCGTACTGGACCGAGCTGCCCTACCTGAGTCGCACTGCCTACTGTGTTTGGGGTGCCCCAACTGCTATTACTCCTACTACTGCTATAGCTAGCCCTCCTGTACTGGCTTTCGATGCTGAGGGCCGCCCAGTGAAGTTCGAAACTTCGCTAGATTACCTACACCTCTTCCTACAGCTCACTGCCAAGGAGGACATCTCACTGTACGATCACGCCCTAGGCCATGCTCCTGCTCCTGCTGCTACTGCTGACAGCACTGCCCGCTCATAGTGGCAGACTCGTGACGCCCACGCTCGCTTCGCTATTCGCAACTCCCTGCCGATAGATGAGCGCGAGCACTTTGGGCAGCACAAGACTGCACAGGCACTGTACACTGCTGTCGTTGCCCGCTACTCCTCACCGGCCACTGCCGCACTAGGCCGTCTCTCTCTTCCCTACCTGTTCCCCGACTTAGCCTCTTTCCACATAGTCGCTGACCTCATTACGCACCTCCGCACTAGTGAGGCTCGCTTCCGCGCCACCATGCCTGATGAGTTCCTTGCCAAGAACCCACCCCCACTCTGGCTCACTCTCTACCACCTAGTCACCCGCCTCCCTGACACTCTGCGCTCAGTCAGGGACCACTTCCTAGCTCGCTGCCCCACTGAGCTCACCATTGCCCTCCTCGAGAAGGAACTCCTTGCAGCTGAGGCTAGCATAGTCGCTGTAGGTGCCTCTCGTGGCGACCCCCGTACCCCGTTCTTTGAGGGGTGTTCTCCTTCCCCCCTTCTTCCCTATGTCGCCTCTGCTGCTGCTGTCGACCTCCTTGGTGCTGAGAAGGTCACGACTGCGTCTGCTTCGAGCGGGCGCCGCAGCGGCAAGGGCAAAGGGGGCAAGGGCGGTGGCGGTGACAGCGGGGGAGGCGGTGGTGGGGGCGGTGGCGGCGGTGGGGGTGGTGGTGCGACTGGAGGGGCTACTGGCAGCGGTGGGGGTGGTGGCGGCAGCGGCGGGGGAGGTGGCAGGGGCGGAGGCGGTGGTGGGGGTGGCGGTGGACGCGGCGGCGGCAGGGGTTGGGGTGGTCGAGGAGGTGGCGGCGGTGGTGGTGGTTGTGGAGGCGCTGGCGGTGGCCAGAGCCAGCAGCACACTCCGTCGCCCCAGGAGGTCCGTGAGTGGTACTCTCAGCACGGGGGGGGGGGGGGGGGGGGTGGCTTTAGCTGCACGTACGTCATTCGCACTGGTGACCGCACTGGTCAGCCGTGTGGGGGACCGCACGCCACACAGCGCTGCTTTGCTCGTCTCAACGACGCTTGGCGTGTTGAGTTCCCTCAGGCCACTGAGCTGCCCCGCTTGGTTGATCTCCTGAAGAAGGGGATTGATATCTATGCTCTAGACTTTGATGCTATTCTCACTGCTATGTATGTGATGTCTACTAGTGGAGAGGGTGCTGAGTACCTGTGTGTGCCGCCCGACCCGGGCATTAGGACTAGTGCATCTGCCGCTCCAGGTACTAGCGTGTCTACTACCCCAGGTGCTAGTGAGGCAGCTGCTCTAGGTGCTTGTGCGTCTGCCCCCCCTGGTACTGAGTCGACGGTAGCACTGCACACCTTCACACTGGACTCAGGTGCTTCTCGCTGCTTCTTTCGTGACCGCACTGCCCTTGAGCCGCTTGCTCGGCCAGTTGCTGTCTCCCTCGCTGACCCCTCTGGGGGTCCGGTCATTGCGACCTCCTCCACTGTCCTTCCCTTTCCTGCGGTCCCGTCGGGCATGCTGTCAGGTCTCCACCTCCCCTCGTTCTCTACGAACTTGGTGGCAGGTAGTACACTCCAGGACGGGGGTGTTCACGAGTTCACCCCTGCCTACGAGCGCGTGACACACTACACGTGTGCTCGTACGGGCCGCCACTTGGCTACCTTCACTCGGCAGCCGGGGTCGGACCTGTACACACTGACCACTGAGTCCCCTCAGGTCGCTGCGTCTGCGTCTGCGTCTGCGTCCGCGTCAGGTCAGCTGTCTGCCCCCTGCTCGTGTCGCTCTCTGGCGCACGAGACTGTCCTCTGGCACCACCGCCTTGGCCACCCGTCTGTGCAGCGCCTTCGTGCCATGCACTCCCGGTACCTTGTCTCCCGTCTTCCCAGAGTCCTCCCTCCCCTCCCACCCTCGCCTGCTCCTCCCTGTCTTCCCTGCGTCGAGGGGTGGCAGCGCGCCGCTCCTCACTCCTCCTCGTTTCCCCCGATGACTGCTCCCTTGCAGACGCTCCACATGGACGTGTGGGGCCCAGCCCGCGTCCGTGGTCAGGGTCAGGAGAGGTACTTCCTGATAGTTGTTGACGACTACTCGCGCTACACCACGTCTTCCCCTTGCGCACCAAGGGTGAGGTCCCTGATGTCTTGATCCCTTGGATCCGCAGAGTCCGTCTCCAGCTCAGCGAGCGTTTCCACTCGGACTTTCCTGTCCTGCGCTTGCACTCTGACAGAGGTGGTGAGTTCTCCTCCGACCTCTTGGCAGCCTACTGTGCTGAGCACGGCATTGAGCAGTCGTTCACGCTTCCGGCCTCACCACAACAGAATGGGGTTGCGGAGCGCCGCATTGGCCTGGTCATGGAGGTCGCCCGTACCTCCTTGATCCATGCGGCTGCCCCCCACTTTCTGTGGCCGTTTGCGGTCCGGTACGTTGCGCATCAGCTCAACCTGTGGCCCCGTGTCTCCTTGCCGGAGACCTCGCCCACACTGCTGTGGACGGGGGAGGTTGGCGATGCGTCGCGTTTCCGGGTCTGGCGATCTCGAGATTTTGTCCGCGATACGTCTGCGGACAAGCTCTCCTCCCGTGCTGTTCCCTGCGTCTTCCTCGGCTTTGTCCCGGACGCGCCTGGTTGGCAGTTTTACAACGCCACCTCACGCCGGGTCTTGCCCTTGTCAGAATCAGAAACAAGAATGGTGTCACTAACAGGAACAAGAGTACAAATATGAAACCCTAATCTGGTGTACCCCCTAAGGTGTAACCCACTACAGCCTAGAACCACATTAACATATAATGTTTGACACACCCCCATAGGCAAAGTGGGGCAGACCTAGGGGTCACAAGACCAGTCAAGGTAAAACAAGGCAAACAAGCTCAGGGTGGATCTCGAGGATTCCACACAAATTCCGAGCACAAGCAAGCGGTCACAAGACCTGTTCACATGCAGATTTATAATAGAGCAAGAAGTACAATGATCACAACCTAGCTGGAGTAAACATGCAGGTATATATTTATATAGTGATCACAGTACAGACAAAGTCAAGAAGTAAGCAAGTGAGGTCCAGTCGGCACAAGGCCTAGAAGAGTGCAAAAACGCTGATGGTCAACAGGCGGAAGCGCCTTGGTGAACACATTAGCAGTGTTGGCCTCAGTGGCCACGTAACGCAGACGAAGCTGACCACGCTGCTGTAGCTCTCGAGCTAGAAAGTAACGCAGAGCAATGTGCTTCGTCCTATGCTCTAGTCTGTGCTCGTCACACAAGGCAATGGTTGCCTTGTTGTCGACGTACAGCACTGGAGGAGAACGAGGCTGCTCTCCAAGGTCCGTCAGCAGGTAGGTGAGCCAGCGAAGCTCCTGGGCAGCCATGGCCGTGGCGTAGATCTCAGCCTCACAGCTGGAGCTGAGAACAGAAGAAGAGCGAGTAGAACGCCAAGAGACAGAGCCAGAGCCAAGGCTGAAGGTGTAACCCTGAGACGACCGCTGAGTAGCCTGGTCGTCTGCCCAAGAAGCGTCTGTGTGCCCAGTGAGAACAGGCCGGTCTCGCCCTCCAAGCACTAGCCCCATGCCCGACGTACTGCACAAGTAGCGCAACACCCTCTTAGCTGCATCCATGTGCTCCTTCCGGTGACGGCCGGGAGCGACATAGCGTGCTAAGATGCTGAGAGGGTATGCAAGGTCAGGTCGCGTGCAGGTCATCAGGTACATAAGGCAGCCCACAAGCTCTGGATACGGACCACTCGGCTCTACGGACTCATCCGAAGGCAGAGCTGAGAGCGAGAGACCTATAGCCAGAGGAGTGGCCTGTGCTGAGGACCAGGTGAAGCCAAAGCGCTGAAGGACCTGCTGCACCATGTGTGACTGAGTCAGTGTGATGGTGCGGCGTGCTCTGTCCCGGGTGATCTGCAAGCCAAGGTAGCTGCGCAGTTCACCCAGGTCTGTGCACGTGTGTCTCTTCTACAGCTCCAACTTCACGTGGGCGAGAGCATCAGTGTCAACAGTGGCAAAGACCAAGTCGTCGACGTACACGAGGATGTAGAACGGCGGCAGTGAGGTGTCGGTGCGTAGAAACAGCGACGGGTCAGCAGTAGAAGGAGCGAACCCAAGAGCCGCAAGAGTAGTCCTCAGTGTGTCGTGCCACTCACGTGGCGCCTGGCGGAGACCGTAGACTGGCCGCCGGAGGCTCCACTGGGTACCAGGAGGAAACGACCCAGTGAAGCCAGGTGGGCGGCGCAGCCAGATCTCCTCGTGCAGGCTGCCCTGCAAGAAAGCTGTGCTGAAGTCAAGCGAGTGGAGCTCGTAGTCACGCTGAGCAGCGACGTGCAGCAGAACCCGAAGAGTGGTCATCTTTGGGGTGGGGGAGAAGGTCTGGAAGAAGTCAACTCCCTGCTTCTGACTGAAGCCTCGCGCAACGTAACGCGCCTTGAAGACAGGCGGAGAGCCCGGTGGCCGCTTCACCCTGAAAATCCACATGCCACTGACGATGTTCGCCCCAGGTGGGGGAACCTCGTCGACGTAGGTGCCTGTGGACTTCCAGGAAGCCATCTCTGCGTCCATGGCTGTCTGTCACTGAGAGGAGTAGGGACCGGCCATCGCCTCTGCGTAAGAGCGTGGGGTCGGGATGTCTGGTGCATCCGGGTCTCCCTCAGGGGCAACAAGCATGGACACGAGATGGGGCAAAGCAGCAGCAAGGCAACCAAACTCCTCCTGCCTGTCCTCAAGGACGTCAGTGCCAAGGGCACAGTCACCCCCGACGGACGGAGGATTGACAGACTCAGACTCAGCAACAAGAATGGCAGCGTAGTCTAAACGACACGCAGCTGCAAAGTCGACCAGCTCAGCAACTAAGGTAGACGCAGCAGCGGACTCAAAGGAAGGGTCAGTGACAACCGTAGCTAGGAGACGTGTGACAGTAGGACTGGCAGCGCGAAGGGAGTCGGACGCCGGGTCAGCAAGAGCAGGAAGAGAGGACGCAGGAGGCGACGGGAGAGAGACACGCTGTGGAGCAGTGGACTGACGAAGTGCCATCTGGTGAGTGCCTAGGACAGCAGGAGGACGCTGACGCTGGACACGACTACCAGAGGTAGCAGCACAAACAGGCGACGCTCGACGAGACGCAGGCGACACAGGACGTGACGCAGGCTCACGAAGCTCAGCAAGACCTCCAGTTGGACCAGTGTAAGGAGCAGGCACAGGGAGAGGGGAGGCAGGCGGTAACTGTGGCTGTGACTGGACACACGGCGGACACTCTAAGGCGGAAGGAGGAGGCTGACCAAGAACCTGCTGAAGGAGTGGAACGAAGTACGGCCGAGGCCGTGCAGCAACTCCCGAACCAGCAGCGTCACCAGCGGCAGGGTCCTCAGCACCAGCAGCAGCACCTCCAGCAGCACCTCAAGCAGCACTAGCAGTACCGCCAGCAGCAGCAGCACCTCCAGGACCAGGGTCAGCAGCACCCGCAGCAGCTCCAACGCCCGGGTCCTCAGCACCAGCCTCACCTCCAGCAGCACCAGCAGCACCGCCAGCAGTAACAGCACCTCCTGCAGTACCGCCAGCAGCAGCAGCACCTCCAGCTCCAGGGTCCGCAGTACCA
Source organism: Closterium sp. NIES-65 (assembly GCA_948144175.1). Taxonomy (NCBI): domain Eukaryota; kingdom Viridiplantae; phylum Streptophyta; class Zygnematophyceae; order Desmidiales; family Closteriaceae; genus Closterium; species Closterium sp. NIES-65. The sequence goes on along the minus strand of CANXME010000343.1, from coordinate 1,150,066 downwards.
GTAGTAGTGTCAGCCCCGGGGACCCCAGCACCAGCAGACCCACTACGAAGACTGATGTGCCGAGCGTACCACTCCCGGAGCTGTGGGGAAGAGGGCGGCTCCCGCCGCGGCGGGGAAACACGAGCACCAACTCCAGCAGCACCGCGAGCCCGAGACGTACCCCGCCGAAGGCTGCAGTACCTCGAGTACCACTCACGCAGCTGCTGCGAAGAGGGAGCTCCTCCACGCGTCTCACAGTCAGCTGCAGTACCCCCAGACTCAGCAACTCCAGGCTCAGCACCCCCAGACTCAGCAACCCCAGGCTCAGCACCCCCAGACTCGGCAACCCCAGGCTCAGCACCCCCAGACTCAGCACCCCCACGCTCAGTACCCCCAGACTCAGCACCCCCAGGCTCCGCACGCTCAGGCTCCGCACGCTCAGGCTCAGAACCCCTAGCCGGACGCGAGTCGACAGCTACCTCGGCAGGCTCAACCGGGTCTACCTGGGAGACACCTTAAGGAGCGGCACCCTGAGGGGGAAGGGGGTCTACCACTGCAGCACCTGGCGCGAGGAAGAGAGGCGGGGGAGGGAGCGGGGCAGTGCGGTAGGGGAAGAGGCGGTAGAAGGGCACGGACTCGTCAAAAGTGACGTCCTGAGAGGGGAAGACGCGGTGCGAGGCGGGGTGGTAAAACTGCCAGCCAGACGCATCCGGGACAAAGCCAAGAAAGACACACGGAGCAGTGCGGGAGGAGAGCTTGTCCGCAGACGTGTCGCGAACAAAAGCTCGGGATCCCCAGACAAGGAAGCGTGACGCATCGCCAACCTCCCCCGTCCACAGCAGTGTGGGCGAGGTCTCCGGAGCGGAGACACGGGGCCAGAGGTTGAGCTGATGCGCAGCGTACCGGACCGCAAACGGCCACAGAAAGTGGGGGGCAGCCGCGTGGACTAAGGAGGTACGAGCGACCTCCATGACCAAGCCAATGCGGCGCTCAGCAACCCCATTCTGCTGTGGAGAGGCCGGAAGCGTGAATGACTCGCGAATGCCATGCTCGGCACAGTAGGCTGCCAAGAGGTCGGAGGAGAACTCACCACCTCTATCAGAGTGCAAGCGCAGGACAGGAAACTCCGAGCGAAAACGCTCTCGCAGCTGAAGACGTGCTCTGCTGATCCAAGGGATCAGAACATCAGGGACTTCACCCTTGGTGCGCAAGGGGAAGACCGTGGTGTAGCGCGAGTAGTCGTCAACGACGATCAAGAAGTACCTCTCCTGGCCCTGACCACGGACGCGGGCTGGGCCCCACACGTCCATGTGGAGCGTCTGCAAAGGAGCAGTCGTCGGGGGGAACGAGGAGGAGTGAGGGGCAGCACGCTGCCGCCCCTCGACACAGGGAAGACAAGGAGGAGCAAGGGAGGGTGGGAGGGGAGGGAGTACCCGAGGAAGACCAGAGACAAGGTACCGGGCGTGCATGCCCCGAAGGCGCTGCACTGACGGGTGACCAAGTCGATGGTGCCAGAGGACTGTCTTGTGCGCCAGAGAGCGACACGAGCAGGGGGCTGACAGCTGACCTGACGCAGACGCAGACGCCGCTACCTGAGGGGACTCAGTGGTCAGTGTATAAAGGTCCGACCCCGGCTGCCGAGTGAAGGTAGCCAGGTGACGGCCCGTCCTAGCACACGTGCAGTGTGTCACGCGCTCATAGGCAGGGGTGAACTGGTGAACACCCCCATCCTGAAGCGCACAACCCGCCACCAAGTTCGTAGAGAACGAGGGGAGGTGGAGACGCGACAGTGTGCCCGACGGGACAGCAGGACAAGGAAGGACAGTGGAGGAGGTCGCAATGACCGGACCCCCAGAGGGGTCAGCGAGCGAGACAGCGACTGGTCGAGCAAGGGGCTCAAGAGCAGTGCGGTCACGAAAGAAACAGCGCGAAGCGCCTGAGTCTAGAGTGAAGGTGTGCAGTGCCTCAGTGGACTCAGTAGTACCTGGGGTGGCGGACACACAAGCACCTAGAGCAGTAGCCTCACCAGCACCTTGGGCAGCAGACACGCAAGCACCTAGGGCGGCAGCCTCACTCGTGCGGATGCCTGGGTCAGGCGGAACACACAGGTACTGGTCCTCCTCTCCACTAATAGTCAATGCATACATGGCTTTGAGAATAACATCAAAATCAAGAGCATAGATATCGATATCCTTCTTGAGGAGATCAGCCCACTGAGGGAGCTCAGGAGCGTCAGGAAACTGAGCACGCCAAGCGTCATCTAGGCGAGAGAAGCAGCGCTGCGCAGTGTGCGCCCTCCCGCACGTCTGTCCCTTGCGGCGACCAGTGCGGATGACGTACGTGCAGCTAAGGCTACCCCCCCCACCCCCGTGCTGTAAGTACCACTCACGAAGCTCCTGGGAGGACTGAGGGTGCTGCGTGCTCTGGCCAGTGCCAGAGCCTCCACGACCACCACCGCCGCCGCCACCACGACCACCACCGCCCCTGCCGCCGCCACGTCCTCCGCCGCCACCACCACCGCCCCCACCCTGGCCACCGCCGCCGCCGCTGCCTCCACCACCCCCACCGCTGCCACTAGCCCCTCCAGCCCCGCCACCGCCCCCACCGTCGCCACCACCCCCACCACCGCCTCCCCCGCCATCACCCCCACCGCCCTTGCCTCCCCTGCCCCTGCCGCTGCGGCGCCCGCTGGGAGCGGACGCAGACCCGACCTGCTCAGCACCAAGGAGGTCGACAGCAGCAGCAGAGGCGACAGAGGGGAGCAGGGGGGAGGGGGAACACCCCTCGAAGAAAGGGGTGCGGGGGTCACCACGAGAGGCACCTACAGCTACAATACTCTTCTCAGCTGCAAGGAGTTCCTTCTCGAGGGTGGCAATGGTGAGCTCAGTGGGGCAGCGGGCTAGGAAGCTGTCCCTGACTGTACGCAGAGTGTCAGGGAGGCGGGTAACTAGGTGGTAGAGAGTGAGCCAGAGCGGGGGAGGGTTGGAGGCAAGAAACTCAGCAAGCATAGCGGCACGGAAGCGGGCCTCACTAGTGCGGAGGTGCGTGATGAGGTCAGCGACTGTCTGGAAGGCGGACAGGTCAGGGAACAGGTAGGGAAGCGAGAGACGGCCTAGAGCAGCAGAGGCTGGGGAGGAGTAGCGTGCAACTACAGCAGTGTACAGTGCCTGGGCAGTCCTGTGCTGGCCGAAGTGCTCGCGCTCATCTACAGGCAGGGAGTTGCGAATAGCGAAGCGAGCGTGGGCGTCACGAGTCTGCCACTGGGAGCGGGTAGTGGCGTCAGCATCAGTAGCAGGGGCAGCAGCTTTGCCTAGTGCATGATCGTACAGCGAGACATCCTCCCTGGCAGTGAGCTGGAGAAACAGGTGCAGATCATCGAGCCAGATCTCAAACTTAATTGGGCGGCCCTCAGCATCGAACGAGAGAACTGTAGGGCTAGCCATAGCTGAAGTAGTAGCAGCAGTAGCAGTAGCAGTAGCAGTAGCAGTAGCAGTAGTAGTAGCAGTAGGAGCAGTTCAGTCCAGTACTGGCCCTGCTGCTCAGGTAAGGAGGGCGCAGCTCGGCTAGGACGGCGCGGCTCGGCTAGGGCGGCGCGGCTCGGCTAGGGGGGCGCGGCTCGGTCGGGTCGCGCGGTTCGGCTCGGGTCGCGCGGTTCAGCTGGGGTCGCGCTGCGCGGCTCGGTCGTAGAGGGGCGAGCGCGGGGGGGGCGTTTGAGGCGAGCGCGGGGGGTCGTTCGAGGGCCGTTCGGGGCTAGTGCGGGGCCATTCGGGGGCCGTGAGAGGCTAGCGCGGGGCCTTAAGGGGCCGTGAGAGGCTAGCGCGGGGGCCGCAAGGGGCCGTTCAGGGCTAGCGCGGGGCCGTTCGGGGCCGTAGGAGGCTAGCGCGGGGCCGTAAGGGGCCGGGGGAGGCTAGCGCGGGGGCCGCACGGGGCCGTTCGGGGCTAGCGCGGGGTCGTAAGGGGGGGGCCGTGAGAGGCCTTAAGGGGCGACGCGAGGGGCCGTGAGGGGCCTTAAAGGGCGACGCGAGGAACGAGGCGCACGAGGGCGCTAGGAAAAGGCGGCGCACTAGGGCGCGGCTAGCGGAAACGGTGGGCCCTAACGTTTCGGTCCTAGGTGAAACCTAGGCTCGTAATACCATGTCAGAATCAGAAACTAGAATGGTGTGACTAACAGGAACAAGAGTACAAATATGAAACCCTAATCTGGTGTACCCCCTAAGGTGTAACCCACTACAGCCTAGAACCACATAAACATATAATGTTTGACAGCCCTCTCAGGACGTCACTTTTGACGAGTCCGTCCCCTACTACCGCCTCTTCCCCTACCGCACTGCCCCGCTCCCCCCCCCCGCCTCTCTTCCTCGCGCCAGGTGCTGCTGTCGTAGACCCCCTCCCCCCTCAGGGTGCCGCTCCCTCAGGTGTGTCTCAGGTAGACCCGGTTGAGCCTGTTGAGGTAGCTGTCGACTCTCGTCCTGCTGTGGGTGCGGAGCGTGGGGGTGCTGAGCCTAAGGGTGCGGAGCCTGGGGGTGCTGAGCCTGGGGGTGCGGAGCCTGGGAGTGTGGAGCCTGGGGGTGCGGAGCCTGGGGGTGCTGAGCCTTGGGGTGCTGAGCCTGGGAGTACTGGGCGTGGGGGTGCTGAGCCGCAGAGTCCGGAGTCTGGGGGTTCTGGGTCTGGAGGTCCTGAGCCTGAGGGTCCTACACTTGGCGGAGCCCTCTCCTCGGAGCAGCTGCGTGAGTGGTACTTACTGTACTGCAGGCTCAGGAGAGGTACCTCTGGAGCCAGGCGTACTACTGGGACTGGTGCTAGTGCTTCTCCTCCTAGCCGGGTGCTCACCTCCCGTGAGCGGATCCGTGAGTGGTACGAGCGGCGCTGCACTCTTCGGAGTGGCGCGCCTGGTGTCGCGGACCCCGCTGCTGCTGGTGGTGCTACTGGTGTTGGAGACTCTACTGGTTCTGCTGGTGCTGCGGCCCTAGAGGTTGGAGCTGTTTCAGGTGCTGCGGACCCGGGCGTTGGAGCTGCTGCTGGTACTGAGGACCCGGGCGTTGGAGCTGCTGCTGGTGCTGAGGACCCTAGAGCTGGTGCTGCTGCTGGTGCTGTGGAGTCGGGGGTTGGAGCTGCTGCTGGTGCGGAGGACCCTGGCGTTGGAGCTGCTGCTGGTACTGAGGACCCGGGCGTTGGAGCTGCTGCTGGCGCTGAGGACCTTGGAGCTGGTGCTGCTGCTGGTGCTGTGGAGTCGGGCGTTGGAGCTGCTGCTGGTGCGGAGGACCCTGGCATTGGAGCTGCTGCTGGTACTGAGGAACCGGGCGTTGGAGATACTGCTGGTGCTGAGGACCCGGGCGTTGGAGCTGCTGCTGGTACTGAGGACCCGGGCGTTGGAGCTGCTGCTGGTGCTGAGGACCCTGGAGCTGGTGCTGCTACTGGTGCTGTGGAGTCGGGCGTTGGAGCTACTGCTGGTGCGGAGGACCCTGGTGCTGGTGTCTTTGCTGGTTCTGGAGTCGTTGCACGGCAGCGGCCGTACTTCGTTCCGCTCCTTCAGCAGGTTCTTGGTCTCCCGCCTTCTCTCGGTCCTCCTCCTCCCTTAGAGTGTCCACAGCCTGTCCAGTCACGGTTACAGTTACAGCCCGCCTCCCCACTGCCTGCTCCTTCTCCCTACACTGGTCCTACTGGAGGTCTTGCTGAGCGTCGTGAGCCTGCGTCTCGCCCTGCGTCGCCTGTCCGTACTGCGCGCACTAGTGGTTGCGGTTCGCGTCAGCGTCCTCCTCCTGTCCCTGGCACGCAACGGATGTCTCTGCGTCCATCCACTGCTCCTTTGCGTGCCCCTTTGCCTTCTCCTCCTGAGTCCTCTCTTCCTGCTCTTCCCGACCCGGAGTCGGAATCTCTTCGTGCTACCAGTCCTACCGTCACGCGTCTCCTTGCTACTATCGTCACTGACCCTTCTTTTGAGTCCACTGCTGCGTCTGCCCTAGTTGCTGAGCTCGTCGACTTTGCTGCTCGCTGACGTCTAGACTACGCTGCTAGTCTTGTCGCTGAGTCTGAGTCTGTCTATCCTCCGTCCGTCGGGGGTGAGTGTGCCCTTGGCACGGACGTCCTTGAGGACAGGCAGGAGGAGTTCCAGTGCTTGGCCGCTGCTTCACCTCATCTCGTGTCCGTACTGCTTACCCCTGAGGGAGATCGGATGCACTTGACATCCCGACTCCGCGCTCTTACGCGGAGGTGATAGAGGATCCCTACTCTTCTCAGTGGCAGGCAGCTATGGATGCAGAGATGGCTTCCTGGAAGTCCACAGGCACCTACGTTGACGCTGTCCCCCCTCCTGGGGCGAACATCGTCACTGGCATGTGGATTTTCAAGGTGAAGCGGCCGCCGGGTTCTCCGCCTGTCTTCAAGGCGCCTTACGTGGCTCGAGGCTTCAGTCAGCGGCAGGGAGTTGACTACTTTCAGACCTTCTCTCCCACCCCGCAGATGACCACTCTTCGGATACTGCTGCACATAGCTGCTCACCGTGACTACGAGCTACACTCTCTTGACTTCAGCACTGCTTTCTTGCAGGGTAGCCTGCACGAGGAGATCTGGCTGCGTCGCCCACCTGGTTTCACTGGGTCTTTTCCTCCTGGCATCCAGTGGAGCCTCCGGCGGCCAGTCTACGGTCTCCGCCAGGCACCGCGTGAGTGGCACGACACACTGAGGACTACGCTTGCGGCCCTTGGGTTTGCTCCCTCTACTGCTGACCCGTCGCTGTTTCTACGCACCGACACTTCTCTGCCGCCGCTCTACATCCTCGTGTACGTCGACGACTTGGTCTTTGCCACAGCTGACACTGCTGGACTCGCCTACGTGAAGTCTGAGCTGCAGAAGAGACACACGTGCACAGACCTGGGTGAACTGCGCAGCTACCTTGGCTTGCAGATCACCCGGGACAGAGCACGCCGCACCATCACCCTGACTCTGTCACACATGGTGCAGTAGGTCCTTCAGCGTTTCGGCTTCACGTACTCCTCGCCTCATGCCACTCCTCTGCCTACTCGCCACTCGCTCTCAGCTCTGCCTTCGGATGAGTCCGTAGAGTCGAGTGGCCCGTACCCAGAGCTTGTTGGCTGCCTCATGTACATGATGACCTGCACACGACCTGACCTTGCATACCCTCTTAGCATTCTCGCACGCTATGTTGCTCCTGGGAGACACCGACCAGAGCACATGGCTGCAGCAAAGAGGGTGTTGCGCTACTTGTGCAGTACGTCGGGCATGGGGCTAGTGCTTGGAGGGCGGAGTCCAGTGGTCCTCACTGGTCACGTAGACGCTTCTTGGGCTGACGACCAGGCTACGCAGCGGTCGTCACAGGGTTACACCTTCAGCCTTGGTTCCGGCTCTGTTTCGTGGCGGGGTACTTGCTCGTCTTCTGTTCTCGGCTCCAGTTGTGAGGCTGAGATCTACGCAGGGGCCATGGCTGCTAAGGAGCTTCGCTGGCTCACCTACCTGCTGACCGACCTTGGAGAGCCGCCTCGTTCTCCTCCACTCCTGTACGTAGACAACAAGGCCATGCTGGCCTTGTGTCGAGAGCAGAGATTGGAGCACAGAACAAAGCACATTGCTCTCCGCTACTTCCCTGCTCGTGAGCTACAGCAGCGTGGTCAGTTGCGGCTTGCGTACGTGGCCTCTGAGGCCAACACTGCTGATGTCTTCACCAAGGCACTTGCGCCTTGTGATCATCAGCGCTTCTGCACCCAGCTGGGTCTTGTACCTGTCTTGCCTCACTTGCTCACCTCTTGACCTTGCTTGTACTGTTACATATATATATACCTGCTCTTGCTTGTCTAGCCTTATATATATATGTACTCATGCATGTGAACTGGCCTTGTGGCCTTGAACTTGTGCTCGGAATGTGTGGTGACTTTGTGATCCACCCTGAGCTTGCTTTGCTTTGCTTTACTTGACTGGTCTTGTGACCCCTAGTTCTCCCCCACTTCGCCTATGGGGGTGTGTCAAACATTATATATGTTGTGCTTGTTTAGGCTACAGTGGGTTAGCCGATAGGGGGTACACAATTCTAGGGTTAGGTACTTGTACTGATTTCACTGTTAGTTCAATCATTCCTGTTCATTCATTTCAACAAGGTGTGCCACAGGGTTCCGGGGGTCACTTGCAGAGAAGCGTGACCACCACGCAGAGGATGGGGGGGATGCAGACAGTGGGGGGGGACAAAGATAATGATGCTTTTCAAGATTTTATGGAGGAGGATGAATATTGAAATGCATGTCTATTAAAAAAGTTTCCTAAGTGGCTCTTAATTAGAACAAATACAGCCTTTACCGTCGTGCACAGGATAAAATGAAATGTAGCACTGACTGGTCAGGATAATGTCATTTGTAGCACTGACCCTACGGCAAACCCATCCTTGCACAGTCTTGACCTTTCAGGACAAAATAGGGTTTCGTAAAAACTGCCCTGAGTCCACAGGGTACCCTCAAACGAATCTGAGGCCCTGGTAGGAAGCTGTGAATACTCAAGATCTGATCCCATGCCATCGCCATAACACGATCTGATCCCATGCCATCACCGTAACACGGTCTGACACCATGCTATCGCCATGTTACGCTGTGATCCCATACTAATCCGCCACGCCCATCTGACCTAATTGCACCGCTCCTCTCCCACCTGCTTTCATGCCTGAAAGACGATGGATCAACAATGCTATACGATACCAGACAAGGGAACTGCTTGCGCAGAGAAGCTGGAATGACCGGTTGCCACTCGGAAGACGCATAGTAGATAGACTCCAGGTTTGGAGCATTGACGAACAGGCTGCTGCTGCTGCTGCTGCTGCTGCTGCTGCTGCTGCTGCTCCTCCCTTCTTCCCCACCAAAGCACCTCCAAAACCGAGAGTCATCCGGATCCTCCGGCCTTTCGTTGTAACTAAACCCCCAAGTTCTAAGACGGTTCACACCAATGCTGAGGTGGCGCAGCTGGTTCCACTCCACACGCACGCCCTCCAGAGGCCAGCCGTACCTCAATACAAGTGTCTCCACTGTAGGCGCTATGCTGCTGAGCAGATCGGTCACGGCGAGTTGGGATTCGAGATCGGAACAGGGAAGATCATTCCACCAGTCTCCTTTGGTTGGTCGATTGTTTGGCCCGTTCAAATGGGCGGATTTGGCGGCAGCCAATGGGAGAGAAGAAACGAGAAGCTGCGAGCGGCCAATGAGAGAGAGCGAGTCGAGAGACGGGGGGCTTTTGCATGTGCAATCCACGACAAGACACTCTGCAGCGGCAGAGAAGCTCTTCAAAGAGGCAGGCATGGCGCAGCGGAGGAGGAGCGCTTTCTCAAAGCAGACTGTGATAGCTCGAGCAGCGGTGAGCTTGAACTCGAGGGTGGTAGAGCCAGAGCCATGGCGGGAGGAGGCGAGAACGAGTTCATGCAGCTGCGGTGCGACGGATGAAAGAAAGGGCATATCATTTCCATCGCACTCGAGGATGCTCGGTTTTCTAAAAGCTCGGAACCTCGCTGGATTCAGCTTGCCTAGTTGCCACGTCCCATGGCCCAGCTTCAGCCGTTGCAGCTACTCAAACCCCTCAAGGACGCCCGGATACATCAGCTGATTCACCTGAATAAAACCAACATCCTCTTGAGGAGTGCATATAATCATCCCGTCCTTCCTCTCAATACGATACTGCGTAACAGTCCCGGGTGGAGGCTCCTTGAGCCCAAGGCCCAGGCTTGTGAGGGAGCGCGCAGAGGGGCCCAAGAGAGGGCCGAGGCAGCGCAGGTCACGGGAGTCGCCAAGAACGAAATTGAGGGGCGCGTGGGGGGCGTGCTTGAGGAAGACAGAGAGCGCTCCCGAGGGACGTGTGGGCGCGGGATCTAGGCGGTTGAGAGGCCGCGTCATGGGCTCCAAGTCCTGCTCTCACACGGTGTGACAGAGAGATGGAGAGAGATGGAGAGAGAGATAGAGAGATGGAGAGAGATGGAGAGAGAGATGGAGATAAAGAGATGGAGAGAGCGAGATGGAGAGAAAGAGATGGAGAGAGCGAGAGATGGAGAGAGAGAGAGATGGAGAGAGAGAGCGATGAGAGGAGCGACTTTGTGAGTCAAATTAAAGTCTCCTGAGTGTAGCTTGGCAGCGTCAATGGCTCGAAATCATGCTCACACGCAGCGATGGATACGAGGATGGTTGAGGAGGCTTAGTCGTGACCGGGACCGCTTCATAGCTCGGCACCCAGAGAAGAATTTTACCATGGATTACGGGCAGCAATGAGAGACTCACGGGCAGCAATGAGAGACTCACGGGCAGAAATGAGATACTCACGGGCAGCAATGAGATACTCACGGGCACCAATGAAATACTCACGGGCAGCAATGAGATACTCACAGGCAGCAATGAGATACTCACGGGCAGCAATGAGATACTCACGGGCAGCAATGAGATACTCACGGGCAGCAATGAGATACTCACGGGCAGCAATGAGATACTCACGGGCAGCAGTGAGAGACTCACGGGGAGCAATGAGAGACTCACCGGGAGCAATGAGAGACTCACAGGGAGCAATGAGAGACTCACGGGGAGCAATGAGAGGCTCACGGGGAAGGAGGCAACATGGTGGAGGAGCCTCTTCCAGACCATGGCGCAGCGCAGTAGAGGCCAGTAGGAGCCGAAGGTTCTCAATGCGTCGGGGGAGCTACCCCGATTCAGCACTTAATTTTTTAGACGATTCAAATGTCGGACGAAACGCATCCTGCGTCCCTCGTGCGACCCGCCCAGCAGCACGTGGCGGAAGATGATGTGCCAGATGGGGCCGGGCAACAGATCAACCACGTCCACGGTCTGCTGGGTGGGGAAAAAAAAAAAAAAAAAAAAAAAAAAAAAGAGGGAGAGAGAGAAAAAAAGAATGAGAGGTCAGTCCTCTCTCGTTCGTCCTGAGAAGGTAGTGGCGTGTAACACCTCGCTACCCACTGGGTCAAAACGAGGGTTGTATTTGAGGCGCAGCGGATGCTCTCATACCCTTACGTGTAAGCCCCACAGGCATTACACTCATCCCCCCCTGGAGCCAACGTCCTCATTGGGCAGGGAGTTGGCCCTCGCAAGGACCTGAATCTCGCTCTACAGCGACTTCGCTGGTGGGCCAGGCCAGCGACGGATCGTTGACTGGGTTCGCGACTAGCACAGTCAAATGTGACCCAGCCGGGAATCAAACCCCAGGTTCTGAGACCAAATGTAACACCTCGCTACCCACTGGGTCAAAACGAGGGTTGTATTTGAGGCGCAGCGGAATCTCTCATACCCTTACGTGTAAGCCCCACTGGCGTTACAGGCGTGGTGAGAAGGGAGGGGAATCTGCTGGGAACCACGGTTGTAGCGCCTCAGGCGGACTGTTTGCGGCATTACTCTCACCTCGTGGTGCTTCTTGGTATCAAAAGGTGCTGTGAGATTGAGAGCGTGATCTCCCGCAAGCACCTCATCTCCATCATGGCCTGCCATCAGCGCCAATGATCGACGTAGGAAACAACGCTGTCGTTCGAAATCGGGAGGTTTTTGGAACCGACAAGTACGGCGCCTACACAAGAAACAAGGTTTCTGTCGAGGGGAACTCTAGTATGCAGTGAAGGCGAGGGTTTGTTACGCTGGCAAAATGATTATGGTGGTGCTCCGTTTCCGCATGATAGCTCTTATGCGGCAACGGATGCACAATCTCTGCGCCAGGAAGCTTCCACCGATTCCACGATGTTTCGCCATCGCCGAGCACAGCAATTGCTCTGGTCCCAGTGGCCATTGTCGGACCAGACAACTGTTGACTTAGCTTTCATTCCCTAGGTTTTTTTCTATTTCCGGTTCAGACCCGATATCCTCTGCTTCTGTCTCCCCGCATGTTGGATCTGGCGGTGCTACAACTGAAATCACGAAACACTTCGAGTGGACCACACGTTATGCGTCGCAAATCCAGTATCTCGCAAATCCGAGTTTCGTCGGATTTTACCGACCTAGGCGAAGGTTTTGCCTCGAGTAACATGCTTGACTCGCTAGTGCTCGTTTCGCTCCATCTGACCTTTTCGCGCAGTTGCTAAAACGTGTGATCCTCCAGAGCGTGTTCGGACAAAGGATGAAACCATGTCGCCGAGACCATGCGAACTTTGCAAACCTCGAGAATGTACACAAAGCTGCCACCGCACAGAACCGTCGATATGGCAACAACTCGAGGAGGGAATGAAGTAGATGAATGGGAGGTGTTCCTCCATTCCCTTGGCGAATCTATGCGACCATAAGCGAATCGATGTAACAAAATCTCAACAGGTGCCAAATTTCGCCACGAGTCTTCCTCACCTTTTCTTCCTCACCTTTTCTTCCTCGCCTTTTCTTCCTCGCCTTTTCTTCCTCGCCTTTTCTTCCTCACCTTTTCTTCCACAGTTCGATTTCCGTCATGCGAGTCTTACGCGCAGATCACGCAGACGAGAGGCGAGAGCGACCTAGTTGAGAGGAAGCACACCTTATCTCGCCACGCCACCGTCACATGCGCTGCCAACTGTGACGAGACGCTCCACCCGTCTCATTCGTCCTGGTCGAATCCGTTCTCCCTCATTTCCTTCCCGCTTCTTCTTCAAACGTTCTCAGCTGGCTCTGCAATGGCTCGCACCGCGAACACCATCGCCCTCCCACCAAGAACTTTGGCGAGATGTATTCAGAAAGTCTCCCATGCGCAGCTCGACTCCCACAATTTTGATCATTCAGGAGAGGGTTGGAAAAATCACATTCTTGCGGAACCAGACGCTATTATTGGTAAACATTCGAGACCATTCAAGAACATCATGATTCAAGATTCCAATCGCAGAAGCCTATCGCAGAACTGACGCCTAAACAAACACCGCGGTCCGGAACTGGCTCTTATATCAGTCACACGAACTAAGAGCTTGCTCGCTACAGAGTCACTCGAAAAGATACGGCGATCATGACGAGCCGTCGCCGTGGCATGCGGCAGCACCTGACTTGCCCGTTATGCCTCCTTATCCTTTGCCACGTGGCATCCACGTGTCGAGTGTGTCTTCCGCCTATGTTCTTGGCAGCAGCAAACGGCACCCCTCCAAACCCTAATTGGGAGATCGACTTCGACTGGCTGAGTAACGAGAGCCAAATCGCCATGGCGCGATTTGCCGTGGCACAGCACAACGCCACCAAGGTGAGCATCGCTTCGCCTCGCCTCGCCTCGTCTCGCCTCGCCTCGCCTCGCCTCGCCTCGCCTCGATTCTCTCCGAGTACTCTCTTACGACAGGTGTTGTACTCTCGCCTCGAGAGTCTTGATCGAGTGTTGCACTCTCTCCCTTCAACTCATGCTGACTCACCACTGTGCAGCAGAACGAGGCCACAACGAGGTAGACGACAGGCGATAGCCCTCCTCTCCTTCATCCCTTCTCCCCTTCATCCCGTCTCCCCTCCATCCCTTCTCTCCTCCATCCCTTCTCCCCTTAGCCCTTCTCCCCTTCATCCCTTCTCCCCTTTATCCCTTCTCCCCTTCATCCCTTCTCCCCTTCATCCCTTCTCCCCTTCATCCCTTCATCCCTTCTCCCCTTCATCCCTTCTCCCCTTTATCCCTTCTCCCCTTCATCCTTTCTCCCCTTCATCCTTTCTCCCCTTCATCCCTTCTCCCCTTCATCCCTTCTCCCCTTCATCCCTTCTCCCCTTCATCCCTTCTCCCCTTCATCCCTGCTCCCCTTCATCCCTTCTCCCCTTCATCCCTTCTCCCCTTCATCCCTGCTCCCCTTCTCCCCGTCTCTCGCCTCTCCACGCCAGAACCACAGCCTACAGCCAGTCGGAGTTCTCTATGTGGACCGCGCAGACATTGCCAGCACAGGCAATGGCAGCGCAGGCAATGGCAGCGCAGGCAATGGCAGCGCAGGCAATGGCAGCGCAGGCAATGGCAACGCAGGCAATGGCAGCGCAGGCAATGGCAGGGCAGGCAACTCAAGCGCGGGCAGGGAGGAGTACCTTGTGACACTGGCGGCTCTCAACCTGCTGCGCGGCCGCACTGCCTTCTTCGACGCCCTCCTCTCCCGCCGCCCTCTCGAGGCCGCGCAATCCGTGCTCCCTGCTGCTGCCCCTCCGCCAGCATCAGCCACAGCAGCAGCAGCAGCAGCAGCAACTGCACCCACCCCTGCGGCAGCGTCCGTTGCAGCAGCAGCAACAGTAGGAGGAGAGGGAGGAGGGGAGGGATGGGAGTACACGTTGAGGTCGTGGGTGCAGCAGGCAGGGTCGGGGCATGTGAGCATGCGGGAGGAGCAGGAGGCGGCGCTCAGGCACGTGGTGCCGGTGACCCCCCCTCCGTGTGGCCACCTGTTGACTTACGTCCAAGGTGCAAAATTATGGTCGTTTTTTTTAGAATCAACCGTCAATTACGGTAACGTGTAATAGGCTCCTATTAGAAATCGTAGAGCAGTTTGAAAAGACGGCCATATTATTGCACCTTGCTTACGTGGACGTGCAGCGCGTGGCACGAGAGGCGGTGGCGAGTGCGAATAAGAGACAGGTGAGTGATGGGATGAGATGGATGGGATGGGATCCCACCTTCACAGGAGCCAGTTTCCACACCATTCTTTTTGGTCGAGGCCCATGCTCAGACTCTGTACCCACTGGTGAGAGGCGTGGTGGCCAGTGAGAATGAGAGGTGGTTGAGCGGTGGGACGAGATCTGTCTTTCACAGGGGTCACTTTACACTTCATTCTCTTTGCTCGAGGCCCATGCTCAGCCCCATGCTCAGCCCCATGCTCAGCCCCATGCTCAGCCCCATGCTCAGCCCCATGCTCAGGCCCATGCTCAGCCCCATGCTCAGCCCCATGCTCAGCCCCATGCTCAGGCCCATGCTCAGGCCCATGCTCTTCCCACCCCCTCCCCCTCGCAGGGCAACCCGCTGCTGCTGATCTCAGTGGTGGAGGCACAGGTGGTGGTGCCGGGATACACTGCTGGCAGCAGATGAGGGCACCGCCTGCAGGCAGCCAGTAGGCAAAGAAGATGTTATAACTTCTCCGCTCCTCCACTCCTTCTCTCTTCCCCCCTCCCCGAACCCGCAGAGCAGCGCTCCGCTGCTGATTTCGGTGCTGGAGGGACAGGTGGTGGTGCGGCGGTACAGAGAGCCCACCCCACCCTCACACTGCTTGTAGCAGATGAGGTCACCGGCATGGCATGGCATGGCATGGCATGGCATGGCATGGCATGGCATGGCAGCCCACTATGCCGTGCACGCACTGGATTGATGCCGGGGCCGCGGAAGGGCGGCGACGGGGCCGCTGAAAGGGCGGCGACGGGCCGCTGAAAGGGCGGCGTCTGGCCGCTGAAAGGGCGGCGACGGGGCCGCGGAAGGGTGGCGACGGGGCCGCTGAAGGGCGGCGACGGGGCCGCGGAAGGGCGGCGACGGGGCCGCTGAAGGGCGGCGACGGGGCCGCTGAAAGGGCGGCGACGGGGCCGCTGAAAGGGCGGGCGGCGACGGGGCCGCTAAAAGGGCGGCGACGGGGCCGCTGAAAGGGCGGCGACGGGGCCGCGGACGGGCGGCGACGGGGCCGCTGGAGGGCGGCGACGGGGCCGTGGAAGGGCGGCGTCGGGGTCGCGGAGGGGCGGCGACGGGGCCGCGGAAGGGCGGCGTCGGGGCCGCGGAAGGGCGGCGACGGGGCCGCTGCAAGGGCGGGCGGCGAGGCCGTGGAAGGGCGGCGACGGGGCCGCTGAAAGGGCGGCGACGGGGCCGCGGAAAGGGCGGCGACGGGGCCGCTGAAAGGGCGGCGACGGGGCCGCGGAAAGGGGCCGCAAGGGCGGTGCGAAGAGGGCCGCAAGGGCGGCGCGACGGGGCCGTGAGGACGGCGCGACAGGGCCACTAGGGGCCGTGAGGGAGGCCGCTAGAGGCCACGAAGGGGAGTCACATGGGGCGCGACTCGGGCAGGGGCCAAGCGCGCTCCGGGCAGGAAAAAAAAGGTCGGTGGGCCCTAGGAACAGTTCCCACGCGGGAACCTGCTCTATACCATGTGAAGATTAGAACGAGAATGATTGAGCTATGAAACAGTTGGGTACAAGTACTAACCCTAATTGGGTTGTACTCCTTATGGGCTATACCCCACTACAGCCTTCACAGATGTATAAGCTATAATGCAGCGTTCGAGGTGCTGCTGCGGCCGAGATGCTCCGCCAAAGCACGGATGAGAGCGTCAACCATGGCGAGCTCTGGGAGCGCTTCTGCAGAATATTTCGCGGCAAATGCCTCCCTGTAAAGAAAAAGCCACGGACACGGCGTCAGGCAGCCAGTTGGTAAAACAGCGGCAGATGTTGGATCTGGGATGCATAGGCACCCACCTGTGGGCGATGCAGTGGCACGAGACCACATGAGAGATGCAGAGTCGAAGTCGCCCGGTCAGTCCGTTGGTTCCGTCGAGCATGACTGGAGCGCCATCGGTGCTAATCCCGGCGATCTTAGCAAGGGTGAGGTTGATGCTGTCGAGGTAACCGACGAGCACTACATACAGGGATCTTGCATCACATTTGTCAACTGTCAACAGTGTGAGAAACTCAGTGGTAACCTCATTTTCACGCAAAGAAAGTGATGAAGACGATCATATGCTTCCCCCGCACGCGGTCAGTACTCTCATCACAGCTCAAGCTTATGAATGGGCTCGAGTCTATGAACTCCCGCTGCTTCGCACGAAGATAGCTCGCTGTCGCGGAAACTAGTTCCGCGAAACCGTACCTGCGAACACACGGTTAGGGAACATAGTGTTAGTATATAGTAGATCATGTGTTACGTGAAAGATATGAACAGCATATTACTTACGTTGTGTAATACGCGCCGTAGCCATTCTTCGGGAAGCCCGGAGTCCCACGGGAAGCAAGGTGCCGGACGAGTTGCACCCACATCTCTATGGGTGCGTCGGTCTTGGTGATGAACAGCATGGTGTCCAGCAGCGACTCCACAGCGTCGTGCTCCACGTCACGGGCTGTCGGGCAGTCTAGGATGCGATGCTGTCCGGCAGCTTTGGCCAAAGCCAGCTCCTGATTGCGGATGGCTTCTCTGTGCTTCGTGGTCCTTTGATGACGTTGCATGGCCTGAGTCTGCACATCCAGGGCCCCCTCGCCTTTCCCGAAGTTGGTTCCTGTTCCTCCATAATCCATACACACTGTACATTTCATGGAGGGGAAACCAAATTTAGTTTGACAAATAATATGCCAAGGGAAGTCCTCGTTCCACCGTCGTTTAAACATGAGCAAAGCTTCTTGATACTTCTCCTTGGCAATGTTGGGAATCTCGGTGTCAGAAGAAGCAGTGGCGGCGGTTTCAACAAGGACAGTAGGTTCGGTGGTCGGTTCATGATGTTGCCTGGTGACAGAAATGACAGCGGTGGTGTCAGATGTACGGACAAACGAGAGCTTTGTCTCTTGATACCGCTGCGCGGAGAGTTTTTGGCTCGGTGGTCGTTTGCGGGTCGTCCCAGCCGCCTTAGAGCACTCCCCTTGCGTGCGAATCGGCGGTGGCACGGGGACGTTGTCAACCACGACCGGTGCAGCTGTCACGGGAGAAGGCACGGGTGGCTGGGACGGCGACAGGAGGGGATCAGCTACGGCAGCGGCAGCGGAATCAGCTAGTGTTGGTTTCGGCGGTGGTGGAGGCTGAACAGGCCTACTACCCAATAAATCCAGGCCCGTCAACCCTACGGTCGGGCAGGGCGGGCTAGGTATGGCGGGGGCTTCACCATCGCCCGCCGGCGATGGGTCAGCCATGGACGGTAATTTGCGGCAAAAATAACGAGACATACGGCGTCGAGCAGCTAGGCAAGTTACGGGGAAAAACAGAGATTGTTGGCGTTCTGGCTGGGGTTTGGTTGAGAGACGAGAACAGGCTGGAGGGGATGGAGGAAGAGACAGAACAGAACATCACAATCTTCCCAACCCAGACACATGGCGCGTCGACCACAGGAGTCGCGGCCTATGCGCTGGCACAAGCATCTTGCAAAGTTGGATAAAGGACAAGTTTCATGGCTAGGTGGGAAGCACGTGCCACCAGCATCTTGCATTGTTGGCCGTGTTTTTCAAGCGTGTTAAGTCAGCGTCGCACTGTGATTGGAAGATGTTACAGCATTACTGTGGTTCCAGGCTGGGCGCGGTGTGGTGTTGCGCCACCCAGACAAAAATAAACAATGCGACAGTCACGGAGCGTAATTTACGCTGTAACAGGTCGGTGGTTGGGTACACTAGGCCCGGGGAAAATGCAGTATTCGCGTCGGGACGAGTCTCGACACTAGCCTGACTCATCAGCGCTGTACCTACAGCGCTATCCTGAGGGCCCAGTATGAAAAATTACCATTATACTGATATCACAGGACAGACATTTGCATTATGCTGTTTTTACAGGAGAGGCACTAAACACCTATCCTGAATTCAGGAGAATCAGGATAAATTATCCTGATAACGTAGGCCCTGCTTCCTACATCCAGCAAGGCGCAGAGAGTTCACCCATTAATCCCTCTGTAAAAAGGAGATACGCACACGTGTAACCACAACAATGAGACTCTAACTCCAGATTGGGGGGGTCGTGTGTGTACGTTAAGTGAAGCATTGACTTTGCCAACGGTGACAGTGTTACAGCGACACAAACGGCACCCACCCATGATACCATCGCAACAGGAGAGCCAGCGCGAGGCCCAAGGGAGAGAAGCACACGAAGCAATGTTACAACTCCCATGCAGTCAGCAAGGAGGATGTGAGTGGGGGGTGGGGGAGCACAGTCAATGGACACAGAGCCCTTCGCCCCTCCACTCGCCTCACCACCTCCCGCATCCAGGAGAAAAGAAGTCAACCAGGCGGTGACCTGTGAAGGGCACCGGCTGCCACACCACCACCTTCACCACCACCACTTGCTCCCTTGGCCCTCCCTCGTCTACTGCCCCCTCGCCTGCTGCCTTGGCTTTGATTCCAGGCGCAGTCAGCACTGCTGCAGGTGCCGTTGCTGCAGGCGGTACATCCGCCGCTGCTGCTGTTACAGTCACGCTGTTGTCGATCCCTGCCCCCTCCACCACATTCGCCCTCGCTGCAAGCACATCCAGCAGAGTCACATTGGAGGAGGAGAGGCTGCTGTGGTTGCAGAGGCATAAGGGGAGGCGTTAGAGGAGGCAGTGGGATGAGGCAGTGGGCATTAGGATGAGCACCCACCCCTCATTCACACACACCCAGCACTGCTGCTGCTCCCGTTCCTCCCGGCACACCCCCCTGCTGCCGCCGCGCCCATCTCCCCCGCTGTTGCATTCCGCTGCGTCCCCGCACCACCGCAAACGCCGTCACATTCACCGAACTCCTCCCGCTCGCGTTCCCCCCTTGTGAAGTATCAGGCGTGGCGCCGCTGCTGTTATCCAGTGCGTGCGTGGCATAATGAGCCGCCATGCCGGTGCCCTCATCTGCTGCCAGTAGTGTGAAATTGTACTCTCTGTATCTGTATGACGGCACCAACACCTGTGCCTCCACCACCGAAATCAGCAGGAGCGCGCTTCCCTGTGTGTGGAGGGGAGGGAAGGAGGGGAGGGAAGGAGAGTGGTTGAGTCTTGGGATAGGCCTTGGGATTGGCCTTGGGATGGTTACTCTCTATATGCCGGCACGACCACCTGTGCGTCCACCACCGACATCAGCAGCAGTGCGCTGCCTTGCAGGGGGGAAAGGGTTGGAGAGAGGGCGAGGAAGGAAGCAGACAGTGTTACTGGGTCTGAGCATGGGTCTGAGCATGGTGGGTCCGAGCATGGGTCCGAGCATGGGTCTGAGCATGGATTTGAGCATGGATTTGAGCATGGATTTGAGCATGGATTTGAGCATCATGGGACCGAGCATGGGACTGAGCATGGGACTAAGCATGGGTCTTATCATGGATCTGAGTGAAGAGAATAAAGTGCAAACTGGTGAAGGACAGAGTTGATCCCGTCCCAGATTGACTGGGACTAATAGCAACGCAACTCACCTGTCTCTTATTCACCCTCGCCACCGCCTCTCATGCCACGCGCGCACGTCAGCATCTGAGGAGTCAACGTAAGTCAACAGGTGGCCACACGGAGGGGGGGTCACCGGCACCACGTGCCTGAGCGCCGCCTCCTGCTCCTCCCGCGTGCTCGCATGCCCCCACCCTGCCTGCTGCTCCCACGACCTCAACGTGTACTCCCATCCCTCCGCTCCTGCAGCTGCGGCTGATCCTCCCTCTCCTCCTCCCCCTGCTGCTGCTGCAACAGACGCTGTCGCTAGGTGGGTGCAGTTGCTGCTGCTGCTGGTGGAGGGGCAGCAGCAGGGAGCGCGGATTGTGCGGCCACGAGAGGGCGGCGGGAGAGGAGGGCGTCGAATACGGCAGTGCGGCCACGCAGCAGGTTGAGAGCCGCCAGTGTCACAAGGTACTCCTCCCCGCCCGCGCTTGAGTTGCCTGCGCTGCCATTGCCTGTGCTGGCAATGTCTGCGCGCTCCACATAGAGAACTCCGACTGGCTGTAGGCTGTCGTTCTGACATAGAGAGGCGAGAGACGGGGAGGATAAGGGGAGACGGAGAGAAGGGAAGAAGGAGGGGAAGAAGGGAAGAAGGGAAGAAGGGAAGAAGGGAAGAAGGGAAGAAGGGAAGAAGGGGAGAAGAGAAGGGGAGTAGGGGAGAAGGGGAAAATAGAAGGAGAGAAGGGGAGAAGGGGGAAGGGGAGACGGGGAGAAGAAAAGGGGAAGCGTTGAAGAATGAAGGGAAGGGAGTGACTGTGCTACAGTGGGAATGCGGGAGAGAGAATACGCGGCAGTGGGGACGAGAAGCAAAGCAGCAAAGTTCTCTTGAAACGTGGAGTGTCGCCCGTCACCCGTCGCCCGTCATCCGTCGCCTGTCGCCCGTCGCCCGTCATCCGTCGCCTGTCGCCCGTCGCCCGTCATCCGGCACCTACCTCGTCATGGCCTCGTTCTGCTGCGCCGTGGTGAGTTAGCATGAGCTTGAAGAGAAAAGAGTACAACACTGGATCGGGACTCTCGAGGCGAGAGTACGACACTTGTTCCAAGAGAGTTCTCTGGCACTCGGAGTGAATCAAGGCGAGGCGAGGCGAAGCGAGGCAAGGCGAGGCGAGGCGAGGCGAGGCTCACCTTGGCGGCGTTGTGCTGCGCCACGGCGAATCGCGTCATGGCGATTTGGTTCTCGTTACTCAGCCAGTCGAAGTCGATCTCCCAAAAAGGGTTCGGAGGGGAGCCGTTTGCTGCTGCCGAGAACATAGGCGGAAGACACGCACGACACGTGGATGCCGCGGGGCAGAGGATAAGGAGGCATGATGGCGGGAAAGTCAGGTGCTGTCGCATGTCACGGCGACGGCTCGTCATGATCGCCGTATCTTTTCAAGTGACTCTGTAGCGATCAAGCTCTCAGTTCGCGTGACTGATAGGCGTCAGTTCCGGACCGCGGTGTTTGTTTTACTCCGTCAGGCTGCGATTGGCGTCTCGAATGGTCTTGCATGGTAACGGTTACCACTAGGGTCTGGTCCCGAGAAGCGGGGAGATGAAGCGGCAAGGAGATGAGGGAGAACGGATTTGACGAGAACGAACGAGACGGGAGGAGCAGGGCATCACAGTTGAGGGCGCTCGTGACAGTGGCGTGGCACACCAGGTGTGCTTCCTTCCTCTCAACTGGGTCGCCCTCGTCTCGTCTGCGTGATCGGCGCGTACGACTTGCGCAACCGCGAACGAACTCGGTAGGAAAAAGTTAGGAACTGACTCATTGACGAGGTTCGGCACTCGCCGAGTGCGCGGTACATGTTTTCGCTACGGGAAGTAGCTCCCTGGTTAATTTCGGAGTTTCACGCGTTCCTCGGGCTTGATTTCTTGGGATCACCTCCTTCGTCCCTCTTCGAGTAACTGTTGTTCGCCTCATTGACTGCTCTATGCGATTCTGGCTTTGAGTACAGTCCTCGAGGTTTGGGTTCATTTGACCTTCATCGCAAAGTTCGCATCGTCTCGGCGACTTGGCTGAACACGCTCGGGTGTCTCACAAGTTTCAGCCACATATGGAGCGAAACGAGCACTAGCGACTCAAAAGTACGTTACTCGATCCAAACAGTACGCCTGGCTCTGTTACATCTCACGAAATTCGGAATCGCGAGAGATTGGCTTCGATCGAAACAAACTCCAAGGCTGAATTTGTGACTCACGTCACGTGTGGTTCACCCGAAGTGGTTTGTGAGCTGAGCACCCAGACAGACGAAGGAGCGGGAAACAGAAAACACAATTGTAAAACAGAGTAGCTCTGATGACTGGAAGGCTGGAAAAGCTCAATAGAGCTGCTGGACTTCCACTATGCTCAATAGAGAAAACTTACACTATGCTCAAGATTATACAAGCCCACTAAGGCACAACTTCTTAAGCACTACAATCATGCAGATTGATAGCTCAAACTAGGCTGCTAGACAAGGCAACTTCCTGGAGAACTTAGGCACAATTCAGATTCCATGAACCTTGAGAGTGACTTGAGAGCCACATGAGGTGCATGAATAAGAAAGCTCTGGAATTCTCTGTCATAGCTGATTTTGTTTGGTAGAAACCTGTAGAAACTGTTTTTCTTAAAAACAATTCCGAACTGTATCGAGAATTCGGCTCCAATCTGATTGGTTGAGAAACTTTCTGATTTGTTTGCGAAGCCTTCAATCCGTCGCCGACATTCCCCCCTTGCTGCTCCTTGTGTGCAAAGGGCTGGGGCGGCAGAAACTTGATTCTCCAACACTCCCCCTCGCACCAGACCCGAAGCACACATACGCCCATTCTTATTCTCCTCTTACATCTCTTTGGCATACACTCCATGCTTCTGCCCATATTGCTTCTCCTCATACCCCTCATTCTCCTCAAACTGCTGCACTGCTTCATGAAGTGTCATGAGACCTGCTCTTGCCTTGCACATGTTGAATGCATCATGTGGAAGAACCTTAGTCATGAAATCTGCTGCTTGGTCGAATGAACGGCAAAAGTTGACGGCTCTAGTTGCTCACGGATGAAATGGTACTGCACCTCGATGTGTTTTGTACGCCCATGATGAACCGGGTTCTTGGAAAGAGCGATGGCTGAAGTGTTGTCCACGTAGAGCGGAGTCGGTTGAGTTTGCGGCTGCCTCAAGTCCTCCAAGAGTCCACGTAACCAGATTGCCTCCCTTGCTCCTTCGGTCATTGCCATGTACTCGGCTTCGGTTGTAGAAAGCGCCACACAACTTTGCTTGCGTGATTGCCAAGAAACAGCGGCACCGCACATGAGGAAGATGTAGCCGCCGGTGGACTTGCGTGTGCTCAATTCTCCCGCCCAATCTGCATCGGTGAAGCCTTGGAGGGAGCTTGCATGTGGGCTGGCTTGGAAGAGAAGACCAAGATTAGAAGTACCTTTGAGATACCGAAGAGCTCGCTTGGCTGCATGCATATGGGTAGGTGATGGGGCACTCATGTGTTGAGCTAGCTTGGATACCGTGAATGCTAGGTCGGGCCTTGTGCCTAGGGCTGCATACATGAGACACCCAACCTGACTTTGGTAGAGAGCTAGGTCTTGTGGGGATACCTTGGGTGAATTTTCACCATGATGCTCACTCTCCTCAAGACACAACTCCTCAATACCCGTGATGTCAAGGCTTGACTCCGTCTCTTCATAGGGCTGATCTGATGACAGAGGGACAAAGTTGGAAGGAAGCGGGGTAGGTGATGGCTTGCTATCATCAAGACCAAACCTCTCAAGGACCTTTTGGATGTACCTTTGCTGGAATAGAAAGATGGACCGTGACTTATGATCTCTCACAATGTTCATACCAAGATAATGACTCGGCTCACCAAGATCGGTCATCGTGAATGCACTCATGAGAATACCTTTCACCTTGTTGAGGAGATCAAGAGAACCTGAGACTAGGAGGAGGTCATCAACATATACCAACAGCCAAATGTACTCCCCCTTACTCGTGTGCATGAAGTACAACGCGTTGTCTCTCATGGACCTTGTGAAACCGTGCTTGAAGAGTACCGTCTCAAGAGCATGATACCATGCCCGTGGGGACTGTTTGAGACCATAAAGTGACTTTACCAAGCGACAAACTCGACCCGTACCATCATCATAACCTTCGGGTTGTGCCATGTATACCTCTTCGTCCAAGACACCGTAGAGAAATGCGTTCTTGACATCCATTTGATGGATATGGAGACCAAGATATGCGGCTATGGCGAGGAGGACTCGTACCGTGGTGTACTTCGCTACCGCGGCAATGGTTTCGGTGAAGTCAAGACCTGGAATTTGGGAATAACCTTTTGCCACTAACCTTGCCTTGTACCTATCAAGTGTATCATCACCTTTTACCTTAATCTTGTACACCCATTTGACACCAATTACCTTCTTCTCTGGAGGTGGCTCAACAAGACGCAATGTACCTCTCTTCATGAGACTCTCAATCTCTTCTTCCTCGACCTTCAACCAATGCTCTCTCTCGGGACTTGCCACTGCCTCACGACGACTCAATGGCTCTCGTGGAAGGTGTGACGCTGCCATGCATATTGCCTCTACCTTCTTGTGAATGCAATTCTCACTCTCCTCACACGTGCACCTTGATGACATGTCAACCATGAACGTGAAGGGCTTTTTCACCTTGCGGACTCGTTTACCTTTACCCAACTCCTCACTTGACTGAGACACATCAGTAGTAGGGTTCGGTCTCACAGTGCTTGGATGCGTTGACACTGTCAGTTGCGGCTGAGACAACGGCTGCGACGTCCGCTGCGACAGCGGCACGGCTGCATGATCTTCTCCCGGCGTGGAACTCTCTCTATTATCAGTGTTGACTTGAGGAATAGGAGTGATGGCTCGTGGCGGTGAAGCTGAAACGTTCGTGGGCATAGTTGGTTGTGAAGGTGCTCTTGGTGGGGATCTTGAGACTAGAAGCTTGGGGATTAATGATGACGCTGCGTTGTCAAGAGGAGATGATGAATGGGGCTGATTGGTGTTGTTTCTCGGTGTTGAAGATGGCGGTAACTGATGACGGCCAATTCCGGGACGTGGGGGTGAAGTTGAGAAAGGTCTTAGGTGAAGAAGTGGGCTGTTGGAGCTGGTGTTGGTGGTGACTCGCTGAAGTGATCCTCGTGCTATGAGCTGGCTTGACGTTGGAACCTGAAGTGATGAACGTGTGTGAGAACGAGATGTTGCGGTGATGGTTGTCTTGTTGGTAGGAAGAATTGTAGATGGTGTGGATGTAGGTACTTGGGGTGTTGTGGCTGTTGATTGCTGCTGCATTGGATGATGATGAGTGTCGGTAGTTGCCTCTGGAGTGGCGGCTGATGATGGGTTTGGTGGCGTAGTGGTGGGCTGATCCAATGGACGTTGAACTTGCGGAGTAGGTGTTGAAGTAGCTAGCTGGTTTGTGACGGATGGCTGCTGCTCCTTTGTGGTGATGGAACGGTGACTTCCTGAGGTGGATGGTCTTCATTTGATGGCTGAACTTCATCTCCACTTGGTTGTGTAGCTGCTGGTGGCGCTGATGTGGCACGGCTGGTCTCGTTGACGACGGCTTGAGGGAGATCGATGATGGGTCCGCTATGGTCAGAATCTGTGTCATCTTCTTCCTCCTCTTGTGTTGTTTCCTCATGTGCGCTTGCTGGTTCCTGTTGGATAGAGGGTAGAGAGGAGGAAGAGGAAAACTTATGCCAACCTGCAAGGGACATGTCTTCATAGAAGACAACATCCCTTGAAACCACTTCTCGCTTGGTGACATGATCCCAAAGGACCCATCCCTTGCTCTCGTTGCTCATGCCGATGAAGAGGCCCCAATGAGCTTTGCTGTCCAGCTTGAGTCTCTTTGCATCTGGAACACGGTTTTGGGCCATGGAACCAAAAACACGAAGCATAGAAAGATCTGGTTTAACTCCAAACCAAGCCTCATATGGCGTTACACCATCCGGTAGGGGCCTTGTGGGTCTCCTGTTGCGAACATAAATTGCCATAGTGATTGCCTCACCCCACCAGAGCTTGTCAAGGCCCTTAAACTGAAGAAAAGTGGTAGCTATAGCTTGAATAGTGCGATGAAACCTCTCTGCCACTCCGTTTTGCTGAGGACTATAGGGACAAGTGAACTGTTGTTTGATGCCCAATGCCAACAACTCCCCCTGAAATGCTTTCCCCATGTACTCACCTCCTCGGTCCGACCTCAAGGTGAGTAACTTCTTCCCTGACTCTCTCTCAACAAGTGCTAGCCATTGCTTGAAACACTTGTGCACTTCATCCTTGGTGTTGATGAAAAAGGACCACGAGAAACGACTCTTGTCATCAATGAAAGACACCAAATATTTCTTACCGTTTCGAGTAGGGTCTCGCATGGGGCCAAATACATCCGTGTGGACCAACTCTAGGAGGTCCCTTGACTGAGACTTAGAAGGAAAAAATGGCTTTCTTGCTTACTTACCTTCGACACAAGATGGGCATGGGACGGTAGAAAGAGACTTGACTGCACTTTCACTCAAGTCCTTCCACGCTCTTGTGACTTACTAACTCTTTGAATGCTTGCATCCCCAAGTGCCCCAAGCGTGCATGCCATACCTCAGCTTGAGAGATACTCCCTTTGTTGTTGACTTGATCGGTTGAAACAGCGGTAAGCGAAACAACGTCGTTCTTCGCGCTGCTAGAACCGTGCTTAATCTCCAACTTCATCTTGTAGAGACGCCCGGTACGCTCGCCTTCAGCCACCAAATTTCCTGCACTATCCCACACTTTGGCTTTCCCCCCTTGCAAGAGAACGGAGGCACCTTTCTCTTCAAGTTTTCCGGCTGAGAGCAAGTTTGCTCCCAAATCAGGAACAAACAAAGCTTTATTGACACAAAATGACTTACCATCCTTTTCAAACTCAAGCTTGCCGACTCCTTTGATAGGTACTTTGCCAAGATCAGCAAGTGTCACAGCTTTTGAGTCATACGAGGGCTGAAAATCTTTGAGAATGGACTGATAGGGAGTCATGGTTTCAAAACAACCACTATCAAGAATAAACTCCTCACTACTAGTAGAAAAAACGTGCATGCAAGTAGTAGCGTTGAAAAGGACAGGACCATCAGAATCTTTGGACTCATTTTGACTAGTAGAATGACTTGCTATATTTGCTATGGCTGCCTTACCCTTTTCAGATAGTAGCTGAGGAGGGGGGACCCAATTAGGAGGCTTCTTAGGACAAGCATACCACGGATGACCCCACTCATGACAACAAAAACACTCAAAATGAAACTTTTTAGCATTCGAGGCTTGGCTGAAATTATTGACTCTTAGCGGATTAACTCTTGCATTCCTAGGCTGATATTGATTGGGAATAGAGGGCTTTGGCTGGACATAGGGACTTGACTTATAGGGAGGACTTGACTGAGGAAAACGAGAGGGTTTGTATGGGATGGAAGGTGACTGAAAATTCGTACCATAGTAGGGTTGAGGGCGGTTTGGGCTGAAATTTCCTTACCTCTGGAATTGGTTGCCATATCTTGTGGCTGCTGCAGCACTCCACGCACCTTCGTCACTATGCTTGTTTCGTGCAAGGTCTCGACTCTGCTGCTCATTGACAAGGGCCTCAAAGATGAACGCACGACTCTTCATTGACTGCGGGAGCGCTTGTAGTGTTGCACGGAAAGTGTCCCACTCCGGTGTAAGGCCGGTGAGGATGACGGTCTTGAAAAGAGACTCTGGAATCTCCAAGCCGATCGCTGCTACTTCCTCCAACATTGCTTCAGCTCGTTGTAGGTAGGCTTGTGCTGATTCATCTTCTTCCATCTTCAGATTAATGAAGCGGCTCCACATCTGGGCTTGGCTGCTCTCGGATTTTGACTGGTGCATAGTCTTCAATCGGCTCCATGCTTCCTCTGCACTGTTTGCCTTGGTAGAACAGGGCAGGAGCGACTTCAACTGCTGCTCGTGAATGCTATTGAGCAGGTAGAGGAAGGCCTCCTTGTTGCGTCGTTCGTAAAGTCGTTTTTCAGCTTCTGAAGCATCTGCTGCTGGTTTGGCTGCTTCTTCAGTGTAGTAAGGCCACAGATCCAGAAGGGGTGCAGTGAGCTCAAACTGAGTTGCCCATGTTGGAAAATCTTTGCCGTTGAACTTGGGGAGGTGAAGCTTAGGCATGAAGGAGGTGAGTGGTGAGTATGTTGTTGAAGGACTGCCTGGTGCAACTGCTTCCACTAATCCAGTAGCTGCTGATGTTGACTATGAAGCTCCTCCGGCTGGCTGGAGTGCAGGACCAGATGGATTGTTTCCCGCCATGTTCGTATGGTGCTAGGATAGGAACGTGGTGGGCTAGGTTGATCGAAACGACGTGCTCTGATACCAAATTGTAAAACAGAGTAGCTCTGATGACTGGAAGGCTGGAAACTTGGCTGGAAAGGCTCAACAGAGCTGCTGGACTTGGCTTGATGAGAGAACACTTACACTATGCTCAAGATTATACAAGCCCACTAAGGCACAACTTCTTAAGCATTACAATCATGCGGATTGATAGCTCAAACTAGGCTGCTAGACAAGGCAAATTCCTTGAGAACTTAGGCACAATTCAGATTCCATGAACCTTGAGTGACTTGAGAGCCACATGAGGTGCATGAATAAGAAAGCTATGAAATTCTCTATCATAGCTGATTTTGTTTGGTAGAAACTTGTAGAAACTGTTGACACTTCTTCTAGAAAACAATTCCGAACTGTATCGAGATTCGGCTCCAATCTAATTGGATGAAAAACTTTCTGATTTGTTTGCAAAGCCTTCAATCCGTCGCCGACATTCCCCCCTTGCTGCTCTGTGAAGATTGAAACGAGAATTAATCAAGTATGAAATGAGTGAGTACAAGTACTAACCCCAATTGGGTTGTACCCCCTATGGGATACCCCACTATAGCCTACACAAATCTATAAGCTATATAGTATTCTGACACACCCCCATAGGCAAAGTGGGGGAGAACGAGGGGTCACAAGACCAGTCAAGTAAAGCAAAGCAAAGAAAGCTCAGGGTGGATCACAAAGTCACCACACAGTCCGAGCACAGGGTCAAGGCCACACGGCCAGTTCACATGCAAGAGTACACACATATATATAAAGCTAGACAAGTAAGAGCAGATATACATATATATATATGTGAGAGTACAAGCAAGGTCAAGAGGAGAGCAAGTGAGGCAAGACGGGCACAAGACCCAGCTGAGTGCAGAAGCGCTGATTATCACAAGGCGGAAGTGCCTTGGTGAAGACATCAGCAGTGTTGGCCTCAGAGACCACGTACGCAAGCCGCAACTGTCCACGCTGCTGTAGCTCACGAGCAAGGAAGTAGCGGAGAGCAATGTGCTTTGTTCTGTGCTCCAGTCGCTGCTCTCGACACAAGGCCAGCATGGCCTTGTTGTCTACGTACAGGACTGGAGGAGAACGAGGCGGCTCTCCAAGGTCGGTCCGCAGGTAGGTGAGCCAGCGAAGCTCCTGTGCAGCCATGGCCCCGGCGTAGATCTCAGCCTCACAACTGGAGCCGAGAACAAAAGACGAGCGAGTAGCCCGCCACGAAACAGAGCCAGAACCAAGGCTGAAGGTGTAACCCTGTGACGACCGCTGCAGAGCCTGGTCGTAAGCCCAAGAAGCGTCTGCGTGCCCAGTGAGGACCACTGGACTCCGCCCTCCAAGCACTAGCCCCATGCCCGACTTACTACACAAGTAGCGCAACACCCTCTTCGCTGCAGCCATGTGCTCCGGTCGGTGTCTCCCAGGAGCAACATAGCGTGCAAGAATGCTAAGACGGTATGCAAGGTCAGGTCGTGTGCAGGTCATCAGGTACATGAGGCAGCCAACAAGCTCTAGATACGGGCCACTCGACTCTACGGACTCATCCAAAGGCAGAGCTGAGAGTGAGTGGCAAGTAGACAGAGGAGTGGCCTGAGGCGAGGAGTACGTGAAGCTGAAGCGTTGAAGGACCTGCTGCACCATGTGTGACTGAGTCAGGGTAATGGTGCGGCGTGCTCTGTCCCGGGTGATCTGCAAGCCAAGGTAGCTGCGCAATTCACCCAGGTCTGTGCACGTGTGTCGCTTCTGCAGCTCGGACTTCACGTAGGCGAGTCCAGCAGTGTCAGCTGTGGCAAAGACCAAGTCGTCGACGTACACGAGGATGTAGAACGGCGGCAGAGAGGTGTCGGTGCGCAGAAACAGCGACGGGTCGGCAGTAGAAGGAGCAAACCCAAGAGCCGCAAGCGTAGTATTCAGTGTGTCGTGCCACTCACGTGGCGCCTGGCGAAGACCGTAGACAGGACGCCGGAGACTCCACTGGGTACCAGGAGGGAAAGACCCAGTGAAGCCAGGTGGGCGGCGCAGCCAGATCTCCTCGTGCAGGCTGCCCTGCAAGAAAGCAGTGCTGAAGTCGAGAGAGTGCAGCTTGTAGTCACGGTGAGCAGCAACGTGCAGCAGTACCCGAAGAGTGGTCATCTTCGGGGTGGGGGAGAAGGTCTGAAAGTAGTCAACTCCCTGCCGTTGACTGAAGCCACGAGCCACGTAACGCGCCTTGAAGACAGGCGGAGAACCCGGCGGCCGCTTCACCCTGAAAATCCACATGCCACTGACAATGTTCGCCCCAGGAGGGGGGACAGCGTCAACGTAGGTGCCTGTGGACTTCCAGGAAGCCATCTCTGCATCCATAGCTGCCTGCCACTGAGAGGAGTAGGGACCCTCTATCGCCTCCGCGTAAGAGCGCGGAGTCGGGATGTCAAGTGCATCCGGGTCTCCCTCAAGGGTAAGCAGTACGGACACGAGATGAGGTGCCAGACACTGGAACTCCTCTTGCCTGTCCTCAAGGACATCCGTGCCAAGGGCACACTCACCCCCGACAGACGGAGGACAGACAGACTCAGACTCAGCGACAAGACTAGCAGTGTAGTCTAGGCGACAGCGAGCAGCAAAGTCGACGAGCTCAGCAACTAGGGCAGATGCAGCACTGGACTCGAAAGAAGGGTCGGTGACGACAGTAGCCAGGAGACGCGTGACAGTAGGAATGGCAGCACGAAGAGAGTCCGACTGCGGGTCGGCAAGAGCAAGAAGAGAGGACTCAGGAGGAGAAGGCAAAGGGGCACGCAGAGGAGCAGTGGACGGACGTAGAGACATCCTGTGCGTGCCAGGGACAGGAGGAGGACGCGGACGCGAACCACGACCACTAGCGCGAGCAGCACGGACAGGCGACGTAGGGCGAGACGCAGGCTCACGACGCTCAGCAAGACCCCCAGTAGGACCAGTGTAGGAAGAAGGAGCAGGCAAAGGGGAGGTAGGCTGCAACTGTAACTGTGACGGGACAGGCTGTGGACACTCTAAGGGAGGAGGAGGACCAGTAGAAGGTGGAAGACAAGGAAACCTGCTGCAGGAGTGGAACAAAGTAAGGTCGAGGCCGCGTGGCGACGCCAGAAACAGCAGGGACAGCACCAGTACCTCCAGCAGGAGCACCCGCTCCAGCAGCACCTCCAGGAGCTCTAGAACCTCCAGCAGCAACAGGAGCACCCCCAGCAGGATCGCCAGTGGTAGTCTCAGCGCCAACACCCTCAGCAGAACCAGCTCCAGTCGAACCTGCAGGCCCAACAGCTCTAGTACTCCCAGGACGAGCACCTCCTGGACCCGCGACAGAAGCACCCTCAGTAGCCCACGAACCTCCAGCACCAGCAGCACGGCTCCAGCACCGGGCAAACCACTCGCGCAGCTCCTGTGGAGAGAGTGGCTCCCGGCGAGACGAAGCACCCGGAGAACCTCCAGGCGGAGCACCTCCAGGCTCAGCACCCCCAGGCTCAGCACCCCCAGGCTTAGCACCCCCAGGCTCAGCACCCCCAGGCGTAGCACCCCCAAGCTCAGCACCCCCAGGCTCAGCACCCCTAGGCTCAGCACCCCCAGTAGCCGAAGAACCTTCAGCACCAGCAGCACGGCTCCAGCGCCGGGCAAACCACTCGCGCAGCTCTTGTGGAGAGAGTGGCTCCCGGCGAGACGAAGCACCTAGAGAACCTCCAGGCGGAGCACCTCGAGACTCAGCACCCCCAGGCCCGGCACCCCCAGGCAAAGCACCCCCAAGCGTAGCACCCCCAGGCTCAGCACCCCCAGGCTCAGCACCCCCAGGCTCAGCACCCTCAGCAGCACCAGAGTCACCAGTGACCTCGACAGGCTCGATTGCGTCTACCTGGGACACACCTGAAGGGGCAGGACCCTGAGGGGGGAGGGAGTCTACCTGGGGGGGACCTGGTACAAGGAAGAGCGGGGGCGGGGGGAGGGACGGAGTGCGGTAGGGGAAGAGGCGGTAGAAGGGGACCGACTCGTCAAACGTGACGTCATGGGAGGACAGAACACGGCGAGAGGTGGGGTGGTAGAACTGCCACCCAGGCGCGTCAGGGGGGAACCCCAGGAAGACGCAAGGAGCAGCACGAGGGGACAGCTTGTCCGCAGACAAGTCGCGGACAAACGCCCGAGATCCCCAGACCCTGAACGCCGACGCATCGCCAACCTTCCCCGTCCACAGCAAGGCTGGGGAGGTATCCGGCCTGGAGACCCTGGTGTGAAGGTTGATTTGATGCGCCGCGTACCTGACCGCAAACGGCCACAGAAAATGGGGGGCAGCCGCATGCATCATAGACGTACGAGCGACGTCCATGACCATGCCAATGCGGCGCTCAGCAATCCCATTTTGCTGCGGAGAGTCCGAAAGCGTGAAGTTGTGACGGATGCCCCGTGCGCGACAGTAGGCTCTCAGAAGGCCAGAGGAAAACACTCCGCCTCTGTCCGAGTGCAGACGCAGAACAGGAAAGTCCGGGCCAAAGCTCTTCCTGAGCTGGAGACGAGCTGCGCGGATCCAGTCGATCAGCACCTCAGTGACATCACCCTTGCTGCGCAAGGGGAAGACTGCGGTGTAACGCGAGTAGTCGTCAACAACTAGCAGGAAGTAGCGCTCGTGACCCTGTCCACGGACGCGGGCTGGGCCCCACACGTCCATGTGAAGCGTCTGCAACGGGGCCTCTCTCGGAGGAAACTGGGAGGAGTGAGGGGCAGCACGCTGGCGCCTCTCGACACAGGGGACACAGATAGGGCCAGGGCCCTGAGGAAGGGGAGGGAGGGACCGGGGGAGACCAGAAACAAGAAGACGAGAGGCCATGCCTCTGAGCCGAAGCAGAGAGGGGTGACCAAGGCGGTGGTGCCAGAGGAGAGTCTCGTGAGACAGGAGACGACACGAACAGGGGGCAGACTCAGGACCAGACCTAGACGCTGCAGCAAACACCTGATCCGACCCAGCTACCCTACCCGGCTCAGCAACTGGAGGAGACGCAATGGTCACTGTGTACAGGCTCGACCCCGGCGGACGACTAAACGTGGCCAGGTGTCGGCCTGTCTGAGCGTCTGTGCAGTGGGTCACCCGCTGACTCGCAGGAGTGAACTGGTGAAACCCCGCATCCTGCAGGTCAGCACCACTCACCAAGTTCGTAGAGAACGAGGGGAGGTAAAGACAAGACAGGGTGCCAGAGGGGGCCGCCGGACACGGGAGGACAGTGGAGAAGTGAGCAAGGACAGGGCCCCCAGAGGGGTCTGCCAGAGAGACTGCAACTGGCCGACCAAGCGGTGTGAGTGTGGTGCAGTCTCGAAAGAAGGAGCGGGAAGCCCCCGAGTCAAGGGTGAAGGTGTGAGAGGCCGGACCCGACGCGGTACCTGAGAGAGCAGATTCACCCGCACCTGAGGAAGCAGACTCCCTAGTACCTAGAGCAGCAGCCGCACCTGTACCTGGAGCAGGAGACACACTAGCACCCAGAGCAGCAGCCGCACCAGCAGCTAGAGCAGCAGGCTCTATACGCGGGTTAGGCGGTACGCATAGGTGACCGGCACGGTCAGCACTAGTAGGCAATGCATACATGGCAGTGAGAATTGCATCATAGTCAAGAGCAAATATATCTACCCTCTGCCTAAGCAACTCCACCCAGTCGGGGAGCTCAGCCTCGTCGCCAAACTCGGTACGCCAAGCGTCGCTCAGACGGGCGAAGCAGCGGGACGGTGTGTGACTAGGCGTCCCACAAGGCTGACCACTCCGAGCACTAGTGCGAATCACGTAAGAGCAGCGAACAGAACTGAGAGACCCTCTACTCTGAGCGTACCACTCACGAAGCTGCTGGGGCGTAAGAGACGCGCGTGGGCGTCGCTGGAGCTGCATCTGGCCGCCGCCAGTAGAAGCAGGAGCAGGAGTAGTGTCACATTTCTGTGAATGTGAGCGGGTAAGGGAGGAGCGAATGGGGGATGTACATATTGTAAATGGTGTAAATAGTGAGTAAGGCGGTAAGGGGGATGAGAGGCGAGGGGACAAGGTTGACGTCTGCCGAAGCGAAGGGTTGGAAGAGGAGTCCAAGGGAAGAGAGAGGGTGGGGCTGCCGAGAGTGGAGGAGGGCAGGGGTTGTAATTACAGCGCTTGGCAGCGGCAGGGCGAGCGGGTTACCACGTCAGCTTGGATGGGTGTTCGCATGCATGAATGTCTGCTTTCGTATGGGTGCAGGTGTGCTCCAAGGAGCCAGCTGGAAGAGTGCCGAGACAGCTGGAGGAAAAGAGGCAAGGGCGGGCATCACAGGTAGATGGCAGGAAGGATGCTAGTCTGCTCTAAGGTCGCGTTAGCCCTAAGGACAGACAGGGGTAGGGAGGCAAGCGAGGCGGAGGCAGATCTGGTAGATAGGGAGTACCTTGTGTAGCTATCCTCAATGCTTGTATGTTTCCTTTTAATACGAGATTCTTGCATCGAGCCTAGCAAGTAGTGAAGAGAAGGAGATATTACAAGCTAGAGATGTGACTGGAGGCATGCGTAGTGTGCTATGTGACGGAGCCTAGGGCTTATCACATACAAGCATTCGGGATTGGATGCCCACTCGATCGGGACTGGACTTTGCGGCGAAGAACCCTAAGAAGGAAGGCAAGATGACGGAAGGTGAAGAGGGGAACCGAGGAGAACCTCGGGTAGAGGCGAACGCGCAAGGCGCGGGAGGAACGGGCGAGCCGGGACTGGACAGAGCCACGGGCTCAGGAGAAGCGCACGGAGAGCAACGCCGTGCAGAGAAGGAAGAAGCGAAAGGAAGGGAGGAGGAACAGCCTATCGGAGAAGCAGCGGCGGTGGCGCGTACGGCCAGGGACGGTGGCAAGGGGTACCGTCGCAGTGTATCATGGCAGGGCTTCGAGGAAGAGGCAGCGTCGACGCGCTGGCGCTATACCATGCTACCAAAGGTGGAGGTGCCGGAACGATTCTCGGGGGAAGTCAAGCGCGGTCCGTCACTGAAGAACTACTTGATGCAGCTGGAGAACCTCCGCGCACGGTGGGAGCGAGACCGATTGGATCCAGACGAATTCTTTAGAGGGCTGGCGAATACCCTGACGGGAGAAGCGGAGACTTATTACCGCATCTGCAGGCGTGAGTTGCTGGATTGGGCCGCACAAGCTCCTCTGGGGGAAAGGGATCCCACGAAGCGCTTCTTGGGAATGTTAAGGGAGCAGTTCCCTCTGCAGACGCCGGAGCGGGTGATCGAATTCCGCGGGTTCAAACGAAGGGCAGGCGAATCACTGCTGGCCTATTACGGGCGGCTAGTGGAACTGGCAGAGGATATGAGCTGCGTGGATCAGGGAAGATTGGTGAGCAAGTTTCTTAACGGGCTGAACTACGAGCTGCAGAGAGACGTGCAGGTGAAGATCTTCGAGTTGGGAGCGGCGGCGACGCTCGGTGTGGCGTACGAAACGGCGAAAAGAGTGGAGACCGGGAGACGGCTGTTTGAAGTGGAGCGCACCGCCGAACGCGCTCCAGAGCACAGGAGGCCAGCATGGAGTGCAGCGCCGGTGGACAGAGAGAGGCCACCGAGAGGCCCGGGAGACACTCGCAAGTGTCATAACTGCGGGCAGACGGGTCACGTGAGGCGGGATTGCAGAAATCCACCGGCATGTTCGATCTGTGGTAGAGAGGATCATCAGCGGCGGGAGTGCCCTGAGGCGCCGATATGCGGGAAGTGCGGACGACGGGGGCACACGGAGAGGGAATGCTACTCCAAGAGGGGAGATGGTCGAGGAGACAGTCGTGACCGGAGTGAAGTGGCAGAGATGCGCGCAGAAATCGAGAGGCTGCGAGCCCAATTGGAGGGGCGAGAGACGGGGGAAGAAAGGAAACCGGCAATGGTCGCTAGGAGAGAAGAGGAGGAAAGCAGTGAAAAGGACTTCTGTCTGATGGCATGGCCTGCGCGGGACCGCGAGGAGCTGGGCCTGAGGACACGGGAGAGAAATCTGAGGCCCAGAGCAGAGATAAGGAGGGAAGCCGGACCAAGGCGCCAGGCTGCTGCGGAGCAAGAAGACTTGCACCCTCCGCGACGGCACCCCCTTGAGAGGCTCAGCTGCGCCGCATCCGTGTTGGTGGCCGAAAAGGGGTACATAACAGTGGGAGGAGTGGCGGTAAAGCAGGCCATCATAGATACCGGAGCTCACCCAGTGCTGATCGGAAGGAGACTCGCGCAACAGCTGCAGTTGGATCGACCGGAGCGACAGATAGAAGAGGGCTTGCTGCTGATGACGGCGGAGGGAGGAGGCACGAAGTGGATGCCAAAAACGAGGAGCACGGTAGAGATATACATAAGGCAAGGGAGCCCTGAAGAGTCCTCGGTCAAGCTGCAGTGTGGAATATCACTTTCGGAGGACTACGATCTACTGCTGGGGGTGGAATTTCTCTACAGCATCGGAGCCACAATCTGCATGTGGGAAGAAAAGCTCACCTACCGCGTGGTGTACTGGGAAAGGAACCAGCCAGTGGCAGAGCTGCCCGTTCGATTCATACGGCGGGAACCTCGGGAGGCCTACCAGGCGGAGATCAGGACCGTGGAACAGGAGTTGGGGATTCTGAGCTGGGAAAGGTTGGACGAGGTACGGAGACAGCGAGACTGGCACCGGCAACATTGGGGAGAGAGTGGCAGATTAAGGGAGCTGCACCTGGATGTGGGGGTGTTTCAGAAGCCAATAGTACTGCTGGAACTGTTCGCAGGCATTTGCACTGGGCTAGCTGCAGTGCTCAAGGCCGGGCTGAGAGTGGAAAAGTATATCTACGTGGAGAATGTTGAGGCGGTGAACTACATGGCCTGGCACCATATCAAGAAATTGGAAGAACGGTACCCCTCGCAGCTATACGCGGGTGCAGTGGAAAGGGGAGCAGAGTGGGTGTGTCACCGAGTAGAGGATGTGAAGGAAGACGCGCTAGCCCACTGGGGACATGTGGACCTAGTGATCGCCGGATGGGAGTGTCAGGGTTTATCGCGGGCAGGAGAAGGAAGGGGGTTTGAGGACCCAAGAAGCGGGCTGTTCCGAGAGCTGGTGCGAGTGTTGAAGATGATCAAGAGGAAGCAAGGGGAGGTGGCATACATAGTGGAGAACGTGGACACCCGAGATGACATGAGAGAAGCAGTGAAGAAGGCAGAGGAAGAGATTCGTGCCGAGCTGGGGGCAGGAGCGGCCTGGGATGCAGCACAGATTGGCAGCAGGGTGCACCGACCACGCCGTTATTGGCAGAACGTCATGCCGGAGGCAGCAGTCTTGTACGAATTGTCCATGATGGAACGGCCGCGTGCGCGCCTGGTGCAGGACATACTAGAGCCTGCAAGAACCCCAGCACCAGTGAGATACCCGGACCACGAATTGCAGTACCCATGCAACACAGTGGACAAGCCGCGGCAGGCCTGGCCAACGCTGGTGGCACACGACCAGGCAAAGGGGTTCATAATGGAGGGGGGGAGAGAGGGCCCAGGGATGGTATACGATAGCCTGAAGGGAGTATGGGAGGAGCCAACGGCATTGGAGCGAGAGCTAGCGATGGGATTCATGGCAGGAGCCACGGCGAGCGGAGAAGTGACGGAGCAGCAGAGAAAGCGGGCATTGGGCAATGCCATGGACCTGAACGCGTTGCACTGGCTGGTGGGAGTCATGCAGAGACATCTGGAAAAGAAGCGGTTGGAGAGGAGAAGAGATCACGCATCTAGCGCAGAGCCAAGGACCGAGCGGGATGACAAGAAGCAGTGGGAGGCAGAGAGGTTCTTGGAGCTGCTAGAGGAAGAGGCAAGTGAAGAACGAGAGAAGGGGGTGCCGGTGGAAAGGAGGATGGGCAGTCACAGCGACCGGGACGAAGCACCGGGGAGATACCCAGACCAGGACGAGGAAGAAGAAGAGGAGGAAGAATGGGTGGAGCCCGAAATGGACTGGGATAGCGAAGATAGAGAAGACCCCACAGATACATGGATCCCGGACCCGGACGAAGTATTCCTGGGCCCGAGCAGGGCGTACATGGTGCTGAGCAGCGGCAACGGAGTGGAACAGGCGTGGGAGCTTGGAGTGGAAGGGCAGAATGACACGGAGAGAGTGGAGGCAGGTGAAGGAGAGCCAGCGCCGCGAAACCCTGCAGAGACGGAAGGGCAGGAGGCAGGAGAAGCAAGGGAGAAGGAGCATCAATGGAACATAGGCACGGCGCTGCAAGGGACAGCGGCGATAAGGCTAGAAGCAGTACTGAGGAAGCATGCCGCGGCCTTTGCACACAATCTACAGGAGCTGGGGAAGTGCACGACGAGCGTCATGCACCTGCCCCTAACCAGTGAAGTGCCTGTGTACCAGAGGAGGCGAAGAATGAGCCCGCAAGACATCGAGGTCTGCACCGCAAAGTGCCAGGAGCTGCTAGCAGCAGGATTGATTCGCAGATCATCCTCGGACTATGCTGCCGCCACGGTAGTAGCAGCTAGGGCGGATCTGACGGGAACAGTGCTGTCCAGGAGGATGTGTGGAGACTACAGGGGTTTGAACAAGGTGACAGCTACGGATCGCTACCCCATGCCCATGGCAGAAGAGATTTTCGATCAGCTGCATGGAAGCTGGGTGTTCTCCACTCTGGACCTGCAGCAGGGTTTTAACCAAATCCCAATTGTAGAAGAGGATAAGCGGAAGACGGCATTCCATGGGCCAGATGGCCTATACGAGTGGAATTTCATGCCCTTTGGCCTGCGCAATGCCTCAGCAGTCTTTCAACGCGTGATGGACGCCGTGCTAAGAGAGGTGAAGGGAGCGGCCTGTTACATCGACGACGTCATCATCTTCAGCTCCGACAGTGAAAGACATGTGGCGGACATAGAAACAACACTGGCAGCCATCCAAGCAGCGGGACTCACCTGCCACCCGGGGAAATGCCGATTTGGACATCACAGTGTGGCCTATCTGGGGTTTGAAGTGGCGGGGGGGGAATTGAGCATTCAAAGGGCAAAGGTAGAAGTGCTGGACCGAGTGGGGCGGCCGAAGGACAGGAGCGGACTGAGAGCACTCTTGGGGTTTCTGAACTACTACAGGAAGTTCATCCCCGATTTCAGCAAGCGCGCTGCACCTCTGAACAAACTGCTGCGGGAGGATCAGAAGTGGCAGTGGGCAGAGCCACAAGAGGAGGCATTAAAGGGGTTGATGGAGGCAGTGAAGAGTGGAGCCGTGTTGAAGCTGCCGGACGGGAAAGCGCCCTTCGAGCTTTACACGGACTGGAGCAGTGTAGGCATGGGGGCAGTACTGAGCCAGCGGGAAGGAGGAGAGGAGAAGGTGGTTGCATTTGCGAGCAGAACCTGCAACCCGGCGGAGGCGAATTATTCGTCATACGAAGGAGAGGGGCTAGCGGCAGTGTGGGCAGTGGGTCACTTTCGGGTGTATCTGCAGGGAAGGCACTTCACGCTGATCACGGACCACCAGCCTTTGCTCTGGCTGATGCAGAACCAGACGCTGACACGGCGGAACGCGCGATGGGCGATGAAATTACAGGAATACGACTTCACGGTGAAGCACCGCCCTGGCCGAACAATGCAGCATGTGGATGGGCTCTCAAGGAACCCACCAGGGGACCCGGGGGATGGAGAGAAAGGAGACACCGACAGGGGACAACCGGTGGCGGCGCTGACGGCGATGGTCAAGGAGAAGGGGGCAGGAGGAGAGCAAGAGAGAGGAGCAGCAGATGTGTGGCAGGATGCAGCAACCCTGGCCTGGATCAAGGGGGAGACAGCAGAGGATGGAGGACTGAGCAGCAGGGCGCGGGCCAGAGGACAACACTACAGGTGGTATCAGGGACAGGTGCAGCTGCAGACGAAGGATGGGTGGAAGCGCGTACCAGAGCCAGCAGCACGAGAGGCCCTCATTAAGGAGGTGCACGAGAAACTGGGCCACTACGGGCCCCTTCGCTCGGTTCAGCTGCTGCAGACGGGATGGTGGTGGGCAGGCATGAGAAAGGAAGTGAGAGAGTGGGTGGAGAAGTGCGAGTTGTGCTGCAGGAACAAGGCGACGCTACTGCGGAACCAGGCAGAGCTGCAGCCGCTGGCGATCGTGGAGCTCGGATATCGCTGGTCCTTGGACATAGCAGGAGAACTGCCCGTGACCAGGAGGGGAAGGAGGTATATCGTGCTCATGATTGAGCATATGAGCAAGTGGGCGGAAGCGCGACCTCTGCTGAACAAGACCGCAGCGGCAGTGGCAGAAGCGTTTGAGGAGATGGTGATCACGCGATTCGGGGCGTGCGGGGAGGTACTGACTGACCAGGGGACAGAGTTCGAAGGAGAATTCAAGGAGCTGCTAGCATCAAATGGCATCCAGCACAGGACCACCTCCCGCTATCGCCCACAGGCGGATGGGCTGACGGAAAGGCTGGTGCAGACAGTGAAGAAGGGCCTGCGAGTGTACGGGGAGGAGCATAAAGGGGATTGGGACAAGAAGCTGGCATGGGTGATGGCGGGCTATAGGTTCAGCAAGCAGGCAGCCTTGAAAGACGTGTCACCCTACTACTTGCTGTTCAGGAAGCAGCCGATTTTGCCCGTGGGAGCGCCACGTGTACTGACAGACAGCGTCTCAGCGGGGACGGCGGAAAAGTGGGTGGCCCTGGCAGACGCCCGAGCCGTATATCTGAAGACGATGCTGCCAGCAGCCATGGAAAGTCTGAAGGTGGCCCAGCTGCGAGACATCCACCGCTACAAGCAGCAGCAGACGGCGAAGTTACAGGGAGGAGAGCAGCTGGTGGGGGAGGGACAGGAAGTATATGTGAGGCGCGCGAAACGCGATGGGCTAGACCTCGGGGTGTCCCGGCAGAGATGGACCGTAAAGGAGGTGCGAGACTCAGGTGTGTTGGTGCTGGAGGAGGAAGGTGGCAAGCGAGTGATGGACCACGTGACCAATGTGGCCGTGGCAGGAAAGGGGGGAAAAGGGCGGCAGTACTCAGGTCCCATGACCAGGGCGAGGACGGCAGCAGAGGGCCATGGGAGGGGGCAAGAGTGAGTCTAGCGTGGGGAGGCAGTATCAAAGCACAAAAGGAGAAGCACGGATATGGTGAAGGTGTGCAGGAGAAGAGAGGAGCAAAGAGAGGAGTTGGGCAGAGAGCAGCAAGGAGGGGATGAGGTTCCGACAGCTGTCACATTTCTGTGAATGTGAGCGGGTAAGGGAGGAGCGAATGGGGGATGTACATATTGTAAATGGTGTAAATAGTGAGTAAGGCGGTAAGGGGGATGAGAGGCGAGGGGACAAGGTTGACGTCTGCCGAAGCGAAGGGTTGGAAGAGGAGTCCAAGGGAAGAGAGAGGGTGGGGCTGCCGAGAGTGGAGGAGGGCAGGGGTTGTAATTACAGCGCTTGGCAGCGGCAGGGCGAGCGGGTTACCACGTCAGCTTGGATGGGTGTTCGCATGCATGAATGTCTGCTTTCGTATGGGTGCAGGTGTGCTCCAAGGAGCCAGCTGGAAGAGTGCCGAGACAGCTGGAGGAAAAGAGGCAAGGGCGGGCATCACAGGTAGATGGCAGGAAGGATGCTAGTCTGTTCTAAGGTCGCGTTAGCCCTAAGGACAGACAGGGGTAGGGAGGCAAGCGAGGCGGAGGCAGATCTGGTAGATAGGGAGTACCTTGTGTAGCTATCCTCAATGCTTGTATGTTTCCTTTTAATACGAGATTCTTGCATTGAGCCTAGCAAGTAGTGAAGAGAAGGAGATATTACAAGCTAGAGATGTGACTGGAGGCATGCGTAGTGTGCTATATGACGGAGCCTAGGGGGTAAGAGTGAGTCTAGCGTGGGGAGGCAGTATCAAAGCACAAAAGGAGAAGCACAGATATGGTGAAGGTGTGCATGAGAAGAGAGGAGCAAAGAGAGGAGTTGGGCAGAGAGCAGCAAGGAGGGGATGAGGTTCCGACAGTAGCAGCAGTAAGGCAGGCAGCCAAGCAAGCAGCGGGCAGCGCGCTAGTAAGGCAGGGGCTCACCAGTGGTGGGAAGAGGAGGCTCGACGACTCGGCGACTCGGCGACTCGGCGGCACGGCGGCACTGCAGCAACTGCGGCTCGGGCGACTCGAGCGGCTCGGCTACTCGGGCGACTCGGGCGGCTCGGCGGCTCGGCGGCTCGGCGGTACGGCTGCTCGGCAGCAACTGCAGCTCGGCGGCTCGGCGACCCGGCGGCTCGGGCGGCTGAGGTGGCGCTGCGGCTCGGGCGGCTCGGGCGGCTCGGGTGGCTCGGGCGGCTCGGGCGGCTCGGGCGGCTCGGGCGGCTCGGGTGACTCGGCACTAGCTCAGCGGCGCCGGCGGCTCGGTGGTGACGGCGGGGCCGCCTGGGGACGGCGGCGGGGCCGGGTGGAGCGGCGACGGGGCCAGCAGAGGCGGCGTCGGGGCCGGGAGAGGTGGAGCCAGGGCCGCAGGGGCAGGCGACGGGGCCAGCAGAGGCGAGGCCGGGTCGGTGCAGGGCTGCGGGGCCGCAAGGGAGGTGGTGGGGCCGCGGTGGAGAATGGCGGCAGGGGCCGCGACGAAGGGCGGCAGGGGCCGCGACGAAGGGCGGCAGGGGCCGCAACGAAGGGCGGGGCCGCGACGAGAGTGGCGGGGCCGCGACGAGAGTGGCGGGGCCGCGACGAGAGATGGCGGGGCCGCGACGAGAGGTGGCGGGGCCGCGACAAGGGGCGGGGCCGCGACGTAGGGCGGGGCCGCGACGTAGGGCGGGGCCGCGACAAGGGCGGCAGGGGCCGCGACGAGGGGCGGGGCCGCGACGTAGGGCGGGGCCGCGACAAGGGGCGGGGCCGCGACGAGAGAGGCAGGGTCGCGCGCCTCGGGGCGCGCGCCAGAAAGAAAATCGCCGCGCGCCATAGGTCGCACGCCGCGGGGCGTGCGACAGATCGAGTAGCAGCGGAAGCAGTAGTAGGGCGTTAGGAACAGTTCCCACGAGGGAACCTGCTCGATACCATGTGAAGATTGAAACGAGAATGAATCAACTATGAAATGAGTGAGTACAAGTACTAACCCAAATTGGGTTGTACCCCCTATGGGATACCCCACTATAGCCTACACAAATGTATAAGCTATATAGTATTCTGACATGCTCCTTGTGTGCTAAGGGCTGGGGCGGTAGAAACTTGATTCTCCAACAAACACCTGGCAAGTGAAGCGAACTCAACATCTCCGTAGTATACGGCAGTTACTTTGGCCCGACAATGGCCACTGGGACTACAGCAATTGGTGTGCTCGTGTTTGGCGAAACGTCGTGGAACCGGTGGAATTATGTAGTGGTTGGAAGCTTCATGGCGCCGAGCTTGTGCGTCCGTTGCCGCATAAAGCGATGCGGCAACGGAACACCACCATATTTATTTTTGCAGCCAGCCTAACAACCCTCGCCTTCACTAGATAGTAAGAGTTTTGCTCGACAGAAACCCAGCTGTTATTTGTTGTGTAGAGCCGTATTTTTTTTTTCAGACGATGCTTTCTAGAAACCTCCCGATTTCGAACGACAGTGTTTTTGCCTCACGTCGGTCGTTGGCGCCGATCATCGCAAAAAAGCAGGCTCTGATTTCGGCTGTTTAGGTTGATCGAGGGTGGTCGAGGGTGGTCGAGGGTGGTCGAGGGTGGTCGAGGGTGGTCGAGGGTGGTCGAGGGTGATCGAGGGTGATCGAGGGTGGTCGTTGCCGCTGATCACATCGCAAAAAAACAGGCTCT
Source organism: Closterium sp. NIES-65 (assembly GCA_948144175.1). Lineage (NCBI taxonomy): Eukaryota > Viridiplantae > Streptophyta > Zygnematophyceae > Desmidiales > Closteriaceae > Closterium > Closterium sp. NIES-65. The sequence goes on along the minus strand of CANXME010000343.1, from coordinate 1,106,142 downwards.
GCTTTTGGCTGGTTAAGGTGATCGAGGGTGGTCGCTGGCGCTGATCATGGCACGCCATGGAGATGCGGTGCTTGCGGGAGATGCGGTGCTTGCGGGAGATGATCATGCTCTCAATCTCACAGCACCCTGTGATGCCGAGAAGCGGCACCACGAGGTGAGAGTGATGCCGCAGACAGTGAGGCGCCACACCGTGGTTCCCAGCGGATTTCCCTCCCTTCTCACCGCATCCTTCTCAGTTTAGGGTTGACCTCTCATTCTCTCTCTCTCTCTCTCTCTCTCTCTCTCTCTCTCTCTCTCTCTCTCTCTCTCTCTCTCTCTCTCTCTCTCTCTCTCTCTCTCTCTCTCTCTCTCTCTCTCTCTTTTCCTATCTTGAAAATAAGTAACCTCTTCTTTTCCCCCCACCCAGCAGAGCGTGGACGTGGTTGATCCGCTGCCACGTCCCGTCAGGCACATCATCTTCCGCCTCCTGCTGCTGCCACCCTCACTCTCCTCCCACTCTCACAATCCAGCTCTCGTCTGCAATACTTCTCCCCGCACCCACCCACTAGAGCGTGGACGTGGTTGATCTGCAGGACAGGACTTGTGTCCACCGCCTGCTGTGCGGTGGTGACTCACCCACGTCCCTACGCATCCATCCACCAGAGCGTGGACGTGGTTGACCTGCTTTGCTGGACGCCCCCATCAGGCACATCATCTTCCGGCATTGGGCTAATCCTCGCTCTCCCTCTCTCTTTCTCATCGTACCAAACATTCCCTCACCTGCCAGGTGGACGAGGTTGATCTGCTGCCCGGCCACATCTGGCACATCATCTTCCGCCACCTGCTGGACGAACGGGATCATCACTCCAAGTCCTCATTCGCATCGCTGCAGGGAACTGCCACTAGCAGCATGGAGTCCGGAGCCACAGCCACTCCACCTTCTGACTTCTCAGAGCAGCATGCGAAGGCCATGGATCACTTCGGCTCGTCTTGGCCTCTGCTACGCTACGCCATGGCCAGCAAGAGGCTCCTCCAGCATGTCGTCTCCTTCTCCGTGAGTCGTTACCTCATCACGCACTGCTTCCCTCATTCCATCATCGAACAATTCAGAGTTGCCAGGGTAGGGTTTAGGGTACGTTCATCTCACAGGCATAGTCATTTCTGCTCTCTGGGGTGCTGAGCTGTACGGTCATGGCTAGGCTCCTCTGCCATCTCTGTACCCTTTACCATCTCTGTACCTGTACCCTTTACCATCTCTGTACCCTTTACCATCTCTGTACCTGTACCCTTTACCATCTCTGTACCCTTTACCATCTCTGTACCCTTTACCATCTCTGTACCCTTTACCATCTCTGTACCCTTTACCATCTCTGTACCCTTTACCATCTCTATACCCTTTACCATCTTTGTACCCTTTACCATCTCTGTACCTGTACCCTTTACCATCTCTGTACCCTTTACCATCTCTGTACCCATCTCTGTGTGCGCATGATTGCCACCTAGGGATGAGCGTCGGGCGAACATCGAGCTTGTTCGCCCGGACAGTCACGAACACAGTCTGTGGGCGAACCGAACATGTTCGGTTCGCCCGAACACCTTTTACAGAAATGTTAGGTTCGATGTTCGCCCACAGTGGGCGAACATCTTAAGGGAGGGCGAACAGGGGACATGTTCGGGCGAACCCGAACATGTTCGGGTTCGCCCACTGCATGGGGGGGAAATCTGCTTATGTTTTAGTGGATATGAGATTCTGTTGGGATATGTTATGCTCATTCCATTACCGTTCCCACCCCATTGGTGCCTAACTAACAGTTGATGTGTGAGATTTGTAGAACAGGAATGTGTGGACTATGAATGAAGGCAGTACAAATATGAAACCCTAACTGGGTTGTACCCCCTATGGGATACCCCACTACAGCCTAAACTATAGTATAAGCTATAGATATGTTCTGACACACCCCCATAGGCAAAGTGGGGGAGAACAAGGGGTCACAAGACCAGTCAAGCAAAGTAAAGCAAAGCAAGCTCGGGGTGGATCACAAAGTCACCACACAGTCCGAGCACAAGAGCAGGGCCAGAGGCCAGTTCACATGCATGATTAGAGACATATATATATATAAAACTAGACAAGCAAGAGCAGGTATATATATATATGTCACAGTACAAGTAAAGTCAAGAGGAGAGCAAGTGAGGCAAGACAGGCACAAGATCCAGCTGGGTGCAGAAGCGCTGATGGTCACAAGGCGCGAGTGCCTTGGTGAACACATCAGCAGTGTTGGCCTCAGAGGCCACGTACGCGAGCCGCAACTGTCCACGCTGCTGTAGCTCACGAGCAAGGAAGTAGCGAAGAGCAATGTGCTTCGTTCTGTGCTCCAGACGCTGCTCTCCACACAAGGCCAGCATGGCCTTGTTGTCTACGCACAGCACTGGAGGAGAACGAGGCGGCTCTCCAAGGTCAGTCAGCAGGTAGGTGAGCCAGCGAAGCTCCTGTGCAGCCATGGCCCCGGCGTAGATCTCAGCCTCACAACTGGAGCTGACAACCGAAGACGAACGAGTAGCCCGCCACGAGACAGAGCCGGAACCAAGACTGAAGGTGTAACCCTGTGACGACCGCTGCGTAGCCTGGTCGTCAGCCCAAGAAGCGTCTGCGTGCCCTGTAAGGACCACTGGACTCCGCCCTCCAAGCACTAACCCCATGCCTGACGTACTGCACAGGTAGCGCAATACCCTCTTCGCTGCAGCCATGTGCTCTGGTCGGTGTCTCCCAGGAGCAACATAGCGTGCAAGAATGCTCAGAGGGTATGCAAGGTCAGGCCGTGTGCAGGTCATCAGGTACATGAGGCAGCCAACAAGCTCTAGGTACGGGCCACTCGACTCTACGGACTCATCCGAAGGCAGAGCTGAGAGCGAGTGGCGAGTAGACAGAGGAGTGGCCTGAGGCGAGGAGTACGTGAAGCCGAAGCGCTGAAGGACCTGCTGCACCATGTGTGACTAAGTCAAGGTAATGGTGCGGCGTGCTCTGTCCCGAGTGATCTGCAAGCCAAGGTAGCTGCGCAGTTCACCCAAGTCTGTGCACGTGTGTCTCTTCAGCAGCTCGGACTTCACGTAGGCGAGTCCAGCAGTGTCCGCTGTGGCAAAGACCAAGTCGTCGACGTACACGAGGATGTAGAACGGCGGCAGAGAAGTGTCGGTGCGCAGAAACAGCGACGGGTCAGCAGTAGAAGGAGCAAACCCAAGAGCCGCAAGCGTAGTCCTCAATGTGTCGTGCCACTCACGTGGTGCCTGGCGGAGACCGTAGACTGGCCGTCGGAGGCTCCACTGGGTGCCAGGAGGGAAAGTCCCAGTGAAGCCAGGTGGACGGCGCAGCCAGATCTCCTCGTGCAGGCTACCCTGCAGGAACGGTGTGCTGAAGTCGAGAGAGTGAAGCTCGTAGTCGCGCTGAGCGGCTATGTGCAGCAGCACCCGAAGAGTGGTCATCTTCGGGGTGGGAGAGAAGGTCTGAAAGTAGTCAACTCCCTGCCGCTGACTGAAGCCACGAGCAACGTACCGCGCCTTGAAGACAGGTGGAGAGCCGGCGGCCGCTTCACCCTGAAGATCCACATGCCACTGACGATGTTCGCCCCAGGAGGGGGAACTGCGTCAACGTAGGTGCCTGTGGACTTCCAGGAAGCCATCTCTGCATCCATAGCTGCTTGCCACTGAGAGGAGTAGGGACCCTCTACGGCCTCCGCGTAAGAGCGCGGAGTCGGGATGTCTAGTGCATCCGGGTCTCCCTCAAGAGCAAGCAGTACAGACGCAAGATGAGGTGAAGCAGCAGCCAGACACTGTAACTCCTCCTGCCTGTCCTCTAGGACGTCCGTGCCAAGAGCACACTCACCCCCGACGGACGGAGGACAGACAGACGCAGACTCAGCAACAAGGCTAGCAGCGTAGTCTAGACGACAGCGAGCAGCAAAGTCGACGAGCTCAGCGACAAGAGCAGACGCAGCAGTGGACTCAAAAGAGGGGTCAGTGACGACAGTAGCAAGCAGACGCGTGACAGTAGGACTGGCAGCACGAAGAGAGTCCGACTCAGGGTCGGCAAGCGCAGGAAGAGAGGACTCAGGAGGAGAAGGCAAAGGGGCACGCAGAGGAGTAGTGGACGGACGCAGAGACATCCGGTGCGTGCCAGGGACAGGAGGAGGACGCTGACGCGAACCGCGACCACTAGTGCGAGCAGCACGAACAGGCAACGCAGGACAAGACGCAGGCTCACGACGCTCAGCAAGACCTCTAGTAGGACCAGTGTAAGGAGAGGGAGCAGGCAGTGGAGAGGAAGGCTCCAACAGTGACTGTGACTGGACAGGTTGTGAACACTCTACCGGAGGAGAAAGACCAAGAACCTGCTGCAGGAGCGGAACGAAGTACGGTCGAGGCCGCGCGGCAGCTCCAGACTCAGCAGGGACAGCACCAGCACCCTCAGCGACAGCACCAGCGCCACCAACACCTCCAGCGGCAGGACCTCCAGCAGCACCAGCAGCAGAACCACCGCCAGGACAGACAGCAGTAGTCTCAGCACCAACACCCTCAGGAGCTCCTGCTCCAGGAGTACCCGCAGGCCCAGCAGCTCCGCGACCGGCAGCACCCGCACCCTCGACGGTCGAAGAAGCTCCACCTCCAGCAGCACGCCTCCAGCGGCGAGCAAACCACTCGCGCAGCTCCTGTGGAGAGAGGGGCTCCCGGCGAGACGTAGCAGCAGGAGAAACCCCAGGCTCAACAGCTCCAGACGGAGCACCCCCAGGCTCAGCAGCTCCAGACTCAGTACCCCCAGGCTCAGCAGCTCCCGACCTAGCACCCCCAAACCCAGCACCCCCTAGCTCAGCAGCTCCAGGCACCATACCCCCCGGCTCAGCACCCCCAGGCTCAGCACCCCCAGTAGCAGCACCTCCAGGCTCGGCACCCCCGCGCACAGCACCCCCAGAGTCAGCACCCCCAGGCTCAGCACCCGCAGCAGCACCAGAGTCACCAGTAACCTCGACCGGGTCAACTGCGTCTACCTGGGACACACCTGAGGGGGCAGGAACCTGAGGGGGGAGGGGGTCTACCGGGGGGGGAACTGGCACAAGGAAGTCCGGCGGAGGGGGGAGGGAAGGAGTGCGGTAGGGGAAGAGGCGGTAGAAGGGGACTGACTCGTCGAACGTGACGTCCTGGGAGGACAGAACACGACGAGAGGAGGGGTGGTAAAACTGCCACCCGGGAGCGTCTGTGGGGAAGCCAAGGAAGACACAGGGAGCAGCACGAGGGGACAGCTTGTTCGCAGACAAGTCGCGGACAAACGCCCGAGATCCCCAGACACGGAACGCCGACGCATCGCCAACCTTCCCCGTCCACAGCAAAGCTGGGGAGGTCTCCGGTCGGGAGACTCTGGGCTGAAGGTTGATCTGATGCGCGGCGTATCGAACCGCAAACGGCCACAGAAAATGGGGGGCAGCCGCATGCACCATGGACGTACGGGCGACGTCCATGACAATGCCGATGCGGCGCTCAGCAATCCCATTCTGCTGTGGAGAGTCCGGAAGCGTGAAGGTCTGGCGGATGCCTCGTGCCCGACAGTAGGCTCGCAGAAGGCCGGAGGAGAACTCTCCGCCTCTGTCCGAATGCAGACGCAGAACAGGAAAGTCCGAGCCGAAGCTCCGCCTGAGCTGGAGACGAGCTGCGCGGATCCAGTCGATCAACACCTCAGTGACCTCACCCTTGCTGCGCAAGGGGAAGAATGTGGTGTAACGCGGGTAGTCGTCAACCACCAGCAGGAAGTAGCGCTCGTGACCCTGTCCACGGACGCGGGCTGGGCCCCACACGTCCATGTGAAGCGTCTGCATCGGGGCCTCCGTCGGAGGAAACGGGGAGGAGTGAGGGGTAGCCCGCAGGCGACCCTCGACACAGGGGACACAGGGAGGGCCAGGCCCCGGAGGAAGGGGAGGTAGGGACCGGGGAAGGCCAGAGACGAGAAGGCGAGAGACCATGCCCCGGAGACGAGGCAGGGAGGGGTGACCCATCCTGTGGTGCCACAGGAGGGTCTCGTGGGACAGGAGGCGACACGAGCAGGGGGCAGACTCAGGACCAGACCTGGGCGCTGTAGCAAACACCTAAACCGACGCAGCTACCTCACCAGACGCAGGAGGAGGAGACGGAACAGTGAGTGTGTACAGGCTGGACCCCGGCCCACGTGTGAACGTGGTCAGGTGTCGACCCGTGTCCGCGTCCGTGCAGTGGGTGACCCGTCGGCGCGCAGGGGTGAACTGGTCAACCCGTGCATCCTGTAGGTCAGCACCCGCCACCAAGTTCGTAGAGAACGAGGGGAGGTAGAGACAGGACAGGGCGCCAGATGGGACCGCAGGGCACGGCAGGACAGTGGAGTAGCGAGCGAGAACAGGACCCCCAGAGGGGTCTGCCAGGGAGACTGCCACTGGCCGACTAAGCGGCGTGAGTGTGGTGCGGTCTCGAAAGAAGGAGCGAGACGCCTCGGAGTCAAGAGTGAAAGTGAGAGAGGGCGGAGCCGACGCAGTACCTGAGAGAGCAGACTCACCAGCACCTGAGGATTCAGACTCACTGGCACCTAGAGCAACAGCTTCACCAGCACCTGGAGCAGTAGCCTCAACAGCACCTAGAGCCGCAGTACCAATGCCCGGGTCGGGCGGGAAACACCGGTAACAGTCACCCTCCTCACTAATAGTCACAGCATACATGGCAGCAAGAATAGCATCAAAGTCAAGATCAAAGATAGCTACTCCTGACCTAGGCAGCTGGTCCCAGCGAGGGATCTCAGAGGCGTCAGGAAACTGGCGGCGCCAAGCGTCAGTCAGGCGGCCGAAGCAACGCTGGGCGGGGTGTGGACCACCACACTGCTCACCCGCACGGTCGCCAGTGCGCAGGACGTAAGTGCACGGACCAGCACCCCCACCCCGCTGACGTGCAGAGTACCACTCACGGAGCTGCTGCGGGGAGAGGGTCTCCTGACCACGCTGTTGCTGCTGGCGGTGACCACCACCGGAGCCACTCCTCCTCCACGAGCCACGACCTCCGCCGCCTTCTCCGCCGCCGCCGCCACCACCTCCGCTGCCACCGCCACTCCCACCGTCGCCGCCGCCACCGCCGCCTCCGCCTTCACTCCCACCACCACCGCCGCTGCCGCCCCCGCCTCCACTGCCTCCGCCGACACCTCCACTCCCGCTACCACTCCCGCTACCACCCTCACCTCCTCCGCCGCCTCTCCCGCCGCCTCCACCGCCCCCGCCGCCTCCACCACCGCCCCTGCCCCCCTTGCTCTTGCCAGAGCGACGTCTCCCGCTGGGGGCAGACGCCGCACCGACCGACTCAAAACCAACAAGGTCGGCCGTAGCAGCAGAGGCGACAGAGGGCAGGAGGGGGGAGGGGGAACACCCCTCAAAGATGGGGGTGCGTGGGTCACCATGAGAGGCCCCTACAGCGAGAATGCTCTTCTCGGCTGCTAGGAGGGACTTCTCGAGGAGCTCGACAGTGAGAGTGGTGGGGCAGACTGCGAGTAGGTCGTCCCTGACTCCGCGAAGGGAGTCAGGGAGGCGGGTGACAATGTAGTAGAGAGTGAAGTACTGGGGGGGGGGGTTCTTGGCGCAGAACTCAGCAGGAAGTGCAGCGCGGAAGCGAGCGTCACTAGTGCGCAGGTGGGTAATGAGGTCGGCTACTGTGGCAAAAGCAGCAAGGTCGGGAAAGAGGTACGGTAGCATGAGGCGGCTCAGTGCAGCAGTGGCAGGGGTGGAGTAGCGTGCAATAACGGCGTCGTACAAGGTCTGAGCACTCTTGTACGACCCAAAGTGCGCACGCTCAGCGGGAGGGAGGTGGCGACGCACAGCAAGACGTGCAGCAGCATCGCGTGTGGCCCACTGTGAGCGAACAGTGGCATCCTCAGTAGCAGCAAGGGCGGGAGAGGCACCAGAAGTGAGATCAAAGAGAGAGAGGCCGTCAGCTCTGTCGCACTGTAGGAAAAGCAGTAGGTCGTCTACCCACACGTCAAAGTCGATGGCTCTGCCCTCAGCGTCAAAGGTGAGGACACTAGGGGTAGCCATGACAGCAGTAGAGAGAGGGCAGTGCGCAGAGTAAAGCTCAGTGCTCACGAGACAGGGCAGTGCAGGGAGGGCTCGGGCGGCTCGGCGGCGCGGCTGCTGGGCGGCTCGGGCGACTCGGCGGCTCGGGCGGCTCGGGCGGCACGGCTGCTGGGGGCGGCTCGGTTGCTGGGGCGGCTCGGCTGCAGGGGCGGCTCGGCTACTAGGGCGGCTCGGCTGCTACTGCGGCTCGGCTGCTGGGGCGGCGGGGCCGACAGGTGCAGCAGCGGGGCCGGTAGGGGTAGCGGCGGGGCCGGTTGAAGCAGCGGCGGGGCCGGCAGAGGGGACGGGGGGGCCGTCGGGTGCAGCGGCGGAGCCGGTAGAGGGGACGGTGGGGCCGTCAGGCGCGGCTGCAGGGCCGTCAGAAGGGGACGGCGTGGCCGTCAGAAAGGGACGGCGGGGCCGCGTCTGAGCGGGCGGCGGGGCCGCGGCTGAGCAGGCGGCGGGGCCGCGTCGTAGCGGGCGGCGGGGCCGCGTCGTAGCGGGCGGCGGGGCCGCGGTTGAGCAGGCGGCGGGGCCGCGACTGAGCGGGCGGCGGGGCGGCGTCTGAGCAGGCGGCGGAGCCGCGTCGTAGCGGGCAGCGGGGCCGCGTCTGAGGAGGCGGCGGGGCCGCGGCTGAGCAGGCGGCGGGGCCGCGTCGTAGCGGGCGGCGGGGCCGCGTCGTAGCGGGCGGCGGGGCCGCGTCGTAGCGGGCGGCGGGGCCGCGGCTGAGCAGGAGGCGGGGCCGCGTCTGAGTAGGCGGCGGGGCCGCGATCGAAATGGCGGCGGGGCCGCGTCCGAAGGGGCGGCAGGGCCGCGAGGGAAGGGCGACATGGAGGGTCGCTCGAGCGAGAGGAAAAAAAAAGTTAGCGCGCCTCGGGGCGCGCTTCGGTGGGCCCTACGCGAAGTTCCCACAGGGAACCCGCTCTATACCATGTGAGATTTGTAGAACAGGAATGTGTGGACTATGAATGAAGGCAGTACAAATATGAAACCCTAACTGGGTTGTACCCCCTATGGGATACCCCACTACAGCCTATACTATAGTATAAGCTATAGATATGTTCTGACATGATGTGGGCGATTTAGTGTAGGAAATTACGTTGGGTGGCGCTTAGGCTCTAGATTAACCCTAGGAAAAGTAGAACGAGCTGAGAAACAGCTCAATCTGCTCTTCCCGTCCATTTCGTATCCAACCAGCGCGACATTGTCGAGCTGGAAATTTCCCAAACATCAAAATATTCCGGAAAACAGGATTGATGCCCGAACATGTTCGATGTTCGGGCACTAGACACGCGCGCGCCACGAACGCGCGAACATGTTCGGGCCGAACCCGAACATGTTCGCGCGAACATTTTACCCAAAAAGGGATGAAAGTTCGGTTCGCCCCCGAACATGTTCGGGCGAACCGAACGCCCGTTCGCCATTTTGCTTATCCCTATTGCCACCCATGACGTTCCTATTCAACATTTGGGGAATTTGGGTTGACTCAAAAGTTGCTCCTCTACCATCTCTCTACCATCTCTCTACCATCTCTCAACCGTCTCTCTACCATCTCTCTACCATCTCTCCGCCATCTATACGCCATCTCTCTGTCCATGCCCCTCGAGCAGGAGTTCGAGCTTCGGGCGCTGCTGCTCAACACCAAAGTCCCCTGGGTGGCAGGAATGCTCTCCTACTTCCTCCGGCACGCGGCTCACACGTCCCTTTATCTCATGCTCAACACAAACCAGGACATGGAGTGCATCAACCGTCTCTTGCAGCCCTCTGCGCGCTCCCTCACAAGCCTGTCCATTGAGGTCATGTACCGGCCCAGGAAGGGTTTTCAGGAGAGGGAGCAGCTGATGCGTCCGGCATTTCTGGGGGAGTTTGAGCAGCTGGAGCTGCTGGAGCTAGGCTGTGGCATCTGGAAACTAGACAAGCTGAATCCAGCAAGGCTTCGGGCTTTAAGGCGTCTGAGAATCGAGGATTTCGACTGCGACAGACATGCTCTGTCCTTTCTCTTATCCGTCGCACCGCAGCTGCATGAACTCAATCTCTTTTCCTCCAGTCATGGCTCTGGCACCACCACGCTCGATTTTGAGCTCACCGCTGCTCGAAAAATCGCAGTCTGCTTTGAGAATCAATCGGTCAACCTCCGCTTCGCCGTTTCTCCCTCTTTGAAGTCCTTCTCTGCCGCTGCCAAGTTTCTCAACGTCCACTGCACATGTGACAGCCCCCTCTATCTCGACTTACTTTCTCTGAGTGGCCACGCACGTCTCTCCGTTTCTTCGCTCCCAATATCTTCCGCCAGATTTGTCTACTGGAACGATTTAACCACCCACGCTCGCATGACCGACCTGCTCAACCATATAGCGCCGTCAGTTGAGAGGCTTAGAATGATGTATGACTGGCCTCTGGTGGGCGTGCATGCGGAGTGGAGCAGCCTGTGCGCCCTTACCATTGGTGCGGACCGTGACGAGGACGGGTTTTTTTTTCGATGACGAAAAACTGATCGACACAAAAGATGAAAATTTTTAAAAGTGTGTAACACTTTCTAAAAATGTGTATTTTGAAAGCGAAGCTGCTTGTAATGCAGCAATGGCAACGGCGAAGTGCTAGATGCTCTTCGCCAACTAAATAGCAGGGGGTAGAGGCCATTTGGCCTCCACCCACGTCTTCGTTTGAAATTTCAAATGTCTTATTTCCCACCCACCCACCCTAGCAAAAATTGCATGTTGTTATGTGTAATGTAGGTACCATATATATCCCGGACGAGAATGATGTAATGCCCATCTGAAACGAAGCTCATTGCCATTGCCTATTTGAAACGAAGCTCGTTGCCATTGCAAACACAAGAAAGCAAGCTTTCTAAATATTCTTATTTCTTGAGGTGCTTCGGTGGGGAAAGCAGTTCCCTTTGCTTGCAATTTGCAAGATCAATGATAAAGAGATCTACCGCCAGTGGTAGTAGGAGGGAGAGGAAACAGTGCAACTAAACCACATGGAGGCACCGGATCACTTTTGAGACGTCTCAAATGCAGGCAGTTCCCTTGGCAACTTACATGACCACTGATCAGTCGGCCTGCTGGTAGCGGCAGGAAGAGGAGCGGTCCCATCAGGGCACATCGTGCCACTGAGGTCCTGTGCTGCCTGTACATCTGGGACAGCTAATGATGCTGCTACTGACTGAGACAGTGTCTCAGCTGCTGCCTGCTGCTGCGGCTGCTGTCAAGCGCAGGGCTGGAGCTCGACCAGCTAAGTACAGTAAAGGAGAGGGCTGATATTAATGTATTGATGTTTTGTATTGATGCTAAGTATTAAGTTTTGTACTTATGCTATGTTCTGAAGCTGAGGTACCACCAAGCTCATGGAAAGGAACCTGGATACCGGTATAGAGCTCGCACAAGGGGCCTATGCACACCTCCAGATGTCAACGCAACGGCTCGTCATGTTAGGAGCGATTTTTCTCACGTCGAATGACGGTTAGGCGTCAGTACCGGAACGCGTGTTGTTCTTGCGACAGGCTTCAGCGACTGGCGACTTGAATGGTTACCACTAGCGTCTGGTTCCGCGAGAAAGTATTATTTCAACCCTGTCCTGGATGATCAAAAGTTTGTGAGTCGAGCGGCGCATGGGAGATTGTCTGAACGCGTCTCGTCGCAGATCTTGGCCTATGGCGGTCCCATCCCCGTTGCCCTGAGAGGCATGGCGGTATGGCGACGGCGTTCGCGGTGCGTGCCATTGCGGAGTCAACTGAGAACGAGAAAATTTGAGGAGGAAGGGAGATGAGGGAGAACGGATTTGACGAGGACGAACGCCAGCAGCGCATATGACGGTGGTGATAGGAGTTAATGTTCTCTCAGGAAGGTGTGGGGTGGTGTGCGACTTTCTGAAATGTGTGCGTTGGACTTTCGCGACAGTCAACAAACTAGGGAGGAAAGGTGAGGGAGACTTGTGGCGAATTTCGGCACTCGCCCTCCTGTGAGTTACTATGTTTCGCTACGTGTCGGCCACATCCGCTGAGAAAGGGAGGAACTGGGGATTTGGAAATTGACACGCGGAAACTCGCCTGTCACGTGGAAGGAATCTCCAATTTCACGAGTCATAGTAGGGCACAAAGCGCTGGTTACCATTTTGCCAGGTGTGGATTTTGGGCGTCGATGGGCTCGGTGATTGGTTGCCATGCCCAAACTCTTGGGAAATTACAGCCTTCTTATTGGCTCGATGGCAATGAAGGAGATTTTTCTAACCCAGTCTTCGTGTCGTGTCATGGGAGATCAGAACAGTTCACATCAGATCAGAACCAATCCATCGAGTCTTGCTTGGCCAACCCACAAAATTTCCATCTCCCTGTCAAACTCCACTGGTGTTTGTGAGGCGAGGCCAGCCTTCGGGGACTTGCAGTTTCCGCCTTTCTTGCTTGAGAAGCGAAGTTACTGGTTTTAGAAACAGGTGGTATGGATGCATTTCAACTGGCTGACAAATTACATCTCGGGCGATCGGCGATGCGCTGCAGGCGGTCCTTGAAATGCCTGTCCTCGCCGGCGCAGCGAGTGATAGTGATACAGTAGAGCGCGGGTCACAGAGGTGTCCGGAGGAGGGAGTGCCTCATGATTGCGTGACAGGAGGGGAGTAACCCGAGCGACGTGTAGGATCAGCAGCAGATTTCATTACAAATCCACCACAAGGCAAGCACCACAACACAGTTCACCGCCACTAGCCTACCGCTGCTAGCATGAAAGCAGCTAGATTCGAGTTGGGGCTTGCCTGAGTCTCGTGGTGGATTCCTAACGAACAGAGCTGTTTCAATCAGAACTATTTCTTGCTCAGAGCTGTTTCAAACAAAGCTTCTTGCTCAGAAGGCTTCCATGAATTTCCTGTCGTCATTTTTCGAAACCCTCCTGTATTCGAACGCAGTTGTTGCCTATTCACCGGCCGTTGCGTAGCTGATCGTTGGCGGTGATGGCTAGCCGTGGAGATGAGGTAGCTCTCAGTTTTACGGCACCCGCTGATGCCGAGAATCATCATGAGGTGAGAGTCATGCCGCAGCCAGTGAAACATCACACCATTCTTACTCGATTCCCTCGATTCTCACCACATCCTCCTCAGGAAAAGACAATGGATAAGTCTTATTCTCACTATATATATATATATATATATATATATATATATCTTTCTGATCTTTGGAAAAAATCCCCAACCCAGATCGTGGACGTGGTTGATCTGCTGCCCGGCCCCATCTGGCACATCATCTTCTGCCACGTGCTGCTGGGCGAATTGCACGAGGGACGCAGGACCTCGCGTCTCCTTCGACTTTTGAATCGACTCAAAAATAAACTGCGGAACCGGGGTAGCTCCTCGGAGCAGCAACATGCGGAGGCATCGAGAACCTTCGGCTCCTGCTGGCCTCTGCTGCGCTGCGCCATGGTCTGCAAGAGGCTCCTTTATCTTGTCGCCTCCTTCCCCGTGAGTCTCCCTTTGCTCCCCGTAATCCATGGTACAACTCTTCTCTGGGTGCTGATCTATGAAGTGGTTACGATCACGGCTAAGCCTCCTCAACCAACTTCGTGTCCATAGCTGCGTGTGAGCAAGATTTCGAGCCATTGACGACCAAACAACTCTCAACATAATTTCAAGTTGACTCACAAAGTCGCTCCTCTAACACCTTTCAAATTGCTGTGTTTGTCTCTCCATCTCTCTGTCCATCTCTCTGTCACTCTGTGTTCGAGCAGGACTTCGAGCCCATGACGCTGCCTATCAACTCCGAAGACCCCGCGCTCACACGTCCCTCGGGAACGCTCTCTGTCTTCCTCAGGCACGCGCCTCACACGCCCCTTAATTTCGTTCTCAACAGCTCCCAGGACCTGCACTGCCTCGGCCGTCTCTTGGGTCCCTCTGCGCGCTCCATCACAACCTTGTCCCTTGGGCTCAAGGTACCTTACAAAAAAATGATTCCTGCGGGGCAGTTGCTGATGCGTTTAGAATTTCTGGGGGAGTTTGAGCAGCTGCAGAAGCTGGAGCTAGGAGGCCATGGGATTTGGAAATTAGGCAGCCTGAATCCAGCAATGTTCCAAGCCTTAAGGAGTCTGAGCATCCACGATTTCGAGCGCGAGAGAAATGCTCTGCCCTTTCTCTCATCCCTTGCACCGCAGCTGCATGAATTCGCTCTCTCCTCCTCCAGCTTTCGCTCTGGCTCTACCACCCTAAATTTCAAGTTCACCGCTGCTCGATCTATCACGCTCTGCTTTGAGGACCAAGCGCTCCACCTCCGCTGCGCCCTCCCTGCCTCTTTGAAGTCCTTCTCTGCCACTGCGGCGTGCCTCAGCGTGGTTTGCACATGCAACAGCCGCGTCTCTCTCGACTTGCTCTCTCTCATTGGCCGCTCGCAGCTTCTCGTTTCTTCGCTACCATTGGCTGCCGCCAAATTCGTCTACTTGAACGGACCAGCCAATGGAGAAAACCAGTCGCGTGGTTTTCCATGTTCCGATCTTGAATCCCAACGTGCCTTGACCCACCTGCTCATCAGCTTAGCGCCTACCGTGGAGATGCTTGTTTTGAGGTACAGCTGGCCTCTGGAGGGCGTGCGTGTGGAGTGGAGCCGCCTGCGTTGCGTTTTCATTGGTATAGGGAGGACTGGGGGGATTAATCATAAATATCGTCCGGGGGATCCGCAAGATTCTGCTTTTTGGGAGCGCCTTCGTGCGGGAAAAGAAAGGGGCGTTAGCAGCAGCACCAGCGGCTTGTGCATCAATGCTCCGAAACTGGAGTCGTTTTACGATGCCACGGAGCTGCTTAAGGTGTTCCGAAATTAGGTGGGGGTGAGTGTGACTAGGCAGGATGAGATTCAAGTAAGACAGTCGAGAGAAATAGTGTACCCCCTAAGATATACCTCACTACAGCTTAGCAATCATATATTTAGTTTGACAAGGAGAGGGGGTGGGATTGTTCGGGTCCAGATGAATGAAGACGCAAGGAGGTGGTTAGGGTAGTGGGTGAGTGGAACCAGGTTTGAGGGTTGCATCTGTGAGGGAGGTGGGTGCAGGGACGAGCAGGAAGGGTGGTGTGTGCTGATAACAATGGTGGCAATGGTATGGCCATGGGGTGGTATGGCCATGGGGTGGTGTGGCCATGGGGTGGTATGGCCATGGGGTGGTGTGGCCATGGGGTGGTATGGCCATGGGGTGGTATGGCCATGGGGTGGTGTGGCCATGGGGTGGTGTGAGCATGTGGTGGTGTGATCATGGGGTGGAGTGAACCTGTGGTGGTGCATGGCAATCCCATAACAATGGGATGGCGATGGGTGCTACTGTAGCAGTGGGGGTGACAACGGTGGGCCTAGTGTGGTGTGTGTTTGGCTGGGGCAGCTGATCATCATGCCTTCGGGTGCTTTGATGCTGCTGCCTGCTGCTGTCAAGAGGACAGGGTTGGTGGTGCTGGACCAGCTGAGCACAGTAAAGCAGAAGAGAACATGAGGGCTGATTGTTATGCTATGTGTTGATGCTTTGTATTTATGCTTGTATATTGATGTGTTGTATTGATGTTTTTTATTTGTACTTGTATTGATGTTTTGTTTGTTTCACTTACCGTTGTTGTCTCTCCCATTAGTTTCGCATATAATAGTGTTCTCCTACTCAGTAGCTCTCGCTGGCGCATTCGATGCTTCTGCGTTTCAGCTCTGCACAGAGCTCACCCACCCATGCACTTTTCTGTAGAGGGTGGCTTTCTTCGAGCCATTCAGCAGAGCGAGCCTCATACAGTCAATCATGAAACTTAGCGACTTTTGAGTCGACTCAAAAGTCACCTCAGAACGAGCCTCACACAGTCAATAATGAAACTTTGCTTTTTAGATTTCAGTTCATTCTCAGAGTTCTTATGGTAGTTCACAGATCACTAATTGTTGGTTCTATGGCTGCCACGTCTGCACCCTATGTCTAGTGACTTATTTTCTGTTTTTGCTGATCCTTCTTCGAGAGATCTTGTGCATGCCAGCCTCAAGTGTTAGCCTGCAATGGCTATCCGAGAGGATGTTAGGGCTGATCCGAGAGGACGGGATGCATCCCGTGTAGTTGATAGAGGAAGCCACTCTCTGATGCGTATGATCAGGTGCAAGGGAGGAGAGGGGTGCGAGGGGTGAGAGGGGTGGGAGGGGTGAGAGGGATGAGAGGGGTGAGAGGGGTGAGAGGGATGAGAGGGGTGTGAGAGAAGAGAGGAATGAGACTTGTTAGAATAAGGACCTTGGATAGGATAGGAATTGCTTAGTAGAGTTGGTAGCGGAAGTCTTGTTGTAGGAACTCAGATCATAGTGAGTGTAAATGACCAAGTTGATTAAACAAAGGATTACACACATAATTAGTTCCTAGCTAGCCATGTACTCTGAGGGGTACATTTTGTTAAAGTCTTAGGCAAGGATGATTCAACTATCGAGAAGTTTGGTACAAAAGTAAAACCTAAGGGGTTGTACACCACAGTGAGTACCCCACAAAAGCCTACCTAAACTATAACATATAAACATATGTTTGACACACCCCCATAGGCAAAGTGGGGTAGAACAGAGCGTCACAAGGCAAGGCAGGAAGTGCAAAGCAAGCTCAGGGTGGATTACAACGTCACCACGCAGTCTGAGCACAAGCAAAAGGCCTCAAGGCCAGTTCACATGAAGAGCAAAAGTCCACAAGGACAGTTAACATGCAGAGATATATATGTAACAACAACAGCACAGTGATTTCTACCTACAAGAGCAAGCATGCAGGTATACATATAGATCACAGTTCAAACAAAGCCTACAGCAAGTGAGGAAACGTGGGCACAAGGCCTAACAAAGTGCAGAAACGCTGATGATCACCAGGCGGAAGCGCCTTGGTGAATATATCAGCAGTATTGGCCCGAGTGGCCACGTAAGCAAGACGAAGCTGGCCACGCTGCTGCAGCTCTCGAGCAAGAAAGTAACACAGAGCGATGTGCTTCGTTCTGTGCTCTAGTCTGTGCTCCTGACACAAGGCAATGGCGGCCTTGTTGTCGACGTACAAAACTAGAGGAGAACGAGGCCGCTCTCCCAAGTCGGTCAGCAGGTAGGTGAGCCAGCGTAGCTCCTGTGCACCCATGGCTGTGGCGTAGATCTCGGCCTCACAGCTGGAGCCGAGAACTGAAGACGAACGTGTAGAACGCCAGGAAACTAAACCAGAACCAAGGCTCAAGGTGTAACCCTGTGATGACCACTGCGTAGCCTGGTCGTCAACCCAAGAGGTGTCCGAGTGACCAGTGAGGACAACGTCACCCCGTCCTCCAAGCACGAGCCCCATGCCCGATGTACTGCACAAGTAGCGTAGTACCCTCTTAGCAGCATCCATGTGCACCTTTCGGTGCCGACTAGGAGTCATGTAACGAGCCAGAAGGCCAAGAGGGTACGCAAGGTCAGGACGAGTGCAGGTCATCAGTGCCCACTAGCTTTGGGTAAGGACCACTCGGCTCTACGGACTCGTCCGAAGGTGGAGCTGAGAGCGAGTGACCTGTAGCAAGAGGAGTGGCCTGTGCTGAGAACAAGGTGAAGCCGAAGCGCTGAAGGACCTGCTGCACCATGTGTGACTGAGTCAGTGTGATGGTGCGGCGTGCTCTGTCCCGGGTGATCTGCAAGCCAAGATAGCTGCGCAGCTTACCCAGGTTTGTGCACGTGTGTCTCTTCTGCAGCTCCGACTTCACCAGGGCGAGAGCCTCAGTGTTAGTAGTGGCAAAGACCAAGTCGTCGGCGTACACGAGGATCTAGAACGGCGGCAGCGAAGTGTCGGTGCGCAGAAACAGCGACGGGTCAGCAGTTGACGGAGCAAACCCAAGAGCCGCATGTGTCGTCCTCAGTGTGTCGTGCCACTCACATGGCGCCTGGCGGAGACCGTAGACCGGCCGGCGGAGGCTCCACTGGGTACCAGAAGGGAACAACCTAGTGAAGCCAGGAGGGCGGCGCAGCCAGATCTCCTTGTGCAGGCTGCCCTGTAAGAAGGCTATGCTGAAGTCAAGAGAGTGAAGCTCGTAGTCACGCTGAGCGGCAACGTGCAGCAGCACCCGAAGAGTGGTCATCTTCGGGGTGGGGGAGAAGGTCTGGAAGAAGTCAACTCCCTGTCGCTGGCTGAAGCCTCGAGCCACGTAACGAGCCTTGAAGACAAGCGGAGAACCTGGCGGCCGCTTCACCCTGAAAATCCACATGCCACTGACAATGTTCGCCCTAGGAGGGGGAACCTCGTCGACGTAGGTGCCCGTGGACTTCCAGGATGCCATCTCTGCGTCCATGGCTGTCTGCCACTAACAGGAGTATTCACCCGCGATCGCCTCAGCATAAGAGCGTGGGGTTGGGATGTCTGGAGCATCCGGGTCTCCCTTAGGGGCAAGCAGCATGGCCACAAGATGAGGTGCAGCGGCTGCAAGACACTCAAGGTCCTCCTGCCTGTCCTCAAGGACGTCCGTGCCAAGAGCACACTCACCCCCGACGAACGGAGGACAGACGGACTCAGACTCAGCAACAAGACTGGCGGCGTAGTCGAGACGACAGGCAGCAGCTAAGCCAACAAGCTCAGCGACGAAGGCAGACACAGCAATAGAATCAAACGACGGGTCAGCGGCAACAGTGGCAAGCAGACGCGTGAAAGTAGGGTGCTCAGCACGAAACTGGTCAGACGCAGGGTCAGCAACGACAGGCAGAGAGGACGCAGGGGGAGACGGCAGAGGAACACGCGGCGGAGGAGAGGAAGGTCGACAAACTACAAGGTGAGGGCCGGAGACAACCGGCTGACGTTGACGAGGAACACGACGACCGTAACGACCAGAACGTACAGGTGAGACAGGACGCGACGCAGGCTCACGACGCTCAGCAAGGCCCCCAGTCTGCTCTATGTACGGAGAAGGAGCAAGCAGCGGTGAGCAGGCTGTAACGGAAGACCAGTAGACGAGGGAAGACTGAGAACCTGGCGAAGTGCGGAGTCAGGTGGTGGCTGAGACGATGGAGACGGCTGAGCGAAGAACAGGCGCGGCTGAGCAGTGCCACCAGCATCGGCAGCTCCAGCACCTCCAGCAGCTCCAGTACCCTCAGTAGCTCCAGCACCTCTAGCAGCTCTAGCACCTCCAGCAGCTCCAACACCCTCAGGAGCTCTAGCACCTCCAGCAGCTCCAGTACCCTCAGCAGCTCCAACACCGCCAGTACCTCCAGCAGCTCCAGTACCTCCAGTAGCTCTAGTACCTCCAGCAGCTCCAGTACCCTCTGCAGCTCCTGTACCCTCAGTCACAACACCGCCAGCCCCAGCAGCTCCAGTACCCCCAGTACGAGCACCTCCGGGACCAGCGACACCATCAGAAGAACCCCCAGCAGAAGAGCCCTGAGGTGCAGAAGCGCGACGCTGACGGCGACCGTACCAGTCGTGTAGCTGCTAGGAGGTGAGGGGCACACGTCGACGAAGACGGCTACTCCAAGGAGAACGCGTAACAGCAGTCTCAGAACCCTCAAGCGACTCACCCCCAGACTCAGCACCCCCCGGCTCCGCACACGCAGGCTCAGCACCCCCAGACGCAGCACCTCCAGACGCAGCACCCCCAGACACAGCACCACCAGGCTCCTCACGCGCAGGCTCAACATCTGCAGGCTCCAAACGCTTAGCGCCTCCAGACTCAGCACCCCCAAGCTCCGCACCCCTAGGGACAGCACCATTCCCAGCAGGACCGGAGTCACCAGTGACCTCAATAGGCGCAGGCGCGGGGGGGTCTACCTGAGAGACACCTTAAGGAGCAGGACCTGGTGCGGGGAGGGAGTCTACGTGGGGAGGACCTGGGGCGAGAAAGAGGGGGGGGGGGGGGGGTGGGCGAGGAGCAGTGCGGTAGGGGAAGAGGCGGTAAAAGGTGACCGACTCGTCAAAGATGACGTCCTGAGATGCAAAGACACGGCGCGAGGCGGGGTCGTAAAACTGCCAGCCAGGCGCGCCAGGGACAAAGCCAAGGAAGACGCAAGGAATGGCGCGAGGGGAGAGCTTGTCCGCGGTGGTGTCGCGGACAAAGGCACGAGCACCCCAGACCCGGAAACGCGACGCGTCGCCAACCTTCCCGTCCACAGCAGTGTGGGCGAGGTCTCCGGCAAGGAGACACGGGGCCAAAGGTTGAGCTGATGCGCGGCGTACTGGACCGCAAACGGCCCCAGAAAATGGGGGGCAGCCGCATGGATCATGGAGGTACGAGCGATCTCCATGACTAAGCCAATGTGGTGCTCAGTAACCCCATTCTGATGCGGAGAGGCCGGAAGCGTGAAAGTCTGGCGGATGCCGTGCTCCGCACAGAAGGTTGCCAAGAGGTCTGAGGAGAACTCACCACCTCTGTCAGAGTGCAGATGCAGGGGAGGAAAGTCCGACTGGAACCGCTCGCAGAGCTGGAGACGAGCAGCGCGAATCCAGGGGAGCAGGGATATCCCCCTTGCGCTGCAAGGGGAAGACCGTGGTGTAACGCGTGTTGTCGTCGACAACCAGCAGGAAGTACCGCTCGTGGCCTTGTCCACGGATGCGGGCTGGGCCCCACACGTCCAGGTGGAGAGTCTGCAATGGAGCCTCTGTGGGAGGGAACGAGGAGGAGTGAGGAGCGGCGCGCTGCCGCCCCTCGACGCAAGGAATGCAGGGCGGCGCAGGCGAGGGAGGGAGGGCAGGCAGAGACCTCGGAAGACCAGAGACCAGGAAGCGAGAGTGCATGCTACGAAGGCGAGGCAGGGAGGGGTGACCAAGGCGGTGGTGCCACAGGAGAGTGTCGTGCGACAGCCGGCGACACTCACACTGTGTAGCTACCTGAGCAGACGCGTGTAACTGGGGAGACAAAGGGGCGGAGCGCGACGCAGTTGTGAGGGTGTACAGACTGGACCCTGGCGCACGAGTGAACGTGGCCAGGTGGCGACCAGTTTGGGAGCACGTGCAAATCGCCACACGCTGCCGGCCGAGGGTGAAGGTGTCTACCCCCGCATCCTGGAGGACGGCGTTACTCACCAAGTTCGTAGAGAACGAGGGGAGGTGGAGACCAGACAGCTCACCAGACGGGACCGCCGGACACGGAAGCACAGTGGAAGACCGTGCAAGCACTGGGCCCCAAGAGGGGTCAGCAAGTGAGACAGGAACGGGTGCAGGGAGGGGAGTGACTGTGGTACTGTCGCGAAAGAAATAGCGGGAAGCACCAGAGTCAAAGTGTAAAGGTGTGCAAGGCCTGTGTAGGCGCAGTACCAAGGGGAGCAGACTCACAAGCACCTAGTGTTGCAGGGGCTATACCAGGATCCGGTGGCACACACAAGTAGCAGTCACCCTCAGCACTAACGGACAATGCATACATAGCAGCAAGAATTGCCTCATAGTCAAGATCAAAGATAGGTACATCACGCCTAAGCAAGTCTGCCCAGTTGGGGAACTCAGGAGCATCAGGAAACTTGGCGCGCCAGGCGTCGCTAAGCCGAGAAAAGCAGCGCTGCTCAGTGTGAAACCCTGTGCACTGGCGACCAGCGCGGGGACCTATGCGAATGATATAGGGGCAGCGACCAGGACCCCCAGAAGCCCCACGCCCGGCATACCAGTCAAGAAGCTGCTGGGAAGTGGGGGTCTGGCGCTGACGCTGCTGCTGCTGCGGCTGCTGCTGGCCCTGACCACCACTACCACCACCACTCCCTCCTCCCCCACCGCCGCTGCTGCCCCCTCCACCACTCCCAGTGCCTCCGCTGCCCCCACCACCACCTCCACCGCTTCCACCCCCACGACCACCCCCACCACCTCCACCTCCCCCGCCGCCTGCACCACCGCCACCTCCACCGCCACCCCCACCGCCCCTGCCACCCTTGCCGCCCCTGCCGCTGCGACGCTTCCCACTAGGAGTGGAAGCAGCCCCGACCTCCTCAGCACCAAGGTAGTCGTGAGCAGCAGCTGCGGAGGCGTAGGAGGGGGTGAGAGGGGAGGGGGAGCACCCCTCAAAGAGGGGAGAGCGACGAGTGCCACGAGCAGCACCTACAGCGAGGATGTTCTTCTGTGCTGCAAGGAGGTGCTTCTCGAAGTCGTCGACAATGAGAGTGGTGGGGTCTAGCGCCAGGAAGTGGTCCTTGACAGAGCTAAGAGTGTCAGGGAGGCGGGTGACGAGGAAATAGAGAGTGAAGTACATCGGGGGGGAGGGTTTGCGGCGCAGAACTTGGCTGAAAGGGCGGCACGAAAGCGAGTGTCAGTAGCGCGCAGGTGGGAAATGAGGTCCTCAGTAGTGGTGAACGAGGAAAGGTCGGGGAACAGGTAGGGTAGCATGAGCCAACCTATGGCTGCAGTGGCCGGGGAGGAGTAGCGCGCAACCACAGCGTCGTATAGTGTCTTAGCGGTTTTGTGCTAGCCGAAATGCACGCGCTCAGGAATCGGCAGATGGTTCCTAATAGCTAGGCGTGCAGCAGCATCGCGAGTCTGCCACTGTGAGCGTTCGAGAGCAGGAGCATCGGCAGCAGGAGCAACAGCAGTGCCAAACACGTAATCGAACAGTGAAACACCCTTTTTGGCATCAGTTTGAAGGAACAGTTGCAAGTCGTCGAGCCATACAGCGAACTCTATGGGGCGACCGTCAGGCTCAAACGCTAGAACATTAGGCGTTGTCATAACGGCAGCAGGCAAAGGCAGCAGGAAGCAGGCAGCAGACAGGGGGCAGTAGACAGCAGGCCGCAGGCAAAGATAGAGACAGCAGGCAGTAGACAGGAGGCAGCAGGCAGTAGACCGCAAGCTAAGACAGAGGCAGCAGGCAGCAGGCAACACAGGCAACGTGCAGGGCAGTAGATTGCTGCACTCGAGCTCCTAAGGTGGCGCTCTAGACAGTAGAAGGCCGCGCACTTCTAAGGCAGTGAGCTCGGCAGCAGTGAGCCGCGCAGGCAGGCACACGAGCAGGGCACGCACGGCTGCCGACTGTGTGCGGCTAAGGGCTGCGCGTGGCGATTTGCTGCGCGCGGCTCCTGGCTGCGCGTGGCGACGGGCAGCGCGCGCGGCTGCGGGCTGCGTGCGGCGACGGGCTGCGCGGGCGTGGCCTAAGTAGGCTGCGCGCGGGCGGCGTAAGGGGCGCGCGGGCGGGGCCGAAACGGGCTGCGCGGGCGGGGCCTAAACGGGCCGCGCGGGCTGCTTACGAGGCGCGCGCAGGAAAAAAAAGAGGGCCACGCGCGTGCAGCCGAGGCATGCGCGGGCAGTAGGCAAGTCATGTACATTTAGTGAGGTAAAATAGTAACCGGTGGGCCCTAATCCTAGGTCCTAAGGACCTATGCTCTAGATGCCATGTTAAAGTCTTAGGCAAGGATGATTCAACTATCGAGAATTTTGGTACAAAAGTAAAACCTAAGGGGTTGTATCCCACAGTGAGTACCCCACTAAAGCCTACCTAAACTATAACATATGAACATATGTTTGACACATTCCCTTATTCTAACTGCTTTACAGACATTTCTAGAGTGACTCTGACTGTTGCACTACTTTCTTGTTACCGAGTCGCTGCATGTAACCTGTACATACGGTCAACAGTCGCGACAGTTGACTCTTGCGACTGTTGACCTTCCTGCCTTTGATATAGGCTTATCCGACACTGCTGCTAGCGCTGCTTCGATAGAGACTGGTGCAATACTGCTGCACCTACGGGAATGCTAAGTATAATTCCCTTCATACTCCAACACTCCCCTTCATTCCTGGAGGTGCGCCACGTGGCTCTTTCGAACGACTCCGCACAGGTCCGAGCAGTACTAAAACTTCTGACGTGGCAGTTTCTTCGTGAGGAAATCAGCTGCCATTTTGCCAGTTGGGTAGTAAGTGAGCTGGACCTTTCCTTTGTCGATTTCGTCTTTGACGAAGAAGTAACGCATGGCGATGTGTTTTGTGCGGTTGACGAAGCCTGGTTTGTTTGCGATTTTGATCGCGCTCTGGTTGTCGCAGAGTAACTTGAAGGACCTGCTCATCGCGGTCTTTGTTTCCTGTAGGAGCTCCGTGAGGTAGAGTCCTTCGCAAACTGCTGAGCTTGCTGCGATGAATTCCGCTTCTGCTGACGAAAGGGTGATGAGTTCTTGTTTGTTGGAGTTCCAAGAGATGGTTCCTGCAGGTTCAAGTTTGAAAATGAAGCCTGTGCGGGACCTTCTGTTGTCTGCGTCCCCAGCGTGGTCAGCATCCACATAGCCGGTGAGTTGTAGTGGAGCTATTAAGTTAGCCTTGTAGGTGAGGCCAACATCGGGCGTGGAGATTAAGTACTGTAAGGCGCGGAGCAGGTCTGCTAGGTTCCCCCCTTCAGGTCGGCGCAGGTACTGAGCGAGCTGGCTGGCGATGTAGGATAGGTTCGGGCGGCATGTGACGGCGGCGAACAGTAGACACCCGAGCTGCTGCTGGTAGAGACGGTGATCAGCCGATGAGAGCGGGGTTGTATCGGGCTTGTGGTTAGGCGGAGGAATGCGAAACTGGGTAGTGACGCCGACGGGAGCTATCCCGAACTTCTTAGCGAGGGTCTCAGCGTATTTCGCGGCGGAGAGGTGAATCGTATCCGCAGTCTGAGTGACGTTGAGGCCGAGGAGAAGCTAGAGGTGACTATCGACCACGTCGTCGTTGCCAGGGATATCGCGAAAGGTGTCACGGGCGGAGTCGCGAGTTGGATCTTCGTTCATGGGTGAGTGCATTTCTGCACTTGCATAGTCGTGCTATGCCTGTACTGCTTCGTGGGGATTGGTGTCTGTTGGAAAGTATGTGGGAGTTCCGAACTGCTCCGTAACGGGGACGAAAGGTGCCTCATTTGCTGCTGCCTCGTCTGGCTGTTCTCCTGCCACGTCGACGTCGTCCTCGTCATTGGTGTAGGTCTGCTGTCCCTGAAAAATGTTGTTTGGTGCGTTCTGTGCAGTGCGGTGCTGGCGGTATAGTGGCAGTGTCAGTCTTTCGTAGAAGATGCAGTCACGTGAATGCGTGAGTTGGTGGGTGGCAAAGTCCAGGATTGTCCAGGCGTGGTATTCGGATTCGATTCCGAGGTGAATGCCCCAACGAGCGTGGTCCTCAAATTTTCCGGTTCTAGCAGTATGGGGGCGGTACTGTACCATACACCCGAAGACTCGCAGTATGCGTGTGTCAGTTTGTTTTCCGGTCCACTCCTTGAAAGGTGAGCTGTTGTTGGGCAGTGCTTTCGAGGAAAGCATATTGTGCAGTCAAATTGCATGCGCCATTGCGAAGGGCCAATACTTGGTTGGCACAGCTAACTGCTTCATGAGGGCTCGCATTTTTGTCGCGAGGCTCCTGTTGGTTCGCTTGGCCAATCCCTGCTGCTCGTGGGCGTAAGGTAGAGAGATCATCCTCTTGATCCCTTTTTGCTTGCTGAGGGTTTTGAAATCGTCCGACCGGTACTCCAGGGCTCCGTCTGTCTGGAATGCCTTCAGTTTGTATCCGTCACTTTGAGTCTCCGCCATGCTGAGCCAGACCTCGAAGCACTGGAAGGTAAGGTAGCGATCACTGACGTTTACGGCCCAGATGAAGCGTGTGCCAGCGTCGATGAAGGTAAGAGTGTACTGCTCCCCTCTAACTCCCCTTACCGTGAGCACTAGGAAGTCGCTGTAGACCTTCTCCAGTGGTTGGTAACGTTCGGCTCCAAGAATCTTTTCGGCGAAGGGCGTGTGGCGGAGCGCGACTGCCGGACAGACAGTGCAGTTGGGTAAGTCGGTTCTTGGCTTCAGCAACTTTCCATCGGGCAACAACAGTGAGTCTACCGCAAAAACATTTGCGTTGATGCAATTGTTCAGCACTTCGATTGATGGGTGTCCCATGCGTTGATGCCAAATGTCTCCGTCGGCCCGATATCCCTTAGTGCGCGCGTACAGCTCCTTCTCTCGTGCCAATATCTCCTCGGTTATTTCATGCCTGGCTTCATCCACAGGTTCGTTGGGCACGATAACTTGGACCGTCACTGCTTGGATTGTCGCGCCGTGATACGTTCCGCTGGTGTCGCCGATGGTGATGGTGTCAATCGTTACTGGCAGCTCCAGTGGCTTTTCGAGAGGCGGGGGCGAGGTTCGTGCACGACGATCTTCGGGTTGCGTAATTTCTCCTTCCTCGAAGTTGGTATCGCCGATTGCCACTCCCCCTGTTCTCGAGGAGAAGATATGTGAGAATTGAGGAATGAAGAAGAGAGGGTTTCACTAGCAGCAATGAGGATACATATAGCAAACCCTAGATGGGTTGTACTTGCTATAGAGCACCCCACTACAGGCTAGAGAATAACATTCTGACACACCCCCATAGCCCAAGTGGGGTGTAATCAGCACAATGAGCAAGCAGGCATAGAGCAGGAGTTCACAATAGCGAGCAAAGCTAGAGTCATTCACAAAGGGCAAGTGAGGAGGAGGAGGCGAGACTGTAAGAGGAGAGGAGATAGGAGGCGACGGTTGAAGCTGCACACACACGGGCAACAGGAGTCACACTGGCACAGCGGCTACCGAAACAGCGATCCGGACTACTGGAGTAACTGGCTCCGCGGCTAAGACTAGCGGCAGATGAGCAACGGACCCACGGGCGACTAGCACAGCTGGCTACGACTGGGCTACCGGAGCAGCGCCCCGGACTACTTGTGCTGCTGACGATACGACGACAACCTCCGTTCAACCAACCTCCTCCAACTGCCCCACACCTCTCGACACACACCCCCTGCTAAAACCCTAGCTCCACTCCCATAGCACCCCCCTTACACCCTAAACAGCAGGCTCACACACATCCACCTCCCTCAAAACCCTAGCTCCACTCCCACAGCACCCCCCTTAAACCCTAAACCCTAGGCTCCCACACATCCACCCCCCTCAGCGACAGCTGCAGCAGTGGGAGACGAAGGAGGAGGAGGAGCAGGGGAGACCACACACCCGTCACCCCCTACTCGCCACCCCCAGACCCTAACACAGGGCAGGGCGGGACGGCGGGTAGGGAGGTTAGAGGGGGGGGGGGGGGCAACGCGCGATCTCCTAGGGCGCCAAAACAGGCGGCAGAAGGGGCGATGCTCGCCCCCCTCCCCACGCGGCCCCCTCAGGTCGCCTCGACAGGCGACGGGAAAAGGGGGGGGGGGGGGGGGGGGGGGGGGGGGGGGGGAAGGCGATAGGAGCGGCGACGGGGCCGCTAGGGTCGGCGACGGGGCCGCTGGCGGCGTCGACGGGGCCGCTGGCGGCGGCGAGGGGGCCGATAGGAGCGGCGACGGGGCCGCTAGGGTCGGCGATGGGGCCGCTGGCGGCGTCGACGGGGTCGATAGGGGCGGCGACGGGGCCGCGAAGGGGCCGCAAGGGGCCTGGAAGGGCGGTGACGGGCCGCGAAAGGGGCGGCGACGGGGCCGCGAAGGGGCCGCGAGGGGCCTGGAAGGGCGGCAACGGGGCCGCTAGGAGAAGGGCGAGGGGCACGTCACGGGGCGTGCCGAACACAGAGTAGCAGCCGAAGCAGTTAGGTGGGCCCACAGGCCAGGACCGTAGATGCTCTGATACCATGTGAGAATTGAGGAATGAAGAAGAGAGGGTTTCACTAGCAGCAATGAGGATACATATAGCATACCCTAGATGGGTTGTACTCGCTATAGAGCACCCCACTACAGGCTAGAGAATAACATTCTGACAAGATAATCCATGCCGTCCGTCGTGATGGGAAGCAGGTGAGGACCGTACTTCGTCTGTGACTCTTCCTCCTCTGATCTGGTGCCTCCTCAGTGATTTCTGGTTCTTCTGCTCCTTCTGCTTCCTCTGCTGCAGGTGCTCCGCCAACGGTTCCCCATCCGGTATCAACTACGATAGCCTCTCCCAGCGCGGTATTGTCCACGATCCAGCGCATGTCCACTGCGTCCCAGCCTTCGGTGGGGTTCCAACCGGTAGGTTGTTGAATAGGAGGCCAGAAGGTCCGCGTGGCTCCGTGCTTGTTGATACGGTTGGTGCGGCTGTCGTTTCTGATGTGGTTTCCTCGCCTTCTTCCACTGCTTGCGGTCCTGTGTCTGCAGGTTTTGTGGTGGAGGCGACAGGCACGGCGAGGGCGCGGAAGGTGCCGTCGAGCCCTGGTCAAGCACGAGGATGTGCTCGTTGTCCCCAAAGGTTTTGGGTGACTCGAAATCAAGCACAAACACTCCTTCCACACTGGTCGCCTTTCCGATGAAGATTCCATCGTATATTAAGTGCATCTCGTTTTTTGTTGTTTGCAGGCTGACTCCGCACTTCATCAGCTGGTGGAGAGACAAGAGATTGTATCGAAGTTCGGGCACGATGAGGACGTCGCTTATGTGGATGCAGTAGCCGGTATCGTGTGACTCCAATTGGATCTGTCCGTGGCTTCTGGCGTAAATGGTCTGACTGTTGGCGACGGTGATCTCCACCTTGTTGAAGAGTCGCTCTCTGTTGAGGATGAAGACGTCTGATGACACCATGTGCTGACCACATCAGCTGTCCCGGTACCATGTGTTGACTTCTTTTCTTGCCTTGGCCAGGTTGGCGAGCTTCGGAGTGATATGATGCTCCATGTCGTGCTCGTTCTCGTAGTCATAATGACACCCTTCTTCGTCGTTCGCGCAGGTGGCGATTCTTGGATCCACTGCGGCATTTCCCAGTCGTACTCCATTCTTCTGACTGTCAGCTCATTGTACATTGGATCATTTTCTTCCTCATCTTCAACTGATCCTGCAGGCCGCTCCTGAGGCGGGTCTGCGAACATGTCCTCCCAGCTGCGGAACAAGCGGTAGTGTCGGTTAGGGCGAGGTGGTCCCCGACGCACCATGCAGGTCAAAACCTTACTTTTGCCCTTGTCGTTTGTGTTTGCAGAGACGCGTGCCGGAGCTTGAGACGTGCTGGCGACGGCTGGCGGTGACACAGTTTGGTTGCGCGCTGGGGCTCCTCCTTGCTGGTGATTAGCGGCACCCTTCTGGTTGTTGTTGTTGCCGTTCAGCTTCCAGAAGTCTTGAATCATGTGCCCTATCTTCTTGCAGTACTTGCAGAAGAGACGTTTCTTGTCCGGTGGCGCTTGTGCATAGAAAGCAATTTTCTCCTTCTTATTGCCCCTCTCGTTTTGTTATTGTCACACCAGGCTTCAATGTGCCTAAAACGAAGGACTGAGTGCACAGTCGGATTTCTGCACAGCGGCTTCAAACGTTCATAACGATCTGCTCACAACTCCAAATGACTTCATTCAACTTGGATCTGGAGCGCCTTTCCGTTGCCTACACTAGGCAATTTAGATCGCACGAGTTCATCAAGAATTGACGACACAGCGTCAGTTTGAATGAACGGCACTATGGCAGCAACAATAGGAAGAGTTAGGAAGGGTTACGAGTTGGGAATGACTCCCAACTCCTACAAACCCCAAGAGCCGAGGTACAGTGATTTGAAACAGTGCCACACTGTCCCCAACCACGAAGGGTCTCGAAACTACCCTTACCTACGGCCTACACCAAGTGAAATGTTACACAACACAAAGTAATGTAACTATCTTCAATATCTTGAGGTGTACCCTTTTGGCGAGCTTCAAAATCACTTGAGGCTCGACACCAAGGCTCGGGTTCTTCATCACAAACTCATCCTTGAGTTCTTGATGGGTCTGCTTGAGAAGAAACGAGAATGATTGAACTATGAGTGAATTGGGTACAAGTACTAACCCTAATTGGGTTGTACCCCTTATGGGCTACCCCACTATAGCCTACACAATATGCATAAGCTACAATGTTTTCTGACACACCCCCATAGGCAAAGTGGGGGAGAACAAGGGGTCACAGGACCAGTCAAGCAAAGAAAAGCAAAGCAAGCTCAGGGTGGATCACAAAGTCACCACACATTCCGAGCACAAGTTCAAGGCCAGTTCACATGCAGGATTACAAATATATATATAAGGCTAGACTAGCAAGTGCAGGAGTATATATATATATATGTAACAGTACAAGCAAGGTCAAGAGGTGAGCAAGTGAGGCAAGGTAGGCACAAGGCCCAGCTGAGTATAGAAGCGCTGATGGTCACAAGGCGCAAGTGCCTTGGTGAAGATATCAGCAGCCTTGGCCTCAGAGGCCACGTACGCAAGACGCAGCTGACCACGCTGCTGCAGCTCACAAGCAAGAAAGTAGCGGAGAGCAATGTGCTTCGTTCTGTGCTCCGGTCGCTGCTCTCGACACAAGGCCAGCATGGCCTTGTTGTCTACGTACAGGAGTGGAGGAGAACGAGGCGGCTCTCCAAGGTCAGTCAGCAGGTAGGTGAGCCAGCGAAGCTCCTGTGCAGCCATAGCCCCAGCGTAGATCTCAGCCTCACAACTGGAGCCGAGAACATAAGACGAGCGGGTAGCCCGCCACGAAACAGAGCCGGAACCAAGGCTGAAGGTGTAACCCTGTGACGACCGCTGCGTAGCCTGGTCGTCCGCCCAAGAAGCGTCAGCGTGCCCACTGAGGACCACTGGACTCCGCCCTCCAAGCACTAGCCCCATGCCTGACGTACTGCACAAGTAGCGCAACACCCTCTTCGCTGCAGCCATGTGCTCTGGTCTGTGTCTCCCAGGAGCAACATAGCGTGCCAAGAATGCTAAGAGGGTATGCAAGGTCAGGTCGAGTGCAGGTCATCAGGTACATGAGGCAGCCAACAAGCTTTGGGTACGGGCCACTCAACTCTACGGACTCATCCAAAGGCAGAGCTGAGAGCGAGTGACGAGTAGGCAGAGAGTGGCCTGAGGCGAGGAATTCGTGAAGCCGAAGCGCTGAAGGACCTGTTGCACCATGTGTGACTGAGTCACGGTAATGGTGCGCTGTGTGTTGGAAATCAACAAACAGGAATGGATGAACTAAGAGTGAAAACAGTACAAATACCTAACCCTAGAATCGTGTACCCCCTATAGTCTAACCCACTGTAGCCTAAACAAGCACAACAACATATATAATGTTTGACACACCCCCATAGGCGAAGTGGGGGAGAACTAGGGGTCACAAGACCAGTCAAGGCAAAGCAAGGCAAAACAAGCTCAGGGTGGATCTCAAGGATACCACACAAATTCCGAGCACAAGCAAGTGGTCACAAGACCAGTTCACATGCAGGTTTATAATAGAACAAGAGGTACAATGATCACAACCTAGCAAGAGGAAACATGCAGGTATATATATATAGAGATCACAGTACAAACACACTCAAGAAGTAAGCAAGTGAGGTACAGTAGGCACAAGGCCTAGAAGAGTGCAAAAGCGCTGATGGTCACAAGGCTGAAGCGCCTTGGTGAACACATCAGCAGTGTTGGCCTCAGAGGCCACGTAACGCAGACGAAGCTGACCACGCTGCTGCAACTCTCGAGCAAGGAAGTAGCGCAGAGCAATGTGCTTCGTTCTGTG
Source organism: Closterium sp. NIES-65 (assembly GCA_948144175.1). Classification (NCBI taxonomy): domain Eukaryota; kingdom Viridiplantae; phylum Streptophyta; class Zygnematophyceae; order Desmidiales; family Closteriaceae; genus Closterium; species Closterium sp. NIES-65. The sequence continues at coordinate 1,074,766 of CANXME010000343.1, read as the reverse complement.
CTCCAGTCTGTGCTCCTGACACAAGGCAATGGCTGCCTTGTTGTCGACGTACAGCACTGGAGGAGAACGAGGCTGCTCTCCAAGGTCGGTCAGCAAGTAGGTGAGCCAGCGTAGCTCTTGGGCCGCCATGGCTGTGGCGTAGATCTCAGCCTCACAACTAGAGATGAGAACAGAAGAAGAGCGAGTAGAACACCAAGAAACTGAACAAGAGCCAAGACTGAAGGAGTAACCCTGAGACGACCGCAGAGTAGCCTGGTCGTCTGCCCAAGAAGCGTCTGAGTGCCCAGTGAGAACAACTAGGACTCGCCCTCCAAGCACTAGCCCCATGCCCGACGTACTACACAAGTAGCGCAACACCCTCTTAGCTGCATCCATGTGCTCCTTCCGGTGACAGCCGGGAGCGACATAGCGTGCAAGAATGCTAAGAGGGTATGCAAGGTCAGGTCGAGTGCAGGTCATCAGGTACATGAGGCAACCCACAAGCTCTGGATACGGGCCACTCGGCTCTACGGACTCATCCGAAGGCAGAGCTGAGAGCGAGTGACCGGTAGGCAGAGGAGTGGGCTGAGGCGAGGAGTACGTGAAGCGGAAGCGCTAAAGGACCTGCTGCACCATGTGTGACTGAGTCAAGGTGATGGTGCGGCGTGCTCTGTCCCGGGTGATCCGCAAGCCAAGATAGCTTGTCAGTTCACCCAGGTCTGTGCACGTGTGTCTTTTCTGCAGCTCCGACTTCACGTGGGCGAGTGCCGCAGTGTCAGCAGTGGCAAAGACCAAGTCGTCAACGTACACGAGGATGTTGAACGGCGGCAATGAGGTGTCGGTGCGTAGAAACAGCGACGGGTCAGCAGTAGAAGGCGCGAACCCAAGAGCCGCAAGTGTAGTCCTCAGTGTGTCGTGCCACTCACGTGGCGCCTGGCGGAGACCGTAGATTGGCCGTCGAAGGCTCCACTGGGTACCAAGAGGGAACGACCCAGTGAAGCCAGGTGGACGGCGCAGCCAGATCTCCTCGTGCAGGGTGCCCTGTAGGAAAGCAGTGCTGAAGTCAAGAGAGTGGAGCTCGGAGTCACGCTGAGCGGCAACGTGCAGCAGCACCCGAAGAGTGGTCATCTTTGGGGTGGGGGAGAAGGTCTGGAAGAAGTCAACTCCCTCTCGCTGACTGAAGCCTCGTGCAACGTAACGCGCCTTGAAGACACGCGGAGAGCCTGGCGGCCGCTTCACCCTGAAAATCCACATGCCACTGACGATGTTCGCCCCAGGCGAGGGAACCTTGTTGACGTAGGTGCCTGTGGACTTCCAGGAAGCCATCTCTGTGTCCATGGTCGACAGCCACTGAGAGGAGTAGGGACCGGCCATCGCCTCTGCGTAAGAGCGTGGGGTCGGGATGTCTGGTGCATCCGGGTCTCCCTCAGGGGCAACAAGCATGGACACTAGATGGGGCAAAGCGGCAGCAAAGCACTCAAACTCCTCCTGCCTGTCCTCAAGGATGTCAGTGCCAAGAGCACACTCACCCCCGACGGACGGAGGACAGACAGACTCAGACTCAGCAACCAGGCTAGCAGCGTAGTCTAGACGACAGGTGGCAGCAAAGTCGACAAGCTCAGCAACTAAGGCAGACGCATCAGCGGACTCAAAGGGTCAGTGACAACAGTAGCCAGGAGACGTGTGACAGTAGGACTGGCAGCACGAAGGGAGTCTGACCCCGGGTCAGCAAGAGCAGGAAGAGAGGAAGCAGGAGGAGACGGCAGTGGGACACGCTGTGGAGCAGTGGACGGACGAAGCGCCATCCGATGAGTGCCTGGGACAGCAGGAAGACTCTGACGCGGGACACGACTACTAGTGAGAGCAGTACGGACTGGCGACGCACGACGAGGCTCAGGCGACGCAGGACGAGACTCTGGCTCACGACGCTCAGTAAGACCTCCAGTCGGACCAGTGTAAGGAGCAGGACCAGGGAGAGAGGAGGCAGACGGTAGCTGCGACAGCAGCTGGGCAGACGGAGGACACCCTAAGGAGGGAGGAGGAAACGGAGGAGGGAGCGGACCAAGAACCTGCTGAAGGAGCTGAACGAAGTACGGCCGCGGCCGTGCAGCGACACCAGAACCAGTAGAGACACCCGCGCCAGGGTCCGCAGCACCAACAGCAGCACCAGCGGCAGGGTCCTCAGCACCAGCAGCAGCACCAACGCCCGGGTCCCGAGCACCAGCAGGAGCTCCAACGCCCGAGTCCGCAGCACCAGCAGCAACTCCAACACTTGGGTCCTCAGCACCAGCAGCAGCTCCAACGCTCGGTTCCTCAGCACCAGCAGCAGCTCCAACACCTAGATCCTCAGCACCTGCAGCAGCTCCAACGCCCAGGTCCTCAGCACCAGCAGCAGCTCCAACACCTGGGTCCTCAGCAACAGCAGCAGCTCCAACTCCCGGGTCCTCAGCACCAGCAGCAGCTCCAACACCCGGGTCCTCAGCACCAGCAGCAGTAACCACGGCAGCGGGGTCCGCGACATGAGGCGCGCCACTCCGAGGAGTGCAGCGCCGCACGTACCACTCACGGATCCGCTCACGGGAGGGGAGCTCCCGACTAGGAGGAGAAGCACTAGCACCAGTCCCAGTAGCACGCCTGGCTCCAGAGGTACCTCTCCTGAGGCTGCAGTACTTTAAGTACCACTCACGCAGCTGCTCCGAGGAGAGGGCTCCTCCAGGTGTGGGACTCCCAAGCTCAGCACCTCCAGACTCAGAACCCCCAGACTCCGGACTCTGCGGCTCTGCACCCCGAAGCTCAGCACCCCCAGGCTCAGCACTCCCAGGCTCCGCACCCCCAGGCTCCGCACCCCCAGGCTCCGCACCCCCAGGCTCAGCACTCCTAGTCCCGGCACCCCCAGGCTCAGCACCCCAAGGCTCAGCACCCCTAGAAGGACGAGAGTCGATAGCTACCTCAACGGGCTCAACAGGGTGTACCTGAGACACACCTGAGGGAGCGGCACCCTGAGGGGGGAGGGGGTCTAGAACAGCAGCACCTGGCGCGAGGAAGAGAGGTGGGGGGGGGAGCGTGGCAGTGCGGTAGGGGAAGAGGCGGTAGTAGGGGACGGACTCATCAAAAGTGACGTCCTGAGAGGGCAAGACTCGGCGCGAGGTGGCGTGGTAAAACTGCCAACCAGACGCGTCCGGGACAAAGCCGAGGAAGACGCTGGGGAACAGCACGGGAGGATAGCTTGTCCGAAGACGTATCGCGGACAAAAGCTCGAGATCCCCAGACTCGGAAACGCGACGCATCGCCAACCTCCCCCGTCCACAACAGTGTGGGCGAGGTCTCCGGCAAGGAGACACGGGGCCAGAGGTTGAGCTGATGCGCAGCGTACCGGACCGCAAACGGCCACAGAAAGTGGGGGGCAGCCGCATGGATCAAGGAGGTACGGGCGACCTCCATGACCAGGCCAATGCGGCGCTCCGCAACCCCATTCTGCTGTGGAGAGGCCGGAAGCGTGAACGACTGCTCAATGCCGAGCTCAGCACAGTAGGCTGCCAAGAGGTCAGAGGAGAACTCACCACCTCTGTCAGAGTGCAAGCGCAGGACAGGAAAGTCCGAGTGGAAACGCTCGCTAAGCTGGAGACGGACTCTGCGGATCCAAGGGATCAAGACATCAGGGACCTCACCCTTGCTGTGCAAGGGGAAGACCGTGGTGTAGCGCGAGTAGTCGTCAACAACTATCAGGAAGTACCTCTCCTGACCCTGACCACGGACGCGGGCTGGGCCCCACACGTCCATGTGGAGCGTTTGCAAGGGAGCAGTCGTCGGGGGAAACGAGGAGGAGTGAGGAGCGGCGCGCTGCCGTCGTTCGACACAGGGGAGACAAGTAGGAGCAGGTGAGGGAGGGAGGGGAGGAAGGACCCTGGGAAGGCCAGAGACAAGGTACCGGGAGTGCATGGCACGAAGCCGCTGCACAGACGGGTGGCCAAGGCGGTGGTGCCAGAGGACAGTCTCGTGCGCCAGAGAGCGACACGAGAAGGGGGCCGACAACTGACCTGACGCAGACGCAGACGCAGCAACCTGAGGGTACTCAGTGGTCAGTGTGTACAGGTCCGACCCCGGCTGCTGAGTGAAGGTAGCCAAGTGACGGCCCGTACGAGCACACGTACAGTGTGTCACGCGCTCGTAGGCAGGGGTGAACTGGTGAACACCCCCGTCCTGGAGCGCACATCCTGCCACCAAGTTCGTAGAGAACGAGGGGAGGTGGAGACCTGACAGTGTGCCCGACGGGACCGCAGGACAGGGAAGGACAGTGGAAGAGGTCGCAATGACCGGACCCCCAGAGGGGTCAGCAAGGGAGACAGCAACTGGCCGAGTAAGCGGCTCAAGGGCAGTGCGGTCACGAAAGAAGCAGCGAGAAGCACCTGAGTCTAGTGTGAAGGTGTGCAGTGCTGCAGTCGACTCAGTACCAAGGGGGGCAGACGCACAAGCACCTAGAGCAGCTGCCTCACCACCACCTGGGATAGCCGACACGCGAGTACATGGAGCGGCAGACACACTAGTCCTAATGCCCGGGTCGGGCGGCACACACAGGTACTCAGCACCCTCTCCACTAGTAGACATCACATACATAGCAGATAGAATAGCATCAAAGTCTAGAGCATAGATATCAATCCCCTTCTTCAGGAGATCAATCCAGCGGGGCAGCTCAGTGGTCTCAGGGAACTGAACACGCCAAGCGTCGTCGAGACGAGCGAAGCAGCGCTGTGTGGTGTGCGGTCGTCCACACTGCTGACCAGTGTGGTCACCAGTGCGAATGACGTACGTGCAGCTAAAGCCACCCCCCTCCCCCCCCCCCCCGTGCAGAGAGTACCACTCACGGACCTCGTGGGGCGACGGAGTGTGCTGCTGGCCCTGGCCACCGCCAGCGCCTCCACGACCACCACCGCCGCCGCCACCTCCTTGACTACCCCAACCCCTGCCGCCGCCTCGTCCACCGCCACCCCCACCACCGCCTCCGCCCCTGCCACCTCCCCCGCCGCTGCCGCCACCACCCCCACCGCTGCCACTAGCCCCTCCAGTCGCGCCACTACCCCCACCGCCTCCACCGCCCCCACCGCCGCCTCCCCCTCCGTCACCGCCACCACCCTTGCCCCCTTTGCCCTTGCCGCCGCGGCGCCCGCTCGAAGCAGGCGCAGTACCGACCTTCTCAGCACCAAGGAGGTTGGCAGCAGCAGCAGAGGCGACAGAGGGAAGAAGGGGGGAAGGAGAACACCCCTCAAAGAACGGGGTACGGGGGTCGCCACGAGATGCACCTACAGCGACTATGCTAGTCTCAGCTGCAAGCAGTTCCTTCTCGAGGAGAGCAATGGTGAGCTCAGTGGGGCAGCGAGCTAGGAAGTGGTCCCTGACAGCACGCAGTGTGTCAGGGAGGCGGGTGACTAGGTGGTAGAGAGTAAGCCAGAGTGGGGGGGGGGTGCGTGGCAAGGAACTCAGCGGGCATGGCGGCACGGAAGCGGGCCTCACTAGTACGGAGGTGCGTGATGAGGTCAGCGACTCTGTGGAACGAGGCCAGGTCGGGAAACAGGTAGGGGAGGGAGAGACGGCCTAGCGCGGCAGAGGCAGGTGAGGAGTAGCGAGCAACGACAGCTGTGTACAGTGCCTGTGCAGTCTTGTGCTGGCTAAAGTGCTCGCGTTCGTCTATCGGCAGGGAGATGTGAATAGCGAACCGAGCGTGGGCATCACGAGTCTGCCACTGTGAGTGAGCAGTGCTATCAGCAGTAGTAGCAGGGGCAGTGACCTGGCCTAGGGCGTGGTCGTACAGTGAGATGTCGTCCTTGGCTGTGAGCTGTAGATAGAGGTGCAGGTCATCTAGCCAGGTGTCAAACTTCACTGGGCGGCCCTCAGCATCGAAAACTAGAACCTGTGGGCTAGCCATAGGAGCAGTAGAAGTAGCAGCAGTAGGAGGAGGAGGAAGCAGGTAGGGCGGCTCGGTTCAGGTAGGGCGGCGCGGCTCGGGTGGGGCGGCGTGGTTCGGGTCGGGTCGCGTGGCTCGGGTTGGGTCGCGCGGCTCGGTTCGGTCCCGGGCTGTGGCGGTCACGGGCCGCTCGGGGCCTCTAGGGGCGAGCGCTGGGCCTTTCGAGGGTTCTAGGGGCGGTGGGCGCGATGCCGACGGGGCCGTTCGAGGCCTCTAGGGAGGTGAGCGCGGGGCCTTAACGGGGCCTCTAGGGGCCGACGGGGCCGTTCGAGGCCGCTAGGGAGGTGAGCGCGGGGCCGTAAAGGGGGCCTCTAGGGGCCGACGGGGCCGTTCGGATCCTCTAGCGAGGTGAGCGCGGGGCCGACGGGGCCGTAAGGGGCCTCTGGGGAGGTGAGCGCGGGGCCGATGGGGCCTCTAGGGATGTAAGCGAGGGGCCGACGGGGCCGTTAGGGGCGATCGCGGGGCCGAAAGGGGCCGCTAGGGGCGAGCGCGTGGGCCCTTCGGGGCCTCTAGGGGTGGGCCGACGGGGCCTTGAAGGGCCGTGAAAACTGAGGCGCCCTAGGGCGTAGGTAGGTAGGTAGGTGGGTAGTGGTGGGCCCTAAAAAGAAATCGGTCCTAAGAAGGACCTGCTCTATACCATGTTGGAAATCAACGAACAGGAATGGATGAACTAAGAGTGAAAACAGTACAAATACCTAACCCAAGAATTGTGTACCCCCTATAGTCTAACCCACTGTAGCATAAACAAGCACAACAACATATATAATGTTTGACACTGTGCTCTGTCCCGGGTGATCTGCAAGCCAAGGTAGCTGCGCAGTTCACCCAGGTCTGTGCACGTGTGTCTCTTCTGCAGCTCGGACTTCACGTGGGCGAGTCCAGCAGTGTCAGCTGTGGCAAAGACCAAGTCGTGGACTTACACAAGGATGTAGAACGGCGGCAAAGAAGTGTCGGTGCGCAGAAACAGCGACGGGTCAGCAGTAGAGGGAGCAAACCCAAGAGCCGCAAGCGTAGTCCTCAGTGTGTCGTGCCACTCACGCGGTGCCTGGCAGAGACCGTAGACTGGCCGCCGGAGGCTCCACTTGGTGCCAGGAGGAAAAGACCCAGTGAAGCCAGGTGGGCGGCGCAGCCAGATCTCCTCGTGCAGGCTGCCCTGCAAGAAAGCAGTGCTGAAGTCAAGAGAGTGAAGCTCGTAGTCACGGTGCAGCAGTACCCGAAGAGTGGTAATCTTCGGGGTGGGAGAGAAGGTCTGAAAGTAGTCAACTCCCTGCCGCTGACTGAAGCCACGAGCCACGTAACGCGCCTTGAAGACAGGCGGAGAACCCGGCGGCCGCTTCACCCTGAAAATCCACATGCCACTGACGATGTTCGCCACAGGTGGCGGAACCTTGTCAACGTAGGTGCCTGTGGACTTCCAGGAAGCCATCTCTGCGTCCATAGCTGCCTGCCGCTGAGAGGAGTAGGGACCCTCTATCGCCTCCGCGTAAGAGCGCGGAGTCGGGATGTCTGGTGCATCCGGGTCTCCCTCAGGGGTAAGCAGTACGGACACGAGATGAGGTGAAGCAGCAGCCAGACACTGGAACTCCTCCTGCCTGTCCTCAAGGACGTCCGTGCCAAGAGCACACGCGCCCCCGACGGACAAAGGACAGACAGACTCAGACTCAGCGACAAGACTAGCAGCGCAGTCTAGACGACAGCGAGCAGACGCAGCAGTGGACTCAAAGGAAGGGTTAGTGACAACAGTAACAAGGAGACGTGTGACAGTAGGACTGGCAGCATGAAGAGAGTCCGACTCCGGGTCGGGAAGAGCAGGAAGAGAAGACTATGGAGGAGAAGGCAAAGGTGCACGCAGAGGAGCAGTGGACGGACGCAGAGACATCCGGTGCGTGTAGGGACAGGAGGAGGACACTGACGCGAACTGCGACCACTAGTGCGAGCACCACGGACAGGCGACGCAGGGCGAGACGCAGGCTCACGAGGCTCAGCAAGACCTCCAGTAGGACCAGTGTAGGGAGACAGAGCAGGCAGTGGGGAGGCCGGCTGTAACTGTAAATCTGACGGGACAGGCTGCAGACACTCGAAGGGAGGAGGAGGAGGACCAGTAGAAGGTGGAAGACCAAGAACTGGCTGAAGGAGCGGAACGAAGTACGGGCGAGGCCGCGCGGCGACTCCAGACACAGCAGGGACAGCACCAGTACCCCCAGCGGCAGCACCAGTACCAGCAGCACCTCCAGCTTCAGTACCTCCAGCGGCACCAGTAGCACCCCTAGCAGGACCGCCTCCAGGACCGACTGAAGTAGCCTCCGCGCCAACCCCCGCAGCAGCTCCAACTCCAGAAGTACCCGCAGGCCCAGCAGCTCCAATACTCCCAGTACGAGCACCTCCGGGACCCGCGGCACCAGCACCCTCAGCAGCAGCAGAAACTCCAGTACCCGCAGCACCTCCAGCTCCAGTAGCTCGCCTCCAGCGCCGGGCAAACCACTCACGTAGCTCCTGTTGAGAGAGTGGCTCTCGGCGAGACGAAGCATCCGGAGAACCACCAGGCACAGCGCTAGCAGGCTCAGCTCCCTCAAGCTCCGCACCTCCAAGCGTAGCACCCCCAGGCTCAGCACCCCGAGACTCAGCACCCCCAGGCTCAGCACCCCCAGTCGTAGTACACTCAAGCTCAGCACCCCCAGGCGTAGCACCCTGAGACTCAGCACCCCCAGGCTCAGCACCCCCACTCGTAGTACCCTCAGGCTCAGCACCCCCAAGCGTAGCACCCACACGCTGAGCACCCCAAGAGTCAGCACCCCCAGGCTCAGCACCCTCAGCAGCACCAGAGTCACCAGCGACATCGACAGGCTCAACAGCGTCTACCTGGGACACACCCGAAGGGGCAGGACCCTGAGGGGGGAGGGGGTCTACCGGGGGGGGACCGGGCACAAGGAAGAGCGCCGGCGGGGGGAGGGACGGAGTGCGGTAGGGGAAGAGACGGTAGTAGGGGACCGACTCGTCAAACGTGACGTCCTGGGAGGACAGAACACGGCGAGAGGTGGGGTGGTAGAACTGCCACCCTGGCGCGTCAGGGGGGAAACCCAGGAAGACGCACGGAGCAGCACGAGGGGACAGCTTGTCCGCAGACAAGTTGCGGACAAACGCCCGAGATCCCTAGACACGGAACGCAGACGCATCGCCAACCTTCCCCGTCCACAGCAAAGCTGGGGAGGTCTCCGGCATGGAGACCCTGGGGTGAAGGTTGATCTAATGCGCCGCGTACCGGACCGCAAACGGCCACAGAAAATGGGGGGCAGCCGCATGCATCATGGACGTACGAGCGACGTCCATGACCATGCCAATGCGGCGCTCAGCAATCCCATTTTGCTGTGGAGAGTCCGGAAGCGTGAAGGTCTGGCGGATGCCTCGTGCACGACAGTAGGCTCGCAGAAGGCCAGAGGAGAACTCTCCGCCTCTGTCAGAGTGCAGATGCAGAACAAGAAAGTCCGAGCCAAAGCTCCGCCTAAGCTGGAGACGAGCTGCGCGGATCCAGTAGATCAACACCTCAGTGACATCACCCTTGCTGCGCAAGGGGAAGACTGCGGTGTAACGCGAGTAGTCGTCAACCACCAGCAGGAAGTAGCGCTCGTGACCCTGTCCACGGACGCGGGCCGGGCCCCACACGTCCATGTGAAGCGTCTGCAGTGGGGCCTCTGTCAAAGGAAACTGGGAGGAGTGAGGGGCAGCCCGCTGCCGCCCCTCGACACAGGGGACGCAGGTAGGGCCAGGCCCCGGAGGAAGGGGAGGGAGGGACCGGGGAAGACCAGAGACAAGGACACGGGAGGCCATGCTTCGGAGACGAAGCAGGGAGGGGTGACCAAGGCGGTGGTGCCAGAGGAGAGTCTCGTGAGACAGGAGGCGACACGAGCAGGGCAGACTCAGGACCAGACCTGGACGCTGCAGTTAACACCTGACCCGACGCAGCTACCTGACCAGACGCAGTGACTGGAGGAGACTCTGTGGTTAGTGTGTACAGGCTCGACCCCGGCCGACGTGTAAACGTGGCCAGGTGTTGGCCTGTGCGAGCGTCCGTGCAGTGGGTCACCCGCTGGCTCGCAGGAGTGAACTGGTGAACCCCCGCATCCTGTAGGTCAGCACCACTCACCAAGTTCGTAGAGAACAAGGGGAGGTAAAGACCAGACAGGGTGCCAAAGGGGGCCGCCAAACACGAGAGGACAGTGGAGAAGTGAGCAAGGACAGGAACCCCAGAGGGGTCTGCCAGGGAGTATGCAACTGGCTGACTAAGCGGCGTGAGTGTGGTGTGGTCTCGAAAGAAGGAGCGAGAAGCCCCCGAGTCAAGTGTGAAGGTGTGGGAGGCCGAAGCCGACGCAGTACCTGATAGCGCAGATTCACCAGTACCGGAGGAAGCAGACGCACTAGCACCTAGAGCAGCAGCCTCGCTAGAACCAAGAGCAGCAGCCTCACCAGTACCTAGAGCAGCAGTCGCAATGCCCGGGTCGGGCGGGAAACACCGGTAACAGTCACCCTCCTCACTAATAGACACAGTATACATAGCAGCAAGAATAGCATCAAAGTCAAGGTCAAAGATAGCTACCCCTGCCCTAGACAGCTCGCCCCAACCAGGGATCTCAGTGGCCTCAGGGAACTGGTGACACCAAGCGTCCGTCAGGCGGCCAAAGCAGTGTTGGGTGGGGTGCGCACCCCCACACTGCTCACCCGCACGGTAGCCAGTGCGCAGGACGTAGGTGCACGGACTAGTACCCCCACCCCGCTGGCGTGCAGCGTACCACTCACGGAGCTGCTGAGGGGACAGGGTCTCCCGACTGCGCTGCTGCTGCTGGCGCTGACCACCACCGGAGCCACTCCTCTGCGAAGAGCCACGACCTTCTCCTCCTCCTCCTCCTCCTCTGCCACCGCCTCCTCCACCTCCGCCACCTCCACCAGCTCCGCTCCCACCGCCACCGCCGCCGCCGCCTCCGCCTCCACTGCCGTCGCCGACACCTCCACCCCCGCCACCACTCCCACCACCACCCCCACCCCCTCCACTGCCTCCACTGCCGCTTCCACCGCCCCCGCTAGCTCCTCCAGCGCCCCTGCCCCCCTTGCCCTTGCCAGAGCGACGCTTCCCACTAGGGGTAGACGCCGCACCGACCGACTCCATACCAACGAGGTCGGCCGCAGCAGTAGAGGCAACAGAGGGCAAAAGAGGGGAGGGGGAACACCCCTCAAAGATGGGGGTGCGCGGGTCACCACGAGAGGCCCCTTCAGCGACTATGCTCTTCTCCGCTGCAAGGAGGGCCTTCTCGAGGAGATCAACAGTGAGAGTGGTGGGACAGACTGAGAGAAAGTGGTCCCTGACTACGCGAAGGGAGTCAGGGAGCCGGGTGAGTATGTAGTAGAGAGTGATGTACATGGGGGGGGGGGGTTCTTGGCGCAGATTTCAGCAGGAAGCGCAGCGCGGTAGCGAGTGTCACTAGTGCGGAGGTGCGTAATGAGGTCAGTGACTGTGGGAAAGGCAGTAAGGTCAGGGAAGAGGTACGGTAGCATGAGGCGGCACAGCGCAGCAGTGGTAGGGGAAGAGTAGCGTGCAACTACAGCGTCGTACAAGGTCTTAGCACTCTTGTACTGGTGGTCAGTAAGTGGCGACGCACAGCAAGACGGGCAGCAGCATCAGCAGCAGGGGCAGGAGAGGCACCAGAGGTGAGGTCAAAGAGAGAGAGTCCGTCTGCCCTATCGCACTATACGAAAAGCTGCAGGTCATCTATCCAGACGTCAAACTCAATGGCCCTACCCTCAGCGTCAAAAGCGAGGATACTTGGGGTAGCGATGACAGAAGTAGAATAGTAGCGCAAACAGTAGGGTAAGGGAAGTGCGGAGAAAGAGGCGCTGCTCTTACCGGACAGGGCGGCTCGAGCGACTCGGCGGTGCGGGCGGCTCGGCTGCAGGGCGGCTCGGCTGCTGGGCGGCTCGGCTGCTGTGCGGCTCGGCTGCTGGGCGGCTCGGCTGCTGGGCGGCTCGGCTGCTGGGCGGCTCGGCTGCTGGGCGGCTCGGCTGCGGGGCGGCTCGGCTCCTGGGCGGCTCGGCTTCTGGGCGGCTCGGCGGCTGGGGCAGCTCGGGTGGCGGGCGGCGCTGCGACGGGGCCGCAGGTAAGGGCGGCGGTGCCGCAGGTAAGGTGGCGGGGCCGCAGGTAAGGTGGCGGGGCCGCAGCGAAGGGCGGCGGGGCCGCAGGTAAGGTGGCGGGGCCGCAGGTAAGGTGGCGGGGCCGCAGGTAAGGGCGGCGGGGTCGCAGCAGCAGGCGACGGGGCCGCAGGTAAGGGCGGCGGGACCGCAGGTAAGGTGGCGGGGCCGCAGCGAAGGGCGGCGGGGCCGCAGCAAAGGGCGGCGGGGCCGCAGGTAAGGGCGGCGGGGCCGTAGGTAAGGGCGGCGGGGCCGCTGGTAAGGGCGGCGGGGCCGCTGGTAGGGTGGCGCGCCCGCAGGTAGGTGGCAGGGCTGCGGGTGAGGGCGGCGCGAGGGGCCGCGGAGGTCGGCGGCGTGCCATTACGGGCGGCGCAAGGGCGGCGACGGGCCGCTTAGGGTGGCAACGGGCCGCGTAGGGCGGCGTCAGGCCGCGAAGGGCGGCGACGGGCCGAGTAAGGGCGGCGCGAGGGAGGCCGCTAGGGGCGACGCGACGGGGCCGAAGGAGGCCTAGGACGGGCGCGACGGTAGAGAGGGCACACGAGGCGCGACTCGGGCCTAAGCGAACTGCGCTCCGGGCTGGAAAAAAAAAAATCGACTTGGTGGGCCTAGGAACAGTTCCCACGAGGGAACCTGCTCGATACCATGAGAAGAAACGAGAATGATTGAACTATGAGTGATTTGGGTACAAGTACTAACCCTAATTGGGCTGTACCCCTTATGGGCTACCCCACTATAGCCTACACAATATGCATAAGCTACAATGTTCTGACACTGCTACACACACCTGCGACACGCCGAACGTTCGACAAGCGACAAAATAGAAACCGTGCACGACAAAATAGAAACCGCGCGGGACACACCAAAATGATCGTGTGACACGCGACTAGCGATAACTCGCTATTGACTCGACACATACATTCGACATCATGACCCATCATGCACACACTATTATAAGCATGATATATATGTATTATTTCATGCCTCATTCCAGTCCATGCACACACGCATTCACGCACACGGACAACAAGCCGAGTGCAAACCGTAGGGTTGCACCAACAAACCCCCCCTCGGGTTGTTGGCGTTTGGATCTGTCGCTCTCAGTTCAGAGCCATCCCAGTCAGCTTGCAACACTTCAAATGCTGCTGCTCCAACAGCCTCTTGGTCATCATGTCAGTTGGCTGCCCCGTCGTCTTCACATAACGCAACTCAACTTCACCCGCGGCCACCATGCTCCTCGTCCAGTGCCACTTCACCCTCATGTACTTGGTCAAGCCGTGTAACACAGGGTTCTTGGCTAGAGCAATAACTCCCTGGCTGTCACAATAGAGAGGAGTAGGTCCTTGCTGCTCCTCCCCCAATTCAGCCAACAAACGCCGCTGCCACACAATCTCCCGTACGCCACGGAAGAGTGCCATGTACTCGGACTCCACTGAGCTCAATGCTTGGTCAACCTGCTTCTTGCTTTCCCAAAAAGTAGGGCCTCCACCAACACAGCATATGAAGCCTCCCACACTTGTCATGTCCTCTGGTTCCGATGCATATGAAGCATCCGAGAATGCGGTGAGGAACAAACGCCCGGGTTCAACACCATCCGCGCCCTTTTGGCGCCTTTGTGCCGCCGCCCAGTATTGCAGCCCAACGGTCGGTGGTTGGCCAAGATACTTGGCCACCCTCATTCCAGCTGCTACCTGCTCCTCATTAGGGCATTGCACAACCCTAGCCAGCTGCCCGGTAGCGAACGCGGCATCCGGTCGTGTGTTGACTGCCGCATACATGAGGCTGCCCACCAACGAGTGAAAACGGCGCCTCTCCTCTTCAACCACGCACTCCTCCTCTGGTCCCTTCACACGCTTGAACCCAGAGGGAAAGGGTGTAGCCACATGGCCTTCATTCTGCCCAAAGTTGGCAGCCAAGGCCTCCAGGTACTTCCGTTGGTGCAACCGCATGCACCGCTTCTCCACGTCACGCTCGATGTGGAGCCCAAGGTAGAAGCTCACGTCACCAAGGGACTTGCACTTGAACTTGACTTGAAGTTTCAGCATCACCTAATTCACAAGGTCAGAGGAGGGCGAGAAGATCAGGATGTCGTCCACGTAGACCACCATGAAGCTCCTCTGCTCCCCCTCGCCAAGCATGAACAAGGAGTGATCGGCCGTTGAGGGAGTAAAGCCGATCCCCTCCAACACTTCGCGCAGCTTCATGTACCATTGCCTAGGGGCCTGCTTCAACCCATAGAGGGCCTTCTTCAGCTTCCACAATCTGCCACTACCGTCATCAAACTCGTCTGGCTGCACCATGAAGATCTCTTCCTCTAGAACGCCGTTGAGGAATGCCGTTACGATGTCCATCTGCTTCACCACCCATCCTTTGATGGCGGCTCCCGCGAATAGGGTTCGCAGCGTCGTCGGTTTCACCACTAGAGCAAACATCTCCTTGAAGTCCATCTTCTCCTTTTGCTGGTACCCCTTGGCCACCAGCCTAGACTTGTAACGCTCGATCTTGCCGTCGGCGTCCGACTTGATCTTGAAGAGCCACTTGGACGCAATCGCCTTACGCCCCTCCGGTAGCTCCACCAACTCAAACGTGTCGTTCTCCTCAATGCTCTTAAGCTCACTCTCCATTGCCTTCTTCCACTCCTCAGCATCACCACTCTCCAAGGCCTCCTTGAGAGTTGCTGGTTCTCCCGGCATCTCCACCGGAGAGAAGAACGCGAAGGCACACTCCTCGTAGTCACTCTCCTCGTCGTCTCCGACCATCATTGCCACTCTGGCCAGGGCTGTCTTGCCCTGCTTTCCCGGGGCATCATAGGTCAGCCTATTAGGAGGTTGAACTCTCCTCTTCCCCCTTCCTTCCTCCTCTGCTGCAGGGACTTGAAGGCCTTGGCGTTGCTGCGGTGTGGCTCGAATCCGTGGAGCACTCGTAGTGCAAGAGGGGAGTGACGGTGCACGCTCGCTCACTTGCTGCACCTCCTCCTCTTCTTCCTCTGCATCATTGGCCTCCTCTCCCCCATTCACAAGGGAAGATTGCCTTGTGGTGGTGCTGCCGCTGCTCAGCTCCAAAGGCAGCTCCACATGCTCCAAGCCGGAACTCTTCACCTCTCCAAACCGCACGCCTATCTTCGCCTCATTCTCCGCCTTCCAATCCTTGTACATGAAGCTCTCCATGAACTTGCAGTCCCTGCTCACCAAGAACTTCTTGGTGAATGGGTCTAGAAGAAGTCATCCCTTGCTGTTTTGAGCCATGCCCAAGTGCACGGCCCACACCGCCTTGGCACCAAGCTTGTTGTGCCGAAGATGCTTAGGCACGAGCGCCATGCACATGCACCCGAATACCCGAAGCATATCCACCTTTGGCTTCCTTCCAAGCCACTCCACATAGGGCACCCATTTGTCTGCTCCCACATGAGTCAAAACTCTGTTCTTGGCCACACACGCACTCCGCACCGCATCAGGCCAGAAATAGTTGGGTAGCCCAGCTTCAATGAGCAACCCGCGTGCCGCCTCCGTGATCATCCGGTTCGCTCGCTCGGCAATGCCATTCATTGCAGGGGACTATGGCATGGTGAGGGAGTGCCGGATACCATTCTTCTTCAGCCACAACCCAAACTCCTTCACTAGACGGTCTTGTTGTCGCTCCACCATCGGGAACCAATCCACCTTCAACGTTTCAGCTACATCGCTCTTCTTGGCCAGCACGTACACCCAAGTCATGCGGGTGTAGACATCCACAATGGTGAGAAAATACTCAGCTCCAGCAGCTCCAAGCTTCAGGGGGCCCACCACGTCCATCACCACCTCATCAAGTGGTGCCTTAGTCGTCGCCTCCGAACTAGAGAACAGGAAACGGGTGAACTTGGCTTGCATGCACGTCGGGCAGCCAAGTACCTCATCGGGCTCCCCCTTCACACGTATGCCAGCAACCATCTAGTTCTTCACTAGCTGCTGCAAAATAGGAAAGACCACATGCCCCATGCGCCGATGCAAGGTGAGCCAATCACACTCCCCCATAGCCGAAGCCGGATTTGAGAATGCCGCACTCGCAATAGCGCCCCACATGCTCTCTCCGTACTCCTCCGCTGTTGCCTCGGGGTTCTCCTCACTCTTGTGCTGCTCCTTGGCTGCTGCACCACTCTTGTTGTGATCACCGAGCTTGCTGGTCCCTCCAAGATTGCTCTTCTTGGACTCGTTCTCCTTAGCGCTACCGTTCGCGCCATCGCCGCTATCAACCGTTTCACCTTTGGTGCTGATGCTTGCTGCCACTTGCCTCTCCTTAGGCATAGGGACCACAGAGATCTGCCACATCTTGTTGTAGACATCCCTGTCCTCATGAAGGTCCCAAAGAATTCGATCGCCAAGCCTTGCGGTGTAGGTCTTGGCTCCCTTCGAGTTCATGTCCATGCCGGCCTTTGCCAACCGCCACACGGAAATCAGGTTTGCAGCAAGGCTGGGCACCCAAAGCACGTTCTTGAGGCCTACCATCTTCCCATCAGCACCCTTGAACATGGCCTTCCCCATGCCTTTCACCTCCGCTCGCTGCCCCAAAGCCGATGTGACATGCTTCACCGGTGACGGTTCGAGTTCGGTGAGCAAGTCCGCGCGAGGTGTGATGCTATAGGTAGCGCTGCTGTCGATCACCCAATAGTCCAGGGGGTGTAGGGTAACCTTCCCTACAGCTGCTGGCTCCTCAAAGCCTTCATCCTTCTCTGGACCAGCCGGTACTTGTGTCGACACGAAGTAGAATAGGATAGGATAATCATATGCATGCATGAATTGCTTGATTTCCTAGGCTAGGTGCTTTCCTATATTTTATTTTAGCTATAGCACCGAGCTAGGTTGCGTGCACCGAATTCTGGCTTTTCGGTTGCCACTGAATTGCCTTCTACTGAATTCGGTAAGGATCTGTTCGGGACGCTTCGCGACCCGCGGAACCTTCGCGTAACACCTGGTTACGGGGCCTTGTGTCGAGCCTATATATAGCCTCGTGTTGTACCCAGGTGGACATTCAATTCAATTCAATTTGAATCATCTTTTCTGAGCTCGATCCCAGATCCTCACACTTGGTAATCAGAGCGGGTTTACACGCGAGGTCTTCAACCGCTTAGTTCCGGCCTTTAAAAACCGCGGGGGCGACGACGAAAGCGCCCATACGGGTATGTAAAACCAGTTCCGCGCAATTTTTCTAAGTCCCCCTCGATTCGGTTTTCGAACACCCCTCAGATTTACTGGTGGAAAGGTTGGAGTTTCGACCGTTCGATTGAGTTTCATCTCAACGGCCCAGAGAATTTCGCCCAAAAAAGTTGGAATTTGGAGCGTCGGATCGATTTCTCCTCAACGGCCAAGATCGGACGCGAATTTCGCCTAAGGGAGATTTACGCAACCTACAGAATTTGCGCGCTTCACGTCTTCAAGCGAGAGACGGGGCAGATCACGGTTCAAGTTGATGATGAGCAAGGACCAGGATTCGGGGAGTAGGGCCAGCAACTTGGTCTTCTTTTGGAGCTCACTGTAGTTCAAATCAGCTCTCTCAAGCCGCGTCAACAAGTCGAAGAATTTCTGCACCCCTTCTTCAACCGCTTCATCCTCTTCAATTTGTAGCGTCGCCATTTGCCGTTCCAACACCACAGTTACCGCCGCTGTTGCAGGAGCGTGTACACCCTTGAGAGCAGCCCATGCCTTTGGTACCTTCTCTGGTTCACGCTGGAAAGGCTTGATGTGACGGATCTGGTTGCTCCCCAACGCTTGCCCAAGTAGGAGATAGCCTTGTGTGCTCTTCCGCACCCACGAGCTCCTCTCCGGGTCGTTCTCGGGACGCTTCTCCGTTCCTTCCATCACCTCCAGCAGGTCATAATGGTCAAACACGTTCTCCATTCTGAAGGACCACTCAGCAAAGTTATCACCGTTGAACTTGTCAAGGCCAAACACTCTAGGCTCGTCCCTAGATGGGCCAACACTTGGTTGCACGGGCGCCACGGCTGAATCACGGGCTTGGCCTTGTGCTTGGGCTTCTCCATTGCCTCCAGCACCTCTGTCACCCCTTTCTTCAGATCCAGCCATAGTCGTAGCTGCTCCAAGGGGCTCTGATACCACTTGTTATTGTCACAATAGGCTTCAATGTGCCTAAAGCGAAGGATTGAGTGCACAGTCAGATTTCTGTAAAGCGGCTTCAAACGTTCATAGCGATCTGCTCACAACTCCAAATGACTTCATTCAACTTGGATCCGGAGCGCCTTCCCGTTGCCTACACTAGGCAATTTAAATCGCACGAGTTTATCAAGAATTTATGACACAGCGTTGGTTTGAATGAACGGAACTATGGTAGCAACATAGTCTTAGAACACATAATAGGAAGAGTTAGGAAGAGTTACGAGTTGGGAATGACTCCCAACTCCTACAAACCCCAAGAGCCGAGGTACAGTGATGTGGAACAGTGCCACACTGTCCCCAACCACGAAGGGTCTCGAAACTACCCTTCCCTAGGGCCTACACCAAGTGAAATGTTACACTACACAAAGTAATGTAACTATCTTCAATATCTTGAGGTGTACCCTTTTGGCGAGCTTCAAAATCACTTGAGGCTCGACACCAAGGCTCAGGTTCTTCATCAAAAACTCATCCTTGAGTTCTTGATGGGTCTGCTGCACACACCTGCGACACGCCGAACGTTCGACAAGCGACAAAATAGAAACCGCGCACGACAAAATAGAAGCCGCGCGGGACACACCAAAATGATCGCGTAACACACGACTAGCGATAACTCGCTATTGACTCGACACACACATTTGACATCATGACCCATCATGCACACACTATTATAAGCATGATATATATGTATTATTTCATGCCTCATTCCATTCCATGCACACACGCATTCACGTACACGGACAACAAGCCGAGTGCAAACCGTAGGGTTGCACCAACACGTTGTACAGGTCAAATTCCTTTTGTTTGGAAAGGAGCGTGTAGCAAAGGGCTATTTCACTGAGTGTCCCTTGAGTGCGAAGGAGCGACTTGCACTGGCGCCATTCCGGGCTCAATCCAGTGAGGATAATTGTGACAAATATGTCGTCAGGGAAGTTGCCACCGCTTTTCGTGAACTGATCTCTCAGGTTCCTGCAGCGGTTGATGTATGGTCCGGCTTTCTCGCCACAGAACATCTTGACATTGTTCAGCTGGTTGAGCAGGCGACTAAGTGTCACCGAATCTGTTGCCATGTGGCAGGTGCGCAGATGCTCCCAGGACTGTTGCGCGGGTGCCCATTCGTTTTTTAAGGGGCTGTAAGAACTAGCAGTCAGAAACAAGAATGAAGAAAAGAGTGGTTACACTAGCAAGCAGTTGAGTACATATAGGAAACCCTAAATTGGGCTGTACTCGCTATAGAGTACCCCACTGCAGGCTAGACAAATACAACATTCTGACAAACCCCCATAGCCAAAGTGGGGTGTAATCAGCACAACAAGCACAGCTAGAGGCATTCACATCGGGCACGTGAGGAAGAGGAGGTTGGAGTGTGAGAGTAGAGGAGATGGGAGGCAACGGCTGAAGCTGCAGACACACGGGCAACAGGAGCGGCTGGCATAGTGGCTACTGGGACAGCGCCCCGGACTACAGGGAGTAACTGGCTCTGCGGCTAACTCTGAGCGGCAGAAGCAACGGACCCACGGACGACAGGCGCAGCAGGTTCTCTGGGCTACCAGGACAGCGCCCCGGACTACAGGTGTTGCGGGCGACAAGACGGCAGACTCCGCTCAACCTCCCCCAACTGTCCCACCCCCCATTCACACACCCCTTGCTGTACCCCTAGCTCCACTCCCACGTCACCCCCCTAACACCACTACTTCGGCTCCCATTGCATTCTGACAGGGGCGAATGCTCAGCTGCTCTTCGGGCGACAGGTTTCGAATCAGAACGGTGAAGGCTAGGAGCGATTCGTTGTAGTAATGGGTCTTCTCCTGAGGTGAGCCGCTAGTTGGGAATGCGTATGAACCGTCGTAGTACATCCAAATCTGAGGGCCCTGAGCTAGTAGCTCGAATTCGAAGCTCCAGGTGTAAAAGTCTTGTCCATCGAAGGGTTTGGTTGTCCTGAGCTTCGATGTTGTGAGGAACTTGCTCTACATTGAAGCCATTGCCTTGTAATGTGTTTGTTGTGCTTGAGCAGATCCTTGAGCTCCGCAGTTATCGAAGGTGAAGGATCGTTCAGATCCAGCTCCTTGAGGATCGGGAGGTCTTCGGGCGTAGCTTGAGCTGTCGATGCTCATCGGCTGGTGGCTCTCCAGTGCGCTGATGCGGGAAATCAGCTGCTCGAGGAGCGATGTGTCCACAGTCGTCGTAGTAGAGGCGACATTGGTGGAGGGTTGCACTGGATTTTCTCCAGCCTCTCCGCAGTCTGCGCCTGGCATGCTGATGCCCTTGATGTCGTTCTTGATGTTGAGATTAAGTTATAAATAAGCTTGTTGGAAGCCCCTTTAGCAGTTCCTATAATCCAAACTAGCTCTCATACCATGTTAGAATAAGGACCTTGCTTAGTAGAGTTGGTAGCAGAAGTCTTGTTGTAAGAACTCAGATAGTGAATGTAAATGACCAAGTTGATTAAACAAAGCATTATACACATAATAAATAGCTCTTAGCTAGCCATGTACTCTGAGGGGTACATTCCCTTATTCTAACTGCTTTACAGACATTTCTACATTGACTCTGACTGTTCCACTACTTTCTTGTTACCGAGTCGCTGCATGTAACCTGTACATACAGTTACGCCTGTTGCCATTTGTGAGAGTACGACGGCTTATGCCAGCTATGCTTGCTTGCCTCTTGTTTATCATGCTATTTCTAGCATAGGATAATCATATGCATGCATGAATTGCTTGATTTCCTAGGCTAGGTGCTTTCCTATATTCTATTATAGTTATAGCACCGAGCTAGGTTGCGTGCACCGAATTCTGGCTTTTCGGTTGCCACTGAATTGCCTTCTACCGAATTCGGTAAGGATCTGTTCGGGACGCTTCGCGACCCGCGGAACCTTCGCGTAACACCTGGTTACGGGGCCTTGTGTCGAGCCTATATATAGCCTCGTGTTGTACCCAGGTGGACATTCAATTCAATTCAATTTGAATCATCTTTTCTGAGCTCGATCCCAGATCCTCACACTTGGTAATCAGAGTGGGTTTACACGCGAGGTCTTCAACCGCTTAGTTCCGGCCTTTAAAAACCGCGGGGGCGATGACGAAAGCGCCCATACGGGTATGTAAAACCAGTTCCGCGCAATTTTTCTAAGTCCCCCTCGATTCGGTTTTCGAACACCCCTCAGATTTACTGGTGGAAAGGTTGGAGTTTCGACCGTTCGATCGAGTTTCATCTCAACGGCCCAGATAATTTTGCCCAAAAAAGTTGGAATTTGGAGTGTCGGATCGATTTCTCCTCAACGGCCAAGATCGGACGCGAATTTCGCCTAAGGGAGATTTACGCAACCTACAGAATTCGCGCTCGTCGATTCTACAGTCAATTTGACTTGCAGTATGTCGACCAGCACCTAGAATTCGATTCTTTATGTCGCGCATCTTCCTGTAAATCACCAAATGGAGGGCCAAGGCGACAACTACGCGACTACGAGCGACATTGCGAGCCTCCGCACCGACATGGAGCAGACGCAGGCGACGCTTCCTCGACTCGAGGCTTTTCTGACAAGCCAACCAGGGTTCGCCACCGCAGCAGCAGCGACCACAGCGACTGCAGCACCGACAACTCCAGCAGCAGTGGCGACACCAACATTTCACGGACCAATGGCACCACTGTCGCCGAACCTCGAAGCAGCACGACCGAGGCTCCCGGAGGCGTTCGATCCAAGTGCGAATGGATCCGACGTCCGGCGATTCGTGGCCACCCTCGAAATTTACTTCGAGGCCATTGGCTATTCGACCCCGCAACACGACGCAGCAAGGATTCGGCTCACAGCGACACTGTTACGTGGACCGGCTCTCGAATGGATTTACTACACCGACGTAGCCCGCAAGGAGAAAACCTGGCAGCAGTTTCGGGCAGATTTAATCGAGCGTTTCGAACCAATTAATACAACCTACATGGCGCGGCAGCAGATACACCGACACAAGCAATACAGTAGTGTAACACAGTACACGCAGCAGATGGAGTTACTGTTCAACCGCATCACCGACCTGACCGAAGGCGAAAAAATCCAGGCGTACACCGAAGGATTAAAAATGGAGATTCGGCGGCAGGTGATTGCGGCGAATTACAACAGCTACAGAGACATCGTGCGTGCTGCCGAGCGATACGACGCGCTGACTCGAAGTCAACCCGAAACACGACGCTTCACGCCGAATCGTACATTCGGCACGGAGCGATCGGCACCCCCCACGTTCACCGAACCGATGGATATCGACAAATACGAGGCGAAGCAGCAGCCGACAAAATGCGAATTTTGCGGCGCAGCAGGACATCAGTTTTTGTCGTGCTACAAAATGAAGAAAGCACGTGCGGCACTCCGGGACAGAACCAGTGGAGCACCCTCGAAGTAAAAAAACGGGAATCGCCGGTAGCCGCGGATTGACCTGGCGATCGCGTAAAGATCCGAAAAGCAGGAAAAGGCGACGACGTGGCGACTTCGGAGCGGGTGAAAAAAGGAGAAAATGATGGCGCGAATTTAAAACGTCACGACCGGCCGGCATCAGGGGAAATCGCCGAGGCGAATGGAGGCTCCGCGAAAAAAGACTCTGCACCGTCCGGGAAACTCCAGCCAAACACCCACGAAAGTAAGAATTCGTTAAAAGTCTCCTATAAAGATGCTCTAACGAACTATATTGCTTCTCGTGGTTTACAAGCCTTCAAAAAATTCAGGGGAGGTCTAGAGGCCAAGAAAAAGCCTTTAGAAATTATTCACGTACGTGAGAAGTTGGGCAAAGTACTACGGAGCGTAGAAAAGGGTCGTGCGTTCCGTGGAGTTAATATTCTCTCCCCGCAGCACAGTGTTAAGGCTCCCCGTCGCCCACAGGTGAAGCCTACACAGCTGCCAAGGCTTAGAGGAGACATCCAGGCTCAGGAAAAATTATACAAGCCTCGGAAAAATCCTCCTACCCCCCAGGTGAAGTTGGAAAGCGCTGAGTCAGGTATAGGAAAAAGGGAAGGTATTAAGTTTGATGTACCCTATGATCCTACTAACAAGACCCTCTTTAGCTACTCAGCACAGCAGAAACGACTACTCCTTGAGGTGTTATGCAATGGGCGGCGCCTCCAGGCACTGGTGGACAGCGGTGCATCTCACTCGGTGTGTGACCGCGGAGCATTGGAGAAAATTGGAGAGAAGGCGGAAGAGACCCAGTTTTCAGCAACCATGGTGGACGGTACGAACCTTCCTATCCACGGCGAAGCATCACTGCAACTGCATACAGGTGCGTTGAGGTGGAAGCCGAAGCTACCAGTCACCAACATCAAAGGATTAGATTTTATCTTGGGGCGAGATTTCCTGAAGCGGTTCAACCCCGAGATCGATTGGGTCAACAGCAAGGTGTGCATCTACAACAATGGGAAGCGGATAGCACTGCGAAGCTGGACGGATACAGGGGACATACCTGAAACGACACTGGCACGGTTCGAACAGACGGTGAACAAGAGTAACACGGGTTACCTAGCACTGGTTATGGCAGCGGCAGAGGAGGAGAAGCCGAGTTCCGAGCTACCTGCAGCAGTGAAAGAGGTCTTGGAGCAGTACAAGGATATAATGCCCGACGACCTACCTGCGGGCGTACCTCCAGCACGCACCCACGAGCACGAGATCGTGGAGGAACCAGGTGCGAAACCCGTCTCACGTGCACCATACCGACTAAGTCCGATTGAACTGACAGACATGAAAAAACAGATAGAGTATCTACTGGACAGACAACTGATCCGCCCATCCACCTCTCCCTACGGCGCACCAGTTCTCTTCACTCCAAAACCAGACGGCAGTCTACGGATGTGCATCGACTACCGCGCACTGAACAAACAGACAGTCAAAAACAAATATCCCATACCGCGCATAGACGACCTACTCGATCAACTGCGTGGAGCAACAGTATTTTCGAAGCTGGACCTACGATCGGGCTACTGGCAGATCAAGATGGCAGACAACTCTGTCCACAAGACAGCGTTCCGTACCAGATACGGCTCCTACGAATACTTGGTGATGCCGTTCGGACTCTGCAACGCACCAGCAACGTTTCAGGCGGAGATGAATCACATCTTATGACCCCTGCTGGACGAATGCGTGGTGGTGTACCTGGACGACATTCTCATCTACTCCAAGAACATGAAGGAGCACGTGGAGCATCTGCGGAAGGTGTTCGAGATCCTGCGGAAAAACAAGTTCTACGTGAAGCTGTCAAAGAGCGACTTCGCCCTGAAGAAGGTGCAGTTTCTCGGGCACATGGTGAGTGCCGAGGGCGTACACGTGGACCCACAGAAGATCGAAGCCGTCAAGAAGTGGAAAGTACCAGAGAACGTGAAGGAGTTACAGCAATTCCTAGGCTTCGCCAACTACTACAACAGGTTCGTGCCGCAGTACGCTAAGATAGCAGCGCCACTAACCGACCTACTGAAAAAGGATACGCCCTACAAATGGGATACCCTTCATCAGCAAGCCATGGAGCAGCTACAGGCAGCACTGACTACAGCGCCAGTACTCATCTTGCCGGATCCAGACAAGGACTACGTGGTGGAAGCAGACGCTAGTGACCAAGCAGCCGGAGCAGTACTGATGCAGGATCACGGACGCGGTTTGCAGCCCATCGCCTACCTCAGTAAGAAGCTACACGGAGCAGAACTAAACTACCCCATTCACGACAAGGAAGCCTTAGCGATAGTCATAGCCTTCAAAGCATGGAGGTGTTACCTAGAGGGAGCCAAGACTACAGTCTATACTGACCACTGCAGTCTCAAATACCTGAAGTCACAGCCGACACTCTCACGACGACATGTGCGGTGGGTGGACTTCCTGGAAACTCACTTCCACTACGACATCGTCTACAAGCCCGGGCTACACAACAAGGCAGACGCGTTGAGCCGCCCCGGACACGTAGCAGGCATCCAGCTCGACGGGATGAACCCTCTGCTCAAGGGTCTATTCCAACATGAGTACTCCGTGGACGCAGAGATTGCTACAGCACAGACCAAGAAGCTAATACAGTGGGAGAAAGACTTAGCTGTAAGGAAGGGTTCAGGAAAGATTTGGGTACCGAATTACGCCCCGCTACGGCAGATCCTATTGGAGGAGTTTCACGACGTACCTTACGCGGGACATTTCGGGAGCAACGAGACGTTAGCAGGGATAGCGAAGTATTACTACTGGCCCGGGATGGCAGCAGACGTGCAGCAGTTCGTCACCTCTTGCGACACGTGCCAACGGATGAAGAGCAGCAAGCAGAAAAAAGCAGGGTTACTTCAGCCTCTACCCGTACCGGAGCAGCCATGGCAGGTCGTTAGCCTCGACTTCATCACAGGGCTTCCTTCGACCTCACGGGGACATGATTCCATCCTCGTGGTGATCGATAAGTTCTCCAAAATGGGTTACTTCATACCGACCAACGCCACAGCTACAGCTGAAGCAACTGCTCGACTCTTCTTCGACCGCATCATCACCATCCACGGCATCCCCGCTACACTCATCTCAGATAGAGACCCCAAATTCACGAGTAAGTTCTGGAAGGAGCTCATGGGACTGGTAGGGACAAAGCTTGCAATGTCTTCAGCATACCACCCCCAGACTGACGGACAGACAGAGCGACTCAATCAAGTGGTTGAACAGTTACTGCGCACAGCTTGCAAGGACAACGTCAGCCACTAGGACACACAGTTACCAACCCTAGAGTTCGCTTACAACAACGCATCACATGCGGCCACAGGGAAAACTCCTTTCTTCCTATGTTACGGACGCGAACCACTCACACCACAGCAGCCAACTACACCGGCACACGTCCAAGCCGCACATGACTTCGTCACCACCATGCAGCAGCTATGGGAGAAGACTCAGCGACGTCTCACCACGATGCAGAACTCCCAGAAGCAGTATGCCGATCGTCAGCGACGTGATCACTCAGTAGCAGTCGGAGATCAGGTGCTTCTTGACACGCGCAACTTGAACCTGTCTCACCTTCCATCCAAACTCCGGCCTCAATTCTGTGGTCCTTTTCTCGTTGAGGCACAGGTGACACCAGTTATATTCCGCTTGCGCTTACCAGATATATGGAAGCTTCACAACGCTTTCCATGTCCAGCTACTAAAGCCCTACAAGGACCCCAACCAACAGTTCCAGGGACGGCAACTACCGCCACCACCACCTGTTCTCATACAGGATGAACCCGAGTACGAGATCGAGCGCGTTCTCTCTCATCGGCGCCGCGGTGGCAAGACTCTCGAGTTCCTGATACGCTGGAAGGGATACAACCCCACTGAGGACAGTTGGGTTGCAGAAGCTGATATGGGCAACGCACGCCGTGCTCTCAAGGACTATCTTGTCAAGCAGGGTGTATCTCACGCCACCCAGCTTTGAGGGGGGGACGTGTGAGAGTACGACGGCTTATGCCAGCTATGCTTGCTTGCCTCTAGTTTATCATGCTATTTCTAGCATAGGATGATCATATGCATGCATGAATTGCTTGATTTCCTAGGCTAGGTGCTTTCCTATATTTTATTATAGTTATAGCACCGAGCTAGGTTGCGTGCACCGAATTCTGGCTTTTCGGTTGCCACTGAATTGCCTTCTACCGAATTCGGTAAGGATCTGTTCGGGACGCTTCGCGACCCGCGGAACCTTCGCGTAACACCTGGTTACGGGGCCTTGTGTCGAGCCTATATATAGCCTCGTGTTGTACCCAGGTGGACATTCAATTCAATTCAATTTGAATCATCTTTTCTGAGCTCGATCCCAGATCCTCACACTTGGTAATCAGAGCGGGTTTACACGCGAGGTCTTCAACCGCTTAGTTCCGGCCTTTAAAAACCGCGGGGGCGACGACGAAAGCGCCCATACGGGTATGTAAAACCAGTTCCGCGCAATTTTTCTAAGTCCCCCTCGATTCGGTTTTCGAACACCCCTCAGATTTACTGGTGGAAAGGTTGGAGTTTCGACCGTTCGATTGAGTTTCATCTCAACGGCCCAGAGAATTTCGCCCAAAAAAGTTGGAATTTGGAGCGTCGGATCGATTTCTCCTCAACGGCCAAGATCGGACGCGAATTTCGCCTAAGGGAGATTTACGCAACCTACAGAATTTGCGCGCTTCACGTCTTCAAGCGAGAGACGGGGCAGATCACGGTTCAAGTTGATGATGAGCAAGGACCAGGATTCGGGGAGTAGGGCCAGCAACTTGGTCTTCTTTTGGAGCTCACTGTAGTTCAAATCAGCTCTCTCAAGCCGCGTCAACAAGTCGAAGAATTTCTGCACCCCTTCTTCAACCGCTTCATCCTCTTCAATTTGTAGCGTCGCCATTTGCCGTTCCAACACCACAGTTACCGCCGCTGTTGCAGGAGCGTGTACACCCTTGAGAGCAGCCCATGCCTTTGGTACCTTCTCTGGTTCACGCTGGAAAGGCTTGATGTGACGGATCTGGTTGCTCCCCAACGCTTGCCCAAGTAGGAGATAGCCTTGTGTGCTCTTCCGCACCCACGAGCTCCTCTCCGGGTCGTTCTCGGGACGCTTCTCCGTTCCTTCCATCACCTCCAGCAGGTCATAATGGTCAAACACGTTCTCCATTCTGAAGGACCACTCAGCAAAGTTATCACCGTTGAACTTGTCAAGGCCAAACACTCTAGGCTCGTCCCTAGATGGGCCAACACTTGGTTGCACGGGCGCCACGGCTGAATCACGGGCTTGGCCTTGTGCTTGGGCTTCTCCATTGCCTCCAGCACCTCTGTCACCCCTTTCTTCAGATCCAGCCATAGTCGTAGCTGCTCCAAGGGGCTCTGATACCACTTGTTATTGTCACAATAGGCTTCAATGTGCCTAAAGCGAAGGATTGAGTGCACAGTCAGATTTCTGTAAAGCGGCTTCAAACGTTCATAGCGATCTGCTCACAACTCCAAATGACTTCATTCAACTTGGATCCGGAGCGCCTTCCCGTTGCCTACACTAGGCAATTTAAATCGCACGAGTTTATCAAGAATTTATGACACAGCGTTGGTTTGAATGAACGGAACTATGGTAGCAACATAGTCTTAGAACACATAATAGGAAGAGTTAGGAAGAGTTACGAGTTGGGAATGACTCCCAACTCCTACAAACCCCAAGAGCCGAGGTACAGTGATGTGGAACAGTGCCACACTGTCCCCAACCACGAAGGGTCTCGAAACTACCCTTCCCTAGGGCCTACACCAAGTGAAATGTTACACTACACAAAGTAATGTAACTATCTTCAATATCTTGAGGTGTACCCTTTTGGCGAGCTTCAAAATCACTTGAGGCTCGACACCAAGGCTCAGGTTCTTCATCAAAAACTCATCCTTGAGTTCTTGATGGGTCTGCTGCACACACCTGCGACACGCCGAACGTTCGACAAGCGACAAAATAGAAACCGCGCACGACAAAATAGAAGCCGCGCGGGACACACCAAAATGATCGCGTAACACACGACTAGCGATAACTCGCTATTGACTCGACACACACATTTGACATCATGACCCATCATGCACACACTATTATAAGCATGATATATATGTATTATTTCATGCCTCATTCCATTCCATGCACACACGCATTCACGTACACGGACAACAAGCCGAGTGCAAACCGTAGGGTTGCACCAACACGTTGTACAGGTCAAATTCCTTTTGTTTGGAAAGGAGCGTGTAGCAAAGGGCTATTTCACTGAGTGTCCCTTGAGTGCGAAGGAGCGACTTGCACTGGCGCCATTCCGGGCTCAATCCAGTGAGGATAATTGTGACAAACATGTCGTCAGGGAAGTTGCCGCCGCTTTTCGTGAACTGATCTCTCAGGTTCCTGCAGCGGTTGATGTATGGTCCGGCTTTCTCGCCACAGAACATCTTGACATTGTTCAGCTGGTTGAGCAGGCGACTAAGTGTCACCGAATCTGTTGCCATGTGGCAGGTGCGCAGATGCTCCCAGGACTGTTGCGCGGGTGCCCATTCGTTTTTTAAGGGGCTGTAAGAACTAGCAGTCAGAAACAAGAATGAAGAAAAGAGTGGTTACACTAGCAAGCAGTTGAGTACATATAGGAAACCCTAAATTGGGCTGTACTCGCTATAGAGTACCCCACTGCAGGCTAGACAAATACAACATTCTGACAAACCCCCATAGCCAAAGTGGGGTGTAATCAGCACAACAAGCACAGCTAGAGGCATTCACATCGGGCACGTGAGGAGGAGGAGGTTGGAGTGTGAGAGTAGAGGAGATGGGAGGCAACGGCTGAAGCTGCAGACACACGGGCAACAGGAGCGGCTGGCATAGTGGCTACTGGGACAGCGCCCCGGACTACAGGGAGTAACTGGCTCTGCGGCTAACTCTGAGCGGCAGAAGCAACGGACCCACGGACGACAGGCGCAGCAGGTTCTCTGGGCTACCAGGACAGCGCCCCGGACTACAGGTGTTGCGGGCGACAAGACGGCAGACTCCGCTCAACCTCCCCCAACTGTCCCACCCCCCATTCACACACCCCTTGCTGTACCCCTAGCTCCACTCCCACGTCACCCCCCTAACACCACTACTTCGGCTCCCATTGCATTCTGACAGGGGCGAATGCTCAGCTGCTCTTCGGGCGACAGGTTTCGAATCAGAACGGTGAAGGCTAGGAGCGATTCGTTGTAGTAATGGGTCTTCTCCTGAGGTGAGCCGCTAGTTGGGAATGCGTATGAACCGTCGTAGTACATCCAAATCTGAGGGCCCTGAGCTAGTAGCTCGAATTCGAAGCTCCAGGTGTAAAAGTCTTGTCCATCGAAGGGTTTGGTTGTCCTGAGCTTCGATGTTGTGAGGAACTTGCTCTACATTGAAGCCATTGCCTTGTAATGTGTTTGTTGTGCTTGAGCAGATCCTTGAGCTCCGCAGTTATCGAAGGTGAAGGATCGTTCAGATCCAGCTCCTTGAGGATCGGGAGGTCTTCGGGCGTAGCTTGAGCTGTCGATGCTCATCGGCTGGTGGCTCTCCAGTGCGCTGATGCGGAAAATCAGCTGCTCGAGGAGCGATGTGTCCACAGTCGTCGTAGTAGAGGCGACATTGGTGGAGGGTTGCACTGGATTTTCTCCAGCCTCTCCGCAGTCTGCGCCTGGCATGCTGATGCCCTTGATGTCGTTCTTGATGTTGAGATTAAGTTATAAATAAGCTTGTTGGAAGCCCCTTTAGCAGTTCCTATAATCCAAACTAGCTCTCATACCATGTTAGAATAAGGACCTTGCTTAGTAGAGTTGGTAGCGGAAGTCTTGTTGTAAGAACTCAGATAGTGAATGTAAATGACCAAGTTGATTAAACAAAGGATTACACACATAATAAATAGCTCTTAGCTAGCCATGTACTCTGAGGGGTACATTCCCTTATTCTAACTGCTTTACAGACATTTCTACATTGACTCTGACTGTTCCACTACTTTCTTGTTACCGAGTCGCTGCATGTAGCCTGTACATACGGTTACGCCTGTTGCCATTCCTCGATGGTGAGTCAACCGACAGTCCAGATGGTCAACAGTCGCGACAGTTGACTCTTGCGACTGTTGACCTTCCTGCCTTTGATATAGGCTGATCCAACAGTGCTGCTAGCGCTGCTTCGATAGAGACTGGTGCGATATTGCTGCACCTACGGGAATGCTAAGTATAATTCCCTTCATACTCCAACAAGAATGGTGAGAATTGTAAGAATAACGAGGGGGGCGAGAGGGGCGAGGTGATAAGAGGAATGAGAGGGAGCAGAAGAATTAGAGGGATGAGAGGGATGGGATAGATGAGAGGGGTGAGAGGGATGAGAGGGATGGGATAGATGAGAGGGGTGAGAGGGGTGAGAGGGATGAGAGGGATGGGATAGATGAGAGGGGTGAGAGGGGTGAGAGGGGTGAGAGGGGTGAGAGGGATGAGAGGTATGGGATAGATGAGAGGGGTGAGAGGGGTGAGAGGGGTGAGAGGGGTGAGAGGGGTGAGAGGGATGAGAGGGATGAGAGGGATGGGAGGGGTAAGAGGATGAGAGGGATGAGATGGTTGGGAAGGGTTGAGAAGGGTTGAGAAGGGTGGGGGATGAGAGTGGGAGCTGCCCTCCTCTCCCCCTCTCATCTCCCCCATCCCTCTTCTCCCACTCTCATCTCCCCCATCCCTCCTCCCCCCTTCTCATCCTCGCTGTCCCTCTTCTCCCCCTCTCATCTCCCCCAGCCCTCCTCTCCCCCTCTCATCTTCCCCATCCCTCCTCTCCTCCTCTCATCTCCCCAATTTCACCTCTCCCACGCTGCACCTCATCGCCAGTGTTTCTCTCCCCCCACCCATCAGAGCTCAAAAGCCCACCTGCACTTCCACACTTTGGCGGATCTGCAAAGCTTCAGCAGCACAATGAGAGCCTCTGTGTTTATCTTTTGAATTCTCACCTCTCCCGCTCTTCACCTTATCGCCAGTGCTTCATTCTCCCCACCCATCAGAGCTTGGAAGCTCGTCTGCACTTCCACACCTTGGCGGACCTGCACAGCTTCGGCGGCACAATGAGAACCTCTGTGTTTTTTCAGAACTATATAAAAAACGTTCTTCCCCTCATCGCTTGTGCTTCTCTTCTCTCTCTCCACCCATCAGAGCTCGGAAGCCCACCTGCACTGCCACACCTTGGAGGACCTACAGAGCACAATGAGAGCCTCTGGCCACTCCCTCACCTCCTTTTGCCTGGGGCCCACGCCCAGGGATGCATCCCACTAGGAAGACCCCTATGGGCATGCCCAGCACCACAGGCATGCAGAGCAGCACAGGCATGCAAAGCAGCACACGCATGCAGAGCAACACAGGCATGCAGAGCAACACGGCCATGCAGAGCAACACGGCCATGCAGAGCAGTAGCGGCGTGCAGAACAGCACATGCGCGTCTCCCCAGTGTTTTTCCAGCACTGTCCGCAGCTGTAGTAGCTGCATCTGGAACGTGCCAACTGGAACCTCACCAGCCTCGACCCCTTGTGGCTCAAAGCCTTAAGGGCCCTCACCATCCACCATTCCCACTGCACCGCCTCGGATTTTGAGTCTCTGGCCCAGATCACGCCGCACCTGTACGGACTCTCACTCTAACTTTCTCAACCAGGGGGTCTGCACCCTCAACCTTAGCTTCTCCACTGCTCAATCCATCCACCTCATGTTGGACCAGCACAGAGTGCACCTCAACCTCTCCCTCCCTGCCTCTCTCAATTCTTTGTCTATTTCAGCGGACTCTCTCTCCCTCGATTTCTTCATGCCGATTGGTTGCAAGCGCCTCGTGGTGGCATCCCTCCCACCAGCATGCAAGAGGAGACAGTCAATCCACTAGCCAACCCCCCTCGCCCACCTCCGAGTTCTCCGAATCAGCCTCCCAGCTCTCGGGACCTTTACTCTCTATCCTTGCATGAATTATCATTGATCCGCGTGCTGCAATCAATAGCCCCAACAGTGGAGGCACTGATGGTGCCACACTCGATGCCGATAGAGTCAGTGGAGGGCGAGTGGAGTGAGCTGCACCGCCTGGCCATCGGTGTGCGTGGGAGCAAGGCGGGTGAGGAAAGGCGCAAGACGACAGTGGTGGAAGCAGAGGCTTGTGCAGGCGGCGTTTGTACCCGAGGAGAGGTGCTGATGGGGGAGGAGATAGAGGAAGCGACACAGGTGATAACAGCGGCGGCTGTGGCTGTCAGAGGTCCACTGGTGATCCCCGATTGATCCTAGGGAAGGGTTACAGGCACGTTGGCTTGGGGGGTTATCGGCGCACTGACCCGCTACTTAACAAGCCCTTTTATCCCAATGGTCTAGTGGTAGGGATTCTGACAGTGGCATTCGTGGCAGTAGCAGCAGGAGGAGTCGAAGTAGGAATCGTGAAGCACCAAGGCCTCCTTACATCAATGCCCCTGCGCTGCAGTCTCTCCTTTTCGCCACGCGCCGGTGCAACCCTGACACTCTCGTGTCTCTGTAAGAGGACTTCCTCCCTGGAGATCTACTGCGTTGTTGGCAGGTCGTTCTGCTGGAATCCCATTGGGAGTAAGCGGCTCAGTCAGCCCATGTGTGTGTGAGTGCGCATCGGTCCGCTTCAAACGCTCCTCGCCCCGAGCCAGATGGAAGATCAAGTGGCGAGATGGCTGTCGGCAACTTTATGGATGGCCTTCAATGCCTTTGAGCTTGTGCAATGAAGGGACGTGGTTAGTGTGAAGGAGGAAGTGTGCTCGAGGTTATAAAAGGATAAGGGGCAAGAGTTGGTGTTAGAATAAGTGGTAGTGTGAGGCGATGGTGGGTTGTAGCGAGGGTGGTAATGAAACTGATGTTTTCAAAAAAACTCTGGTCGGGAAGATATGCAGCGTGCACGCAGCGTGCGAAAGGCAAGAATTGTTACACAGTTGTTAGTTATCAGTACTTCAATACAACAAATACTAGTTTCACATGTTCACTAAACGGAGTTGGCTGAAGTGTTAAGTGGGTCACTTTCAAACGGTTACCATCGTGACTCGATGCGGGAGGGGGTGGTATCCCCAGACCGTCGCTCTCTGCGGACTCGAAGGTCATTCATGTGACAGCCATTCATGTGACAGCCAGCCAACTAGACGGGCGAGAGAGCGAGCATGGATGCTATGCAAGCTGAGCTAGGATGTCATGTCGATACGTGGCGCTGTTGCTGGTGCCACTGGTCTCGAAACGCACCGATAGGAGCAAAAGCACGGCATGTTTATTGCGACTTCATCCCAAAATGTGTGAGGTTGGGGTGGGATGTTTTGTTAGAATATAGGACTCTTTGACATGTTTTTTAGGGCTTGCGATCGAGTTACTTTCCGAAACTTACATGCAGGTGGCTTTTCTGGGTTTGCGGCTCGGGATTCGTTTGGCAGCATCATCACAGAAGTTTTGATACGACCCTGCGAGCGATTCTATTGGTCGAAATATGTCGACTTTGTCCTCGAAACTTCCTCGACAACGTTCGTACGATTTTCATTGGTTGTTCGATTCGAACTTACTCCTTCGCAAGGGTGGGGCATCGAAGCACACCTTCTATGAAGCAGCGGGTGGCGAAAGGGTTTGACCCAAAGCCAGGCCAAGTTGACCCGCACAAGAGCATATATGTTCCAGCGCACATTGAATATACTGTTACGAAGAGCTTATATTGTTCAGACATCCATTTTGTAGCCGTATAGTAGTTTGATTTCCACGTCTAAGTAAAGCAGTTGAACTTTCTGATCTTGTTTGTTGTGATCAGTGGGAAGATAGAGTCACCAAATGATTATGAATTCTTCTAAAGGAATATTTGCGAGTTCATACATGGACGTCGCATGATGTAGTTTCGACGCTCTCAATGATTTTTTTTTTCAAGGTTTCTTTATACCACATAATCGTTAATGATACCAAGAAGCTCTCAACCCAATCGGAAGTTATTCGTATGGACGGGAGTTGGCCCCGCCCGCGCTTGGGCAAAACTGACTGTGTGGTCGGGGGTGTGGGAGGTGCAGCCGACCCTCTGCAATATGCAAGATCTGGAGCTTCCTGTACTCGATGTGTACTAGGGAACCCATGCAAGAGTAACCGAAGCACCCGTGAGTGCAACGAAAACGTCTCGTGCACATGTGCAAGTGGTGCAGCTAGTGCAGAGGTTCGCGGGTGTTCGTCTTCGCACGGTCACGTCTGATCCTGCGCACTTGCGCGAATGCACAAGAGAATTTCAGCTAGAAGGTGGTCGGCGAAGGTCGTCGACCCACGACGACGAAGGTCTTCGACCCACGACGACGAAGGCCGTTGACCCACGACGACGAAGGCCGTCGACCCACGACGACGAAGGTCGTTG
Organism: Closterium sp. NIES-65; assembly: GCA_948144175.1. Classification (NCBI taxonomy): domain Eukaryota; kingdom Viridiplantae; phylum Streptophyta; class Zygnematophyceae; order Desmidiales; family Closteriaceae; genus Closterium; species Closterium sp. NIES-65. Next base: position 1,039,707 of record CANXME010000343.1, on the reverse strand, counting down.
ACCCATAGTGACGAAGGTCGTTGACCAACGACGACGAATGTCGTCGACCAATGATGACGAAGGTCATCGTCTTGCAGGGTTGCCGTGGACTTGACTCTGTCGACCAAGTTACTTGCTCGACGAGGTTCTGCAGAGGTGCGCGAACGTCGTCGAGGTTCCTGTGGTGAAGTCGACCGACGTGGTAGCACGTGGTCGACGTGGCTCGTCAGGTGCAATCGTCGGCATTTGGATGACAACCTGCGCAATGAACGCGACAGTGCACGACGTGTGTAACTGTCTACAAGCACCTGCGAAGTACGTGCTTGCACATGCGCTTCCAATCACCTGCGGATGCAACATGGCAAGCCGCGCGGGTGCTGTGTAGGCAAGCCACGCGGGTGCATCGTTGGTAGGACGCCATTCTGCAGCGTTGGCAAGCCGTGCACGAGATGCGTTGGCGGGCCGCAGACTTGCTACGTTGGCAGGTCGACGACTTTGTCGTGCTGGCGGTCGATATGCCTGTGCACTAGCAAGCCCTGCATCTAATGTAGTCAATCTTTCCCATTGCTTGTTCATTTTGAACTCGTTTTCTCAACTTTCATAGTGAAACTCTTGGTGTTTTGCTCTGTGAACACACAAATCATAGAGAACTCAAACAGAGCTACGATCACTCTTACAACAAGTGTCAACCCCATAGTCTAGCTCCCACCGTTGTAGAGTTTATCTCCGCATGGTGTGGTGAGCGTGGAACGGCCCCGCAGATACCTTCAGATTAGTAGCCAACGTATCACTTACCTAAGTCATTTGTAGGCCGGCAGCCTGTGCGAATTATGACGCCTACCCTGGTAGAGGCCGGTGGGGTAGAGGATACGATAGAAGCACGTCTGGCTGGTGCGACGATGCGCCATGGAGATGGCGAGTTCTGGACGGTGCTCCCCTTGGAGGTGATTCTCCTGGGGATCCGCGCAAAGTGGGTGGCGGAACACCCTCCCCAACCTGGAGCGGAGGGTTCGTCCGCCTCTCTTCGACCGGTGCGGAACGACGGCGTCGTCGACATGGAGGTCGACAACAGTGAACCAGTCGGCGGCAGCGAGGGCACAAGGGAAGATAGGAGTGATCATGTCCGCCGACGGTGGCGTCGGCAGGAATCAGGCGCGAGTGCAGCGGTTGACGGCTGCCGCTGGCAGCTCGCATGTGGACGTCAAGGGTCGTCGTCATTCACCTTTGCGAAGCAATGGGAGGCCAACGTCGTTGACGCATGTGACGGCAAGCGGGATCGCTCCGGCGTATGGCTACTTCAAATTCTCGCCGAACAAGATCGCCGTGCCAGTGCCGCTGCAAGGTCGACGGGACCTCATCACGTGGAAGGAGGCTATTGAGCCTCAACTAGAGATCGACGGACTAAAGGGTTTCGCCGAAGGCACCGTGCCGATTCCGCACGAGGACGAGGTCGAGCTGCGTGGGGAGTTTCGTGTTGCTCATCTGCTCACCTTCATAGTCATCTCGAGGTGCTGCTCGTCGATGGTGCAGATTGCGCTGAAAACGTGTCGACTTCGACTGGACGCAGGCCACCAGGCGTGACAGTTCATCGTGTCGACCTACTAGGCGACGGACGACTTGTGCATCGGCCAGAAGGAGGAGCAGCTGACACACCTTCGGATGGGCGAGCAGGAGTCGGCGACGGACTACTGTAATCTTGCTCGACGACTTCTGGCCAAGATGCAGATGGCGGGCGTCAAATATGCTACCACGCTTGCCTGCCGCCGACCTCCTATAGCACATTGCTCGACGATGCGCAGGCCGACGCCAATTTGCCCGAGCTCGACCCTTACGTGCACGCCGATCCAGAGCACCGTGGGGTAATTGGGACGATGACGGTGAAGGAGGCGTTGGCTGTCAGAATATTATGCTCTAGCCTGTAGTGGGGTGCTCTATAGCGAGTACAACCCTTTTAGGGTTTGCTATTTGTATCCTCATTCTTGCTAGTGCAAACCTCCTCTTTTGCCTAATTCTCTCTTGCCTAGCTAGGTAAACCCTAGCTATGGCTCCTCACTATACCTACTTCTCTCACATGGTATCAGAGCAGTGTCGCTCCTGGCCTGTGGGCCCGCCTGCTTCCGCTGCCCTATTGTCTTTCGCGCGCCCCGTGGCGTGCGATGTACATTTTTTCTTCCCGCCACGCGCTCGGGGCGCGTGGCGGTTTTCTGCCCGCCATGCGCTCGGGACGCGTGGCGGTTTCCGTCAACCCGTGCGCCCGTCCCCGTCGACCTTCGCGCGGCTCCCCGTCGCCCTTCGCGGCGGCCCCGTCGACCTGCCCGCGGCTCCCTGTCGCCCTTCGCGGCGGCCCCGTCGACCCGCCCGCGGCTCCCCGTCGACCTTCGCGGCGGCCCCGTCAACCCGCGCACAGATCCCCGTCGACCTTCGCGGCGGCCCCGTCGACCCGCGCGCTGCCCCCGGGGACCTGTGTGTCAAACATTATATATGTTATGCTTGTGTAGGCTACAGTGGGTTAGCCTATAGGGGGTACACAATTCTAGGGTTTCCTACTTGTACTCATCTCACTGCTAGTTCACTCATTCCTGTTCGCTTATTCTCACATGGTATAGAGCGGGTCCTTCTAAGGACCGTTTTTTTTTTGGCCCACCGAAGCGCGCCCCGAGGCGCGATTTTTTTTAGGGACCCCTCGGGTCGCCTTTTCCCCTGCGGCTCAGCCGCCTCCACTGACGCGGCCCCGCCGCCCTCCCTTACGCGGCCCCGTCGCCGGCTCTCACGCGGCCCCGCCGCCGACTCTGTCGCGGCCCCGCCCCGGCCTTTACGCGGCCCCGCTGCCTGCTCTCACGCGGCCCCGCCCCGGCTCCTACGCGGCCCCGCCCCGGCCTTCACGCGGCCCCGCCGACGGCTCTGTCGCGGCCCCGCCCAGGCTCTTACGCGGCCCCGCCGCCTACTCTCGCGCGGCCCCGCCCCGGCTTTCACGCGGCCCCACCGACGGCTCTCTCGCGGCCCCGCCCCGGCTCTTCCGTGGCCCCGTCCCGGCTCTTACGCGGCCCCTGCCCCGGCTCTTACGCGGCCCTGCCGCCGGCTCTCTTGCGGCCCCGCCCCGGCTCTCACGTGGCCCCGCCGTCGGCCCTCTCCAGGCCCCGCCGCTGGCTCTCTTCCGGCCCCGTCGCCGGCCCTGACGCGGCCCCTGCCCCGGCTCTCAAGCGGCCCCGCCGCCGGCTCTTTTGCGGCCCCGCCGACGGCTCTGAAGTGGCCCCGCCCCGGCTCTCACGCGGCCCCGCCGCCGGCCCTCACGCGTCCCCGCCCCGGCTCTCTCACGCGGCCCCGCCGCCACACCTGCAGCAGTTGGGCAGCAGTGCAGCCGAACCGCCCGGGAACCGAGCCGCCCAACGCCCGAGCCGCCCAGTCGCCGAGCCGCCCGGGACCCGAGCCGCCCTGCACCCGAGCCGCCCTGCCGCCGAGCCGCCCGGGAGCCGAGCCGTCCTGCACCCGAGCCGCCCTGCCGCCGAACCGCCTGGGAGCCGAGCCGCCCTGCGCCCGAGCCGCCCAGCCGCCGAGCCGCCCGGGAGCCGAGCCGCTGTGCACCCGAGCCGCCCGGTCGCCGAGCCGCCATTCTGCAGAGCTGCACGACCAGGCCTGCCTGGTGAGCACAGTCCCACTGTCACTGCGAGCTCTTTCCCTACTGCTTGCACTGCGTCGCTGTCGTCGCCATGGCTACCCCTAGTGTCCTAGCTTTTGACGCTGAGGGTCGCGCCATTGATTTTGAGGTCTGGTTAGACGACCTGCAGCTGTTCTTACAGTGCGACAGGGCTGACGGCCTTTCTCTCTTTGACCTCACCTCTGGCGCCTCTCCTGCTCCTGCTGCTGATGCTGATCCCACTGTCCGCTCTCAGTGGGCCACCCGCGATGCTTCTGCACGTCTTGCTGTGCGTCGCCACCTCCCTACCTCTGAGCGTGCGCACTTTAGTCAGTACAAGAGTGCTCAGACCTTGTACGACGCTGTAGTTGCGCGCTACTCCTCCCCTGCCACTGCTGCACTGAGCTGTCTCATGCTTCCCTACCTCTTTCCTGACCTCTCTGCCTTTCCCACTGTCGCTGACCTCATTACCCACCTCCGCACTAGTGACACTCGCTACCGCGCCGCCCTTCCTGCTGAGTTCTGCGCTAAGAACCCACCCCCCATGTACATCGCTCTCTACTACGTAGTCGTGCGCCTCCCTGACTCCCTTCGCGTCGTCAGGGACCACTTTCTCTCAGTCTGTCCCACCACCCTCACCGTCGACGTCCTCGAGAAGGCCCTCCTCGCAGCGGAGAAGAGCATAGTCGCTGTAGGTGCTTCTCGTGGTGACCCTCGCACCCCCATCTTTGAGGGGTGCTCTCCTTCCCCCTTGCTGCCCTCTGTTGCCTCTGCTGCTGCTACCGACCTGCTTGGTCTTGAGTCGGTCGGCGCGGCGTCTGCCCCTAGTGGGAGACGTCGATCCAGCAAGGGTAAGGGGGGCAAGGGCGCGGGTGGAGCTGGAGGGGGCGGTGGCGGTGGCGGCGGTGGCGGCGGAGGGAGTGGGGGTGGCGGCGGGACTAGTGGCGGGGGTGGTGGTGGTGGTGGCAGCAGCGGCGGAGACGGTGGTGGTGGTGCCAGCGGTGGTGGTGGAGGCAGCGGAGGAGGTGGAGGCGGCGGAGGTGGAGGCGGTGGAGGCGGCAGCGGAGGAGGCGGTGGTGGTGGAGGAGGAGGAGCTGGTCGAGGTGGTACCCAGCAGCGTAGCGGCGGTGGTGGTGGCCAGCGCTTGCAGCGGCAGCAGCAGCAGCGCTCGCGGGACATCCCTCCGCCTCAGCAGCTTCGTGAGTGGTACGCTGGGCGTCAGAGGGGTGGGGGTACTGGTCCCTGAACCTACGTTCTTCGTTCCGGCGACCGCGCGGGTGAGCAGTGTGGGGGTGCCCACACCACCCAGCGCTGCTTTGGCCGCCTGACGGACGCTTGGCGTCAGCAGTTCCCCAGGGCTAGTGAGATCCCTCGCTGGGATGAGCTTCTTAGGGCTGGTGTTGCGATCTTTGATCTTGATTTTGATGCTATCCTTGCTGCTATGTATGCTGTGACTTATAGTGAGGAGAATGAGGGTTACCGGTGTTTCCAGCCCGACCCGGGCATTGGTACTGCTGCGCTAGGTGCTTGTGAGGCTGCTGCTCTAGGTGCCAGTGCGTCTGCGCTCTCAGGTACTGGTGAGACTGCGCCCTCAGGTACTGTGTCGTCCTCGTTCTTCCTCACTTTCACACTTGACTCCGGGGCTTCTCGCTCCTTCTTTCGAGACCGCACTACCCTTACGCCACTCGGCCGGCCGGTTGCAGTCTCCCTTGCTGACCCCTCCGGGGGTCCTGTCCTCTCTCACTTCTCCACTGTCCTCCCGTGTCCGGCTGCCCCTTCGGGCACCCTGTCTGGTCTGTACCTTCCCTCGTTCTCTACGAACTTGGTGAGTGGCGCGGACCTGCACGATGTGGGGGTTCACCAGTTCACTCCTGCGAGTCAGCGGGTGACCCACTGCACGGAGGCACGCACAGGCCGACACCTGGCCACGTTCTCGCGTCGGCCGGGGTCGAGTCTCTACACCCTGACCGTTGAGTCTCCTCCTGTCCCTGCGTCTGGTCAGGTGGCTGCGTCAGGTCAGGTGCTTGCTGCTGCGTCCCGGTCAGGTCCTGAGTCTGCCCCCTGTTCTTGTCGCCTCCTGTCTCACGAGACTCTCCTGTGGCACCACCGTCTTGGCCACCCCTCCTTGCCCCGTCTTCGGAGCATGGCTTCCCGTGTCCTTGTCTCTGGTCTTCCCCAGTCTCTCCCTCCTCTCCCCTCCGGGCCAGGACCTTCCTGTGTCCCCTGTGTCGAGGGTCGCCTCCGGGCTACTCCTCACTCCTCCCACTTCCCCCCGACAGAGGCTCCCCTGCAGACGCTTCACATGGATGTGTGGGGCCCAGCCCCCGTCTGTGGGCAGGGTCACGAGCGCTACTTCCTGTTGGTGGTTGACGACTACTCGCGTTACACCACAGTCCTCCCCTTGCGCAGCAAGGGTGCGGTCACTGAGGTGCTGATCGACTGGATCCGCGAGGCTCGTCTCCAGCTCAGGAAGAGCTTCGGCTCGGACTTTCCTGTTCTGCGTCTGCACTCGGACAGAGGCGGAGAGTTCTCTTCTCGCCTTCTGCGAGACTACTGTCGTGCACGGGGGATCCGCCAGACCTTCACGCTTCCGGACTCACCACAGCAAAATGGGATTGCTGAGCGCCGCATTGGCATGGTCATGGATGTCGCTCGTACGTCCATGATGCATGCGGCTGCCCCCCATTTTCTGTGGCCGTTTGCGGTGAGGTACGCGGCGCATCAGCTCAACCTTCACCCCCGGGTCTCTCGGCCTGCGATGTCCCCAGCCTTGCTGTGGACGGGGAAGGTTGGCGATGCGTCTGTGTTCCGTGTCTGGGGATCTCGGGCGTTTGTCCGCGACTTGTCTGCGGACAAGCTGTCCCCTCGTGCTGCTCCCTGTGTCTTCCTTGGCTTCCCCACTGACGCCCCAGGGTGGCAGTTTTACCACCCCTCCTCTCGTCGTGTTCTGTCCTCCCAGGACGTCACGTTCGACGAGTCAGTCCCCTTCTACCGTCTCTTCCCCTACCGCACTCCTTCCCTCCCCCCTCCCCCGGACTTCCTTGTGCCGGTTCCCCCCCCGGTAGACCCCCTCCCCCCTCAGGTTCCTGCCCCCTCAGGTGTGTCCCAGGTAGACGCCGTTGACCCGGTCGAGGTTACTGGTGACTCAGGTGCTGCTGCGGGTGCTGAGCCTGGGGGTGCTGACTCTGGGGGTGCTGTGCGCGGGGGTGCTGAGCCTGGGGGTGCTACTGCTGGGGGTGCTGGGCCTGAGGGTGCTACTGCGGAGGGTGCGGAGCCTGGGGGTGCTGAGCCGGGGGGTGCTGTGCCTGGAGGTGCTGGGTCTGGGGGTGCTGGGTTGGGAGCTGCTGAGCCTGGGGGTGCTGAGCTGGGAGCTGCTGAGCCTGGGGGTGCTGCGTCTGGAGCTGCTGAGCCTGGGGTTTCTCCTGCTGCTGCGTCTCGCCGGGAGCCCCTCTCTCCATAGGAGCTGCGCGAGTGGTTCGCTCGCCGCTGGAGGCGTGCTGCTGAGTCTGGAGGTGCTGCTGGAGCTGGAGCTGGAGCTTCTTTGACCGTCGAGGGTGCGGGTGCTGCCGGTCCCGGAGCTGCTGGACCTGCGGGTCCTCCTGGAGCTGGAGCTGCTGAGGGCGTTGGTGCTGAGCCTACTGCTGTTGGTCCTGCCGCTGGAGGTGTGGGTGGCGATGGTGCTGTCGCTGAGGGTGCTGGTGCTGTCCCTGCTGAGTCTGGAGCTGCCGCGCGGCCTCGACCGTACTTCGTTCCGCTCCTGCAGCAGGTTCTTGGTCTTTCTCCTCCAGTAGAGGGTCCACCGCCTGTCCAGTTGTAGTCCCTGCTGGAGCCTTCCTCTCCACTGCCTGCTCCCTCTCCTTACACTGGTCCTACTGGAGGTCTTGCTGAGCGTCGTGAGCCTGCGTCTCGTCCCACGTCGCCTGTTCGTGCTGCTCGCGCTAGTGGTCGCAGTTCGCGTCAGCGTCCTCCTCCTGTCCTTGGCACGCACCGGATGTCTTTGCGTCCGTCCACTGCTCCTCTGCGTGCCCCTTTGCCTTCTCCTCCTGAGTCCTCTCTTCCTGCGCTTGCCGACCCTGAGTCGGACTCTCTTCGTGCTGCCAGTCCTACTGTCACGCATCTGCTTGCTACTGTCGTCACTGACCCCTCTTTTGAGTCCACTGCTGCGTCTGCTCTAGTCGCTGGGCTCGTCGACTTTGCTGCTCGCTATCGTCTCGACTACGCTGCTAGTCTTGTCGCTGAGTCTGTGTCTGTCTGTCCTCCGTCCGTCGGGGGTGAGTGTGCTCTTGGCACGGACGTCCTAGAGGACAGGCAGGAGGAGTTACAGTGTCTAGCGGCTGCTTCACCTCATCTCGCGTCTGTACTGCTTGCCCCTGAGGGAGACCCGAATGCACTAGACATCCCGACTCCGCGTTCTTACGCGGAGGCCGTAGAGGGTCCCTACCCCTCTCAGTGGCAGGCAGCTATGGATGCGGAGATGGCTTCCTGGAAGTCCACAGGCACCTACGTTGACGCGGTTCCCCCTCCTGGGGCGAACATCGTCAGTGGCATGTGGATCTTCAGGGTGAAGCGGCCGCCGGGCTCTCCACCTGTCTTTAAGGCACGGTACGTTGCTCATGGCTTCAGTCAGCGGCAGGGAGTTGACTACTTTCAGACCTTCTCTCCCACCCCAAAGATGACTACTCTTCGGGTGCTGCTGCACATAGCCGCTCAGCGCGACTACGAGCTTCACTCTCTCGACTTCAGCACTGCGTTCTTGCAGGGTAGCCTGCACGAGGAGATCTGGCTTCGCCGTCCACCTGGCTTTACTGGGACTTTCCCTCCTGGCACCCAGTGGAGCCTCCGACGGCCAGTCTACGGTCTCCGCCAGGCACCGCGTGAGTGGCACGACACACTGAGGACTACGCTTGCAGCTCTTGGGTTTGCTCCTTCTACTGCTGACCCGTCGCTGTTTCTTCGCACCGACACTTCCCTGCCGCCGTTCTACATCCTCGTGTACGTCGACGACTTGGTCTTTGCCACAGCGGACACTGCTGGACTCGCCTACGTGAAGTCCGAGCTGCTGAAGAGACACACGTGCACAGACCTGGGTGAACTGCGCAGCTACCTTGGCTTGCAGATCACTCGGGACAGAGCACGCCGCACCATTACCTTGACTCAGTCACACATGGTGCAGCAGGTCCTTCAGCGCTTCGGCTTCACGTACTCCTCGCCTCAGGCCACTCCTCTGCCTACTCGCCACTCACTCTCAGCTCTGCCTTCGGATGAGTCCGTAGAGTCGAGTGGTCCGTATGCAGAGCTTGTTGGCTGCCTCATGTACCTGATGACCTGCACACGACCTGACCTTGCATACCCTTTGAGCATTCTTGCACGCTATGTTGCTCCTGGGAGACACAGACCAGAGCACATGGCTGCAGCGAAGAGGGTATTGCGCTACCTGTGCAGTACGTCGGGCATGGGGCTAGTGCTTGGAGGGCGGAGTCCATTGGTCCTTACCGGCCACGCGGACGCTTCTTGGGCTGACGACCAGGCTAGAATGAAGTTTAGACATGGATGAAACATCGGGCAGAAGAGTGTGGCAAGGTGGTGCAAGCTGGTGCTGGATATTAGCATATTGCTTTATCAACATTTTGTATGCAGAAATGTGCTTCCGCTGTAAAATGATTTCAAGGCGGCAAATGGGTTCAGAATCTGTAACACTTAGGAAATGTATATTGTATTGTAATACCATAACATGTTCGCATATTCATGGCACCAATATATTATGGACATGAATACAAAAAAATATAACGATGCAATTATAATTATTAGGATCCGCATTGTATCGAACCGTGCAAAATAGTGGTACATGCGCCAATCTGTTATCAATTGTATTGCTAAATAACAGTACAACTTGATACGATCATAAATTAAGTCCAATGATAGCGATATCTGGAAAAGCAAAATTTTGACTGAAGTTTATCACGGTTATTGGTGGCATCGATGTGTCAGGTGTTAGACGAGTAATAATGTTCCACGTGCATTGAATTCACTCGATTTCATTCTACGCAAGACAGTTCCTCGTCAAATCTCGACACGCAGCTTCCTGAATCAAACCAATCTGCACAGACAACCGACGAATTTGCGATCGGTTGATTCAGTTCATAGATACCAGAGAGCAAGTTCTGAAACCCTCAAGATATATGGCTGCGATTGGGCGATAAGAATTTACGAGCTGGTTCCTTCAGGCCGATCCCAACCGAAGTTACGACCAGGAATGTTGGCCACAATCTTTGAGGTAGGTCTTGAAAAAAATACAGAAATGTTACCCTAGAGTTGCTCCTACGTAAGAAACGAAACCAACACATTTTGGGATGTATATGAACCAGTATATTAGCGAGCTCAACCTAACATCGAGCTCTGTTTTAGCCTAGACGAATCGACCACCTTGTTAGTTATTGCAGGCCATGGCTAGCGATAGGAAGGAGGTGCTGGAGGAAATGGCTGCTCTCAATCCGGCAACACCGTCCGATACTGCACATAATCGTGCAGTAAGAATGATGCCGCAGAGCAGACAGTGTATCTGATTCTCTGGTTTCGCATCCCAATTCTGCTCCCCCCTCTCTCCTACAATCGCATCTCCGATACTTCCCCATCGCGGAAAATTTAGGTGCGCAATTTCCCTGTGAGTGGGGTTTTCTACGGAAAACCATACAAAAAGTGCCAGCGAGTCCCCAAAATGTCCCAAAACACATGTGACGCAAAAGTCACGGGCTAGCACATCCCCTCAGTCGCGAAACGGCCCCGGGAAAATTGAGCCGCACATTTTCCCACGCGAGGCGCACCTCGCCCCGCGTCGCACATTTGGCGCTCGCGCGTCATCGTGCAATGCGAAAGCAGCGCCGTCATTTTCGGGACACGCCAAATGCACACCTTAAAGCATTTTCTGCCTTAGGGTGGTTGCCAACATCTACACCAGGTGGACACTTCTCACTATGTTAGAAGGGCTGCACATCAACCCAACTAGGCGACGCATCCGGTCATTAAAAAGACCATTTAATGAGCCACACCATGTGTCAACTATATTAGCGTCAATTGCGTCCATACCAGCGCACATGGCTACATGGCCCCCACATGTCACGGCAAAATAACCCACCACCCTCACTTTGTCAGCAGGAACTTGTTCAAGAGCATGACCCGCTTGTTCACGTAGGACTTGCACACGTGCAACACCATCTGGATGCACTCCACTTCCACCACCGCATATCTTGTTCTCACACGGCCGGGAGACAGCTGCAAGCATGTCGTCATCGGGCACGTGCCCTCCTCCTCGTAGTACTTCACGTACACGTGCCGCCCCATCTCCTCGTCCGCCCCCTTTGCGCGGAAGATGCAGAGGCACCTTGCGTACCACTCCTCTTCGTCAGACCGGAACACTGCGATGTCTGAAAACCACCGCTTAGAAGGGCTGGCCTTCACAAATGTGCCCTTGGGTACAAGCTCTCCCCCCCGTGTTCGGGGGATCGTCACGGCTGTGTGCACCTTCGTACACCGCACAACGGAGACGGAGGACAGTGTATGCGGTGAGATTTCTTCACAACGCTCGCACCCTACCGTCACGCATGCTATCCCCGCGATTCATCAACCATCCCCCAGCCATCTTATGACCAACGTCATTCCCCACCTCGATGGTAGTGGTGGGGATGCTTGCCGCCACCATGCACCCGGCGAGCGAGCCCATGTCTGACCCATGTGCTTCGCGATACGCCCACAACACCGCATCCAGGTCTTCGTCCACATGCGCCCTCTTTGACGTCTTCGTCAGGACTGGCTTCATTCTTCAAACGGCCTGTGTGCACACAACCGCATGCACGCCCCATGTGAGAACCATGAGTCCGATGGTACGCTCCATTCTACAGCACCTTGTGTGCATTCGAATACACACCCCTTCTCCTCACCTCGCGCAGCGCCGTCACATACTGCCTATTTCCGCCCGCTTCCGCCGCCACCTCCCGTGCAATCTCGCGCTGCACCTCCTCCTCGACAATACGGCGCGGGATGTCATGCCAGTTGCTGCCCCGGACTGGCACCTTCACGGTGCCCTTGTGCGTGTGCTCCCACAGGTTGGTGGATGTCTCGTTCGGCATACCACGTAGTGGTATGCCGTCAATCAAGTGCACGATCTGGTGCACCTTCGGGATGTTCCAGTCCAACGTCTGGTCAGGGAATGAGGCCTTGATGGCGGCCACCATCCTGTGTACACGCAGCTGGAGTCACGCTTAGGCCGGACATCACACATGAATGGTCAACAAAAATAAAATACACAAAGGGATTTGGCACGTACTGCACAGCCATCTCGCGGACGTCGTCCAGTGACTTCTCGGTATGCTTTGTCACGCCCACCAGGGCCTTGTAGAAGCTGGCGTACGCCACAAACGCAGCCACTTCCCGTTCCTGTTTAGCCTTGGCCGGCGGCTTGCTCTTCTCCATGTTGTCTGCGATAAGCAGGGGCATCACCTGCATCATCCCCCTGTGCTCGAAAGCGGCGTAGTTCGCCCCTGTGCTGAACCTTTTGTTCCCCCCCGGGATGCGCACCACACATGCGCGCGTGTCCTTCTTTTGTTCCTTGCGGCGCCTGCCATGGAGGGGATAGAGGGTCAGCATAGCCCCCGCAACGACCACGAACGTGTTGCCATTCCCATCCATACCCACCTCTCAAACTCACGCCTCTCCGGCTTGCTCCTCCCAATCATGAAACACTTGCCCATGCGTGGCAGCATTCCCCCGTCCAGTACGTGGAGAAGGTCCGCCGCGCATGCGTGGAACACGTTTCCCCACGTGGTCTCGGCAAAGTTCCACCGTTCCAAATAGCACTGCCACACGCAACAACGGCACACATATGAACGGGCGCACAGTCACCCCCCCCATGTCCACAACCCGACACCGTGATACTAGCATATTATGCATTGCAACTCCTCACATGCACAGGGTGTGTGGACCATCGCTTCTTGATTTTCTCCGTCGCCTTGCTGTCGTCAGCCGACTGAATTGCCTCCACAACCCGCCTCTGCAGCTCCACCGTCCGCACCACCGACTTACGTGACAGTTCTGCCAGATGTGTCTCCTTGATGTAGCACGAAGAACACGGCCGATGTGAGCCTTGCTGCAGAGTCGTAGATGACCGCGACGACTCTGGGAAGTCCCCCAGCTGCCCGAAAAGGCATGGAAAGGCCTTCACCACCTTGCCCGTCGCGTCCGTCACATAAAACCACCGCAACTCGGCGGTGCACAGGGCGACATGGTAAGTTGTATTCATGTAAGTCATAGCATGGTGGGTAAGCACCTCTTTCACACCCACTCACCCTCTGTGCGCCCGAAGTAGGGGCTCGAATATCACCTCCATGCACTGCTGGAAAATGCGTGTCTTCTCGGTCGACGACGCCCACTCTGGCGGGAACGGCAAAACCCCAGCCAGTACGTGGCCCGGATCCTTCCAGCGGAGCGCTTCCGGGATGTTGAACAAACTGATTAGGACCGGCCATGCCACCAGTCTGCCATTTCTCGAGGCGTGCGTGCTGTCGCTGTACACAATCACACCCAGCACAATGCAGTCCTCCTCCCCAATCACAGCCTGCGCACATAGTGGACCCAACCGTCAGTGATGCAACGCTTGATCGGTTAAGCGCATTCCACCCAGCTGAATACGAGTTCATACCTGCGCTTCTTCCAGCCACTTTCCCGTGTCGGGAGTGCTGTAATGCCGCACCGTATCGGTGTCATCCTCGTCCGCCCGAGGCTTGGTCACAAATCCCGCAATGTGCTGGAATGCGCGTAGCAATTTCTTCACCAGCTGCCACACGCATGTACACGATGGGTTAATGGTCTGTCCATTACCCTCTTCCGCGAAACGAACATTTAGTGGCCCCTTTTCCAGGCATGTACACATGCACTCACCAGCTCAGTATCTCGGTAGTGCAGCAGCAGCGTACATATCCTTCCTTTCGGGCCGTAGCACTTGATGTTCCTCGTTTTCCATGGGACATGATCACTTGGCGCCCTGTCGCGCCCGTAGCGTCTCACGTCCACAAAATTGAGCCACCGCCTCACGTCCCTCAAAGAGAAATTAGGGTTCTGTAATATGTTAAGCAACCCGTTCACCTCCCTTCTCGACAGATCTGCCTCGCGGAAGAAGATGTACAGCTCGACCAGAGTGTTGAAGACGTCGTCAATCACTGACATGACACTCTCACCCCCGTCGCTATCCTCCTCTAGGCCTTCGGGAGGGTCGGGTTGATCGGCAACTACACCCAGTTCCACTGCGGCCCTCTCACTAGAGTCGCCTTCATAGCTGCGTAGAGAACGCACGGGTGAACGGGGCCTTGCTCCGCGCCTGGCGCGCAGCGCGTCCCGATACGCCTCCACCAGCCGCTGGGCACGAGAGTGCTGTATCTTCCTCCTGCACTTGACATTCTTAGACACATGCGACTGGAGCGTGTTGTCGTCGACGTGCTCCAAGCCGCATGCCTCACATGCGTTACCCAGCATCGCAAGAGGTGGCGCGAACCCTAATTGCAAATTACCGATAAACTGTGCCACTCGTACACACACACACACAAATGTACCAGCAACCCCCTCTGTCTTGGTACCACCTCCCGAAGCGGTGATTGCGACCTTGTTAACGGTGGGGAACGGCAAATGTGTACCCGTTTTTAGTAACATTGCATGAAACACGTAAAGCAGGAGATAGCATCGGTTTAGGACGGTTGATTAGGCCAGTCAAACCGAACAGCAACAACCTCTCCAACATGAGCGCACCCAAACGAAACCCCAACAATTCACTGTACATTGGCGCCATCCTGACCACTTATCTTACCCGCTCTCGTCGATGTGCGGATGTTTGGTGGCGCATTGGGTCCGAATAACGTCACTACATGTGTCCACACCTCTAACGTATGTGGACAAGAGTGCTACGGGATGTGATTACAGGGCGGGTTATGTCCGCGTGTACAATGACGCTCTCTTTCATTCCAGCATCCTCCTAGAGTAAGCTAGTTGAGCTTATATTCTCGGCACTGGTGACGGTGGTGCACTCTAGCTCTCAACCATGGCTGAAATGGCCATGCTACTCGCTGAGATAAAGGCTAATCCAGACGACGTGTACTGCTTCGTGGAGGAGCCTCTCTTGCCCACCAAGCTCCCCTTCCTTCAGTTTGAAAATGGACACGATGATCCGCTGGCCGACTGGCGCATCAATGTCTGCTTCCTGTTCAATGCAACGGGAACAATCATGTGTCCGCCTCTTCTCATATTCCGCGCGGACGACGCGCTTGCTCAAGGCCTTGAAACACCCCCCGATTTTACCATGTTCGTGTGACACAGCGTGGACGGGTTCGTCATGCCCGAGGTGGGAGATCTTCTCCTCATACCCCGTCCAGTCTGCGGAATGCCTTGACGTTATCCTCGTGCAATCCCAGTTGCTAACATGCATGCTCCATCCTCGCGTGTTATGCTTGTCAGATATTCAGCGAGTACCTTGAAGCGTTGAACGGGCGGTCGTACTCTACAGACGACCATGTCATAGTCCTCGTGACGCAGGACGCCCACTCGTCAACGGATCCATCCGTGATGGAAATGACGGAGCACGGTTTCCGCGTGCAGAACCTGAGCAACCTCCGAATCATTCACATGCAGGGTCCTGATGCGCCAAGGTGCATCCATCCCGGCATGTGCGGTCTGGTAGAGCTGTGGAAGACACTGTACCGTTCCTCATACCTTCGCCATTTGATGATGACACCAGAGTGGCGCGACGGCGCATTGTTCCGATACGCCCCTCCCCTGTCCATCATGGCGAACTGGATGGGTTCAACGTGGAGGGACTTGACTCCGGTTTTGGTCCATCTCAGCTGGTGGCGCGCCGGCTGTGTGCCGGCATCGTGGCGCTCCTTCGTTCGAGAGTTCGTAAACCCCGCTCTTTGTGTCCTGTCCGAACCTCTTGTTCAGGAACTGGGACAGCTGCAGTACATCATAGAAGAGTTCGCACGGCTTGGCCACACTCTCATGCATGCCACGGATTATGTGCACTACGAGCTGACCCTTCTCCCGCCACGCGTGCAGCGCACCATGAACGACACCCCAGGCGCCGAGGACGGCCGCGAGATAACCCTGCACACGCAGCCAGGACCACTACTGAATGACCATCGTTGTCGCAGGCGGGTGGCGCGCGTCGTCACCGAGTACCTTGTCCGTCAGGCCCTAAAGCTCGACATTAATGTGCGGGACGCACCAGAGCGGTTTGGCGCGTCGAACGCTCTGGTCGTCAGTCGTCTGCGTCGGACGCCAACCAAGCGTCCTCGTCCGTCGACTGTAACCGTAATTTGATGTACCGCGACCATGGAATGAGACCAGCTTCGGCGCGGTAATGGTGCGGGGGGTTCGGGAGTTTGGTATGTAAGGGTGTTTACGACCTTCTTCGATGACCGAAAGAGTGTGGCGTGCTATGGTATGTCATATGCATCGTGCAACTATGAAATTGGATGTAATGTCTTACCTGTTGTTGCGAGACTGTGTTAAACGAGAGCGTGTAGATAGGGTTTGAATGCCACCTTGGATGTGCGAACCGGACCACAACCACGTGGTGGTAGTTCATGCTTATTGTGCGCTGGACAAGATGTTGAAAGTTTTATTCGCAACAACAAAGTTGTTGAGTGTTTGATGATGAACGAACATTAGCGAGTATGGACCATCACACACCCACTCTTGCAACCTCGCAGCCACATGAATAATAAATCCCAGGTCCCCATCGAGGGCCCTATGCATGATTCGAAAACATGACACGTGTGCCCGTCATGCATATCCACCGTTCGGCGCCAATTTAGGGACAGCTGGATCTGGCGCGCTATGGTAAGCTCGGTGTTCCTTGTCTATGCTAAGGGTTTCCGAACAACAACAGACTCTGCAAAGCTACAATGTCCGCTGCCTCATATAGTCATCCGATGAGCTGCCATTACAGCAGACTAGGTTTTGGACGCTCGACTCCCTGTCTATCTCTCCCGTCTACCTACACAGTACGCGTCTGAGTCTTCTAAGTGCACACGATGAACATACAGCGTATGCTGGTGCAGCGAGACAACGTGTCATGCGCGGCCAGTGCCCTAACCACAGTGTCAACGGAGCAGGAGCGCCGAAAGCGCAAGGTGAAGCAGGAGTTGCCTCGCCCTCGTACAATGACATCGGCGGGCAGCGGTGTGAGGGGCGCCACCTCCCAGTGATGATGTCGTTGCCCGTCTTGCCCGCCCCAACTATCAGCGTGATTTCCAGACGTTGGCGCTCTACGGTCCCCATGGAGTGGGGTGTCAGCTGCCAGCACAGGAGGTTCTGACGCTCGCTGACGGACAGTGTCTGGCCGACACAGTAGTGGACTTCCATAACATGTAAGGCCCACGAATCGGTGTGTACTATACATGCTGTATGCTCTTTTTTTCGTATCTTGCCTGACAAGCCATATCGTGCATATGTGCTGTGTTCCAGACTATTGAACATAAGGTATCCGAAGCTGGAAGGAGGCAAAACCTGGTTTGCTCTTGACACAAAGGCGTTTACGTTCGCGACATCCCTGAACAAGGCTTGGCCCCTTGGCCATGCACCGTGTATTTTCGCACAGGACTACCTCGCCATCCCAGTGTATTACGAGTAAGGCGTCTACCCCTCGATACTCATGCTGTTGATAGTTGCCGGGTACCAGAGCAGTTGGTGTCGACACGCATTCCCTAACATACAACGTGCTTACATGTGCCAGGGGCCACTACTCGCTGGTCATAGCTACGAACCTCCGCACCATGGTCAGCGGGAAGCTATCCGAGACTGTAGAGGGCAGCGTGGAGCTAGTGCATTACGATAGTGCACAGCTGCACACCAAGATGCCGGAAGTGATGGAGGGCGTCAAGAAGTGAGTGGTGCATCTTGTACTTGTGCCATGCCCAATCTTGATAAATGTTGTTGATGCCAACATAACGACCACCGGTAACCTACTTCCCTTGCAGGATGTTGCTCATGTTGCACAAAGCTCAGCTGCCCACGGCCGACTGGAAGCAGGCAGAGGACCACTTGAAGTATGCCGACGTCCACATCATGCATGTGAGTGCACTTCATGTCGCAGTCATGTCGCGGACACAGTCTGGTTTGTCAGTCACTTTACGTGTGCGCTCTCATGTTCCGTGTCTGCTGGCAGCCGGAAGACATCCCACAACAGTCGAACGTGGTAGACTGTGGCATTTATGTGGGCATGTATCTCCACGCCCTGGTTTCGTCCGGCTTCTCAATCCTCAAAGAGTGGATGCCGTTCTACGACGTGAAATCGTGGGCCTACCGGCGCCAGCTCCGCGAGGAGGTGTCCCTCCACGCCACAGGTGACCTTATTGTCAAGCTATTTGGGGAGGGTGTGGATGTTCCCGTGCAGCCTCTTCCCAAGTTGGGAGAATATGGCGCCCTCGTCTTTCCCAAGGAGGATGAAGTCCGCACCGACCTAGCGAGGCAGTCAGGCATGATAACCCGGATGGAGCTAGGGGGGTACGTCGTATGTGCGGCTGTCATGGGCCTGGCACGTTCGCTGGGCATTTCAGAGGATCAACTGCTGAGTGGAGCGGCACACGAGCTTCAGGCACACGACATGCCTCTGCTGGCTCTATCCACGTCCAAGAACCACGTGGAGCACGCCGCATCTATGCGGACGCTCGACATGACCATCCACTCGACTCCCTGTCCGCTTCCACTGCCATCGTTCCCTTCTGCGCATCTCGATGGGTCGTCCATCATTCATAGTGAGCCGACACCACCATAGGTCAAGCCCGTGACAGGGGAGCAAGAGCTCCCAACCGCTCCCGTAACACCGGCAGCACCGCCGACGGTCTCGCGCTCTGCCAGGTATCGCACGCGTCAGGGGACTAGGACTGCAGCACGGGCCGTGCGTCAGACCAGCATGCCTGCCGCGTACGGTGGTAGGCCTGCATCCAGTCGCTGGACAGGGGTGAGTTGGTGCCCACGGGGCCGAAAGTGGGGGGTTACGATGGTGTGCGGCCCAGGCACTGGTCAGCAGATCAGGCTGGGTGCGTATAATGTGGAGCTCGATGCGGCGTATGCGTATGCCGTGGCGGCATTTATGATCAGGCGTAATGACCACATCCAGCACACGAAGGAGCTGTCGGACACGGAGAAGGCATCCCTGATCGAGTGTGTTCGCGACGACGTGCGTCATCTGGTCAAGGCACAGATGTGGTGGAGGTGGCGTCAGTGGAGGACAACAATGGAAGAGCTGGGCATTGCTCCTAGTACTCCCTTCCCCCTCAAAAACAATGGCGCTCGGTCGTCGGACAACAGCAGTGGTGATGACGACGTGGGAGGCAGGATGGTCCATGATGTGGAGGCGGTGGACGAGTAGGCGCAATGGACTGAAAAAATGGGTATATGTAGTGCCATGGCAGCATGAGCTGTGCCGTCATGGAAACTGGGCGAGGCTGATTGCTACACGGATGGCAGTACCTAGGTCGTTGGACGTGCACAGGAAGCTTTGTACTATGTGTGAACACCTTGTGATGCTAGATGTAGTTCTATCCCCTGGTGTGAAAGAGTGCGTACTGCATTGATGTCGCAATCTGGATGTCTTATAGTGGCGCAAAATGAATATCCTACGATGTCTGATTACATATGCACCTCGCGGATGACCCTTACTAGTTTAACAAAAGGTGTAGCTGATGTTGTTATGGTGCTGCCATGTGGAACAACAAATGACTCGACTGTATAACGAGATATGCGGATAACTTTGCGTCATGGTTGAGCCATATGGACAAAAGCCGCCAGATGACGAACGCAGTACGACGGACAAGTGATTGCCACGTGTAATGGGGGGGTACAGCACAGGCGTGCCCTTGGGTTGGACGCAGAATGCGTAAGTAGTGACCAATATGTAAGCCAGACTCATTCTTGCCCACAACTGTGTTCACGATGGACAGTTTCACAGTTTCGTCACGTGAGGGCAGAAGTCAGCGCGTGTCACAACCGCCTGCCTACCTATGGAACTCTTACCTTCTGCCTGGGAATGTTAGGCGTAAGGTGACGAAGAAGCCTCGTCTGGATGTTTCGAAACATGCCACCGAGCAGCAAGCAAGGGGTCCTCCCTCGCCGCCACGTGAGTGACCAACGTTTCGCCATGCTAATGCGTTTGATGCTTCGTCCATTCTACACCGGCTTGTGACATTCATGCAGAGTATGCTTGTATGTGCTTTGCGCTTGTCAGTTAACTCTGTTGTTTGTTTCGTGGTTTGAGATGCAGCCGTGACACCATCTCATGGGACTCGCGCGGACTCGCGTATGTTGCATGGGAGCACTTCAGAGGGTAGTTCCTCCTCTGCCCAGTCCAGCCGGCAGGTTGACGAGGCCGCTGCATCCAGCGGGAAGGCGGGTCGCAGGCGCAAGTGTCCCGTTCAAGACGTCATCGAGGGCTCTGCACAAGTGGAGGGGGAACCTGACGCACCCCCGGTGCCATCATCGGACGACGATCCAAACGAGGTTCTCCCAAATCGTAACCCACGCCGCACTCAAGACGAAGATGGTGCGGAAGCGGACAACAATACTGAGGCCGACGCAGAAGGGGACGACGCCTGCGCGGAAGGTGCTCCTAATGACACACCAGTCACGCGCGAGGAGCTGCATAGCATGAGGGAGCTCCATGAAGCCACGGCACGTGCGATTGCAAGGCTGGAGACGGCGTTCCTTGCGAAACCAAAGGAAGACGGCAAAAATAAGAAGAGGAGGAGGCGAAAGCGCGGCTCCGGCAAGGGAGAGCGCCGGAAGGCGCGGAGGGCACGCTCTACGTCCGATACGGCGTCCGATGAGGAGGGGGACTTCGACGACGAGGACGAGGGCCACCTTCGACACTCTACATCTGCCATTATGCAGGAGGCGCTCGACCTCCTCCCGGCCGACAAACCCTGGAAGGTAAGACTCGAGTGTTGTCGGGTCGTATATTGGATGGATTGTGCCATACACAGAGTGGAACATGCGTGGTGACTGATGACGTAATGCGTGGTCTTACATTGCAGGAGGTTTGTGAGCAGGCCCGCATCGAGCTGTTCATTAGGCACACCAACTCGCAGCTGACGTTCTACCCCAGCAGCGCAGCCAAGACATGGGCCATCTGCGCGGTCGTGGATAACCTGACAGAGAGCTACGCAAGCGTTGCTCTCGCTGCGTGCAAGGCACGTCGGATCGACCTGAACAGGTCGTTCAGCGACTGGAAGACTGGTGCGGCAGGAAGAGTTCGCGACATCTTGCTGCCTAAGATTGGACTGTTTCGACACGACCGAGACATGAAGAGTCCCTGAGCGATACGGGCGAGGCGCACCCTGTCCCGAATCCGAGATAGGGTCGGCCTTGGAGACGTGCCTGCGGGTAAGGACGAGAGGGCATTGCACATGCAGAGGTAACCGTTATTAAATGTGCACTTTGTGTGTGCGCGTTGTTGCAGGTAAGCTGACCCTCTCTCGGTGGAGTTGCGACAGTGACGGGATGTCGTTCGCGTCTGGGGCATTTACAGCATGCGCACGGGCGGCGTTCAAGCCAAGGATGGTGAACGGGACCATGACACTGAAGCTCTACCACATGGCATGGCTGGAGCACGTGGTGTCAGAACATTATAGCTTATGCTATTGTGTAGGCTATAGTGGGGTATCCCATAGGGGGTACAACCCAACTAGGGTTTCATATTTGTACTCGCTTCATTCATAGTTCACCTCATTCTCGTTCTAATTTCCTCATGGTATCGAGCAGGTTCCCCCGTGGGAACTGTGCCTAGGGCCCACCACATCGATCATTTTTTTTTCCTGCCCGAAGCGCGCTCGGCCCGAGTCGCGCTCCGGGCTCTTACGTCGTCGAGCCGCCCTAGCAGGCCTCCCCACGACCTACCTGCGGCCCCGCCGCCCTTTACTGTGGCTCGCGCCGCCCCTTCCCTGCGGCTCGCGCCGCCCTTCCCGGCCCGTCGGCGCCCTCGCGCCGCCCGTCCCGGCCCGTCGGCGCCCTCGCGCCGCCCTTCCCGGCCCGTCGGCGCCCTCGCGCCGCCCGTCCCGGCCCGTCGGCGCCCTCGCGCCGCCCTTCCCGGCCCCGCGCCGCCTGTCCCGGCCCGTCGCCGCATAGCCCGGCGCCTCCCTAGCGGCGTCGTGTGCCACCCTTACCCGCGGCCCTACCCGCCGCCCTACCTGCGGCCCTACCTGCAGCCCTACCTGCGGCCCTACTGCCGCCCTTACCTGCGGCCCTACTGTCGCCCTTACCTGCGGCCTTCCCGCCGCCCTACCTGCGGCCCTACCGCCGCCCTTCCTGCGGCCCTACCGCCTCCCTGCCTGCGGCCCTACCGCCGCCCTACTTACGGCCCACCCGCCGCCCTACTTGCGGCCCACCGGCGCCCTACTTGCGGCCCACCCACTGCCCTACCTTCGACCGCCGTGCCGCCCTGAACCAGCGCCGCCGAGCCGCCCAGCAGCAGAACCACCAAGCCGCCCGGCCACCGCGCCGCCCTGAACCAGAGCCGCCCAGCAGCAGAGCCGCCGAGCAGGCGAGCCGCCCAGCCGCCGAAACCGCCCTGCCGCTCAGCAGCCGAGCCGCCCTGCCGCCGAGCCGCCGAGCCGCCCTGCAGCAGAGCCGCCGAGCCGCCCTGCCGCCGAGCCGCCCTGCCGCCGAGCCGCCTTGCCGCCGACCGCCCAGCAGCCGAGCCGCCGAGCCGCCCTGCAGCCGAGCCACTCTGCAGCCGAGCCGCCCTGCTTCCCTACTTCCGGACCACCAGAGCTGCCCCGTCTGGTAAGCACAGCGCCTTCTCCCGCTGCACGGCCCTCCCCCCCCCCCCCCCCCCCCCTCACTGTTTGCACTGCTAGTCGTCTGTCGTCATGGCTACCCCTAGTGTCCTAGCTTTTGACGCTGAGGGTCGGGCCATTGACTTTGAGGTCTGGGTAGACGACCTGCAGCTGTTCTTACAGTGCGATAGGGCAGACGGCCTCTCTTTGTTCGACCTTACCTCTGGCGCTTCCCCTGCCCCTGCTGCTGACGCTGACGCCACTGTTTGCTCCCAGTGGGCCACACGCAACGCTGCTGCACGTCTTGCTGTGCGTCGCCACCTCCCTACCTCCGAGCGTGCGCACTTTAGTCAGTACAAGAGTGCTCAGACCTTGTACGACGCTGTAGTCGCGCGCTACTCCTCCCCTGCCACTGCTGCACTGAGCCGTCTCATGCTACCGTACCTCTTCCCTGACCTTGCTGCCTTTCCCACCGTGGCTGACCTCATTACGCACCTCCGCACTAGTGACACTCGCTTCCGCGCTGCACTCCCTGCTGACTTCTGCGCCAAGAACCCCCCCCCCCATGTACATCACTCTGTACTTCCTAGTCACTCGCCTTCCTGACTCCCTTCGAGTAGTCAGGGACCACTTTCTCTCAGTCTGTCCCACCACACTCACTGTCGACCTCCTCGAGAAGGCCCTCTTAGCAGCGGAGAAGAGTAAAGTCGCTGTAGGAGCCTCTCGAGGTGACCCGCGCACCCCCATCTTTGAGGGGTGTTCTCCCTCCCCCCTGCTGCCCTCTATTGCCTCTGCTGCTACGGCCGACCTCCTTCATCTTGAGTCGGTCGGTGCGGCGTCTGCCCCTAGCGGGAGACGCCGCCCTGGCAAGGGCAAGGGGGGCAAGGGAGCTGGAGGAGCGGGCGGTGGAGGTGGAGGTGGAGGCGGTGGGGGTAGTGGGGGTGGCGGTGGGAGTGGAGGTGGGGGTGGGGGGTTCGGTGGCGGCAGTGGAGGCGGAGGCGGCGGCGGCGGTGGCGGTGGGAGCAGAGGTGGCGGAGGAGGCGGCGGTGGAGGCGGCGGTGGAGGCGGCGGTGGAGGCGGCGGCAGTAGCGGAGGCGGCGGAGGCGGTGGGGGTGGCGGTGGAGCTGGTCGCGGGTCTTCGCAGAGGAGTGGCTCCGGTAGTGGCGCGCGCCAGCAGCAGCAGCGCGGTCGTGAGACCCTGTCCCCTCAGCAGCTCCGGGAGTGGTACACTGCATGCCAGCGGGGTGGGGGTTTTGGTCCGTGCACCTACGTCCTGCGCACCGGCGACCGTGCGGGTGAGCAGTGTGGGGGCCCGCACCCCACCCAGCGCTGCTTTGGCCGCCTGACGGACGCGTGGCGTCACCAGTTCCCAGAGGCCTCAGAGATTCCTCGCTGGGGCGAGCTGTCTAGGGCGAGTGTTGCCATCCTTGATCTTGACTTTAATGCTATTCTCTCTGCCATGTATGCTGTGTCTCATAGTGATGAGGGTGACTGCTACCGCTGTTTCCAGCCCGATCCGGGCATTGAGGCTGCTGCCCTAGGCGTTACACCACGGTCTTCCCCTTGCGCAGCAAGGGTGATGCCACTGAGGTGCTGATCGACTGGATCCGCGCGGCTCGTCTCCAGCTCAAGCGGAGCTTTGGCTCGGACTTCCCAGTTCTGCGTCTGCACTCGGACAGAGGCGGAGGGTTTTCCTCTAGCCTACTGCGAGCCTACTGTCGCGCACGAGGCATCCGTCAGACCTTCATGCTTCCGGACTCACCGCAGCAAAATGGGATTGCTGAGCGCCGCATTGGCATGGTCATGGACGTCGCTCGTACGTCTATGATGCATGCGGCTGCCCCCCATTTTCTGTGGCCGTTTGCGGTCAGGTACGCGGCGCATCAGATCAACCTCCACCCCAGGGTCTCTAGGCCGGAGACCTCCCCAGCCTTACTGTGGACGGGGAAGGTTGGCGATGCGTCGGCGTTCCGGGTCTGGGGATCTCGGGCGTTTGTCCGCGACTTGTCTGCGGACAAGCTGTCCCCTCGTGCTGCTCCTTGCGTCTTCCTGGGGTTCCCCCCTGACGCGCCTGGGTGGCAGTTCTACCACCCCACCTCTCGACGTGTTCTGTCCTCCCAGGACGTCACGTTTGACGAGTCGGTCCCCTACTACCGCCTCTTCCCCTACTGCACTCCGTCCCTCCCCCCACCCCCGCTCTTCCTTGTACCAGGTCCCCCCCAGGTAGACTCCCTCCCCCCTCAGGGTCCTGCCCCTTCAGGTGTGTCCCAGGTAGACGCACTCGAGCCTGTCGAGGTCACTGGTGACTCTGGTGCTGCTGGGGGTGCTGAGCCTGGGGGTGCTGGACCTGGGGGTGCGGAGTCTGGGGGTGCTGAGCCTGGGGCTACTACGTCTGGGGGTGCTGAGCGTGAGGGTACTGAGCCTGGGGGTGCTGAGCCTGGGGGTGCTGAGCTTGGGGGTGCTACGCCTGGGGGTGCTGAGCCTGGAGGTGCTACGCCTGGGGGTGCTGAGCTTGGAGGTGCTACGCCTGGGGGTGCTGAGAGTGGAGGTGCTCCGTTTGGAGGTTCTCCGGGTGCTTCTTCTCGCCGGGAGCCACTCTCTCCACAGGAGCTGCGCGAGTAGTTTGCCCGGCGCTGGCGCCGTACTGCTGGTGCTGGAGGTTCTTCGGCTGCTGAGGGTGCTGCGGTCGCGGGTCCCGGAGGTGCTCGTACTGGGAGTTCTGGAGCTGCTGGGCCTACGGGTTCGACTGGAGCTGGTGCTGCTGAGGGAGTTGGCGCTGAGACTACTGCTCGCGGTCCTACTGAGGGTGCTCGTGGTGTTGCTAGAGGTGCTGCTGGAGCGGGTGCTCCTGCTAAGGGTATTGTTGCTGTCCCTGCTGCTTCAGGCGTCGTCACGCGGCCTCGACCGTACTTTGTTCCACTCCTGCAGCAGGTTCTTGGTGTTCCTCCTTCTACTGGTCCTTCTTCTCCCTTAGAGTGTCCACAGCCTGTCCCGTCACAGTCACAACTACAGCCTGCCTCCCCTCTGCCTGCTCCTTCTCCCTATGCTGGTCCTACTGGAGGTCTTACTGAGCGTCGTGAGCCTGCGTCTCGTCCTGCGTCGCCTGTTAGAGCTGCTCGCGCTAGTGGTCGCGGTTTGCGCCAGCGTCCTCCTCCTGTCCCTGGCACGCACCGGATGTCTCTGCGTCCGTCTGCTGCTCCTCTGCGTGCCCTTTTGCCTTCCCCTCCTGAGTCCTCTCTTCCTGCACTTGCCGACCCTGAGTCGAACTCTCTTCGTGCTGCCAGTCCTACTGTCACGCGTCTCCTTCCTACTGTTGTCACTGACCCTTCTTTCGAGTCTACTGCTGAGTCTGCGTCTGTCTGTCCTCCGTCCGTCGGGGGTGAGTGTGCCCTTGGCACGGACGTTCTTGAGGACAGGCAGGAGGATTTCCAGTGTCTGGCAGCTGCTTCACCTCATCTCGTGTCCGTACTGCTTACCCCTGAGGGAGACCCGGATGCACTTGACATCCCGACTCCGCGCTCTTACGCGGAGGCGATAGAGGGTCCCTACTCCTCTCAGTGGCAGGCAGCTATGGATGCAGAGATGGCTTCCTGGAAGTCCACAGGCACCTACGTTGACGCTGTCCCCCCTCCTGGGGCGAACATCGTCATTGGCATGTGGATCTTCAGGGTGAAGCGGCCGCCGGGTTCTCCGCCTGTCTTCAAGGCGCATTACATGGCTCGTGGCTTCAGTCAGCGGCAGGGAGTTGACTACTTTCAGACCTTCTCCCCCACCCCGAAGATGACCACTCTTCGGGTACTGCTGCACATTGCTGCTCAACGTGACTACGAGCTCCACTCTCTCGACTTCAGCACAGCTTTCTTGCAGGGCAGCCTGCACGAGGAGATCTGGCAGCGCCGCCCACCTGGCTTCACTGGGTCTTTCCCTCCTGGTACCCAGTGGAGTCTCTGGCATCCAGTCTACGGTCTCCGCCAGGCGCCACGTGAGTGGCACGACACACTGAGGACTACGCTTGCGGCTCTTGGGTTTGCTCCTTCTACTGCCGACCCGTCGCTTTTTCTGCGCACCGACACCTCTTTGCCGCTGTTCTACATCCTCGTGTACGTCGAGGACTTGGTCTTTGCCACAGGTGACACTGCTGGACTCGCCTACGTGAAGTCCGAGCTGCAGAAGCGACACACGTGCACAGACCTGGGTGAATTGCGCAGCTACCTTGGCTTGCAGATCACCCGGGACAGAGCACGCCGCACCATTACCCTGACTCAGTCACACATGGTGCAGCAGGTCCTTCAGCGCTTTGGCTTCACGTACTCCTCGCCTCAGGCCACTCCTCTGCCTATTCGCCACTCACTCTCAGCTCTACCTTCGGATGAGTCCGTAGAGTCGAGTGGCCCGTATCCAGAGCTTGTTGGCTGCCTCATGTACCTGATGACCTGCACACGACCTGACCTTGCATACCCTCTTAGCATTCTTGCACGCTATGTTGCTCCTGGGAGACACCGACCAGAGTACATGGCTGCAGTGAAGAGGGTGTTGCGCTACTTGTGCAGTACGTCGGGCATGGGGCTAGTGCTTGGAGGGCAGAGTCCAGTGGTCCTCACTGGGCACGCGGACGCTTCTTGGGCTGACGACCAGGCTACGCAGCGGTCGTCACAGGGTTACACCTTCAGTCTTGGTTCCGGCTCTGTTTCGTGGCGGGCTACTCGCTCGTCTTCTGTTCTCGGCTCCAGTTGTGAGGCTGAGATCTACGCCGGGGCTATGGCTGCCCAGGAGCTTCGCTGGCTCACCTACCTGCTGACCGACCTTGGAGAGCCGCCTCGTTCTCCTCCAGTCCTGTACGTAGACAACAAGGCCATGCTGGCCTTGTGTCGAGAGCAGCGACTGGAGCATAGGACAAAGCACATTGCTCTCCGTTACTTTCTTGCTCGTGAGCTACAGCAGCGTGGACAGTTGTGGCTTGCGTACGTGGCCTCTGAGGCCAACACTGCTGATGTTTTCACCAAGGCACTTGCGCCTTGTGATCATCAGCGCTTCTGCACTCAGCTGGGTCTTGTGCCTGTCTTGCCTCACTTGCTCACTTCTTGACCTTGCTTGTACTGTCACATATATATACTCCTGCTCTTGCTTGCTTAGCCTCGTATATATATATATATATATATATATATATATATATGTGCTCTTGCATGTGAATTGGCCTTTTGGCCTTTGAACTTGTGCTCGGAATGTGTGGTGACTTTGTGATCCACCCTGAGCTTTGCTTTGCTTTGCTTGAGTGGTCTTGTGACCCCTTGTTCTCCCCCACTTTGCCTATGGGGGTGTGTCAGAACATTATAGCTTATGCTATTGTGTAGGCTATAGTGGGGTATCCTATAGGGGGTATAACCCAACTAGGGTTTCATATTTGTACTCGCTTCATTCATAGGTCACCTCATTCTCGTTCTAATTTCCTCACGTGGTACGCATACGCCTTGCAACTTTACATCACTTAAAGTACCAGGGAGAGTGTCCTCACGCGCGCGGATATGTGGTTTGCCGTGTGCAGGTGTCAGATGCAGTCATGCACTGGGAGGCGCGCCAGGGTCGCTTCGCCAACTCCGCAAGCTCCAACGCGCAGATCGTGGACGGCCTCCACGTCCTCGTCAAGGCTGCGGTTAGGGGGGCCATTGCGGATTTCCGGCCCGACTATGACGAGGCGTCCCAAAGCTGGGCGTGGGGCCGCCATGGTCTGTGCATCTCGGCCGACGGCATCGCGGCAGCCGATGCAGTGAGCGCGGAGACGAGCGTCAGCCGCAGGACTCCGCAGGCATAATCGGTCGAATTTCGGGAGGCGATGCGAGGCATCGTTAGCTGGTGCCTAGAATCGTAGCTAAACCATTTGCCTAATGCGTGTGGGGCGGCGTTGGATGGGAACCGTGGCAGGCCGTGTGAGGAGGCTATCACGCTTGGGATTTGGTATGGCATGAGCCGCGTGTTCTAGTGATTGTGGTCAATTGTGTGTCTGCATTGAAGGAACAAGAAGATATGAACGATTTATCACGGGAAGTCGTGAGCAACGGGGAAACATAACCCGTCACCCATTTTGCAGAAAGTGTAACGAGGCAGACAATTACAGCCATTGGCGATGGGTTACAAACGCGGAATGCGGTTCGGATGTGTGCCGTTCGATGCGGTTAGATATGGACCGCGATTCGGTTCGAGACGGTCCAAACCAGCTTATCGTGGGGCTGTGCTTGGCGAGCCCTAGGCCTACTAGAGCCGTAGATGCAAGTACAGCGGCAACCCGGTCAACCGTTAGATAATGGTGTGGTGGACGGTCGAGGGCATGACAGGTGGGCCAGCACACCCGGCTTCATTTTATGAATACAACGGACACGTGTGTCAATATCAACGGACGGTAATAATTTCACGTTGGCATTGGTGAGATCCGTGTGGCGGTGGCGGATGCGATGTATCGTCAATGCGTGTGTACGTGGACGGTCGGATGCACTGGTAGAGTATAGGTGTAGTAATCAAGAGACTAGTTCCAGCCGTACACGTTGCCATAATTCAACAGCATCCGCCATATGCACGTGGTGGGATGGCGACGTGCTGTATTTATTGTCGACCAATGGGTGGCAGGTCTTATCGTAAGATGGCGCGTGGGCATTGGTTACAGTAGCGGACATTGAACGGTGTGGATGCGATCCCAGGTTATTAGGGGTCGTCCACGTGAAGGCTGTTGGTTGGACAGGACTGTGGCTCGAGTCGCATTGTACTGTACGAGTAATGTAACTTAGGGTATGGCATGATGACGCCATGGTCGCCACGTGTATGGTTCCTATAAGATCGTGTCTAATCGTGGCATTTGTTATTCACCCGACGGAGGAAACCCCGTTGTGACTTGTGCGTGACTTGCATGTGACCGACCCGTGACGGTGGTTGTGACGCGGGGGAAGCTTTTCCGTGACATTTCCGTGACATCACCGTCACATTGGATGTGACGGTTGTCTTGGCACTTCCAACCATCACCTTTTTACCCCCAAAAACCGTATACGAAAATGTGACGGAAATGTCACATTTTCGTCACTTCTGGCCCTTGCTTTTTCCGCGATGCCCATCCACCAGATCCTAGATGTGGTTGCACATAATGGTGAGGTGAGAATGATGCCGCAGAGCAGACATTGCATCTGATCCTCTGGTTCCGCATCCCACTTCGGCTTCCCCCTCGATTCCTCCTCTCTTCTCTAAAAAATAAGTATTTTTCCCCACCCACCCATCAGATTCTAGACGTGGTTGATTTTCTGCCCGGCCCCATCTGGCACATCATCTTCCGCCACCTGCTGCTGCCGCCGACTGACTCCACTGAGCTGCATAATCAGGGTAACCCCTTGGGCGAATTGCAGCAGAGAGAAGGCAACATCTCATGTGTTGATGATACCAGACCCCTTTCTGCCAGCAAGCAGCATGAGGAGAACGCGAAGTGATTTGGCTCCTCCTGGCCTCTGTTGCGCTGTGCCATGGCCAGCAAGAGGCTTCTTCACCATGTTATCTCCTTCTCCGTGAGTCACTGACTGCTTCTCAATTCCAACCACCTACTTCTCCTCCGCCATCTCACCTCCTTCTCTAAGAGTGCTCTGACGTTTCTTCATTCTATCATGCACCCTCCTCTTCACAGCATGCTATATCAGTAGGAGTTGTTTTTTTTTTCCAAATTTCTCAGAACACAAGCTCTGATGAACCGTACTGACTCTACCGATGCCCTCTACCCATTTGTCAAAGATCACAGTATGGAAAAGTTCCGCTCTCTGTGTGTGCAGGAGCTGGAGCCTATCTCCCTCGTACAGACCACGCAAGATCCCGAGTGGAACAAAACGCTTTTCTGGTTCCTTCAACAGTCAGGTCACAAGTCCCTTGACCTCGATTTCAGGAGCCTAAAGGATCTGCAGACAATCGGTGATCTTATAGCATCTTCTTCTCACTCCCTCACAAGAGTGAGCCTGGAAATTAAGGAATCTGCCAGCCCAGGGGAAATTAACCACTTCAGGACTGGGCAGATCTATCCAGCCTTTCTTGAGAAATTTGGCCAGTTGCAGCGGCTGAAGCTAGGCTGTGGACGGTGGAGCTTGAATGCTGCATGGTTCAAGGCATTAATGAGTCTGAGCATCGAGTACGTGTCTAGCTACGGAGACGACTATTTTGTCCTGTCTTCCATCTCACCGCAGCTACACGAATTCTCACTTACCCTCACCAGTCATGGCTCTAACATCCTTGATTTCGAGTTCACTGTTGCTCGAGTCATTACAGTCAGTTTTAGGAACCGAAATCTCAAAGCCCGTTTCTCCCTTCCGGCCTCTTTAAAGACCCTTTCTCTCACAGCGGCGTCT
Organism: Closterium sp. NIES-65; assembly: GCA_948144175.1. Classification (NCBI taxonomy): domain Eukaryota; kingdom Viridiplantae; phylum Streptophyta; class Zygnematophyceae; order Desmidiales; family Closteriaceae; genus Closterium; species Closterium sp. NIES-65. The sequence goes on along the minus strand of CANXME010000343.1, from coordinate 1,008,922 downwards.
CTTCACGTCAACTGCAAATGCGACAGCGCCCTCTCTCTCGACTCTCTAAAACTAGTTGGCCGCCACCAGCTCTCCATATCTTCGCTCCCATTGGCGTCCGCTGATCTTGCAATTTTGAACAGACCCGCCACCAACGAAGGGGCCAACGAAGAGACCGACCCGCCGTCAGTTCCGCTTTCAGGTTCCGACTCTCGGCTTGCCTTGACGAAGCTGCTCAGCAGCATAGCGCCTACAGTGGAGACGTTGCTGGTGAGGCATGACTAGCCTCTTGAGGACGTGGATGCAGAGTGGAGCCGCCTGCACTGCCTTGGGATTGGTGTGAGGGGCAACAGCGCTGAAGAGAATGAAGAAGGCAGCAGGCAGTAGAGGATGAAGAAGGTCCTTACGATTTGCCGAACAGGGGCAGTAGGCGAGAAGTGATCAGGCCTCCTTTCATAAATGCTCCAGCCTTTAAGTTTTTTTACTTTTCGACGCGACAGTTTCAGCCGGAGACGCTGGCGTCGCTGCGCAGACACTTCACTTCCCTCGCATGGTACCACATTGTGGGTCAATTGTTTCTCTGGGAGGGGAAGGCGGAACAGCGGAGCAAGGAGCCCTTGGTGTTGGCATTACCCTCTACCGAGGTGCAGGATGATTGGACCATGAGGTTCCTTCAAGATTTTTGAGCTGCTTTTACTCTGAGAGGAGGTGGGAGAAGGTGAGGCAAGGTAGTGAGGGGGTGAAATCGAGTGAGGGAGCTGTGTGGGGTGAGGTGTCTCCAGGGTCGAGCAGGAAGGGCACTAAGTATGGATTGTAGTGATGATAATGCTGGTGTCAATGGGGTTGATGTGGTGGTGGAATTGGTGGTGATGGGATGGGTACGGGGCGCTGACAGTGCGGTATGGCTGCGACGAGTGTTGATGGTGGTGTCAGAGCTCCTCTTGCTGCTGCTAGGCGAGTGCATGTGGTGCCACATGATGCGGCCGGTGTGGTGTTACCACCTTGGTACAACAGATCATAGAATAGAGAGTACGGGTGGATAGAAAAGAAACCTCAAAGGCAGCAGAATTTAGGATCTGCGCAAACTTTCTTGGATTGATAGTCAAGTGTACTATGTGGGCTTTGTTCATCCCCTCTCCTGTAGTGAATAGCTAGCCAATCCTTATATTTGCTGGAAAATAATGCATATGTACTCGCAAGGGAATTATGCATGGAACCTAGTACAGTAACGCACCACCTGCCTCTGCTTGCTTGCCAATTGCGTAATAGCCTGCTGCGGACTAAATCTTTTCCTCTTTATGTTCCTCTTTTTCTTCATTCCTCAATCTCCGACGAGTCGCTTTAGCCTTGTCGAATCCCATCCCGTAGGCGTCACTACATAATTGGCCTCTAGTCATGGGGATGCAGGTGTGAAAGAGAGAATGGTTGCTCTCGAACTCACACAGCCCGCGGCTACTGAGAATCCTCACCAGGTGAGCGTGATGCCGCAGACAGTGTCATCTGACTTCTCCGTTTCCTCGCGCTAACTCGCCTGGTCCTATTCCACTCCCGCTGTCCCTTCCTCTCTCATATCCACTGCTTCTCTCACAACACCCATCAGAGCGTGGACTTGGTTGATCTGCTGCCCGGTCCCATCTGGCACATCATCTTCCGCCTCCTGCTGCTGCCACCGGCTGATCCCACTCATAAGCAAAAGCTGGACGCCTCTTGTGAGGAGTTATCATTGAGGGGAGCAGTGAGCAGCTTGTGTGACTTCATTGCTCTGCAGCAGCAGCAGCCTGATTCGCCATTCTCATTCAAGATTGAAGAGGACGACGAGTACCGTCCCACTATGAATCCACTTTCTGACAGGGAGCTGTATGAGCAAAACGCCAAGCGCTTTGGCTCCTCCTGGCGCCTGCTAAGCCGTGCCATGGTCAGCAAGAAGTTGCTCCGCCATATCATTTCCTTCTCCGTGAGTGCTTTGCTTGCTTCGCATTCAACAATAACAATCTCTGGTGCAATGTTTCTCATGGCATGATGGGAAATCGGGCTCTGGCTTTTCCTCTCTTTTGTGGATGCAGGAGGTGAAGCCCATATTCCTGAATTTCAATGACCAGGAGCTTCGTTGGAACCGAGAAATCTTTTGGCTCCTTCAACAAAGAGGTCACGCTTCCCTCAGCCTCACTTTCAGCAGCTCCATGGATCTGGAGCGCCTCCACCGGCTGAAGGCATCCTCTTTGCACTCCCTTACCAGCCTGTGTCTTAAGGTCAAGGATAGTATAACCAGTTAAAAATCCATCCATTTCGAGCACCTCAATGTGGCCTTTCTCGAGAAGTTTAGTCAGCTACAGTAGCTGAAGCTAGGCCGTGGGCTTTGGCAACTAAACAACGAAAAAGCAACATCGTTGAAGGCACTACGGAGTCCGACCATTGAGCATTTGAGAAGCTGCAGCTATGACTATAACTTTCTGTCTTCCATCACACCGCAGCTGCATCAATTCTCCCTCTCTTACCCTGGACATCTCATTCCTAGCCTCAAACTCGACTTCTCTGTTGCAAGGGTTATCAGAGTCAGTACTGCACGGCAATTGCTTGCCGTTGACTTCTCTCTCCCTCCCAATTTGAAGGAACCCTCTGTCATAGCCGACGAGCTGAAGGTCAACTGCACGTGCACCAGCCCTCTTCATCTTGACTCCTTGATTCTAATTGGCCACTTGCAGCTTGAAGTATATTCACTCCAGTTAGCTTCTGCAAAAACAGTCTTCTTAGACGGACCAAACACCCAAGGAAAGCACCAGCATATGGGGGATATGCTTTCCTTGACGCTGATTCTCAGCTCCATAGCGCCAACTGTAGAGAAGGTTATAGTGACGCATGGCTTGCCGCTAGAGGTGTCTGCAGAATGGACGTGCCTGTGCTCCCTCGGGATCTGCATGAGAGGCAGGAGAGTCGGTGGTGGTTGGAATGATGACATGGTTACAGTGGAGGATGCTGGACGTTTGTTTCTCCAGAGGATGGGCATTGGTGGAGAAGGAGAGAGAAGCACCAGCAGCACCAGTGAGCACCAAGGCATTCGCCCCCCTTTCATCAATGCTCTTAATCTACAGTCAATTTTCTTCGCCACGCGACACTGGCAGTCCAGCACTCTAGTTTCTTTGCGCATGCAGTTCCCTTCTTTGGCGCTCTACTGCATTGTTGGGCGGTCGTTCCGGTGCGAAGGGGAGGGAGAGAACCGGAGAAAATAGCCTGTAGAGCAGGACAGGCCAGATCATGATGCTTCCAATGAGCCTGCAGTGTGGGTGTTTCCAGGACGTGCCCTACACACCGTACAGCAGGAATTCATGGAGTAGGATGATAAGATCATGCAAGTCCTTCAGAATCTTTGAGTTGCTTCGTGTTTTGATAGAAGAAGGGCAAGACCAGCCGGGGTAGTACCGGTAGGTGTGAGAAGGGTATGTACCGTAGGTGTGAGGGGTGCAAGTGGCGGGTGTGTGCACGGAAGAGCAGAAAGGGTGTTGTGTTCTGTGATGTTTGCAGTGGTGGCAACACTCGCGTGAAGAGTGGTGTGTGTGGTCGTGGGGGCGTGGTGGAAAAGATGGGTGCAATTGGTGATGGGCAGAGCAATGGGTGTTAGCAGTAGGGTAGGGTGGTAGTAATGGTGGACATTTGCAGTGTCCAGGCATTGTTGTTCCCGCCGCAGCTGCCTCCCCTGTTTGCTGCTGGTTGGCAGGGCGCATGCTAATGGTTGAAGTCAGTAGAGGAAAGGAGAGCAGATAGTGAGGCGAGGTGTTAGAGAGGAGGAAAAGGAGTTCAGAAGGAAATATTTTGCTAAACAAGCCCAGATTGTTGATGTCTATGTACGTGTAAAATTGTTTGGCTATAATATTTTATAGAACATATTGTACATGACGGCAACTGCATCGTATGTTGTACATTAATCAATACCACACTGTCCATTCTCTCCCTCACGTTTTTTTGTTGCTTCTGTGCATCTTCCACCATTGGCATGTCTACACAACTGCATGCTAGAGGCTATTATAGGAGTATGTCCTCCACAGGCTCCTTTTGTACTTCAGCATATAAGCCTCATCTGTATCAGTGAGAGTTGAGTCGACCCAGACCTTGTACACACCAATAAATGAATGCTAGAGGCTGTAACGACAGTAAGTCCCCCAGAGGCTGCCTTTGTACTTGAGCATATAAGCCTCATCTGTATCAACACTGTACCCTTCAACCAACTCCCTATTCACACTGTGCATCTTCTCCCTCACATTCTTCGGCTGCCTCCCCCCCCCAACTATTGCTCGACACCCCGCTCCTCCCCTTCCTCACATGCACCACAGGGGTCTCAGCCATTTCTTTCCCCTACTTCTCTTGAGGCGCCTCAAAAGGGGTCTCAGCCAACTCCTTCCCGTGCTTCTCCCAGTAGAAGGAACGACATGCGATGCAGTACAGGGCGAGGGAGGGATAGGATTCACGAAGGAAAGCAAGGGTTTGCTGCTTGCATGTGCGGGTGGGGAAGAATATCGCTTGCAAGTTTGGAGCCCTTATAAGAGGGGGTTTTCCTACTTGCTCTTCCTCCTCCTCCTCCTCCTCTTCCTGCTCCTCCTGCTGCCGCCACGGCCGCTGCTGCTGCTGCAAAATCCTCTGCCTTTGATTCCGCTCTTCAAACTCCTCCACTGTAACCTCCTTCTCACCATCATCCCACCACCTCTCCACCTCCAGATTCATTTCAAACCGCTCCTCATTCTCCACGCCAATCCCAAGGCTGCGAGGCAGCTCCACTCTGCGCCCACCTTCTCTATAGAGAAGATGGCTTCTTTGGGACCCATTCACCAAGAAATTCTTGGTGATCAGGGAATGCAAGTTCATGGAGAACTTCATGTACAAAGATTGGAAGGCGGAGAATGAGGCGAAGATAGGCGTGCGGTTTGGGGAGGTGAAGAGTTCCGGTTTGGAGCATGTGGAGCTGCCTTTGGAGCTGAGCAGCGGTAGCACAACCACGAGGCAATCCTCCCTTGTGAATGGGGGAGAGGAGGCCAATGATGCTGAGGAAGAAGAGGAGGAGGTGCAGCAAGTGAGCGAGCGTGCACCGTCACTCCCTTCCCGCACTACAAGTGCTCCACGGATTCGAGCCACACCGCAGCAACGCCAAGGCCTTCAAGTCCCTGCAGCTGAGGAGGAAGGAAGGGGGAAGAGGAGAGTTCAACCCCCTAATAGGCTGACCTATGATGCGCCGGGAAAGCAGGGCAAGACAGCCCTGGCCGGAGCAGCAATGATGGTCGGAGACGACAAGGAGAGTGACTACGAGGAGTGTGCCTTCGCGTTCTTCTCCCCGGTGGAGATGCCGGGAGAACCAGCAACTCTCAAGGAGGCTTGGGAGAGTAGTGATGCTGAGGAGTGGAAGAAAGCCATGGAGAGTGAGCTGAAGAGCATCGAGGAGAACGACACGTTTGAATTGGTGGAGCTACCGGAGGGGCGTACGGCGATAACGTCCAAGTGGCTCTTCAAAATCAAGGCGGATGCCGACGGCAAGATCGAGCGCTACAAGTCTAGGCTTGTAGCCAAGGGGTACCAGCAGAAGGAGAAGGTGGACTTCAAGGAGCTGTTTGCCCCTGTGGTGAAGCCGACGACACTGCGAACCCTATTCGCGGGAGCCGCCATCAAAGGATGGGTAGTAAAACAAATGGACATCGTAACGGCATTCCTCAACGGCATCCTTGAGGAGGAGATTTTTATGGCACAGCCAGAGGGGTTTGATGATGGTAGTGGCAGAGTGTGGAAGCTGAAGAAGGCCCTCTATGGGCTGAAGCAGGCCCCTAGGCAATGGTACATGAAGCTACGCGAATTGTTGGAGGAGATCGGCTTCACTCCCTCAACGGCCGATCACTCCTTGTTCATGCTTGGCGAGGGGGAGCAGAGGAGCTTCATGATGGTTTATGTGGATGACATTCTCATATTCTCACCCTCCTCTGACCTTGTGAAGGAGGTGATGCTGAGGCTGCATGACAAGTTCAAGTGCAAGTCCCTTGGTGACGTGAACTTCTACCTTGGGCTCCACATCGAACGAGACGTGGAGAAGCGGAGCATGCGAGTGCACCAACGAAAGTACCTGGAGGCGTTGGCTGCCAACTTTGGCCAGAGTGAAGGTCATATGGCTACTCCCTTTCCCTCTGGGTTCAAGTGTGTGAAGGGACCAGAGGAGGAGAGCGTTTGTGAAGAGGAGAGGCGCCGTTTTCACTCGTTGGTGGGCAGCCTCATGTATGCGGCGGTAAACACCCGACCGGACGTCGCATTTGCTACCGGGCAGCTAGCTAGGGTAGTGCAATGCCCTAATGAAGAGCAGGTAGCAGCTGGAATGAGGGTGGCCAAGTATCTTGGCCAAACACCGACCGTTGGGTTGCAATACTCGGCGGCGGCACAAAGGCGCCAAAAGGGTGCGGATGGTGTTGAACCCGGGCGTTTGTTCCTCACCGCCTACTCCGATGCTTCATATGCATCGGAACCAGAGGACATGACAAGTGTGGGAGGCTTCATATGCTGTGTTGGTGGAGGCCCAACTGCTTGGGAGAGCAAGAAGCAGGTTGACCAAGCTTTGAGCTCGGTGGAGTCCGAGTACATGGCACTCTTCCGTGCGGTACGGGAGATTGTGTGGCAGCGGTGTTTGTTGGCTGAATTGGGGGAGGAGCAGCAAGAACCTACCCCACTGTACTGTGACAGCCAGGGTGCCATTGCTCTTGCTAAGAACCCTGTGTTGCATGGACTCACGAAGCACATGAGGGTGAAGTGGCATTGGACGAGGAGCATGGTGGCCGCGGGTGAAGTTGAGTTGCGCTACGTGAAGACCACGGGGCAGCCGGCTGACATGATGACCAAGAGGCTGGTAGAGCAGCAGCATTGGAAGTGTTGCAAGCTGGCTGGGATGGCTCTGAACTAAGAGAGCAAGATCCTAAGGCCAACAATCCGAGGGGGAGTTTGTTGGTGCAACCCTAAGGTTTGCACTCGGCTTGTTGTCCGTGTGCGTGCATGCGTGTGTGCATGGAATGGAATGAGTGCATGAAATAAATATATTTTTTACGCTTATAATAGTGTGTGAATGATGGGTCATGATGTCAAGTGTGTGTGTCAAGTCAATAGCGAATTATCGCTAGTCGCGTGTAACGCAGTCGTTTTGTGTGTCCCGCGTGGTTTCTATTTTGTCGTGCGCGGTTTCTATTTTGTCGCTCGTCGAACGTTCGGCGTGTCGCAGGTGTGTGCAGCAGACCCATCAAGAACTCAAGGATGAGTTTGTGATGAAGAACCCGAGCCCTGGTGTCAACATTCAAGTAATTGCGAAGCCCGCGAAAAAAAAGGTACACCCCAAGATATTGAAGATAGTTACATTACTTTGTGTAGTGTAACATTTCACTTGGTGTAGGCCCTAATGAAGGGTAGTTTCGAGACCCTTCATGGTTGGGGACAGTGTGGCACTGTTCCACATCACTGTACCTCAGCTCTTGGGGTTTGTAGGAGCTGGGAGTCATTCCCAACTCGAACCTCTCCCTAACTCTTCCTATCTTGTGTTCTAAGACTATAGTGGCTGCCATAGTGCCGTTCGTTCAAACCGACGCTGTATCGTCAATACTTGGTCAAATCGTGTGATCTAAATTGCCTAGTGTAGGCAACAATAAGACGCTTTAGATCCAAGTTGAATCAAGTCATTTGAAGCTATGACCAGAACGCTATGAACGTTTGAAGCCGCTGTGCAGAAATCCGACTGTGCACTCTATCTTTCGTTTTAGGCACATTGGAGCCTACTGTGACTACAACAGAGATAGAAACGGTCATGACGATACCCTTTGGTGAACTTTTTTATGAAAATTTTGTCCCATCATCGCAAAAACAACGGGGGTGGAGGGGTAGCGTTTAGTTCAGCTGCGTCAAAGCTGCTTGGCGTAAACTGACTAAAGGGTTAGGCCATACCTACCGTGGAGCTACTTTCAAGGTTGGCGCTTCGGGATTTAGCTGTAAGTCAGAAACGTGATGAGGGATTGAGATTGCGTGCAGGAGTTTCATTGGCTATCGATTCAAAGCTACGGAAAAGCTGTGCTTGTGCTTCGTGGATTTTGTGTTTTTGGGTTCGCCCATTTCGCCCAAGATGGGGTTACTGCAGGAATTCTCTCATGTTCTAATCCTCGCTGAGAAATCTCGCGTTCTGCTGTGCAGGGTTTTTCTTTTGGTAAATTAAACGGCTATGTCTGTAATCTATAAATGGTAAAATAGGTACAAATTCGACAAATTTGATAATTTAGTTTTGCTGTTCGGAATGTACAATATTAACTACGAATGCTACCCTTGTTATAGTGCATTTATTGTCAGCACTGCACGCAAAATTATTTCACTGCTTCATCCAACATATAATTGGATTCGTTAGCAGGCCCTCATATATCAACATAAAACACGCTGATTACGCTGAATTTGTAGCTCTGATTTTCGTTTTCACCGTGAAATCAGCATATGCTTCAATTTTCCACTGAAATTTCAGTATAACCTCATTTGCAACACAAACCATTTTGTGTGTTTCTGTACAAGTTACACTGACGAATCAGTATAGTTCAGTAAGTCACACTGAATCGGACTTGACCGCGTGGGGGGGGGGGGGGGGGGGGGTAAGCGACTTACAGACTGTACCTTCACGTGATTCACGAAAACCCACCCCTCCCACACACTTGGAATTTTATCACATGCGCTGTACTTACAGCTTGTGCGCGCCGAACTGTTCTGCAGCGCTGGAAGCCATCACAACGAAACAACTGTAGTATAATTTGCGACTGCCCAATCAGCATACAGACAACACACCACTGGAGGCAGGGTCGACGCCAACACGCCATACAGGATGGCAGTGGGGTGGGGTGTGGAGATTAACTCTACAACGGTAGTGAGCTAGACTACAGGGGTTGGCACGAACTACTAGAGGTGATCTTAGCTTTGCTTAGTTCCTTAGTGTTTGCACATTCACGGAAGAATTTGGCAAGAGTTTTCACTAGCAAAGTTGGAATTCCAGAATAATCAAGAAGCAATGACAACAATGTCTACATCAGGCACCTAGCAACCCTGCAGCCAGCCTGGTCGACCGCCAGCGCAGCTCGGTCGACCGCCTGCCAGCATTGCGTAGAGGAGCCGCGCCAGCACTGCAGAAGGGCGACCTGCCAACAAAGCAGGTCGACGGCATGCCCCGTAGAACACAGCAGTGCGCGCGCTCACAGGTGTGCGCAGACGATTGGCCCGACTTGCCTCGTTGGGCATCCGTCGGCTGTTTGTCTGCGCCTGACGAGCCACATCGACTTCAGGATACCAGCCCGAAGTCGCCTGCGCCATCGCGATCTCGACGACTCGTCGAGCAGGTTACCCGGTCGACCTGGTCGACCCCTGGTGCTCTGGTCGACTCCCGGGTGCCTCCCGTCGACCACTGGGTCCCTCTGGTCGACCACCGGGCGCTCCTGGTCGACCACACCTCCCGTCAAGCTACCCCTTGGTCGACGGACCCCTTCCGTCGACCAAAACTGCTCTGTCGACCTCCCGGTCGAACTGCAGTTCGACGGGATGCTCCATGGACCTCCCCATCGAACTGTAGGTCGACAGACTGCTTCGTCGACCTCCCGGACGGCTCACCCGTCGCCCAGGCCAGTCAGGTGCAGCTGTCGAGCATCCTGGTCGACAGCAACACCACAGTGGTCCGCTGCAGCTTGACGTAACCTGTCGAGCAGTTATCCCACTGTGAGCAGTCGGCTGCTACTTCCGTACATCCGACCAAGTTGTCAGCGTTGCCCAAGCGAGGGCGGGGCCAACACTTCATTCCCGTTAACATGGGGGTCTCGTCATCTTGCCACGAAAGACAGACAGGGGTGGTCCAAGATGCCTCTCCATGGCGGCTCGGGAGTGTTGGAAACAATCGGTCCTAAGCGCTGCCAGAATAATATATACCGTCATACCCCGGCTATACCCCCATGGGGGGCACTAATAAAACGTGTTTTTTTTAGGGGGTGGGCTTATAATATAGTAATTTTATAAGCGCCGGGGCTTATACAATGACATATATGAAATCTAGTTGTTTTCACTTCAAAATGTTCATCTTGTCATTGCGATTTCAATCGAGTCAAGATCATAGTGGGTGTGAAGAAGAATCTCGCGTACGTTTGCAAACTGCCAACACACACAGCCAGAATGAGTCATTTCGCCCCATGACAGCTCATTCTGACTGGACGCGCAGTCAAATGAGTCGCGCGAAGGTGGGGCAGTGAGTCGCGCGAGGGTGAAGGGTCGAAATTTTATCAAGTGAGGATGCAAATAGTGTGTTTCGCTACAGAGATTCCAGTAACTTTATAAAAACTAATACAAATGGTGGCTCTTATAATACGTAAGCCTTCAGGGGGTGCGCTTATAATCGAGCACCGGATATAAGCGCCACACGCCAATTAAAAGCGCCAGGCGCTTATCCGCGGGTGGCTCTTATATCCGGGGTATGACGGTAATTCTATATATTGTTTTGTAACTGCCTCTAGTGTAGACTACTGTAGTTATATAATGTTCTGTTTGGTGGTGCACCTTTCTTCTTGCCTATTTGTACTGCTCGCTCTATAGTGAAACCCTCTTTTCTCCTCTTTTTCAACATTCTCGACTTCTCTCTAACTCAACTCCTCGAACTCAACCAAGGCTCCTAAGCTATGGCTCCTAAGCCTAACTCTCACTAGGACTTTGATATGTTATCAGAGCATGTTCCGCTCCTGGACTCTTGCTTCCGCTGTTACTGAGTGTACTGCACGCCCCGTGGTGTGCCCTACTGACGTGGCCTCGCCGCCCTTCGTCGCGGCCCCGCCGCACTGCTTAAGCGGCCCCGCCGCCCTACTGTCGCAGCCTCGCCGCCTCTCTGCTGTCGCGGCCTCGCCGCACTACTGTCGCGGCCTCGCCACCCTCCTGTTGCGGCCCCGCCGCCCTACGTTGCGGCCCCGCCGCCCTACTCTGCGGCCTCGCCGCCCTACGTCGCGGCCTCGCCGCCCTTCACTGCGGCCCCGCCACCCTTGCTACGGCCCCGTCGCCCACTTGCGGCACGGCCCCGTTACCTACCAGCGGCCCCGACCAGTCGCCGCCCTCAGCTGCGGCCCCATCGCCGCTCTCACCTGCGGCCCCGTCGCCGCCCTCAGCTGCGGCCCCGCCGCCCTCTGTTGCGGCTCCGTCGCCGCCCTCAGCTGCGGCCCCGTCGCCGCTCTCACCTGCGGCCCCGTCGCCGCCCTCAGCTGCGGCCCCGCCGCCCTCTGTTGCGGCCCCGTCGCCGCCCTCGGCCCCGGCCCCGTCTCCTACACCTGCGGCCTCGCCACCAGAGGCCTCGATGTCACCTGCGGCCCCGCCACCTGAGGCCCCGTCGCCACCTGTGGCCCCGCCCACCCTTGCGGCCCTGTCGCCCACTTTGGCCCCACCCACTTGCGGTCCCGCCCCCCCCCTTCTTCCCGTCACCTGTCGAGGCGACCTGAGGGGGCCGCCTGAAAGGGGGGGGCAGTCGTCGCCCCCTCTGCCGCTTGCTTTGGCGCCCGGGGAGGCCGTGCGTCGCCCCCCCCCCCCCCCCTCCCTTCTCCTCCTCCTTTTGTTCCCTCTGCTGCAGCTGCCGCTGGGGGGGAGGGTGTGAGAGTGTGGGGGAGCCCGGGGAGGGACTGGGGGTGGCGGGTGTGGGGGTGATGGGTGATGTGTGGTCCCCTGGCCCTACGGCCCCATCCTCCTCCGTTTGCCCCCCCCCTCTGCTGCTCCTGCAGCAGTGTGGGAGGGGGAGGGGGAGGGGGAGGATGAGGGGATGTAGGTGGTGACCAACCAGAGCCTATCACCTCCTCTCCTCTCTCTCTCCCTCTCTCTCTCCTCCTTGCCTGCCCTCTCCCGTTCTGCTGCTCACTCTGCCTCGTGTACCCCATTATGGGGGCGTTGACTACACATTCTTCCCTACAGGCACTTATGGGGGCGTGTCAGAATAATATATAATTCTATATATTGTTTTGTAACTGCCTGTAGTGTAGACTACTGTAGTTATATAATGTTCTGTTTGGTGGTGCACCTTTCTTCTTGCCTATTTGTACTGCTCGCTCTATAGTGAAACCCTCTTTTCTCCTCTTTTTCAACCTTCTCGACTTCTCTCTAACTCAACTACTCAGACTCAACCAAGGCTCCTAAGCTATGGCTCCTAAGCCTAACTCTCACTAGGACTTTGATAAGCACCTCTGTCGTGTCGAAACACTAAGGCACAAGCGAAACAGAGCATATCGAGGCACCAGCGAGTCAACCCGCGGAGGTTGAAGTAACCGCTGGAGGTTACGGGAAAGTCAAAGGTCAGCGATCTTTGACTTGACAAATACAGCGCGACAGCAAGGACACACAACTGATTCGACATTGAGCAGTTGCCCGAGTCGCACTGTATCGAGCCGCAACAGTAAAACAGTTGAATTATATCTCTTCGTATTCCTTGTACTCTTATATAAACCTTTGTACTTGCTTGTTTTAATCAACTTAATTTGCCCTCACATACTAGCGCAAGGTGGTTCAGAATCTCTTTATTAACGCTTCCGCTACTACATCACTCTATCCAGAGTTTAACCCTACCAAAGATCCTAAGGGGCACTCAGCCCAACAGGGAGAAGGGGGTACCCCCATCTGCTCCCTCATTCTGTTCCTGCACTCGTCGTGAACCCTTGCAGAAAGTGACGTTGGAGCGCAAGCGTAGGCACGAGTAGCTTCCTTCCCTCCCAAGCTCGGCACGCTCGGCAGAGCTGAGCAGCCATGGCGGTTTCGTCGCCCGCAGGCGACGGCCCTGAATCCAACACTGCCACGAAGCCAGTCGCCCTTACTGGCCTTGACCTGTTACGACGAGCTTCAACTGCTCCCGCGTTTGTCTCGCCATCAGTTCCAGAAGTTGTTCTCCCTTCCTCGGGCCCCGAGGGTCCTACCATCTGGACGCAGAGTGAGTGTTCGACGCATGTCGCCTCTGCCGCATCACCTCCTGTTGCAGCCACATCAACTCCTGGCGCTGCCGCTTTAACTCCTGCCGCTTCCGACCCCACACAAAACCGTCATCCTGACGCTGCGGGAACTACTCGCAAAGGCCCACGTCTCAAACGGGGTATCAAAGTGAAGTACCTCCAGACGAAGATACAGTGGGGTGCAGATGAAGCTACGCCAACGTCGGGTGTGGGGAACTCCTCCCCAAAGGCCCAACAGCGTAAACGCAAGGGGAAAGCAGTTGAGGAGACTTATGAAACAGAGTTGCCAGACATAGCCGAGGATAAATATTAGGAAGCCTTATTTATGTATAACAAACAGTGGTCTGACTCCCCACCCGTGGCTTGTGCTGTGTCACACGAAATTTGGGTTCCCGTCAAGGAAGTGCACGGTCTGCATTGCGCACGGTGGTGTGGGCACCAACTTTGGCGCCAACGGAGAAGGGGCGACCGATGTGCAGACCCAGGCAATGCGGAATCATCAGCGCACAAGAAAGCACCGCTGAGCTCTGCGACGAAAGAAGACAGCCGAGGCAGCGCTCAAGGCTAACCGCCGGATCGACGACAACCCGAAGGCGAAAGACGTTAAGAAGGAGCGCATGATCTCGCTCTTTGAGACCGCACTCTTCCTCGCTAAGTCCGATGCGCCGATCAAGATGTACGTGGACCTCGCCCGACATCTGGCGTGTCGTGGCATGCCCGGCTTTCCAAATGAGCGGTTATGGCTCCTACTACACGACGTAAGTAAGAGTGGTGTACTTGCTAACAATGCAGAGTGTGTACTATGTGAAGCTTTTACTAACCAAATGTGTTGATGGCCGTGCAGGTACGGCTTTGAAGAGATTACCGCCGCAATAGCGCCATACCTGCATGCGTGCCAGAGAGAGTACATTGACTCTAGTCCTTTCATTGGTCTGACCTGCGACGAGAGTACAGACCGCGTCAAAGGGAAGCACATGATCTTGTTTGTGATGCTGTTCTGCGTGAGCATGCCGTCGTTACCGAGTTTCTAGCTAACCTCACCATTGAGAAGTGTGATGCAGCCTTTCTACATGCTGTGCTCAAAGGATTTCTTGACAGTATCAGTCTGCTGCTGGAAAAGGTGGCGGGTATCAGCACCGATGGGGCTCCTGTGATGATCGGCGCAGACACGGCCTCGTTGGGAGTCTTCGGCTGGAGATCCCGCACGTGGTGGCCTCTCACTGCATCGCTCACAGGTAAGATGTTGCTGTGCTGGTATCGTCTTGCTGTTGAATATGCGGTACTTGATATGTTACTTCTAGTATACTTACCAACCGACCGTGCTGTTGTCCCCGTGGCAGGGACGCTCTAGCTGCAAAGGATGCGGCTAAGGCACTACCGGAGCTGGGCATTATCGACGCGGTTATCCGCTCACTGGCGGAAGATCTCGGCAAATCCAAGCCCTACAACCACAAGTTCCAGGAGTTGTTGGAAGTCTTTACTCATACCAACCTCGAGGTCCAGGGGATCCATTCCATGCGCTGGTTAAGTCGCGGTGATTGCACGTTTCGTCCGCGTTCTGCCTGCTGTGATTGTGCTCCTCGAGGAGACGGACGCGACGATGTACCACCTGGTGACGTCGTTCAAATTTCAGTTCTTCCTGTTTTTTCCCGGCGGACGTGCACACGACACTCAACGCGCTCAACCTGCTATTCTAGGGTCGTCATGTGAGTTGTCCATCTGCCACTCTCTGTGCATTTCTTCATCTCCCTTGTACTTATCTTATGTTCCGATGTTCCCTTCCTCCCCCGAACACCAGGTTGACCTCACTGGAGTGCACTCCCAGGTGAGACGGACCATCATCTACATCGAGCAGAGGTACATGCAATGTGGACAACAGTTTGGCGGTGGGACCAGCGAGCTGCTGTCTGCATTCCTCGCGCGGCACGCCTCGCCTGACTGCCGTAAAGTGACTGTGGAGGGGGTGGACAAGGAGGGTCAGCGACGGGTACACAAGTTTCAGCTGCACAAGGAATCTGTGAAGGGGTACACCACCAGCAGTGGGGACATGCAAGGATGTTACACCTACTGCCGCTCATTCGCCCGCGAGCTGGTGTATAACCTCGAGCTGCTCTTGGGGGACCTGACGCGCTTGAACGGGGCGAAGCTCTTCAAGCCCCGTTCGTGGCAGAGGGGCGCCGAGGCAAGAGATGCGGAGTGCAAGGAGCACCTGAGCGGCCTCGTGCAACTCTTTCAGGCCAAGAACCGAGACACCATCTTGCCTGGTGAGCAGTCATAGATTCATGACCTGCATGTGTGCCTGCACGTTTCCCCGGTTGACTTTCTTCTCAATCTGTGCGTCTGACGATCTACCCTGGTGTGCTCGCCCGTTTGGCAGGTGTCCAGAAGCGTGCAGCACGAGTGGAGCTGCGCACGCTTTTGCCGGGCCTCTCCACTGCCCCCAAGTAGGAGCAGCCCTTTCATGCAGGTTTGAAGGCCATCTTACACACTCATGCCTGCACGCACTCACTGTTGCGTCAGCTCAGAAGTGTTTTTAACACTTATGTTTCAGTTTAGTATGAATATTTACATTGACAAAATCAGTATACACATACCCACGAACGCTGACTTGGACACCTATTTGGCGCGGGCACGCTGATCCATCAGCATACCCTCAAACCAATCTAAGGGCCTGTTCATTAGCAATATGCAAACAAGTTAGAGATATATGCGTGTAAGTACGGATGTGAACGACGAGTGGGTTGGGAGCCACATATAAACTATTATTTATATGACTTGTCACACAGGTTGAAGCTCCTCTACCATGTAGCCATGGCTATCATCTTTGATAATAAGCTCAAAATTGTTGTTGTGGTAGATAATAGATGGCATGAACGGGAGATTTGGTACTGAAGGACCAGTCAAACTAAATCATGTGCATATGCATTTGAGCGTGGTATCAACCATTACCTCAATGCACACCACAATTATTATGCTCGCACTTGCAAGGGAGTCGTTAAGGTCCGAAAGAAACTTGGCTATACATGTATTCTCACATTACACGACGATGCCAATGTTGGTTGAAGCGCACCACTACATTGTTGGTGCAACCCTATGGTTTGCACTCGGCTTGTTGTCCGTGTGCGTGCATGTGTGTGTGTATGGAATGGTATGAGGGCATGGGATAATATATATTTAATGCTTATAATTTTGTGTGAATGTTGAGTCATGATGTCGAGTGTATGTGTCGAGTCAATAGCGAGTTATCGCTAGACGCGTGTTACGCGGTCGTTTGTGTCTCGCGCGCGGTTTCTATTTTGTCGTGCGCGGTTTCTCTTTTGTCCTGTGTCAAACGTTCGGTGTGTCGCAGGTGTGTGCAGCAGACCCATCAAGAACTCAAGGATGAGTTTGTGATGAAGAGCCGAGCCTTGGTGTCAATCCACAAGTGACTTCAAAGCTCGCCAAAAGGGTACACCTCAAGATATTGAAGATAGTTACATTACTTTGTGTAGTGTAACATTTCACTTGGTGTAGGCCCTAGTGAAGGGTAGTTTCGAGACCCTTCGTGGTTGGGGACAGTGTGGCACTGTTCCACATCACTGTACCTCGGCTCTTGGGGTTTGTAGGAGCTGGGAGTCATTCCCAACTCGTAACTCTTCCTAACTCTTCCTATCTTGTGTTCTAAGACTATAGTGGCTGCCATAGTGCCGTTCGTTCAAATCAACGCTGTGTCGTCAATACTTGATCAAATCGTGCGATCTAAATTGCCTATTGTAGGCGACAATAAGACGCTCCAGATCCAAGTTGAATCAAGTCATTTGAAGCTGTGACCAGAACGGTATGAACGTTTGAAGCCGTTGTGCAGAAATCCGACTGTGCACTCTATCTTTCGTTTTAGGCACATTGGAGCCTACTGTGACTATAACAAGTGGTATCAGAGCCCCTCGGAGCAGTTTCGACAATGGCTGGACCTGAGGAAAGGGGTGGCAGAGGTGCTGGTGGCAGAGGAGAAGCCCAAGCTCAAGGCCAACCCCGTGACTCAGCCATGGCGCCCGTGCAACCAAGTGTTGGCCCATCTAGGGATGAGCCTAGAGTGTTTGGCCTTGACAAGTTCAATGGTGACAACTTTGCTGAGTGGTCCTTCAGAATGGAGAACATATTTGACCACTATGACCTGCTGGAGGTGATGGAAGGAACGGAGAAGCGTCCCGAGAACGACCCGGAGAAGAGCCCGTGGGTGCGGAAGAGCGCACAAGGCTACCTCCTACTTGGGCAAGCGTTGGGGAGCAGCCAAATCCGTCACATCAAGCCTTTCCAGCGTGAACCTGAGAAGGGACCAAAAGCATGGGCTGCTCTCAAGGGTGTACACGCTCCTGCAACAGCGGCGGTAGCTGTGGTGTTGGAACGGCAAATGGCGACGTTACGAATTGAAGAGGATGAAGCGGTTGAAGAAGGGGTGCAGAAATTCTTCGACTTGTTGACGCGGCTTGAGTGAGCGGATTTGAACTATAGTGAGCTCCAAAAGAAGACCAAGTTGCTGGCCCTACTCCCCGAATCATGGTCCTCGCTCATCATCAACCTCAATCGTGATTTGCCCCGCCTCTCGCTTGAAGACGTGAAGCGAGCTATCCTTCAAGAGGATTTCCGCCGCCGTGAGTTGGCGAGTGCGGATGGCGCTGGGGCAGCGAGCATCGGCCGTTGATATGGTCGAGGAAGAGGCAGAGGACGAGGGGGAGGAAGGTTTGGTGGCAGCAACTTCGGCGGAGGCCGCGGGAGTGGCAGTTACGGCAGCAATGACAAGAGCTACGGACGCGGTCGCGGCCGATTCGACGTTGAGTGTCACTATTGCCACAAGAGCGGACACATGTGGCGCGACTGCTACAAACTCCCTGATGGTTGGACCCCTGCTCAAGGCCAAGAGGGTAGAGGAGCAGGAGGAGGGAGAGGAAGAGGCCGTGGAGGCCGTGGCGGTCGCGGTGGCGGAGCTGCAAACATAAAGAACGGAGACAACGACAAGGACCCGAGCGACGATCGATACCCGGGTCTATTCTACTTCGTGTCGACGCAAGTACCGGCTGGTCCAGAGAAGGATGAAGGCTTTGAGGAGCCAGCAGCTGTGGGGAAGGTGACCCTACACCCCCTGGACTATTGGGTGATTGATAGTGGCGCTACCTATAGCATGACACCTCGCCCGGACTTGCTCACCGAACTCGAGCCATCACCGGTGAAGCATGTCACATCGGCTTTGGGGCAGCAAGCAGAGGTGAAAGGCATGGGGAAGGCCATGTTCAAGGGTGCTGATGGGAAGATGGTGGGCCTCAAGAACGTGCTTTGGGTGCCCAGCCTTGCTGCAAACCTGATTTCCGTGCGGCGGTTGGCAAAGGCCGGCATGGACACTAACTCGAAGGGAGCCAAGACCTACACCGCAAGGCTTGGCGATCGAATTCTCTGGGACCTTCATGAGGACAGGGATGTCTACAACGAGATGTGGCAGATCCCAGTGGTCCCTATGCCTAAGGAGAGGCAAGTGGCAGCAAGCATCAGCACCAAGGATGGAGCGGCCGGTAGCGACGATGGCGCGAACGGTCGCGCTAAGGAGAATGAGCTCAAGAAGAGCAAACCTGGAGGGACCAGCAAGTTCAGTGAACCTAAGGAGAGTGGTGCAGCAGCCAAGGGGCAGCAAAAGGGTGAGGAGAACCCCGAGGCAGCAGCGGAGGAGGACTACGGAGAGAGTATGTGGGGCGCTATTGCGAGCGCGGCATTCTCTAATCCAACTTCGGCTACGGGGGAGTGTGATTGGCTCACCTTGCATCGGCGCATGGGGCATGTGGCCCTGCCTATCTTGCAGCAGCTAGTGAAGAATGAGATGGTTGCTGGCATATGTGTGAAGGGGGAGCCCGATGAGGTGCTTGGCTGCCCGACGTGCATTCAAGCCAAGTTCACCCGGTTTCCGTTCTCTAGTTCGGAGGCAACGGCAAAGGCACCGCTTGATGAGGTGGTGATGGACGTGGTGGGCCCCCTGAAGCTTGGAGCTACTGGAGCTGAGTATTTTCTCACCATTGTTGACGTCTACACCCGCATGACTTGGGTGTACGTGCTGGCCAAGAAGAGTGACGTGGCTGAAACGTTGAAGGCGGATTGGTTCCCGATGGTGGAGCGGCAACAAGACCGTCTAGTCAAGTCAATCCGCACCGATCGAGGGGGAGAGTTCCTGAGCAAGGAGTTTGGGTTGTGGCTGAAGAAGAATGGTATTCGACACTCCCTCACCATGCCATACTCCCCTGCAATGAACGGCATCGCTAAGCGAGCGAACCGCACAATCACGGAGGCGGCACGCGGGTTGCTCATTGAAGCCGGGCTACCCGACTATTTCTGGCCTGATGCGGTGCGGAGCGCATGTGTGGCCAAGAACAGAGCCTTGACTCATGTGGGAGCAGACAAATGGGTGCCCTATGTGGAGTGGCTAGGAAGGAAGCCAAAGGTGGATATGCTTCGGGTGTTCGGGTGCATGTG
Source organism: Closterium sp. NIES-65 (assembly GCA_948144175.1). Classification (NCBI taxonomy): domain Eukaryota; kingdom Viridiplantae; phylum Streptophyta; class Zygnematophyceae; order Desmidiales; family Closteriaceae; genus Closterium; species Closterium sp. NIES-65. The sequence goes on along the minus strand of CANXME010000343.1, from coordinate 989,474 downwards.
CATGGCGCTTGTGCCTAAGCATCTTCGGCACAACAAGCTTGGTGCCAAGGCGGTGTGGGCCGTGCACTTGGGCATGGCTCAAAACAGCAAGGGATGACTTCTTCTAGACCCATTCACCAAGAAGTTCTTGGTGAGCAGGGACTGCAAGTTCATGGAGAACTTCATGTACAAGGATTGGAAGGCGGAGAATGAGGCGAAGATAGGCGTGCGGTTTGGGGAGGTGAAGAGTTCCGGTTTGGAGCATGTGGAGCTGCCTTTGGAGCTGAGCAGCGGCAGCACAACCACGAGGCAATCCTCCCTTGTGAATGGGGGAGAGGAGGCCACTGATGCAGAGGAAGAAGAGGAGGAGGTGCAGCAAGTGAGCGAGCGTGCACCGTCACTCCCTTCCCGTACCACGAGTGCTCCACGGAATCGAGCCACACCGCAGCAACGCCAAGGCCTTCAAGTCGCTGCAGCTGAGGAGGAAGGAAGGGGGAAGAGGAGATTTCAACCCCCTAATAGGCTGACCTATGATGCACTTGGAAAGCAAGGCAAGACAGCCCTGGCCGGAGCGGCAATGATGGTCGGAGACGATGAGGAGAGTGACTACGAGAAGTGTGCCTTCGCGTTCTTCTCTCCGGTGGACATGCCGGGAGAACCAACAACTCTCAAGGAGGCTTTGGAGAGTAGTGATGCTGAGGAGTGGAAGAAGGCCATGGAGAGTGAGCTGAAGAGCATCGAGGAGAATGACACGTTTGAATTGGTGGAGCTACCGGAGGGGCGTACGGCGATAACATCCAAGTGGCTCTTCAAAATCAAGTCGGATGCCGACGGCAAGATCGAGCGTTACAAGTCTAGGCTTGTAGCCAAGGGGTACCAGCAGAAGGAGAAGGTGGACTTCAAGGAGCTGTTTGCCCCTGTGGTGAAGCCGACGACGCTGCGCACCCTATTCGCGGGAGCCGCCATCAAAGGATGGGTGGTGAAGCAAATGGACATTGTGACGGCATTCCTTAACGGCATCCTTGAGGAGGAGATTTTTATGGCACAGCCAGAGGGGTTTGATGATGGTAGTGGCAGAGTGTGGAAGCTGAAGAAGGCCCTCTATGGGCTGAAGCAGGCCCCTAGGCAATGGTACATGAAGCTGCGCGAAGTGTTGGAGGAGATCGGCTTCACTCCCTTGTGACAGCCAGGGTGCCATTGCTCTTGCTAAGAACCCTGTGTTGCATGGACTCACGAAGCACATGAGGGTGAAGTGGCATTGGACGAGGAGCATGGTAACCGCGGGTGAAGTTGAGTTGCGCTACGTGAAGACCACGGGGCAGCCGGCTGACATGATGACTAAGAGGTTGGTGGAGCAGCAGCATTGGAAGTGTTGCAAGCTGGCTGGGATGGCTCTGAACTGACAGAGCAACATATCCTAAGGCCAACAATCCGAGGGGGAGTTTGTTTGTGCAACCCTATGGTTTGCACTCGGCTTGTTGTCTGTGTGCGTGCATGTGTGTGTGTATGGAATGGTATGAGGGCATGGGATAATATATATTTAATGCTTATAATTGTGTGTGAATGTTGAGTCATGATGTCGAGTGTATGTGTCGAGTCAATAGCGAGTTATCGCTAGACGCGTGTTACGCGGTCGTTTGTGTCTCGCGCGCGGTTTCTATTTTGTCGTGCGCGGTTTCTCTTTTGTCCTGTGTCAAACGTTCGGTGTGTCGCAGGTGTGTGCAGCAGACCCATCAAGAACTCAAGGATGAGTTTGTGATGAAGAGCCGAGCCTTGGTGTCAATCCACAAGTGACTTCAAAGCTCGCCAAAAGGGTACACCTCAAGATATTGAAGATAGTTACATTACTTTGTGTAGTGTAACATTTCACTTGGTGTAGGCCCAAGTGAAGGGTAGTTTCGAGACCCTTCGTGGTTGGGGACAGTGTGGCACTGTTCCACATCACTGTACCTTGGCTCTTGGGGTTTGTAGGAGCTGGGAGTCATTCCCAACTCGTAACTCTTCCTAACTCTTCCTATCTTGTGTTCTAAGACTATAGTGGCTGCCATAGTGCCGTTCGTTCAAATCAGCGCTGTGTCGTCAATACTTGATCAAATCGTGCGATCTAAATTGCCTATTGTAGGCGACAATAAGACGCTCCAGATCCAAGTTGAATCAAGTCATTTGAAGCTGTGACCAGAACGCTATGAACGTTTGAAGCCGCTGTGCAGAAATCCGACTGTGCACTCTATCTTTCGTTTTAGGCACATTGGAGCCTACTGTGACTATAACATACGTTAGGAACCCACTATCACACATGAACACTAAGTACTATGGGCCATGATCAGCTTGTCTCCAACAAGATGAGAAGTGCATGACTTGGCATAGCCTAACAGTAAGCATACGGGTTGAGAAGCTTCAATGTCGGATGTGTGAACGAGGTGATGATGTGCTCTGCTCGATTGATATCTGTCAGGTTGATGACCTTGTACGTGGCAACGCGGCGACCCACACCCAACTTGGTCGAGAACGTTTCATCATCCACACCGCGCTCCTCAAAAATGCGCACGAATGCCAGCGGAACCTTTTGCGGGCTTCCGTCGCACCCATGAATCATAACATGAAATAACATCAGCAGCTGGGCGTAGGTGGGGGTGGTTGTGCTGGTGGCTGAAACATTCGTACGTGGTTTCAAGGACACGCAGGAGAACCAGGGGGAACCATGGAACATGGGGCTTGCACGGGCATAATGAACTTCAACACCTGTTTGTGGAGGTAATGCTACAGCAGAGTGCACCTGCAAGGTGATGGGAAGGGGGATGAGTTTTATGGCTTCGCAAAGGGTCTGGGAAGCCCAGTTGAATTGTTGACGACTGAATATGCCAACAACGCTAGCACTTACAAAAATTGTGTCGTTTGAGTACCCCACATCAGTGAGTGCCTGCCCGATAAGGTCGATGTTGTTCCCATGAAGTGCCCGGTAGTTGTTCCACAGATCGTCCCCACGTCTAGCCTCAACGATGTGGGGCAAAGTCACTGCCGTGGATGTGCTGGTCAACACAGCATGGCCAAGTGCTGCAGCCTGTGGTTTAGGGAGAATTGGTAACTTGGAGAGGACTGAATGGTCTGAGTGATGATGGGAGATGAGTGGCACATGCTAGAAAGGATGCCATGTGTGTGAGGGTTAGGGGAAGATACGAGGATGTGGGTGAGAGGCCAAAGAGGCGTTGGGGATGTGGGTTGAACGGGTATGGGGGTGTGAGCCAGAGATCAAAATGAGGATGTGAGTGAGAGGCAGAGGTGAGGTTGAGGATGTGGGTTCAAGCATGTAAGAATGAGAATGGGGGTAAGATGCAGAGGTGGGACTGAGTAAGGTTGTGTGATGCAAAGGAGGGAATGAGTAAGTGGGTGTGAGGCCAATGTGGGAATGGGGAAAGGTGTGTGAGGCAGAGGTGGGAAAGAGGAGGTAGGTGTGAGGCAGAAGTTAGAATGAGTAGGTGGGTGTGAGGCAGAGGTTAGAATGAGTATGGGGGTAAGATGTAGAGGTGGGAGTGAGTATGGTTGTGTGAGGCAGAGGTGGGAATGAGTAAGTGGGTGTGAGGCTAAGGTGGGAATGGGGAAGGGTGTGTGAGGCAGTGGTTGGAAAGAGGAGGTGGGTGTGAGGCAGAAGTTAGAATGCGTAGGTGGATGTGAGGCAGAGGTTAGAATGAGTATGGTGGTGTGATTCAGAGGTTAGAACGAGGATGTGGGTGTGAAGCAGAGGTGTGAATGAGTAGGTGGGTGTGATGCAGAGGTGGGAATGAGTACTTGGGTGTGAGGCTAAGGTGGGAATGAGGAGGGGGGTGTGAGGCAGAGGTTAGAATGAGTATGAGGGTGTGAGGCAGAGGTTAGAATCAGTATGAGGGTGTGAAGCAGAAGTTAGAGGGTGAGCAGAGGGTGGATAAATGGGATGTAGCGATGCAACATCACGAGGTGAGGGCTATAAGCATATATCGGTGCATTGACAGGCCATCTAACACTTATAAACATAGGGTTTCATATGCATTCAACCAAAGCATAAAGAAAGAGCTATGGGTCACCTAAGACGAACGGGAAGGTAAGTAGAACAAGATGGGATGAATATGGGGATAGGGCGCAAGCGAGTGGGTTAAGCGTGCTTATGTTACCTTGGCAGCGGCTGTTTGTTTTGGTCTGGGGGCAGATAATGCACTTTGAATACTCAAAACGGCGCTGCGCACAACACATGTATGCATGATGGCATCTTCAAAGTCCCGATAGTTGACGCTCGGAATGGACGCTTGCACGTAGCGGCATGTGCATGCTCAAACGGCTGGGTTGAGAACTCGGCCGGAATACCCCGACTTCTGATCGCTTCAGGGAAATGCAGCAGGGCATGCACTTTCACAAGCTTGTACCTGTAGCCATCCCGGGGAAGACACGTTTTCAGCAACCGTACGAGCCTGGAACGGGCCATCAGATGAGCAACAGAGCAAAACGGCATCCGTCAACATAGTGGACAGCCAACATAGCACCCATAGATTAACCCCTTGTAGTTCCATCCTATTGGATGTATGATGGGATGTGGAGGGTATGGAGAGTATGGCTTGACAAACATCACTCACTCTTTGGTGTCAACCAAATATTGACGCAGAAGCGACTCGGTGTACTTCAGGACACAGAAGTAGTTGTGGTACCATTTCACAAAGAAACGAAGCGCCTCCATTTTCACGTTTGGTATTTGTAAACCCTCCATAATGAGAAGGACCACCTGCATCATTACAGTGTACACATCACTGAGGTGACAACCAAATATTTGCATCAGATTTTGGTACTTGAAAGATTGCCAAAAGGAAGTCACTAAAACTAGTGCAAGTCAAAATCTGCGCCTAACAGTCCATCATACCCGGATCATGTTGTCATGCTCGGCTGCGGAGAAGTTTGCCCCCGGTTTGAAATAGCGCCCATCCGGTGGTAGATGGAACCTCCAGAATCTGTCATCTCGACGAAGGACTCCTACCCGCCTGCCCATGTACACGCTAGGTTGATGAGTATTTGAATGGACAAAAAGGAAACCAAGACCACTGAGATCATGATTAATACGCACCTGTTCATCTCGCGAACGTTCTCTCCCTTCACGAGGCCCTCGAGGACGTACATCCACAAGCCGATTAGTATGGCGTGCAACACATCCGGTGGTACAGCTAGGTATGGATTACACCATGGCTCATCTACCTCCTTCCCACGACCAAACTTCCAAAGAATGGACTGCCAATATCAAATGAGCGATGAATATGCAATAACGAGATTGTTAAGTCCCCAATAGTATGGAACCCCGCTTCCCATCACCTGGTAGCGTTGCAATCACCACCTATCCTGTTCAACTCATGACAATCCATTCTCTAGCATGGCATTATCCATCCCTACTCTTGCTGGCCTAGTCGAGTCTCGAGAAGGCACCTTCACCCTAGCCCAACTCCCCCTTTCCCCCTTCTGCCCTCCCTCATTCCGCCCCCAACCTCTCCTTCTCACGCACTGTTTCCATATTTCCCGAACCACCTCGCCCATGTCGGAGTTCCTCCACTCCCACACCAGACACGCCGTCCATTTCCACTCTTACCATCCTACCCCATGAGTATTTTGACCAGCCATACTTTCCATGACAAATAAGCCACCTACACCCCTTGTAATCCCTCATCTGCCCTTTCAAATATTCTGCCACTTGCCAATCTCTTCCCACCACCTATCTCACGACTCCCACCATACCCATTACCCCAGCCCAAAATCATTGTTGCCCAGAATCCCTCCAATCCACCAACTCACTGGTGATTTGTGGGTCGAGTAGTCTTCTCTTGTTTTGTCATCGGCCTCCTGAGCTAGCCAGGTTTGCGTCTTCACATCTCTCGGATGGTTTAGAGTAGGGTCCATCACATCCAAGTTGTCCTTGTGCACATAGCACTGTGAGCACGGACGGTTTGAGAAGTGTTGCATTGTAGAAATCACCCGAGAGCCCTCGGGGTAATCGGTGATCCACGAGAAGAGCTTAGGCCACACGGTGAATACGTTGCCCTATGGATCCGTCAAGGGCATGGACCTGGATGAATAGAAAGGGAGTACATATCGAATAAGACGGTTAATAGACCTGGATATATGTTACAATGCCATTTAGCCACACGCCGTAAAATACCATGCCATGGAAGGATTTTCAACCTACCCGTTGCATGCAGCAATGATCTTTTCAAGAACAATGTCGATGCATTTTTGGTAGAGCTCCACCTTCTGTGCGGGTTCCATATCTGAGTCGGCGATTGGGAGAAGGGCCACCAAAGCCCTCCCATGTTCGGTCCACCGTAGGTGAAGTGGTATGTTGGTGCAGCCCAAGTACAATGGCCATGCCTTCAACCGCTCATTTCCACTCAAGAGTGTCTCGTCGCTTGCCACAATGAGGGGGCAAACCAGCTCGTCATCTGATAATCCCTTCTGCAAATCATCAGCACATTAACACTGTTAGCGCTAACAAAAACATGTCCCCACCATCGCTGCCACCTCCTCATCTCCCCATTGCATCACACACACCTCCTCATCTCCCCACTGCCTCACACACACCTCCTCATCTCCCCATTGCCTCACACACACCTCCTCTCCCCACTGACTCACACACACATCCTCATCTCCCCACTGACTCACACACACCTCCTCATCCACATCTCTGCCTCACACCCACCTCCTCATCTACATCTCTGCCTCACACCCACCTCCTCATCTACATCTCTGCCTCACACCCACCTCCTCATCTACATCTCTGCCTCACACCCACCTCCTCATCTACATCTCTGCCTCACACCCACCTCCTCATCTACATCTCTGCCTCACACCCACCTCCTCATCTACATCTCTGCCTCACACCCACCTCCTCATCTACATCTCTGCCTCACACCCACTTCCTCATCTACATCTCTGCCTCACACCCACCTCCTCATCTACATCTCTGCCTCACACCCACCTCCTCATCTACATCTCTGCCTCACACCCACCTCCTCATCTACATCTCTGCCTCACACCCACCTCCTCATCTACATCTCTGCCTCACACCCACCTCCTCATCTACATCTCTGCCTCACACCCACCTCCTCATCTACATCTCTGCCTCACACCCACTTCCTCATCTACATCTCTGCCTCACACCCACCTCCTCATCTACATCTCTGCCTCACACCCACCTCCTCATCTACATCTCTGCCTCACACCCACCTCCTCATCTACATCTCTGCCTCACACCCACCTCCTCATCTACATCTCTGCCTCACACCCACCTCCTCATCTACATCTCTGCCTCACACCCACCTCCTCATCTACATCTCTGCCTCACACCCACCTCCTCATCTACATCTCTGCCTCACACCCACCTCCTCATCTACATCTCTGCCTCACACCCACCTCCTCATCTACATCTCTGCCTCACACCCACCTCCTCATCTACATCTCTGCCTCACACCCACTTCCTCATCTACATCTCTGCCTCACACCCACCTCCTCATCTACATCTCTGCCTCACACCCACCTCCTCATCTACATCTCTGCCTCACACCCACCTCCTCATCTACATCTCTGCCTCACACCCACCTCCTCATCTACATCTCTGCCTCACACCCACCTCCTCATCTACATCTCTGCCTCACACCCACCTCCTCATCTATCTACATCTCTGCCTCACACCCACCTCCTCATCTACATCTCTGCCTCACACCCACTTCCTCATCTACATCTCTGCCTCACACCCACCTCCTCATCTACATCTCTGCCTCACACCCACTTCCTCATCTACATCTCTGCCTCACACCCACCTCCTCATCTACATCTCTGCCTCACACCCACCTCCTCATCTACATCTCTGCCTCACACCCGCTTCCTCATCTACATCTCTGCCTCACACCCACCTCCTCATCTACATCTCTGCCTCATGCAAATGGACTGTGCCATTGTGTCTTCCATTCTCGACATACATACCTGCGCCTCCTCCCATAATGTTCCTGTCTCTGCCGCCCCATAAACCCTGTCCTCTCCTTCATATGTTGGTGCTGCTCTGTGTACGAAACCTTTAGCATTCCTCGGGTCTGCCCACAGCCGACGTAGCGCCTACAGTGGCAGTATGAGAGCCTTAATACTTTGCAACAACAGCTTATGAAATGGGCTCATGTACGCTGCCTGGAAGCATGAACATTGTACCTCCAGAGGGTCAATGAACTTCAGAATGAAGACAGTGGGCCACCCATCCACACGAACTTCCACTGTGATGTACTTGCGCTTCTCTATACCCAAGATCTCCAACGCATACTTGTCAATTGCGTATTTCCCATTCCAGTCCCATAGTGCGTTGGGATCGAAGCCCTTGTTCTTCACGAGGCGGAAGAAGTATGCAATGTCACTCCCGCACATCCCCATTCCCTTGTTGCACTGAGCCATGAAGTGGTATGTCTCGCGGCGCGTGTCAAACACCGGGACGGTTTCGTCCTCGTTCAAGTCCGCAAAAAACTGACTTCCAGCGAATTCTCTCGTCACGCCAGGGGTGTTGTCATTGACAAATATCGGTGGAGCATTTTGCTCACCTCCCACATCGCCCGCGCTCCCCGGAGCGTTTAGTGGTGGATGGGCATGCTGCACTGTAGACGGTGGCGGGACCAGCACAGTGGGTCGCGGAAAGTCAATCGTACCGAACCGTGCGCGCTTTCGGATACATTCTTCGTTGCCACGTTCATGGTTTGAAACGCCGCTCTCTGTGTCAAACGTCGCCTCACAGAACATGCATCCGTAGTGAGACATTTCCTGCATGCAAAACAAAACGACATGTCGGTAACATGAGAATTGGACGTGCACTAGAATGTACTTCACGTACTTCACTAGAAGTGCCTTACGTACTTCACTCCTTACTAGCGTCGAACCTCAACACGTTACACCAGTGTGTTTTGCTTAACGGTTGTTAGACCAAGTATTTGTAAACTCACCGTGATTGTCGTGATTACTAGACTGATATGTAGCAGGATGTGAAACAACCTAGCCATCATGCTGCCTGAGGCAACATTTGAGTGGTGTGAAGCTGCCTTTGTTGCTAGTTAGCACGGATTTGGTCAGAGCCTTTATAATCTGTCGAGCAGAGGTGAGTCGGTCAGGCGGATTGGGTGGGAGGGGGGTTTGTTCTGGCAATCAGGAGATGAACAGCGTCTGTAGCGCTCGAATCGCCACGCTCCCCAATTTCCGAATTTGAATGTACGCTACATCGGGAGTACGCGGCGCGATGTTACGATTCGGTGGTTTGAGAATACCTTGTTGAACAGAAATGTGATGAAAAATATGTACACCGTCAAATGGGAGTTATTCAGGCAATACAAGAGTGTAAATGTGGCTTAAACTATAACACTCTTCTACATACGATGTAGCATGTAGCTTCACATAAACTGGTATATTGTGTCCTGCTCATAAAATATAGATTAGAAAGAGTTGCACCACCTGCCAATATCCATGCAAGCAAGCCATCTGTGGACGAGTATTCACATTCAACGACGCAGGGACATATGTTTGGTTCCCCCACACGGAAGTCCTCTGTAGCATATGATCCCTCGGCATTTACGGAATCCGTGCAAACAGGGAGTAAGGGCAAGTAACAGCCATCCACTCTCACAAATGAGAGGTACCTAAGAGCACCCGTGCTGATAGGGGTCTGAAAGCCTCAACAATGCCTGTATATTGTGGGCATTAACAGAGATTTGATCCAGGGTTGCATGTTGTAACAAGAAACAGTGTAAGTATTCACGGCAGACACAATCAGGCTTACGAATGGAAAGCAATGCGTCACATATCTCCTCCAGCTGGCCTATAATCCCGCCTCCTTGCTATGCAATTGGCCATGCCGCTCAGTCACACTGAATTCGTGGCCACTCCTTCATCCTATTAATCAGCCCTTAGGCTACGTCCATGTGGTCGGGTTTCCAACGGGTGACACAAGCGTGCAGCAGGGCGCTTAACTATCTCACGAGTGTGCGAGCAACCCATATTGGCCTACTACAAGCCTGAGAACCGATTGCCATTAGAGGTCACGGCGCAGTGGCTTTCTGGGCTTTACTTCCTGTGGATGTTGCCGTGGTGTGTACTGATGATTCTAGGCCGGATGGTGGGTTACAATAAGAGAGTAAGCGGGAGGTGAACATGTAATGCTAACTACAAGCTGAGTGATCGCGTTGTTGAATTATGAGAAGCTGAGGAAGAATCTATTGATGAAGCTGAGAGACAGAGCTGTCGAAAAATGGGAATAAAGGAGGGGGTTGCTGAGTGTGAAGCACAACGGGGTGTGTGAGGTGAACCATGAGAGTGAAATTGTGGATTTGAACCCATGCCAACCAACGAAATGTGCCAGGTGGGCTCGACTTGCGGGATTTCAAGCAGCATCTGCTTCGAAAACGTGTCGACTCGAAAGTGTGTTGGGCGTTTTTGGGCCAATAGACGACCGTTCGTCGCGACCATCCAACCCCTTGAATGCACATACACGAACCTCAAGATTACAAGCTGAGGTGGATCGTTTCCCCGTTGTCGAGTGCCTCTCAAAGTCGACATGACGTGCCAAAGTGTGTTACATGGTGGCATGGCAGGCGTAAATCAGATGAGAGATTTAGATTCTGAAAATTTCAGACAAGCCCCTGACGAAAACATGATGCGACAGCAGAGTGTCGTTTCGAACACTAGGCGTTGGTTTGCAAGCCATCGCCTGGGTATGCCAGAGAAAGAGAGGAAAGCACGTGTGACTGAATAAATCCTTTACAGAATCGAGCAAACATCTGCGAGGCCAATCATGTGAATACCTTCCATGTACGTTCTTGTAGTTGGCGCGGCGCAGAAACTCTATCCATGGGAAACGCTAAGGTGAATGTGAAAATGCATCGCGGAGAAACGGACGACTTTTGTCTTCCCCATTTTCCCCTTCCCGTCGTCCCCATTTTCCCCTTCCCGTCGTCCCCATCTTCCCCTTCCCATCGTGGCCATTTTCCCCTTCCAATCGTCCCCATTTTCACCTTCCAGTAGTCCCCACGTTCCCTTCCGGCCGTCCCCGCTTTCCCATTCCCGTCGCCCCCACCTTCGGCTCCCCGTTGTCCCACCTTCCCCTTCCCGTCGTCCCACCTTCCCCTTCCCGTCGTCCCACCTTCCCCTTCCCGTCGTCCCACCTTCCCCTTCCCGTCGCACCTATTTTCCCCTTCCCATCGTCCACATTTTCCCCTTCCAATCGTCCCCATTTTCCCCTTCGAATCGTCCCCATTTTCCCCTTCCAATCGTCCCCATTTTCCCCTTTCCAATCGTCCCCATTTTCCACTTCCAATCGTCCCCATTTTCCCCTTCCAATCGTCCCCATTTTCCCCTTCCAATCGTCCCCATTTTCCCCTTCCAATCGTCCCCATTTTCCCCTTCCAATCGTCCCCAATTTCCCCTTCCAGTAGTCCCCACGTTCCCTTCCCGTCACCCCCACCTTCCCCGTCCCGTCATCCCACCTTTCCCCTTCCCGTCATCATGAATAAGGTAAGTGTGAGGCACAACGAACCTTCTCCATTCGGCTCCTCAACGCACTCAGCTCTTCTTCTCCCTAAGGATACTATTTGTTATGCACATACACACGCCCATCTCCACTTCCCTCCATTCCGCTACCCCCAACTCAGTTCCCACGTCTCCCTTTTCCGTCCACACCCCCGGTCCACTTACTCCCAACTCACAGCTCACTTTTCCTCCTTCTACCACTTACTCTCAGCTCACATCTATGGCTCCCACACCTAAACCCACCTCCATCACCACTTACTCTCATCTCACCTCCCCAACCACCATTCTCCCGTTCTCCGATCCTCATCAACTCCCGCCCACACATCCTCATCCCTCTCCCCCCCCTCCCCCCAATTCTCCATTACCCATCTCCTCCCGTCCACTTGATGTCATCTCTATCCGTTCCCCCGGTGTCACCCCCTCCAACCCCAAACTCGTCTTCCCCTCTGCCTCCCCTCGCTGTCCCTTTCGGACCCTCCCATCATCTCCCCCTTTGCCTCACCTTAATTCTCCCTCTGCCTCCCATCATCTCCCCCTTTGCCTCCCCTCAATTCTCCCTCTGCCTCCACTAATCCTCCCCTCTGCCTCCACTCATCCTCCGCTCTGCCTCCACTCATCCTCCCCTCTGCCTCCACTCATCTGCCCCTTTGCCTTAGATCATCTAACCCTGAGTATCTCCTCAAATGCGAACCGCGCTTGGGTGAATAGTGCTGACAGCGCGGCAAGGAACATAGGCGACAACAATGTGGAAGGCACGCCAACCACCGTGGTTTGCAAACGTGGCACCTTGGTTATATGTGGAAAATATATGAGTTCTTTGAAGTCAGCCAAAACTATTCTAAACATTACCGCACCCATCGTGACTCCCTGCACTCACACTCCATACACCCATCAAGACTCGCTGCGTCGAACATCTCCCTCTCCTCTCCCCTGCTCCTCCCCCTCCCATTCCCCCCCCCGGTCCACCGTACGATTCTGGAACATCCATGCACTGACAGGCGACACCGGCGCGCACAAAACCCACTCTCCTGTCATGGGCAGGTTGATTGGAGGCAATCGCAACACCTCCACTATCCCTGACACCGTCACCGCCCTCAACTCTATGCTCGCTCTGTACGCTCCATGCTTGAGAGCCTTAGTCGACACCATGTACGGGAGCACTCTGACAAAGCTGGTTGTACTAGCGAATAATCATATTTTCTTCTCATCTACCCCGGTGCACTGAACCTCTCCGCTTCCACTCTGAACCTCTCGTGATTTCCTCTTCCCTTCCACTCTGAGCCTCTCGTGATTCCCTCTTCCCTTCCACTCTGAACCTCTCGTGATTTCCTCTTCCCTTCCACTCTCAACCACTCGTGATTTCCTCATCCCTTCCACTCTGAACCTCTCATGATTTCCTCTTCCCTTCCACTCTGAACCTCTCGTGATTTCCTCTTCCCTTCCACTCTGAGCCTCTCGTGATTTCCTCTTCCCTTCCACTCTGAACCTCACGTGATTTCCTCTTCCCTTCCACTCTCAACCTCTCGTGATTTCCCTGCCCTTACCCTCCTCGCATCCCTGTTGTGCCCCTACTCTGCTCCCCGCCCATGTGGTATCCCCGGCCCCATCTCTCCTCTGCACTCTTCTCCATCGATTGCAAGATAGCAGACCCTTCTGGAACTCACTTGTCTGCTGTGCCCTTCCTCTCTCCTTCCCCCCGCCCAGCACAGATGTGAGATAGAGATTGTTTATGGGGCCGCTCCCGTAGCCTTCGCATTGCCAACCCACCGTCACAACCTCCTCTTGACCTATCCGGCAACTTCCTCTACTCCCCCACCGCTTCCTACTCTGCTCAAACCACCACAACTACCCCCCCAACATAGTCAATCAACAGCACAGCAACACCAATGCCTCGTGGATCGTCATCAAGTGTGTTCCCCTGTCCTGCCCCTGCTCTGCTCACATACCTCCTTTCCTCTCCTGCCTTTACACCCTCTTGCGCCTCTCTGCCTCCAAGCGCTTCCACCTCCCATGGACAACACCAACGTGCACAAAAGATGTGAGCCGCTGCCTGCCTTCCCTCCTGCCCTCCCCCCAACTTCCCCTTTGCCTCCCCTTATCTTCCCCCCTATCTTCATCCATCCTCACCTCCGCCTCCCCTCATCCTCCCCTTTGCCTCTCCTCATCTCCCCTCCGCCACCCCTCATCTGTGAAGCGCACCTGGGGTGATAGAGATGACAGCGCAGCTAAAAATAGAGGCGACATCGATGCAGGGGACGATGGGGAAGTGAAACCATGGAGACCCTGAGCATAGCACAAGAATAGGCTTGGCTAGATACGTGATGTGGAATTCTGAAACAAAGTTTATGTTCGGAGTTTCCGTAAGGCCCCAAAGTGAAGGAAAATATGCTACACACCACCATCTCAACGTTGAAACCGCACCATGCCGTCCGCATGCCAATCCTCATATGCCCTTTCACGTGCTATTGGTCAGATACATTTATATACCAGTAAGGAGCTCCGGACCGCACCATAATGACACTACTTTGAACTTTTGAAAAAACTTACATATTGCAGCCACAAGCCACGAGAAACAGTGCGGAGCTGAAAGTAGACAACGCTTGAGATATGGATTGTCGTTTCAGCTCCGGACTGTCCTAACACGAACCCTCTAACACACTTGCTTTAACCCTATTTTAAACGCCCATGACTTTCTCGACGTTGTGTTCTTTCATTTGCCTGTTCGTGCAACACATTCTCCAACAGAAAGTCATGAAGGTTATTTTTATAACAAATTCAATATAAACTCTTTTTACAAAAGAGAATGAAACCCTGATAGCACTCCAAAGGTGTACATACAGACACCTAATCCCAGCGTGCGGTCTGTGTTTCTGCCGGAGTGCACTGAAACTTGCGCTCCTGGCAAGCCGCTCTGTCTAGGCGTTTCAGAAGCGCAACCCGTTTCCCCGCAACGCCCAATCTGACGGGGCTTGTGCAGGTTCTGAAACTGGCGGAATGTTTTGCTCCCCGGCTGCCTGTCTAAACAGTCACTTCCGTTAACCTTAAGTAACGCGATCGAGTTCCTAGTAACCCTAACAACTTGAGAGTTCATGTTTCACGATACTCTGGCTGGACGCTCGGGGGAGGGATAACACAACCTCATTCGTCGCTTAGAACTTAGAAACCTGTTAGACATGAATAGTAAGGGTCTCCATAGACCACGCCTTCAATAAACCCGTGTATCTTCCCGTTTTTTGCACGTTCAGCAATCCTGAGCAAGGAAACCGTGAATCCAGCGGTGTGTTCCGTGGGTCCTGGACGACGACCTCGCTTATGGACCGTCGGATCTGACAACCGTGCATGATTGACAGTCGTAAAACTATCAGGTGTGACTGTAATGTATGAACACCCACAAGGCCACTGTGCTTCCACCGATATGCAGGTCGATGTGGCTTGAGTGGTCACTTTTCACACCCCTCCACCCACCTCTACATGACGCCCTTCATTCAATTGTTGATGGCAGCACTCCTCCCCATCAGTTTCTCGCATTAGGGTTTCAATTGCAAATTGTACTGCTCTGAACGATACCCTTTCTTAGCTTGCTGCTATTCATCCGTCAAACAATCATGGTGACTTACAATAGCATGAAGTAGCAGGAAATATGTTTTATTTTTGGTGTCTTAAAGAGCTGCTGCGCAACTGATCTCTAAGCCATAACGACGCTGCTCATTGTGGTTTCGCCACTATGATGCAAGTGGCTGCTGGAAACGTCATTACATCAAATGGTCGCGGCCGTGGTGGACGTAGAGGCGGAAGCCGGGGAGGGCGGGGTGGAAAAGGACCGCCGGAACCCCTCCCAGAAGGTGTGTCTTATCAATGAGTGCGTCTTTTGTTGCCTTCGAAATGCCCAGTTACACCTTTGCAACGACTATGAGTAGTCCGCGTGATAAGCATAGTTTCTAACACGTTACATTGCTTGTGTCAACATTGCTTTTTGCACATTGCTTGCAGGAAGCCGTGGATGGAAGCCATTGGACTACGTGATGGAGAATGCCAAGAACACCACGTCCCAATCGGACCCGGAGGACACAAGTGGACATGCTCCAGTGATGGCGACGACCGAGACACAGCAACCACGTGTGCAAAATGCAGCCAAAAGCCAAGTGTACAAGACTCGTAGTAAAAAGCCATCTGTTGGCGCCACCGCCTTCACTTCTGGCCAGCAGCTGCACTCTACTGCTGCTCCCGCAACTCCTGGCGCCACCGCCTTCACTTCTGGCCAGCAGCTGCACTCTACTGCTGCTCCCGCAACTGCTGGCGCCACCGCCTTCACTTCTGGCCAGCAGCTGCACTCTACTGCTGCTCCCGCAACTGCTGGCGCCACCGCCTTCACTTCTGGCCAGCAGCTGCACTCTACTGCTGCTCCCGCAACTGCTGGCGCCACCAACCTCAATTCTGGCCAGCAGCTGCACTCTACTGCTGCTTCCGCAACTGCTGGCGCCACCAACCTCAATTCTGGCCAGCAGCTGCACTCTACTGCTGCTCCCGCAACTGCTGGCACCACCAGCCTCACTTCTGGCCAGCAGCTGCACTCTACTGCTGCTTCCGCAACTGCTGGCGCCACCAACTTCACCTCTGGCCAGCAGCTGCACTCTACTGCTGCTGCTCCCGCAACTGCTGGCGCCACCGCCTTCACTTCTGGCCAGCAGCTGCACTCTACTGCTGCTGCTCCCGCAACTGCTGGTGCCACCGCCTTCACTTCTGGCCAGCAGCTGCACTCTACTGCTGCTCCCGCAAATGCTGGCGCCACCGCCTTCACTTCTGGCCAGCAGCTGCACTCTACTGCTGCTCCCGCAACTGCTGGCGCCACCGCCTTCACTTCTGGCCAGCAGCTGCACTCTACTGCTGCTCCTGCAACTGCTGGCGCCACCGCCTTCACTTCTGGCCAGCAGCTGCACTCTACTGCTGCTCCCGCAACTGCTGGCGCCACCGCCTTCACTTCTGGCCAGCAGCTGCACTCTACTGCTGCTCCCGCAACTGCTGGCGCCACCGCCTTCACTTCTGGCCAGCAGCTGCACTCTACTGCTGGTCCCGCAACTGCTGGCGCCACCGCCTTCACTTCTGGCCAGCAGCTGCAGTCTACTGCTGCTCCTGCAAGACACCGCCTTCACTTCTGGCCAGCAGCTGCACTCTACTGCTGCTCCCGCAACTGCTTGCGCCACCGCCTTCACTTCTGGCCAGCAGCTGCACTCTACTGCTGCTCCCGCAACTGCTGGCGCCACCGCCTTCACTTCTGGCCAGCAGCTGCACTCTACTGCTGCTCCCGCAACTGCTGGTGCCACCGCCTTCACTTCTGGCCAGCAGCTGCACTCTACTGCTGCTCCCGCAACTGCTGGCGCCACCGCCTTCACTTCTGGCCAGCAGCTGCACTCTACTGCTGCTCCCGCAACTGCTGGCGCCACCAACTTCGCTACTGGCCAGCGGCTGCCTACCCCAGTTGCTCCTCAAAATGACAGCCTCCCCTACTCAGGATTTGCCAGCCCTTCACAGCAGGTCTTCGTGCAATGTGACGTAGATTTCGAATCTGAGGAGTACGGAGAGGGTGCCGACGAATTCGACGAGATCTTCAACAACGTGACAGCGGGAACTGCATCTCCGGCTGTTGCTGCCAGCGGATCCAATGCTGCGGCATCCACCCATGCTGGTGTGGCACGTACGTCTGAGGGGATTAACAACGCTACAGTGCTTGCTGCAGGTGATGTCATCTCGCGGGCAGAGTTTGAGGCGCTGTCGGCCCAATTCCGGAAGGTGGAGCGCGAAAACGTGGCTCTAAGCAACCAAGTCAACTACCTCCGCCGCTTAAACCAGTCAGTTTCTGCCCGATCTGGTAGCCACGCAGGTGATGAGACCACGCCCAACGAAGGAGCATCAGCCGGAGCATTGGCTATGGATCCTGAAATTGTGCCGCAGGTCTACTTGTCTTCACGCCTGGCTGTTGGTCGCGCCATCGCCAATGCGTACCAGAACGGCGGCATTGTGTGCGGTGACAGCGTGGCGCCCGAGTACGAGTCATTTGCGGCTCAGCTTGCTGACGCTATGAAGAAGGTTCCGCCTCACAAAGGTGGACTTACTGTAAGCGTGAAGTTAATGTGCCATTGAAACTTGACTTGATTCAAGTTTTCAGCAAACCCTTAACCCCAGTCATTGAATCTTGCCTTGATAAATGTTTCCAGCAAACCTTCATCCCTTGTCATTGAAACTTGCCTTGATTTGAGTTAACCCGAACCTTAAACCCCAGTCATTGAGATTTCCCTTGTTTCTATACTGCTCAAACCCTGAACCCTTGTCTATGTAGTACGTAATCTACTGCCATGCACCCTATATCGCAGATTGTGATGAAAAAAACCGTGGACATCCTCATGTTCCAAACCCCGAACGACCGAGTCGACTATTGGCTGCCCCGAAGTAGTCTTCTCGGGGCTATGGAAGTTGCATTGGAGTACACCACGCAACAGCAGAAGTGGAATCTGATCCACGTCTACGAGTTCGATCTCGTTCGGCGCGGTTACATCCGAGACCAGCTCCAAGAGTTTCGAAACGATTGCTTGACGACTGGACGCTATGCGGTCATTAATGCGTTCGATTTATGCATTTCTCGACCGGACAAGCAACGGGCGGTGATGGGAACCGAAGACGTCACCAAGTTTCTGACAAAGTACAAGCCGGGTGAGTGGTAATTGAGATCTATGATACCCATTGCATTTTCACTCACAGCCATCTAGAACCCCCCCCCCCCCCCTTTTCCTGGCCTCCCCTCTCCCCTGATCTGTTGCCTTTTGCCCCCCATACACCTTTCACTGGCTTCCACTTTCACTCGTTTGAAACCATTTGACTTTCCATCACAGCAACTGCGTATCTGCCTTCCTTGACCTCCCCTCTCCCTCATTCTCCCTCATTCCCTCCCATTTATTCTGCCTTTTTGCCGTTCCCAAAACAGCAGCCCCGTAGTCGCCTTCTCTGTTCACCCCTCTCCCCCCTTGCGCTCCCCTCTGCTTTTCTCTCACAGCAACACCGTTACTGCCATCCTTGTCCTCCCATCTCCCCATGTTTGCTACCCTTTGGCTTTACCTCATATGAGCCCTAATCCCCACCTTACCCCCCCTCTCTTCCCAGGGCTGCTGCCCATAGCCTTTCCCTCTCAAAAACCCTCAAACCACCTTCCCTGGCCTCCACTCGGCCCTGTTCTGCTGCCTTTGGCGTTTGTATCACAACAACCCCGTACCCAACTTCAGTGTCCTGCCCTCCCACCGGTTTTTCTGCCTTTTATACTCTCTCACAGGAATTCCGTTCTCGTGTTCCAATAGGTGCTCTCCTTTGCCTTTCCCTGGCAGCAACATCATTACCACGATTATTGTCTTCCCATATTCCCCTTTTGGCTACCCTTTGCCTTCCATGGCCTCCACCACTCTCCTCACTTTGGCTGCCGTTTGCATCTCCATCACATCAACCTTGTTCCCCCTTCCACTGTCCTCCCCTCTCCTCCAGGTTGCTGCCCTTAGCATTTCCCTCACAGGAACCCTGTCCTCACCTTACCCCATCTTCCCTTCTCCCTTGTTTTGCTGCCCTTAGCCTTTCCCTCACAGGAACCCTGTCCTCATCTTACCCCCTCTTCTCTTCTCCCCTGTTCTGCTGCCCTTATCCTTTCCCTCACAGGAACCCTGTCCTCACCTTACCCCCTCTTCCCTTCTCCCCTGTTCTGCTGCCCTTATCCTTTCCCTCATAGGAACCCTGTCCTGACCTTACCCCCTCTTCCCTTCTCCCCTGTTCTGCTGCCCTTAGCCTTTCCCTCACATGAACCCTGTCCTCACCTTACCCCCTCTTCCCTCACAGCAACCTCTGCCTTCCCTGTCCTCCCATCTCCCAGGTTCTGCTGCCCTATGCTTTTCCTTCACAGAAACCTCTTTCTCGCCATCCCTGGTCTGCACTCTCCCCATATTTGCTGTCGTTTGCCTTTCCCTCGTAGAAACCCCGTACCCCCTTTCCCTGTCCTCCCCTCTCTGCCAATCTGCTGCCCTTAGCCCTTGTTCCACAGGAACCCCCGTACCGCCTTCCCCGACCTCCACTCGGCCCCGTCCTGCTGCCCTATCCCTCCTTAGCTCACACGCATTATGTTGGTGTTATCATATGCCAGTTTGTTTGTTCTAATGCCCATGCACAGTCCCAGGTTCTTTTGGACTTCGAATCTGGCACATGAACACGCTTGGTGTCCCTTTTGCAAGTCCTGTCTTTCTCTCTGGCATCGCCAAGTCTTTCAAGCGCGATGGGCACAACGTCGTTCTGCTCCTCTTGATGCACATCGCGTTCTGGTTGTGCGGGGTGAGAGCATTTTGTCACAGATTTTAATGCTCAAGGGTAGCTGCGATGATTCAAAACTAAACCATATTCATGTTTTCGTTGCAGGTTGAAAGGAAGCTTGAAGGAAAAGACATGTCCCAGAGCCCTAAAGAAAACCGCGCATTTGTTATGGATTATTATGTCAAGGTGCGGGAATGGGTGCGTGCAATCCTTGCAATAAGGAACGACACCCGAGGACCTTGGTGGGACGACAATCATCATGCGTGGAAGTTTGCAGGTGGACAGTCACATGTTTTTATCAGCAACGATGGTGTGGACAATGACTAGTTTAGCGTAAAAAAAAAACACTCGGCTCGTAACCTTTGAACGAAACTGGTAGTGGTCTTAGTCTTGTATCTGGTTTTGGTTTTAATAGATTGTTGATGTACTTTTTAGGTTATAATAACAAATTGTAGTACTGTAATGGAAATTATTATATTAGGCATCATATTCATATGTGTTTTATACAATCTATTATAGAATAGAAATTACTATTTGTGATTGTAATATGAATGCATAATTGCACATAAAAGAGATATTATATACGTCAAGTGCGCATTTGTTACCTGTACCGCGTTACGCGGTAACACTATTCTCCCTAATGTATCACTGTATCGATTCGTTTTTTCCGACACCCTGTATCGAGTCGTAACATGTATCGTAACTGAGAAACAGAGCAGTTCGCTCCGCTTTCTGTAGACCTCGCTTCCGATTTCGTTATTGTTTTTCGGCCAATTAGAATGGCGTGCGACTGCTGGTAAGGTCGATCAAATGTGAACAGGTGGAAGACACGTGTCATAATGGATTTTGCTCAAGTTCATAGCTACGATAGAGTAGCTTCGAGAATCTGGCGATGTGCAGCCCAGATTCGACTTCAATCTCCAGTCTCAAAAGAAACCAAACAGAGCTACTCTCAAGTAGCTTCATTCTCTTCATGATGAGCGGCTCAGATTCGTCGCGAATTATTGTCTGTTGAAAATCGAGCCCAACAGCAACTTCAACGTAACCTTGCCAGCAACCCCAAGGCAGCCCACACCAAACCAACCATAGAGCTACCCCAAAGTAGCTTCGCTGCAGCTTTCGGAAGCCCATTTTTTTGCGATGATGTGACGCTTCTGATGGTGGTGAGCTGAGGTTGAGGAGGCCGGGTCAAGGAATCGGCAGGGTTGAGGCGGCCAGCGCGGTACTCGATTTTCAGCTCCGGTACGTACTGTTCCAGGTACTCCATCCATCGGGCCTGCCTCGGGGTGAGATGGGGCTGCGTCTTCAGGTATTGCAGGGTGCACTGATCGGTAAGAACAGTGACGGGCTGCATGTGAACATAGCAGCGCCACTTCTTGATTGCATGGACGATGGCCAGCGCCTCGCGATCGTGAGTAGCATAGTTGCACTCGGCAGGTTTGAGTTTCCGGGACTCGAAGGCAATAGGCTGAAGGCCATGCCCTTGATCTTGACAGAGAATTGCACCCGTTGCAACCTGAGATGCATCTGTCCATATCACGTAGGGAAGGGAGGGGTTGGGTAGGGCTAGAGTAGGAGAAGAGGTTAGTGCACACTTGAGAGCATTGAAGGCAGTTTGCTGGTCAGAGTCCTAATGGAACGGTTCAGTTTTGCGAAAAAGGTTGGATAGGGGAGAGGTGATGGCAGCAAAGTGTCGAATGAACTTGCGGTAGTAGTTGGCAAGACCAAGGAAGGCTTGCACTTCCTTGATAGAGGTTGGCTCCTTCCATTCTCTGATGGCTTGGACTTTGGAAGGGTCCATAGCAAGCTGGTTGTGTGAGATGATGTGGCCCAAGAAAGGAATCGAGGGCTTGGAAAACTCACACTTGCTCTGTTTGGCGAAGAGACGATGCTCACGAAGCCGTGTGAAGACTTGCCTTAGATGCTCGGCGTGTTCCTTCAAGGATTTGCTATAAATCAGAATGTCATCGATGAAGATGATGACAAACCGGTCCAAGAAATCCCGAAAGACACTGTGCATCAAGGACATGAAGGTGGCAGGGGCATTCGTTAGTCCGAAAGGAAGCACGAGAAACTCGAAATGCCCATACCGTGTTCGAAAGGCGGTTTTCTCGATGTCTTCGTCAGCGACACGCACTTGATGGTAACCGCTTCGTAGGTCCAGCTTGCTGAAAATTGTGGCCTCACCAAGTTGATCAAAGAGTTCTTCCACTCGAGGTAGCGGGTAGCGATTCTTGACGGTGATTTTGTTGAGCGCACGGTAGTCAACGCACATGCGCATGCTGCCATCTTTCTTTTTGACGAAGAGAATCGGTGCTGCATAGGGAGAGGAGCTGACACGGATGAAGCCCTTCTCAAGAAGCTCCTCCAACTGCTTCTGGACTTCTTTCAGCTCGGCAGCGCTCATCCGGTACGTAGCGCGAACGGTAGGTTCAGCACCGGGTTGCAAGATGATGCGGTGATCGATGGCACGCTTCGGAGGGAGTGAAGAGGGAGGATCAGCAGGGAAGATGTCTTTGAACTCGTTCACAACCTGTTGAATTTCAGAAGGGATTTCAGCAGCCTTGGGAAGGAGAGGGAGAAGGGGATTTTCTGATATTTGATTCAAAAAACAGAGGAAGAATTGAGAGCTTGGGTCTTTGAGGGATTTTTTCAGCTGCCGTTTCGAGAGGAGGTTGCAGCAAGTAGAGGTAGAGGAGGAGGAGGAGAAGGTAGGTAAGGTGATGTCTCTTCCAGAGTGAGAGATGGTGACGGTTCCAAGAGTCCAATCGATCTTGGGATTTTTTAGGGAAAGCCAGTCTCGTCCAAGAATCACTTCATGGTCTCCAAGAGATGCCTGCTGAAATTGAATCTTGTCTTTGTAGGGTCCAATGGTGCATGAAACAAGAAATGGTACTCGTCCACATGAGATCGAGGTTCCGTTTGCCATCAACACTGTTTGAGTTGGGAGGGAAAGCTTGGAGAGTAGAGAGGAGGAGATGAAGCTAGAGGAAGCACCACTGTCAACTAGAGCTTTCACTCTCTGACCACGAATCAGCATGGAAAGGAGAAGAGGTTCAAGGGAAGAGATGGTGGGGCAGACATAGTCACCAGAAAGTTGCCCCGAGTTTACTGGCGGCTTGAGCTTCCCGGCGTTGGAAGGATGGGGGGCAGATTGTTGCGCTGGCGGCATACTTTCCAGATGTGCCCTTTCTTGCCGCACTTGTAGCACACGACGACAGGCCTTGGGTTCCTCTTCCTCTTCTCCATCAGGTCCAGGTCCATAGGTGCAGGTTCTTGCAGATTTGAGTCCGTTGGAGTAGATGGCTGGTAGGAAGGAGCAAACGGGAGGAACGGGCTACGAGAAAAGCGAGGCTTGTTGTATGGATACTGGACAGCATCATACCGTTCAGCCACGCGTATCATTTCCTCGAGCGTAGAGCAGTCCCTCAGCTCGACCTCCATGCGCACGTTCGTTTTCAGCCCGCGCTTGAAGCGATCCATCCGTTCAGCATCGGAAAGGTCCGGGATCTCTTGAGCGATGTCACGGAAGCAAGAAGCATATTCTTGAACAGATTTGAGCTACTTCAGAGTAGCCAAGGAGTCTCGTGCTCGGATGTTCGGGTTCACCGGTTGAAAGGTAGCAGTGAAGACTTGCTTGAATTGATCCCATGACTGGATGGTCGCATGCACGGATTGCCACCAGGTGATAGCAGATCCACGAAGAAGGGTGCCGGTGAAAGTAGTCCACTCGGCAGGAACTATGTGACTTAGGAGCAGGTATTGCTCAACAAGAAAGAGCCAACGGCTCACGACTGGTTGGTTTCTCTCGGGAAAGAAAAAATCAGGAAGAGCGGGTCTAGCGCGCTGATTTCCGTCTGGCGGTGCAGCAGGGCTCGAGGCTGCTGCCGCCACTCCAGCTGCAGCTACACTAGCTTGCATCTCAGCTTGCAAGCTCTCTCTAACTTCAGCAACAAGTTGGGCTCGGTACGTTTCCAAGTAGCTGGCCCATTCATCACGAGAAGGTACCTTACTAGTCGTCATGACGCTGTTTTCAAGAAAAGGAGGATCGAAGATAGCTCGGATACCAAATGAAATAGCCACTAAGCTGTTTTGGCAGAGTAGTAGTAGTAGTAGTAGTAGTAGTAGTAGTAGTAGTAGTAGTAGTAGTAGTAGTAGTAGTAGTAGTAGTAGTAGTAGTAGTAGTAGTAGTGGTGGTAGTAGTAGTAGTAGTAGTAGTAGTAGTAGTAGTAGTAGTAGTAGTAGTAGTAGTAGTAGTAGTAGTAGTAGTAGTAGTAGTAGTAGTAGTAGTAGTAGTAGGTAGGAGGATTCCAGAAAGATAGTAGCAAGATAGCTTTTCAAGAGATCATATGATGGCTTACATTTCAGAGGTACATCCTATTATACTATGATACTGGCTATGGCGCCTCGAGCAGGTCGCTCAGGTCGCCATTCACCTTCCTAGAGCTAGGAACAGCAAGGCAAAGCATTTATTATTAGGTACATAGCATCCTAGCCTTGTTGTCTAGTCCTAGAACCAATCAGCAAAGTCTATGAAAACACTAATGTAATGGGCAGAGACTTCTCTGCCTTGATGTCTTCCAGGTCGTCGTTGATCATGATGAGTACGGGCACTGCTGGAAGTAGTCGTAGCTGTAGGGTCTTGTGCTGTCAAGTAATCTGCTGCGCTGTAGGTAGTTCTCTGCCCCGTTGTGTCCAGCACTAGTGTGCTCTCTGTACTTTGTTCCCACGGTTGGAAACTCAGAAAGTCGGGTCGCACATTTCAATGTTGGAGTTCCAACATTGAATTCCCGAAATGTACTTAGGGTGTGTTCCGAATTCTGGTTCAGATCACAAGGAGCTGAGTTGGCAAAATCGAGGATGGCAAGATCGCCTTCGTCTTGTTACAGTGAGGTGGAAAATGGGTGGGTGATGTGTTGGAAAGGGATTGATGGGGGAAGAGAAGGGGGAATGTGAGACGCCAGTAGCACGTCTGTACAGAAGGTGGCGGCTGGAAGGAGAGATGTGTGAGATGGGGGACATGGGTGGGCAGGGATACTATTCAGGGAGTGGAGGGAAAAGGTGAATAGCCGGCAGCGTGTATGTGATAGGAGAGATGGGTGAGATGGGTGAGATGGGTGAGATGGGTGAGATGGGTGGGATGGGTGGGATGGGTGAGATGGGTGAGATGGGAGAGATGGGTGAGATGGGTGGGATGGGAGAGATGATGCATCTCCACGCGAGGGTGAGATAGCCCACACGAACGGCCTTAGTATTGAGACTTTTTTACCGATATATACAAGCGCTCCACTCTGGCATTTCCATTCAAGCAATTCTCGGATCGGAGCACCCAAAAAGTCCCACCAAGGCCAAAAAGGCTCGATGATGCAAACCATGAGGGTGACGCAGTGGATATGCGATATCCTCTTTTCAACGATCTAATGTTTTGAAGATCTGTTCAATATGAACGACAGAGGAGAAAGTAGAGAGAGGACGATGCAAGATTTGGTGTTGGTGTGAATTTGATATGTGCTAGAAGGGGGTCGGCAAAAGGGACACAAAATAGTTTAAGAATCACTCACTGAGCTAGGTTCGCACTGAACGTATATTTTCGCGACATCATTTAGAAGCACCTAGACGTACATTCCTGCTACGATAACTCTCGCTGGCAATTCTTTTCAATTAGATCCTCCCGTCCACCTCCTCGAATTCGGCGTGTCATTTGTTGATACCAGGGCCTCAGATATCAGGAAAAAAACCCTGAAATTCCTGATTTTGGCAGCCCTTTTTTTACCTACACTGAAAAATCAGCGTTGAGATTTTTGTGGGACTGATCTTTCAGCCTTTTTTGTTAGGCCACACTGAAATTTCAGACTTTCGTTTCCCAAGTACACTGATTCTACGGCGTTGTAACGAAACTAACACTGAAAGCAATTCTTACTTGTTCCGTGTGCATTTGCCCGCAAAACAGGGAATCTCATATTCCTGTGGTGCCAGCACTTCATTGGGCAGTAACGCTGTAGCATGAAGTGATAGCTAATCAGGATGTGGCAACCATGTTGTGCTGGAGGGCTACGAGGGTTCCTGCACCAGCAAGCACTGATGCTCCCATTCCCTCCAACCCAATCTCTTGTTTCTTTTCCTCCTGTTTCTCTCCCTCTCCCTCTCAGCCCGATTCCTCTCTTGCTTTCTCGTCTGCACTAATTCATGGCGCCATCAGCACCAGAAAGGGCGGGCTGTCGGGAATCGAACCCATCGCAAGCGCCGCCGAATCTCCTCTTGTCTCACCGAACACATCGCTCTCGTTCGACGCGATCCGAAGTGCATTCTGCTAGATGGTCGTAGACCACGTGGCAATTCCCGTCGGCGTCGCAGGCCCGCTACGACTCGACGACGCGTAGTTTTTCGTGCTAATGGCGGCAACCGAAGGCTGCCTCGTCGCCAGCACGAACCGCGGTTGAAAAGGCCATCTGCACCGCGTGCGGTGCGCAGATCGTCGTGCTGCGCGACGACATCCGCGCATGACCCGCGCGCCCGCCGTCCATTCCTCTGCTCCCTTTGCCCCGCACTCCGTGCACTCCATCTCTCCCCCAGTCGTCTCCCCCCCAACTGTGCCAATCTTCCCCCCTCTCTCCCTCCTGTTCTCTCTTTCCCTGCCTCACCCTGCCTGTCAATCCGGTTCCTCCTCCACACCCTGCCCCTGCAGCTTCAACGTGTATGTGTGTGCTGCGGCAGAGCACTGTCACGTACTGGTGTCCCAAGCTGAGGAGAGGAGAGAAGCCAAAGGCAGTGATGATAACACGGCTGCTACTGACTTAGTATTTGAAGTAGAGGTTTCCAGTAATTAACAACCTTTTATATTTTTGAACACTGATACATCAGCCTTTTTTCAAAGGGAACCCTGATATTTCAGGTTTTTTTTTTATAGAAACACTGTCAATCAGGGTTTATACACAAGGGTACCCTGATGGGTCGACGACCCTAAAAGTGAATCTGAGGCCCTGGTTGATACCCTTCGCGCTTTTTCTTCCTACGTAGAATAACTACATTCGTCGATCTATTTTCGTCGCTCCGCAGGACCTGTGAACTCACTACAAATATGCATTCTTCAGTTTGAGCTGAGTTCCTTTGACGCGGTTTGGTACGTTCAGCTACGTTTGGGGGCGGTTCTCGGATTTCAAAGCTCTAGACCAGAGTGAACCCTTCAAAGTCGAATGCAAACGAGTACAACGCACTCTATTACAAATCCCGCTGATGATGTGGTGATACGCGAAACAGCACAGTACTTTGTTACGTGTTTCGCTAAACTTCGAAGCTATCCATTCAATTGACAACGTGAAGGAGCGTTTCACGATTTCAGCAACCGAGTTAGTTTCATGTGAATTGAGGCACCTTCAAACGGGTATACGCGTCTTCCCTTACAGAAGTACCTGAAGGAAGTTAGCAACTCTATGACTCCAGGGTTCACCGACGTGATGATTGGGGCTCATGGCTGTCGTGCAAGCCGAAGAACTGTGCATGTATACCCTGGTAATGCTGATGGCTACGGTATGCAAGGTGGAAGGCGATCAGGTCGACGCGTAATAGCTGCTAGCAGCGGAATCACGGGTTGCATTTTCGATGCCACTTAGAAACGATTTCCGAGAAGCCTCTAAACCACTAAAAAATCGTATGGATAATGAGACCGTTGCAACTGCCACTTATCAGCCATCCGAAACCTGGGAATCCAGTGCCAGCTGTCAGAGCCAAAGCAGCAGCATGCTTTTCGCTGGTCACTATTTAGAGGCATCCCACGGAGCACCCCGCGGAACCCCAGTCCTCGCGTCTTGTCCATTCCTTCCCTCGCCGCTCAGCATCCTCCTGCCTCGCCGTGTCGCGCTGCTACGATCTCAGTCAGCCCGTTGCGCTGCTGGTTACTGCCTCGGCGGTCGCCATGTCGACGATTGAGAACCCTACTACCCTCGCCTCGCCGTGGTCCATTCTGACAGGCGAGAGAAGTAGGGTTCTCAGGATGGTGTGAGTTTTGAGGTCGCGCGAACTTAATTCACCGTCAGCTAAAGCAACGACAGGCGGACTCGATTCATTAAGCACCTGCAAGGGGTCTTCGTTTCGCTCGCAGGAGACCATGTATTCATTCATGACAACTTTATTTGTAACTTTGGACGGCAAGATTGCTACCGCGCCGATAGGCTATAGCCATCTGGATGCAGTGCTGGGAGAGGGCATAGCTGCTCCCAAGCTACTCACATAGCCCTCACAGCCCTCACAGCCCTCACAGCCCTCACAGCTCTCACAGCCCTCACAGCCCTAACAGCCCTCATAGCCCTCTCAGCCCTCACAGCCCTCACAACCCTCACAGCCCTCACAACCCTCACAGCCCTCACAGCCCTCTCAGCCCTCACAGCCCTCACAGCCCTTACAGGATGCGCATCCTCCCCTGGTCCTCTCATATTCTCTCCCTCCCTCTCTCTTCCGCTCTCATCTCCACTGCTTATCTCACCAACACTCCAGAGCGTGGATGTGGTTGATTTGCTGCCGAGCCACGTCTGGCACATCATCTTCCGGTATCTGCTGCAGCCACCAGCCGAACCTGCTAAACAGCAGCAAAAACTGGAGAATTCTATTTCTCTGGAGGAAGAATCATTGCGGGGAGAACTGATCAGTTTGTGTGACCTTGTCGCTCTGCAGCAGCATCAGTCTGATTCGCCTGACACACACGAGATTGAAGAAGACAACGAGGAGAACCCACTTTCTGCCAGGGAGCAGCATGAGAAGGATTCGAGGCGCTTCGGCTCCTCCTGGCATGTGCTGCACTTTGCCATGGCCAGCAAGAGGCTCCTCCACCACGTCATCTCCTTTTCCGTGAGTCGTGTGCCGATTCTGCAATCCATCGTACAACCTCCGCAGCTGCAAAGATTTCCATTCATGCCATGCCACGTTGATGGAAAGCTTTGCTGTGCCTGCTAAACCGTAACCTCTGTGAATGCCTATCTGCAGGAGCTGGAGCCCATCTCCCTTAGATTCAACAACGAAAGAGCGTGGTGGAACCGATCGCTCCTCCGGTTCCTCAAATTGGGAGGTCACCATTCCCTTGACCTCACTTTCAGCAGCTCCGCGGTCCTGCACCGCTTCGACCGGCTGTTGGCATCCTCTGTGCATTCCCTGACAAGCCTGTCCCTTGGGGGGAAGAATCCTTTGCATTCCCTCACAAGCCTGTGTCTTGGGAAGAAGGATCTCTCCGCCCGATTAAAATCCATCCCATATATGCACATCAGACCTACTTTTCTCGAGGGGTTTGGGCAGCTGCAGCGGCTGAAGCTAGGCCGTGGCTATTGGTTCCTACGCAGTGTGAATGCGGCATCGTTCAAGGCACTAAGGAGTCTGACCATCGAGCTTGTGGAAAGCAGTGGCGACGAGTATAACTTCCTATCTTCCATCGCACCGCAGCTGCATGAGTTCTCGCTCTCCTCCTTCTCCGACCGTAGATGTAGCCTTAGTCTTGAGTTCTCTGTTGCTCGAGTCATCACAGTCAGTTGTGAGCGTCAATGGCTTGCCGTTCACTTCTCCCTCCCTCCCACTTTGAAGGCACTCTATGTCACAGCAAGGAGACTGGAGGTCAACTGCACGAGCACCAGCCCTCCTCGTCTCGACTCCCTCACTCTGATCGGCCGCAGCCACCTTGACGTTTGTTCACTCCCACTGGCTTCCGCAAAAACAGTGTTTTTCGATGGACCACACTCCAAGGTAAGAATGTCTGAGCAGCATCCGCTTTTGTGCGGAGCTACTGAGCAGCATAGCGCGAACAGTGGAGACGCTTATAGTGAGGCATGGCTGGCCTCTGGTCGACGTGGATGCAGAGTGGAGCCGCCTGCGCTCTCTTGGGATTGGCGTGAGCGGCAGGAGAATCGGTGGTGGTCAGAATGGTGACGCTGACATGGCTACAATGGAGGAGGTTGAGTGTTCGTCTCTCTGGAGGAGGGCCTTTGGTGGCGGAGGGCAGACAGGCACCCGCAGCAGCAGTGAGCACGAGGGCATACGCCCCCCCTTCATCGAAGCTCCAGAGCTGCAGGCGATTTTCTTCCCCACGCGACAGTGCCAAGCCTGCACCCTGGTCTCTGCCCAAGCAGTTCCCGTCTCTGGCACTTTACTGCATTGTTGGGCAGTCGTTTCGATGGGAAGGGGAGGGGGAGAAGCGAAGCAATGGGCCTGCAGTGCAAGTGAGGCCAGATCACGCTGCACACACCATGAGCCAGGACATGGTGCAGGATGATCGGATCGTGCAGTTCCTTCAGACCCTCTGAGTCACTGTGCTCTTTTAGAGGAGAAGGCGGGGTCTAGATGAGGTAGTGAGTGCGTGCAACCGTGTTATGCATGTGAGAGGTGGTTGTGGTGGAGGTGTAATAGAATATTGTAGGTGCCCCAAAGGTGGTGGGGAGTTGCAGCAGGGACGATGAAGAAGTCCTCTGAAGTGAATGCTTGCTACAGTGGTGACAATGGTGTGACTACGGGGCGAATTGGTGTGTACCTGATATGGTGGAGGAATTGGTGGTGATGTGATGACGATGGGTGCTAGCAGCAAGGGGGACAATGGTGATGGGTATACGTGGGACTTGTGTAGCTGAGGTACTGATGGTGGTGATGATTGAGATACCGCACTGCCTTTGGGTGATGGTGTTTCTGCTCATGCTGTTGATGCTGGTGCTTCTGGCTGCTGCTGCTAGAGCACATGGCCGGTGACCAGCGAACCAGAGGGCTTGGTGTTTGAGGACTTTTATACAAAGGCCAATGCTACTGATGGTTTGGTTGGACTAGGCATGAGCTGTTTTCATGTTGAAATGACCTGGTGGTGATTAGTTCGTGCCTTTTATTTTGTAAAGAGCTTTTGCCTGGTTTTCCTCCCATTGAGATTGCCTATTTAGTTCCACGTTTTTACAATATGAAGTGCATTTTAGAATGTACATGAATTTACAACTTGATTTGCATCTGATTGTGAAACCTCAGCTAGCTCACGTTTTCCTTCGTGCTATAACGAGCTCTTGCCCCAGGGAATTTTCCCGAACGCCCAAGCAGTCAGCACATTTGATGCTTCAAGCAACCAGCTATGCTCATTGCTCTCCTACGCATGCATTTCTTACTGCATGAGAAGGAACCTGAGCTGCGATAAGATTGTTCTTATGGCTTTGGCTGGACTCCAAAGGAACCGTAAAGTGCCACCTATAGGACCCGGGGGACTCTCTACAAATGCTGGAAAAAATGCTAGGGTGGACATTATGGCGGTTGCAAATTTTTAAGACCCGGGGTACACTTATTTGTCTATTAACATTAATGGATTTACCATGTACAATCTCGGTAGGGGGGGGGGGGGGGGGGGGGGGGGGGGTCTTATATTTTTTGCGCGAGAATCTTTAGCTTGGTGCCCCACGTGCGCATCATCGGGAATGACACGCGGCGAAAATCAGAGCACGGGGCGGACTGAACGGCGTTTGCCCCGTGTTGGGAATATAAACGCATGACTTAGTGCGTTTCTGTAGTATCGAACCTCACCCGATACTGAAGCACAACAAAAGGAGTATGAAGTCGAAAAGGCGCGTACCACATCAAACCGCAACTGGAAGTTGCGAGCCGTAACCGCCTGGAGGTTACGCAACAGCAGGCGACGCTTCAGTGAACAGTAACCGCCTCGATAGTCGAAGCGTTACGCGTCTCGATAAACATAACCGCTTCCTGTAATCTATCTTTTCTATATATTCCTGTATGCTATTTTTAATCAATTACTTGTTCTCACATACCAGCACAAGTACATTCACTCAAGTCTTCCGCTGTGCTACTCTAGCACCTACTAGCCTATTCTCTGCAAAGATCCTAAGGCTGAAATCCTCAGCCCAACATGGTATGAGAGCAGTCAGAGAACAAAGGCTCTCGTCACTAAGCCTCTTCCAGGCTACCGATCTGCAAGCAACCAAGAAGTTCAATCTTCATTCAAGAAAGGCAAGACATGGCAAGTGGCAAAGAAAGAAGATCATCTACGGGATCTACTCTACCCCCGGTCTCCGAGTTGCAGACCGAAGGAGGAACAACGCCCGGATTAACGCCGGAAGCGACGGAACGTTCTACTCAAGTGCCAGTAGCGCCGCCAACAATCTTCAACCCAAGCTTAATGGAGGAGTTCTTCAACTTCATGTCGCAGCAGCAGTCCTCACAATTTGCAAACAGCAACAGCATAAACAACGGAGCGGCACCAATGAGTATTGACAACTCATCGTTCGGACGACATAATCAACAAACACCAAATTCGGTCTCACCTGGTTCCTTCACGTTCATGCCGCCTCGCCATCCAGCGACCCCTCTTCCCGCCATGAAACGAGACACCGAAGAAGTCCTGCAATTACAAGCACAGTTCAACAACATCCTGCGACTGCACACATCCACACCATTCAACGGAAAGGACTTCTACTCTTGGAGCTTCGAGTTTGAACTCCTGATGGAAGGCGCGAATCTTCTTGGATTCTTCAACGGTACCTGGCCATATCCACACAACGGCGAAGACAAAGACAAAGAAAATTATACGTATCACTCCCTGATGGCTTACACCATTCTTCTCCGAAACCTGTCGCCGAACGAACAACAAAGCATCCGCGCCTACCGGAACTACGCAAACTCCGCGGAACTCGCCTATCAACATCTGCGAAGCATTCATCAAGCATCCGACAACGTTACACAAAGCCGACTCATGGCACAACTGACAACAGTTCAAATGCAACCTGGAGAAAAGGCCATGCCTTACATCAGTCGCTGTCAAGGACTACGCGACTGACTTATTCGCTGCGGAGGAAACTTATCTGAAGAAGCTTTCGTAACCGTCGTTCTTGCCGGCCTTGGACCTCAATGGCGCACCACCCGTTCACTTCTTCGCGCTCACGGTCGACTCTCCGAAATGCATCTCTGCGCCGAACTTCACGCCAAGCAGCAGGAAATGGACCTGTTCGAAGAACGTAACAACAAAAGGCATCATCAACCAGTTGTTCTTTACACCAATCGACGACAGCCACGTTACCAAAACCGAGGACACGTACCTCCTTATTGTCATCTGTGTCGGACTTCAGGATACACACGCTTCAACTGCCCTCAGCAACAACGACAACCAGCGCCATTCTCTCGTCCTCTGCGACCCGCGCCTCCCCACATCGCGTCAACTCAACAACGACCCGCTACCGCCTCAACGACTACTTCAACGCGACCGTCAACTTCCACTTCGGGACCTGCACAGACATCAAGAATCGTCGCCATGACATGAACAACAGAGTCAAACATCGACTCGTGTATTACCGGCTCACCACCGACTTACAGTCCTAATGAGCAACCGTCACCACCACCGTCGTCCCTTAACGTGAATCCAACGTACGCCGCCATCGCGAACAGTGCACCCACCGGACCAGACACATGGTTCCTCGACAGCTGTTGCGGTCATCACATGTGCTCTTCATCACAATTTCTTCAGCGCGAACGACGTCTTCCACGAGACGTCATCATCACCGTCGCCAACAACGAAAACCTGCGTACCAACAAACAAGGAGTCGTGGAGCTTCAGTCAAACGAAACAAACGTTATCCTTCAACTAAACAAAGTACTCGTCGTCGACAACCTCGGCTTCAACTTACTGAGCGTCAGCCAACTCATGTCGAAAGGCGTTCACCTGGAGTGCGACTCCGACGCCCTGGAAATCCGTCTTTACCACGGAAAAGGGGGGGTCTTCATCGGCCGCGCAATCCAACAAGATGACGTGTTCGTCCTCGATTTCGTCCCCGACAAAGGCACCGCAGACAGCGACGGCATAGTCGCTCTCGCACCTTGGACGCATCCGCCAGACCTCGACCCGAACTTCAGTCCTGAAGGCTTCTGGTACTCTCGTACCATTCCCAAAGTTGAACGCACCAACGCGCTTGCCGTTCTGCAAACACAAGCAACAACACCTGAGTCAGCACCCGTCATCGAAACAACAACTGCACCCGTCACAGCACCAACAACCACCGAACCTGTAGTTGAAGAACCAACCGTCGTCGCGGAACAACCTTCCGAAACTCCACAGCCCGGTCCCTCTGTCGCACCACCACCTCTCATCATCGACACGCCACCGACAGCCGCCCAACAGTTAACGCCAGCACCACGCGCCGTTCATCGAAGTGCAGCAACACACGCCGCCTTTTTCGCTAACGCAGACTTCTATCAACGCTCCGTCGGTCACAGCGCCTCCGAAGACATCTGGCATCAACGTCTTGGACATCCTGGAAACAAAACACTTTACAACACAATACGAGCCGGAGTGTTAGACAAGAACGCCCTACTTCTTCCCAACGGACGTGAACTCGAACGACCACGCGGCACTTGCTTCATCTGCCCGGAAGCAGATCTGCCTCACCAACCATTCCCGTCACATCACAACCCAAGCGCCCCCGTTTATCAACCACTCGAGAAAGTCTACAGCGACATCCTCTACATACCTCGAACTGAAGGACGTGAAGATCTGAACTACGTCATCACCTTCATCGACGCCGCAACGCGATATGTCTGGCACGTCAACTTACCGTCACGAGACATGGCTCTAGAAGCCTTCACAGCCTGGCTACCTGTCGCTGAAAGAGAGTCGGGAGCGAAACTGAAGAGTTTTCAGTCAGATGGCGCAAAGGAGTACCAGTCAAACCACTTCACGCAGTTCTTGGCAGAAAGAGGCATCAAACGCCTCATCTCTCTTCCTTACGCTCACCAACAGCAGGGTGTGGCAGAAAGGATGAACAGGACCCTGCAGACAACCATGCGAAAGCTGCTACGTGGAACTCGACTGCCCAACTCAGAATGGCCGGCAGCGATGGACCACGCTGTCCTCCTGCACAACTTGCTGTCCTCGTCTTCACTGCCCAACAACGGATCTCCGCACCTGTTGTGGACTGGGAAGCTGGGCAACACAAAAATGTTAAGAGTTTTTGGGTGTATGGTATAGTACAGCCCACACACTGCACGCGCAGGGAGATTTTCGCAACGTACACAGTGGGGTCTACACCTCGGGCTGGCAAAACATTACGAAGCCTGGCGCATCTTCGACGTTCACACAAAGGAAATAGTAGCAGCACGTGACGTTATCTTCTACGAGCGACTCACCCTCAACCATTACCTAGACAACATCGCACGCCACGTCGACCCCACTGGCGGATTTTCTGGTTCTCGAGCCTTCGCTTCACCCTCCGACGCTGCTGACTGGGAAGAAGAAAACGTCGACGGCGCCTCCGAAGCTGCTGGACCCCTTCCCTACTGCTCCGTCCCAATCCCCATGGACGAGGAAAATCCTCGCGACAGCAACAATGCCGACGTCTACTACCATTTCGCCGACACTGGTTACGTAACACCCCAACCCGTCAACACCGACATCTCTGAACGATACGGCCCCGGATTCGCACCTGATCCTGAAGCGGGAGACGAAGCAGTCTATCCCGAGGATCCCTTGCTGAACCGTCACACCCCTAGCGGACTCCAAGTCCTGGGACTCGTCGCTGCAGTGCACGGGCCTTCGTCGCCACCTGAAGAGCCTCGCTCTGTCAAGCAAGCTCTCGGGGGGGAACACAAAGAAAAATGGCGCGAAGCCATGGAAAAGGAGTTAAAAGCGCTTTCAGACCGCAACACGTGGAAGATCGTCCCTGCATCACTCGCATAAGACAGACCCATTCTCTCCGGAAAATGGGTATTCCGGATCAAAACCAACTCCGACGGAACCATCGAACGATTTAAAGCTCGATGGGTCGTCCGCGGATTCGACCAAGAGTATGGTCGCGACTTCACTGAAACTTTTGCACCAGGTAGTCGACATACTTCCCTGCGTATACTCCTCGCCATCGCCGCCTCACGTCGCCGCCCACTCCGACAAATCGACATCGCCAACGCTTTTCTGTACGCCCCAGTCGACGCTGAAATCTTCGTCGAACAGCCCCACGGGTTCGTCGACGACTCTTCCCTCGTCTGCCAACTACTTAAATCACTATACGGAATTAAGCAGGCACCGCGACTCTGGCAGCAGTACCTGCACGCACGACTTAAACGCATCGGATTCAACCAACTGCCCCATGACCAGGGCATGTATCGCCTCACTCACGACAACGACTACGTCCTGCTAATCGTCTACGTTGACGATTTACTTTACATCAGGTCAACTACCACCATCGTCACCTGGTTCGAAAGGGAGCTTCAGACAGATCTCTCCCTCACAGTCTCACCCAACGTCACGCAGTACCTAGGGCTCAACATCCTCGACGAAGACAACGCCATTCGTCTCAGCGCCTCAAAATACGCAAGCACTATTGCCGAACGCTTCTGCATCACACCGACGCACGTCGCAACCGCCTACAGTCACCTATCGCTCGATCCAGCCGAAGAAACCAACCCACTGCCGTTTGCTGGAATCCAGGAATATCAACAGAAACTGGGCTGCCTACTCTTTGCCGCCGTTACGTGCCGACCGGACTTATCCTACAGCGCCAGTCAACTAGCGACCTACCTCAAGCGCCCAGAACAACGTCATCTCAAGGAACTCAACCGTGCCCTTCTCTACTTCATCTCAACGCCAACAGTTGGCTTAACGTATCACAAGAGCACGACGACCGACCTAAAACTACTCGGCTACGTCGACGCTGATCACGCTGCTGATCGTGTCGATCGTCGCTCTCGCACCGGCTACATCTACCGTCTCGAGCCCGTCGGAACTATCTCCTGGCAATCAAGTAAGCAGGAACTCGTCGCACTATCATCTGCTGAAGCACAGTATATTGCTCTCTGCACCGCTACCAAGGAAGGTCTGTACCTGCGCGAACTGCTGGAAGAAGCGAAAATTGCGAAAGTACCCAGCTTCTCGCTTTTCTGCGACAACCAGTCCGCGATACGAATCGCGAACAAGAATGGCTTCGCCAACAGAACCAAGCATATCGCACTGCGATACTTCTTCGTGAAAGACGAAATTGAGAAAGGAAAACTCCAGCTGGACTACTGCCCGACCACCGAGATGGCAGCAGATTATCTCACCAAGAAGCTACCAAAGGGGAAATTCGAGTACTGCATGCTGCTCACCGGATTGGGCCACGTCACCGAAGCTGACCACGTCGACACTCCAGAAACGAAGGGGAGTGTTGGGAATATAAACGCATTACTTAGTGCGTTCCTGTAGTATCGAACCTCACCCGATACTGAAGCACAACAAAAGGAGTATGAAGTCGAAAAGGCGCGTACCACATCAAACCGGAACTGGAAGTTGCGAGCCGTAACCGCCTGGAGGTTACGCAACAGCAGGCGACGCTTTAGTGAACAGTAACCGCCTCGATAGTCGAAGCGTTACGCGTCTCGATAAACATAACCGCTTCCTGTAATCTATCTTTTCTATATATTCCTGTATGCTCTTTGCTTTAATCAATTACTTGTTCTCACATACCAGCACAAGTACATTCACTCAAGTCTTCCGCTGTGCTACTCTAGCACCTACTAGCCTATTCTCTGCAAAGATCCTAAGGCTGAAATCCTCAGCCCAACACCCCGCACCTCAGATCCTCTCGACGGTGTTTCCGTTAAGATGGGCACGTCAGGTGGCCCTTGACCACCCCATCATGTCTCTGTGGCAGAATGGGTACTGGACGTGAAGCACTAGAGTTTCACGTCCCTCACTCTACCGTACACGCAAGCTTTCATCCCCTCCCTCCCTCTGTTTCAGATCTTGTCCGCCCGGCTAGCTTCCTACCCATCTAAATAGCCCGCCATGGCGCCTGCCATTTAGTGAACCATAGGTCATTAGAATTGTATCAGCTCTTCGCCATGTCGGCTTTCGAAAGCCCATGGCGTTCTCGCAGTATGGCGGTAGGAAGTGGGTCTGACCAGCCCGCAATCATACTGATCACAAGCCCGGCCCCGCCAGCTCCTCCAGCTCCTCCCGCACCTCCGGCACCCCCTGCGCCTCCGGCGCCACCTGCGCCCCCTGTGCTTCCCCCGGGCTTCGTTGACTGGCGCACCACTCCTCCTTTGGACCCGCTTGAGGAGGAGGACTTGAACGCTAAGTGCTTGATGGAATCTAACATGACCAAGCTGTAGTTGTAGTGACCACTAGGTGTTGAGATGTGTATGTAGTACGGTAGGTAACAACGATAACAATGTTAACTGCACCAAACTCAATAGGGCCTTATATGGAAAGGGGGGGGGTCTTATAATGATTAGCTACAAAGGGGGGGTCCTCACAAAACCTGCCACAATAAGAGTCCCCCTACCCATTCAAGAGTCCCGGGGGACCCTCTTACCGGCGGGTCCTATAGGTGGCACTTTACGGAATCTGGAATAGGCGCTCCGAGGCTGGGCGACCTTGATGAGCCGTGACGATGGCGCGGAACAACCTGCGGAACACCCTGCGCCGGGGCACCCTGGAAACACCCCGCGGAACCCCTACACACCACGGGACGACCGCGCAGTCCTCGCGTCTGTCCACCCCTTCCCGCCGCTCAGCAGCCTCCCTGCCTTGCCCCGCTGCTACGGACTTGGTCAGCTCGCCGCGCTGCGGGTTACTGCCTCGGCGACCCTTCCTCGATGACGACGACAGCCGAACCTCATTGTGCTTGTCCCTGACTGCTTTGTTTCCACCCCGTCGTGCTCGCAGTGCGAGCAAGTTTTGAGCGGCGTGTGGGACGACACATTGGTCAACGAAATCAACTCACCCTCTGCGAATTCAATGCTGAGCAGACTCAATCCTTAGCAGCTTCCCTTTTTTTTTCGCTTTCTTGTCACCCTCGGTATTCTATGTTGTAAAGGCTCTCCTCTACTTTGCAGGATCTGGGAAGTGTTTTAATCAGTAGAGCACTCTGTTGGCTTTCCAACGAGCTGTAGATCACCTCGATCGCCTAAGTATCGAGCGAGATATAGTCGTTTATGCGCTTGCTAGTGCTCTTAGGACAAAGGATAGGAGCTCTCTGGATTTTGTAGTCGAGTGTATCACATACAAAGTGATTCTCGATTTTAGTATGAAACATGCAATACAAAGCAAACAGCAATCAACATCGAGTCGCACAAGTAACCTCGAACCGCGGTACATTCGCGAATGTTCGAGTAACGTTTCGAAGGGGTGAAATTCGACACTCGAATTTCATCAAACCGAATGTCACTTCAATCTCGAATGTTCTTGGTGCTGCCATGTGGCACCGAATTGACGAGTCTTCCGAAGTCAAACTTCAGCCCCACGCAAACCTGCAGCTCACCCGAAGGTGAGCACCAAAATCACCATCGCTTGGTGGTTGGGGGCAAAACTCCCCCACGCAACTTCCAACACTCCCCTTTGCACCCAAGCCACTAGGTGACCAATCCAACATGCCCATAACATGCACGGGATGAATCTTTAGGGGGTGGTTCCATGAGAGAATCCGCGTGTTCATCATCACCTTTGGTCGCGAAGCAATATGCCACGCCCTCCT
This sequence comes from Closterium sp. NIES-65, assembly GCA_948144175.1. Classification (NCBI taxonomy): domain Eukaryota; kingdom Viridiplantae; phylum Streptophyta; class Zygnematophyceae; order Desmidiales; family Closteriaceae; genus Closterium; species Closterium sp. NIES-65. The sequence goes on along the minus strand of CANXME010000343.1, from coordinate 950,154 downwards.
TATCTGTCTCCCCAACTGCTACCGTAGCATAGTTGGCGTACTTGGAGGGAGGACGAACCTCACGACGCTCGCGGGTCAAGGCCAATGGTAGGGAGGAAGGTGAGGAGGTTGTTAAGGCGAAGCCCTGCACGCGCCTGGTTTTGCGTGTAGCAGCCCTATGCGGAGTAGCGAGGCTTCGCATACCGCATACCGGTTTTACTAGTATTGCGGTGTTCGCCAAGTACACTCCAATCTACGCGCTTCGGTATGCGCATTTCGACATTGGACCAGGGAAGTGACGACATTGCACAAACGCGTATGTGCAACTGTCAGTGTTGCAAGAACCTGCGCAACTACTCCTGGGCATGTAGAAATACACCTAACGGTATTTTCACCTGATGGTATTTTCACCTGGCGGTGCCAACCTGGAACCGCATTCTAGAGTAGGTGCTTGCACATTCTCCTTGAACAACGTTCTTCATGAACAACGTTCTTCATGAACAACGTTCTCGTAGAACGTTCTTGCACACGTCACTATGCTTCTCTATAAGGTTCATGTTGTTTCTGTTGTAATCTATCAATTAATGAAGCTCTTTCTTTCCGTTACTGCATACCAAGTTGGCTTCATTGTTTAGTTTCCACGAGTCAGTATTCGGTTTACTAGCATCCGCTTTACAACTCTGTGCCTAGGCTCTCCCATAATCGCCTATTCTCTGTAGAGGTAGTTGCCGCCTCGGTTGGTGACACCTCCATGACATCATCAACACTCTCCTCGTTGTTCTCTCTCCCTCTATCGGCTTCCTTCTCCACTTGAGGTGGAGTCTCACTCTCTTCAACCTTCTCTCGTGGCGGAAGGATGAAGGTGAGTTGTTGAGTGGGTTTCTCCTTCGACGGGAACTTGTCTTCGTGAAAGACCACGTCCCGAGACGTGACGACATGCTTTTCACCCATGTCCCACACTCGCCATGCACGCTCGTTTGGCGCAACTCCCAGGAAGATCGCCGCACGAGCCTTCGGTTGCAACTTGTGGCAAAGTGGATCCGGTACATGGTAGTAGCAAAGGCACCCAAAGGTGCGAAGGCGGGATAGGTTCGGCTTTGTTCCGCTCCATGCTTCGAACGGAGTCGTTCCCGGGAGCACCTTTGTCGGCAAACAGTTGCGAATCCACGCCACTAACGAACTTGCCTCACCCCACCACTCGTTCCCAAGCTTGGAGTGTTGAAGAAGTGAGCGAACAGCCTCCACCAACGTGCGATTAAGCCGCTCCACCGCTCCATTTTGTTGGGGTGTGTAGGGCGTTGTGACATCGTGCTTTATGCCCTTGCTCTTCATCCATTTCTCAAGCTCCGCGTTCACGAATTCGCCGCCACCGTCGGTGCGAATACACTTGATCCGCTTCTTGTCGTCGTCGCAAACATCGAGCGCCCACTCTTGAATCGCCTTGTCCGCATCGCCCTTAGCCTTCAAGATTCGGGTCCAACACATCCGTGTCGCGTCGTCGAGCATCACCAAGAGGAACCGCGCTCCTCCCTTTGATGCGCACCGCATCGGTCTACACACGTCCATGTGAACAAGTGCAAGCGGGTCCTTAGCGAGGGGTGACGTTCGGCTACCGAATGGCTTGCGAGCCATTTTTCCTTCTACACACGCCACGCACACGCCCTTCTCATCATCGCTGGCGATCACGTCGACTCCCTTCGCAAGTCCTTTGTTGGCCAACTCCTTGACCGATCCGTAGTTGGCGTGCGCAAGCCGATTATGCCACGCCTTTAGAGTTGCCTTGGACCCTTGCACCACGTTGGATGAAGCCGCTCTTGGGTGCGTCTTGAGCTGGTAGAGATCTCCGTTGAGAACACCTTGCACGAATTGCTCCCCCTTCCAAAAGAGGTTCATCTTCGCACCATCGATGGTGGCGATCACGCCCTTCTTCGCAAGTTGCGGGACGGATAGAAGGTTCACCTTCAATCCCGGGACGTGAAGCATGTTCGTGATGTCCACCGGTCCGCTATCAACGATGAGGCGTGTACTCCCAACTCCAACCACCAGTAGCGACTTGTTGTTTCCAAACACGATGCTCATGACATCTCCCGGAGCACCAATGTTGTTGAGGAGCGACGCCGAGTGCGTCATGTGTTGTGTTGCGCCGGTATCAAGGAACCACGCATCGCTTGGAGTGTTGTTCCCGTTGCCGGCCAATAACACGAGCGACTCCTTTGAATCATCCGCCTCGCCGGATGCCGTGTGTGCGTTGCCCTCTTGGTCCCGCGCCATCGATGAAGTCCAATCGCTTGGCCGCTTTCAACACTCACGCCAAAAGTGTCCCTCTTTGCCGCAACAGTGGCACTTGCTCGCGCCATTCGATGCGTTTCCCTTGCCGCACTCGCTTCCTACGGACGATTTCTTCGTCACGCCCTTGTTCCACTTGGACTTTCCTCCGGAACTCCCTCCGGAGAACATGGCGGCACCCTCGCTCTCATTAGCAAATTGTCAGCGACGCGATTCTGTCAGAATATGTTGTTTGTGTAGCCTGCAGTGGGGCATTCAATAGTGCGTACAGCCCCTTAGGGTTTGTTATTTGTATCCTGCTGCTTGCTAGTTCCATCATTCCTTCTCAAATCTATTCCTGCACACAATCCTAGCTCGTACTTGGCGCCTCCTCATTCTAGTCCTACTGTGGCCTAGGCTTCTAAGCCTAGGCCGTACTGCTACTATCTTTGACATGGTAGGCGGCATGTCTGTCGCCTTCCTGTGTATGGGCCCACCACCCGCTTCCGCTGCCGTACTGTCCGCCGCGCGCCACGTGGTGCGCGGCGGCGAAACCCTAATTTCTGCCCGCCGCCCGCTCGGGGCGCTTGGCGGGTTTCCCTTCCGTGGCGCCCGTCGTGGTGCCCTTGGGGGGGCCTCCGCGGTCCCCTCGCGTCGAAGCGCCCGTCGAGGCGCTCTCGGGGACCCGCGCGGCCTCCCCCCCCGTCGCCCGTCGAGGCGACCTCGGGGACCCGCGCGGCCTCCCCTCCCGTCGCCCGTCGAGGCGACCTTGGGGGCCCGCGCGGCCTCCCCACCAGTCGCCCGTCGTGGCGACCACGGGGGCCGTGCGCGGCGCCCTCCCCGTCGCCCGTCGAGGCGACTTCGGGGGCCGTGCGCGGCCCTCCTCGTCGCCCGTCGAGGCGACTTCAGGGGGCCCGCGCGGCGTCCTCCCCGTCGCCCGTCGAGGCGGCTATGGGGGCCCGTCGCGGCGCCCTCTCTGGTGCCCGTCGCGGCGCCCCGGGGGGGGGGGGGGGGGGGGGGCGCGCGGCTCCCTTTCTCGTCGCCCCTCGGGGCGCCCTGGGGGCCGTGCGTTTCCCCCCCCCCCCCCTCCCCCCCCCCACCTCGTCCTACCTCTCACCTGCAGCGGCCGCCCCTGGAGCCGCCCGCCACTGCAGCAGCCGCCCCTGGAGCAGCCCGCACCTGCGGCAGCCGCCCCTGGAGCAGCCAGTGCCTGTAGCAGCCGCCCCAGGACCCGTGCGAGCCGCCCTGCGGAAGCCCGTCCCGTCCCCCCCCCCCCCCCCCGTGCTGCCCATTGCTCCCATTCCGCCGTGCGTTCCGCGGTGGTGGGGGTGTGGGGTGGCAAGCATGGGGGTGAGAGGTGTGGGTTCTTCCCTCCTCCTTTTTCATCTCCCACTGCTGCAGCTGCCGCTGAGGGGGGTGGAGGTGTGGGAGCTGTGGGGAGTGGAGCTAGGGGGGTGATGTGGGAGTGGAGCTAGGGGTGAAACTGGGGGTGTGTGTAGGGGGGTGTGGGACTGTTTGGGGAGGTTCAGTGGAGGCTGCTGTCTTGTCGTCCGCAGCACCTGTAGTCCAGGGCGCACTGTCCTGGTAGCCCAGAGAGCCTGCTGCGCCTGTCGCCCGTGGGTTTGTTGCTCCTGTAGCTCCTCGTAGCCCGTGAGCCAGTTACTCCAGTAGTCCGGGGCGCTGTCCCGATAGCCACTGTGCCAGCCGCTCCTGTTGCCCGTGTGTCTGCAGCTTCAGCCGTCATCTCCCATCTTCTCTCCTCTCACAGTCCCTCCTCCTCCTCACTTGCCCGCTGTGACTACCACTAGCTTTGCTCAAAATTGTGAACTTTAAACTGTTGCTTCTTGTAATTGTGCTCAGAATGTGTGGTGACATTGTGATCCGCCCTGAGCTTGTTCTGCTTTGCTTACTGTGCTGATTACATCCCACTTTGGCTATGGGGGTGTGTCAGAATATGTTGTTTGTGTAGCCTGCAGTGGGACACTCAATAGTGAGTACAGCCCCTTAGGGTTTGTTATTTGTATCCTGCTGCTTGCTAGTTCCATCATTCCTTCTCAATTCTATTCCTGCACACAATCCTAGCTCGTACTTGGCGCCTCCTCGTTCTAGTCCTACTGTGGCCTAGGCTACTAAGCCTAGGCCGTACTGCTACTATCTTTGACAGATTCTTCATGGAGAAGCCGACCGACCACCATTTCCTTCGTCCAAGTGTCTTGCACGCTATCGAGTGTCGTAATCACCGTCGACCACTCTTCCGGAAGGCTGCATAGCAATGTCAAAATCCAATCCTCCGTGACCGTTCCACCAAGGTCCATGAACGTTTCCCCGAGTTCCTCCACACGAGTCGCATACCCGTGCATCGATTCGCCCGCGCGCATCTTCACCGTGTAGAATGCATTCAGGGCTAGGATCTTGCCGTGGAGAGTCGTGTTCACGTGGATGGTCTCGAGCCGCTTCCACGCTTCATGCGCCGACGCTTCGAGCTTGATGCACATGCGCACTGAGCTCACGAGATTGATGCCGATGCGCGAAATCAACATAGTGAACGCCTTTTGGTCCTTCTTCTTCCATGCCGAGATGTCGCTCTCATTGTCCGGCTTCTTCTCCGTTCCATCGAAGAAACCCCAAAGTCCCCGCTCCATCATGAGCACTTGGAACTTAAACTTCCACGCGGAGTAGTTTTGTCCCGTGAAAATTGGTACCGCTGACGTGTTGAACATTGTCGCGGTTGCCCACGGTTCGCCGAAATTTACAACAACACCATCCAAGGAAGTGCAGGAGGCCTCGCTTGACGTCATCATGCTTGCTCCTTGTCGCGCGTGTAGACTCCTCCGACCAGCTCTGATACCACTGTTGTAAAGGACTCTCCTCTTCTTCGCAGGAACTGGGAACTGCTTTAATCAGTAGACCACCTTTTTAGCTTTCCAACGAGACGTAGATCACCTCGATCGCCTAAGTATCGAGCGAGATATAGTCGTTTATGCGCTTGCTAGTGTTCTTAGGACAAAGGATAGGAGCTCTCTGGATTTTTTTTTTTTTTTTTTTTTTTGACATACAACAGCCTATGGGTTTTGAAGACAGAACAGTCATTCACACCATGTGTGTCTGAAAAAGAAAGGGAATGGAGAAAGAAAGGGAGAAGGAAAATGAAACTCCCAAAAAGAACCCAAATGCAACACACATAAAACCCCCCCTCAAGATACCCAATCAAAACGCCCAGTCAAGACACCCCATCCCCCCCCCCCCTCAATTACATCAACGTATCGACCATGTACGGGGCCTCCACCCAGAGAGCCCCGCCTTCCACATCGACATCGTCCCTCTCCCGATCCGCCAAATCTACGTTAATCCACCCCATGGAAGACGCCGCTGGAAGCAGGATGACACGAGCTTGCGCACGTTGTAACGCCACCCCGATGAGCGCCTTCACTGACCCTAAAAGATAAGCCGAAAGCACAGAGTCGTCCTCTCGACAAGCCCCCCGCGACACGGCTAGCCCCACATGCACATCCCCCTGCTGACGAAGCCACCGCTGAAAACGACCGCCGAGACACCCCCACGTCTCAACTATCAAAGGGGTGAACTGCACGCCCCGGTTGCGTGCAAGCAGAGGTGCGTAATCACTCGTTTTGCGACGCTCCCATTCCCTTGCCGCCACACCTATTTGACGCCCGCACTGTCCCAGCAGTGATGGAGACAGCGATAGCGGGTCCGCGACGCTGATCTCTAGGGCGTGAGCCTCTCCAGCCATTGGACGTCGCACCGCCACATCAACCCGCTTCCCTTGCAGCACCACACTATCCTCCAATGTCACCACCCCACCCGACGCCTTAGAGATCTTCGCCACCGCAAACTTCACCTCATCATGCACCCGAGAAGGACCATGCTGGTGCCTGCATCTCAGGGCATGGTGTGGGTCTGCTGGGTCAAAATACGTTGTGCCACAAACACACCTCCCCGCCACCTGCAGCTGCTGAATTGGGAGGCCGAGCCGTATAGCAGCAGCAATGCCCCACTCAGCCGCAGTGAATGTGAGATCTGAGTGAGCCAGAACCGTCGAAACCCATGCACCTGCCCCCGGGCCCTGAAGGGATGTGAAACGGGCCAAGGTAGCATCGTCACGAGCCAAGCGGCGCAGTGCCTGGAGCTCCTCTACAGCTAACTGCCGCTGACACGCCTGGAAAAGCCAAACAGGAGGGGCCGCTACACACAGAGGTAAGCCCTGTATCTCGTGGCAGATAGCCGCTAGCAGCTGCTCGAGAGCCTTGACAAACCACGGGTCAAGAAACTCTGCCCCTGTCGAAGTGGTGAGGTACTCTGCAAACATCGCCTCCTCACCCGCCACCCCTAACTGTGCAATGTCACGCGCGGCCTGCGCCCACCCACAAACATAGGACAGTGGGCTCAAAGAGGCCGCCGCCCGGATCCCGAACCCTCCGAGACGCATAGGGAGATGCAGCTGTATGCATGCGCGCCTAGACCGGTCGGGGTCCTGCTCCCAAGTGCCAGGTGGGAAAAGCCGCTCAAAGCAATCATCTAAACAGCTGTCCCAGTCCCTAAAAGCCTCAACCACCTCCGGACGCGGCGGCATAGTCCGGGCGAGGTACATCGGCCGCGCTGAAACTGCAATAGCGAGGAGGTGTGAAGCCATCTGGGGGTGGTCGAGCAAGGGGAGCCATGGCAGTGGCGCCAACTGTCGAAGCCGCTCCCGTAGCCGGACCGCCTCCCAAACCTCCTCTCCAATAGGCACGCCCACCACAGTAAGCCCCTCATCCACCCGCTGCATCCCCAATGGCAGTGCCCGCTCCACCTCCTTGCCCTCGCGCTCCCAAAACCGGCACTTGTGCGCCTGCACCTCCAGCCCCACCCACTCCAACCGCTCCCGCAGCACCCCAAAAGCCTCCAGAATCCTAGTCGCTGGCCCCAAAATATAGGTATCGTCTGCATAGCTGAGAAAAAGCAGGCCCTTGAACTCCCTAGTAACCGGCTCCATCACCTGCTGCTGCGTGAATGCGAAAAGAAAAGGGCCGAGCGGGTCCCCTTGCCTCGATCCCCGTGCTGACTCGAGGCTCTGTACAAAAGGGCCTGCTCGGAGGTACAGGTCGCTAGGTGTCCCATAAAAGACACGCAAGAATGGGATCATCTCTGAGAAAGGCGACTCTCGCAGCCCATCAAACATCACATGACGGTGAAACGAATTGAAGGCGTTTGCGACGTCTATCTGTAGCGCACACCAGTCGGGGTGAGTGGCCAACGTTGACCGGAAAGAATGAGTGAGAATCTCCGCCCCGACCCTCGTGCCCGCTCCCAGCTGGTTGCACGGCAGGAAGTAGGAAACCATCGCAGGGCGGAGCGAGATGCAGAGAGCACGAGCAAGGATACGAGGAAGCACCTCCCCGATCGCCACCGGCCGGACGTCGCCGTTAGGCTTGGAAAGCCCGACTAGGTTGGATGCGGCGAGCCACGGCCGAGCCCGCTCGGGGACCTGTCCCGCCACCCATTGGTTGAACACTTCCAACAGGTGGGAAAGGCAGGTAGGTTCAGTGAGGAAGGTGTCGCGCAGATGCTCTGTGACCCACCCCGATGGCCCTGCTGCTGAGGCTCGAGCGGCTGTATGGATAGCTCTGGCCAGGATGTCGGTCGTGAGTGAAGGCCGCTGAGCGGTATCGATGGTGAAATCGCGGACCCACTGTGGTACCTTGCCTGCGCTAGCCGGGTGCTTCTCTCGCAGCGACTGCACCATGACCTCAGACGGTCGAGCCAACTCCCCTACTGTAAGGCAGGCCAATCCTCGGCACCACTCCCCCACTTTGCACCGAGATCGGCACCGTGACAGGCGGATGGCATCCGGGTCCTGGTCAGAGCGAGTGTAGGAAAGTGGGCGAACTGCTGGCCGCGCTGCCGCCATGGCAGAGTCGAACAGCTCCCGCCAGCTCCCCTCCCAGAACGCACCCAACCGCTCTGTGATCAGCGCCTTATGACCTATGCCTGGCTTGGGAGGCATGGCTAGGATGAGGCGCGGAAACGCCAAGAGTAGGAGGGTAGCGGCTTCATCTCCCGGCTGGCTCTTCAAGCGTTCAAGGATGCAACAGAGCGCGTCTAAGACCCCCGACCTGGCCCGCTGTGGGATCCGGCAAACTGTCCTCCCTCCAACCGCCTCCACACTGAAAAATGTTTCCCATTCCCATGACGTAACCCCAGCCCACGCCTCGTCCCCAAATTCCCGCGGCGTCAATCGCTCCTGCGTGTCGGTCTCCACTAGAGACGGAATCGAGCCGAGAGCCTGTGCACGCCTCTCCGCCTCAGCCGCTCGGCATACCCTCATGTGGTTCGCAGCGGCCCCCCGCGTAGCGAAAGTGTGGAAACACGTGTCGCACGGGAAGCAGGGGCATGGGGAAGGCGGCATGGGAGGTTCTTCGTCCGCCTCTAACTCCTCTGCAATCGCCATGGGAGTATCAAGCTCCAGATGTTGACACCACTCCTCCAACTATTGCTCCTGGTCGTCCATCGATCGCCCCCCTGCTTGCTGCGCTCCTTGGGGTGCCCAGGGAACCCTCGGCTGCCCCCCTGGCTGCTGCGCTCCCTGGGGTGCCCCGGTCACCCCCGGCTGCCCCCCTGCCTGCTGCTCTCCCTGGGGTGCTCAGGGTACCCTCGGCTGCCCTCCTGCCTGCTGCACTCCCTGGGGTTCCCCAGGCACCATCGGCTGCCCTTCTGCCAGCTGCACTCCCTGGGGTGCTCCGGTCACCCCCGGCTGCTCCCCTGCCTGCTGCTCGCCCTGGGGTGCTCGGGTCACCCCCGGCTGCCCCCCTAGCTGCTGCTCCCCCTGGGGTGCTCCGGTCACCCCCGGCTGCCCCCCTAGCTGCTGCTCCCCCTGGGGTGCTCCGGTCACCCCCGGCTGCCCCCCAGCCTGCTGCTCTCCCTGGGGTGCTCCAGGCATCCTCGGTTGCCCTCCTACCTGCTGCACTCCCTGGGGTGCCCCGGGCACCCTCGGCTGCCCTCCTGCCTGCTGCACTCCCTGGGGTGCCCCAGGAACCCTCGGCTGCCCTCCTGCCTGCTGCACTCCCTGGGATGCCCCGGGCACCCCCGGCTGCCTTCCTGCCTGCTGCACTCCCTGGGGTGCTCCGGGCACCCCTGGCTCCCCACCTGCCCACTGCACTCCCTGGGGTGCCCCGGGCACCCTCGGCTGCCCTCCTGCCTGCTGCACTCCCTGGGGTGCTCCGGGCACCCCCGGCTGCCCTCCTGCCTGCTGCACCCCCTGGGGTGCCCCGGGCACCCCCGGTTGCCCCCCTGCCTGCTGCACTCCCTGGGGTGCCCCGGGCACCCCCGGCTGCCCTCCTGCCTGCTGCACTCCCTGGGGTGCCCCGGGCACCCTCGGCTGCCCTTCTGCCTGCTGCACTCCCTGGGGTGCCTGCTGCGCTCCCTGGGGTGCCCCGGGCACCCTCGGCTGCCCTCCTGCCTGCTGCACTCCCTGGGGTGCCCCGGGCACCCCCAGCTGTACCCCTTCCTGCTGCACTCCCTGGGGTGCCCCGGGCACCCCCAGCTGCCCCCCTGCCTGCTGCACTCCCTGGGGTGCCCCGGGCACCCTCGGCTGCCCTCCTGCCTGCTGCACTCCCTGGGGTGCCCCGGGCACCCCCAGCTGCCCCCCTGCCTGCTGCACTCCCTGGGGTGCCCCGGGCACCCTCGGCTGCCCTCCTGCCTGCTGCACTCCCTGGGGTGCTCCGGGTACCCTCGGCTGCCCTCCTGCTTGATGCACTCCCTGGGGTGCCCCGGGCACCCCCTGCTGCCCTCCTGCCTGCTGCACTCCCTGGGGTGCCCCGGGCACCCTCGGCTGCCCTCCTGCCTGCTGCACTCCCTGGGGTGCCCCGGGCACCCTCGGCTGCCCTCCTGCCTGCTGCGCTCCCTGGGGTGCCCCGGGCACCCTCGGCTGCCCTCCTGCCTGCTGCACTCCCTGGGGAGCCCCGGGCACCCCCGGCTGCCCCCCTGCCTGCTGCACTACCTGGGGTGCCCCGGGCACCCTCGGCTGCCCCCCTGCCTGCTGCACTCCCTCGGGTGCTCCGGGTACCCTCGGCTGCCCTCCTGCCTGCTGCACTCCCTGGGGTGCCCCGGGCACCCTCGGCTGCCCTTCTGCCTGCTGCGCTCCCTGGGGTGCCCCGGGCACCCTCAGCTGCCCTCCTGCCTGCTGCACTCCCTGGGGAGCCCCGGGCACCCCCGGCTGCCCCCCTGCCTGCTGCACTCCCTGGGGTGCCCCGGGCACCCTCGGCTGCCCCCCTGCCTGCTGCACTCCCTGGGGTGCTCCGGGTACCCTCGGCTGCCCTCCTGCCTGCTGCACTTCCTGGGGTTCCCCGGGCACCTCCTGCTGCCCTCCTGCCTGCTGCACTCCCTGGGGTGCCCCGGGCACCCTCGGCTGCCCTCCTGCCTGCTGCACTCCCTGGGGTGCCCCGGGCACCCTCGGCTGCCCTCCTGCCTGCTGCTCTCCCTGGGGTGCCCCGGGCACCCTCAGCTGCCCTCCTACCTGCTGCACTCCCTGGGGAGCCCCGGGCACCCGCGGCTGCCCCCCTGCCTGCTGGGCTCCCTGGGGTGCCCCGGGCACCCTCAGCTGCCCTCCTGCCTGCTGCACTCCCTGGGGTGCCCCGGGCACCCCCGGCTGCCCCCCTGCCTGCTGCACTCCCTGGGGTGCTCCGGGCACCCTCGGCTGCCCTCCTGCCTGCAGCACTCCCTGGGGTGCCCCGGGTAACCCCGGCTGCCCCCCTGCCTGCTGCACTCTCTGGGGTGCCCCGGGCACCCCCGGCTGCCCCCCTGGCTGCTGCTCTCCTTGGGGCGCCCCGGGCACCCAGGGCTGCCCCCCCACCCGCGGAGCTCCCGGGGGTGTCTCGGTCGCCCCCGGCTGCCCCTCCGCCTGCTGGGCGGCGGCTCCGCTTCCAGTTCGGCCTTGCGTCTTACGGGCGTGTCGTCTCCCGCCTCGGCCCCGTGCCCGGGTTCTCTTCGCTTGGCTTGTAGAGTCCGCACTAGCGACCTCCAGCTGCCCCCGCGCCGGCAGCTCCCGCCGCTCCCCCTCCGACAGCTCCTGCTGCCCTCCCCCCGACAGCCCCAGCTGCCCTCCTGTTGGCAGCTCCTGCTGCTCCTTCCCCGGCAGCTCCTACTGCCCTCCTGCCTGCAGCCGGACCTGGTTCCCTGATTGGTCCTGCTGCACCTCTGGCAGTAGCTCGGCCATCTCCACATCCACCACTTGCTGCTCCCTTGCCGGCAGCTGCCCCACCCCCAGCGGCTTCTGCTACTCTTCCCTTGGCAGCTCAAGCTGCTCTCCCCGGGGCGGCCCCTGCTGCCCTCCTGCCTGTGGCCATGCCTGGTTTCCCGATTGGTCCTGCTGTGACTCTGGCTGTAGCTCGGCCATCTCCACTTCTACTATTTGCTGCCCCCCAGCCGGCAGCAACTGCTGCCCTCTCGCCGGCACCTCCTGCTGCCCTCTCGCCGGCACCTCCTGCTGCCCTCTCGCCAGCACCTCCTGCTGCCCTCTCGCCGGCGCCTCCTGCTGCCCTCCCGCTGGCACCTCCTGCTGCCCTCCTGCTGGCACCTCCTGCTGCCCTCCCACTGGCACCTCCTGCTGCCCTCCTGCCTGCAGCTCCTGCTGCCCCCCCGCCGGCAGCTCCAGCTGCCCTCCCGCCGGCCGCTCCTGCTGCTCTCCCTTCGGCAGTACCTGCTGCTCGCCTGCCGACCGTGCCTGCCGCCCTCTTGCCTGCGGCTCTTGCTGCCCTCTCGCCGGCAGCTCCTGCTCCCCTCTCGCCGGCAGCTCCTGCTCCCCTCTCGCCAGCAGCTGCTGCTCCCCTCTTGCCGGCAGCTCCTGCTGCCCTCCCGCCCGCCGCACCTGCTGCTCCCTTGCTTGTGGCTTCCGGGCCTCCCCCAACAGCCAGTTTTGCTGCCCCCCCTCCTGCCTCGAGGGTTGGGTCCCCGCTGGACTCCATTGCTGCACTTCCGCCCGGGCTCTCCGTCTCTGTTCCTGCCTTTGGGCCAGATGAGGCCCGCTCGGAGCTGTGAGGGCTGGGTGTGCCAAAGGATTTCCCAGGGCCCTCCGCCGCCTATCATGAGACTCCTGCAGTCGCCGGCGGTGTGCCTCCTATGCAGCCATTGCCGCGTCATCACCGGTACCCTGCTTGTGCACCCCATGACCGCACTCGCCCTCGTCCGTCACGTCCAGGTCCCGGGTGGAGATGGTGTCGCTGCCGCCTACGAAGCCGCCGAGAGTGTCTTTGGGTGGTTCCTCTATCCCCCCCCCCTGTCGAGAAGGGTCCATACCTTTGTCGCTTGCTGGGCTTGTCAAAAAGGCAGAGTGCATCCTCGTGGTGGAGGCGACAGAGTTGTGGATATTGCATACTCGATGTTGCCTCCCTGGGTCTCTTGTGGCCAATCCTCGCGATGATCTTCCTCCCCCGGTCTGGGGGGTCTGGATCGTTGTTCATGGCGTAAGCTGTTTGCGGGGAGCGCTGGAGGGGCGCCTCCCGCCTTCGATATAAGGTTCGCAGTCTGGGTGAGTCGAAGGTGTTGGGCGTCGCTGGCGCACGGAGACTCCCCTATATGCTGGACGCTCCTACCTGCAAGTGTTGGTACCTAGGCGCGGGTCTCGCTTTGTGGCCCTCCCTACACGTGGTAGTTGCTGCCTAGGCGCGAGCTTCGCTGTGATGGCGCTCCTACGCGCGAGTATAGTTGCCTGGGCGCTGATCCCTCCGCCGCGGCGCGGATTTCGTTGCTACGGCGCGGGTTTCACTGTTACATGGCGGACTTCACTGCTCTTTGCCCGGACTTCGCTGCTACGGCGTGCACTTCGCTGCTACGGCGCGCACTTCGCTGCTACGGCGTGCACTTCGCTGCTACGGCGCGCACTTCGCTGCTACGGCGCGCACTTCGCTGCTACGGCGCGCACTTTGACGCTACGGCGCGGGCTTCGCTGCTACGGCGGGGATTTCACTGCTACGGCGCGGATTTTGCTGCTACGGCGCAGATGTCGCTGCTACAGCGCGGGTTTTGCTGCCTAGGCGTGGATGTCACTGCTACGACGGAGATTTCGCTGCCACGGCGCGAATTTCGCTGCTACGGCGTGGATTTCGCTGCTACGGCGCCATTTTCGCTGCTGCGGTGCGGATTTCGCTGTTACGGCGCGGGTTCCGCTGCCTAGCTGCGCGCTGCTACCTGCGGTTCATAGGCTAAGCCGCTAAATCACCGGTTGGTCAGCAAGATCGCTGCTTTGCAGCTAGATCGCGGGCGGGGCGGCTAAATTGCTGGCTAAGCGGCTAAGATGCGGGCTAGGCGGCTAGATCGAGGCGTAGGCGGCTAGATCGCGGGCTGGGCGGCTAGATCGCGGGCTGGGCGGATAAATCGCGGCTGGGCGGCTAGATCGCGGCCTGGGCGGCTGAATCGCGGGCTAAGAGGCTGAGTCGCGGGCTACGTCGCTAACAGCCTGTGGTGTAGCCCTTTTGCCCACGCGCGTACTTTTTGTGGTAAGGTCTGGTTGGTAGGCATCCGACGTCAGACTTAGCTCTCTGGATTTTGTAGTCGAGTGTATCACATACAAAGTGATTCTCGATTTCATCACTCACCTCCGTACTAGTGATGCCCGCTTCCGTGCAGCCATGCCCGCTGAGTTTCTTGCCTCCAACCCTCCCCCGCTCTGGCTCACTCTCTACCACCTAGTCACCCGCCTCCCTGACACTCTGCGTACAGTCAAGGACCACTTCCTAGCTCGCTGCCCCACTGAGCTCACCATTGCCGCCCTAGAGAAGGAACTACTTGCAGCTGAGAAGAGTATTGTAGCTGTAGGTGCCTCTCGTGGCGACCCCCGCACCCCTTTCTTCGAGGGGTGTTCCCCCTCCCCCCTCCTCCCTTCTGTCGCCTCTGCAGCTGCTGTCGACCTTCTTGGTGCTGAGCAGGTCGGCTCTGCGTCCGCTCCCAGCGGGCGCCGCAGCGGCAAGGGCAGGGGAGGCAAGGGCGGTGGGGGTGACGGCGGGGGAGGCGGTGGTGGGGTTGGTGGCAGCGGCAGGGGCGGTGGCGGGGCTGGAGGGGCTAGTGGCAGCGGTGGGGGTGGTGGAGGCAGCGGCGGCGGCGGTGGCCGGGGTGGGGGCGGTGGTGGTGGCGGCAGTGGACGTGGCGGCGGCAGGGGCGGTGGTGGTCGTGGTGGAGGCGGCGGTGGTGGTCGTGGAGGCTCTGGCACTGGCCAGAGTGCGCAGCACCCTCAGTCCTCCCAGGAGCTTCGTGAGTGGTACTTACAGCACGGGGGTGGGGGGGGTAGCCTTAGCTACACGTACGTCATCCGCATTGGTCGCCGCAAGGGACAGACGTGCGGGAGGGCGCACACTGCGCAGCGCTGCTTCTCTCGCCTAGATGATGCTTGGCGTGCTCAGTTTCCTGACGCTCCTGAGCTCCCTCAGTGGGCTGATCTCCTCAAGAAGGATATCGATATCTATGCTCTTGATTTTGATGTTATTCTCAAAGCAATGTATGCATTGACTATTAGTGGAGAGGAGGACCAGTACCTGAGTGTTCCGCCTGACCCAGGCATCCGCACGAGTGAGGCTGCCGCCCTAGGTGCTTGCGTGTCTGCTACCCCAGGTACAGGTGAGGCTACTGCTCTAGGTGCTTGTGTGTCCGCCACCCCAGGTACTACTGAGTCCACTGAGGCGCTGCACACCTTCACTCTAGACTCACGCGCTTCGCGCTGTTTCTTTCGTGACCGCACTGCTCTTGAGCCCCTTGCTCGACCAGTCGCTGTCTCGCTCGCTGACCCCTCTGGGGGTCCGGTTATTGCGACCTCCTCCACCCTCCTTCCTTGTCCTGCTGTCCCGTCGGGCACACTGTCAGGTCTTCATCTCCCCTCGTTCTCTACGAACTTGGTGGCGGGTTGTGCGCTTTAGGATGGGGGTGTTCACCAGTTCACCCCTGCCTACGAGCGCGTGACACACTGCACGTGTGCTCGGACGGGCCGTCACCTGGCTACCTTCACTCGGCAGCCGGGGTCGGACCTGTACACACTGACCACTGAGTCCCCTCAGGTAGCGGTGTCTACGTCTGCGTCTGCGTCAGGTCAGCTCTCTGCCCCCTGCTCGTGTCGCTCTCTAGCGCACAAGACTGTCCTCTGGCACCACCGACTTGGTCACCCGTCAGTGCAACGCCTTCGGGGCATGCACGCCCGGTACCTTGTCTCTGGTCTTCCTCGGGTACTCCCTCCCCTCCCACCCTCCCTTGCTCCTCCTTGTCTTCCCTGTGTCGAGGGGCGGCAGCGCGCTGCCCCTCACTCCTCCTCGTTCCCCCCGACGACTGCTCCTTTGCAGACGCTCCACATGGACGTGTGGGGCCCAGCCCGCGTCCGTGGTCAGGGCCAGGAGAGGTACTTCTTGATCGTCGTTGACGACTACTCGCGCTACACCACGGTCTTCCCCTTGCGCACCAAGGGTGAAGTCCCTGATGTTCTGATCCCTTGGATCAGCAGAGCACGTCTTCAGCTGCGAGAGCGTTTTCGCTCGGAGTTTCCTGTCCTGCGCTTGCACTCTGACAGAGGTGGCGAGTTCTCCTCCGACCTCTTGGCAGCCTACTGTGCTGAGCACGGCATTCGCCAGTCGTTCACGCTTCCGGCCTCTCCACAGCAGAATGGGGTTGCTGAGCGCCGCATTGGCTTGGTCATGGAGGTCGCTCGTACCTCCTTAGTCCACGCGGCTGCCCCCCACTTTCTGTGGCCGTTTGCGGTCCGGTACGCTGCGCATCAGCTCAACCTCTGGCCCCGTGTCTCCGCTCCGGAGACCTCGCCCACACTGCTGTGGATGGGGGAGGTTGGCGATGCGTCACGCTTCCGTGTCTGGGGATCCCGAGCTTTTGTTCGCGACACGTCTGCGGACAAGCTCTCCTCCCGCACTGCTCCCTGTGTCTTTCTTGGCTTTGCCCCGGATGCGTCTGGCTGGCAGTTTTACCACCCCGCCTCGCACCGCGTCTTCCCCTCTCAGGACGTCACTTTTGACGAGTCCGTGCCCTTCTACCGCCTCTTCCCCTACCGCACTGCCCCGCTCCCTCCCCCGCCTCTCTTCCTCGCGCCAGGTGCTGCAGTGGTAGACCCCCTCCCCCCTCAGGGTGCCGCTCCCTCAGGTGTCTCTCAGGTAGACCCGGTTGAGCCCGCCGAGGTAGCTGTCGACTCGCGTCCTGCTAGAGGTGCTGAGCCTGAGCGTGCGAAGCCTGAGCGTGCGGAGCCTGAGCGGGCGGAGCCTGGGGGTGCTGAGCCTGGGGGTGTTGAGACTGGAGGTACTGAGCCTGGGGGTGCTGAGTCTGGAGGTACTGAGACAGGGGGTGCTGAGCCTGGGGGTGCTGGGTCTAAGGGTACTAAGCCTGGCGTTGCTGAGTCTGGGGGTACTGAGCCTGGTTGTGTTGCAGTTGACTGTGAGGCGCCTGGAGGACCTCCCTCTTCGCAGCAGCTCCGTGAGTGGTACTCACGGTACTGCAGCCTCCGGCGGGGTGCGTCTCGGGCTCGTGGTGCTACTGGAGTTGGTACTCGTGTTTCCCCACCACGGCGGGAGCCGCCCTCTTCCCCACAGCTTCGAGAGTGGTACGCTCGGCACATCAGTCTCCGGAGTGGAGCTGCTGGTGCTGGGGTCCCCGGAGTTGACGCTGCTGCGGGTGCTGCGGACCCTGGTGCTGGAGGTGTTGCTGCTGCTGGCGGTGCTGCTGGAGGTGCTGCTCGTACTGAAGACCCTGGTGCTGGAGGTGCTGCTGCTGCTGGTGGTGCTGCTGCTGGAGGTGCTGCTGCTGCTGCTGGAGTGGAGGACCCGGAGGGTGGAGCTTCTGCTGGTGCTGAGGACCCTGCCGCTAGAGCTTCTGCTGGTTCGAGAGTTGCTGCACGGCCACGGCCGTACTTCGTTCCGCTCCTTCAGCAGGTTCTTAGTCAATGTCCTCCTCTCGCCTTAGAGTGTCCTCCGTCTGTCCAGTCACAGCCACAGTTACCGACTGCCTCCCCACTCCCTGTGCCTACTCCGTACACTGGTCCGACTGGAGGTCTAGCTGAGAGACGTGAGCCTGCTTAACGTCCTGTGTCCCCTGCGTCTCGTCGAGCGTCGCCTGTTCGTGTTGCTACCACTGCTAGTCGTGTCCAGCGTCAGCGTCCTCCTGCTGTCCCAGGCACTCACCAGATGGCGCTTCGTCAGTCCACTGCTCCGCAGCGTGTCGCTCTCCCGTCGCTTCCTGCGTCCTCTCTTCCTGCGCTTGCTGACCCGGAGTCAGACACCCTTCGCGCTGCCAGTCCTACTGTCACACGTCTCCTCGCTACGGTTGTCACTGACCCTTCCTTTGAGTCCGCTGCTGCGTCTGCCTTAGTCACTGAGCTTGTCGACTTTGCAGCTGCGTGTCGTCTAGACTACGCTGCGAGTCTTGTTGCTGAGTCTGAGTCTCTCTGTCCTCCGTCCGTCGGGGGTGAGTGTGCTCTTGGCACGGACGTTCTTGAGGACAGGCAGGAGGAGGTTGGTTGCCTTGCCGCTGCTTTGCCCCATCTCGTGTCCATGCTCGTTGCCCCTGAGGGAGACCCGGATGCACCAGACATCCCGACCCCACGCTCTTACGCAGAGGCGATGGCCGGTCCCTACTCCTCTCAGTGGCAGTCAGCCATGGACACAGAGATGGCTTCATGGACCGACTTGGTCACCAGTCAGTGCAACGCCTTCGGGGCATGCACACCCGGTACCTTGTCTCTGGTCTTCCTCGGGTACTCCCTCCCCTCCCACCCTCCCTTGCTCCTCCTTGTCTTCCCTGTGTCGAGGGGCGGCAGCGCGCTGCCCCTCACTCCTCCTCGTTCCCCCCGACGACTGCTCCTTTGCAGACGCTCCACATGGACGTGTGGGGCCCAGCCCGCGTCCGTGGTCAGGGCCAGGAGAGGTACTTCTTGATCGTCGTTGACGACTACTCGCGCTACACCACGGTCTTCCCCTTGCGCACCAAGGGTGAAGTCCCTGATGTTCTGATCCCTTGGATCAGCAGAGCACGTCTTCAGCTGCGAGAGCGTTTTCGCTCGGAGTTTCCTGTCCTGCGCTTGCACTCGGAGTTGACTTCTTCCAGACCTTCTCCCCGACCCCGAAGATGACCACTCTTCGGATTCTGCTACACGTTGCCGCTCAGCGTGACTACGAGCTCCACTCTCTAGACTTCAGCACAGCTTTCTTGCAGGGCAGCCTGCACGAGGAGATCTGGCTGCGCCGCCCACCTGGCTTCACTGGATCGTTCCCTCCTGGTACCCAGTGGAGCCTCCGGCGGCCAGTCTACGGTCTCCGCAAGGCGCCACGTGAGTGGCACGACACACTGAGGACTACACTTGCGGCTCTTGGGTTCGCTCCTTCTACTGCTGACCCGTCGCTGTTTCTACGCACCGACCCCTCGCTGCCGCCGTTCTACATCCTTGTGTACGTCGACGACTTGGTCTTTGCCACTTCTGACACAATTGGTCTCGCTCACGTGAAGTCCGAGCTGCAGAAGAGACACACGTGCACAGACCTGGGTGAACTGATAAGCTATCTTGGCTTGCGGATCACCCGGGACAGAGCACGGCGCACCATCACCTTGACTCAGTCACACATGGTGCAGCAGGTCCTTCAGCGCTTCAGGTTCACGTACTCCTTGCCTCAGTCCACTCCTCTGCCTACGGGACACTCGCTCTCAGCTCTGCCTTCGGATGAGTCCGTAGAGCCGAGTGGTCCGTATCCAGAGCTTGTGGGCTGCCTCATGTACCTGATGACCTGCACGCGACCTGACCTTGCATACCCTCTCAGCATCTTAGCACGCTATGTCGCTCCCGGCCGTCACCGGAAGGAGCACATGGATGCAGCTAAGAGGGTGTTGCGCTACTTGTGCAGTACGTCGGGCATGGGGCTAGTGCTTGGAGGGCGAGACCGGCCTGTTCTCACTGGGCACTCAGACGCTTCCTGGGCAGACGACCAGGCTACTCAGCGGTCGTCCCAGGGTTACACCTTCAGTCTTGGCTCTGGCTCTGTCTCTTGGCGTTCTACTCGCTCTTCTTCTGTTCTCAGCTCCAGCTGTGAGGCTGAGATCTACGCCACGGCCATGGCTGCCCAGGAGCTTCGCTGGCTCACCTACCTGCTGACTGACCTTGGAGAGCAGCCTCGTTCTCCTCCAGTGCTGTACGTCGACAACAAGGCCACCATTGCCTTGTGTGGGGAGCACAGACTGGAGCACAGGACGAAGCACATTGCTCTGCGCTACTTTCTTGCTCGAGAGCTGCAGCAGCGAGGTCAGCTTTGTCTGCGTTACGTGGCCACTCGGGCCAACACTGCTGACGTGTTCACCAAGGCGCTTCAGCCTTGTGACCATCAGCGCTTCTGTACTGTTCTAGGCCTCGTGCCTACTGTCCCTCATTTGCTCACTTCTTGACTTTGCTTGTACAGTGATCTCTATATATATATACCTGCATGCTTACTCTTGCTAGGTTGTGATTACTGTATCTCTTGTTCTTTTATAAATCTGCATGTGAACTGGTCTTGTGACCGCTTGCTTGTGCTCGGAACTTGTGTGGTATCCTTGAGATCCACCCTGAGCTTTGTTTTGCTTTGACTGGTCTTGTGACCCCTTGTTCTCCCCCACTTTGCCTATGGGGGTGTGTCAAACATTGTATGATGTGCTTGTTTAGGCTACAGTGGGTTAGCCTATAGTGGGTGCACATTTCTAGGGTTAGGTTTGACCTATTTGTACCCAACACTCATTCTAGTCATTCATTCTCGTTTCTGATTCTGACACAATGTAAACAGATTTATAGCATGCAATCAACATCGAGTCGCACAAGTAACCTCGAACCGCGTTACACTCGCGAATGTTCGAGTAACATTTCGAAGGGGTGAAATTCGACACTCGAATTTCACCGAACCGAATGTCACTTCAATCTCGAATGTTCCTGGTGCTGCCATGTGGCACCGAATCGACGAGTCTTCCGAAGTCAAACTTCAGCCCCACGCAAACCTGTAGCTCACCCGAAGGTGAGCACCAAAATCAGCACTGCTTGGTGGTATGGGGCAAAACTCCAACACGCAACCTCCAACATTCTAATGAGCGGCGAGTCGTTTTAGCCTAGGCCAACTAAATCCCTTAGAGCGGGTCCAGCGCGTACGTTTTCCGTACATTACAGTTCATCCAGTGCGGTAATCTGTATTGCGTCACGGTTCAAAACGGTACAATTTCAAAACCACTGTGCACCGCCTGATATCTTTTCAAACCACGACCATCACAAAAAACCGGGCCTGGAAACAGGCGATTTAGGTGTCCCATAGGGGGGCTATAGTGTAGGCTATATAGCTTATACATTTGTGTAGGCTATAGTGGGGTATCCCATAGGGGGTACAACCCAATTAGGGTTAGTACTTGTACTCACTCATTTCAAAGTTGATTCATTCTCGTTTCAATTCTCACATGGTATCAAGCAGGTTCCCTCGTGGGAAATGTTCCTAAGGCCCTACTACTGCTTCCGCTGCTACTCGATCTGTCGCGCGCCCCGCGGCGTGCGACCTATTTTTTTCTTTCTGGCGCGCGCCCCGAGGCGCGCGACCCCGCCTCTTTCGTCGCGGCCCCGCCCCTTGTCGCGGCCCCGCCCCGAGGCGCGTGACCCCGCCTCTTTCGTCGCGGCCCCGCCCTACGTCGCGGCCCCGCCCTACGTCGCGGCCCCGCCCCGAGGCGCGCGACCCTGCCTCTTTCATCGCAGCCCCGCCCCTTGTCGCGGCCCCGCCCTATGTCGCGGCCCCGCCCCTCGTCACGGCCCCGCCACCTCTCGTCGCGGCCCTGCCATCTCTCGTTGCGGCCCCGCCACTCTCGTCGCGGCCCCGCCATCTCTTTGTTGCGGCCCCTGCCGCCCTTCGAAGCGGCCCCTGCGGCCCTTCGTCGCGACCCCTGCCGCCCTTCGTCGCGGCCCCTGCCGCCATTCTCCACCGCGGCCCCGCCACCTCCCTTGCGGCCCCGCAGCCCTGCACCGACCCGGCCCCGCCTCTGCTGGCCCCGTCGCCTGCCCCTGCGCCCCTGCAACCCTGCTCCACCTCTGCCGGCCCCGTCGCCGCTCCACCCGGCCCCGCCGCCGTCCCCAGGCGGCCCCGCCATCACCACCGAGCCGCAGGCGCCGCTGAGCTAGTGTCGAGTCACCCGAGCCGCCCGAGCCGCTCGAGCCGCCCGAGCCGCCCGAGCCGCCCGAGCCGCAGCGCCACCTCAGCCGCCCGAGCCGCCGGGTCGCCGAGCCACCGAGCTGCAGTTGCTGCCGAGCAGCCGTACCGCCGAGCCGCCGAGCCGCCCGAGTCGCCCGAGCAGCCGAGTCGCCCGAGTCGCCCGAGCCGCCGAGCCGCAGTTGCTGCAGTGCCGCCGTGCCGCCAAGTCGCCGAGTCACCGAGTCGTCGAGCCTCATCTTCCCACCACTGGTGAGCCCCTGCCTTACTAGAGCGCTGCCTACTGCTTGCTTGGCTGCCTGCCTTACTGCTGCTACTCCTGCTCCTGCTTCTACTAGCGGCGGCCAGATGCAGCTCCAACGACGCCCACGCGCGTCTCTCATGCCGTGGCAGCTTCGTGAGTGGTACGCTCAGAGTAGAGGGTCTCTCATTTCTGTTCGCTGCTCTTACGTGATTCGCACTGGTGCTCGGACTGGTCAGCCTTGTGGGACGCCTAGTCACACACCGTCCCGCTGCTTTGCCCGTCTGAGCGACGCTTGGCGTACCAAGTTTGGCGACCAGGCTGAGCTCCCCGACTGGGTGGAGTTGCTTAGGCAGAGGGTAGATATATTTGCTCTTGACTATGATGCTATTCTCACTGCCATGTATGCATTGCCTACTAGTGCTGACCGTGCCGGTCACCTGTGCGTACCGCCTGACCCGGGTATAGATCCTGCTGCTCTAGCTGCTGGTGCGGCTGCTGCTCTGGGTGCTAGTGTGTCTCCTGCTCCAGGTACAGGTGCGGCTGCTGCTCTAGGTGCTAGTGAGTCGGCTTCCTCAGGTGCGGGTGCGTCTGCTCTCTCAGGTACCGCGTCGGCTCCGGCCTCTCACACCTTCACCCTTGACTCGGGGGCTTCCCGCTCCTTCTTTCGAGACTGCACCACACTCACGCCGCTTGGTCGGCCAGTTGCAGTCTCTCTGGCAGACCCCTCTGGGGGCCCTGTCCTTGCTGACTTCTCCACTGTCCTCCCGTGTCCGGCGGCCCCCTCTGGCACCCTGTCTGGTCTTTACTTCCCCTCGTTCTCTACGAACTTGGTGAGTGGTGCTGACCTGCAGGATGCGGGGGTTCACGAGTTCACTCCTGCGAGTCAGCGGGTGACCCACTACACAGACGCTCGAACAGGCCGACACCTGGCCACATTCGGCCGGGGTCGAGCCTGTACACACTGACCACTGCGTCTCCTCCTGTTGCTGCGCCTGGTAGGGTAGCTGCGTCGAGTCAGGTGTTTGCTGCAGCGTCCAGGTCCGGTCCTGAGTCTGCCCCCTGTTCGTGTCGTCTCCTGTCTCACGAGACTCTCCTCTGGCACCACCGCCTTGGTCACCCCTCTCTGCTTTGGCTCAGAGGCATGGCCTCTCGTCTTCTTGTTTCTGGTCTCCCCCGGTCCCTCCCTCCCCTTCCTCAGGGCCCTGGCCCTACCTGTGTCCCCTGTGTCGAGGGGCGCCAGCGTGCTGCCCCTCACTCCTCCCAGTTTCCTCCGACAGAGGCCCCGTTGCAGACGCTTCACATGGACGTGTGGGGCCCAGCCCGCGTCCGTGGACAGGGTCACGAGCGCTACTTCCTGCTAGTTGTTGACGACTACTCGCGTTACACCGCAGTCTTCCCCTTGCGCAGCAAGGGTGATGTCACTGAGGTGCTGATCGATTGGATCCGCACAGCTCGTCTCCAGCTCAAGCAGAGCTTTGGCTCGGACTTTCCTGTTCTGCGTCTGCACTCGGACAGAGGCGGAGAGTTTTCCTCTAGCCTTCTGAGAGCCTACTGTCGCGCACGGGGCATCCATCAGACCTTCACGCTTCCGGACTCACCGCAGCAAAATGGGATTGCTGAGCGCCGCATTGGCATGGTCATGGACGTCGCTCGTACGTCTATGATGCATGCGGCTTCCCCCCATTTTCTGTGGCCGTTTGCGGTCAGGTACGCGGCGCATCAGACCAACCTTCACCCCAAGGTCTCCAGGCCGGAGACCTCCCCAGCCTTGCAATGGACGGGGAAGGTTGGCGATGCGTCGGCGTTCCGGGTCTGGGGATCTCGGGCGTTTGTCCGCGACTTGTCTGCGGACAAGCTGTCCCCTCGTGCTGCTCCTTGCGTCTTCCTTGGGTTCCCCCCTGACGCGCCTGGGTGGCAGTTCTACCACCCCACCTCTCGCCGTGTTCTGTCCTCCTAGGATGTCACGTTCGACGAGTCGGTCCCCTTCTACCGCCTCTTCCCCTAACGCACTCCGTCCCTCCCCCCGCCCCCGCTCTTCCTTGTACCAGGTCCCCCCGAGGTAAACCCCCTCCCCCCTCAGGGTCCTGCCCCTTCGGGTGTGTCCCAGGTAGACGCAGTCGAGCCTGTCGAGGTCACTGGTGACTGTGGTGCTGCTGAGGGTGCTGAGCCTGGAGGTGCCGGGCCTGGGGGTGCTGAGTCTGGAGGTGCTCCGCCTGGAGGTTCTCCGGGTGCTTCGTCTCGCCGGGAGCCACTCTCTCCACAGGGGCTGCGCTAGTGGTTTGCCCGGCGCTGGAGCCGTGCCGCTGGTGCTGGAGGTTCTTCGGCTACTGGGGGTGCTTAGCCTAGGGGTGCTGAGCCTGGGGGTGCTGAGCCTGGGGGTGCTACACCTGGGGGTGCTGAGCCTGGGGGTGCTGAGCCAAGGGGTGTTGAGCCTGGGGGTGCTGAGCCTGGAGGTAGTCCGCCTGGAGGTTCTCCGGGTGCTACGTCTCGTCGGGCGCCACTCTCTCCACAGGAGCTGCGCGAGTGGTTTGCCCAGCGCTGGAGCCATGCTGCTGGTGCTGGAGGTTCTTTGGCTACTGAGGGTGCTGCTGTCGCGGGTCCCGGAGGTGCTTGTCCTGGGAGTACTAGAGCTTCTGGGCCTGCAGGTTCGACTGGAGCTGGTGCTGCTGAGGGTGTTGGCGCTGGGACTACCACTGGCGGTCCTGCAGGGGGTGCTCCTGTTGTTGCTGGAGGTTCTGGAGCTCCTGGAGGTGCTGCTGGAGCGGGTGCTCCTACTGGAGGTGCTGTTGAGGGTGTTGGCGCTGAGACTACCGCTGGCGGTCCTGCTGGGGGTGCTCCTGGTGCTGCTGGAGGTTCTGGAGCTACTGGTGGTGCTGCTGGAGCAGGTGCTCCTGCTGAGGGTTCTGGTGCTGTCCCTGCTGCTTCTTGCGTCGCCACGCGGCCTCGACCGTACTTCGTTCCACTCCTGCAGCAGGTTCTTGGTCTTCCACCTTCTACTGGTCGTCCTCCTCCCTTAGAGTGTCCACAGCCTGTCCCGTCCCAGCTACAGTTGCAGCCTACCTCCCCTTTGCCTGCTCCTTCTCCCTACACTGGTCCTACTAGAGGTCTGGCTGAGCGTCGTGAGCCTACGTCTCGCCCTGCGTCGCCTGTCCGTACTACTCGCACTAGTGGTCACGGTTCGCGTCAGAGTCCTCCTCCTGTCCCTGGCACGCACCGGATGTCTCTGCGTCCGTCCACTGCTCCTCTGCGTGCCCCTTTGCCTTCTCCTCCTGAGTCCTCTCTTCCTGCTCTTGCCGACCCGGAGTCGGACTCTCTTCGTGCTGCCAGTCCTACTGTCACGCGTCTCCTTGCTACTGTTGTCACTGACCCTTCTTTCGAGTCCCCTGCTGCGTCTGCCCTAGTTGCTGAGCTCGTCGACTTTGCTGCTCGCTGTCGCCTAGACTACACAGCTAGTCTTGTCGCTGAGTCTGAGTCTGTCTGTCCTCTGTCCGTCGGGGGTGAGTGTGCTCTTGACACGAACGTCCTTGAGGATAGGCAGGAGGAGTTCCAGTGTCTGGCAGCTGCTTCACCTCATCTCGTGTCCGTACTGCTTACCCCTGAGGGAGACCCGGATGCACTTGACATCCCGACTCCGCGCTCTTACGCGGAGGCGATAGAGGGTCCCTACTCCTCTCAGTGGCAGGCAGCTATGGATGCAGAGATGGCTTCCTGGAACTCCACAGGCACCTACGTTGACGCTGTCCCCCCTCCTGGGGCGAACATCGTCAGTGGCATGTGGATTTTCAGGGTGAAGCGGCCGCCGGGTTCTCCGCCTGTCTTCAAGGCACGTTACGTGGCTCGTGGCTTCAGCCAGCGGCAGGGAGTTGACTACTTTCAGACCTTCTCCCCCACCCCAAAGATGACCACTCTTCAGGTACTGCTGCACGTTGCTGCTCACCGTGACTACGAGCTGCACTCTCTTCACTTCAGCACAGCTTTCTTGCAGGGCAGCCTGCACGAGGAGATCTGGCTGCGTCGCCCACCTGGCTTCACTGGGTCTTTCCCTCCTGGTACCCAGTGGAGTCTCCGGCGTCCAGTCTACGGTCTTTGCCAGGCGCCACGTGAGTGGCACGACACACTGAGGACTACACTTGCGGCTCTTGGGTTTGCTCCTTCTACTGCCGACCCGTCGCTGTTTCTGCGCACCGACACCTCTCTGCCGCCGTTCTACATCCTCGTGTACGTCGACGACTTGGTCTTTGCCACAGCTGACACTGCTGGACTCGCCTACGTGAAGTCTGAACTGCAGAAGAGACACACGTGCACTGACCTGGGTGAACTGCGCAGCTACCTTGGCTTGCAGATCACCCGGGACAGAGCACGCCGCACCATTACCCTGACTCAGTCACACATGGTGCAGCAGGTCCTTCAGCGCTTCGGCTTCACGTACTCCTCGCCTCAGGCCACTCCTCTGTCAACTCGCCACTCGCTCTCAGCTCTGCCTTCGGGTGAGTCCGTAGAGTCGAGTGGCCTGTTCCCAGAGCTTGTTGGCTGCCTCATGTACCTAATGACCTGCACACGACCTGACCTTGCATACCCTCTTAGCATTCTCGCACGCTATGTTGCTCCTGGGAGACACCGACTAGAGCACATGGCTGCAGCGAAGAGGGTGTTGCGCTACCTGTGCACTACGTCGGGCATGGGGCTAGTGCTTGGAGGGCGGAGTCCAGTGGTCCTCACTGGGCACGCGGACGCTTCTTGGGATGACAACCAGGCTACGCAGCGGTCGTCACAGGGTTACACCTTCAGCCTTGGTTCCGGCTCTGTTTCGTGGCGGGCTACTCGCTCGTCTTCTGTTCTTGGCTCCAGTTGTGAGGCTGAGATCTACGCCGGGGCCATGGCTGCACAGGAGCTTCGCTGGCTCACCTACCTGCTGACCGACCTTGGAGAGCCTCCTCGTTCTCCTCCAGTCCTGTACGTAGACAACGAGGCCATGCTGGCCTTGTGTCGAGAGCAGCAATTGGAGCACAGAACAAAGCACATTGCTCTCCGCTACTTCCTTGCTCGTGAGCTACAGCAGCGTGGACAGTTGCGGCTTGCGTACGTGGCCTCTGAGGCCAACACTGCTGATGTCTTCACCAAGGCACTTCCGCCTTGTGATCATCAGCGCTTCTGCACTCAGCTGGGTCTTCTGCCTGTCTTGCCTCACTTGCTCTCCTCTTGACCTTGCTTGTACTCTCACATATATATATACCTGCTCTTGCTTGTCTAGCTTTATATATATATGTGTGTACTCTTGCATGTGAACTGGCCGTGTGGCCTTGACCCTGTGCTTGGACTGTGTGGTGACTTTGTGATCCACCCTGAGCTTGCTTTGCTTTGCTTTACTTGACTGGTCTTGTGACCCCTTGTTCTCCCCCACTTTGCCTATGGGGGTGTGTCAGAATGCTATATAGCTTATACATTTGTGTAGGCTATAGTAGGGTATCCCATAGGGGGTAAAACCCAATTAGGGTTAGTACTAGTACTCACTCATTTCATAGTTGATTCATTCTCGTTTCAATTCTCACATTAGGTTCCGTTTTCTGTCCAACCAATGGAAAAGCGTCGGAAAACACTCAACTTGTTACGACGGAATTCCACCGAGTGGCGCGCTGGTACTGTCACTAGATTTTTCATCGGTTTTCCATCTCAGAGGGATTCTATGACTTCAGTCGGAAAGCAGACATGGTTTCCGGTGGATTTCCACCACCGTCGCGCGTCGGTCAAAACTGATTTCCCCAGCAATAAATTTGATAATTTTTACTGTACATATACTACACTGTGCAAAGCTGGTACACGTAAGAAAAGCAATTCAGATATATTTTTGCCAACAATTTTATACCAATAAAACCCTTTTCCGAGTCGATACTAGATGGTTTCACCAAATCTATTTCTGGAGTCCGCTACAATGTTTCACACAATATTTATTATTATTGCAGTACAAACAACAGTGTCCTAATAAGTCTTAAGACAATACTAAGAAGATCTAAAGGTAAAGCACAGATAGGAAGCACATACTAGTACACAATAAACGGTAACCTGCAAACCTTGCTGCTGGTCTATGCACACTGCAAGATCACATCAAGGCAAGGATAAGAACCAAAATAACATGTTGCCTTTGCTGCTGCAGCAACAGCATGACAGAACGCCGTAGTAGCTGCTGCTCCTGCAGTATCATAACAAAAGGGAAAACACTAAACCACGTTACTTCAAAAAGAAAAAAGCTACACAGTTTCCACGGAAAGAAAGCTGTTTTTTTAACAGAAATGCGAACAGGCATCGGCGCCACCATAAATCACATCTAGTCTCGGGTACTGCTTGAATTGATGGTCTGCGAAATCAGCACAGAAGACACAAGTCAGTTGAATGATTGAAATGCGAACCCATCACAAGTTTTAGGGAAGAAGAAACAGCAGAGAAGCGACGCTCGCGTCGGACGTGTTGCGGAGCTTTCGCACATTGATCAGTTCTGCACCATTAAAAACGAAGCGCCGAAGAGTGAAATAACATCGCTACTAGAAACTGATGTCTTGAATGGAAACGATACTACGTACCTGTTAATCGACATTGAGCGTGGTGGAAAGCAGAGGAAAGAGACGAGTCATGAGTTACACAGGGGAGGGAGGAAAGTTGACTGAAAAATGCGTAGAGTAAGTGACGGAAGGGGACGCTGAAAGTGGAAGAAGGGAGGGATTGCTGCGCAAGGTGCACCAGCTGCTGCTGCCATTGCCCCGTCAGCAGAGCAGCTGCGCTTGCACAGTCGCGCTGGCTGCTGCTTGTGCTGGGTGGGTTGAGCTGTTGCGGGGGGGAGGGGAAAGTTGCGCTTGCAGCGCTGCAGGTCCCAGGTGCCCTGGAGGCAGTTCCAGCAATTGCGCGCAAGTGGCAGTTGCAGCAATTGCGCAGGCGCACTAGATCGCAGTCTAGCGCAGCTGTGCAAGCTGTTCAGTTCAGCAGCACGTAACTGAACACTTGACGGCGAGAAAGGACCAATCATAAGAATTCTTATCGCCAACAAGGTGGGTAAAAAATGAGTACACCAATTACATAACACTTCAACGATGACGTGTTCGCGTTCTTGAGCAGGGGGCGTATTGAAATGACGTGTGCAGGGTTGACCAAAGCGGTGGCAAGTCCAAGAGTCTACAGTGTATGCGTTTATATTGACCGGCCTGGTACTTTCCCATTTTGCCCAAAATCCGATTTCAATTTCCCACAAAGTATCACAATCTGTAACAAATATATGCAGTTTTATCATTGTAAAGTGTATTTCAGCCGAAACTGAACGCTTAACGCTTTCATTGCTGTCATAATATTCATATAATTACAAAGGAATTTAGTGTCTTGATCATTCAAATTGTGGTTAACGGAGAAAAGGACAGAGAGAGGTAGATGTCAAATTATAATGTTGTCTAGGCTTTAGTGGGGTAGCACATATGGGGTACACATTTCTAGGGTTGCATATTTGTATCACTTTCATTCCATAGTCATTTCATTCTCTCTAATTTCCTCATGGTATCGAGCAGGTTCCCCCGTGGGAACTGTGCCTATAGCCCACCACACCGAGTTTTTTTTTTTTTTTTTCCTGCCCGAAGCGCGCTCAGCCCGAGTCGCGCTCCGGGCTCTCACTTCGTCGAGCCGCCCTTGCGGCCCCAAACGCCCTAGCGGCCCCGCAGCCCGTCGATTCGGCCCCGCCGCCCTTTGCTGCGGCCCCGCCGCCCTTCGCTGCGGCTCCGCCGCCCTTCGCTGCGGCTCCGCCGCCCTTCGCTGCGGCCCCGCAGCCCTTCACTGCGGCCTCGCCGCCCTTCACTGCGGCCCCGCCGCCCATCTCAGCGGCCCCGCCGCCCTTTGCTGCGGCCCCGCCGCCTCTCTTGCTGCGGCCCCGCCGCCCTTCTCAGCGGCCCCGCCGCCCTTCCCTGCGGCCCCGCCGCCCGTCTCAGCGGCCCCGCCGCCCTTCGCTGCGGCCCCGACGCCCTTCGAATCGGCCCCGCCGCCCTTCGCTACGGCCTCGCCGCCTCACATTGCAGCCCCGCCGCCCTTCCCTACGGCCCCGCCGCCTCATACTGAGGCCCCGCCGCCCTTCGCTGCAGCCCCGCCGCCCGTCTTAGAGGCCCTGCCGCCCTTCGCTGCGGCCCCGCCGCCTCTCTCGCAGCAACCCCGCCGCCCTTCTCAGCGGACCCGCCGCCCTTCTCTGCAGCCCCGCCGCCTCTCTCACTGCGGCCCCGCCGCCCTTCTCAGCGGCCCTGCCGCCCTTCACGATGGCCCCGCCGCCCTTCACTGCAGCCCCGCCACCTACCTTGCGGCCCCGCCGCCCTACCAGCGGCCCTACCGCCCTAAAGCGCCCGCGCCGCCCGAGCCGCCCGAGCCGCCTGAGCCGCTGAGGAGCTGAGCCGCCCGAGCAGCCCAAGCCGCCCGACCTGCCCGAGCCGCCCCCTGAGCCGCTAAGGAGCCGAGCCGCCCGACCCGCCCGACCCGCCCGAGCCGCCTGAGGAGCCGAGCCGCTGGTGCCGCGGAGCCGCAGTTGCTGCTGAGCCGTCCGAGCAGCCGTGTTGCCGTGTTGCTGTGTTACTGAGCTGCCCGAACCGCCCTGTCTGGTGAGAGCAGCGCTTCTGTCACTGCACTGCCCCTGTCCTACCGTTGGTACTGCTAGCCTACTGTTGTCATGGCTACCCCTAGTGTCCTCGCGTTTGACGCAGAGGGTCGAGCCATTGACTTTGAGGTCTGGGTCCTGCAGCTGCTCTTACAGTGCGATAGGGCAGACCGTCTCTCTCACTTTGACCTCACCTCTGGCGCCTCTCCTGCCCCTACTTCTGATGCTGACCCCACTGTTCGCTCCCAGTGGGCCACGCGCGATGCTGCTGCACGTCTTGCTGTGCGTCGCCACCTGCCTACCACTGAGCGCGCGCACTTTAGTCAGTACAAGAGTGCTCAGACCTTGTACGACGCTGTAGTTGCGCGCTACTCTTCCCCTGCCACTGCTGCACTGAGCCGCCTCATGCTACCGTACCTCTTCGCTGATCTTGCTGCCTTTCCCACAGTTGCTGACCTCATTACGCACCTCCGCACTAGTGACACCCGCTACCGCGCCGCGTTTCCTGCTGAGTTCTGCGCCAAGAACCCCCCCCCCCCATGTACATCACTCTCTATTATATAGTCAACCGCCTCCCTGACTCCCTTCGTGTAGTCAGGGACCACTTCCTCTCAGTCTGTCCCACCACTCTCACTGTTGACCTCTTAGAGAAGGCCCTCATAGCAGCGGAGAAGAGCATAATCGCTATAGGAGCCTCTCGTGGTGGCCCTCGCACCCCCATCTGTTGGAAAAACTGAACAGGAATGAATGAACTAGCAGTGAAAACAGTACAGGTACCTAACCCTAGAATTGTGTACCCCCTATAGGCTAACCCACTGTAGCCTAAACTAGCACAACATATATAATGTTCGACACACCCCCATAGTCAGCAGGGACACTCGCCCCAGGGTCCGCAGCAGCAGCGGCAGCTCCACCACCCGAGTCCTCAGTACGAGCTGCAGCTCCAACGCCCGGGTCCGCAGTACCAGCAGCAGCTCCAACGCCCGGGTCCTCAGCACCAGCAGCAGCTCCAACGCCCGGGTCTGCAGCACCAGCGGCAGCTCCAACGCCTGGGTCCTCAGCACCAGCAACAGCTCCAACGCCCGGGTCCGCAGCACCAGCGGCAGCTCCAACGCCCGGGTCCCCAGCACCAGCAGCAGCTCCAACGCCCGGGTCTGCAGCACCAGCGGAAGCTCCAGCGCCCGGGTCCTCAGCACCAGCAGCAGCTCCAACGCCCGGGTCTGCAGCACCAGCGGCAGCTCCAACGCCCGGGTCCTCAGCACCAGCAGCAGCTCCAACGGCAGTGGGGTCCGCAACACGAGGCACGCCACTCCGAAGAGTGCAGCGCCGCTCGTACCACTCACGGATCCGCTCGCGGGAGGGGAGCTCCCTAACGGGAGAAGAAGCACTAGCACCAGTCCCAGCAGTACGTCCGGCACGAGTGGAACCTCTCCGGAGGCTGCAGTACTCTAAGTACCACGTACGCAGCTGCTCCGAGGAGAGGGCTCCTCCAGGTGTAGGACTCCCATGCCCAGTACCTCCAGACCCAGAACCCCTAGACTCCGGACTCTACGGCTCAGCACCACGAGGCTCCACACCCCCAGGCTCCACACCCCCAGGCTCCACACCCCCAGGCTCCACACCCCCAGGCTCAGCACCCCCAGGCTCAGCACCCCCAGCAGGACGAGAGTCGACAGCTACCTCAACAGGCTCAACCGGGTCTACCAGAGACACACCTGAGGGAGCGGCACCCTGAGGGGGGAGGGGGTCTGCAACAGCAGCACCTAGCGCGAGGAAGAGAGGCGGGGGGGGAAGCGGGGCAGTGCGGTAGGGGAAGAGGCGGTAGTAGGGGACGGACTCGTCAAAAGTGACGTCCTGGGAGGGCAAGACTTGGCGCAAGGTGGCATGGTAAAACTGCCAACCAGACGCGTCCGGGACAAAGCCGAGGAAGACGCAGGGAACAGCACGGGAGGAGAGCTTGTCCGTAGACGTATCGCGGACAAAAGCTCGCGACTCTCAGACCCGGAAACGCGACGCATCGCCAACCTCCCCCGTCAACAGTAGCGTAGGCGAGGTCTCCGGCAAGGAGACACGGGGCCAGAGGTTGAGCTGATGCGCAGCGTACCGGACTGCAAACGGCCACAGAAAGTGGGGGGCAGCCGCATGGATCAAGGAGGTACGGGCGACCTCCATGACCAGGCCAATGCGGCGCTCCGCAACCCCATTCTGCTATGGAGAGGCCGGAAGCGTGAACGACTGCTCAATGCCGTGCTCAGCACAGTAGGCTGCCAAGAGGTCGGAGGAGAACTCACCACCTCTGTCAGAGTGCAAGCGTAGGACAGGAAAGTCCGAGTGAAAACGCTCGCTGAGCTGGAGACGGGCTCTGCGGATCCAAGGGATCAAGACATCAGGGACCTCACCCTTGTTGCGCAAGGGGAATACCGAGGTGTAGCGCGAGTAGTCGTCAACAACTATCAGGAAGTACCTCTCCTGACCCTGACCACGGACGCGGGCTGGGCTCCACACGTCCATGTGGAGCGTCTGCAAGGGAGCAGTCGTCGGGGGGAACGAGGAGGAGTGAGGAGCGGCGCGCTGCCGTCCCTCAACACAGGGGAGACAGGTAGGAGCAGGCGAGGGAGGTAGGGCAGCAAGGACCCTGGGCAGACCAGAGACAAGGTACCGGGAGTGCATGGCACGAAGCCGCTGCACAAACGGGTGGCCAAGGCGGTGGTGCTATAGGACAGTCTCGTGTGCCAGAGAGCGACACGAGCAGGGGGCGGACAGCTGACCTGACGCGGACGCGGACGCAGACGCAGCAACCTGAGGGGACTCAGTAGTCAGTGTGTACAGGTCCGACCCCGGCTGCTGAGTGAAGGTAGCCAAGTGACGGCCCGTACGAGCACACGTGCAGTGTGTCACGCGCTCGTAGGCAGGGGTGAACTGGTGAACACCCCCGTCCTGGAGCGCACATCCTGCCACTAAGTTCGTAGAGAACGAGGGGAGGTGGAGACCTGACAGTGTGCCCGACGGGACCGCAGGACAGGGAAGGACAGTGGAAGAGGTCGCAATGACCGGACCCCCAGAGGGGTTAGCAAGGGAGACAGCAACTGGCCGAGCAAGCGGCTCAAGGGCAGTGCGGTCATGAAAGAAGCAGCGAGAAGCACCTGAGTCCAGTGTGAAGGTGTGCAGTGCTCCAGTCGACGTAGGGGAGACACACTAGCACCTAGAGCAGCAGCCTCACCAGCACCTGGGGTAGCTGACACGCGAGTACCTGGAGCGGCAGACGCACTAGCCCTAATGCCCGGGTTGGACGGCACACACAAGTACTCAGCACCCTCTCCACTAGTAGACATCACATACATGGCAGATAGAATAGCATCAAAGTCTAGAGCATAGATGTCAATCCCCTTCTTCAGGAGATCAAGCCAGCGGGGCAGCTCAGTGGCCTGAGGGAACTGAACACGCCAAGCGTCGTCGAGACGAGAGAAGCAGCGCTGTGTGGCGTGCTGTCGTCCACACTGCTGACCAGTGCGGTCACCAGTGCGAATGACGTACGTGCAGCTAAGACCACCCCCACCCCCATGCTGAGAGTACCACTCTCGGACCTCCTAGGGCGAAGGAGTGTGCTGCTGGCCCTGGCCACCGCCAGCGCCTCCACGGCCACCACCACCGCTGCCACCTCCTCGACCACCCCGACCCCGGCCGCCGCCTCGTCCACCGCCACCCCAACCGCCGCCTCCACTCCTGCCGCCTCCCCCGCCGCAACCGCCACCACCCCCACCGCTACCACTCGCCCCTCCAGCCGAGCCACCACCCCCACTGCCTCCACCGCCTTCACCGCCGCCTCCCCCGCCGTCAGTGCCACCACCCTTGCCCCCTTTTCCCTTGCCGCTGTGGCGCCCGCTCGAGGCAGACGCAGCGCCGACCTTCT
Source organism: Closterium sp. NIES-65 (assembly GCA_948144175.1). Classification (NCBI taxonomy): domain Eukaryota; kingdom Viridiplantae; phylum Streptophyta; class Zygnematophyceae; order Desmidiales; family Closteriaceae; genus Closterium; species Closterium sp. NIES-65. The sequence continues at coordinate 915,982 of CANXME010000343.1, read as the reverse complement.
CAGCACCAAGAAGGTCGACAGCCGCAGCAGAGGCGACAGAGGGAAGAAGGGGGGAAGGAGAACACCCCTCAAAGAACGGGGTACGGGGGTCGCCACGAGAGGCACCTACAGCGACTATGCTAGTCTCAGCTGCAAGTAGCTCCTTCTCAAGGAGGGCAATGGTGAGCTCAGTGGGGCAACGAGCTAGGAAGTAGTCCTTGACAGCACGCAGTGTGTCAGGGAGGCGGGTGACTAGGTGGTAGAGAGTGAGCCAGAGTGGAGGGGGGTGCGTGGCAAGGAACTCAGCTGGCATGGCGGCACGGAAGCGGGCCTCACTAGTGCGGAGGTGCGTGATGAGGTCAGCGACTGTGTGAAAGGAGGCCAGGTCGGGAAACAGGTAGGGGAGGGTGAGACGGCCTAGTGCGGCAGAGGCAGGTGAGGAGTAGCGAGCAACTACAGCTGTGTACAGTGCCTGTGCAGTCTTGTGCTGACCAAAGTGCTCGCGTTCGTCTATCGGCAGGGAATTGCGAATAGCGAAGCGAGCGTGGGCATCACGAGTCTGCCACTGTGAGCGAGCAGTGCTGTCGGCAGTAGCAGCAGGGGCAGTGACATGGCCTAGGGCGTGATCGTACAGTGAGATGTCATCCTTGGCTGTGAGCTGTAGGTAGAGGTGCAGGTCATCGAGCCAGGTGTCAAACTTCACAGGGCGGCCCTCAGCATCAAACACGAGAACCTGTGGGCTAGCCATAGGAACAGTAGAAATAGCAGCAGTAGCAGTAGGAGAAGCAGGCAGGACGAACTAGTGAGGGCAGGGCGGCGCGGCTCGGTTCAGGTCGGGTCGCGCGGTCCGGCTGGATCGCGCGGCTCGGCTCGGGGCGCGCGGCTCGGCTCGGGGCGCGCGGCTCGGGTCGCGCGGCTCGGGTCACGTGGCTCGGTGCGGTCGCGGGCTGTGGCGGGAACGGGCCGCCCGGGGCCTCTAGGAGCGGTGGGCACGGGTCGGCGAGGTCGGCACGGGGCCGGTTGGGGCCCTAGAGGGGCGAGCGCGGGCTAGCGCGGGGCCGATGGGGCTAGCACGGGGCCGACGGGGCCTGAGAGGGGCTAGCGTGGGGTCGACGGGGCTTGAAACGGGGCCTGAAACGGGCTAGCGCGGGGCCGACGGGGCCTGAAACGGGGCCGACAGGGCCTGAAACGGGGCCTGAACGGGGCTAGCGCGGGGCCGATCGGGTCCTTAACGGGGCTAGCACGGGGCCGGAGGGGCCTGAACGGGGCTAGCACGGGGCCGTCGGGGCCTGAAAGGGGCTAGCGCGGGGCCGACGGGGCCTTAAAACGGGGCCGACGGGGCCTGAACGGGTCTAGTGCGGGGCCGATCGGGGCCTGAATGGGGCTAGCGCGGGGCCGACGGGGCCTGAGAGGGGCTAGCGCGGGGCCGACGGGGCTTGAAACGGGGCCGACGGGGCCTGAACGGGGCTAGCGCGGGGCCTGAACGGGGCCTTAAAGGAGCCGATGGGGCCTGAACGGGGCCGCTGGGGAGAGCGGGCGTGGGGCCGACGGGGCCTGAACGGGGCTAGCACGGGGCCTCTAGGGGCGTGACACGCCGAGGCGCCCTAGGGCACAGGTAGGTAGGTAGGTAGGTAGTTACGTAGTGGTGGGCCCTTAGAAAATTTCGGTCCTAGGAAGGACCTGCTCTATACCATGCTGGAATAACTGAACAGGAATGAATGAACTAGCAGTGAAAACAGTACAAGTACCTAACCCTAGAATTGTGTACCCACTATAGGCTAACCCACTGTAGCCTGAACTAACACAACATATATAATGTTTGACACCATCTTTGAGGGGTGTTCTCCTTCCCCCCTTTTACCCTCTGTCGCCTCTACCGCTGCGGCCGACCTCGTTGGTCTTGAGTCGGTCGGTGCGGCGTCTGCCCCTAGCGGGAGACGCCGCTCTGGCAACGGCAACGGGGGCAAGGGCGCGGGTGGAGCTAGCGGGGGCGGTGGAGGTGGCGGTGGAGGCGGCGGAGGGAGTGGAGGTGGCGGTGGGAGTGGTGGCGGGGGTGGAGGTGTCAGTGGCAGCAGTGGAGGCGGAGGCAGTGGAGGCGGCGGCGGTGCTAGCGGAGGCGGCGGTGGTGGCGGAGGTGGAGGAGGCGGTGGTGGAGGAGGTGGCGGTGGTCGGGGTGGCGCTTCGCAGCGGAGCAACCCTGGTGGTGGTCAGCGCCAGCAGCAGCAGCAGCGTTCTCGGGACATTCCCCCCCCTCAGCAGCTCCGTGCGTGGTACGCGCAGCGTCATCGTGGTGGGGGTTTTGGTCCGTGCACCTACGTCCTTCGCTCCGACGAGCGCGCGGGTGAGCAGTGTGGGGGTGCCCACCCCACCCAGCGCTGCTTTGGCCGCCTGACGGACGCTTGGCGTCAGCAGTTCCCGGAGGCCAGTGAGATCCCCCGCTGGGGAGAGCTGTCTAGGGCAGGCGTAGCTATCTATGATCTTGACTTTGATGCTATCCTTGCTGCCATGTATGCTGTGACTATTAGTGATGAGGGTGACTGTTACCGGTGTTTCCCGCCCGACTCGGGCATTGGTACTGCTGCTCTAGGTGCTAATGAGGCTGCTGCTCTAGGTGCCAGTGCGTCTGCGCCCTCAGGTGCTGGTGAGTCTGCGCTCTAAGGTACCACGTCGCCTTCGGCCTCCCTCACCTTCACACTTGACTCAGGGGCTTCTCGCTCCTTCTTTCGAGACCGCACCACACTCACGCCGCTTGGTCGGCCGGTTGCAGTCTCCCTGGCAGACCCCTCTGGGGGTCTTGTCCTCTCTCACTTCTCCACTGTCCTCCCGTGTCCGGCTGCCCCCTCTGGCACCTTGTCTGGTCTTTACCTCCCCTCGTTCTCTACGAACTTGGTGAGTGGTGCTGACCTGCAGGATGCGGGGGTTCACCAGTTTACTCCTGCGAGTCAGCGGGTGACCCACTGCTCGGACGCTCGCACAGGCCGGCATCTGGCCACATTTACGCGTCGGCCGGGGTCGAGCCTCTACACCCTGACCACTGGGTCTCCTCCTGTCCCTGCGTCTAGCCAGGTAGCTGCGTCAGGTCAGGTGTTTGCTGCAGCGTCCAGGTCTGGTCCTGAGTCTGCCCCCTGCTCGTGTCGCCTCCTGTTTCACGAGACTCTCCTGTGGCACCACCGTCTTGGTCACCCCTCCCTGCCTCGTCTCCGAGGCATGGCTTCCCGTGTCCTTGTCTCTGGTCTCCCCCGGTCCCTCCCTCCCCTTCCTCCAGTGCCTGGTCCTTCCTGTGTTCCCTGTGTCGAGGGGCGGCTCCGGGCTGCCCCTCACTCCTCTCAGTTTCCCCCGACAGAGGCCCCGCTGCAGACGCTTCACATGGACGTGTGGGGCCCAGCCCGCGTCCGTGGATAGGGTCACGAGCGCTACTTCCTACTGATGGTTGACGACTACTCGCGTTACACCTCAGTCTTCCCCTTGCGCAGCAAGGGTGATGTCACTGAGGTGTTGATCGACTGGATCCGCGCAGCTCGTCTCCAACTCAGGAGGAGCTTCGGCTCAGACTTACCTGTTCTGCGTCTGCACTCTGACTGAGGCGGAGAGTTCTCCTCTGGCCTTCTGTGAGCCTACTGTCGTGCGCGAGGCATCCGCTAGACCTTTACGCTTCCGGACTCTCCACAGCAAAATGGGATTGCTGAGCGCCGCATTGGCATGGTCATGGACGTCGCTCGTACGTCCATGATGCATGCGGCTGCCCCCCATTTTCTGTGGCCGTTTGCGGTTCAGTACGCGGCGCATCAGATCAACCTTCACCCCAGGGTCTCCATGCCGGAGACCTCCCCAGCTCTTTTGTGGACGGGGAAGGTAGGCGATGCGTCTGCGTTCCGTGTCTGGGGATCTCGGGCGTTTGTCCGTGACTTGTCTGCGGACAAACTGTCCCCTCGTGCTGCTCCTTGTGTCTTCCTTGGCTTCCCCCCTGACGCACCAGGGTGGCAGTTCTACAACCCCTCCTCTCTTTGTGTTCTGTCCTCCCAGGACGTCATGTTTGACGAGTCGGTCCCCTACTACCGTCTCTTCCCCTACCACACTCCTTCCTTCCCCCCGCCGCCGCACTTCCTTGTGCCAGGTCCCCCCCAGGTAGACCCCCTCCCCCCTCAGGGTCCTGCCCCTTTAGGTGTGTCCCAGGTAGACGCAGTCAAGCCGGTCGAGGTTGCTGGTGACTCTGGTACTACTGCGGGTGCTGAGCCTGGGGGTGCTGACTCTGGGGGTGCTGCGCGAGTGGGTGCTGAGCCTGGGGGTACTGAGCCTGGGAGTGCTACGACTGAGGGTGCGGAGCCTGGGGGTCCTTCGCCTGGGGGTGCTGCGTCTGGAGCTGCTGAGCTTGGGGGTGTTGCGTCTGGAGCTGCTGAGCCTGGGGGTACTAAGTCTGGAGCAGCTGAGCCTGGGGGTGCGGAGCCCGCGGCCGCTAGACCTGCTCGTGTGGCGTCTGGCCGTGCTGGGCTTGGTGGTTCTCCGGGTGCTTCGTCTCGGCGGGAGCCACTCTCTCCACAGGAGCTGCGCGAGTGGTTTGCCCGGCGCTGGAGGCGTACTGCTGGAGCTGGTGCTTCTTCGGCTACTGAGGGTGCTGGTGCCGCCGGTCTCGGAGGTGCTAGCTCTGGGAGTGCTGGAGCTGCTGGGCCTGCACGTGCGACTGGAGTCGGAGCTGGTGAGGGTGTTGGCGCTGAGGCTACTGCTGTCAGTCCTAGCAGCGGTCCTGCTGCAGGTGCTGTTGGTGCTGCTGGAGGTACTGGAGCTGGAGGTGCTGTCGGCGCAGGTGCTCCCACTGGGGGTGCTGGTGCTGTCCCTGCTGTGTCTGGAGTCGCCGCGCGGCCTCGGCCGTACTTTGTTCCGCTCCTTCAGCAGGTTCTTGGTCTTCCTCCTCCCTTAGAGTGTCCACCGCCTGTCCAGTCACAGTCATAGTTACCGCCAGCCTCCCCACTGCCTGCTCCTTCTCCCTACACTGGTCCTACTGAAGGTCTTGCTGAGCGTCGTGAGCCTGCGTCTCGCCCTACGTCGTCGGTTTGTGCTGCTCGCGCTAGTGGTCGCGGTTCGCGTCAGCGTCCTCCTCCTGTCCCTGGCACGCACCGGATGTCTCTGTGTCCGTCCACTGCTCCTCTGCGTGCCCCTTTGCCTTCTCCTCCTGAGTCCTCTCTTCCTGCCCTTGCCGACCCGGAGTCGGACTCTCTTCGTGCTGCCTGTCCTACTGTCACGCGTCTCCTTGCTAGTGTCGTCACTAACCCCTCTTTTGAGTCCACTGCTGCATCTGCTCTTGTTGCTGAGCTCGTCGACTTTGCTGCTCGCTGTCGTCTAGACTACGCTGCTAGTCTCGTTGCTGAGTCTGCGTCTGTCTAACCTCCGTCCGTCGGAGGTGAGTGTGCTCTTGGCACGGACGTCCTTGAGGAGAGACAGGAGGAGTTCCAGTGTCTGGCAGCTGCTTCACCTCATCTCGTGTCCGTACTGCTTACCCCTAAGGGAGACCCGGATGCACTTGACATCCCGACTCCGCGCTCTTACGCAGAGGCCGTAGAGGTTCCCTACTCCTCTCAGTGGCAGGCAGCTATGGATGCAGAGATGGCTTCCTGGAAGTCCACAGGCACCTACGTTAATGCTGTTCCCCCACCTGGGGCGAACATCGTCTGGGGCGAACATCGTTAGTGGCATGTGGATCTTCAGGGTGAAGCGGCCGCCGGGCTCTCCGCCTATCTTCAAGGCGCGGTACGTGGCTCGTGGCTTCAGTCAACGGCAAGGAGTTGACTACTTTCAGACCTTTTCTCCCACCCCGAAGATGACCACTCTTCGGGTGCTGCTACACATAGCCGCTCAGCGTGACTAAGAGCTTCACTCCCTTGACTTCAGCACTGCTTTCCTGCAGGGTAGCCTGCACGAGGAGATCTGGCTGCGCCGTCCACCTGGCTTCACTGGGACTTTCCCTCCTGGCACCCAGTGGAGCCTCGGACGGCCAGTCTACGGTCTCCGCCAGGCACCGCGCGAGTGGCACGACACACTGAGGACTACGCTTGCGGCTCTTGGGTTTGCTCCCTCTACTGCTGACCCGTCGCTGTTTCTACGCACCGACACCTTTTTGCCGCCGTTCTACATCCTCGTGTACATCAACGACTTGGTCTTTGCCACAGCTGACACTGCTGGACTCGCCCACGGCTCGCTCTGATGCTCTCTGATTCATGCTCTGATGCTCTCTGTTTCATGCTCTGATGCTCTCTGATTCATGCTCTGATGCTCTTTGATTCATGCTCTGATTGCTCTGATGATCTCTTATTCATGCTCTGATGCTCTGTGATTCATGCTCTGATGCTCTCTATTTCATGCTCTAACGCTCTCTAATTCATGCCCTGAAGCTCTGTGAGTCATGCTTTGATGCGTATTGCGGTGTCACCTCTCTGTGTGAACAGGAGCTGGAGCCCATCTCCCTTGTTTACAACAGCCAAGAGATTCAATGTACAGAGATGGTTTCCTGGTTCCTCAGGCTCGCAGCTTACAAGTCCCTCGACCTCACTTTCACCAGCTTCCAGGATCTGCAGAGCCTCAGCCGCCTTACAGCTTCTTCTGCGCATTCCCTGACGAGCATGTGCCTTAGGTGTAGAAATTTGTCTATCGGAAACGATCCTATTCAATGCGAGATCATAAACCCGGTGTTCCTCAAGAATTTTGGGCAGCTGCAGCGACTGAAGCTCGGTCGTGGGAGGTGGAAGCTAGGCAACCTGGAGGCCGCACGGTTCAAGGCTCTAAGATGCCTGAGCATTGACCAGATGGACTGCAGCGGCAATGATTTAGCATTTCTGTCAGCAATCACACCGCAGCTGCATGAGTTTTCTTTCTCTGCCGAGAGCCCTTACTCGTGCCACCTCAGTTTTGAGTTCTCCGCTGCTCGAGTCATCAATGTCACTTTTGAGCAGCAGAGGCTCAACCTCCGCTTCTCCCTCCCTCCCTCCTTGAAGGCCTTTTCTGTCGCAGTAGAGGCATTGGAGATCAATTGCAAGTGCTCCAGCCCACTCTCTCTCTCAACTCGCTCACTTTAATCGGCCGCAATCAGCTTGTTGTTTCGTCGCTCCCACTGGTTTCCACCAAAACTGTCTTTCTGAATGGACCAACCACCCTCGTGCAGTCCAGCTCGCCTTGGGAAGAGCGTTTTGCTGTCACCATTATTTCTCAAACTTCTTTGACTGCCACTCAGCGTTCCTTGACCCAGCTACTGAGCATCATAGCGCCAACAGTGGAGAAGTTGACTGTGAGGCATGGCTTGCCGCTAGAGGAGGTGCACGCAGAATGGAGCTGCCTGCGTCGGCTCGCCATTGGTGTGAATGGCAGGAGAAGTGGTGGTGGGAGACGCACTGCTGCACTGGATGATGCTGAATCTCTTTCTCTTCTAAGAAGGGGCTTTGTTGAAGGAGAAGCAAGGGGGGATGAAGCAATTAGCCCTCCCTTCATCAATGCTCCAAAGCTGCACTCGATTTTCTGTGCGACGCGGGAGTGGCACCTTGGAACTCTGGTTTCTTTGCGCAGGCACTTCCCTTCTCTCACATTCTACTGCATTGTTGGCCGATCCTTCCGCTGGGAGGGGGAGGGGGAGAGGCGGAGGAATGAGTCGGTAATGCAACCGAGGAGAGGCGATGCTGACATGAGCCAGGACACGGTCCAAGATAATCAGATCATGACATTCCTTCAATCCCTATGAGCTACTTCATTCTGAGAGTTTTGATGTGATTTGCTGTGTTTGTGAGTACCATACACAGATCAATGTGCACATCTACACCCACTTTTTATATGTGGCTGATCTGTAGTTATGCAAGGGCTTGCATAGTACATTGGAATCCTTAATTCAAATATTCCACCCAACTCCCTTTCCCAAATGACATGTTTATACCGTACCAAAGACGCTGGAGGTGGTAAGAACACATCGAGTTTGGAACCCTCGATATGAGCTCCCATTGTACTTCAAACGCGTATACTTGATTTTCCCTCCAACACATGTGCAGGTACCGTACCTAGACCTTTCGGGTTTACCGTGGTGTGTGTGAACTCGACAAACTCGAGAGTCCAGCGACGCGAACAATGGGATTGATGTATTTACATCGAAGTATGGTAGCTTCTAGCGACGCGACGACAGGCTGCGTGTCCCGTGAGGTGGTTGCTGATGCCTCTTAGAAACTATATCCGAGGAGCTTCTAAACTGCTCAGAAATCTTATGTCCAATGACAACGTTGCAGCTGCCACTTGTCAGCCACCAGAAGCCTGGGAACCGATCGCCAGCTATCGGAGCCAAAGCAGCATGCCGGTCATTATTCCGAAATGCTCAGTGGCATCCCGCGGAGCACCCTGCGGAACCCCGGTCCTCGCATCTTGTCCATTCCTTCCCTCGCCGCTCAGCATCCTCCTGCCTCGCCATGTCGCACTGCTACGATTTCAGTCAGCCCGTCCCGCTGCTGGTTACTGCCTCGGCGGTCGCCAAGTCGACGACAAGCTAGCGAGCTGATTGAGAACCCTACTGCCCTCGCCTCGCCGTGGTCAATTCTGACAGGCGAGAGAAGTAGGGTTCTCAGGATGGTGCGAGTACGGTGAGCGGCGTGTGGGTGTGATGACAAAGCGAGGACTTCGAGCGTCAGATTTTTTAGGTCGCGCGAACTCAATTTACCGTCAGCTAAAGCAACGACAGGCAGACTTCGTTTCTCTCGCATGAGACCATGTATTCGTTCATGACACCTTTATTTGTAACTTTGGACGGCAAGATTGTCACCGCGCCGATAGGCTACAGCCATCTGGATGCGGTCCTGGGAGAGGGCATAGCTGCTCCCAAGCTGCTCACACAGCCCTCACAGCCCTCTGTTGCTGAGAATTCTCCCGAGGTGAGCGTGATGCAAAAATTAGTAAGTCTGACTTTACCATTTCCTCGCGCAACCTCCCCTGGTCCTCTCATATTCTCTCCCTCCCTCTATCTTCTGATCTCATCTCCAGTGCTTCTCTCACCCCACCCACCAGAGCCAGGATGTGGTTGATTTGCTGCCCGGCCACGTCTGGCACATCATCTTCCGCTGCCTGCTGCAGCCACCGGCCGATCCTGCTAAGCAGCAGCAAAAACATGAATACTCTATTTCTTTGGAGGAAGCATCATTGCGGGGAGAACAGAGCAGGTTGTGTGACTTTGTCGCTCTGCAGTAGCATCAGTCTGATTCGCCTGACACACACGAGATTGAAGAAGACAACGAGGAGAACCCACTTTCTGCCAGGGAGCAGCATGAGAAGGATTCGAGGCGCTTTGGCTCCTCCTGGCATGTGCTGCACTTTGCCATGGCCAGCAAGAGGCTCCTCCACCACGTCATCTCCTTTTCCTTAAGTCGTGTGCCGATTCTGCAATCCATCGTACAGCCTCCGCATGTGCTAAGATTTCCATTCATGCCATGCCACGTTGATGGAAAGCTTTGCTGTGCCTGCTAAACCGTTACCTCTGTGAATGCCTATCTGCAGGAGCTGGAGCCCATCTCCCTTAGATTCAACAACGAAAGAGCGTGGTGGAACCGATCGCTCCTCCGGATCCTCAAATTGGGAGGTCACCATTCCCTCAAAGCTAGGCCATGGACATTGGTCTCTACACAGTGTGAATTCCGCATCCTTCAAGGCACTAAGGAGCCTGACAATCGAGCGTTTGGAAGGCATCAGCCAAGAATATAACTTCTTGTCTTCCATCTCACTACAAATACATGAGTTCTTCCTGTCCTCCGACAACCGTAGATGTAGCCTTACTCTCGAGTTCTCTGCTGCTCGAGTCATCACAGTCAATTTTGGGCAGCATATGCTTGCCATTCACTCCTCCCTCCCACCCACGTTGAAGGAACTCTCTGTCACGGCAAGGAGACTAGAGGTTAACTGCACGAGTGCCAGCCCTCCTCGTCTCGACTCCCTCACGCTGATCGGCCGCAGCTAGCTTGACATTTGTTCACTCCCACTGGCTTCATCAAAAACAGTATTTTTCGATGGACCACACACCAAAGGAAGGATGGCTGAGCAGCATGCGCTTATGTTGACACGGCTACTCAGCAGCATAGCGACAACAGTGGAGACGCTTATAGTGAGGCATGGCTGGCCTCTGGAGGACGTGGATGCTAAGTGGGGCCGCATGCGCTCTCTTGGGATTGGCGTGAGCGGCAGGAGAATCGGTGGCGGTCGGAATGGTGACACTGCCATGACTACAGTGGAGGAGGTTGAGCGTTCGTCTCTCTGGAGAAGGGGGTCTTGGTGGCGGAGGACAGACAGGCACCCACAGTAGCGGTGAGCGCGAAGGCATACGCCCCCCCTTCATCGAAGCTCCAGAGATGCAGTCGATTTTCTTCCCCACGCGACAGTGCCAGCCCAGCACCCTAGTTTCTCTGCGCAGGCAGTTCCCTTCTCTGGCTCTCTACTGCATTGTTGGGCAGTCGTATCGGTGGAAGGGAGAGGGGGAGAACGAGCCTGTAGAGCTGATGAGGTTAGAGGAGCATGATGCTCTCAATGAGCTTGCAGTAATGGTGTCGCCAGGTGATGCCGCACACACCATAGAGAAGAAATCTATGGATCAGGATGATAGAATCATGCGGCTTTTGTAGGCGCTTGAGCAACTTCATGTTTTGAAAAGAAAATGGCAAAACCAGCCGAGGTGGTGAGTGGGTGAAACCAAGGTATGCAGGTGTGAGGGGTGTGTGTATGGAAGAGCAGAAAGGCTGCTGTGTTGACTGCTGATTTCAGTGGTGGGCAATACTTGCCTATAGAGCTGTGTGCTTCTGGGGGCGTGGTGGACTGGGTGCAATTGGTGAAAGGATGGTGGTGGGGTGGTAGTGACGGTGAGCATGTGATGTCCAGATATTGATGCACTGTTGTTTCCACCGCAGCTGCCTTCCCTGCTTTCTGCTGGCTTGCAGGGCGCGTGCTCCTGCTTAAATGGTTGAGTGCGGGAAAGCAGAGAGCAATTGTGAGGTGAAGGTGGATAGAGAGGGCGAACAGGGGTGCAGAAGGCTTCAGAGTTTGTATAGGATCTTCTAAATAAAGCCGAGTGTGTATGAGCTGGATAATCTCAAGGATGATATAAGTTGTGTGTGGTTACATACGTGTGAAGGGACTTCGTTATTTTACTTTCATTACATATCTGGCTACTGCATTGTACCATGCTATAAATCTTATTGTAATTCCAATATTCATACATTTTACATGTGAACTCTTATTTGTTTGTCAACTTCGCCGCTTTGAGCTGCTACTTGAACAGTCTTAACCGCGCTACTCAACCTCACGCGGTTGAGCCCCCGTTTCAAAGTTTCGAAAGATGGTTGCGATACAAGCTGCAGTGTAACGTCCGCAATTTGACTTCAGTTCGAATGGCAAGGTGAAGCCGCGTTTCACGATTTCAGCGAGGTTGGTTTGATGTGAATTGCGACACCCCCAAATGCGTAAACATGGTTTTCGGCCTTTCGATTTTAGCGAGGTGTGTGAAGCTTGGCAACTAGACAGACTCAAGAGTTCACCGGCGCGACCACGGCTTGCATGATGAGTGAGGTGCTTCTCGATGTCACTTAGAAACGATTCCTAGAAGCTTCAAAACTGCTCTGAAATCGTTTGTCCAATGAGACCGTTGCAGCTGCCACCTGTCAGCCTCCTGAAGCCTGGAACCCAATCGCCAGCTATCGGCGCCAAAGCAGCAGCATGGTTATCGACGTTCATTGTTACGATGCGTTCAGATTTCATAGGAACGGCGATTCGCATCTGTCGCTCCAATTTAAAAGAAACTCGTTCAAAAGCACACCGCGAAACACCGGCGAAACTCCCCGCGGAACACCCCGTGTAATGCCTATGGGCTGTGTTAAGGGCACTCCGCTGCGCCAAATAACACCCTCGTTTTGACCCAGTGGGTAGCGAGGTGTTATACTGGTTTCAGAGCCTTTGGTTCTAGTCCCGGCTGGTGCACATTTTCCGCCTGTGGCGAGAACCGAAGTGTGGTTACCAGCTCGAACCCAGAGAACGATCCTGAAATCTAGGTCCCAGCTGCAGGGGGCCGACTCCCTTAAGTCCGAGGCCAACAGGGACGTTGGCGCCAGGGGGGGGCGAGTGTAACGCCTGTGGGGTGTGTTAAGGGCACTCCGCTGCGCCAAATAACACTCTCGTTTTGACCCAGTGGGTAGCGAGGTGTTATACCCCGCGACGTCCTTACGCTTTGTCCACTTCATCTCCAAAAATCTGAAGGCCGAAATCGGATGGAAAACGAAGGATACCTCGGGGCAACGCTGTGGGGGTTGCCCCGAAGTTCCCCCCAAGACACCTCGAGGTCACCTTGATGGCTCGCGATAGTGGCGATGAGGTTATGCTCGCGTGCTGAATTTCGGGTGGATTTCGTTGACCAATCAGGTGGGGGCTACAATAGAGGTAACCCAGAGGATACCCCCCAGCTTCGGACCGAGCTTCGGCGACAGCTTCGGCAACCGAACTGAGCGGTTGTCGAGGCAATTTCCAACAAGATAACTCCTTTATGTTGCATCTCAATGTTATTTATACTGAGAGCATTTACTACATCGTTTTAGGCTTACATATTGTAAAGTTCATATTGAAATGTTGTTCGTTATAAACCCCCTTCGTGACATTATAAACCACCTTTTTGTATATCGGCGTAACTGAGGTCAATTGGCTAGTTTATGGGACGTTGCCACCACTTTGCGTAGGGGAAGGACAGTTACCGTATAAACATGCATCATGCACGACATAATTAAGGAGAGTTTAGACGCCACACCTGTGGCGTATTCTAATAAGCGACAGTCGCAACACCTGTCAGATAGGCACGCTAACATCCACGTCAAGGACGGATTTAATCTTATCCTTCCTATCGTAGCCAGCTACAAACGCCCCACAAATATTGTTACAGGTGTAGACCATGCATCCCTAGACTACCACATACACATGGGCTGCCTCAAGGCAACAAGTTATCAAACACCGCCCTTACGCAGGCCATCCGCCCACTTGTTCAACAGCCACACCCCCTCGCGATCGAACGACTGGACGACATGCACAACACGGCGAAGGTTAGCAATAGGAATGACCACGCAGGCATCCGGATTCCCAAGCTCCTCAAGCTTCACACACCCAGTGAGCTGGTCAACACCAACAGCCTTCCAAGGCTTGATGTACGCCACCGCATGCAGAGGCGCCCCGTGTTGATCCGTGCTCCTGCGGGCTCTCATGAGGAGGCTCAACTGCCCGTAGAGTGCCTCGCCCTCCCTGGCTCCATACTCCACAAAGGAGAAGGCAGGGGAGCCGTGATGTGTTGGTGCTGCGCGCGCATACTTGGCCGATGGCTCGCCAGTGCGGATGTCCTTGGCCGGCAACGCTACAGCCCGATGAACCTGCATGTCCATACACAAGCACGCAATAAGTGAGGTGGTGGGTGTGAGGATTTTGCCTACGTTGCCAGCAGGGTGGTGGCATGGGTTTACGAGACGAGAGGCATCATGGAGTGGATGAGAGGGTGACCCCAAATAGTTCAGGCTGTTACCATACCCAGCCCGGTAGTGAGAGTTGTGGGAGGTGGGTTGACACGCGGGTGATGCTGGGTTCCCGGGACCGCCACCCTCTGCTAGAGAGACTCACCTCCCACGGCCCACACCATTCTTTTCCCGGCGCCCCTCTCTGTTCGCACCTACCCCCATGCATCACTCACTGAGTGAACGCATCCCAATCCTCTCCTCCGTTTCTCTGCGCCTATCTCCGTCTCCCCCACCTCTTCCCAACAGCACCTCTCATTGGCAACCCCTCCCTATACAAGCAGGGTTTACTCACCACCCGAGCGCCTTTCCGTTCCCAGGACTGTCTGCACCTCTCAACGCTCGCACCCCTCTCTGTCCGCACCTACCGATCTCCACACCTCCATCTGTCCGCACCCCTCACTGTCCGCACAGGTGCCACACCTCCATCTGTCCGCAGGTAGACCTGGACCACACCTCTCGCTGTCCGCACCTCACACTCTCCCCTCTTCTCCACACATCTCCGACTATCCACACCCCTCACTGTCCGCACCTCTCACCATCCTCAGGGGTGACTGTCCATAGCCCTCACAGTCCACAGCTCTCTCTGTCCACACCTATCACTTTCCATTCCTCTCACTATCCACACCTCCCATCCCACTACCCACACCTCTCGCTGTGCACACCTCGCACTGTCCGCACTTCTCACTGTCCGCACCTAGGGCTGACTGCCCATCTCAATGTTCTAGCGTTTTCCACTCACCTCTTCCCTCTGTCTGCACCCCTATCGCCCCACAGCCCTCTCTGTTCTATACTTTTCCGGCCAGCACCTCTCGCAATCCGCACCTGAGTCTCGTCACTCTTGTAACCAGCCCGCCGCATAACACTGCTGTACGCACGGAGGCTACCTCCAACGGCTACACTGTACTGTTGGAGAAGGGTTCTCGCAGTAGTGCCATGGCCATCATCACGCATCGTGGCTGACGTGTTTGTCAACGCCGGGCTGCCCGAGGTCCGAGCCTGTCCAGTGTATTTCGGTGAGCAAAACGGCATTTGGGTCCACGTTGGACGGGTGGATGCATGTGGGATGATGAAGGAACACGGTAACATGCATACATAGATGCGAAATCAACAAGTGCACATTCTGCCAAGGACCTACCGAGACATTTGCCTCTAAAGAAATTGAGGGGGCATACCCGTTTGGCTGCCGTCATGTACTCTCGTGGCCGTTCAGGAACCGCCGGAGGCAGCGACAGCAATGCCGCTTGCGTTGCGTTTCCTTGCAAGATGGCGGTGTCATAGTCGCGCTTGTTGGAACTCCGGAACGGCTGCTTGCATGCCCTGACGTGAGCGTTCTCATACGTGGCAGTTGAGTACTCCCGGGGGTGGCCACCACGCCGGATAGCCTCTGGTAGGTGGTTCAAGCCATGGACCTTGATAAGGTTCCAGCCTTCGCCATCCCGCGGGAAGTGGGTCCGCAAGAGATCAACCAGCTTGCAGAAACTAATCATCAGACGCACCCCCGACAGTTCAAGGTTGCTTACTGGACAACAACTTGGCCTTGGCAAGGCCTGTGAGACATAACAGGTGGGGCAGAATGTGATCATACGCGGGGCTACACATGCTATGGGTTGACACACGAACTTACTTAACAGTGTCGCTCTCCATTTTCTTAAGGGACTCCTCAGTATAGAACTCTGCCCGTATGTGATCTTGGTGCCAGTTTGCAATGAAGACCAGGGCCTGGAGTCTAGCAGGAGCGATCTTGCCCTCGAGAATGAACGGTAGAATCTGTGAATGGGGAACAATAGGCCACAGAGCAAACATTTAACAACATTGGTGGCTCTGGTCGGCTGTGAAGTGTGGTCCAGCACATGCCCTTCATGCCTACAGTAACGCGCTGCATCGCGGCAGAGAGTGTTTGTCACATAGCAACCCGGGGTGGGACCTGGCATTGTCCTCACGACTCCTTACGGTTAGCATGGCAGCATGTTCGGCTGCGGAGTAGTATGAATTCCTCGAGAAATACAGGCCCGACGGTACAGGGAGGCCTGCCAATGTGGTGTCGTCAAGCATATCCTGGAGTCGACTGTGCACGCAACAACAACAGCTAGGTATGTTTGGGTTTGAAAGAGCAGCAGGGAGAGACGAGATGAGGCAAGGAGAAGGAAGGGTTGAAATGAGGCAGTGATCAGGACGGAGGGATGAAATGAGGGGATGCGCCACAACCCCTGAACACAGTATACTTACTCGTCAAGCTCCAAGGCATTGCTCTCGCTGCCCCTCAGCACATGAACCAGTCTGGCCAGAACCCCGCCATATAGTACATGCAGAAGGTCTGGCATTTGAGCCAGGTATGTGTTCCCCCAGTCCGTCCGCGCATGGTTGAACATCCACAAGAATGTCTGCCAGGGATTGAAAGTTGGAAAAGGATGGGAATGCTTGAGTGAATGTAAGAAAATAAACACGGAAGGGTCATTATATGGGCCAGGCAGACCCATACTGAGTACCATGGCAGTATATGGGCCAGGCTGACCCATACTGAGTACCATGGCAGTATATGGGCCAGGCTGACCCATACTGAGTACCATGGCAGTATATGGGCCAGGCTGACCCATACTGAGTACCATGGCAGTATATGGGCCAGGCTGACCCATACTGAGTACCATGGCAGTATATGGGCCAGGCTGACCCATACTGAGTACCATGGCAGTATATGGGCCAGGCTGACCCATACTGAGTACCATGGCAGTATATGGGCCAGGCTGACCCATACTGAGTACCATGGCAGTATATGGGCCAGGCTGACCCATACTGAGTGCCATGGCAGTATATGGGCCAGGCTGACCCATACTGAGTACCATGGCAGTATATGGGCCAGGCTGACCCATACTGAGTACCATGGCAGTATATGGGCCAGGCTGACCCATACTGAGTGCCATGGCAGTATATGGGCCAGGCTGACCCATACTGAGTGCCATAGCAGTATATGGGCCAGGCTGACCCATACTGAGTACCATGGCAGTATATGGGCCAGGCTGACCCATACTGAGTACCATGGCAGTATATGGGCCAGGCTGACCCATACTGAGTACCATGGCAGTATATGGGCCAGGCTGACCCATACTGAGTACCATGGCAGTATATGGGCCAGGCTGACCCATACTGAGTACCATGGCAGTATATGGGCCAGGCTGACCCATACTGAGTACCATGGCAGTATATGGGCCAGGCTGACCCATACTGAGTACCATGGCAGTATATGGGCCAGGCTGACCCATACTGAGTGCCATGGCAGTATATGGGCCAGGCTGCCGTGGTGTTAAGGGTAACGAGGGCCTCTGTTGCACACAATTCATGTCACACATTAGAAACTGAGCAGTAACCGAGGTGCTTACCTCAATAGGGTGCGTAGAGTATTCTTTGAGCTCTGCCGGTTTGCCCATAATCCCTCGTTGCTGATCCACCGTACGCGGCTTGTTCAAACCGTCCTGGATCATCCACAGAAAGTCCTTGTCCACATAGCAGACAGAACAAGGCTTATCCGAGCCCAGCTGCAGCGTGCAGCTTACTTTGGATATCTCGGGATAATCCCCGATGTACGCAAAAAGCATGGCGAATGCCGTGTGGACAGCTCCAAATGGATCTATAAGCGGGAATCCCCTGCATAAGAGGGGTGAAACGAGGCAAGGAACAGTAAGGACGGCTGAAATAAGGACTGGTGCAGCCGGGAGGGATGAAAGGAGACATGGAGCTGGAAGGAGGGATGAAATGAGACAATGAGCACGAAGGAGGGACGAAATGAGGCAAGGAGCAGGAAGGAGGGATGAAATGAGGCAAGGAGCAACAGGGAGGGATGAAACGAGGCAAGGAGCAACAGGGAGGGATGAAACGAGGCAAGGAGCAACAGGGAGGGATGAAACGAGGCAAGGAGCAACAGGGAGGGATGAAACGAGGCAAGGAGCAACAGGGAGGGATGAAACGAGGCAAGGAGCAACAGGGAGGGATGAAACGAGGCAAGGAGCAACAGGGAGGGATGAAACGAGGCAAGGAGCAACAGGGAGGGATGAAACGAGGCAAGAAGATGGAGGGAGGGACGAAACGAGGCAGAGAGCAACAGGGAGGGATGAAATGATGCAAGGCGCAGCAGTGTGGGATCAGACGGGGCAAGGAGCAGCAGGGAGGAATGAAACGAGGCAAGGAGAAGGATTGTCGGGATGAAACGAGGCAAGGAGCAGCAGGAAGTAGGGATGAAATGGAGCACGTACTTCTCTTGTAGCTTGAACACCTCATCCAGGACGACATGCATAGCCTTCTGAAAAAGCTGCACTTTCTGCACAGGCGTCATCTTTTGGTTGGGCATTGGAAGCAGGGCAATTAAGATCCTGCCGGTCTCTCGCCACCGAAGGGAGTAGGGGATGTTTGTGACCGATAGATACACGGGCCAGACTCTGATGCGCCCATGTCCACTAAGTGTCGTGACATCCGATGCCAGAATGATGGGGCATACCACCTCCCCGTTCTTCAATAAACTCTGTAGGGTAGGGTGTTATGAAGGAAAAGGGGAGGTTTAAGGGCTGTGCTGCAAACGGCAGAAGGGAGTTTGAGGTGAGTCGCTGTCATGCAAAAATCACAAGAGAGAGGGGAGGTGAGTCACTGTGTTGGCCGAAGCAGAAGGGAAGGAGAAGGTGAGTGAGTGGGTGACTTGCATGGGTTAGAAGGTAGGGGGGATGTGTGTCTCTGCACTGCACAAGATGGCAGGGTATGGGTGAGACACAGTCCTGCATGAATCAGGGGGGTAGGGGGAGGTGAGTCGCTGTCATGCTAAAACTGAAGCTGAAGGGGGATGTGTGTATCTGTCATTCACAAATCACAACGGCTAGAGATGCGTGAGTCTCCGTCGTGCAAGAATCATAGGGGAAAGGGGAGGTGAGTCTCTGTGTTGGCCGAAGCACAAGGGATGTGGGAGGTGAGTTGCTGACATGCCAAGGTTAGTACGGAAGGGGGATCTGTGTCTCTGTGTTGGCCGAAGAGGAAGGGAAGGGGGAGGTTTAGGAGCTGTCCTGCTGAAATTCCCAAACTTATGTGCAGATATACCTGCGCCATGCGCCACATGGATCCCGTCTTGGGATCCGTGTAATTGTAGCCAGTCCCGACCTCTGTGCCGTCCTCAGGGCGGAGCACGAATCCAGGCTTGTTGTCAGGATGTCCCCATATCTCCTGGATAGCCTGCAGTGGAACATGCACACGTGAAGAGCTAAGACATTGATTGTCTGATCGGCACAATCTACGGATACTTACCGTAAAGGGCTGGTCCGGCGATGAGAACATTGGTAGAGCGTGTGGTGTTGCTTGAAGCTACAGTCACGCAAATGCGTGGTGGTGAGCGGGAGTAAAGGGAGGAGCAGGATGGAAAGTATTGAGGGAGGGAGGATGGTAGCAGGAGTCTCACATACCTCGATAATGCTCGTGTGCTGCACCACAAACAGCTCTGCCCAATCTGGGACAGAAATAGTAGACCTCTCGTACTTCCGCCGTCCTAGTAACAGCCTCAGCCCGTATTTTTCGAGCGCCCGCTTGGAGCGCCAGTGCCGTATCGCTGACTGCATGAACCCGTGAGAATTCAGAATCTTCAGCAACAGGGCCGTGTCCTTCGCTGAGAGCCCGCGACCATTGTTTGCGCTCGTCACAAGCCTCCAAATCGCGTACATGGTGTCGAAGGCGACGCCGTTGCGGCCTTGGTTGCGTGTCGGATCCCTTGAGTCGACGGATTCAGCACTGTCCCCTTCAGATCCGCCCCGAGCGCTCGCCGACGCCGTGTTTCCTGAAGCCGCGGCCCCTCCACGGTCCGATGGGTCGGCGACGGCATGATCCGGTTCCGCTGTATCGTGGCCGCTATGCTGTGGGCTCATGTGCACGTTAGCGTCTACAGATGATGGTGTGGCTGAGTCAACAACCGGATCGGGCTGGTAGTAACGCCCGCATGGCTCGCCGTCGTCAATAGATCGCCGGCGCTCTTCCAAACACGCATGGTCAGTGCGTTGATGCCCTCCCCGCTTTGACCGGTCTGAAAAGTAGTCTCCACACCACTCGCACCTCCAACGTACCTCTTGCATGTTCATACGGGCTCCAGGTACTCGGCGTTATGGGCATACGGACAGAGTTCTAGGACTGCGAAACAAATATGAAAAGTGCTGGCCGTCTCTGCGTTTCGTTTTTCTACCGCTGCCCTCAACTCGACCGAGTTGATGCACGCTTGATGCTTGCCCATAACTCCAATACTAGGGATCCGGTTTCGTCGGGTTCGGTTTGACAGGCAGACTTCTCGCATTTCTCGGGTCGTGAAGCGTATTTCACGGAACATCGTGACACGCTAGCCGTTTTTAGTCCTTGATCGACGGGAAAGGATTACTTAGTCGCGCGGAATGTCATGAGTCAATGTGCTTGAAAAGGTGTGCTACACGGTGATTGTCGAGTCTGTACGGTGCGAATGAGGTAGGGCGTGGTTAGTGCGGTTTTGCACTTACACAGAGGCTTGGCCGGAGCTTCTCGATCTTCCCGAGCACTAGGATGATGAACAAAAGCGCTAAGAAATTCGCTAGTCGTGTGAGACTAGATGGGTTTCCTAAAAAAGGCTTGAAAAGTCTGTAGTGTTTGTGCGGGTGTTTCGTCGAGAATCATACTCGGTTATCGAAACACATTTTATCGGTGTGCGGACTTACGTGCGCTAAACCTGCACTGCGGTCCCATCACACCATCATGATGTGGTAACACATCACATTTGACGAGTCGCAGGTCTTGATGTGGGATCGATGCACGCTTCGCCACGGGAGTGCACATCACATTTGGCAAATGTGTCACACAGCTCGTCAACACTCCACTGCACAGCAAGCTTGCTCTGTCCTCACTAGCACATAATCTCTGACTCGTATCAAGCATAACAATTTGGTGTCGTCATGGCTACTTCCAATCAGCGTAGCTACCCCGGGAAATGCTCCGTCGAGTTCCTACTCAAGAGTCAGCCTGTGGTCTGTCCGGCTGCTATGCAACTTACGTATACCGAGTGGGTGCTGCTGGATGACTTCCCGTGTGAGAAGCCGACGCCCATGGGTTTGATGAACGGCATTAGGCACCTGGCTTATAACGACAGCTGCAGCGTGGCGCACAATCGCAAGAAAGCCATCATCGAATACCGGGCTTCTCGACGGATGAAGGCGAAATCGCAGCTGTCGTGGTTTGAGATGATGCTGATAAACACCACCTTCCGCGACGATGGTGATAGTAAGGCGTTCCGAGCTGAGTGTGACAAGTTCATCGCGGCCATAGTGGACCACACCAAGATTAATACATTAGCACAAGGGTGGGATGAGCTTCACCGTCCTTGCTTCAAGTTGGATTACCGCAAGTGGCTCATGGCTTGGGCACACGGAAGGGGATTCGTGGTACGTGCGTAGCTTGACCAATTTGCTCAATGCTGGCAACACGTGACTCTCTGACTGACTCGTCTCGGCTCGTGCAGGTCGAAGGAGGACCTTATAACCGGGTTGATTCTCCCGACGTCATGGTCGTCTTTGGGAAAGATGGCCGTCCGCTGCCTGAGGCTTTGATTATGTCCGACAAAAAGGGATGGGTTGGTGGCGACGCTGATGGCATCTCTGTCGGCAACTTGGCACATGCTCTTGGCATGGTCACCGTCCATGAGAAACTCAAGACCGCAGGTTGTGAGCTTCGACGCGTTGACAAGGACGGACGAGAATGGCGTCAGGTTGATCGTATGGTCCCGAGCTTGACGATTCCCCGTATGAAGAGGCAGAACTACGTCCCGCGGGGTTACTACTCTGCGGGATTTCCTGACGAGACTACGAAGACGGCTGGTGCGGCTCCGAAAAAGGGTCGTAAGGCTGCAACGGCCCCTTCCGTGGCTGACGACAACAAAGCGCCAGCCTAGGTAGAACCAATGACATCGTGTCATGGTGCATGAGATGTGGACCGTAACATGAGAACAAAGACATATCCACCAGGTGTCCGAATAGGTGACTTAGTAGCTTGTTCTTTATTGCAACTTCTTGTATGCCTGATTATAAGTTGTGTCTCTGGTGTCACGAATCTAGTACCAGATGGGAGCGTCGACTATGAGGGGAGTCAAAGATGGCATGGTTGTATGATGCGATCCAAATAGCCAGAGACGTGTCTGTTGTGTCGAGCTACTATTGCCCAATAGATCAACTATTTGAATCGCGCCACGCATTACTTCCTTAATTGCCTAAAAGGCGTGCAAACGTCCGTTTACAAAGCCTCCCATACTCATGTATGAAGCACAGCGCGTACATCTCGGCCACCTGTCAGTCGAAATACCGCATATCCCAACAATCCGACACGTGGCATTTGAGCAACGCGTGGCGCGATCATCAAAATCGCGGCCAGAAGGTGAAACCTTCTGTTATACGATCGCGTCGCGATTTTGGGTGTGTATCACCACCGACGACGTGGCACCAGCACATGAATCACGTAGCCCATCAGTCTGGAGCCGCACCTACCCAGGTTTCAGTTCATTAAAAGGCTCAACGTGCCACAGGAGTCTCATTCTTCCAAGCCCAGCAAACGGTTCCGACGTCTTTGATTCCGTGCAGCTGATATGGATTGGCGGTCTGAGGAAACGGATAGTGCCTACGACGAGGCATCCGAAGACCAAGGTCGCCGTCGTCCCCATCGCTGGAATAGCGGCTATCACCGCCGTTTCGAGGGCAATGAGTACGAGACGCGTGGCGGAGTCTACCCCCAGCTGGAGCTCCCTGATCGTGGTCCACCTGGCCGTTTGACAATGGCGCCGCCATCACACGGCCGCCTACGTGGCATGCCGCTTCGTCACAGGGGTCGGGGCCGTTCTCGTTGTCGCCAGTGCGACGGTGGAATGGAGCAGCGGCGCGACAACGTTGACGAGACTGGTATGCATGAAGTCGTATACGCAATATACTGCATCATTTCGCGCTAGTCGCGACCTTTGAGCATGAGGGCACTAGTAGTGCTGTATTCGCATTTGGCGTGCCGTTCGTATGAGTGTTTGTAGCACGAGTCGCCCTCTAGCGACCCTTGCATTCGGACCCTCCCCATCGCTGTTTCCCATTTGGTAGGCGCATCAGAGCGTACGCGCCCGATCGGTGAGGTGGCGGAAGGCGCACCTACCGTCCGTGCACAAGCCGCATACGCTGGTGGGAGCGGCCCATCCGTCCCGCTGTCAGCAGAGGTCCGTCGCGGGGAACAAGCCCATGTGGTGAATGGCGAAGGGTCGGCGGCGGGCGGGCCCAGGCCTCTGGACCTTCCTTCTGCGCTTGCTCGAATCCAAGTGTTGGAGCGCGCGAATCATCACCTCGAACACATGCGACGTCAGGACGAGGCACATCGACAAATGATGGCTGAAGCACCCGAGCCTCCGTCGAATGGCCGACACGCGCCGGAGTCGGCGGCTAATGGTGAAGAAGACGGACGCACGAGGGTCCAGAGGCGGAGGGCGCGGCCTCGACGGGAAGCCAGGCCTCTCACCATCTCCATGGCGCGGGCGATTGCTACTGAGTGCCGTGTTCGTACCTCACCAACGATGCTGGAGGACCTCACGCCAAACCAGCAGTCATGGGCTCACCAACTTATTGCGGCTATGGCTGACATGCCTGATATGCACAATGGATACGTGGTGAGTCAAGGTAGGTACTGAGGTCAGAAACTTACCTTCCCTTCTCCCATGCTTGTGTGCAGGTCAGAAACTTACCTCCCTTCTCCCATGCTTGTGTGCAGGTCAGAAACTTACCTCCCTTCTCCCATGCTTGTGTGCAGGTCAGAAACTTACCTTCCCTTCTCCCATGCTTGTGTGCAGGTCAGAAACTTACCTCCCTTCTCCCATGCTTGTGTGCAGGTCAGAAACTTACCTCCCTTCTCCCATGCTTGTGTGCAGGTCAGAAACTTACCTCCCTTCTCCCATGCTTGTGTGCAGGTCAGAAACTTACCTTCCCTTCTCCCATGCTTGTGTGCAGGTCAGAAACTTACCTTCCCTTCTCCCATGCTTGTGTGCAGGTCAGAAACTTACCTCCCTTCTCCCATGCTTGTGTGCAGGTCAGAAACTTACCTCCCTTCTCCCATGCTTGTGTGCAGGTCAGAAACTTACCTCCCTTCTCCCATGCTTGTGTGCAGGTCAGAAACTTACCTCCCTTCTCCCATGCTTGTGTGCGGGTCAGAAACTTACCTCCCTTCTCCCATGCTTGTGTGCAGGTCAGAAACCGCCCTCCCTTCTCCCCTGCTTGAGTGCAGGTCTGAAACTCACCTCCCTTCTCCGATGCTTACTTTGCAATGCCTGAATCTCACCTCCCTCCTCCTATGCTTGTATGCAGGCCAGAAACTCACCCCACTTCTCCTATGCTTGTGTGCAGGTCTGAAACTCACCTCCATTCTCCCGTGCTTGTGTGCAGGCCAGAAACTCAGCCCACCTATCCCGTGCATGTATGCCGGCCAGACACTCACCTCCCTTCTCATATGCTTGTATGCAATGCCTGAAACTCACCTCCCTCCTCCTATGCTTGTATGCAGGCCAGAAACTCACCCCACTTCTCCTATTCTTGTGTGCAGGTCTGAAACTCACCTCCCTTCTTCCGTGCTTGTGTGGAGGTCAGAAACTCACCCCACTTCATC
Organism: Closterium sp. NIES-65; assembly: GCA_948144175.1. Taxonomy (NCBI): domain Eukaryota; kingdom Viridiplantae; phylum Streptophyta; class Zygnematophyceae; order Desmidiales; family Closteriaceae; genus Closterium; species Closterium sp. NIES-65. The sequence goes on along the minus strand of CANXME010000343.1, from coordinate 891,812 downwards.
CGTGCATGTGTGCAGGCCAGAAACTCACCCCACCTCTCCCGTGCATGTGTGCAGGCCAGACACTCACCTCCCTTCTCCTATGCTTGTATGCAATGCCTGAAATTCACCTCCCTCCTCCTATGCTTGTATGCATGCAAGAAACTCACCCCACTTCTCCTATTCTTGTGTGCAGGTCTGAAACTCACCTCCCTTCTCCCGTGCTTGTGTGCAGGCCAGAAACTCACCCCACGTCATCCGTGCATGTGTGCAGGCCAGACACTCACCTCCCTTCTCCTATGTTTGTATGCAACCCTGAAACTCACCTCCTTTCTCCCATGCTTGTGTGCAGGTCCGATACTCACCTCCCTTCTCCTATGCTCGTGTGCAGGTCTGAAACTCACCTCCCCATCCCCTATGCTTGTATGCACGTCTGAAGCTCGCCTCCCTACCCACCTACCGCATCTTCCCTACAGAAACTGGTCTGCGATGTTTGCGTGAAGCTGATTTTCTGCACGCCGTCACGTCGCATGAGCATGTGGCCGGCTGAGGAATACATCGAGCAGGCCTTTGTTGACTGCATGTCACAGTTTTCCGAACAGACGCGAACTCGGATCCACATCGTGCTGCGGAACGATACCAAGCGTCGTGACTTTTTGATGAAAAAGTTGGCCAAGATCCGCGCAAACACCCTGGACCAGGCCCGAGCGTGGACCTTCATTTGGTTTGGCCTCCCTTTCTCGCTCCCCCGCTCTTCACGCGCTGAAAAGCCTCCAGTCCAAGGCGAGAAGGATACCTTTACCAACTTCGCTGCTCGGTATGCTCCAGGTAAGCTATGCTTGTGTTGCTGCATGCTTCCTTCGCGCATGACACAGCTCTAACCAGGTTCACCGAATCATGGGTGCAGATGCTACAAGCCATGGCCTCCACACATGGATCCGCGCACCAAAGGCAGGCGGTCTTCCCTTCGCACACCCAGCCTTCGAGTCGGGCATCTTCATCTCTCTCTTCAAGTTCAAGACTGAGCCTGCCATTGTGAAGCTCTACCACATCGCCTACTATCTCGCAGGGGTAAGTGGATTGAGAATACAGGGTGCTTCTCTAATGTTTGCATGGGTAGCTCGTGACTGGCACCTGAAGCATCTGTCAATGTTGTGCTGCCTATTGCAGCCATTCGTAGTTTAACACGCTCGCGTTTTTTCCTTCGTGTAGGTCGAGTACCGCATCCTGAACAACGGCAAGGACCTGGAGCACAGTGCTGCCATCAATGGAAGGTTGACTGCAGAGTATCTCAGGAAGGTCACGGCGTGGTGCAGGGCAGCTATCATGGCACCCTCTATCAACGGTAGCGGACCCTGGTACAATGCGTCCGAGAAGGCGTGGGCTTTTTCTCGCAGTGGGAAAATTCTGATATCTACCGACGGGATTGAAGACCTTGAGGGCATTGACCGATTGGCTCACCACGTGCCTGCAGCCGTTGCTTGAGTGCTCCTCTCAGGAAAATGGGTAGCTTGTTCTTTGCGTGGGTGGGAGCTGTAGTGCTTATTCTTGGTACAAGTGGATGATTTACACCTTTTTGTGTAGTAATTCACGTTGGCGAAGCATATGTTTGGCAGTTGGTTATGGTTTTGGAAGTTTATGCGCCTTAATTTGTGTTAGAGTGGTAAAACCGCCCAGCTCCCTTCATGTTGCTTGGCAATGTGTAGGCAGTTATATTGTGCTGGAATTTTTTTGAACATATCATATGCAATTGCATTTTACGTATTTCCTATCACTGCCTAGTGTTTTACACGACTCCACCTTTTGTGATGGGAAAGCGTATGTGGAAGCGTATCAGCAGTCAGCCAATCAGAGGTGGCGACGAACCTCATCTACCCACCCCCAGTTTCTATACCCAACACCACTCTTGATGGCTATGTATACGCCGTCGTCAACCTGAACCAGTCATTAGTTTCTTCGAACTGTCAAGCTATCCCGTTGGTGTCGATTGCAGAGCCGCTCCGTGTTCAATGCCGCCATCGCCATCTCCTGTTAGCATCGTAGTCTGCGGGTGTATGCTTACTTGCGCGCATGCTATTCCGCCCCTCAAGAGCAACTTGACATGTCGTAACGATTCTCTGCCGTCAACTTCATGATTTTTGTTTACTGTTGCGTTAACCATACTACGCGTGTCTGTTTATTGTCGCAGGGAATAGACTATCGCGGACCCAGATCGCATGGGGGGCGACTCATCGGGGGCGTTGGCAGCTGGTGTAGTGGACAGCGCAGCGCACGTGCAGAGGACGTCCGTTTCATGGGTCACGTCGTAAGTTTTTCTTCGTGAGTTTGTCCTAAACGCTGGCGGTATTAGTTTGCTAGTCCCAAGCTTAGGCGTCGGTGTGTTGTTCTGTTGACCTCTCTGCAGGCGGTAGCACAAGTATCGCCTCCACGCGACACCCATGGTTGGCGGTTTTGCACCCTTGCATCGAACCTTCGGTTTTGATCCCGACCGTACAGGTCCGTTTTACGTGATGTCTCACTAGGTGCGTATTTATCTGGTTTATTTAACGTTATGTGCTGCTCGAGCCTTCCGCATCCATTGCCTTTTCTTTTGCAGGTTACGGTTTATTCATTCTGCCAGCACACAGGCTACGCATTCTTTGCATCGAGACCCGGTTACGAGTCACTTGTATACGCACTAATAGCCCACATAGCAGGGCACGGCTATCTTACTCACTCCGTTAGCCATTTTTTCCATTTCCTGTCTTCCGTGTGTGGCAGGGGGGCCGAGTGTCACGTTTGTCGCTCTCGCTTCTCAAGTAGTGGGTCTACCCTGTCCCATGATTACGCCCGTCCTATGCGTGGGTTAAACAGACTGGGAGCGCCGGGGATTGTTGTACTGTCTGTAAGGCATGATAGAGTAGGTTGATAGGTTGTGGTGAACTACCTTGGCTGCCCTGACTAGTGAAAAGTGCTGAAGTAACAACAGCCTAAATGAAGATGAATGATGTACTACTCAATCAGAGATGCAAACAAGTGGCCCATCAATAGCCCCGCGATCTCAACTCGAAGTAGTGTGACAGAGCGCCTAACTAGTCTATGTTTCCCACGAGCCGCGCCGCTGTAAGGAACCTGCATTGTCGTTGTCGAAATGGTAGTTTAATATCATAATAGACACCATATTGTAGGATCGTTAACGAATCCCGCATTAAACCCTGTATGGTGGACAAGCTGTAGTGGCGCGCCGCGTCTCTATGGGCCTTTTTCGAATCTGCTTACAGGGAGACAAGATACGATAACAGTATTGAGTACACTCTAATAGTACCGATGTCGGTGCTCACAATAACAAAGATTGGATTTAAAGGCACATTTAGAGGATAACTGGCAACTTTCAAACACATCAGCACTACTGCGCGTATCGAGTCATCACGAAACGAACCAATGCTATGATGCTATTTCGGTGAATTATACGAATGCTGTTTCGGAGTGTTCATAGATGAATGGACCTTGCTGTTTTCGGGATTTTCGTATCGCTGCGGCGGCTCGCACGTGATTCGCCGCCGAGGTTGGGTGGAGGTTTCATGTGGGCGTCTTTTCGGAAACCTGTGGGTCACCCCTGTAGGTCACCTGAAGGATACCAGCCACAGAAGGTTGCCCCAGGGCAACCTCGAGGTAACGTAGATGGAGTCCTCGGGGTATCCCACTGCGGGGAAACCCTGAGGTAACCTTGCGGTAGGTTTTTGCACCGAACTTTTTTTGGATGCGAAAAGGTAAGGGAGACTCGGCACTCGCCCTAGTGTAAAAGTTACTTCGTTTCGCTTCGTGTCACGCACATCTGCTGAGAAAGCGAGGAAGTGGGGATTCGGAAATTGACACGCGGAAACTGGCCTGTTCCGTCGAAGTCGAAGCCTGGCTTGTTGGTTGGAAGGAATCTCCAATTTCACAAGTCATAGCAGGGCACAAGATGCGCTGGTTACCACTTAGCCAGGTGTGGATTTTGGGCGACGGCGGGCTCGATGATTGGTTGTCATGGCCAACCTCTTGGGGAATCACAGCCTTCTTATTGGCCTGCTAACTATGAACGAGATTTTCCTAATCCCAGCTGACGTGTCGTGGGAGATCTGAACAGTTCAGAACCATTCGATCAAGTCTTGCCTGGCCACAAGCGTTGCATAATTCCATTCCATCTGTAGCAAACCTTTGTCAAACTCCAGGTTCGAACAGGCCTCTAGTTCGAACAGGCGAAATGTTGCATGCTTCGCCAGGCTCGTAGGCACCCTAACGACGTCGCTAACCAGAAGTTTCGCCAATTTGAACAGCGCTGTCACGTCGGGCATGCTGTTCTAACACAGAAAGATAGGCGCCCCCTCCCAGCACGGACGACGCCTCTGATTGGACAACACACCGCATAGTCGCTAGCGAGATCGCTTCTCACCGGAAACTGTCGCAGTGCATCGGAAAGGGCAGTGTAGCTGGGAAACAAGGGCATTGATCTTTGCGGTAACAATCATGGAGCTCGTTCGCATCCGAGATAAGCCACGTGTACATTTCGTAACAAAGGTATCGTGTCCTCGCCACTGTGATAACCATCATGCCTAAATGGTCAATATTGTTGCCTGCATGGTAGTGAACAGTGCATCCGGAATTCCTGGCTGGTAACTTCGCGTTTCAACCAGACTGTACAGCGTACAAGTAGGATTTCACTCAGCGAAACGAAACTGACTGTCCACGTGTATTCTACAAAATGCGCATTTTTGTTTATAGTAGCGGCGTTTACAATCTCGACCGATAAAACATTGCTATTGCTAAACGTGATCTTTTTAAGAAAATTAAAACTGAAACAGTAACTGTTAAACAAGCGCCACAAAAAAAAAAACACAATTTCAAACCGCAAAGCTATCATAGTGATGAATATTGTGGCACACATTAGTTTACTCTACTAGAATTTTACTTATGGATCTTTACAATTGGATCTATATCAAATTAAAAACAATTCTAATATAAATTTGAACAACAAAATATTTATTTCTACATGTATTAAAACTTGCATAAAAAACCAACTAATTATTTCTACATTCAAATACATTTAATGCATAAACAAAACGATACGAACATGTTACAAATAGTGCAATGCATATTTAAATCTTACAGTAGAATGTTATGTGTGATTTCATTAATATACTTGAGCCATGAAACTGATCCTATGACGTTTTGTTTTGTTTTTACAGAGTGATTGTAAGATGTTTGCTATTATTGTATCGCATACGTGCATGTAACGCTTTGTATTTGTAAGTGTTCGTACACTCAAGAGAATTGCGCATTCTATTGGTATATACGTGGACAAACAGTTTCGTTTCGCTGAGTCAAACCCTACTTGTACGGTGTACAGTCTGGTTGAAATGCGAAGTTACCAGCCAGGAATTCCGGATGCACTGTTCATTACCATGCAGGCAAAAATATTGACCATTTTGGCATTATGGTTACCACAGTGGCGAGGACACGATACCTTTGTTACGAAATGTACACGTGGCTTATCTCGGATGCGATCGAGCTCCATGATTGTTACCGCTAAGATAAATGCCCGGGAAACAACTAGTAGAGGAGTACGAGGAGACATTGTGACTGGATGGGCGAAAAATGGGTCAAACTGGAATGGCAGGCGACTGGAAGTTTTTCTTGCGACGCTTAGCGATGTCGCCCTATTATAGGCCATTACACCAGAGGTGACGCCCTCGCTTTTCAAACATGCTCAACTGCGTGTTTGTGAGGCGAGGCCAGCCTTCGGGGACTCTCCTTTCTGCCTTTCCTTGCTTGAGAAGCGAAGCGACTGGTTTTCGAAACAGGTGGTATGGATGCATTTCAACTGGCTGACAAATTACATCTCGGGCGATCGGCGATGCGCTGCAGGCGGTCCTTGAAATGCCTGTCCTCGCCGGCGCAGCGAGTGATACTGATACAGTAGAGCGCGGGTCACAGAGGTGTCCGGAGGAGGGAGTTCTTCATGATTGCGTGACAGGAGGGGAGTAACCCGAGCGACGTGTAGGATCAGCAGCAGATTTCATTACAAATCCACCACAAGGCAAGCACCACAACACAGTTCACCGCCACTAGCCTACCGCTGCTAGCATGAAAGCAACTAGATTCGAGTTGGGGCTTGCCTGAGTCTCGTGGTGGGTTCCTAACGAACAGAGCTGTTTCAATCAGAGCTATTTCTTGCTCAGAGCTGTTTCAAACAAAGCTTCTTGCTCAGAAGGCTTCCATGAATTTCCTGTCGTCATCTTTCGAAACCCTCCTGTATTCGAACGCAGTTGTTGCCTATTCACCGGCCGTTGCGTAGCTGATCGTTGGCGGTGATGGCTAGCCGTGGAGATGAGGTAGCTCTCAGTTTTACAGCACCCGCTGATGCCGAGAATCATCATGATGAGGTGAGAGTGATGCCGCAGCCAGTGAAACATCACACCATGCCTAGCCGTTTCCGTCGATTCTCACCACACCATCCTCAGGAAAAGACAATGGATTAGTCTTATTCTCGCGATATATATCTCTACTTTTTTATCTCTCGATAATCTCCCCAACCCAGATCGTGGACGTGGTTGATCTGCTGCCCGGCCCCATCTGGCACATCGTCTTCTGCCACGTGCTGCTGGGCGAACCGCCCGAGGGGTGCAGGACCTCGCGTCTCCTTCGACTTTTGAATCGACTCAAAAATAGACTGCGGAATCGGGGTAGCTCCTCGGAGCAGCAACGAGCGGAGGCATTGAGGACCTTCGGCTCCTCCTGGCCTCTGCTGCGCTGCGCCATGGTCTGCACGAGGCTCCTCCACCATGTCGCCTCCTTCCCCGTGAGTTGCTCCCCGTAATCCATGATGTTAAATTCCTCTCTGGTTGCTGAGCAATGAAGCCGTCACGGTCACGGCTATATGATGCGGTCACGGTCAGGATAATACAAAACTTGATCAGCCCAAGAAACACTCAGGAGACTTTTAAGTTGACTCACAAATTCGCTCCTCTAGTACCTTCTCATCGTTGTGTCCGTCTGGCCATCTCTCTGTCACACCGTGTGCGAGCAGGACTTGGAGCCCATGACGCTGCCAATCAACCCCCAAGACCCCGCCACGCTCACACGTCCCTCGGGAACGCTCTCTGTCTTCCTCAGGCACGCGCCCCACACGCCATTTAATGGCGTCCTCAACAGCCCCCAGGACCTGCACTGCCTCGGCCGTCTCTTGGGGCCCTCTGTGCGCTCCCTCACGAACTTGTCCCTTCTGCTCAGGGAACCTCCAGAGGGAGTTGAGAATATCTTGGAGAAGCGGATTGTTGAGAAGGGGATTTATGACTTGGAGTTTGAATCTATTATTAAGGGGAATCAGCTGTTGAATCCCGCTGTTTCTCAGGAGTTTGAGCAGCTGCAGCGGCTGAAGCTAGGCCGTGGGACGTGGCAGCTAGACAACCTGAATCCAACGAGTTTCGGGGGCTTAAGGAGTCTGAGCATCCACGATTTCGAGTGCGGCAGAAAATCTCTGACCTTTCTCTCATCCGTCGCACCGCAGCTGCATGAACTCGCTCTTGCCTCCTCCAGCCAAAGCTCTGGCTCCAGCACCCTCACCCTCGACTTTAAGTTCACCGCTGCTCGAGCTATCACAGTCTGCTTTGAGAAACAAGCCGTCCACCTCCGCTTTGGCCTCCCTCCCTCTTTGAAGTCCTTCTCTGCCACTGCGGCGTTTCTTCGCGTGGATTGCACATGCAGCAGCCGCCCCTCTCTCGACTCGCTCTCTCTCGTTGGCCGCTCGCAGCTTCTCGTTTATTCACTACCATTGGCTGCCGCCAAATCCGTCTACTTGAATGGACCGACCAATCGAAAAAACCAGTCGTGTGGGTTTTTTAATCGAGAAAACCAGTCGCGTGGGTTTCCCAATCGAAAAAACCAGTCGCTTGGTTTTCCATGTTCCGATCTTGAATCCCAACGTGCCTTGACCCACCTGCTCAGCAGCATAGCGCCTACCGTGGAGGAGCTTGTGTTGAGGTACGGCTGGCCTCTGGAGGGCGTGCGTGTGGAGTGGAGCCGCCTGCGTTGCGTTTTCGTTGGTATAGATCGTGAGAGCACGGGGGGGATTAGTTATAAATATTTTCCGGGGGATCCTGGAGATTCTGATCTTCGGGAGATCATTCGTTCGGGAGAAGAAGATGGCATCAGCAGCAGCACCAACGGTTTGGTCGTCAATGCTCCGAAATTGGAGTCGTTTTACGATGCCACATGGCTGCTTCATTCTGAGACAGCGAGACTTACCTTATATTGATGTGAGAGTTGAACGAAGACGCACGGAGGTGGTTAGGGTAGTAAGTGAGTGGAACCAGGTGTGAGGGTCGATAACGGTGGTGGCAATGGTGTGGGAATGGGGTGGTGTGGGAATGGGGTTTTGTGACCATGCGGTTGCGTGCACCTGTGTGCTGTACCCGAAACCCTTGGTGATGGGATGACCACAGGATGGCGATGGGATGACCACAGGATGGCGATGGGATGACCACAGGATGGCGATGGGATGACCACAGGATGGCGATGGGATGACCATATGATGGCGATGGGATGACCACAGGATGGCGATGGGATGACCGTATGATGGTGATGGAATCTAGATGAGGCTAGCTGTGGGGGTGGCAGTGGTGGGCATCTGCGGTGCTTGTATAGCTGTGGTTCGGTGGCGCCGTAATGGCACATGCTGCTGCCTGCTGCCTGCTGCCTGCTGACTGCTGCCAGAGCACAGGGCTGGTGCTCGACCAGCTGAGCACAGTGAAGCAGAGAGCTTCGTAAGGGCTGGTTGTTATTTATTGATTCAATGTATGGATGTGTATTTTTGCTTGATTTTAATGTTCTGTGTTTTGCTTGCTTTACTTCCCATCATGATCCCTCCCACTTGTCTTGGATACATACATTTTTTCTTCTCTAACTGGTGCACTGATGCTTCCGGCATCGAGTGCAACGCAGGACTCAGCTCAACCACCACTACATTCCTCTATACCCACGTGTGTTGTTCAGTGCACATGCGGTACATTCCTCTGTAGAAAGAAAACAAGCACACGTGTGGGCATCTCACGTAAACCTCAAGTTCCCCACACTCATGCTCTCCAGAAATCATATGTTCAGCTCGGCTGATACCAGTAGCTGCAGGTGCTGTTGCTGCAAGTGCTCTATCCACTACTGCTGTTACAGTCACGCCCTGTGGTTGATCCCTACGCCCTCCACCACATTCGCCCTCGCTACAAGCACATCCAGTAGAGTCGGGTGCAAGGCCTAGTGAGCTGCCATGCGGTGCTCTCATCTGCTGCCAGCAGTGTGAGCGTGTACTCTCTGTATCCCGGCACCACCACCACTTGCGCCTCCAGCACTGAGATCAGCAGTCGCCTGCGGGGGAAAGGGAGAGGGGCGGGGAGAGGGCAAGGAAGGAAGTAGACAGTGGGCAGTGAGTCTGAGCATGGGCTGCGAGCCAAGGGAATGGTGTGAAAACTGACCCTTGTGAAGGGCGGCCAATCCCACCCTACCCCACCCCACCCCATCCCATCCCACCCCACCCCACCCCATCCCATCCCATCCCAACCCATCCCATCCCATCCCATCCCATTCCATCCCATCCCATCCCATCCCATCCCATCCCATCCCATCCCATCCCATCCCATCCCATCCCATCCCATCCCATCCCATCCCACCGCTCACCTGCCTCCCATTCGCACTCGCCACCACCTCTCTTGCCACTCGCTGCACATCCTCCCCTGACAGGTCAACGAAAGTCAACTCATCGCCACATGCAACGGTCGGCCGCCGCACCACGTGCCTCAGCGCTATCTCCTGCTCCTTTTGAGACGTCTCAAAAGTTGCCTCAGTGCAATCTCCTGCTCCTTTTGAGACGTCTCAAAAGTTGCCTCAGCGCAATCTCCTGCTCCTCCTCCGTGCTCGCGTGCTCCCACATGGTGAACGCGAGCACCCTGCCTGCATGGTGAACGCGAGCACCCTGCCTGCATGGTGAACGACCTCAACCCGTACTCCCCTCCCGCTCCTCCTCCTCCTAATGTTTCCACTGTGGCTGCTGCTGCGGCTGCGGCTGCTGCTGTTGCTGCTGTTGCTGCTGTTGCTGCTGTTGCTGCTGTTGCTGCTGTTGCTGCTGCTGGCGCGGCTGGAGTGCCTACGGGTTGTGAAAGGGCAGCGGGAGTGAGGGCAGATGGCGCAGGGGCAGCAGGCGTGAGGGCGGATGGTGCAGGCATGGCACGGACCCATGAGACAAGGGCGTCAAAGGAGGCGGTGCAACCGCACAGCCGGCTGAGCGCCGTCAACGAGAGGCGGTACTGCCGTCAACGAGAGGCGGTACTGCCATCAACGAGAGGCGGTACTGCCGTCAACGAGAGGCGGTACTCCTCGTGGTTGCTCCAGTCACCGGCGCTCCAGTTGCCTCGGGTAAAGCAGAAAGGAAGAGGAGAATGAGACACTTAGCCAGCTTGAATTTAAGAGTGCTGTTCTTGAAACTATGATTTTCGCCTGCCTCGCCGTGGCCTTGTTCTGCTGTGCTGTGCCGTGGCGAGTCAGCTTGGGTTCTCAAGTAAGAGTACAACACTTAGTCGACTGTAACTCGAGTAGCACCTCGGCCGCGTTGTGTTGAGCCACAGTGTGATGTGTCGCGGTGTGTTGTTCGACTCAATCAACTCTTAAATCAGTCATTCTGCTGCGTAACACGGTGAGTCACCTTGAGTTCACTCACAAGTAAGAGTACAATACGAGTCTACTGAGTAAGAGTCTACTCAGTAGACTCTGACTACAGTCTCACCTTGGCCGCGTTGTGTTGTGCCGTGGCGAGTCAGCTTGAGTTCAACTTTTAGTGACTCAAAATTCAGCTTGAATTCAAGAGTAGAACAATAAATCGACTCTGTGACTCACCTTGGCCGCGTTGTGCTGTGCCACAGCGATACGAGCCATGGCGATTTTTTCCTCGCCACCCGGCTAGTCGAGGTCCAACTCCGTATTAGGGTTTGGAGGGGAACCGTCCGCCGCTGCCGCGGACAACGGCGGAAGACACGCATGACACGTGGATGCCACGTGGCAGAGGATAAGGAGGCACAGCGGGAAAGTCGGACACCGCCGCATCTCAACGCGACGGCACGTCATGATCGCCCGTCTACTCGAGTGACTCTGTGGCGATTTTTCTTACGTCGCGTGACGGATAGGCGTCAGTACCGGAACGCGGAGTTGTTCTTGCGACGGGCTTCTGCGATTCGCGTCTTGAATGGTCTTGAGTGGTTACCACTAATAGCGTCTGGTTCCGCAAGAATGCATTTTTCCCACCCTCTCCTGAACGATCAAAAGCTTGTGAGCCGAGCGGCGCGTGGGAGACTGCCTGTCGAGCAGTGCACGCGTGTCATCGAAGTTCTTGGCCTACTTGTCCTGCCTCTATTACTATGGCAGTCCCCTCCCCGTTGCCCTGAAAGGCATGGTGGGAGGGCGACGGTGTTCGCGGTGCGTGCCATTGCGGAGTCAGCTAAGAACGGAGCTAAGAACGAGAGAAGATGAGGAGGGACGGGGCTGACGGAGGGAATGGCTTTGACGACGAAGAACGCCAGCAGCGCATGTGACGGTGGCGAGAAAATGAGTTTTTGTTCTCGCGAGGGTCGGTCTAGTCTGGTCCGGTCTGGCCTGCGACTCCTTTGGGATCTGCGAGTTGGACTTTCGTGTGAGTTACTCTGTTTTCGTGTGAGTTACTCTGTCTTCGTGTGTGTTACTCTGTTTTCGTGTGAGTTACTCTGTTTTCGTGTGAGCTACTCTGTTTTCGTGTGAGTTACTCTGTTTCGCTACGTGTCGCTGAGAAAGGGAGGAGCTAGGGATTTGGAGATTGACACTCGGAAACCGGCTTGTGACGCGGAAGTCACAGCAGGGCACAACATGCCCTGGTTACCATTTACAGCCAGGTGTAGATTTTGGGCGTCGGTGGGCTCAATGATTGGTGGCATTGCCCAAACTCTTGGGGAATTACAGCCTTCTTATTGGCTTGCTAACAATGAAGGAGATTTTCCTATCCCAGCCTACGTGTCGTGGGAGATCAGAATCACTCGATCAAATCTTGCTTGGCCACAAGCATTCCATCTGTAGCAAACCTTCCTATCTTTGTGAGGGCGTCCGAAGAGTACGTCCAAAAGAGTACGTCCGATAAAGGTTTGGACCTGAACCAAAGCGGTCTAATTTAAAATCCAGATGGTTGGGTAGGGTTCTCAGCAAATACGTACATTGTTTACCCTCTAGTTCGAGGCCAGCCAGCCAACCAGCCTTCGGGGACTTCAGTTTCCGCCTTACCTTGCTTGAGAAGCCAAGTGACTGGTTTTCGAAACAGGTGGTACTATGGATACGTTTCAACTGGCTGACAAATTACATCTCAGGCGATCGGCGATGCGCCGCTGCAGGCGGTCCTTGAAGTGGCTGTCCTCGCCGGCGCAGCGACTGAAAGAGCACGGGTCACAGAGGTGTCCGGAGGGGGAAGGGAGTGCTTCATGATTGCGTGATAGGAGGGGAGTAACCCGAATCCACTGAAAGCCGAGCAACACAACTCAGTTCACCGCCATTGGCCTACCGCCGCTAGCCTATATGCACCTAGAATTGAGTTGGGGCTTGCTTGAGTCTCTTAGTGGATTCGTTTCAAACAGAGCCGTTCCAAACAGAGCCGTTTCAAACAGAGCTGCTCCAAACAGGGCTGTTTCTTGCTCAGAAGGCTTGTGTGGATCTCCTGTCGTAATATTCCGAAACCCTCCTGTATTCTTTTGCCTATTCGCCGGTCGTTGGCGGTGATGGCTAGCCGTGGAGATGAGGTAGCTGTCAGTCTTACAGCTCCCGCTGATGCGGAGAATCATCATGAGGTGAGAGTGATGCCGCAGCCAGTGAAACATCACACCATTTTTTTTGCCGATTCCCTCGATTCTCACCACATCCTCCTCCTTAGGAAAAGACAATGGATTTGTAGTATCCTCGCTCTCTAACTCTCCCTCTTTCTGTTAAATTTAACACATTCCCCAACCCAGATCGTGGACGTGGTTGATCTGCTGCCCGGCCCCATCTGGCACATCATCTTCCGCCACTTGCTGCTGGGTAGCGCCTCCGGCGCATCACAAGAGAGAGGAGCAGGCAGCGCCTCCGGCGCATCACAGGAGGGAGCAGGCAGCGCCTCCGGCGCATCACTTCTTAGTCGACTCAAAAAGAAGCTGCAGAGTCTGGGTAACTCCTCGGGCGCATCACAGGAGGGAGCAGGCAGCACCTCGCCGGGTGCCACTGGGAGTGGACTTCTGAGTCGACTGAAAACGAAACTGCAGAATTGGGGTAATTCCTCGGGCGCGTCGCAGCAGGGAGGAGCAGGAGACGCGTCCATCACGGAGGAGCAGCACGCGGAGGCATTGCGGACCTTCGGCTCCTGCTGGCCTCTGCTGCGCTGCGCCATGGTCTGCAAGAGACTCCTCCACCATGTCGCCTCCTTCCCCGTGAGTCTCTCATTGCTCCCCGTGAGTCTCTCATTGCTCCCCGTGAGTCTCTCATTGCTGCCCGTGAGTCTCTCATTGCTCCCCGTGAGTCTCTCATTGCTGCCCGTGAGCCTCTCATTGCTCCCTCTTCTCTGGGTGTTGAGCTATGAAGCGGTCACGGCTAAGCCTCCTCAACCATCTTTGTGTCCGTAGCTGCGTGTGAGGAAGATTTCGAGCCAATGACGCTGCCAAGCAACACTCAGGAGACTTCTAACTTGACTCACAAAGTCGCTCTCTACTCTTACCTTCTCATCGCTTTTAGTGTGTCTGGCCATCTCTCTGTCACACCGTGTGCGAGCAGGACTTGGAGCCCATGACGCTGCCTATCAACCCCCAAGACCCCGCCACGCTCACACGTCCCTCGGGAACGCTCTCTGTCTTCCTCAGGCACGCGCCTCACACGCCCCTCAATGTCCTTCTCAACAGCCCCCAGGACCTTCACTGCCTCAGCCGTCTCTTGGGACCCTCTGCGCGCTCCCTCACAACCTTGTGCCTTGGGCTCAAGAAACCTTACGACAGATTCAGGCTCCTTGAGAGCGAGCGACTGATGCGTTCAGCATTTCTAGGGGAGTTTGAGCAGCTGCAGAAGCTGGAGCTAGGCTACGGGACTTGGCAATTAGGCAGCCTGAATCCAGCAATGTTCCGGGCTTTAAGGAGTCTGAGCATCCACGATTTCCAGCGCGGCAGAAATGTTCTGCCCGTTCTCTCATCCATCGCGCCGCAGCTGCATGAACTCGCTCTCGCCTGCTCCACCCATGGCTGTGGCTCTGCCTCTACCACCCTCGATTTCAAGCTCACCGCTGCTCGATCTATCACAGTCTGCTTTGAGAATCAACCGCTCCACCTCCGCTTCGCCCTGCCTGCCTCTTTGAATTCCTTCTCGGCCACTGCGGGATGTCTTCATGTGGATTGCACATGCAACAGCCGCCTCTCTCTCGACTCGCTCTCTCTCATTGGCCGCTCGCAGCTTCTCGTTTCTTCGCTCCCATTGGCTGCCGCCAAATCCGTCTACCTGAACGGCTCCCAAAAAGACGAGTGGCATGCTTTTCCTTGTTCCAATCTCGAATCCCAACGCGCCTTGTCCCTCCTGCTCAGCAACATAGCGCCTACAGTGGAGACGCTTGTATTGAGGTACGGCTGGCCTCTGGAGGGCGTGCGTGTGGAGTGGAGCCTGCTGCGTTGCCTTTTTGTTGGTATAGATCGTCAGAGCACTGGGGGGATTACTTATAAATCTCGTCCGGGGGATCCGGAAGATTCTGATTTTCTGGCGTTCCTTCGTGAGGGAGAAGAAATGGGCTTCAGCAGCAGCAGCGGCGGCGGCGGCGGCGGCGGCTTGCTCATCAATGCTCCGAACTTGAAGTATTTTTACGATGTCACATGGCTGCTTGATATTGAGATGAGGGAGAGGAGAGGGGGCGGGATTATTTTTGAACGAAGGCGTGGGGTGGTGGTCAGGGATTTGAGTGAGTTGTACGAGGTGTGAGGATTGCATGTGTGAGGGAAGTGTGTGCAGGGACGAGCGGGAAGGGTGGTGTGTGCTGATAATGGTGTTGGCAAAGGTGTGGGCATGGGGTGGTGTGACCAAAGGTGTGGGCATGACGTGGTGTGACCAAAGGTGTGGGCATGGGGTGGTGTAGCCATGGGGTGGTGTGACCTGCTGCCTGCTGCCTGCTGTTGTCTGCTGCCAGAGCAAAGGGCCGCTGTTCCACCAGCTGGTCACAGCAAAGGACTTCGTGAGGGCTGGTTGTAATTTATTGATGTATTTCTGTTGGGTATTGATGCTCTGTGTTTTGCTTGCTTTACTTCCCATTGTTATCCCTCCCACTTGTCTTGGATAGATTATATTTTCCTTCTCTAACTCGCTTGTTGATGCTTCTGCCATCCACAGCTGCACAGAGCTTATCCACCGCTACTGTACATTCCTCTATACCCACGTGTGTACATAAATTCCTCTGTAGAAAGAAAACAAGCACACGTGTGAGCATACCAGTACCACGTACATCTCAAGTGCCCAAACACATGCTCTCCCCAGAAATCATTGGCTCGGCTGATAGCTTCAGGTGCTGCTGCTGCAGGTGCTGTTGCTGCAGGTGCTGCTGCTGCAGGTGCTGTTGCTGCAGGTGCTGTTGCTGCAGGTGCTGTTGCTGCAGGTGCTGTTGCTGCAGGTGCTGTTGGTGCAGGTGCCGTTGCTGCAGGTGCTGTTGCTGCAGGTGCTCTATCCACTACTGTTGTTACAGTCACACTTTAGTTGATTCCTGCACCCTCCACCACATTGGCCTTCGCTACAAGCACATCAATCGGGTGCACGGTATAGTGAGCTGCCATGCGGGTGCTCTCATATGCTGCCAGCAGAGTGAGGGTGTACTCTCTGTATCCCAGCATAACCATCTGTGGGGGTAGGGATGGGGGCGGGGAGGGCAAGGAAGGAGGTAGACAGTGGGTAGTGAGACTGAGCATGGGCTTCTTTTCTAGTCTGCTCAAAAACAGTGAGTACTGAGTCTGAGCATGGGCTTCTTTTTTAGTCTGCTCAAAAACAGTGGGTACTGAGTCTGAGCATGGGCTTCTTTTTTAGTCTGCTCAAAAACAGTGAGTACTGAGTCTGAGCATGGGCTTCTTTTTTAGTCTGCTCAAAAACAGTGGGTACTGAGTCTGAGCATGGGCTTCTTTTTTAGTCTGCTCAAAAACAGTGGGTACTGAGTCTGAGCATGGGCTTCTTTTTAGTCTGCTCAAACACAGTGGGTAGTGAGACTGAGCATGGGTTTTTTTTTTAGTCTGCTCAAAAACAGTGAGTACTGAGTCTGAGCATGGGCTTCCTTTTTAGTCTGCTCAAAAACAGTGGGTACTGAGTCTGAGCATGGGCTTCTCAAGCCAAGGGAAATGGTGTGCCAACTGACCCTTGTGAAGGGCGAATCCCACCCCACCACACTCCATCCCACCCGACCCCATCCCACCACATCCCACCGCTCACCCGCCTCTCATTCGCACTCGCCACCGCCTCTCGTGCCACGTGCTGCACGTCAGCATCTGAGGAGTCAACGAAAGTCAACAGGTGGCCACACGGAGGGGGGATCACCGGCACCACGTGCCTGAGCGCCGCCTCCTGCTCCTCCCGCGTGCTCGCATGCCCCCACCCTGCCTGCACCACAAACGACTTCAACGTGTACTCCCATCCCTCCCCTCCTCCCTCCCCTCCTCCCTCCCCTCCTCCTGTTGCTGCTGCTGCAACGGACGCTGCCGCAGGGGTGGGTGCAGTTGCTGCTGCTGCTGCTGCTGCTGCTGCTGCTGCTGCTGCTGCTGCTGCTGCTGCTGCTGCTGCTGCTGCTGCTGCTGCTGCTGCTGCTGCTGCTGCTGCTGCTGCTGCTTCTGCTGCTGCTATGGCTACCAGTGTGGCTGAGGCTGCTGGCGGAGGGGCAGCAGCAGGGAGCGCGGATTGCGCGGCCACAAGAGGGCGGCGGGAGAGGAGGGCGTCGAAGAAGGCAGTGCGCAGCAGGCTGAGAGCCGCCAGTGTCACGCCGTACTCCTCCCCGCCTGCGCTTGAGTTGCCTGCGCTGCCATTGCCTGTGCTGGCAATGTCTGGGCGGTCCACATAGAGAACTCCGACTGGCTGTAGGCTGTCGTTCTGGCGTGGAGAGGCGAGAGACGGGGAGAAGGGGAGCAGGGATGAAGGGGAGAAGGGATGGAGGGGAGAAGGGATGAAGGGGAGAAGGGATGAAGGGGAGAAGGGATGAAGGGGAGAAGGGCTGAAGGGGAGAAGGGATGGAGGGAAGAAGGGATGGAGGGGAGAAGGGATGAAGGGGAGAAGGGATGAAAGGGAGAAGGGCTATCGCCTGTCGTTTACCTCGTCGTGGCCTCGTTCTGCTGCACAGTGGTGAGTCAGCATGAGTTGAAGGGAAAGAGTGCAACACCCGATCGAGACTCTCGAGGCGAGAGTACAACACCTGTCGTAAGAGAGTACAACACCTGTCGTAAGAGAGTACAACACCTGTCGTAAGAGAGTACAACACCTGTCGTAAGAGAGTACAACACCTGTCGTAAGAGAGTACAACACCTGTCGTAAGAGAGTACAACACCTGTCGTAAGAGAGTACAACACCTGTCGTAAGAGAGCACTCGGAGAGAATCGAGGCGAGGCGAGGCGAGGCGAGGCGAGGCGAGGCGAGGCGAGGCGAGGCGAGGCGAGGCGAGGCGAAGCGATGCTCACCTTGGTGGCGTTGTGCTGTGCCACGGCGAATCGCGCCATGGCGATTTGGCTCTCGTTACTCAGCCAGTCGAAGTCGATCTCCCAATTAGGGTTTGGAGGGGAGCCGTTTGCTGCTGCCGAGAACATAGGCGGAAGACACACTCGACACGTGGATGCCACGTGGCAAAGGATAAGGAGGCATAACGGGCAAGTCAGGTGCTGCCGCATGCAACGGCGACGGCTCGTCATGATCGCCGCATCTTTTCGAGTGACACTGTAGCGAGCAAGCTCTTAGTTCGTGTGACTGATATAAGAGTCAGTTCTGGACCGCGGTGTTTGTTTAGGCGTCAGTTCTGCGATAGGCTTCTGCGATCGGCGTCTCGAATCATGATGGTCTTGAATGTTTACCACTAATAGCGTCTGGTTCCGCAAGAGTGTGATTTTTCCAACCCTCTCCTGAATGATCAAACGAGTGGGAGTCGAGCTGCGCATGGGAGACTGTCTGAACACATCTCGCCAAAGTTCTTGGCCATAACTGATATTGACGATCCCTTTCCAGTTGTCCTGAGAGGCATGGTGGGAGGGCGGCGGTGTTCGCGGTGCGAGCCATTGCAGAGCCAGCTGAGAACGATTGAAAGAAGCGGGAAGGAAATGAGGGAGAACAGATTCGATCAGGACGAATGGGACGGGTGGAGCGTCTCGTCACAGTTGGCAGCGCATGTGACGGTGGCGTGGCGAGATAAGGTGTGCTTCCTCTCAGCTGGGTCGCTCTCGCCTCTCGTCTGCGTGATCTGCGCGTACGACTAGCGTGACGGAAATCGAACTGTGGAAGAAAAGGTGAGGAAGAAAAGGCGAGGAAGAAAAGGCGAGGAAGAAAAGGCGAGGAAGAAAAGGCGAGGAAGAAAAGGCGAGGAAGAAAAGGCGAGGAAGAAAAGGCGAGGAAGAAAAGGTGAGGAAGACCCGTGGCGAAGTTTGGCACCTGCTGAGTGTTTGTTACATCGATTCGCTTATGGTCGCATAGATTCGCCAAGGGGATGGAGGAATTACTCTTATTTATCTACAACTTCGTTCCCTCCTCGAGTTGTTGCCAAATCGACGGTTCTGTGCGGTGGTGGTTTTGTGTACATTCTCGAGGTTTGCAAAGATCGCATCATCTCGCCGACCTCGTGTCATCCTATGTCCGAATACGCTCGAGAGCGCAACTGCGCGAAAAGGTCAGATGGAGCGAAACGAGCACTACCGAGTCAAGCATGTTACTCGAGGCAAAACCTTCGCCTGGGTCGATAAAATCCGACGAAACTCGGATTTGCGAGATACTTGATTTGCGACGCATAACGTGTGGTTCACTCGAAGTGTTTCGTGATTGCCTCAGTTGTAGCACCGCCGGAACCAACGTGCGGGGAGACAGAAGCAGAAGATCTCGGGTCTGAACGGGAAACAGGAAAAACCTAGGGAAGCAGAGCTAAGTCAACAGCTCTCTGTACGGCAATTACTCTGGTCCGACAATGGCCACTGGGACCAGAGCAATTGCTGTGCTCGGCGATGGCGAAACGTCGTGGAATTGGTGGAAGCTTCCTGGCGCAGAGCTTGTGCATCTGTTGCCGCATAAATGCTATCATGCGGAAACGGAACACCAGCATAATCATGCTGCCAGCGTAACAAACCCTCGCCTTCACTGCATACTAGAGTTCCCCTCGACAGAAACCTTGTTTCTTGTGTAGGCGCCGTACTTGTCGGTTCCAAAAACCCCCCGATTTCGAACGACAGCGTTTTTTCCTACGTAGGTCGACCATTAGCGCTGATGGCTGGCTATGATGGAGATGAGGTGCTTGCGGGAGATCACACTCTCAATCTCACAGCGCCTTTTGATACCGAGAAGCACCACGAGGTGAGAGTAATGCCGCAGACAGTCCGCCTGAGGCGCTACAACCGTGGTTCCCAGCAGGTTCCCCTCCCTTCTCACCACGCCAGCTTCTCAGGACGAACGAGAGAGGTCCGACCTCTCATTTTTTTTTCTCTCTCTCTCTCTCTCTCTCTCCCTCTTTTGTGTGTGTGTGTGTGTGTTTTTTTTTTATGTTTCACCCACCAGATCGTGGACGTGGTTGATCTTCTGCCCGGCCCCATCTGGCACATCATCTTCCGCCACCTGCTGCTGGGCAAATCACACGAGGGACGCAGAAAGCGTTTAGTTCGACGTTTGAATCGTCTGAAACATAATGTGCTGAATCGGGGTAGCTCCCCCGACGCATTGAGAACCTTCGGCTCCTGCTGGCCTCTGCTGCACTGCGCCATGGTCTGCAAGAGGCTCCTCCACCATGTCGCCTCCTTCCCCGTGAGTCTCTCATTTCTCCCCGTGAGTCTCTCATTGCTCCCTGTGAGTCTCTCATTGCTCCCTGTGAGTCTCTCATTGCTCCCCGTAATCCATGGTAGAGCAACTCTGTGTTCGTAGCTGCGTGTGAGCATGATTTTGAGCCATTGGCACTGCCAAGCTACACTCAGAAGACTTACAAAGTCGCTCCTCTAGTACCTACTCATCGATGTGTCTCTCCACCTCTCTCTCTCTCCATCTCTCTCTCTCCATCTCTCTCTCTCCATCTCTCTCTCTCCATCTCTCTCTCTCCATCTCTCTCTCTCCATCTCTCTCTCTCCTTCTCTCTCTCTCCATCTCTCTCTCTCTCCATCTCTCTCTCTCTCCATCTCTCTCTCTCTCCATCTCTCTCTCTCCATCTCTCTCTCTCCATCTCTCTCTCTCTCCATCTCTCTCTCTCTCTCTCCATCTCTTTCTCTCCATCCCTCTCTCCATCTCTCTCTCTCCATATCTCTCTCTCCATCTCTCTCTCTCTCCATCTCTCTCACTCTCACTCTCTCTCTCTCTCTCTCTCTCTCTCTCTCTCTCTCTCTCTCTCTCTCTCTCTCTCTCTCTCTCTCACACACACACTCTCTCTCTCTCTCTCTCTCTCTCTCTCTCTCTCTCTCTCTCTCTCTCTCTCTCTCTCTCTCTCTCTCTCTCTCTCTCTCTCCATCTCTCTCCATCTCTCTGTCACACCGTGTGAGAGCAGGACTTGGAGCCCATGACGCGGCGTCTCAACCGCCTAGACCCCGCGCCCACACGTCCCTCGGGAGCGCTCTCTGTGTTCCTCCAGCACGCCCCCCACGCGCCCCTCAATTTCGTTCTCAGCGACTCCCGGGACCTGCGCTGCCTCGGCCCTCTCGTGGGTCCCTCTGCGCGCTCCCTCACAAGCCTGGGCCTTGGGCTCAAGGAGCCTCCACTTGAAAAAAATAAACCTACTCGTATTAAGGGACGGAGGCTGAATCCAGACTTTTTTGAAGTGCATAGTTTCAGTTTTGAGGAGAATCAGCAGATGTATCCGGGCGTCCTTGAGGGGTTTGAGCAGCTGCAGCGGCTGAAGCTGGGCCATGGGTTGTGGCAACTAGGCAAACTGAATCCGGCGAGGTTCCGGGCTTTAAGGAGTCTGAGCATCCTCGAGTGTGATGGAAATGATCTGTCCTTTCTCTCATCCCTCGCACCGCAGCTGCATGAACTCACTCTCGCCTCCTCCAATCCTGGCTCTGGTTCGACCACCCTCGATTTCAACCTCACCGCTGCTCGAGCTATCACAGTCTGCTTTGATAGACAAGCGCTCCACCTCCGCTGCGCCCTGCCTGCCTCTTTGAAGAGATTCTCTGCCGCTGCGTGGTCTCTTAACGTGGATTGCACATGCAACAGCCGCCTCTCTCTCGACTCACTCTCTCTCATTGGCTGCTTGCAGCTTCTCGTTTCTTCGCTCCCATTGGCTTCGGCTGTAACCGTCTACTTGAATGGACCAACCAGTCGAGAAAACCAGCAGCTTGCTTTTCCCTGTTCCGACCTCGAATCCCAACGCGCCTTGACCAACCTGCTCAGCAGCATAGCGCCTACAGTGGAGACACTTGTATTGAGGTACGGCTGGCCGTTGGAGGGCGTGCGGGTGGAGTGGAGCCAGCTGCGGCACCTCAGCGTTGGTGTGAACCGTCTTAGAACTCGGGGGTTTAGTTACAAAGACAACCCCGAGGATCCGGAGGACTCTCGATTTTGGAGGTGCTTTGGTGGGGAAGAAGAGAGCAGCAGCAGCAGCAGCAGCAACAGCAGCAACCTGTTCATCAATGCTCCGAACCTGGAGTCTATTTACTATGCCTCTGAGGAGTGGCAACCGGGCATTCCAGCTTCTCTGTGCAGGCAGTTCCCTTGTCTGGTATCGTACAGCGTTGAAGATCCATCGTCTCTCTATCATGTGAGCAGGTGGGAGAGGAGCGGTGCAATTAGGTCAGACAGGCGTGGCAGGTTAGTATGGGATCACAGCGAGTCAGAGCGATAGCACGGGGTCAGATTGTGTCACGGTGATAGCATGGGGTCACATCATGTCACGGTGATAGCATGGGGTCACATCATGTCACGGTGATAGCATGGGGTCACATCATGTCACGGTGATAGCATGGGGTCACATCATGTCACGGTGATGGCATGGGGTCACATCGTTTCACGACGGTCAGATTATGTTCCCCACCCCATGCCATGGGTCAGGGCATGGTGCAGGCAGGATGACTGATCGAACCATGAGGCACTTCGTGCTTTGAGAGAAGAGAGGGAGCAGGGTGGCTGGGGTAGTGAGTCGGTGGAACCAAGATACACTTGTGTGAGGGTTGCATGTGTGAGGGAGGTGTGTGCAGGGTCAAACGGGAGGCATGCTGTGTGCAAATGACGGTGGCGGTAAGGGTGTGACAGTAGGGGTGGTGTGCACCTGTGTGGTGCTTGCTAAACCCATGATGATGGGATGTCAATGGTGCTGGCATTGGGGGTACCGTAATGGTGGACATACGTGGTACTGCTGCTGTGCTGCTCTCTTGCTGCCTGCTGCCTGCCTGCTGCCTGCTGCCTGCTGCTCCACCAGTTGAGCACAGTAAAGCACAGGAGTTAGTGAAGATAGTTATGTATTGATGTTTTGTATATATGCTTGTATTCTGGTATTGATGCTTTGTATTGCTTTTTTCTGTTTTGCATCCAGCAAAGCGAAGAGAGACCACCCACCCATAAATCCCTCTGTAAAAAGGAAACATGCACATACAAGGGAGACAAGCACACGAGGCAATGTTACAAATCCCACCGTTGTAACTACAGAAGAAAAGCCAGCCGTGGGCAGTGTGGTGCAGTTGGCAAGGAGGACATGGCCCACGGGTGGGGAAGCACAGTCAACGAGCAACACGCCCTCCTGCTTTTGCACTGTCAGCAGCGCTGCAGGTCCTGCATCCACCGCTGCTGTTACAGTCACGCTGTAGTTGATCCCTGCCCCCTCCACCACATTTGCCCTCGCTACAAGAACGTCCAGCAGAGTCACATTCAAAGAGAGGCTGCTGTTCCGATTGAGTTGGTGGAGGGCGAAGAGAGCGAGGAAGCGGATCGAGAAGCCATTGTAGGTGTCGGTATAAGGGGTGGTAGTGGAGGCATTGGAGGAGGCATTGGAGGAGGCATTGCTAGGGGCAGTGGGAATCGTTGAATTGTTAGCAGGAGTAGCAGCAGGGATGAGCACCCACCCTTCATCCACACACACCCCTGCCATGGCCCGTGCCAAGTCCCACTCCACCACCCCACCACCGCCACTTCCACTGTTGCTGTTGCTGTTGCTGCTGTTGAATGCACTGCCCCTGCCACCACCAGCACCACCAGCAGCGCTGCTGCTGCTCGCATTCCTCCTGGCACACCCCCCTGCTGCCGCCACACCCATCTCCCCCGCTGTTGCATTCCGCTGCGTCCCCGCCACCACCGCAAACGCCGTCACATTCACCAACCCCCTCCCACTCGCACTCACCAACCTTGCCCCTTCAGCTGCTGAAGATGCACCAGAAGCGGCACCACTCGCGTTCGCCCCTTGTGAAGTATCAGCCGTGGCATCGCTGTTGCTCGTCTGCCCCAAGTCCAGTGCGTGCGTGGCATAGTGTGCCGCCATGCGGGTGGTGTTATCTGCTGCCAGCAGTGTGAGCGAGGGTGTACTCTCTGTACTCCGGCATCACCACCTGTGCCTCCAGCACAGAAATCAAAAGCAGCGCCGTGCGCTGTGTGTGGAGGGGAGGCAAGGATGGGAGCCAGCAGCAGCAGTGTGAGTGAGGATGTAACTCTCTGTACCCCGGCACCACCAACTGTGCCTCCAGCACTGAGATCAGCAGCAGCGCGCTCCCCTGTGTGTGGGGGAGGGGAGCAGGCAGAAGAGGGAGAGAGGGAGAGCACGCGCCTGAGCATGGGCCTCGAGTGAAGGGAATGAAGTGCAGCAGACTGACCCATCCCATCCCATCCCACCCCACCCCACCCCACCCCACCCCACCCCACCCCACCCCACCCCACCCCACCCCACCCCACCCCACCCCATCCCATCCCATCCCATCCCATCCCATCCCATCCCATCCCATCCCATCCCATCGCATCCCACCCACCCCATCCCACCCCACCCCACCCCACCCCACCCCACCCCACCCCACACCACCCCACCCCACCCCACCCACCCCACCCCACCCCATCCCATCCCATCCCATCCCATCCCATCCCATCCCATCGCATCCCACCCACCCCATCCCACCCCACCCCTCCCCACCCCTCCCCACCCCATCCCACCGCTGACCTGCCTCTCATTCGCACTGGCCACCGCCTCTCTTGCCACTCGCTGCACGTCCTCCCCTGACAGGTCAACGTAAGTCAACTCATCGCCACGTGCAGCGGTCGGCCGCAGCACCACGTGCCTCAGGGCAGTCTCCTGCTCCTCCTTCTTGCTAACATGCTCCGACCCTGCCTGCATGCTGAACCACTTTAAGCTGTACTCCCCTCCTCCCCCACCTCCTCCTCCTGCTGTTTCCGCAGTGGCTGCTCCTGCTGTTTCCGCAGTGGCTGCTCCTGCTGTTTCCGCAGTGGCTGCTCCTGCTGTTTCCGCAGTGGCTGCTCCTGCTGTTTCCACTGTGGCCACTGCTCCTGCTGCTGCTGGCGCGGCCGGAGTGCCGCCTACGTGAGGCGGAAGGGCAGCAGGCGTGAGTGCGGGTTGCGCGGGCACGACAGGGTTCCAAGAGACCAGAGCGCGTCGTAGGAGGCGGTGAGGGCGGACTGCTGGAGCGGCCGGAGCGCCTACATGTGGTGGAAGGGCAGCAGGCAAGAGTGCTGAAGGCGCGGGCATGAGAAGGTTCCAAGAGACCAGAGCGTCGTAGGAGGCGGTGCGGCCGCGCAGCAGGCTGAGAGCCGCCAGAGAGAGGCGGTACTCCTTGTCGCCTGCGCTTCAGTCGCCTGCGCGCTCCACCCTCACCAGACTGATCGGCTGTAGGTTGCCGTTCTGAAGTGGGGAGGCGGGGGAAGAGGGGAAGGAGAGGATACGGGGAGGAGGGAAGGGGCGGAAAACGGAAGAAGCGGAAAGACGGAAAGGGGTGAAGGGGAAAGGAGGAGGAGAATGGACCCTCAGCTGGATTGACTTCAAAAGTGCTGCTCTTGAAACAATGTTTGACGCCTGTCGCCCAACGCCTGTCGCCCAACGCCTGTCGCCCAACGCCTGTCGCTTGTCGCCCATCGCCTGTCGCCTGTCGCCTGTCGCCCATCGCCTGTCGCCTGCCTCGCCGTGGTCTCGTTCTGTGGGTCGCGGTGAGTCAGCTTGGGTTCAAGAGTACAACACTAGATTTCAGGCGCCTCAAAACTGGTTCAAGAGTAAGAGCACACAACACTTCGAGAGCGAATCGAGTCTCACCTTGGCCGCGTTGTGCTGTGCAACTGCGATTCGAGCCATGCCAATCTTCTCCTCTTCACTTGGCCAGTCCGGATTAGGGTTTGGTGGGGTACTGTCTGCTGCTCCCGTGAACAAAGGCGGTAGACATGCACGACACGTTGATGCCACGCAGAGGATAAGGAGGCACAGCGGGAAAGTCGGACACCGCCGCATCTCAACGCGGCGGCTCGTCATGATCGCCGTGTCTACTCGAGTGACTCTCTAGCGATTTTCCTCACGCCCCGTGACCGTTAGGCGTCAGTACCGGAACGCGGGGGTTGTTCTTGCGACATGCTTCAGCGATGGCGACTTGAATGGTTACCACTAGGTTCTGGTTCCGCAAGAATGCATTTTTTCAACCCTCTCCTGAACGATCAAAAGCTTGTGAGTCGAGCGGCGCGTGGGAGGCTGCCTGTCGTGCAGTGCACGCGTCTCGTCGAAGTTCCTGGCCTACTTGTCCTGCCTCCATTACTATGCCGGTCCCATCCTTGTTGTCCCGAGAGGCATGGTGGGAGGGCGACGGTGGTCGCGGGGCGTGCCATTGCGGAGTCAGCAGAGTGCGAGAGAAGATGAGGAGGGAGGGAGATGAGGGAGAGACCAGATTTGACGAGGACGAACGCCAGCAGCGCATGTGACGGTGGCGAGAAAAGGAGTTTCTGTTCTCAGCAAGGTTGGTCGGTGTGGTCTAGTCTGGTCTGGTCTAGTCTGGTCTAGTCTGCGACTCTCTGAGATATGCGAGTTGGTGTTACGGGTGCAATGAATCAAAGTAGCGAGAATTGCACTAAGTGTCAAACGAGTACCAAATGTGAGCGAAGGTGTAAGGAATTTTTCCGGATTCCTTACTGGGTCACTCCGTACGCGTACAACTCCGACTTTCGGAAATCCAGGCTCGGTCCGACGACCTCGCCTTCCGAACCACTACCGCGTCGCCTTCGGGTTTTCCAACCCCGAACCTGCACCCGACCACTTTGCGACCCCGCGACCTCGGCCTAGCTAGACTTGCTATATTGTGCCTAGCCCTCGTTGTTCGATCAGACGTTGCAATCACTTCCGCATTATTGAGTTCTGCGCACTCTCTTCTTTCACAACTTATAACACTTGGTATCAGAGCCTAAAGTCCTAGGTTACCCTCGCGTTTCCGGGGTAGTTTATAGAAGGGGAGCGATAGACTTGGTGGGCTGTTAAGCGGTCGGCCCGTGGAATAGATCTGATTATTCCACTCCGACTACGATTGCATTAACGCCTTCACCGAAGTCAGAAAAATCGCGAGCCAACCCCTGCCCGTTCGACGAAGCCTGAGACACATGGATCAGGCCGAGTTTAACGAGTTCATGCAACAGTTCCGTGCGATGCATGCCAACTTCCAGGGTATGACTGCAGAGATGGAGCGTTTACAGAAGGAAAACGCCGAACTACACCAGGCGCGTGGTGAAGCGCGCCAGGAGTCGCCTGTCGTGGACGACGCAAGTAGCAGCACGACACCAGATGAGCGGGTCTGGAGCGAGCTGGAAGGCGAGATGGATGCGGACGAAGCGAGGCAGGCGCAGCAGGAACAGTCACCACAACAGTCGCGTGCAGTGCCGTCACGTGCAGCAGCGACGACCACGGCGACACCTGCAGCAACGCCAGTGGCACCGATGGCAGCAACGGCCTTCGTGAAAATCAAGCCGACAAACCCGCCCCCGTTTAACCCGAGTGACAAATTTGTCACTGTTTCTGCATGGTTGTTCGGAGTGGAGGTGTTTTTTAATGCTGCTATGATTCATGACGATGCCACTCGCATTAACTTCGCTGTTTCACTGTTGCGAGGACCTGCGCTGGAGTGGTGGAGGCGAACGCTGCAAAACGAAGGGACTTCGACAGGAATAGCACGTGCGAACGACGGGACTTCGACACCTGTCACGCATCAGGCAACATCAATTTTCGGGACGGCTACGATACGCACATGGAGGGAGTGGGGCGCCGCCTTGCGAACCAGATTCGAGCACATATCCGCCTCGGATTCTGCTCGCATGCAGCTGCGTACCTGGAAGCAGTTGGCTTCTGTTCAAGACTACACCAGCAAGTTATGCAACTTGGCGGATCAAGTGGACGACATGAGCGATGCTGAACGGTTGGATCGCTACGTGGCGGGGCTGAAATACGAGATACAGTACGAAGTCCGAAGAACCCGGCCACGCAGCTTCAACGATGCCGTCCGGGAAGCCGAGTCAACGGATGCGCTGATGTAGTGGGCGAGATCGAGCTCCCGGGAGGGCCCTCGATTTCGTGGACAGACCCAGCAGCCCACGATCAACGGCGTGGATGCACCTAGCCGGACCCTTGGGCCGTGCTTTCTATGCAACCAGCTGGGCCACCTGAAAAAAGACTGCCCGAGGCTTAAGCAGGGGAAGAAGAACGACGGAGAAGGGTCGGGAAAAGATACGAGTCAGTAGCAGACGGGCCACCTACTGACGAGACCCTGTCGCCCGACAATCACAATCCACACCGGGTCGTGGTACCGATCAGAGCTATCGACCAGAACCGGACGAATAACGTGGGTGAACACGTGGACTACCCTGTGCTGGTGGTAGGGAGGGTTAATGGATACAAAATTAAACTTTTCGTGGACGGTGGGGCGAGCCACAGTCTCGTCAACCTGGCCACGGCCAAAAAAATTGGGGTGAAGCTGACCAGGTGTCTGCCGGAGATGGATGCACGGTTTGTGAAAACAAAGAACGAGAATGGAATGACTATGAACGAAGTGAGTACAAATAGGAAACCCTAATTGGGTTGTACCCCCTATGGGATACCCCACTATAGCCTACAGAAACAAGTAAGCTATAAGTTCTGACACACCCCCATAGGCAAAGTGGGGGAGAACAAGGGGTCACAAGACCAGTCAAGCAAAGCAAAGCAAAGCTCAGGGTGGATCACAAAGTCACCACGCATTCCGAGCACAAGTTCAAAGGCCACAAGGCCAGTTCACATGCAAGATCATATACAGAGATATACAAGAGCAAGAGTATATATATGCGAAAGTACAAGCAAGGTCAAGAGGAGAGCAAGTGAGGCAAGACAGGCACAAGACCCAACTGCGTGCAGCAACGCTAATGATCACAAGGCGCAAGTGCCTTGGTGAAGACATCAGCAGTGTTGGCCTCAGAGGCCACGTACGCAAGTCGCAGCTGTCCACGCTGCTGTAGCTCACGAGCAAGAAAGTAGCGAAGAGCAATGTGCTTCGTTCTGTGCTCCAGTCGCTTCTCTCGACACAAGGCCAGCATGGCCTTGTTGTCTACGTACAGGACTGGAGGAGAACGAGGCTGCTCTCCAAGGTCGGTCAGCAGGTAGGTGAGCCAGCGTAACTCCTGTGCAGCCATAGCCCCAGCGTAGATCTCAGCCTCACAACTGGAGCCGAGAACAGAAGACGAGCGAGTAGCCCGCCACGAGACAGAGCCGGAACCAAGGCTGAAGGTGTAACCCTGTGACGACCGCTGCGTAGCCTGGTCGTCAGCCCAAGAAGCGTCTGCGTGCCCAGAGAGGACCACTGGACTGCGCCCTCCAAGCACTAGCCCCATGCCCGACGTACTGCACAAGTAGCGCAACACCCTCTTCGCTGCAGCCATGTGCTCTGGTCGGTGTCTCCCAGGAGCAACAAAGCGTGCGAGAATGCTAAGAGGGTATGCGAGGTCAGGTCGTGTGCAGGTCATCAGGTACATGAGGCAGCCAACAAGCTCTGCAAACGGGCCACTCGACTCTACGGACTCATCCGAAGGCAGAGCTGAGAGCGAGTGGCGAGTAGGCAGAGGAGTGGCCTGAGGCGAGGAGTACGTGAAGCCGAAGCGCTGAAGGACCTGCTGCACCATGTGTGACTGAGTCAGGGTAATGGTGCGGCGTGCTCTGTCCCGGGTGATCTGCAAGCCAAGGTAGCTGCGCAGTTCACCCAGGTCAGTGCACGTGTGTCTCTTCTGCAGCTCGGACTTCACGTAGGCGAGTCCAGCAGTGTCAGCTGTGGCAAAGACCAAGTCGTCGACGTACACGAGGATGTAGAACGGCGGCAGAGAGGTGTCGGTGCGCAGAAACAGCGACGGGTCGGCAGTAGAAGGAGCAAACCCAAGTGCCGCGAGCGTAGTCCTCAGTGTGTCGTGCCACTCACGTGGCGCCTGGCGGAGACCGTAGACTGGACGCCGGAGACTCCACTGGGTACCAGGAGGGAAAGACCCAGTGAAGCCAGGTGGGCGACGCAGCCAGATCTCCTCGTGCAGGCTGCCCTGCAAGAAAGCTGTGCTGAAGTCGAGAGAGTGCAGCTCGTAGTCACGGTGAGCAGCAACGTGTAGCAGAACCCGAAGAGTGGTCATCTTCGGGGTGGGGGAGAAGGTCTGAAAGTAGTCAACCCCCTGCCGCTGACTGAAGCCACGAGCCACGTAACGCGCCTTGAAGACAGGCGGAGAACCCGGCGGCCGCTTCACCCTGAAAATCCACATGCCACTGACGATGTTCGCCCCAGGAGGGGGAACAGCGTCAACGTAGGTGCCTGTGGACTTCCAGGAAGCCATCTCTGCATCCATAGCTGCCTGCCACTGAGAGGAGTAGGGACCCTCTATCGCCTCCGCGTAAGAGCGCGGAGTCGGGATGTCTGGTGCATCCGGGTCTCCCTCAGGGGCTAGCAGTACAGACGCGAGACGAGGTGAAGCGGCGGCCAGACACTGGAACTCCTCCTGCCTGTCCTCAAAGACGTCCGTGCCAAGGGCACACTCACCCCCGACGGACGGAGGACAGGCGGACTCAGACTCAGTGACAAGACGAGCAGCGTAGTCTAGACGACAGCGCGCAGCAAAGTCGACAAGCTCAGTGACAAGGGCAGACGCAGCAGACGACTCGAAGGAGGGGTCAGTGACAGCAGTAGCCAGGAGACGCGTGACAGTAGGACTGGCAGCACGAAGAGCGTCCGACTCCGGGTCGGCAAGAGCAGGAAGAGAGGAAGCAGGAGGAGAAGGCAAGGGGGCACGCAGAGGAGCAGTGGACGGACGCAGTGACATCCGGTGCGTGCCAGGGACAGGAGGAGGACGCTGACGCGACCCGCGACCACTAGCGCGCTCAGTACGAACAGGCGACACAGGACGAGACGCAGGCTCACGACGCTCAGTAAGACCTCCAGTCGGACCAGCGTAGGGAGAAGGAGCAGGCAAAGGGGAGGCAGGCTGTAGCTGTGGCTGTGACCGGACATGCTGCGGACCCTCTAAGGGAGGAGGAGGAGGTGTAAGACCAAGAACCTGCTGCAGGAGCGGAACGAAGTACGGTCGGGGCCGCGCGGCGACGCTAGAAACAGCAGGAATAGCACCAGCAGCCCCGGCAGGAGCACCCACTCCAGCAGCACCTCCAGCAGCACCACCAGAAGCTCCAGAACCTCCAGCTGCAGCACCAGGAGTACTGTCAGTCGGGCCGCCAACGGCAGGCTCAGCGCCAACACCCTCAGCAGGACCAGCTCCAGGAGAACCCTCAGACTCAGCAGCTCCAGCACCCACAGTACGAGCGCCGGCGGGGCGCGCAGCAGCAGTACCCTCTGCAGCCGAAGAACCACCAGCACCAGCAGCACGCCTCCAGCGTCCGGCAAACCACTCACGCAGCTCCTGTGGGGAGAGTGGCTCCCGGCGAGACGAAGCACCCCCAGGCACAACACCTCCAGGTACGGCACCCCCAGGCTCAGCACCCCCAGGCTCAGCACCCCCAGGCACAGCACCCCCAGACTCGGCACCTCCAGGCTCAGCACCCCCAGGCACAGCACCCCCAGGCTCAGCACCCCCAGACTCGGCACCTCCAGGCTCAGCTCCCCCAGACTCCGCACCCCCAGGCTCAGCTCCCGCAGCAGCACCAGAGTCACCAGTGACCTCGACAGGCTCCACCGCGTCTACCTGAGACACACCTGAAGGGGCAGGACCCTGAGGGGGGAGGGGGACTACCGGGGGGGGACCTGGTACCAAGAAGAGCGGGGGTGGGGGGAGGGACGGAGTGCGGTAGGGGAAGAGGCGGTAGTAGGGTACCGACTCGTCGAACGTGACGTCCTGGGAGGACAGAACACGTCGAGAGGTGGGGTGGTAAAACTTCCACCCAGGGGCGTCGGGGGGGAACCCCAGGAAGACGCAGGGAGAAGCACGAGGGGACAGCTTGTCCGCAGACAGGTCGCGAACAAACGCCCGAGATCCCCAGACCCGGAACGCCGACGCATCGCCAACCTTCCCCGTCCACAGCAGGGCTGGGGAGGTCTCCGGTCGAGAGACCCTGGGGTGGAGGTTGATCTGGTGCGCAGCGTACCTGACCGCAAACGGCCACAGAAAATGGGGAGCAGCCGCATGCATCATGGACGTACGAGCGACGTCCATGACCATGCCAATGCGGCGCTCAGCAATCCCATTCTGCTGCGGTGAGTCCGGAAGCGTGAAGGTCTGACGGATGCCTCGCGCACGACAGTAGGCACTCAGGAGGCCAGAGGAGAACTCTCCGCCTCTGTCCGAGTGCAGACGCAAAACAGGGAAGTCAGAGCCAAAGCACCTCCGAAGCTGGAGACGAGCTGCGCGGATCCAGTCGATCAACACCGCAGTGACCTCACCCTTGCTGCGCAAGGGGAAGACTGTGGTGTAACGCGAGTAGTCGTCAACCACCAGTAGGAAGTAGCGCTCCTGACCCTGTCCACGGACGCGGGCTGGGCCCCACACATCCATGTGAAGCGTCTGCAACGGGGCCTCTGTCGGAGGAAACTGGGAGGAGTGAGGGGCAGCACGCTGGCGCCCCTCGACACAGGGGACACAGGTGGGGCCAGGGCCCGGAGGAAGGGGAGGGAGAGACCGGGGAAGACCAGACACAAGGACCCGCGAGGCCATGCCTCTGAGCCGAAGCAGAGAGGGGTGGCCAAGGCGGTGGTGCCAGAGGAGGGTCTCGTGAGACAGACGACGGCACGAGCAGGGGGCAGACTCAGGACCAGACCTGGACGCTGCAGCAAACACCTGACCAGACGAAGTGACCCTACCAGACTCAGCACCTGGAGGAGAAGCAGTGGTCAGAGTGTACAGGCTCGACCCTGGCCGACGTGTAAACGTAGCCAGGTGGCGACCTGTATCCGCCTCCGTGCAGTGGGTCACCCGCTGACGAGCAGGGGTGAACTGGTGGACACCCGCATCCTGGAGGTCAGCACCACTCACCAAGTCCGTCGAGAACGAGGGGAGGTAAAGACCAGTCAGGGTGCCAGAGGGGGCCGCCGGACACGGGAGGACAGTGGAGAAGCGAGACAGGACAGGCCCCCCAGAGGGGTCAGCCAGAGACACCGCAACCGGCCGACTCAGCGGCGTGAGAGTGGTGCGGTCCCGAAAGAAGGAGCGAGACGCTCCAGAGTCAAGGGTGAAGGTGTGAGAGGCCGAAGCCGACACAGTACCTGAGAGGGCAGACTCACCAGCACCTGAGAGCACAGACGCACTGGCACCTAGAGCAGCAGCCTCACTAGTACCTGACGCGGCAGTACCAATGCCCGGGTCGGGCGGGAAACACCGGTAACAGTCATCCTCATCACTACCAATCGCAGCATACATAGCAGAGAGAATAGCATCAAAATCAAGATCATAAATAGCTACACCAGCCCTAGACAGCTCTCCCCAGCGGGGGATCTCAGCTGCCTCCGGAATTTGCTGACGCCAGGCGTCAGTCAGGCGGCCAAAGCAGCGGCGGGCAGTGTGGGCGCCTCCACACCTCTCCCCTGCACGGTCACCGGTGCGGAGAACGTAGGGGCAAGGACCAAGCGCACCACCACGCTGACGCTGCGAGTACCACTCACGGAGCTGCTGAGGGGCGGGGACGGTGCGAGAGCGCTGCTGCTGCTGTGGCTGCTGCTGCGGCTGCTGCTGCTGCTGCTGCTGTTGGCGCTGACCACCCCCGGAGCTGCTCCGCTGGGACGAGCCACTCCGACCCCCGCCTCCACTGCCACCCCCGCCTCCACCGCCACCCCCGTCTCCACCTCCACCTCCCCCACTAGGACCGTCGCTCCCACCGCTCCCACCGCCTCCTCCGCTACCACCTCCGCCGCCACCTCCGCCTCCACCGCCGCCACCAGTACCTCCACTCCCACCACCACCCCCACCGCCACCCCCACTCCCCCCGCCACCCCCACCGCCTCCTCCACCGCCCCCTCTAGCTCCACCCGCTCCCTTGCCCCCCTTGCCCTTGCCAGCGCGGCGTCTGCCGCTGGGGGCAGACGCCGCGCCGACCGACTCAAAACCAGTGAGGTCGGCCGCAGCGGCAGAGGCGACAGAGGGCAGCAGGGGGGAAGGACCACACCCCTCAAAGATGGGGGTGCGAGGGTCACCCCGAGAGGCCCCTACAGCGACAATACTCTTCTCAGCCGCTAGCAGGGACTCCTCAAGGAGGTCGACAGTGAGAGTGGTGGGACAGACAGAGAGAAACTGGTCCCTAACGGCACGAAGGGACTCAGGGAGACGGGTGACGAGAAAGTAGAGGGTGATGTACATGGGAGGAGGGTTCGCAGCGCGGAACTCAGCAGGAAGGGCAGCGCGGTAGCGGGTGTCACTAGCACGGAGGTGGGTAACGAGGTCAGCGACAGTGGGAAAGGAAGCGAGGTCAGGGAAGAGAAACGGTAGCATGAGGCGGCTAAGGGTAGCGGAGGAAGGGGAGGAGTAGCGTGCAACTACAGCGTCGTACAAGGCCTGAGCGGTCCTGCACTGACTAAAGTGGGCACGCTCAGAGGAAGGGAGGTGGCGACGCACAGCAAGACGTGCAGCAGCATCGCGGGTCGCCCACTTGGAGCGAACGGCAGAGTCAGCATCAGCAAGTGGGGCAGGGACAGCGCCAGAGACAAAGTCAAAGAGAGAGACCTCATCTATCGCATCACACAGTAAGTACAGCTGCAGGTCTTCAATCCAGACGGCAAAGTCAATGGCCCTCCCCTCAGCGTCAAAGGTAAGGACATTGGGGGTGGCCATGACAGCAGCTGAAAATCTCACCGGGCTGGGAGAGACGGGTAGGTCAGCAGTAGAGGAACAGCAGTACGGCTCCGCAGGCGGCTCGGGCGGCGCGGGCGGCTCAGGCGGCACGGGCGGCTCGGCGGCGGCTCGGGCGGCGGCTCGGCGGCGGCTCAGGCGGCGGCGGCTCGGCGGCGGCTCGGCTGCTGCTGGGCGGCGCGGGCGGCTCGGGCGTCACGGGCGGCTCGGCGGCGGCTCGGGCGGCGGCTCGGCGGCGGCTCGGCGGCGGCTCGGCGGCGGCTCGGCGGCGGCTCGGCGGCGGCTCAGGCGGCGGCGGCTCGGCGGCGGCTCGGCTGCTGCTGGGCGGCGCGGGCGGCTCGGGCGTCACGGGCGGCTCGGCGGCGGCTCGGGCGGCGGCTCGGCGGCGGCTCGGCGGCGGCTCGGCGGCGGCTCGGCGGCGGCTCAGGCGGCGGCGGCTGCTGCTGGGCGGATCGGCGGGGCCGCGTAGCAGAGTGGCGGCGGGGCCGCGACCGAAAAGAGCGGCGGGGCCGCGTAGCAGGGGGCGGCGGGGCCGCGTAGCAGAGGGCGGCGGGGCCGCGTAGCAGAGGGCGGCGGGGCCGCGATCGAAGGGCGGCGGGGCCGCGTAGCAGAGGGCGGCGGGGCCGCGAAGCAGAGGGCGGCGGGGCCGCGTGGCAAAGGGCGGCGGGGCCGCGATCGAAGGGCGGCGGGGCCGCGTAGCAGAGGGCGGCGGGGTCGCGTAGCCGAGGGCGGCGGGGCCGCGTAGCAGAGGGCGACGGGGCCGCGAGGCAGAGGGCGGCGGGGCCGCGTAGCCGAGGGTGGCGGGGCCGCGATCGAAGGGCGGCGGCGGGGCCGCGTAGCAGAGGGCGGCAGGGCCGCGATCGAAGGGCGGCGGGGCCGCTAGGGAAGGGCGGCGGAGCCGCGAGGGGAAGGGCGGCGCAACGGTCCGCTAGGGGCGACACGACGGATCGCTAAAAAAAACGCGCCTCGGGGCGCGGTTCGGTGGGCCCTAGAAGCAGTCCCTAGGAGGGAACCTGCTCTGATTCCATGTGAAAACAAAGAACGAGAATGGAATGACTATGAACGAAGTGAGTACAAATAGGAAACCCTAATTGGGTTGTACCCCCTATGGGATACCCCACTATAGCCTACAGAAACAAGTAAGCTATAAGTTCTGACACGGTTGGTGGACGGGACGCCACTAGCCATCCGAGATGAGGCGCGACAAATTCGGATAAAGTGCGGCGACAAATTCGGGTTTGGGATGCGAATGTTGGCGACGACGCTGGACGGCTGCTATGTGCTGCTGGGGAGAGATTGGCTACAACGATTTAATCCGGCGATCGACTGGACAACTGGGGCGTGCGTCGTACGAGGATACAGAGGAAAAACGACGCTTCCGAAATGGACGGAGCCGGAGCCGGTGACGACACGTGTCAACGCGGTCAACATGCAGCGTGCGATGAACAGCGGAGCTCAGGCCTTCTTGGTACATCTGTACGAGGTTGCAGCTTCCGAGAAAATCGCGGACATCGACACCCTCTGCGCGGCAATCCCTGAGGAATTGGCGAGCATTATTCGGAAGTATCCCGAAATTTTCGCGGATGACCTCCCGAATGGCTTGCCCCCCCAACGACCTGAGGACCATCGGATCCAGCTGGAACCAGGAGCGCAACCTACTGTTCGGTCACAGTGGCGGCTCAGCAACCAGAGCTCGCCGAGTTGCGGGCCCAGCTGGATTACCTGCTCGCTAAAGGATTTATCCGGCCAAGCACGTCGCCGTATGCAGCACCGATACTGTTCACACCGAAGAAGGATGGGGGCCTACGCATGTGCATTGATTATCGGGCGCTAAATCGGGTCACGATAAAGTCGCGTTACCCGATCCCGCGAACTGACGATCTGCTGGACCAACTTCGCGGAGCTCGGTACTTCTCGAAAATTGACTTGCGAGGAGGCTACCACCAGATTCGCGTGTTCGCCGACGACTGGCCGAAGACCGCTTTTCGCACACGCAAAGGCAGTTACGAGTTCACGGTGATGCCGTTCGGTCTGACAAACGCGCCCTCGACGTTCCAGCTCACCATGAACGGCATTTTTCGGGACATGCTGGACAAGAAAGTCATTGTGTATCTGGACGACATCCTGGTGTACAGCGCGACAAAGGAAGATCATCTGCGGGATTTAGAGAAGGTGTTCCGGCGTTTACAGGGGCATCGGCTGATTACGAAGGGGTCTAAGTGTGAGTTTCTAAAACCGGAACTAGAGTTTTTGGGGCATGTGGTTTCCGGCGAAGGAATTAAAATCGTCCCGAGTAAGGTGGACGCCATCGTTAAGTGGAAGCCGCCTACTAATATCACTGAGTTGCAATTTTTTTTGGGATTTGTTAACTACGTTAGCCGTTTTGTACCCAATATGGCAGGGATAACCAAGCCGCTGACCGACCTGCTGCATCACGACAATGATTTTCGGTGGGGGGAGGGGGAGCAGTCAGCCTTCGACACCCTCAAAAACATTTTGAAGTCACCCCCGGTGCTCCGCCTCGCCGACCCATCTCGACCGTTCGAAGTCGTCACGGACGCCAGCGATTTCGCCGTCGGCGCCGTCCTGCTACAGGATTTCGGCCAAGGACTGCAACCCATCGCCTACGAATCACGCAAAATGCACCCGCCCGAGCGCAACTACCCAGTCCACGACAAGGAGATGCTAGCCATCGTCCATGCATTCAAAGTCTGGCGCTGCTACCTTACGGGAGCCGACGTGACCATCTGAACCGACCACAAATCGCTACAGTACATGCGCACGCAACCAACTCTCAATCCGCGACAAATCCGGTGGTTGGACTTCCTCGAGTCCAATTTTCGGTACACCATCACGTACAAAAAGGGCGCCAACAACATCGCTGACGCCCTCACCCGACCATCCATGCAGAACGCGGCGGTACTAATCGCCCACACCAACCCGATACTGACGGGACTATTCACCCACGGCTACAAAATCGACCGATTTTTTCGGAACCCGCAACAACAGGCTGCTACACTGCAAGGCAAATACTACCTAAAAGCCGGTACGAACTGGATTTGGGTACCAGCATACCAGCCTTTACGGGAGCTGCTGACGCAGGAGGTCTACGACTCCAACCTTTTCGGGCATTTCGGTACTGACAAGACACTGAAGCTGCTGCAGCGAAATTATTACTGGCCGGACATGCTAACGGATGTGCAGCGCTACCTGTCAACCTGCCCGACCTGCCAAGCAATGAAGTCGTCACGACAAAGGCCAGCCGGACTGCTGCAACCCCTCGAGCCACCCGAACGACCATGGCAACAGGTGACGATGGATTTCGTCACGGGGCTACCAGCTGGCACGAGTGGCAATGACTCGGTGCTGGTCGTCGTCGATCGCTTAACGAAAATGGCGCATTTCGCCCCGTGCCGAACGACGATCACAGCCAAAGATACAGCCAAACTGTTCATCTCCACCGTCGTACGCCTACACGAGTTACCTTCGGCGATCATCAGCGATCGTGATCCGAAATTTACGTCGAAGTTCTGGCAGGAGACGTGGGCACAGTACGGTACCCGCCTGCAGTTTTCGTCGTCATACCACCCGCAAACCGACGGACAGACAGAAAGGACAAATCAGACCATGGAGCAACTGATTCGCACCAACTGCCCCGACATTAGCAAGTGGGAAGATTCGCTGCCGATGCTGGAATTCGCGTACAATAACGCCCCATCAGCAACGACCAAACAATCACCGTTCTTCCTCAATTACGGGATAGACCCCGTGGTACCCTCTTCAACGACATTGGACAACCCGGTACCAAGATCGCAGCAGTTTGTCACGGAACTACAGACTGCCCGCACGAAGGCAGCCGAGTTTATTCGCAAGGCTAATACCACGGCCAGTCGCCAGGCGGATAAACACAGACGAAATTTACCCTTCCGCCCGGGACAGGTTGTACTTCTGGACACCAAGAACCTTCGGCTGCCGCAGCCCGCGAAATTACGGCCCCGCTACGTGGGACCTTTTCGGATTCTCCAGATGGTGACACCTGTCACCGCGAAGCTACTGCTACCCGACGACTGGAAGATTCATGACGCCTTCCATGTCAGCTTGTTGCGTCACTATGAACAGCCCCAGTCGCCAGCTGTCGCTCGACCAACCATCGCGCCGACCACCCGACCAGTGGCAGAGCCCACGCTGGAACCTTGGAAGATTCTCAATCATCGCGTGGACGTGACGCCTGCCGGCCGCTCAGTGAAATTTCTGCTTCGCTGGAAAGAACGCACAAGTGAGGATGACACGTATGTCGCCGCTGATTCGCTCTTGGGACATCCGGTCGTGGATGCTTACCTGGCTCGCCGAAGTGTCTCGGATATTCACCACCTTTTTTATAGGGGGGGGTAGTGTAAGGAATTTTTCGGGATTCCTTACTGGGTCACTCCGTACGCGTACAACTCCGACTTTCGGAAATCCAGGCTCGGTCCGACGACCTCGCCTTCCGAACCACTACCGCGCCGCCTTC
Source organism: Closterium sp. NIES-65 (assembly GCA_948144175.1). Taxonomy (NCBI): domain Eukaryota; kingdom Viridiplantae; phylum Streptophyta; class Zygnematophyceae; order Desmidiales; family Closteriaceae; genus Closterium; species Closterium sp. NIES-65. The sequence goes on along the minus strand of CANXME010000343.1, from coordinate 852,883 downwards.
GGGTTTTCTAACCCCGAACCTGCACCCGACCACTTCGCGACCCCGCGACCTCGGCCTAGCTAGACTTGCTATATTGTGCCTAGCCCTCGTTGTTCGATCAGACGTTGCAATCACTTCCGCATTATTGAGTTCTGCGCACTCTCTTCTTTCACAACTTATAACAGAAGGCATGAGCGAACATTTATACGCGAAACATGCAAACGGTAACGCGGTGCGTGCGAGCTAGCTAGTGCTACGCTGGAGCGAGGCTCGGGCTAGTCCCGAAGCGTAGGCCGACACGGCCATGCCAGCAGTGCGAGGTTTGGCAAAACAGTGCGCGCGAAGTCGGCGAAGTCCCGTTAGCAGTAACGGGCGAACAACGGCTGTTGCTGTACGCGATGTAATCGGGCTCCGTAAGGAATGCCGAGAAAATTCCTTACACTACCCCCCCCCCTCAAGAAGCCCCCTCCGCTACGCGAGTGCGTGTATATCGCGGAATCCCCGGCTCCTCAGGTACACTTGCAGGGCAAGGTGGTTTTCAATGTTGGTCAGGGGCACCCAGCTATCCTCAGTTGGCGTGCGGTCCTTCCTGCGAACGAGGAATTCAATCCTCCTGATTCCCGTGGGGTGGCGAATCCGATGGCTCAGGATTTTTTCGGGCTCGATGATCGGCTCCGATACAGGGCGAGACATTGATTGCGGGGGGTGACGCGGCTGTTGGCTTGTGGTCGGTATATATGGGCGAAGTAGGCCGACGTGGAATGAAGGGCTGATGTACCAGTCAGTCGGTAACAGTAGATGCGCGGTGACTGGCGTGATCATGTGGCTGATTTGGAACGGTCCACAGTAGCGCGGTCGTAATTTCGGTACGTCGGGCAGTCGCATGTTTTGTGTGTCAAGCAGTACATAATCTCTAGATTGGTACGTGACAAGGCGGCGGTGGCGGTCAGCGTTGCGCTTAGCGATGACGTTGGCTTTTTTAATTGCTTCGGCGGCTCTGGTGCGGGCAGCTTGCAGAATTTCGGCGAATTGTTATGCACGTGGCGTTGGGTTGTCCGGACTCGGCGTCATGGGCACTGTGGGGTTCTGCCCATAGTTCAGATAAAACGGGGGCTGCTGCGTCGTCGCTGACGTGGCGTTGTTGTATGCGAACTCGATCAGTGGCAACTGCTGCTCCCATGTCGTGGGGTCGTCGCACGTGGCACGAATCAACTGCTCCATTGTCTGATTCGTCCGCTCCGTTTGGCCGTCGGTCTCGGGGTGGTACGACGAACTGAACTATAGCCTGGTCCCGAACTGCTCCCAAAGGTTCTTCCAAAAGTTGCTGGTAAACTTCGTGTCCCTGTCGCTGATAATCGTTGCTGGTATCCTGTGCAGGCGAACAACGGCTGTGATGAACAGGCGAGCGGTCTCCCCGGCTGAGATCGACTTTTTGCACGCAGCGAAGTGTGCCATCTTCGTCAATCTATCCACGATGACCATCACCGCGTCGTTACCCCCAGGGTTCGAAGGTAACCCTGTGACGAAGTCCATGGTTACTTGCTGCCAGACGCGTTCGGGCGGTGGGATCGGCTGCAACTGACCCGCCTTCCGCTTCCTTGAACTCTTCATCACCTGACACGTAGGGCACGAGCCCACGTGCTACTGTACGTCGGTCAACAGCTCCGGCCAGTAATAATACCGCTGCAGTTGCTGTCGCGTTTTTTCTACCCCAAAATGTCCCGAGCTAATTCCGTCGTGTGCCTCCTGCAGTAGCAGCTCCCTCAGTAGTGAGTACGCGGGTACCCAGATGCGGTTGGTGCCTGTCTTTACGTAATAAACTCCTTTAGCTTCTGCCAGTTGCTGTGAATTTCCGGTCGTGAAAAATGGGTCAGTGCGGTATCCGTGGGTGAATAGGCCAGTTAAAAGCGGGTTGGTCTGGGCGAGTAGGATGGCGTGGAGTTGGGCGGTAGGGCGGGTGAGGGCGTCGGCGATGTTGGATGCGCCTTTTTTGTACGTAACGGTGTAGTGGAAGTTGGACTCAAGATAGTCCAACCAGCGAATCTGTCGTGGGTTGAGATTCGGTTGGGCGCGGAGGTACTGTAGTGAGTGGTGGTCTGTCCGTATTGTCACGTCGGCGCCAGTCAGGTAACACCGCCAAACTTTGAACGCGTGCACGATCGCCAGCATTTTGCGGTCGTGTATTGGGTAGTTGCGTTCGGGCGGGTGCAGCTTGCGAGACTCATACGCGATTGCCTCGAGGCCGTTCTCAAAATCCTGCAATAGTGTTGCTCCCACAGCGATGTCACTTGCGTCGGTGACGAGCTCGAACGGACGGTGTGGATCTGCGATGTGAAGCACGGGCGGTGAGCACAAAATATTTTTGAGGGCCAAGAAGGCAGCTTGCTCTTTCTCCCCCCACGTGTACTCAACCCCCTTCCTCAGCAGGTCGGTCAACGGGGCAGTCAGCTTCGCCATGTCGGGGACGAACCGGCGCACGTAGTTGACGAACCCCAGTAAACTCTGCAACTCGGTCAAGTTGGTCGGCGCGTGCCATGCTTGAGTCGTCGCGATTTTCTTCGGGTCTATTTCCACTCCTGCAGCTGAAATAACGTGTCCCAAAAACTCCAGGCGGTACTGTAAAAACTCACACTTAGATGCTTTGGTCAGTAGGCGGTTCTCACTCAGAATTTTAAAAACTGCTTCGATGTCCTGTAAGTGCTGTGTTCTGTCGGGGATGTAAATCAGTATGTCGTCCAGATAAACGATGACGCACTTATCTAAAAGCGGGCGGAATGCTTCGTTCATAGTCATTTGGAAGGTGGCGGGGGCGTTGGTCAGTCCGAATGGCATGACAGTGTATTCGAAAGATCCGTAGCGTGTTCGGAATGCGGTTTTAGGGCAGTTGGGTGGGTTGACGCGAATCTGGTGGTAACCTCCCCGGAGGTCAATTTTTGAGAAAACCTGGGCTGTGAGCAGTTGGTCGATCAGTTCGTCGGCTCGTGGGATGGGGTAACGGGATTTGATGGTAACCCTGTTCAGTGCTCTGTAGTCTATGCACATGCGAAATCCCCCGTCTTTTTTCGGTGTGAACAGTATCGGTGCGGCGAAAGGCGACGAGCTAGGGCGAATGAACTCCTTCTCGAGCAGGTAATCGAGCTCTTTCCTCAGTTCGTCCAGTTCGGGTTGGGTCAGTCAAAACTGTCGCTGTACTGTTGGCTGTGCCCCCGGTTCCAGTTATATCCTGTGATCGTGCGGTCGCTGAGGTGGCAATCCCGTCGGTAGGTCGTCCGGGAAAATGTCACTGTACCGTTTCAACAGCGCTGCCAGATCACTCGGTACGTCGGTCAGCAGTTTCTGTAAATCCCCTCCCTTGTCTGCTGCCTCGGCTTCCCGAATGTCAACCGCGTACACGTCAGCCCCGGCCGCTACAGCGCGTTTCATTGTGATCGCATTGACACGCACCGACGAAGACTCAGGCGAGCCCTAGCGAGATAAGGCGATGTTGTTACCGTTCACTCGCACGGTGCAGTCGCCCGTCGTCCAGTCAATTCGCGGGTTGTGTCGTCGCAGCCAATCACGCCCGAGTAAAATGTCGGTTCCGTCAAGGGTCGTTGCGAGCATTTCCTGGCTAAACGTGAAGTTACCCCCGCACCGAATCCGAACTCGGTCTACGCGTTCCCGTATTGCCAGCGGCGTGCCGTCTACCAGCCGTGCGTCGATCTCAGGTAAGCATCTGTCCAGTGGCAGTCGGAGTTTTCGTGCTGTAGCAGTGTTAATGAGACTGTGGCTGGCTCCCCCGTCTACGAAGATTTTAACTAAGTCTGTCCCAATTTTCCCACTAAGCAGTATAGGGATGTCTACCGTGGTACCCTCCTTATTCGGCCGGGTGTGGTCGATTGTGTGAACCGGCACAATCACTCGGTGAGGGTCGGTTGGGTCGGGCGAGCGGCGTGACCTATCAGTAGAGGGCCCGTCTGCTACTTACTCCCAGCGTTTCCTTGCTGCTTGGTCTGTTTCTGCTGCTCAGCTTCCCCCTTTCCTTTAGCGTTTTCCGGGCATTCGTTCTTGCGATGTTCCGGCCGATTGCACGCAAAGCAGCGCCCTTTGAACGGTGCGGCAGCGGCATTTGCGGCGATGGCGCGTATCGTGGCGCCCTCGTTCGTCCCACGAGGCCGATGTCCCCAATTGTTGTTTCCGTAGGACCCCGGTCTCGGTCGGCGGAAGAAGTCGAGTTTCTCCGCCATGGCGAGAATCTCCTGAAATTCGGTGACGCCGCGAAGCTGGATTTCCTGAGCGATGTCCTGCTTCAGGCCGCCGATGTAGCGGTCGATGCGCTCGCTCTCATGCATGTAGCCCACCTGCTCGCATAGCGCCAGAAACCCGCTCGTATAGTCCTGGACGGAACCGAGTTGGCGCCAAGTGCGGAGCTTCTGTCGCGCCGCGATCGAAGCCGCAATTGGCTCAAATCGAGCACGCAGACCTGCGCACCACGCGTCCCACGTGCGATACTGGGGCACCTCCACGAAAAACGATGGCGCCCAGGGTCCGGTTTGTCCTTCCCGTGTCGGTAGAGTCGCGTAGTCCATCGGCTTCGTGACGATGACGCGCCACCAGTCCATGGCGGGTCCTCGCAGCAGCGACACGGCGTATCGAATCTTCGCCGTATCCTCCGAGATGTAGTTGGCGTAAAAAAACACATTCATCGTGAACAACCACGCCTCCACGGTAGGACCACCCCGTTGACTTGGGTCAAAGCATGGCGGGCGCTGCGGCTTCAGCGGCATCGGTGATGGCAGTCCCGAATCGTGGGTTGGTGCCGAAATCGTGACGCGAGGCTGACTTGGGGCCGCATGCGTCGCTTCGGGGTGTGTCGTGCCGTGGTCGTCGTCTCCGTCGGGGCGGACGACGCCATCACTGGCCGCGCTCGCGGGTTGCCCCACACTCCCGTGCTGTGATGTCGTGGATGCGGGTTGAATCGGAGTGCCAGGTGCTTGAGATTGTGCTCTCGTGAGGTCATTTTGCAGGGATGAACGTTCCGCCGTCAATGTCGCAATTTCTTCGACGCTCTCGCGGATTTGTCGCAGCAGATCGTTCAAGTGCTCCTGCGTGAGGGTCGTGACATCGATATGTTCGGCCATGCCGAAGGGCGTCGGCTCGTCTTAGTCTAGGCGCATTCGTGGCTGCACGCGTTTACGAGAGAACGCGAGGACAGCGGCTCCTAGGGGCTAAGGTGCGTAAGTCCCTTCGAGTGAAAAATCAAAAGTTGATTTCCTGGTGTGCGGAGATGCGCGGTCCGAAAGAAAGAGGCTCTGAATACCAAGTGTTACGGGTGCAATGAATCAAAGTAGCGAGAATTGCACTAAGGTGTCAAACGAGTACCAAATGTGAGCGAAGGCATGAGCGAACATTTATACGTGAAACATGCAAACGGTAACGCGGTGCGTGCGAGCTAGCTAGTGCTACGGTGGAGCGAGGCTCGGGCTAGTCCCGAAGCGTAGGCCGACACGGCCATGCCAGCAGTGCAAGGTTTGGCAAAACAGTGCGCGCGAAGTCGGCGAAGTCCCGTTAGCAGTAACGAGCGAACAACGGCTGTTGCTATACGCGATGTAATCGGGCTCCGTAAGGAATGCCGAGAAAATTCCTTACAGTTGGACTTCCGCGACAGTCAACTAAAAGAAAAAGGTGAGGACAATGAAAAGGCGCTGGAGACTCGTGGCGAAATTTGGCCAGGTGTGACTTAGATGAGTTCGCCACGTATCCCGCTCATCGCTGACTTGGGTTTCGCTGCCAGCAGGGTTTGGAGCATTGGCGGGGAGGGGGGCTAGGGTGAGGGGAATTCGGAAATTGACACGTGGAAGTTAAAGCCTTCTTTCTGGATGGAATCTCGGATTTCACAAGTATACAGCACCACAAGATGCGCTGCTTACCATTTAGCAACGTCTCCTGGGGAGTTTCAGCCTTATGATTGGGTGCCTACAATGAATGAGATTCTCCAATCCAAGAATTTTCCACCTCGTGGATCAGAACAGTTCAGAGCCACTCGATCAAGTCTTGCTTTGCCACAAGCGTTGGATCTTCTTTCCAAACTCCGAAAATTCAACAGCACTCCCATCAGCAGGAAACCATTCCGAACCGAACTCCTACGCCAACCCCAATTCCGTTGTGAACTTTGTGAGGCGTGGCAGGCAATCCTTCTGCGACTGGTACAGCATGGTATATCTCAACGCCCCGACTACATCCGGGTGCAAAAACGACGCGGCTCGGGAAAGGGATCCGCCACCCTGCGTCATCCTGTCCGGCTAACTGAGTGCACGTCCTGGGCGAGGAGCGTCACCCTGCGTCGCCCGGCAATCCCGATGAAAAATACCCCGATAGCACCTCTCAACGGACCCTCCGTACGAGGTCGACACCTCGACGACGCCGGTCGCGGTCAGCGTGCCACGACGTCCACCTAGCCATTGGCGCGGACTGCGACGTGAGGCCCACCGCGATTTCTGGCCGGCCACTGCGCTGGCGCGCAGAGCCACACGTCGCCCATCCGAAACACAACATTCCACGCGGCGAACATCGATCGGCAAACGTCTGTCCACGCGGCGATCAAGCCTTCGCACCGTGGACCAGTCTAACAACATCCCGCCGGACAACACCCCGCCGAACGATACATTGCCACTTCACACCCCGCCGACCATTGTGCCGCCGACCACGGCCACTCCGAACATCACCCAGCAGAACACCAATCCGCCGCCCTTACTTCCCGAAATTCCCGAACTGACCGACATTGCCGCGGAGTTGACGATCGCCGAGAACGTTGAGAGGGCCGAAAGACGGGCGGCCTTTAGGGCCACGGTGCGAAGGCAATACACGGCAGCGATTGTGCAGTATCGACTTTGGTGGGCTGAGCACGTACCGCAGCGAGATCGCGTCGACAACTAGAGGCCGACGGGAACAACTCTACCCGCCGAGATGGCTGGCGTCGCTCCGCCGGCGCGGAGCAGCGCGATTCCCGACCTGAACGAGCCTTTCATGGAGGAAGATGTAGACGCCGCTAGGGCAAATATTCCCGCCGACATGGTGGTCGACGTAGACGCCGCTAGGGCAAAAATTCCCGCCGACCCGACCATCCCCCTACCGCCAGGGACGAAAGGGGCTCCCGAACCCGGGCCGGACCGGTACTCGCCGCGTTCGGACACGGAGCAGCCGCCGCCAATTGGACCATTTCCAGAAAACGACTACATGTATCTGACCGTAGAGGACTTGTTGGCAGCCGACGAGAAAGATGACGCCTTCCTGCATAACATTCCTCGCGACGATTTTGCGGAAGCCGCCTTCGACATCAACAAAGAGCTCGCCAAGAAGAACAGATTGCTGAGGATGATGTGGGCTTTCCGGCATCTGGACACGCTGGAGGCGAGAACGACCCGGGTTCAGTACCTGCGGGCGCTGCTCGACTTCAGGAGATGGTGCTGCGCAAACCTTCCAAGACAGCCAACCGCCAGAGTCAAGGGGGACGGCGTGCTGGAACACGAGGACGAGATAGGGAGGTACATCGACGAAGACATGGGTGATCAGTGGCACACCGCCAAGGGCGACCTACAATGGATGCACGGTCCCTGCGTCAACGCCACGCGGATCAGGGCGTACATTCTGTCAATCGCAAGGGAGTATGGTATTGCAAAGGCCGAGGAGCTCGAGGAGCTGAATCCCGACGTCCGTGTCCAGCCCCTGAAGCCGACATCGGTTTCGATGCTGCTCATCCGTATCAAAGCGCTCCAGACAGCCTGCAAGGTCGAGGGGACGCTCTTTGGGGTGAAGGAGCTCCACATCATGTACGACATCTCCGAGGTCCGCTCGGAGGTGCGCGCGATGGTCAGAGAGAAGTGGCACAGGGACGACAGGTAAGTCGGCAAGTCGTCCCGCGCCTGTTTCCCGGTTCGCCCAGCTAACCCAGTCCTCGTGGAAACTGATGTGCAGGGATTGCGTCGACCGGCACCGCGGAACGCTCGGCGACACGTACACCACCGACCAGATCCGCCACCTCATGTTCAAGGTCTTGCCGACCTGGGCAGCTCGGGCGTACGAACCCAAAGCGGCCACCCCCTCCCAGACACTGTGGAAGTTTCTGCTGATGAAGATGATGACCCTCTTGGGTCACCACACCCTTCTCCGCGGAGCCAGTCTCCGAGCGATCGAGCTCCCCGACCTGTTTTTGTACAGAATGGGGAGCGCGTCGCCCGAGCACTCCACTCGACGGCCGGTTGTCATAGTCGTCGCGTCACGAAACTCCAAGACGAACAAGGATGCTCGTCTGCATCACAGCTACGCGGCGAGACACCTGGACCAAGAGATGTGCGCCATCGGTCACACACTGTTGTGGCTCCACTTCGTGTACGACCAGCTCAGCCGATCGCCCACTTCTCGATGTGTGCCGCCCCTCGACTTCACGACTCCGTACAGGTGGTATCACAAGCACCTCTTTCATGCTCGGAACGACAAGGAACAAAAAGAGCTGCCGGCGTCATCTCATTCTCGGATCACGAAAGAGATGTGGCGGACGAACAACATCTTCATCACGCGCAACACCCACGCCGCCCGGGCGGGTGGGGCACACGAGCTGGCCGACGACGGCGTTCCGCGATCTGACATCGCCGACTTGGGCCACTGGGCGCTCGACAAGCTCGCGAAGAGCTACATCACGACCATCCCGAAGGCGGCGGTGTTGAGAAAGGCCGGCTACACGGGCAAGCGCGGCGACTACCACCTCGGCCGGAGCATGGTGAAGCCCGACGACAAGGTGGTGGCCCTCATCGCCTAGCACATCTTTCCGTGGGCTGAAGCGGAACTGGCCAAGGTGAGCATTTCGGACGGCAATAACGCCGACAACCCGCCGACCATTTCCACGACGACATTATACCGGCGGCTGATTGTATTTGTATTTGTGTTCGACTCGCAGGCGGTAAAATGCGCATCCGCGAGAGAGCCCAACACGGCCGGGGTGCACTTCCTGCAATCGCTCATCGAGTTCGGCCGCCGAATCGTCGCCGAGGATCTTGCGTGCATGCTGATGCGCGAACCGTGGCACCCGTACGTCCAGAGTTCCAAGCTCTGCCGCGACCCCGACTTCCAGAAATGGGCTAAGGACGTCAACCGGGTGGACCTCGAAACCATCGCGACGCGCAGTACTCCGAGCGAGAACCCCCAAGAGGTACGGCGTGCGCGTTCCGGCGACCTACAAAACAAGTCGTCCTGCCACATTGGCTCACCTTTTGCCGACCATCCCCCTTGGATCGCAGGAATTCAGCGCGCGAATCGACGCCGAATATCAGGTCGACCAGCTCACCATGATGCTGCACCGCCAGAGGGAGGATGCCGCGATCGAGAAGCTTGAGATGCAGAAGAAGTTGGAGGAGAAGGACGCGGAGATCGCGAAGTTGATGCAGGCTCTCAAGCTGGCCGAGGCACGGCCGACGCCGTCTGCGCCCGCACCGTCAAGGCCGATGACGGCCGCCGAGAAGGCAGCGTCCGTCAAGATCGAGAAGGAACAGGAGGATGACCTGACGTACGAGGTCAACGTCGTGCATCCCTGGCGCACATCAAAGACGGTCGAGGCTGCATGGCGCTGGTGGAACAACCCGTCCAACTTCGACTCGCGTCCGTTGCGCGAACGTTTCGACGAGCACAGATTCCTCGTCAGACACACGCGCATGATCTGCAAGGTCGAAAAGGGCGACAAACCCGCCGCGTCGGCGAAGTCGGCGAAGAGCTCTAGTCCCACGACCGAGGCGGGTGAGACGGGGAAAAACGACGCGCTGCAGCACTGCACTCGCCGAATGAGGCGGATCATGGAAGCGGTGCACGACTTGCGGCGGAGCGACGACGCCGCTGACACCGCCGCCGTCATCAAGCTACTCGACCACCTGGGGCGAGCGGGGCTTTCCACTTTCAGCGACGCGCTCTTGGTCCTCCGTGCAACCCCGCCCATCAAGGTCCCCACCACAGCCGACGGAAAGTCGGTCGGCATCAAGGGTCTGGACAAGCCGCTGGCGAGGAAGCTCGCCGTTGCGTGGGGCGTGGTCACGGCGGGCTACATGGACGCTGACTGGGGAAAGAGGCTCTTCGGCGACTTGTGGGATGAGCAGGCCAATAAGGCCGGCTTGGAGGCCGAGGCGACAGTGGGAGCCATCGGCGCAGGGAAGCGCAAGAGGGCGGGCTGAGGGTACTGCGTCTGGGTCCGACTTGTGCTGCTGGCTGAGCGTGGTGTGACTGAGGCCGGGCTGAGGGCGGGCTGAGGGTGGGCTAGGGATGTGCTGAGCGTGTCCGACCTGTTCTAGTGACTCTATATGGTTTTCTTTTACTGGCAACTTTGTTTCGACTTGTAAATTAGTTGAAGTTTGTCCGTTGTTCATGCATCAAACCGACTCCACACCACAAAACCTACGTCACAACGTTTCTGAAAAACTACCGACGAACAAGCTCAGCATCACTAAGCCGGAGAGGCACAACAAAACAACAAAACAGCGGTCAACAAGCCTGCAGCGTTTGCACCCACGCCGACCATGCTACGAGCAGGCGGGCCAGCCTTCGTCGACCTAGGCGTCGGCGACCTGCTTCCCTTTGTGCTGCTGCCCCCTCGCCCCCCTGTCCCGAATGATAACCTTCATCTGGGGGTCGATAGGCAAATCGACGCCGCGAGCCTTGAGCTTCGGGCCTCCGACATTGCAGCCCCCCCAGAAGGCGAGGTTCTCTATCATGACACGGGCGATCAGCTCGTCGTGCTCGCGCTCCTCTCCGACCTCAGGCAGCGACCTCAGCACAGCCGCCTGCAGGTCCTTCGTCACCGTTTCGGCGACCTCCCCTACGACGACCTCCCGAAAGGCCGCCCGCTTAAGCACCGCCTCGATGACGGTCCGACACCGACTCGCGAACTCGTTGGACGCTCCGCGCACGGTCGCTGCCGCCCCCCCTTCGCCGGCCGCTACTTCCGCCGTGGCATTGGTCTCCGAAAAACACCACACCGCGGCCGCAGTACCGGCAAGGATCTCGGACAACCGCTCCGACCCGACGCCCGGAATGGGCAACACTTTCGCGGCCACCGGTGCGAAGGCGGCACACATCGAAACGCGTGCGATCATGTCGCTCGCCACCTTCTTCTTCGCGGCCTTCTCGGGCTCGGTCGACTCCGGAAGGTCGCCGAACCACACCGCCGGGCGAAGAGCCAACATGAGAGCTGCGCGGTCGGCTCCGGTTATCCTGTTGTATTCCGCGACCACCTGTTGGAACCTGCGAAACACAGCAGAAATACCCACCGTCACCGACCGGCCCACGCGTACCGACCGAAACGAGCACCAAATTGAGCATTCGCCAAGCTTACCTGTCGCGGAAGACGTTCGCCCCTCGGCTCCACATGACCATCCACATGCCCCCCGGAATCAATCGCGCCACATCCCAGTCCGCCTTATACTGCGCCATCACTTCCTCCTTGACCCCACCGAACTCGTCGAGAACCACGTCGCTGACGAAGCCGTTGAACGACGAAACGGCGACAGCGATGCAGTAGGCGGCCTCGGACTTGTCCATCGACCGGCAGATGTAACGGCTCTTCTTCCCTAACTTCATCTCCGAGACGGCCAGCCCAGTTGAAGGGTCAACGCGGACGCCTGAACCCTTCCGACCCTGCGCGGCCGCTTTGGACGTCCCCTTGGAAGAGCCGACCTTCGGCGGGCCGCCCTTCGCTTTGTCCTTGCCCTTGCGCCTCTGCTTCCCATCGCCGACCTCACCGGTTGTGGCCGGGGGAGATTTGGTGCCAGCCGCGCTATGGTCCTCCGCATGAGCAGTCGAGGCGGCTGGTGCACCCTGTTGCGCTCCCACGGTGGGAGCTGCTGCTTGTATTTTCTCCCGCATGACCTCGATTTCCGGGTCCGGCATCACGATGCTGGCGAGGATCTCTTCGTCCACCCCGCCGGCCTCTTCCGCCGCTCTCCACACAGCCGCCTCCACCGTTGACCCACTCGGCCCTGCAGTCGCCGCCGCGACGTTCGCTGCCTCTGCTCCTTGGTCGACCACCTGGTTGCTGTGAGTCGGAGGAATTACCGGGGTTTTGTGACCCTGATCCTCGAGCCATTTCAGATACTCGTCGTACGATGGCTTTTGAGTGATTAGGGCCTCGACCGCCCGAGACTCAACAGCCGTTGGGATCGGGATGGGTTCCGCGGCGACCATGGCCCCATGAACGGGTAAGCTGGCCGCACCGGCAGCCTGCTGGACATGCTGTCCGATCACCGCTGCTGGGCGCAACAGCTCGTCGACCAGCGCCGTGACACCACCCGGTCGCGCGTCACGTGCAGTGGCAGGACTCGTCGCGGTGTGCGGATGCTGGCCCGCCGCGGCCTGCTGGACATGCTGTCCGACCACGGATGCTGGGCGCAAGAGCTCGTCGACCAGCGCCGTGGCGCCAGCCGAACGCGCGTCTCGTGCAGTCGCCGGACTCGTCGCGGTGGGGGTATGCTGGCCCGTACCTGGCGGCCCGCCCTGCTGTCCGACCACCGCTGCTGGGCGCAAGAGCTCGTCGACCAGCGCCGTGACGCCAGCCGGACGCGCGTCTTGTGCGGTCGGCGTGCTCGTCGATGGGTGAAGATGCTGGCCCGCACCGGCCGGCCCGCCCTGCTGTCCGACCACCGCTGCGGGGCGCAGGAGGTCGTCGGGCAGCTGCGCTGTGACGCCGGTCGGTCGCGCAGTCGGCGTACTCGTCGAGGGTTGAACATGCTGGACCGCAACGGGCTCCCTGCGCGCCTGGCCGACCACCGCTGCGACGTGCATGTCGTCTGCCGTCTGGGCCGTGCCACCGCTCGGTCGAGCGCCTTGTGCAGTCGCCGGACCCATGAGCTCGTCGGCCAGACTCACCTGCTCGCAGCTCGGTGGCGCGTCGTGTGCGCTCGGCGGATCGGTCGGGGCCTGTGGCTGCTTGTCCCCCACGGGCTGCCCACCGGTCTTCCCGACCACCGACTGAGGATCCTCGAGCGCGACGTCGACCTGTCGAAAATGTTCGCTCGGTCGCGCGCCAAGTCCATCTTTCAGCAAGTCGTGGACGCCGGGGATACGAACATACGGAGGGGCAGGAGGATCCACGCCCACACCGCGTTTCACCGCAGGTCCTCTGCTTCGCTTAGAGCCGCTGGTCTGGTCGCCGGTCAGGGATTTTTCGTCGGCGACCCTTTTCCCCGACTGCCTTGGGGCCGGCCCACTCTCCTCGGCGGTTGCGCGACCGCCGTGCATCACCGACGCGAAAGCAGTTGGGAGGAGGCTAAACCCGGCGGTGCCAATGCCCTGTTGGGTCGCGGAGGTGACCGCCTTCACCAGGTCGTCCCTAAGCTCTTGGACGACCTTCGCAGTCACGGCAGCGGCGATCCGTTGCGCCTCGCCCTCCATGGCGGCCTTCACCTCGGCAGACACGACTGTTTTGATGTTCTGGCCGAGAGAATCTGCCACACCTCGAAGCAGCAGGAGGTCGTCCTCCCGTCGCCTACCCTGTGCAGCAGTAGCCGTCAAGTGCAGGGCCTGCACGGTGGGCAGCCACTGCGTGTTCATGAATTCGAGGGTGGAGCCGCGATAGCTCACCGCCTCCTGCACGACCGCCCTCACAGCGTCCACCGCCGTTTGGATGCTCCTCCCCGACGTCTGCTCGAGATGGGTCACGCCCTCGGTGACTGTAGTGAGCTTGTTCACGGCCGAGGTGACCACGTCGTAAATCGTGTCATTCCGGGCCGTTTGGAATTCCAGCCTCTTTTCCGCCACCAGCTTCTCCTCCCTCAGCTTCTTGATCTCCCTCTCCGCCGCCTTTAGACGCTCGATAGCCGCCTTTGACGCCATCCTAGGCGGGGTCGAGCCACTGCTGCCCCGGGCCTTCTTGCCCAACTTGGGTCCGCTGCCGCCGCCCATATCCGCAACCTTCTCACCGGCGAACTGCACTGCCTCCTCTTCGCCGGTGACAACCACGTCGTCCTCCTCACGCTCCACGTCCTCCTCCTCTTCTTCCGAGCCACCGTCGTGCTCCCCGCCCCCCTCAACGTCCTCCCTCTCGTGCTCCTCCTCCCCACCCATAGCGATGCCGGTTTCGACGCCACGGGCCACGGTCGACGCCGCCTCCCCTCTGTTCGACGCGGCCTTCTCCGCGTGGTGCAGCAGCTCCAGTCGGAGCGCCTTCAAGCCGACCATCTTCGGGTTCTCGACGATGAGCGGATCGTAGCTGCGAAACACGTCGTCGAGATGCTCCAAAGACCACGCGAACGCGTTGACCGCCAACAGCCCCGAGCCGGCGACCTCCTCCTTGAGGATGTCGGGCAATTTCTGCATCAACATCCGAAGCACATGGCGCCGACAAAAAGGGTGAGTCGACGCCTCGACGACGATAGCCCAGGCGACAAGGCGACATGGACGTTGGAAACTCACATCACAGATGGGGGCGGCAAGACTCTCCAGACGTTCGGAGAGGATTTCGGCGGAAGGAGGCGCAGCCGTCCACTGCCTTCCCTCACGGTTCAACTCCGCCTTCGCGCACTCGGCGAAAAACCTGCGCTACGAGAAGGGAAAGAGCCATCAGACAAGGCGGCATGAACGCCGTTAAAGAGCGGCGCGACTAGCCGTCGACGTTGTCCCACCTCATAACGTTGGCCGCCTCCTCCTCGTGCCGCTTGGAGGAGGTCTTGGGGTCGAGGTGGCGGTAGAACGTCCCGATCTCCTCCTCGTCGGGCAAAAGCAGGTCGCCAGGGCGCACAACAAGCAGGACGCTGCAGTGCCTGCCGGGAAGAGGTCCGCCCCTGCCCACACAAGCACGACGGAGACATTCAGGGTTCTGTCCGGGAACAACAAGCAACTCGGTCGGCGTGGATCAAACCTCGCGGGCGCGGAACACTCACCCGGTGCACAGGGGGATGGCGAGGGCTTCGAAGCCGAAGGCCGACCCGAAAACTAGATAGTCCGCCTTCGACGCCGTCCTGGCGGCGCGAAGACTCGCACCGCGGATCAGGATCATGCCGTCGCCTTTTCCCAGACGATCGAGCTCGTACCTAGGACAAGCGGGGGCGAAAAGGCGGGAAAGAAACACTTGCGCGGTGAGCTACAATCCATGCCGGACGAAGGTAAAGCACGACGGCGATGTCGCCGGAAGCATGACGGACGTCACCGACGTAGGGCCAATGGTCGACTAGTTGATAAGACGACGCAGCTAAAACGTCCATCGCGGATGGACATCGTCGACCACACGGGAAATCGACAAGGCCAACGTCGACCTAGAAAGGACGCCGACGAAAACGCGCTGAACCCTGAACAACTGACAACGCGACCTAGGGATGCGCGCTCACGCGAGGCCGAGGTCGAAGCAAGGTTCTGTGAACTCGGCCTTCTCGTCGCGAAGGACTTCGTAGTCCTTCATCTCAAGCGTCACCCCGTACCCACCGACGCCCACTGGCACGTGGAGGGGGAATTCAGTCGCAGGCAGTGCTATCCTACTGGTCGCCATGCTAACACCACGGTCGGTATCACGGAAGGTTTGGGGAGGAGCGCGGAGAGCTGACAGGGAGGCAGAGGAAATCGGAAAGCGAAGGTGGAAAGGAGAAATGAGGGATGGAGTGGGACCCCCCATCAAGAAATGGGTCGTGGGCCGTCGGTCGGTCGCCTAGTATGCAGCTCGGCGGACGAGGCAGGTCGTCGTGGCCGAGGGCGAGCCTCCGGCTTCGGCCCGTACCGGGCATGCCCTCGAGGGCGGGGTTCGGAGGGGCGGAGGTGGGTGGTTTGTGTGGGCCGTGCGTGGGGGTGGTCGGGGTGGCGAGGGCGAGCCACGTGTCCCCTCCCGAGGGGCCAGCGATGTTGACGAGGGTGGGGTCGGGCCCTTTGAATTTCGCAATCAACCCGCCTGCCCGGCGAGGGCAGCCCGAGAGGGTTACTAGGGCCTCGCGGGCAACGCGAAGCGAATGTCCGCCTCCGTGAAGGGGTAACTAGGCCCCTCGTCGCTCACGCGCGAGTTCGCCACCCGTCGGCTGCAATGTGGGGTTCTGTAGGAATTGGGGGTGGGGGGGCCGGGGCGGGGGTCGTGGGCAGAGCCCCGCCCCGCGCCAGCCTGGCGGGGGACTCACGCGAGGGAGTTGGCCGCCCTGACGCTCGGTCGACCGTCACCCCCCCGCGTCGTCCCAGGCAGAACGGGTGCGTCACCCCGAATTCCGATGAGCGATTCAGACTCCGCCCTCCCTCCCTTGCTAGAGAAGCGAAACGACTGGTTCTCGAAACGAGCGAGTGGCTGATACGTGTAAGGTGGTATGGATACGTTTCAACCAGCTGACAGATTCATCTCAGGCAATTGGCGATGCGCTGCAGGCGGGGAAGTGCCTGTCCTCGCCGGCGTAGAGCGTCCCGCAGGAGGAAGGGAGACTTCGTGATTGCGTGATAGGAGGGAAGTAACCCGAGCAATGTGCAGGATCAGCAACAGTTATTGTTACGAATTCACTAGCCTACCGCCGCTAGCCTGTATGCACATAGTCTTGAGTTGGGCTCGTTTGAGTCTCATGGTGGATTCGTAGTAACAATCAGAGCTGTTTCTTGCTCAGAGGGTTTCTGTCAATCTCCTGTCGTCACTTCCTGAAGCCCTCCTGTATTCGAACACAGTTTTTGCCTATTTTCGCCGACGGTTGCGTAGCTGATCGTTGGCGGTGATGGCTAGCCGTGGAGATGAGTTAGCTCTCAGTCTTACAGCTCCCGTTGATGCCGAGAATCAGCATGAGGTGAGAGTGATGCCGCTGCCAGTAAAACATCACACCATTTCTAGCCGATTCCCTCGATTGTCACCACACCCTCCTTAAGACTCCTAGCGCTCACTGTCAGTTTTTGGAAAAGACATCAAATTGATCTTATCCTCGCGCTCACTCTCTTGATCTTCGAAAAATTTCCCCCAACCCAGATCGTGGACGTGGTTGATCTGCTGCCCGGCCCCATCTGGCACATCATCTTCTGCCACCTGCTGCTGGGCGAATCGCACGAGGGACGCAGGGCCTCGCGCTTCACTCGACTTTTGAATGGACTAAAGAATAAACTGCGGAATCGGGGTAGCTCCTCCGGCGCATCGCAGCAGGAAGCAGGCAGCACCTCGCCGGGTGCCACTGCGAGTGGACTTCTGAGTCGACTCAAGAATAAACTGCAGAATTGGGGTAATTCCTCGGAGAAGCAACACGCGGAGGCATTGAGGACCTTCGGCTGCTGCTGGCCTCTGCTGCGCTGCGCCATGGTCTGCAAGAGGCTCCTCCACCATGTCGCCTCCTTCCCCGTGAGTCTCTCACTGATCCCCATGAGTCTCTCATTGCTCCCCGTGAGTCTCTCATTGCTCCCCGTGAGTCTCTCATTGCTCCCCTTCAGTCTCTCATTGCTCCCCTTCAGTCTCTCATTGCTCCCCGTCAGTCTCTCATTGCTCCCCGTAATCCATGGTAAGGTTCTTCTCTGGGTGCTGAGCTTTGAAGCGGTCATGGTCACGGCTGTGTCTGTCCATATCTCTGTCCATCTCTCTGCCACACTGTGATCAATATCTCGAGCACAAAGTCGCAAAGTCGCTCCTCTACTGGTACATTCTCATCACTCTCCGTGTGTGTGTCTGTCCGTCTCTCTGTCACACCGTGTGCGAGCAGGACTTGGAGCCCATGACGCTGCCTATCAACCCCCAAGACCCCTCGCTCACACGTCCCTCGGGAGCGCTCTCTTTGTTCCTCAGGCACGCGCCTCACACGCCCCTTAATGTCCTTCTCAACAGCTCACAGGACCTGCACTGCCTCGGCCGTCTCTTGGGTCCCTCTGCACGCTCCCTCACAAACCTGTCCCTTGGGCTCAGGGAAGCTTTCGAGAGAGTTGAGCCTATCATGAGGGAGTTGCAGCATCTGGGCGTTCTTGAGGAGTTTGTGCCTATGATCGATCAGAATCAGCCGATGAATCCGGCCGTTCTCGAGGAGTTTCAGCAGCTGCATCAGCTGAATTTAGACCGTGGGATCTGGCAACTAGGCAAGCTGAATCCAGCTAGTTTCGGGGCTTTAAGGAGTCTCAGCGTCCACGATTTCGAGTGCGGCAAAAAATCTCTGTCCTTTCTTTCGTCGGTCACACCGCAGCTGCATGAACTCGCTCTCGCCGCCTCCAACAAAAGCTCTGGCTTTACCACCGTCACCCTCGATTTCAAGCTCACCGCTGCTCGATCTATCACAGTCTGCTTTGACCATCAATCGCTCCACCTCCGCTTCGCCCTGCCTGCCTCGTTGAAGGCCTTCTCTGCCACTGCGTTGGTTCTCAACGTGGATTGCACATGCAACAGCCGGCTCTCTCTCGACTCGCTCTCTCTCATTGGCTACTCGCAGCTTCTCGTTTCTTCGCTCCCATTGGCTGCCGCCAAATCCGTCTACTTGAACGGAGGAGCAAGCACCCAAGAAGACCAGTGGCGTGCTTTTCCCGGTTCCAATCTCGAACCCCACCGCACCGTGACCAACCTGCTCAGTAGGATAGCGCCAACCGTGGAGGAGCTTGTGTTGAGGTACGGCTGGCCTCTGGAGGGCGTGCGTGTGGAGTGGAGCCGCCTGCGTTGCGTTTTCGTTGGTATAGATCGTGAGAGCACTGGGGGGATTAGTTATAAATGTAGTCCGGGGGATCCGGAAGATTCTGATCTTCGGAGGTTCCTTCGTGCGGGAGAAGAGAATGGCATCTTCAGCAGCACCAGCGGCTTGTTTTTCAATGCTCCGAATCTGGAGTCGTGTTACGATGCCACATGGCTGCTTGATATTAATAGAATTAGGATGTGAGAGTTGAAAGAAGACGCACGGAGGTGGTTAGGGTAGTAAGTGAGTGGAACCAGATGTGAGGGTTGATAACGGTGGTGGCAATGGTGTGGGAATGGGTTGGTGTGACCATGGGGTGGTGTGGCCATGGGGTGGTGTGCACCTGTGTGCTGCACTCTAAACCCTTGGCGATGGGATGAGCACATGATGGCAGTGGGGGTGGCAGTGGTGGGCATCTGGCGTGCTTCTACAGCTGTGGTGCTGTGGTGTCATAATGGCAGATGCTCTGTCTGTTGCCAGGGCACAGGGCTGCTGCTCCACCAGCTGAGCACAGTAAGCAAAAGACTTACAAAGGGCTGTTTGTAATTTGTTGATTTGATGTATGGATGATGTGTATTCCTGCTTGATATTACTGTTGTATGTTTTGCTTGATTTACTTCACACCCATCACCATCCCTCCCACTTGCCTTGGATAGATACCGTAATATTTTCCTCCTCTAACTCGCTCATTGATGCTCATTGATGCTCATTGATGCTCACCCACCGCTACATTCCCCTATACCCATTTGTGATGTGCAGGGCACATACTTTTCTCTTTAGAAAGAAAACTAGCAGCATCACACGTAAACCTCAAGTGCCCACACTCATGCTCCCCAGAAATCATAGGCTCGCCTGGCTGATACCGGTAGCTGCAGGTGCTGCTGCTGCAGGTGCCGTTGTTGCAGGTGCTGCTGTTGCTGCAGGTGCTGCTGTTGCTGCAGGTGCTGCTGCTGCAGGTGCTCTATCCACTGCTGCTGCTACATTCACGCTGTGGTTGAACCCTACGTCCTCCACCACATTAGCCCTCGCTAAAAGCACATCCAGTAGAATCGGGTGCATGGCATAAGGAGCTGCCATGCGCTGCTCTCATCTGCTGCCATGCGCTGCTCTCATCTGCTGCCATGCGCTGCTCTCATCTGCTGCCATGCGCTGCTCTCATCTGCTGCCATGCGCTGCTCTCATCTGCTGCCATGCGCTGCTCTCATCTGCTGCCATGCGCTGCTCTCATCTGCAGCCAGCAGAGTGAGGGTGTACTCTCCGTATCCCGACATAACCATCTGTGCTCTCATCTGCTGCCATGCGGGTGCTCTCATCTGCTGCCAGCAGTGTGAGGGTGTACTCTCTGTGTCCCGACATAACCATCTGTGCCTGCGACACAGATCAGCTGCAGCGCACTCGCCTATGGGGGTAGCTAGGGGGCCGGGGGAAGGGCAAGGAAGGGAGCAGACAGTGGGTAGTGAGTCTGAGCATGGGCGTCTCGAGCCAAGGGAATTGGTGTGCCAACTGACCCCTGAGAAGGGCGGAACCCACCCCACCACACTCCATCCCACCCCACCCCCTCCCATCCAATCCCATCCCATCCCATCCCATCCATCCCATCCCATCCCATCCCATCCCATCCCATCCCATCCCATCCCATCCCATCCCATCCCATCCCATCCCACCCCACCCCACCCCACCCCACCCCACCCCACCCCATCCCATCCCATCCCATCCCATCCCACCCCACCCCACCCCACCCCACCCCACCCCATCCCATCCCATCCCATCCCATCCCATCCCATCCCATCCCATCCCATCCCATCCCATCCCATCCCATCCCATCCCATCCCATCCCATCCCATCCCATCCCATCCCATCCCATCCCATCCCATCCCACCCCACCCCACCCCACCCCACCCCACCCCACCCCATCCCATCCCATCCCATCCCATCCCATCCCATCCCATCCCATCCCATCCCATCCCATCCCATCCCACCGCTCACCTGCCTCTTATTTGCGCCGCCTCTTGTGTCAATCGCTGCACGTCAGCATTTGAGGAGTCAACAAAAGTCAACAGGTCAACGGCACCACGTGCCTCAGCGCCACCTCCTGCTCCTCCTGCTCGCGTGCTCAAGTGCACCGACCCTGCCTGCAGCAAGAACGACTTCATTGTGTTCTTCCCCGCTCCCTCCTCCCTCCTCTCCCTCCCCTCCTGGTGCTGCCACCACTGCCGCCGCTGCTGGCGTGGCGGATTGCACGGCCACGAGAGGGCGGCGGGAGAGGAGGGCGCTGAAGGAGGCAGTGCGGCCGCGCAGCGCAGCAAGCTGAGAGCCGCCAGTGATACGTGGTACTCATCCCCGCCTGTGCTTGAATCGGCCGCACTTGAATCGGCCCCACTTGAGTTGCTTAAAAGCTCTGCTAAGAGAATTGCAACCGGTTGTTGTGGCGTAGAGAGGAGGGAGTAGGGAAGAGCGGAAGATGGAGGAAGGGAGGAATGAAGGAATGAAGGAGAGAAGGGGGGAGAAGGGGGAGAAGGGGAGACGGGGAGACGGGGAGACGGGGAGAAGTTGAACAGGAAGCAGAGGAAGGGAGGAGGGGAGAAGGGGAAATGGGAAAAGGGGAAAGGGGAAAATGGGAAAGGGGGAAGGGAAAGGGAGAGAGTTGAAGAATGAATGGAAGGGATTCGCTATGCTACAGTTAGGATGCAGGCGAGAGAATTCAAGCGGAACGATCGCCCTGCACTGGGGACGATCGCCCTGCACTGGGGACGATCGCCCTGCACTGGGGACGATCGCCCTGCATGGGGACGATCGCCCTGCACTGGGGACGATCGCCCTGCATGGGGACGATCGCCCTGCACTGGGGACGATCGCCCTGCACTGGGGACGATCGCCCTGCATGGGGACGATCGCCCTGCACTGGGGACGATCGCCCTGCACTGGGGACGATCGCCCTGCACTGGGGACGATCGCCCTGCACTGGGGACGATCGCCCTGCACTGGGGACGATCGCCCTGCACTGGGGACGATCGCCCTGCACTGGGGACGATCGCCCTGCACTGGGGACGATCGCCCTGCATGGGGACGATCGCCCTGCATGGGGACGAGGAGAAAAGCAGCATGCAGTCTCAATCTGGGGTGTGGCCTGTCTCCTGTCACCCTGTTGCCCATCACCTGTCGCCTGTCGCCTGTCGCCTCTGTGCGTCAGCTTAAGTTCGAATCTTGAGTCACGTGACTTAAGAACCAGCTTGAGTTCTAGAGAAAGAGCACAACACTTTTACCGAGAGTAAGTCGAGTCGCGGCGAGGCTCACCTTGGCCGCGATGTGTGCCACGGCGAATCAAGGCATGGAGATTAGTATTTCCTCGTCACTTGGCCAGTCAAGGTCGAACTCCCAATTAGGGTTTGGACGGGAACCGTTTTCTGCTGCCGTGCGGTGAAGACATGTCGATGGCAGAGGGTAAGTAGGTATAGCGAGAATGCCGGAGGGCGCTGCATGTCAACGCCACGGCTAGTCATAATTTTCTCGAGCGACTCTGTAGCGAGTACTACGCTCTCACGTCGCGTGACGGATAGGCGTCAGTACCGGAAAGCGGTGTTCGTTCTTGCGATAGGCTTCTGCGATTGGCGACTAGAGTGGTTACCACTAGCGTCTGGTTCCGCAAGAGCGTATTATTTCAACCCTGTCCTGAATGATCAAAAGTTTGTGAGTCGAGCGGCGCATGGGAGACTGTCTGAACGCGTCTCGTCGCAGTTCTTGGCCTATGGCGGTCCCATAGGCATGGCGGAGGGCGACGGCGTTCGCGGTGCGTGCCATTGCGGAGTCAGCTGAGAACGAGAGAAGATGATGGAGGGAGGGAGGTGAGGGAGAGAACGGATTCGACGAGGACGAACGCCAGCAACGCATACGACGGTGGTGAGAAAAGGAGTTCATGTTCTCGGCAGGTTGTGGTGTGGTTTACGACTTCCTGAGATGTGCGTGTTGGACCTTTGCGACAGTCAACGAATTAGTGAGGAATGGGTGAGGGAGACTCGTGGCGATTTTTGGCACTCCTTCTCGTGTGAGTTACAATGTTTTGCTACGTGTCGCGCACACTCGCTGAGACAGGGAGGAACTGGGGATTCAGAAATTGACTCGCAGGGTTGAAGCAGGTGAGGAACTGGGGCTTCTTGGGAATCTACAATTTCGCGGGTCATAGTAAGGCACAATATGTGCTGGTTACCATTTAGCCAGGTGTGGATTCTCGGCGTCGGTGGGCTCGATAATTGGTTGCCATGCCCAAACTCCCGGGGAATTTCAGCCTTTTTATTGGCTTGCTAACAATGAAGGAGATTTCCTATCCCAGCCTACGTGTCGAGGGATAACAGAACAGATCAGAACCACTCGATCAAGTCTTGCTTGTTCACAAGCATTCCATCTGTAGCAAACCTCCCTGTCAAACTCTACTGCGTGTTGGTGAGGGCGGGTGCAATGAGTACGTCCGATGGGGATTGAGAAAGGTTTGGACCTGAACCAAAGCAATCTAATTTTAAATCCAGATGGTTGGGTAGGGTTCTGAGCAAATACGTACATTGTTTACCCAAGTGACTGGTTTTCGTAACAGGTTGTACTAGGGATGGATTTCAACTAGCTGACAAATTACATTTCGGGCGATCAGCGATGTGCCGCTGCAGGCGGTCCTTGAAGTGCCTGTCCTCGCCGGCGCAGCGAGTGATAGAGCGCGGGTCACAGAGGTGTCCGGAGGAGGGAGTGCTTCATGATTGCGTGACAGGAGGGGAGAAACCCGAAAAGCGTGTAGGATCAGCAGCAGATTTCGTTACGAATCCACTGAAAGCCGAGCAACACAACTGAGTTCACCGCCATTGTCCTACCGCCGCTAGCCTATATGCACCTAAAATTGAGTTGGGCTTGCTTGAGTAACGTGCTGGATTCGTAACAATCAGAGCCGTTTCAAACAGAGCCGTTTCCTGCTGAGAGCTACTCCAAACAGGGCTGTTTCTCGCTCAGAAGGCTTCTGCGAATCTCCCGTCGTAATTTTCCGAAACCCTCCTGTATTCTTTTGCCTATTCGCCGGCGGTTGCGGAGCTGATCGTTGGCGGTGATGGGTAGCCGTGGAGATGAGGTAACTCTCAGTCTTACAGCACCCGCTGATGCCGAGAATCATCATGTGGTGAGAGTGATGCCGCAGCCAGTGAAACATCACACCATTTCTAGCCGATTCCCTCGATTCTCACCACATCCTCCTCCTTAGGAAAAGACGATGGGTTTGTATTATCCTCGCTCTGTAACTCTCCCTCTTCCTGTTAATTTAACACATTCCCCAACCCAGATCGTGGACGTGGTTGATCTGCTGTCCGGCCCCATCTGGCACATCATCTTCCGCCACCTGCTGCTGGGTAGCTCCTCCGGCGCACCACAAGAGGGAGGAGCAGGCAGCGCCTCCGGCGCATCACTTCTTAGTCGACTCAAAAAGAATCTGCAGAGTCTGGGTAACTCCTCGGGCGCATCACAGGAGGGAGCAGGCAGCACCTCGCCGGGTGCCACTGGGAGTGGACTTCTGAGTCGACTGAAAAAGAAACTGCAGAATTGGGGTAATTCCTCGGGCGCATCGCAGGAGGGAGGAGCAGGAGACGCGTGCTTCGGCTCCTGCTGGCCTCTGCTGCGCTGCGCCATGGTCTGCAAGAGGCTCCTCCACCATGTCGCCTCCTTCCCCGTGAGTCTCTCATTGCTCCCCGTAATCCATGGTAAATTTCTTCTCTGGGTGCTGAGTTATGATGCGGTCACGGTCACGGCTACAGTCACGTCTAAGCTCCTCAACCGTCTTCTTGTCCGTAGCTGCGAATGAGCATGATTTCGAGCCAATGACGTTGCCAAGCAACATACAGCAGAATTTTAAGTTGACTCACAAAGTCGCTCCTCAAGCACCTTTCAAATCGCCATCTCCATCTTCCCATGTGTCTGTCTCTCCATCTCTCCGTCCATCTCTCCGTCCATCTCTCCGTCCATCTCTCTGTCACTCTTTGTACGAGCAGGAGTTCGAGCCCATGAAGCTGACTATCAACTCCGAAGACCCCGCGCTCACACGTCTCTCGGGAACGCTCTCTGTCTTCCTCACGCACGCGCCTCACACGCCCCTCAATGTCGTTCTCAGCAGCCCCCAGGACCTGCACTGCCTCGGCCGTCTCTTGGGACCCTCTGCGCGCTCCCTCACAACCTTGTCCCTTGAGCACAAAGAAATGATCCCTTGGAGGCAGTTGCTGCTGCATTCAGAATTTCTGGGGGAGTTTGAGCAGCTGCAGAAGCTGGTGCTAGGAAGCCGTGGGATTTGGAAATTAGGCAGCCTGAATCCAGCAATGTTCCAAGCCTTAAGGAGTCTGAGCATCCACGATTTCGAGTGCGAGAAAAATGCTCTGCCCTTTCTTTCATCCGTCGCACCGCAACTGCATGAATTCGCTCTCGCCTCCTCCAGCTTCGGCTCTGCCTCTGCCACCCTCACTCTCGATTTCAAGCTCACCGCTGCTCGATCTATCACAGTCTGCTTAGAGCAACAAGCGCTCCACCTCCGCTTCGCCCTGCCTGCCTCTTTGAAGTCCTTTTCTGCCACTGCGGCGAGTCTCAACGTGGATTGCACATGCAACAGCCGGCTCTCTCTCGACTCGCTCTCTCTCATTGGCCGCTCGCAGCTTCTCGTTTCTTCACTACCATTGGCTGCCGCCAAATCCGTCTACTTGAAAGGACCAGCCAATCGAAAAAACCAGTCGCATGGTTTTCCCTATTCCGATCTCGAATCTCAGTGTACCGTGACCCACCTGCTCAGCAGCATAGCGCCTACAGTGGAGATGCTTGTATTGAGGTACGGCTGGCCTCTGGAGGGCATGCGTGTGGAGTGGAGCCGCCTTCGTTGCGTTTTCATCGGTGTAGAGAGGTGTGGGGGGATTAATCAGAAATATTATCCGGTCAATCCGGAAAGTTCAAAATCTTTGAAGTTCATTAGTACGGCAGGAGAGGAGGGCGGCGTCAGCAGCAGCACCAGCGGCTTGCTCATCAATGCTCCGAAATTGGAGTCGTTTTACGATACCACCGAGCTACTTAAGGTGTTCTGGAGTTCGTTCGAGGCAGGGCTCTCGTTATCAGACTAATTTAGTCTGTTGGTCTAGATTTCAGTCGCATTTTTTGTTGTTCATATGTTCTCGCAGACATAAAAATGCGGCTCATATGAGAGCCCAGATGAGCTGTTTATTCTCATATGTTTTTTCAGAACACATATTATATTTCGTGTGAATTTCCTGACAGCGAGGATACATTTGTCCGATAACCCAAGGGAAAACAAAGAAGCTCGGGAATCCCTTCGCAAGAGCCGATCCCACTACTGCCGGAATCCGCGTTCAAAATCAAACCAACTCCGCCATCCGAACAAATTCACTTGCACGTTAAAATTGAGAAAGCTTGCTTTCTTGTCCTTATAATTTGGCATCGTTCTCATTGCAACTGGCATTTGGCATCGTTCTCATTGCAACTGGCTTATTACAACATATGCATCGTTCGTAAACACATGCTAGTACATGCAAATATTACTAGCTATGGAGTCGTCCGTCCAAGCAGCTGTGGTCTTGTAGTTGGTCCGGGGTGGGTGGTGGGGATGTTGATTGAGCCGTTGGAAAACGAGAAACGTGGGTGGAGGGAATGAACTCCAACCCACGGTTTTTGTAGTTGGAGAAGGGCGTTTAGCGCGCTTCGACGCTGCCAAATATTCGGTACAGTCAGCTTCGCTTTCACAATACACAATTTTGAAAAACATCAATGTGTTTAAAAATTATAATATTGAGAAAGCTTGCTTTCTTGTCCTTATAATTTGGCATCGTTCTCATTGCAACTGGGGCCTCTGAGACATGGCCAGTGGTGGCTTGCGGTTGCGTAAGAGTGCCTCTGCGTGCTGTTCTGGGGGCAGCGCGTATGTCGGGTCCTGTAGGTCGCGGGATGCCTTGATAAGATGTCCGACGTATGGTGTGACGTACATCTCTTTGGCGGTGTCACTTCGCCACCTGCCCATCCTTTTGAAGATTCTGTCCGGCACGCCGATGTTGGCGGCTACGGTTGCCGCGCCCTTTCGGAAGGAGTGCGTGCCGAGCTGCTGCTCCCCAAGTCCTACTTTGGCGAATACTTCTTTACACCAGTTTCGGATCGTTGTGTACGAGGGTGGCTTGGCCTGGCCCTTGTTGGCTGAAGCGTGGCTGAAAAACGCGAATCAACGACCCCTCGGAATGAGGGCCATAGCCAGCGAGTTGGAGGAAACGTTGGGTGCAGCGCACGGGGCAACAAGGGTCCGTCGTTGCGGCGATGGGAATCCAGGTTCCACGACCAGCCTGGTCCGTTTTTGAGTGTGGGATGAGGATCCACATGACTGCATCGTCGAATTGGATGTCTTGCCACTGGATGGCAACGAGGTCGGAGTATCGCAAAAATCCGGAGTACATGAGGATAGGGATCAACCCCTTCTGAAATTCAGCGGGATTGTCCGACTGCAAGTAGTTCGCGGACATGTCCCGAACTTGTTGGATTGATACGGGCTCCTTCAAACGACTAGGGCGAGGGCAGTGTCGTTTCGCGTAGTCCCGCACTTGGGTGGTAAACGGTCCGACAGTCGGGCATTTGCTTCCAGTCATGCGATGGGCGAAGCTGACTGCCGAGCACGTGAGCT
Organism: Closterium sp. NIES-65; assembly: GCA_948144175.1. Classification (NCBI taxonomy): domain Eukaryota; kingdom Viridiplantae; phylum Streptophyta; class Zygnematophyceae; order Desmidiales; family Closteriaceae; genus Closterium; species Closterium sp. NIES-65. The sequence continues at coordinate 825,634 of CANXME010000343.1, read as the reverse complement.
GCACTACAGACAAGGTTGCTTTGCGTTGGATTGCATGCACCAAGTATAGCGCGAGGGTCATGTCGGATGCGGGAAGAAATGGAAGATCCACCTTTGTGCAGAAGGCCCGAAACTTGGCCCAGTACGGTTCGTATGTACGGATTGTCGAATTCGCTCGCGATTGTGTGAGCATGTTGATGAGTTGGTTGTGTAGCTTTGGGAGCGGATCTGGACACAAGGCGCGTACATTCTCAATTAGTCAAAAACCACCCGAAGTGCGATGATTGGGCTGTGTGGTAATCCAGTGCCTGAAAAAGCAGCGGAATGTGTTCCAGCTGCCAGGCATTGGCTGCCGTGTGTCAAGGGAATGTGCGCGTGGATGTACGGTGCCCAGTTGCGTGGGGAAGGTTGTAAAAGTGGCCACCAGTTTGCACCCGGCCAGTGTGGGATGATCAATGTGAGCGATGCACGGGTGCGCTGTGCGTGATGGAGGACGGCCGGAACTAAATGGGGCGGGGGGAACGCAAAGCTATTTTCTGATGTCCATGCGAGCGAGAATGCATCGACTGCGGTGGCTTGTGGATGAGAAATTTTAGTGCAGAAGCGTGGCAGCTGGGAGTTGCGGGAGTTTGCAAAGAGGTCGATGGAATGGGGACCCCAACGCCGTTCTAAGATGCGGAACCACGGCGTCTTCAACGAGTAGTCGTCATGATCGACTGCTTTTGAGAGCTCATCGGCGTGTGAGTTTAGCTCCCGTGGGATCCATTCGATGATTAGACGCGTGCCGTGCTCCATGCATAGTCGAATGATGTCTTGGCAGGCCGTGGTAAGGTCGGGGCTGCGCGAGCCACCTTTGCGAAGGATGAAGAAGACGCCCTGATTGTCCACCCGCACAAGAACATGTTTGTGCGTGATCTTGCTGGAGTATGTTTGGAGTGCCCAAAGCACACCTTCGATCTCCCTCCGTGTGCTGGACGTCGCTCGCAGCGGCTCTGGCATTGTTGCGCTAGCTTCTTCGAGGCCGCCAGGAAATGTGGTCAAAGTGGCGCCCCAACTGTGAGCGCTAGCATCCACATGGATGACAGCGTCGTAGCTGTTTCGAACGTGAAACGGTGCACCGTTGAACCTGTCAAACTCTTCGAGCCAGAAGTTTAGCTCCTCAGCCGCGTTTGAGGGGATGATCACGCTGCTTTTCCATGAAGGTGCGTCATTGATCACTTGTAGCATGGCGTGGCTGAAAGCACGAGCTGTTGCGCCCAGCGCGACGCCCATTGACGCGAGCATGCCTGTGATTCTGGCCACTTGGCGGACTGAGACGGGTCGACATGCCTTGCTTGCGCTCAACAGGTTCCGAATGGTTGCATGTAGTGAGGCTCGTCGTTCGGGACCGATGGTAAATCGGCCTGTGGCCGTGTCTAGCTCCACACCCAAGAATCGAAGGTGTTGCGATGGTGACAGCTGTGATTTCTTCGCATTTATCACCAAACCTGCTGCTTTAAGGTCCAGTATTACACGGTGGCAAGTAGCCTGCGCGTGAGCTTTTGACTGGCAAAGGAATAAGATGTCGTCCACGTATGGTACTACTCGGATGCCTTGCTCCCGCCAGCGACGGGCTAGCTGCTTGATGAGTTGCGTGAAGATGAATGGGGCTGTCGCAAGACCGAACGGCAATGAACGAAAGGAGTAAGTGCGCCCATCGAATCCAAAACCGAGAAACTTCCAGCATGAAGGATGGATATCGATGTGATGGTACCCGGATTTGAGATCAATAGAAAACATCCAATCCCCAGCGCGTGCCACGTCTGCCACGCGGCTGAGTCCTTCGTACTTGAATTTTGGGACGATGAGGTTTGTGTTGACTTTTCTCAGGTCGAGGATGAGCCTGCATTTTTCTTTCTGCTCGACCACGTTAAGTGGGCTTATGCACGTAAGCTCGCTTGCGGCTGTCTCGACTGCAGCTCCGGTCTCTGTGAGTTCTTGGATGGCAGTACGTGTGAACGACGCATGCGCGTATGCACCAGCGTGGTTACGCTCCCGAAAGGCCTGTGGTGGGCCGTGGCTCCATGGAAGCCAGTAACCGTTGGCGATGATGGATAGGACGAGGCTGCAAGGGCACCATGAGCTCCACCACGCAAAGGTCGAGCGAAGCCGACCGCACATCCGTGTGACGGTTTTGTCCGTGACGGCGAATTCGTACGGGCCATCGTCGCGAGGCACCTCGTATTGTTGTGCTCCTGTATGTACGGCAAGGAAATGAACGCGAACAATCAGGTTGCACGCCTTAATTAGTTCATGCGTGTGACATATACATGCATGCGCGAAAAAATGAACCGTCAACAGTGAGGACCATACGGACGGTTTGTCGTCATTCCATATAGGGCGTCCGATCGCACCTTGGCAAACTCTTTCTCATACTCTCTCCTTTTCCCTCCCCTCGTTTTTTTTTTTTTTTTTTTCTGGAGGATTGATGCTTGGGACCATGATCATGCTTCCCTCGTGTGCTCTCTCTCTCTCTCTCTCTCTCTCTCTCTCTCTCTCTCTCTCTCTCTCTCTCTCTCTCTCTCTCTCTCTCTCTCTCTCTCTCTCTCTCTCTCTCTCTCTCTCTCTCTCGCTCTTTCTCTCTCCCTCTCTTTTTGGATGTGTTTCCATTGTTGTTTGAGCATTTGCATGCTTCGCTTGTCATGAGCTCGTGTCTTTTCGCGCGTGCCTTTACTTGGGCTAGGCGACATCGCTATGCCCTACTCCCCCCCCCTTGCTCCTTCTCACCCTTTTTGGGCTTCCAACGGTTGAACCAGGGCTGCTCATCCTTGCCATGCATGGTGGCGGTTTGAGTGAGGAGCGTACGTACTCTCTTTTTCTCCCTCTCCCCTTCTCCTCCTTTTTTTTTTTTTTTTTTTTTTTAATCCGTGACAAACAAGAGGGGCCTTTAATAAAATCCCTATCTCTCATGGTCATACATTGTCATGCCTACTAGCATGTTTCTCATCCCATCAATTGGGGCATACGGGGGACCGAGAGGCATTCTTCCTCTTCCCCAAAGCTAGACCTACGGCCATACTTTATTACCTTATCCTAGGAGACCGAGAGGCATTCTTCCTCTTCCCCAAAGCTAGGCCTATGGCCAACTTCTACCACCCTATCCTAGGGCTGGCCATGGCCACCGCAAGCCCTACTAGGCTGCCCACGGTCTAAGCACTCAAAAGTGCACCGTGCATCGCGCCTAGAGGCGCGCTTCACCATAGCCCGAACCTTACACAACCGGTGCGGGTCCTTGGCCCCCATGCCCATTCCGAGGGCAGGCATTGGCGACGTGGCCTGGCTGTCCGCAGCGGAAACACGAACCACGAAAGCCTTGGAAGTTGCCCGAGGTTGGAGGGCCACGTTTTGGGGCGAACGCCTTGGCGCCGTGGTTTCCACCACGGTGGGAGCGAGCGTGAGCGCCCGCCGCTCGGTCCATGGCAGCCACGTCCGCGACGGCTTGCTTGAACGGCCGCGAGGTGAGAAGGCTTTTCTCCAGGTACATCTTGTAGCGCTTGGCAACGCGGTCGTCGGATGCGTCTTCGACTTGAAACATGTCGAAGCGCGCGGAAATGTCGTCGAGGGCGGCGACGACCATTTCGAGTCCGCCCGCCGAGTCGCCGTGCTGCAGCTTGTGCTCTGCGTGTTTCAGGTAGGCCCGCATGTCCTCCAGAATCTCCGCTTTCGCCCGCACGTGCTCGTCGTTGAACGTCGCCGCCGACCAAGTGGTGTTAGTAGTAGAGGGGAGGGGGGGAAGATGCTCCATGGAATGAAAATTTGCGGTATGGACCGGAGCCTCACCATCATCGTCGTCGGAGCCGTCGGTGTCGTTGTCGGCCGCTGGCGCAGGTGGGATGCTGGCTGGTGCTTCCTTGTTGTGCCGGTTCGCCGTTGTTCCTCGCGCTCCTTTTTCTTTTTTTGCGTTTTCCTTGTTAGCAGATGCAGACGCCGCGGGTTGTGCAATTTCCGTAGCTGTAACGCTGGCGGGTTGTTGCTGTAACAGGGACAGAAGCGCAGCGACCTGGTCCGGAGTCAACGCGTTGGTCAACGCCGGGGTCGTCGCGTCAGAAGAAGTCGATGTTCGGCGCCTCTGGCGCTGACGCGACGGTCCAGCCACAGGCGCCGGCATGTGCTCCGCGTCAGGCGCGTGTGGCACCCCACGTGCTGCAGGTGCCGCCGTCGCCACTTGCGCCACACGCGCCTCAGGCGCCACAGGCGCCACAGGCGCCACAGGGGCCGAGGGGTGCTGCTGCTGGGGCGGGCTCGAGTTTTTGTTGACCTCGAGCCCGCCCAACAGCACGTCCACGGCAGTTGGGGCGGGCGATCCTTCCTCTGCCCGCCGCTTGTTACGGCGATCGCCCGTCATTTCTCGGGCGTTACGGTCGGAGTCGGAAACCGGCGCAGACGAATTGACGCGGTTAAGTGCCGGCGTAGACGCCATTGTAGATCGATTGTGGTTGAAAATGTCTTGCAGAAGTGTTGAGGGTGACTCGCCTCTGGGAAGGGTGCGAGTTCTAGCCAGCTTGGACGGGGAAAAGAACTACTCGAACGGAAATGTTGATTGAGCCGTTGGAAAACGAGAAACGTGGGTGGAGGGAATGAACTCCAACCCACGGTTTTTGTAGTTGGAGAAGGGCGTTTAGCGCGCTTCGACGCTGCCAAATATTCGGTACAGTCAGCTTCGCTTTCACAATACACAATTTTGAAAAACATCAATGTGTTTAAAAATTATAATCTTGATTCACACGTTTTCACAGACGGCCTTAAATATTTCATCTGAAAATCAGATCACCCAGAATCCCTCATATGATGGTCAGATTTTTTTTTTTTTTTTTTTTTTTTTTTTTTTTTTTTAACCTTTTCATCAGACGGCCCAAATAGTTAGCAAGAGCCCTGGTTTGAGGTAGGTGTGACAAGGCAGGATTGGACGTTGTGCGTGTAAATGGCTGTTTGTAAAAAACTGAACGATCGGTTCAAAAAATAAAAATAAAAAATGAGGCGACGACATCGTCTTACGGTTGCGAAGCTTTTTACGTAACTGTAAGTACACGGTTTGTTGATATTGTTGGGAACAATAAATCCTAAAGTGCCTCTGTCGTGTCGAAACTCTGGATACAAAAGCGAAGCACTCCGAATCAAAGCATCGCGAGTCAACCCTCGGAGGTTGGGGTAACCGCCTGGAGGTTACGCGAAGGTCAAAGGTCAGCGACCTTTGACTTGACCAATACAGCGCGACAGCAAGGACACACGACCGACTCGACATTGAGCAGTTGCCCGAGTCGCACTGTATCGAATCGCAACAGTAATACAGTTACTATATCTATTCGTATTCCTTGTACTCTTATATAAAGCCTTGTATTTGCTTGTTTCAATCAACTTACTTTGCTCTCACATACTAGTGCAAGGTGGTTCAACTACTCTGCATTACAACGCTTCCGCTATTACAATCCTACTTAGTCTTTAACTCTACAAAGATCCTTAGGGCTTCTCAGCCCAACATGGTATGAGCGCGGTTAGAGTTAAAATTATTATTCAAGCAAGCCTTACATCAAAGAAGACATGTCAACCAGAAAGGAGAGGAGCTCCTCCAACGGCTCTCCCGGTACTGTCAGAATAAGCGAACAGGGAATGAATGAACTAGCAGTGAAATGAGTACAAGTAGGAAACCCTAGAATTGTGTACCCCCTATAGGCTAACCCACTGTAGCCTACACAAGCATAACATATATAATGTTTGACACACCCCCATAGGCAAAGTGGGGGAGAACAAGGGGTCACAAGACCAGTCAAGCAAAGCAAAGCAAGCTCAGGGTGGATCACAAAGTCACCACACAGTCCGAGCACAAGAGCAGGGCCAGAGGCCAGTTCACATGCAGGAGTACAGACATATATATAAAACTAGACAAGCAAGAGCAGGTATATATATATGTCACAGTACAAGTAAAGTCAAGAGGAGAGCAAGTGAGGCAAGACAGACACAAGACCCAGCTGGGTGCAAAAGCGCTGATGATCACAAGGCGCGAGTGCCTTGGTGAACACATCAGCAGTGTTGGCCTCAGAGGCCACGTACGCAAGTCGCAACTGACCACGCTGCTGCAGCTCACGAGCAAGGAAGTAGCGGAGAGCAATGTGCTTCGTTCTGTGCTCCAAGCGCTGCTCTCGACACAAGGCCAGCATGGCCTTGTTGTCTACGTACAGCACTGGAGGAGAACGAGGCGGCTCTCCAAGGTCAGTCAGCAGGTAGGTGAGCCAGCGAAGCTCCTGTGCAGCCATGGCCCCGGCGTAGATCTCAGCCTCACAACTGGAGCCGAGAACTGAAGACGAGCGAGTAGACCGCCACGAGACAGAGCCGGAACCAAGGCTGAAGGTGTAACCCTGTGACGACCGCTGCGTAGCCTGGTCGTCAGCCCAAGAAGCGTCCGCGTGGCCGGTAAGGACCACTGGACTCCGCCCTCCAAGCACAAGCCCCATGCCCGACGTACTGCACAGGTAGCGCAATACCCTCTTCGCTGCAGCCATGTGCTCTGGTCTGTGTCTCCCAGGAGCAACATAGCGTGCAAGAATGCTCAGAGGATATGCAAGGTCAGGTCGTGTGCAGGTCATCAGGTACATGAGGCAGCCAACAAGCTCTGCATACGGACCACTCGACTCTACGGACTCATCCGAAGGCAGAGCTGAGAGTGAGTGGCGAGTAGGCAGAGGAGTGGCCTGAGGCGAGGAGTACGTGAAGCCGAACCGCTGAAGGACCTGCTGCACCATGTGTGACTGAGTCAAGGTAATGGTGCGGCGTGCTCTGTCCCGAGTGATCTGCAAGCCAAGGTAGCTGCGCAGTTCACCCAGGTCTGTGCACGTGTGTCTCTTCAGCAGTTCGGACTTCACGTGGGCGAGTCCAGCAGTGTCCGCTGTGGCAAAGACCAAGTCGTCGACGTACACGAGGATGTAGAACGGCGGCAGTGAAGTGTCGGTGCGCAGAAACAGCGACGGGTCAGCAGTAGAAGGAGCAAACCCAAGAGCCGCAAGCGTAGTCCTCAGTGTGTCGTGCCACTCACGTGGTGCCTGGCGGAGACCGTAGACTGGCCGTCGGAGGCTCCACTGGGTGCCAAGAGGGAAAGTCCCAGTGAAGCCAGGTGGACGGCGCAGCCAGATCTCCTCGTGCAGGCTACCCTGCAGGAACGCAGTGCTGAAGTCAAGAGAGTGAAGCTCGTAGTCGCGCTGAGCGGCTATGTGCAGCAGCACCCGAAGAGTGGTCATCTTCGGGGTGGGAGAGAAGGTCTGAAAGTAGTCAACTCCCTGCCGCTGACTGAAGCCACGAGCAACGTACCGCGCCTTGAAGACAGGTGGAGAGCCCGGCGGCCGCTTCACCCGGAAGATCCACATGCCACTGACGATGTTCGCCCCAGGAGGGGGAACTGCGTCAACGTAGGTGCCTGTGGACTTCCAGGAAGCCATCTCTGCATCCATAGCTGCCTGCCACTGAGAGGAGTAGGGACCCTCTACGGCCTCCGCGTAAGAACGCGGAGTCGGGATGTCTAGTGCATCCGGGTCTCCCTCAGGGGCAAGCAGTACAGACGCGAGATGAGGTGAAGCAGCCGCTAGACACTGTAACTCCTCCTGTCTGTCCTCTAGGACGTCCGTGCCAAGAGCACACTCACCCCCGACGGACGGAGGACAGACAGACGCAGACTCAGTAACAAGACCAGCAGCGTAGTCGAGACGACAGCGAGCAGCAAAGTCAACGAGCTCAGCGACTAGAGCAGACGCAGCAGTGGACTCAAAAGAGGGGTCAGTGACGACAGTAGCAAGCAGACGCGTGACAGTAGGACTGGCAGCGCGAAGAGAGTCCGACTCAGGGTCGGCAAGCGCAGGAAGAGAGGACTCAGGAGGAGAAGGCAAAGGGGCACGCAGAGGAGCAGTGGACGGACGCAGAGACATCCGGTGCGTGCCAGGGACAGGAGGAGGACGCTGACGTGAACCGCGACCACTAGCGCGAGCAGCACGAACAGGCGACGCGGGACGAGACGCAGGCTCACGACGCTCAGCAAGACCTCCAGTAGGACCAGTGTAAGGAGAGGGAGCAGGCAGAGGAGAGGAAGGCTCCAACAGTGACTGCGACTGGACAGGCTGTGGACACTCTACCGAAGGAGAAAGACCAAGAACCTGCTGTAGGAGCGGAACGAAGTACGGCCGAGGCCGCGCGGCAGCTCCAGACTCAGCAGGGACAGCACCAGTACCCGCAGCGACAGCACCAGCGCCACCCACACCTCCAGCGGCAGGACCAACAGCAGTAGGCTCAGCACCAACGCCCTCAGCACCTCCAGCTCCAGGAGGACCCGCAGGTCCAGCAGCTCCGGAACCGGCAGCACCCGCACCCTCGACGGTCGAAGAAGCTCCAGCTCCAGCTCCAGCAGCACCTCCAGACTCAGCAGCACGCCTCCAGCGGCGAGCGTACCACTCGCGCAGCTCCTGTGGAGAGAGGGGCTCCCGGCGAGACGCAGCAGCAGGAGAAACCCCAGGCTCAGCAGCTCCAGACGCAGCAGGGACAGCACCAGCACCCTCAGCGACAGCACCAGCGCCACCCACACCTCCAGCGGCAGGACCAACAGCAGTAGGCTCAGCACCGACGCCCTCAGCAGCTCCAGCTCCAGGAGGACCCGCAGGTCCAGGAGCTCCGGGACCGGCAGCACCCGCACCCTCGACGGTCGAAGAAGCTCCGGCTCCAGCTCCAGCAGCACCTCCAGACTCAGCAGCACGCCTCCAGCGGCGAGCGAACCACTCGCGCAGCTCCTGTGGAGAGAGGGGCTCCCGGCGAGACGCAGCAGCAGGAGAAACTCCGGGCTCAGCAGCTCCAGACGCAGCACCCCCAGGCTCAGCAGCTCCCGACCCAGCACCCCCAGACCCAGCACCTCCAGGCACAGCACCCCCCGGCTCAGCACCCCCAGGCTCCGCACCCTCCGCAGTAGCACCCTCAGGCCCAGCACCCCCAGCAGTAGCACCCCCAGGCTCAGCACCCCCGCGCACAGCACCCCCAGAGTCAGCACCCCCAGGCTCAGCACCCGCAGCAGCACCAGAGTCACCAGTAACCTCGACCGGGTCAACGGCGTCTACCTGGGACACACCTGAGGGGGCAGGAACCTGAGGGGGGAGGGGGTCTACCGGGGGGGGAACCGGCACAAGGAAGTCCGGGGGAGGGGGGAGGGAAGGAGTGCGGTAGGGGAAGAGACGGTAGAAGGGGACTGACTCGTCGAACGTGACGTCCTGGGAGGACAGAACACGACGAGAGGAGGGGTGGTAAAACTGCCACCCTGGGGCGTCAGTGGGGAAGCCAAGGAAGACACAGGGAGCAGCACGAGGGGACAGCTTGTCCGCAGACAAGTCGCGGACAAACGCCCGAGATCCCCAGACACGGAACACAGACGCATCGCCAACCTTCCCCGTCCACAGCAAGGCTGGGGACATCGCAGGCCGAGAGACCCGGGGGTGAAGGTTGAGCTGATGCGCCGCGTACCTCACCGCAAACGGCCACAGAAAATGGGGGGCAGCCGCATGCATCATGGACGTACGAGCGACATCCATGACCATGCCAATGCGGCGCTCAGCAATCCCATTTTGCTGTGGTGAGTCCGGAAGCGTGAAGGTCTGGCGGATCCCCCGTGCACGACAGTAGTCTCACAGAAGGCGAGAAGAGAACTCTCCGCCTCTGTCAGAGTGCAGACGCAGAACAGGAAAGTCCGAGCCGAAGCTCTTCCTGAGCTGGAGACGAGCCTCGCGGATCCAGTCGATCAGCACCTCAGTGACCTCACCCTTGCTGCGCAAGGGGAGGACTGTGGTGTAACGCGAGTAGTCGTCAACCACCAACAGGAAGTAGCGCTCGTAACCCTGCCCACGGACGGGGGCTGGGCCCCACACATCCATGTGAAGCGTCTGCAGGGGAGCCTCTGTCGGGGGGAAGTGGGAGGAGTGAGGAGTAGCCCGGAGGCGACCCTCGACACAGGGGACACAGGAAGGTCCTGGCCCGGAGGGGAGAGGAGGGAGAGACTGGGGAAGACCAGAGACAAGGACACGGGAAGCCATGCTCCGAAGACGGGGCAAGGAGGGGTGACCAAGACGGTGGTGCCACAGGAGAGTCTCGTGAGACAGGAGGCGACAAGTACAGGGGGCAGACTCAGGACCAGACCTGGACGCAGCAGCAAACACCTGACCCGACGCTGCTACCTGACCGGACGCGGGGACAGGAGGAGACTCAGTGGTCAGGGTGTAGAGGCTCGACCCCGGCCGACGCGAGAACGTGGCCAGGTGCCGGCCTGTGCGTGCGTCCGTGCAGTGGGTCACCCGCTGACTCGCAGGAGTGAACTGGTGAACCCCCGCATCCTGTAGGTCTGCACCACTCACCAAGTTCGTCGAGAACGAGGGGAGGTACAGGCCAGACAGGGTGCCCGAGGGGGCAGCCGGACACGGGAGGACAGTGGAGAAGTGAGCGAGGACAGGACCCCCAGAGGGGTCAGCCAGGGAGACTGCAACCGGCCGACCAAGCGGCGTGAGTGTGGTGCGGTCCCGAAAGAAGGAGCGAGAAGCCCCAGAGTCAAGTGTAAAGGTGAGGGAGGCCGAAGCCAACGCGGTACCTGAGAGGGCAGCCTCACCCGCACCTGAGGAAGCAGACTCACTAGCACCTAGAGCAGCAGCCGCACCTGTACCTGGAGCAGGAGACTCACTAGCACCCAGAGCAGCAGCCTCACCAGTAGCTAGAGCAGCAGGTCCTATACCTGGGTCAGGCGGGACGCACAGGTGACCGGCACTGTCAGCACTAGTAGGCAATGCATACATGGCAGTGAGAATAGCATCATAGTCAAGAGCATATATATCTACCCTCTGCCTAAGTAACTCCACCCAGTCGGGAAGCTCAGCCTCGTCGCCAAACACGGTACGCCAGGCGTCGCTCAGACGGGCGAAGCAGCGGGACGGTGTATGACTACGTGTCCCACAAGGCTGACCAGTCCGAGTACCAGTGCGAATCACGTAAGAGCAGCGAACAGCACTGAGAGACCCTCCACTCTGAGCGTACCACTCACGAAGCTGGCGAGGCGTGAGAGACACGCGAGAGGGTCGCGGGAGCTGCATCTGGCCGCCACCACGAGTAGAAGCAGCAGGAGTGGTAGTAGGAGTAGCGTCGCCACCCCTACAGCCCCAACCAGCGTACCACTCACGCAGCTGCTGGGGCGTGAGGGACTCACGCCGGCGTCGCTGGGGCTGCATGTGGCTCCGCAAGTAGAAGCAGGTGCAGGACTAGCAGCAGGGAGGCAGGCAGCCAGGCAAGCCAAAAGGCAGGCAGGCAGGCAAGCAGGCGACGCGCAGTGTGCGAGCAGGGCAAGAGCTCACCAGTGGTGGGAAGAGTAGGCTCGGCGACCCAGCGGCTCGGCAGCTCGGGCGACTCGGGCGGCTCGGCGGCAAGGCGGCTCAGCAGCAACTGCAGCTCAGCAGCTCGGTGACTCGGCGGCTCGGCGGCAGGGCGGCTCGGCAGCAACTGCAGCTCAGCAGCTCAGCGACCCGGCGGCTCGGCGGCAGGGCGGCTCGGCTGTGGGGCGGCTCGGCTGCTGCAGGTGAGCGGCTCGGCTGCTGCAGTGGGAGATGAAGGAGGAGGAGAAGCAGGGGAGGCCACACACCTGCCACCCCTCTGCTGGCCTCTCCCGTCGCCTGTCGAGGTGACCTGAGGGGGCCGCTTGCGGCCCCCGAAGGAGCCGCGACGGGCGACGGGAAAAGGGGGGGTGGGTGGTGGGGGGCCGGTAGGTGCAGCGGCGGGGCCAGCAGGTGGAGTTGCGGGGCCGGTAGAAGGGGACGGCAGGAGCCGTCAGGAGGGGACGGCGGGGCCGTCAAGAAGGGACGGCGGGGCCGTCACGAAGGGACGGCGGGGCCGTCAGGAGGTGACCGGGCCGCGACGGGGGCAGGCGGCGGGGCCGCGTAAGGGCCTGGGCGGGGCCGCGACAGAGCCGTCGGCGGGGCCGCGTGAAAGCCGGGGCGGGGCCGCGTAGAAGCCGGGGCGGGGCCGCGCGAGAGCAGGTGGCGGGGCCGCGAAGGAGCCGGGGCGGGGCCGCGTGAGAGCAGGCGGCGTAGCCGCGTAAGGGCCTGGGCGGGGCCGCGACAAAGCCGTCGGCGGGGCCGCTTGAAAGCCGGGGCGGGGCCGCGTAGAAGCCGGGGCGGGGCCGCGTGAGAGCAGGCGGCGGGGCCGCGACAGAGAGGGCGGCGGGGCCGCGTCAGTGAAGGCGGCGGGGCCGCAGGGGAAATGGCGACCCGAGGGGTCGCTAAAAAAAAAGATCGCGCCTCGGGGGGCGCTTCGGTGGGCCCAAAAAAAAAAAAAAAACGGTCCGTAGAAGGACCCGCTCTATACCATGTCAGAATAAGCGAACAGGGAATGAATGAACTAGCAGTGAAATGAGTACAAGTAGGAAACCCTAGAATTGTGTACCCCCTATAGGCTAACCCACTGTAGCCTACACAAGCATAACATATATAATGTTTGACAGGTACTACTCCTACCCCACCACCTGTCTCTGGCCTGCAGACAGAGGAAGGGACTACCACGAGACCAGCAGCTGGGTCCACGGAAACGCCAGCAGGCTTCGATCCAAGCATGATGGAGAAGTTTTTCTCCTTCATGTCCTTCTATGAGCAGCACCAGCAAGGAGTACCTGCGCAGTCAAACAACAGCAACAACAACAACAACAACGTGACCCCTATGAGTCTCGACGGCTCTTCCTACGCACGCGGGATTCAACAACAACAACAGCAGCCTACCTTTGCGCCGTACGAGCCCCAACGTGGCTCCGTCAGCTTCATGCTGTGAAGAAAGGAACGTGAATGAATGAACTATGAAATGAAGTGAGTACAAATATGAAACCCTAATTGGGTTGTACCCCCTATGGGATACCCCACTATAGCCTACAGAAATGAGTAAGCTATAATGTTCTGACACACCCCCATAGGCAAAGTGGGGGAGAACAAGGGGTCACAAGACCAGTCAAGCAAAGCAAAGCAACGCTCAGGGTGGATAACAAAATCACCACACATTCCGAGCACAAGTTCAAGGGCCACAAGGCCAGTTCACATGCAAGATCATATATAAAGATATACAAGAGTCAAGCAAGCAAAATCAAGAGTATATATAGGTGAAGGTACAAGCAAAGTCAAGAAATGAGCAAGTGAGGCAAGACAGGCACAAGACCCAGTTGCGTGCAACAACGCTGATGATCACAAGGCGCACGTGCCTTGGTGAAGACATCAGCAGTGTTGGCCTCAGAGGCCACGTACGCAAGTCGCAACTGTCCACGCTGCTGTAGCTCACGAGCAAGAAAGTAGCGGAGAGCAATGTGCTTTACCCTGTGCTCCAGTCGCTGCTCTCGACACAAGGCCAGCATGGCCTTGTTGTCTACGTACAGGACTGGAGGAGAACGAGGCGGCTCTCCAAGGTCGGTCAGCAGGTAGGTGAGCCAGCGTAACTCCTCTGCAGCCATAGCCCCGGCGTAGATCTCAGCCTCACAACTGGAGCCGAGAACAGAAGACGAGCGGGTAGCCCGCCACGAAACAAAGCCAGAACCAAGGCTGAAGGTGTAACCCTGTGACGACCGCTGCGTAGCCTGGTCGTCAGCCCAAGAAGCGTCCGCGTGCCCAGTGAGGACCACTGGACTGCGCCCTCCAAGCACTCGCCCATGCCCGACGTACTGCACAAGTAGCGCAACACCCTCTTCGCTGCAGCCATGTGCTCTGGTCGGTGTCTCCCAGGAGCAACATAGCGTGCGAGAATGCTAAGAGGGTATGCAAGGTCAGGTCTTTTGCATGTCATCAGGTACATGAGACAGCCAACAAGCTCTGCATACGGACCACTCGACTCTACGGACTCATCCGAAGGCAGAGCTGAGAGCGAGTGGCGAGTAGGCAGAGGAGTGGCCTGAGGCGAGGAGTACGTGAAGCCGAAGCGCTGAAGGACCTGCTGCACCATGTGTGACTGAGTCAGGGTAATGGTGCGGCGTGCTCTGTCCCGGGTGATCTGCAAGCCAAGGTAGCTGCGCAGTTCACCTAGGTCAGTGCACGTGTGTCTCTTCTGCAGCTCGGACTTCACGTAGGCGAGTCGAGTAGTGTCAGTTGTGGCAAAGACCAAGTCGTCGACGTACACGAGGATGTAGAACGGCGGCAGAGAGGTGTCGGTGCGCAGAAACAGCGACGGGTCGGCAGTAGAAGGAGCAAACCCAAGTGCCGCCAGCGTAGTCCTCAGTGTGTCGTGCCACTCACGTGGCGCCTGGCGGAGACCGTAGACTGGACGCCGGAGACTCCACTGGGTACCAGGAGGGAAAGACCCAGTGAAGCCAGGTGGGCGACGCAGCCGGATCTCCTCGTGCAGGCTGCCCTGCAAGAAAGCGGTGCTGAAGTCGAGAGAGTGCAGCTCGTAGTCACTGTGAGCAGCAACGTGCAGCAGTACCCGAAGAGTGGTCATCTTCGGGGTGGGGGAGAAGGTCTGAAAGTAGTCAACTCCCTGCCGCTGACTGAAGCCACGAGCCACGTAACGCGCCTTGAAGACAGGCGGAGAACCCGGCGGCCGCTTCACCCTGAAAATCCACATGCCACTGACGATGTTCGCCCCAGGAGGGGGAACATCGTCAACGTAGGTGCCTGTGGACTTCCAGGAAGCCATCTCTGCATCCATAGCTGCCTGCCACTGAGAGGAGTAGGGACCCTCTATCGCCTCCGCATAAGAGCGCGGAGTCGGGATGTCAAATGCATCCGGGTCTCCCTCAGGGGCTAGCACTACAGACGCGAGATGAGGTGAAGCGGCGGCCAGACACTGGAACTCCTCCTGCCTGTCCTCAAGGACGTCCGTGCCAAGGGCACACTCACCCCCGACGGACGGAGGACAGGCAGACTCAGACGCAGCGACAAGACTAGCAGCGTAGTCAAGACGACAACGCACAGCAAAGTCGACGAGCTCAATGACAAGGGCAGACGCAGCAGAAGACTCGAAAGAAGGGTCAGTGACAGCAGTAGCAAGGAGACACGTGACAGTAGGACTGGCAGCACGAAGAGAGTCCGACGCCGGGTCGGCAAGAACAGGAAGAGAGGAAGCAGGAGGAGAAGGCAAAGGGGCACGCAGAGGAGCAGTGGACCGACGCAGAGACATCCGGTGCGTGCCAGGGACAGGAGGAGGACGCTGACGCGAACCGCGACCACTAGTGCGCGCAGGACGAACAGGCGACGCAGGACGAGACGCAGGCTCACGACGCTGAGTAAGATCTCTAGTCGGACCAGCGTAGGGAGAAAAAGCAGGCAAAGGGGAGGCAGGCTGTAGCTGTGACTGTGACGAGACAGGCTGTGGACCCTCTAAGGGAGGAGGAGGAGGACCAGGAGAAGGTGTAAGACCAAGAACCTGCTGCAGTAGCGGAACGAAGTACGGTCGGGGCCACGTGGCGACGCCAGAAACAGCAGTGACAGCACCAGTACCCCGAGCAGGAGTACCCGTTCCAGCAACACCTCCACCAGCACCTCTAGTAGCTCCAGAACCTCCAGCAGCACCCCCAGGAGCACTGCCAGCCGGACCGCCAGCGGTACTCTCAGCGCCAACACCCTCAGCAGCACCAGCTCCAGGAGAACCCTAAGATCCAGCAGCTCCAGCACCCACAGTACGAGCACCTCTGGGACGCTCGGCAGCAACACCCTTTGTAGCCGAAGAACCTCCAGCACCAGCAGCACGCCTCCAGGGCCGGGCAAACCACTCACGGAGCTTCTGTGGGGAGAGTGGCTCTCGGCGAGACAAAGCACCTTCAGGCGGAGCACCCCCAGGCCCAGCACCCCCAGGCTCAGCACCCCCAAGCTCAGCACCCCCAGGCCCAGCACCCCCTGGCTCAGCACCCCCAGGCGCAGCACCCCCAGACTCAGCACCCCCAGGCTCAGCACCCCCAGGGGCAGCACCCCCAGACTCAGCACCCCCAGGCTCAGCTCCCGCAGCAACACCAGAGTCACCAGTGACCTCGACAGGCTCGACCGCGTCTACCTGGGACACACCTGAAGGGGCAGGACCCTGAGGGGGGAGGGGGTCTACCGGGGGGGGGACCTGGTACCAAGAAGAGCGGGGGCCGGGGGAGGGACGGAGTGTGGTAGGGGAAGAGACGGTAGTAGGGTACCGACTCGTCGAACGTGACGTCCTGGGAGGACAGAACACGTCGAGAGGTGGGGTGGTAGAACTGCCCCCCAGGGGTGTCGGGGGGGAACCCCAGGAAGACGCAGGGAGCAGCGCGAGGGGACAGCTTGTCCGCAGACAAGTCGCGGACAAACGCCAGAGATCCCCAGACCCGGAACGCCGACGCATCGCCAACCTTCCCCGTCCACAGCAGGGCTGGGGAGGTCTCCGGCCTGGAGACCGTGGGGTGGAGGTTGATCTGATGCGCCGCGTACCTGACCGCAAACGGCCACAGAAAATGGGGGGCAGCCGCATGCATCATAGACGTACGAGCGACGTCCATGACCATGCCAATGCGGCGCTCTGCAATCCCATTTTGCTGCGGGGAGTCCGGAAGCGTGAAGGTCTGGCGGATGCCTCACGCACGACAGAAGGCACGCAGAAGGCCAGAGGAGAACTCTCCGCCTCTGTCCGAGTGCAGACGCAACACAGGAAAGTCCGAGCCAAAGCTCTGCCTGAGCTGGAGACGAGCTGCGCGGATCCAGTCGATCAGCACCTCAGTGACATCACCTTTGCTGCACAAGGGGAAGACTGTGGTGTAACGCGAGTAGTCGTCAACCACCAACAGGAAGTAGCGCTCGTGACCGAGTCCACGGACGCGGGCAGGGCCCCACACGTCCATGTGAAGCGTCTGCAACGGAGCCTCTGTCGGAGGAAACTGGGAGGAGTGAGGGGCAGCACGCTGGCGCCCCTCGACACAGGGGACACAAGCAGGGCCAGGGCCCTGAGGAAGGGGAGGGAGGGACCGAGGGAGACCAGACACAAGAAGACGGGAGGCCATGCCTCTGAGCCGAAGTAGAGAGGGGTGGCCAAGGCGGTGGTGCCAGAGGAGGGTCTCGTGAGACAGACGGCGATACGAACAGGGGGCAGACTCAGGACCAGACCTGGACGCTGCAACAAGCACCTGACCAGACGAAGGGACTCTACCAGACTCAGCACCTGGAGGAGAAGCAGTGGTCAGTGTGTACAGGCTCGACCCTGGCTGACGTGTAAACGTAGCCAGGTGACGACCCGTGCTAGCCTCTGTGCAGTGCGTCACTCGCTGACGAGCAGGGGTGAACCGGTGGACTCCCGCATCCTGTAGGTCAGCACCACTCACCAAGTTCGTAGAGAACGAGGGGAGGTAGAGACCAGACAGGGTGCCAGAGGGAGCCGCCGGACACGGGAGGACTGTGGAGAAGCGAGACAGGACAGGACCCCAAGAGGGGCCAGCCAGGGAAACTGCAACCGGCCGACTAAGCGGCGTAACTGTGGTGCGGTCCCGAAAGAAAGAGCGAGACGCTCCGGAGTCAAGAGTGAAGGTGTGGGAGGCCAAAGTAGACGCAGTACCTGAGAGCGCAGACGCACTAGTACCTGAGAGAGCAGTCTCACTAGCACCTGAGAGCAAAGACGCACTGGCACCTAGAGCAGAAGCCTTACCGGCACCTGGAGCAGCAGTACCAATGCCCGGGTCGGGCGGGAAACACCGGTAACAATCACCCTCATCACTAATGGTCACAGCATACATGGCAGCAAGGATAGCATCAAAATCAAGATTAAAGATAGCTACACCAGCCCTAGACAGCTCTCCCCAGCGGGGGATCTCCGCGGCCTCCAGGAACTGCTGACGCCAAGCGTCCGTCAGGCGGCCAAAGCAGCGCTGGGCGGTGTGGGCACCCCCACACTGCTCTCCAGTGCGGTCGCCAGTGCGGAGAACGTAGGTGCAAGGACCAAAACCCCCACCGCGCTGACGCTGCGTGTACTACTCACGGAGCTGCTGAGGGGTGGGGACGTCGCGAGAACGCTGCTGCTGCTGCTGCTGCTGCTGCTGCTGCTGCTGCTGGGGCTGACCGCCACCAGTGCCGCTCCGCTGCGAAGCTCCACTCCGACCACCTCCACCTCCGCCACCCCCGCCTCCGCCTCCACCGCCCCCGCCTCCGCCTCCACCGCCGCCACCTCCGCCACCTCCGCTACCACCGCCACCGCCGCCGCCACTCCCACCTCCACTGCCGCCACTAGCACCCCCACCCCCGCTACCACCTCCACCGCCACCCCCACTCCCTCCGCCGCCTCCACCTCCACCGCCACCGCCCCCACTGGCCCCACCCGCTCCCTTGCCCCCCTTGCCCTTGCCAGAGCGGCGTCTCCCGCTAGGGGCAGACGCCGCACCGACCAACTCAAGACCAACGAGGTCGGCCATAGCGGCAGAGGCGACAGAGGGCAGGAGAGGGGAAGGAGAACACCCCTCAAAGATGGGGGCGCGGGGGTCACCTCGAGAGGCTCCTACAGCAACTATGCTCTTCTCTGCTGCAAGGAGGGCCTTCTCGAGGCTGTCGACTGTGAGGGTGGTGGGACAGACCGCAAGGAAGTGGTCACGGACTACACGAAGGGAGTCAGGGAGGCGAGTGACTAAGAAGTAGAGAGTGATGTACATGGGGGGGGGGTTCTTGGCGCAGAAGTCAGCAGGAAGCGCAGCGCGGTAGCGAGTGTCACTAGTGCGGAGGTGCGTGATGAGATCAGCGACAGTGGGAAAGGCGGCAAGGTCAGGGAAGAGGAAGGGGAGCATGAGGCGGCTCAGTGCAGCAGTGGCAGGGGAGGAGTAGCGCGCAACTACAGCGTCGTACAAGGTCTGAGCACTCTTGTACTGGCTAAAGTGCGCGCGCTCAGCGGTAGGCAGGTGGCGACGCACAGCAAGACGTGCAGCAGCATCGCGCGTGGCCCACTGAGAGCGAACAGTGGCGTCAGCATCAGCAGCAGGGGCAGGGACGGCGCCAGAGGTGAGGTCAAAGAGAGACAGACCGTCCGCCCTATCGCACTGTAAAAACAGCTGCAGGTCGTCGAGCCAGACCTCAAAGTCAATGGCTCGACCCTCAGCGTCAAAAGCGAGGACACTGGGTGTAGCCATGACGACGACAGTGGAGCAGTGCAAGGAGTAGGGGAAGGGTACGCAGTGACAGCGGTGCAGTGCTCACCGGGCAGGGCAGGTTGGGCGGCTCGGGAGGAAGGTCGCCTGGCGACTCGGCGGCTAGGCTGCTGGGCGGCTCGGCTCCCGGGCGGCTCGGCCGCTGCTGGGCGGCTCGGTGGCTCCGGGCGGCTCGGCTGCTGCTGGGCGGCTCGGCGGCTCCGGGCGGCTCGGCTGCTGCTGGGCGGCTCGGCGGCTCCGGGCGGCTCGGCTGCTGCTGGGCGGCTCGGCTGCTGCTGGGCGGCTTGGCGGCTCCTGGGCGGCTCGGCTGCTCCTGGGCGGCGCGGCGGCTCGGCTGCCGCTGGTCCGCGTAGGTAGGGCGGCCGGGCGGGCCGCAGGTAGGGCGGCGGGTGGGCCGCAGGTAGGGCAGCGGGTAGGCCGCAGGTAGGGCGGCGGGTGGTCCGCGACAGAGTGGCGGGGCCGCAGGTAGGGCGGCGGGTGGGCCGCAGGTAGGGCGGCGGGTAGGCCTCAGGTAGGGCGGCGGGACGGCCGCAGGTAGGGCGTCGGGTAGGCCGCAGGTAGGGCGGCGGGACGGCCGCAGGTAGGGCGGCGGGTGGGCCGCGACAGAGTGGCGGGGCCGCTCGAAGGGGTGGCGGGGCCGCGACGAAGTGGCGGGGCCGCGCAAAGAGGTAGCGGGGCCGCGACTGGGTGGCGGGGCCGTGACGGAGTGGCGGGGCCGCTCGAAGGGGTGGCGGGGCCGCGACGGAGTGGCGGGGCCGCGACGGAGTGGCGGGGCCGCGACGGAGTGGCGGGGCCGCTCGAAGGGGTGGCGGGGCCGCGACGGAGTGGCGGGGCCGCGCGAAGGGGTAGCGGGGCTGCGACTGGGTGGCGGGGCCGCGACGGGACGGCGGGGCCGCTAGCAAGGGCGGCGGGTGGGCCGCTAAGGTAGGGCGGCGGCTGGGCCGCAAGTAGGGCGGCGGTCGGGCCGCGAAGTAGGGCGGCGGGGCCGCGAAGGAAAAGGGCGACTCGTAGGGTCGCTAAAAAAAAGGCGCGCGCCTCGGGCGCGCTTCGGTGGGCCCTAAAGAACAGTCCCTAGGATGGGACCTGCTCTGATTCCATGTGAAGAAAGGAACGTGAATGAATGAACTATGAAATGAAGTGAGTACAAATATGAAACCCTAATTGGGTTGTACCCCCTATGGGATACCCCACTATAACCTACAGAAATGAGTAAGCTATAATGTTCTGACACATGCCGCAACTGCAACCTGCATCAGGACAAGAAAAGACATTGGACGCGTTACAAGTCCAATCGCAATTCGCGCATGTCCTAAAACTGCAAACGACAAAGCCTTTCGACGGCAAGGATTTCTTCACCTGGTCGTTCGAGTTAGAACTGATGATGGAAGGAGCACAGATTCTCGGCTTCTTCGACGGGTCCCTGCCATACCCAACAAACGGGACACAATATGAGAAGCAGCAATATACATACCAGTCAATGATGGCGTACACGATTCTGCTGAGGAACATCACCCCAACCCAGCAGCAGAACATCAGGACTTACCGAGGCTACGGCAACTCCGCGGAGCTCGCGTACAACCACCTGAAGAACCTGTATCAAGCAACAGACAGCGTAAACCAAAGCAGGTTAATGGCGCAGTTGACAACGATTGAAATGAAACCAGGCGAGAAAGGCATGGCTTATATCAGCCACTGCCGCGAACTGCGCGACAAGCTTCTTCGATGCGGCGGGTCAATTTCAGAAGACGCCTTTGTCACGGTGGTCATCGGCGGTCTCGGCCCCCACTGGCGCTCCACTCGCGCCATATTACGAGCACACGGGAGGATCTCCGAAGCGGCACTCTGCGCCGAAATTCATGCTGAGCAGCAGGACATGGACCTGCAAGAAGAAAGACACAAGAAGAAAGCTTTAGCACCAGAATTTGCTTTTCATACTCAGTGACGACACAACGGCAACAACAATCGACAACAACAAGTGAAAACGGTACCTCCCTTTGCCACATCTGCAAAACCTCGGGCCATCCTCGCACGCATTGCCCGTCTCGTCAGAGGACACCACAGCGACAACTGCGGCCTTCAAGCTCCCAAGTTGCTTCAACGCAAGCAAGTCCGACAACCACGATTCAAGCTTCAACGACTTCAACTGGACAACCTGCACAAGGAGCAAGAAACATAGTCAACTGCATGGTGAAGATAAGCGATTCTTGCACAACAGAGTCACCACCCCACTACTCACCAGAAGAAGAGCTCGACAATAGGACGCCTCGCCGCGAATCACTCCAGCCAAATCCGACGTACGCCGCCATCGCTCAAAGCGAACCGTCCGGCCAAGACACTTGGTTCTTGGATAGTTGCTGCGGGCAACACATGTGCTCGTCCGGGCGCTTCGTACAACGCAAACATCGACTCCAGCGAGAAGTAGTCATCACGGTCGCCAACAACCAGAACCTGCGCACAAGACGACAAGGAGTCGTTCAGCTTCAATCAAGAGAGACCAATGTTATATTACATATGTCAAAGGTACTCATCGCTGAAGGACTCGGTTACAACTTACTGAGTGTTAGCCAGCTGATGGCGAAGGGGATTCACCTGGAAGCCGACAGCACCACCCAGGAGTTTAAATTATACCACGGGAGGGGCGGCCTCTACATCGGGAGAGCAGTGTTGAAGAACAACGCCTTCGTTCTCGACTTCGTTCCCGACCTGGGCACTGCAGACAGCGACGCCATCGTGAACTTTACTGACTGGACACACCCTCCGGATCTCGATCCCGACTTCAGCCCGGGAGGTTTCTGGTACTCCCACACTATCCCTGAAGCAGAACAAACATGAGCGTTAGCGACGATTCAACAAACGACAGCAACAGAAACAACATCGGCAGCAGTAACAACATCGGCAGCAGCAACAACATCGGCAGCAGCAACAACATCGGCAGTAGCAGAGACAACATCAGCAGCAGCAGGAACAACGACACCAGTCACAGTCGACGAAGCACCACCAACACCCGCACAACAGCTGAATCCGACTCAACGTGAAGTCCACCGAAGCGCCAACTTCGTCGCCAGTTTTTACTCCAACTCCGACGCATACCAACGTTCACCCGGACACCGCGCCTCTGAAGATATCTGGCACGCACGCACAGGACATCCAAGCAACACGGTCTTAAATAACACGATAAGAGCAGGAGTTCTTGACAAAGACTCCCTACTACTACCCGACGGCAGAGAACTCCAAAAGGCACGAGGGACTTGCCTTATATGCCCCGAAGCTGACTTACCTCATCGACCGTTCGCTCCACATCACAACCCGAGCGCACCAGCGTACGCACCACTCGAAAAGGTTTACAGCGACATCCTCTACAATCGCGAACCAGGACAAGTCACCTACAACTACACCATCACCTTCATCGACGCCGCCACTCGATACGTCTGGCATCGCAACCTACCCAGCCGCGACATGGCACTCGCAGCATTCGCCGCCTGGCTACCGATAGCAGAGAGGGAATCTGGAACGCAGCTGAAAAGCTTCCAGTCAGACGGAGGTGGCGAGTACACCTCTCAGCGCTTCAAGCAGTTCCTGGCGGAAAGGGGGATCAAGCAACTCCTCTCCCTCCCCTACGCACATCAGCAGCAAGGTGTTGCAGAAAGAATGAACAGGACTCTGCAGAACAGCATGCGCAAACTGTTACGTGGCATGCGGCTACCCAACCACCAGTGGCCAGCAGCAATGGACCATGCTGTCATGCTGCACAACTTGCTGTCGTCGTCGTCACTCCCAAACAACGCATCACCGCATCTGCTGTGGACAGGGAAGCAGGGTAGCACAAAAATGTTACGAGTTTTCGGGTGCATGGTACAGTACCGACCCCCAAAAGCACGAGCGGGAAGATTTTCGCAACGGGCACAGTGGGGACTACACCTCGGCATCGAGAAAAATTACAACGCGTGGAGAATCTTCGACGTTCACACAAAAGAAACAGTGGCAGCACGTGATGTGATCTTCTACGAGCGACTCACCCTTCAGACGTACCTCGCCAACTTGCACGAGAATCGGGACCTCACAGGTGGCTTACGCGGTGACCGAGACTTCGCGTCAGCAGCGGATGAAGCAGACTGGGATGAACATAACGTTGACAACGCATCGGAAGAAGCCGGACCTCTCCCGTACTGCTCCGTCGACGTGCCCATGGACGAAGAAAATCCTCGCGACAGTAACAACGCCGAAGTCTTCTACCATTTCGCCGACAACGGCTACGTAACACCTTCGACAGTCAACACAAATGAAGCAGGATAGGACCAAATTTCATCCCCGATCCAGAAGCAGGAGACGAAGCAGCTTATCCCGAGGATACCACACTCCCCCGATACTCACAGACTGGGCTGCAAATGTGGAGTTGAGAGAGAGGAAAAATGAATGCACTATGAATGAAACGAGTACAAGTACCAACCCTAATTGGGTTGTACCCCCTATGGGCTACCCCACTATAGCCTAAATATATGCATCAGCAATATAATCATCTGACACACCCCCATAGGCAAAGTGGGGGAGAGCAAGGGGTCACAAGACCAGTCAAGCAAAGCAAAGCAAAGCAAAGCAAGCTCAGGGTGGATCTCAAGGATACCACACAAATTCCGAGTACAAGGTCAAGGCCACAAGGCCAGTTCACATGCAGCATATATATATCTAAAAGTGCTAAACAAGCAAGAGCAAGAATATATATATGCAGCAGCACAAGCAAGGTCAAGAGGTAAGCAAGTGAGGCCCAGTGGGCACAAGGCCTAGCAGAGTACAAAAGCGCTGATGGTCACGAGGCGGAAGTGCCTTAGTGAAAACATCAGCAGTGTTGGCCTCAGTGGCCACGAAACGCAGGCGAAGCTGACCACGCTGCTGCAGCTCTCGAGCAAGGAAGTAGCGCAGAGCAATGTGCTTCGTCCTCTGCTCCAGTCTGTGCTCCTGACACAAGGCAATGGTTGCCTTGTTGTCGACGTACAGCACTGGAGGAGAACGAGGCCGCTCTCCAAGGTCAGTCAGCAGGTAGGTGAGCCAGCGAAGCTCCTGGGCAGCCATGGCCGTGGCGTAGATCTCAGCCTCACAACTGGAGCTGAGAACCGAAGAAGAGCGAGTAGAGCGCCAAGAGACAGAGCCAGAGCCAAGACTGAAGGTGTAACCCTGAGACGACCTCTGAGTAGCCTGGTCGTCAGCCCAAGAAGCGTCTGAGTGCCCAGAGAGCACAGGCCGCTCACGCCCTCCAAGCACTAGCCCCATGCCCGACGTACTGCACAAGTAGCGCAACACCCTCTTAGCTGCATCCATGTGCTCCTTCCGGTGACGGCCGGGAGCGACATAGCGTGCTAAGATGCTGAGAGGGTATGCGAGGTCAAGTCAAGTACAGATCATCAGGTACATGAGGCAGCCCACAAGCTCTGGATACGGACCACTCGACTCTACGGACTCATCCGAAGGCAGAGCTGAGAGCGAGTGTCCCGTAGGCAGAGGAGTGGACTGAGGCGAGGAGTACGTGAAGCCGAAGCGCTGAAGGACCTGCTGCACCATGTGTGACTGAGTCAGGGTAATGGTGCGGCGTGCTCTGTCCCGGGTGATCCGCAAGCCAAGATAGCTTGTTAGTTCACCCAGATCTGTGCACGTGTGTCTCTTCTGCAGCTCGGACTTCACGTGGGCGAGTGCGGCAGTGTCCGCAGTGGCAAAGACCAAGTCGTCGACGTACACGAGGATGTAGAACGGCGTCAGCGAGGTGTCGGTGCGTAGAAACAACGACGGGTCAGCAGTGGAAGGAGCAAACCCAAGAGCCGCAAGTGTAGTCCTCACTGTGTCGTGCCACTCGCGCGGCGCCTGGCGGAGACCGTAGACTGGCCGCCGGAGGCTCCACTGGGTACCAGGAGGGAACGACCGAGTGAAACCAGGAGGGCGGCGCAGCCAGATCTCCTCGTGCAGGCGACCCTGCAGGAAAGCAGTGCTGAAGTCAAGAGAGTGTAGCTCATAGTCACGCTGAGCAGCGACATGCAGCAGAACCCGAAGAGTG
Source organism: Closterium sp. NIES-65 (assembly GCA_948144175.1). Classification (NCBI taxonomy): domain Eukaryota; kingdom Viridiplantae; phylum Streptophyta; class Zygnematophyceae; order Desmidiales; family Closteriaceae; genus Closterium; species Closterium sp. NIES-65. The sequence goes on along the minus strand of CANXME010000343.1, from coordinate 800,480 downwards.
GTCATCTTTGGGGTCGGGGAGAAAGTCTGAAAGAAGTCAACTCCTTGTCGCTGACTGAAGCCACGAGCCACGTAGCGCGCCTTGAAGACAGGCGGAGAACCCGGCGGCCGCTTCACCTTGAAAATCCACATGCCACTGACAATGTTCGCCCCAGGAGGGGGAACAGCGTCAACGTAGGTGCCTGTGGACTTCCAGGAAGCCATCTCTGCGTCCATGGCTGACTGCCACTGAGAGGAGTAGGGACCAGCCATCGCCTCTGCGTAAGAGCGTGGGGTCGGGATGTCTAGAGCATCCGGGTCTCCCTCAGGGGCAACAAGCATGGACACGAGATGAGGCAAAGCGGCGGCAAAGCACTGGAACTCCTCCTGCCTGTCCTCAAGGACGTCCGTGCCAAGAGCACAGCCACCCCCGACGGACGGAGGAAAGGCAGACGCAGACGCAGCAGACGCAGACTCAGCAGACTCAGGAGACTCAGCAACAAGACTGGCAGCGTAGTCTAAACGACACGCAGCAGCCAAGTCGACCAGCTCCGCAACTAGGGCAGACGCAGCAGCAGACTCAAAGGAAGGGTCAGTGACAAGAGAAGCAAGAAGACGCGTGACAGTAGGACTGGCAGCACGGCGAGAGTCCGAATCCGGGTCGGCAAGTGTAGGAAGAGAAGACTGAGGCGGAGAAGGCAAAGGGGCACGCAGAGGAGCAGTGGACGGACGCAGAGACATCTGGTGTGTGCCAGGGACAGGAGGAGGACGCTGACGCGACCCGCGACCACTAGGGCGAGCAGCTCGGACTGGCGACGCAGGGCGGGACGCAGGCTCACGACGCTCAGCAAGACCTCCAGTAGGACCAGTGTAGGGAGAAAGAGAAGGCAGGGGAGAGGCGGGCTGTAACTGTGACTGCGACGGGACAGGCTGTGGACACTCTACGGGAGGAGAAGGACCAGTGGAAGGCGGGAGACCAAGAACCTGCTGAAGGAGCGGAACGAAGTACGGCCGAGGCCGCGCAGCACCGCCAGAGACCGCAGGGACAGCACCAACACCTCCAGAGGCAGCACCAGTACCAGTAGTAGCTCCAACACCAGCACCTCCAGCAGCACCAGAAGTACCCTCAGTAGGACCGACAGTCGTAGTCTCAGCGCCAGCACCCGCAGCAGCTCCACCTCCAGAGGCACCCCCGGGCCCGGCAGCTCCAGTACTCCCAGTACGAGCACCTCCGGGACCCGTGGTACCAGCTCCCTCGGCAGCAACAGAACCTCCAGCACCCGCAGCACCTCCAGCTCCAGCAGCGCGCCTCCAGCGCCGGGCAAACCACTCACGCAGCTCCAGAGGAGAGAGCGGCTCGTGGCTCGAACCACCAGGAAGAGAAGCAGCAGGCGCAGCACTCCCAGACGCAGTACCCTCAGGCTCAGCACCCCCAGGCTCAGCACCCCCAGGCTCAGCACCCCCAGTCGTAGCACCCCCATGCTCAGCACCCCCAGGCTCAGCACCCCCAGGCTCAGCACCCCCAGGCTCAGCACCTCGAGGCTCCGCACCCGCAGCAGCACTAGAGTCACCAGTGACCTCAACAGGCTCGACCGCGTCTACCTGAGTCACACGTGAAGGGGCAGGACCCTGAAGGGGGAGGGGGTCTACCGGGGGGGAACCTGGGACCAGGAAGAGGGGCAGTGGGGGAAGGGAGGGAGTGCGGTAGGGGAAGAGCCGGTAGAAGGGAACCGACTCGTCGAACGTGACGTCCTGGGAGGACAGAACACGACGAGAGGTGGGGTGGTAAAACTGCCACCCAGGTGCGTCAGGGGGGAAACCCAGGAAGACGCAAGGAGCAGCACGAGGGGACAGCTTGTCCGCAGACAAGTCGCGGACAAACGCCCGAGATCCCCAGACACGGAACGCCGACGCATCGCCAACCTTCCCCGTCCACAGCAGAGCTGGGGAGGTCTCCGGTCTGGAGACCCTGGGCTGAAGGTTGATCTGGTGCGCGGCGTATCTCACCGCAAACGGCCACAGAAAATGGGGGGCAGCCGCATGCACCATGGACGTACGGGCGACGTCCATGACAATGCCGATGCGGCGCTCAGCAATCCCATTCTGCTGTGGAGAGTCCGGAAGCGTGAAGGTCTGGCGGATGCCTCGTGCACGACAGTAGGCTCGCAGAAGGCCGAAGGAGAACTCTCCGCCTCTGTCCGAGTGCAGACGTAAAACAGGAAAGTCCGAGCCGAAGCTCCGCCTGAGCTGGAGACGAGCTGCGCGGATCCAGTCGATCAACACCTCAGTGACCTCACCCTTGCTGCGCAAGGAGAAGACCGTGGTGTAACGCGAGTAGTCGTCAACCACCAGCAGGAAGTAGCGCTCGTGACCCTATCCACGGACGCGGGCTGGTCCCCACACGTCCATGTGAAGCGTCTGCATCGGGGCCTCCGTCGGAGGAAAGGGGGAGGAGTGAGGGGTAGCCCGCAGGCGACCCTCGACACAGGGGACACAGGGAGGACCAGGCCTCGGAGGAAGGGGAGGGAGGGACCGGGGAAGACCAGAGACAAGAAGGCGAGAGGCCATGCCCCGGAGACGAGGCAGGGAGGGGTGACCCATCCTGTGGTGCCACAGGAGGGTCTCGTGGGACAGGAGGCGACACGAGCAGGGGGCAGACTCAGGACCAGACCTGGACGCTGCAGCAAACACCTGGCCCGACGCTGTTACCTGACCAGACGCAGGAGGAGGAGACAGAACAGTGAGTGTGTACAGGCTCGACCCCGGCCCACGTGTGAACGTGGTCAAGTGTCGACCCGTGTCTGCGTCCGTGCAGTGGGTGTCCCGTCGGCGCGCAGGGGTGAACTGGTCAACCCCTGCATCCTGTAGGTCAGCACCCACCACCAAGTTTGTAGAGAACGAGGGGAGGTAGAGACCGGAAAGGGCGCCAGACGGGACCGCAGGGCACGGCAAGACAGTGGAGTAGCGAGCCAGAACAGGACCCCCAGAGGGGTCCGCCAGGGAGACCGCCACTGGCCGACTGAGCGGCGTGAGTGTGGTGCGGTCTCGAAAGAAGGAGCGAGACGCTCCTGAGTCAAGAGTGAAGGTGAGAGAGGGCGAAGCCGACGCAGTACCTGAGAGAGCAGACTCACCAGCACCTGAGGACACAGACTCACTGGCACCTAGAGCGACAGCCTCACCAGCACCTGGAGCAGCAGCCTCAACAGCACCTAGAGCCGAAGTACCAATGCCCGGGTCGGGCGGGAAACACCGGTAACAGTCACCCTCCTCACTAATAGTCACAGCATACATGGCACGAAGAATAGCATCAAAGTCAAGATCAAAGATAGCTACTCCTGCCCTAGACAGCTGGTCCCAGCGAGGGATCTCAGAGGCGTCAGGAAACTGGCGGCGCCAAGCGTCAGTCAGGCGGCCAAAGCAGCGCTAGACGGAGTGTGGACCACCACACTGCTCACCCGCACGGTCGCCAGTGCGCAGGACGTAGGTGCACGGACCAGGACCCCCACCCCTCTGACGTGCAGCGTACCACTCACGGAGCTGCTGCGGGGAGAGGGTCTCCTGACCACGCTGCTGCTGCTGGCGCTGACCACCGCCGGAGCCACTCCTCCCCGACGAGCCACGACCGCCGCCGCCCCCTCCTCCGCCTCCTCCGCCGCCGCCGCCACCACCTCCACCGCCACCGCCGCCTCCACCGTCGCCGCCGCTACCACCGCCTCCGCCTCCACCCCCACCACCACCGCCACTGCCGCCCCCGCCTCCACTGCCGCCGCTGACACCTCCACTCCCGCCACCACTCCCGCTACCACCCTCACCTCCCCCGCTGCCTCCACCGCCGCCTCCACCGCCCCCGCCGCCTCCCCCACCGCCCCTGCCCCCCTTGCTCTTGCCAGAGCGACGTCTCCCACTGGGGCCAGACGCCGCACCGACCGACTCAAAACCAACAAGGTCGGCCGTGGCAGCAGAGGCGACAGAGAGCATGAGGGGGGAGGGGGAACACCCCTCAAAGATGGGGGTGCGCGGGTCACCACGAGAGGCCCCTACAGCGAGAATGCTCTTCTCGGCTGCTAGGAGGGACTTCTCGAGGAGCTCAACGGTGAGAGTGGTGGGGCAGACTGAGAGTAAGTCGTCCCTGACTCCTCGAAGGGAGTCAGGGAGGCGGGTGACAATGTAGTAGAGAGTGAAGTACTGGGGGGGGGGGTTCTTGGCGCAGAACTCAGCAGGAAGCGCAGCGCGGAAGCGAGCGTCACTAGTGCGCAGGTGGGTAATGAGGTCGGCGACTGTGGCAAAAGCAGCAAGGTCGGGAAAGAGGTACGGTAGCATGAGGCGGCTCAGTGCAGCAGTGGCAGGGGTGGAGTAGCGTGCAATAGCGGCGTCGTACAAGGTCTTAGCACTCTTGTACGACCCAAAGTGTGCACGCTCAGCAGGGGGGAGGTGGCGACGCACAGCAAGACGTGCAGCAGCATCGCGTGTGGCCCACTGTGAGCGAACAGTGGCATCCTCAGTAGCAGCGGGGGCGGGAGAGGCACCAGAAGTGAGATCATAGAGAGAGAGTCCGTCAGCTCTGTCGCACTGTAGGAAAAGCAGTAGGTCGTCTACCCACACGTCAAAGTCGATGGCTCTGCCCTCAGCGTCAAAAGTGAGGACACTGGGGGTAGCCATGACAGCAGTAGAGAGAGGGCAGTGCGCAGAGTAAAGCTCAGTGCTCACCAGACAGGGCAGTGCAGGGAGGGCTCGGGCGGCTCGGGCGGCTCGGGCGGCTCGAGCGGCTCGGTGGCTCGGTTGCTCGGGCGGCTCGGCTGCTGGGGCGGCACGGGTGCTCGGGGCGGCTCGGCTGCTGGGGCGGCTCGACTGCCGGGGCGGCTCGGCTGCTGGGGCTGCTCGGCTGCTGGGGCGGCTCGGCTGCTGGGGCGGCTTGGCTGCTCGGGGCGGCTCGGCTGCTGGGGCGGCTCGGCTGCCGGGGCGGCTCGGCTGCTGGGGCTGCTCGGCTGCTGGGGCGGCTCGGCTGCTGGGGCGGCTCGGCTGCTGGGGCGGCTCGGCTGCTGGGGCGGCGGGGCCGAAAGGTGCAGTGGCGGGGCCGGCAGGTGCAGCGACGGGGCCGTCAGGTGTAGCGGCGGGCCGGGAGGTGCAGCGGCGGGGCCGTCAGTTGCAGCGGCGGGCCGGCAGGTGCAGCGGCGGGGCCGTCAGGTGCTGCGGCGGGCCGGCAGGTGCAGCGGCGGGCCGTCAGGTGCAGCGGCGGGCCGGCAGGTGCAGCGGCGGGGCCGTCAGGTGCAGCGGCGGGCCGGCAGGTGCTGCGGCGGGCCGTTAGGTGCTGCGGCGGGCCGGCAGGTGGTTGCGGCGGGCCGACAGGTGCAGTGGCGGGCCGGCAGGTGCTGCGGCGGGCCGTCAGGGGCAGCGACAGGCCGGGAGGTGCAGCGGCGGGCCAGCAGAGGGGACGGCGGGGCCGGCACAGCAGGCCGCGGGGCCGCGTCGTAGCGAGCGGCGGGGCCACGGGTGAGCAGGCGGCGTGGCCGCGTTGTAGCAGGCGGCGAGGCCGCGGCTAAGCAGGTGGCGGAGCCGCGTCTGAGCGGGCGGCAGGGCCGCGTCTTAGTAGGCGGCGGGGCCGCGTTCGAGATGGGCGGCGGAGCAGCGGCTGAAATGGCGGCGGGGCCGCGTTAGAGAGGGCGGCAGGGCCGCGAGGGAAGGGCGACACGAAGGGTCGCTCGAGGGAGAGAAAAAAAAGTTGGCGCGCCTCGGGGCGCGCTTCGGTGGGCCCTAGGCGAAGTTCCCACAGGGAACCCGCTCTGATACCATGTGGAGTTGAGAGAGAGGAAAAATGAATGCACTATGAATGAAACGAGTACAAGTACCAACCCTAATTGGGTTGTACCCCCTATGGGCTACCCCTCTACAGCGTAAATATATGCATCAGCAATATAATCATCTGACAGCAAATTCTCGGCCTCGTCACCGCAGTCCACGGGAACGCCGACAACACTCTTCCTAAAGAGCCTGCGACAGTTCAGCAGGCTCTGGGGGGGGAACACAGGGAGAAATGGCGTGAAGCCATGGACAGAGAGTTAAAAGCGCTGGAGGAACGCAACACCTGGAAGGTCGTTCCCGCAAGCGTGGCATGGAACAAGACCATTCTTACCGGGAAGTGGGTCTTCCGCGTCAAAACGAAAGCAGATGGTACAATTGAGAAGTTCAAGGCACGATGGGTCGTGCGAGGATTCGACCAGGAACAAGGGCGAGACTTCACCGAGACATTCGCCCCAGTCAGTCGACATACCTCACTCCGAATTCTTCTCGCCGTTGCCGCCATGAAGAAGAAAAAGCTGCGACAAATCGATGTCGCCAACTGTGAAACAAGTGAACAGGAATGAAATGACTAAGTCAGGGTTGGGTACAAATACAACCCTAGAAAGCTGTACCCCATATGTGCTACCCCACTATAGCCTACAAACATGCATCAACTAGGATAATCTGACACACCCCCATAGGCAAAGTGGGGGAGAACAAGGGGTCACAAGACCAGTCAAGCAAAGCAAAGCAAGGCAAGCTCAGGGTGGATCACAAAGTCACCACACAGTCCGAGCACAAGAGCAGGGCCAGAGGCCACTTCACATGCAGGAGTACAGACATATATATAAAACTAGACAAACAAGAGCAGGTATATATATATGTCACAGTACAAGTGAAGTCAAGAGGAGAGCAAGTGAGGCAAGACAGGTACAAGACCCAGCTGGGTGCAAAAGCGCTGATGGTCACAAGGCGCGAGTGCCTTGGTGAACACATCAGCAGTGTTGGCCTCAGAGGCCACGTACGCAAGTCGCAACTGACCACGCTGCTGCAGCTCACGAGCAAGGAAGTAGCGGAGAGCAATGTGCTTCGTTCTGTGCTCCAAGCGCTGCTCTCGACACAAGGCCAGCATGGCCTTGTTGTCTACGTACAGCACTGGAGGAGAACGAGGCGGCTCTCCAAGGTCAGTCAGCAGGTAGGTGAGCCAGCGAAGCTCCTGTGCAGCCATGGCCCCGGCGTAGATCTCAGCCTCACAACTGGAGCCAAGAACCGAAGACGAGCGAGTAGACCGCCACGAGACAGAGCCGGAACCAAGGCTGAAGGTGTAACCCTGTGACGACCGCTGCGTAGCCTGGTCGTCAGCCCAAGAAGCGTCCGCGTGGCCGGTAAGGACCACTGGACTCCGCCCTCCAAGCACTAGCCCCATGCCCGACGTACTGCACAGGTAGCGCAATACCCTCTTCGCTGCTGCCATGTGCTCCGGTCTGTGTCTCCCAGGAGCAACATAGCGTGCAAGAATGCTCAGAGGGTATGCAAGGTCAGGTCGTGTGCAGGTCATCAGGTACATGAGGCAGCCAACAAGCTCTGCATACGGACCACTCGACTCTACGGACTCATCCGAAGGCAGAGCTGAGAGTGAGTGGCGAGTAGGCAGAGGAGTGGCATGAGGCGAGGAGTACGTAAAGCCGAAGCGCTAAAGGACCTGCTGCACCATGTGTGACTGAGTCAAGGTAATGGTGCGGCGTGCTCTGTCCCGAGTGATCTGCAAGCCAAGGTAGCTGCGCAGTTCACCCAGGTCTGTACACGTGTGTCTCTTCAGCAGCTCGGACTTCACGTAGGCGAGTCCAGCAGTGTCCGCTGTGGCAAAGACCAAGTCGTCGACGTACACGAGGATGTAGAACGGCGGCAGTGAAGTGTCGGTGCGCAGAAACAGCGACGGGTCAGCAGTAGACGGAGCAAACCCAAGAGCCGCAAGCGTAGTCCTCAGTGTGTCGTGCCACTCACGCGGTGCCTGGCGGAGACCGTAGACTGGCCGTCGGAGGCTCCACTGGGTCCCAGGAGGGAAAGTCCCAGTGAAGCCAGGTGGACGGCGAAGCCAGATCTCCTCGTGCAGGCTACCCTGTTAGAACGCAGTGCTGAAGTCGAGAGAGTGAAGCTCGTAGTCGCGCTGAGCGGCTATGTGCAGAAGCACCCGAAGAGTAGTCATCTTCGGGGTGGGAGAGAAGGTCTGAAAGTAGTCAACTCCCTGCCACTGACTGAAGCCACGAGCAACGTACCGTGCCTTGAAGACAGGTGGAGAGCCCGGCGGCCGCTTCACCCTGAAGATCCACATGCCACTGACGATGTTCGCCCCAGGAGGGGGAACCGCGTCAACGTAGGTGCCTGTGGACTTCCAGAAAGCCATCTCTGCATCCATAGCTGCCTGCCACTTAGAGGAGTAGGGACCCTCTACGGCCTCCGCGTAAGAACGCGGAGTCGGGATGTCTAGTGCATCCGGGTCTCCCTCAGGGGCAAGCAGTACAGACGCGAGATGAGGTGAAGCAGCCGCTAGACACTGTAACTCCTCCTGCCTGTCCTCTAGGACGTCCGTGCCAAGAGCACACTCACCCCCGACGGACGGAGGACAGACAGACGCAGACTCAGCAACAAGACTAGCAGCGTAGTCGAGACGACAGCGAGCAGCAAAGTCGACGAGCTCAGCGACTAGAGCAGACGCAGCAGTGGACTCAAAAGAGGGGTCAGTGACGACAGTAGCAAGCAGACGCGTGACAGTAGGACTGGCAGCACGAAGAGAGTCCGACTCAGGGTCGGCAAGCGCAGGAAGAGAGGACTCAGGAGGAGAAGGCAAAGGGGCACGCAGAGGAGCAGTGGACGGACGCAAAGACATCCGGTGCGTGCCAGGGACAGGAGGAGGACGCTGACGCGAACTGCGACCACTAGCGCGAGCAGCACGAACAGGCGACGCGGGACGAGACGCAGGCTCACGACGCTCAGCAAGACCTCTAGTAGGACCAGTGTAAGGAGAGGGAGCAGGCAGTGGAGAGGAAGGCTCCAGCAGGGACTGCGACTGGACAGGCGGTGGACCCTCTACTGGAGGAGAAAGACCAAGAACCTGCTGCAGGAGCGGAACGAAGTACGGCCGAGGCCGCGCGGCAGCTCCAGACGCACCAGGGACAGCACCAGCACCCTCAGCGACAGCACCAGCGCCACCCACACCTCCAGCGGCAGGACCAACAGTAGTAGGCTCAGCACCAACGCCCTCAGCAGCTCCAGCTCCAGGAGGACCCGCAGGTCCAGCAGCTCCGGGACCGGCAGCACCCGCACCCTCGATGGTCGAAGAAGCTCCAGCTCCAGCTCCAGCAGCACCTCCAGACTCAGCAGCACGCCTCCAGCGGCGAGCGAACCACTCGCGCAGCTCCTATGGAGAGAGGGGCTCCCGGCGAGACGCAGCAGCAGGTGAAACCCCAGGCTCAGCAGCTCCAGACGCAGCACCCCCAGGCTCAGCAGCTCCCAGCTCAGCACCCCCAGGCTCAGCAGCTCCCGACCCAGCACCCCCAGACCCAGCACCTCCAGGCACAGCACCCCCCGGCTCAGCACCCCCAGGCTCCGCAGTAGTACCCTCAGGCCCAGCACCCCCAGCAGTAGCACCCCCAGGCTCAGCACCCCCGCGCACAGCACCCCCAGAGTCAGCACCCCCAGGCTCAGCACCCGCAGCAGCACCAGAGTCACCAGTAACCTCGACCGGGTCAACGGCGTCTACCTGGGACACACCTGAGGGGGCAGGAACCTGAGGGGGGAGGGGGTCTACCGGGGGCGGAACCGGCACAAGGAAGTCCGGGGGAGGGGGGAGGGAAGGAGTGCGGTAGGGGAAGAGACGGTAGAAGGGGACTGACTCGTCGAACGTGACGTCCTGGGAGGACAGAACACGACGAGAGGAGGGGTGGTAAAACTGCCACCCTGGGGCGTCAGTGGGGAAGCCAAGGAAGACACAGGGAGCAGCACGAGGGGACAGCTTGTCCGCAGACAAGTCGCGGACAAACGCCCGAGATCCCCAGACACGGAACACAGACGCATCGCCAACCTTCCCCGTCCACAGCAAGGCTGTGGACATCGCAGGCCGAGAGACCCGGGGGTGAAGGTTGAGCTGATGCGCCGCGTACCTCACCGCAAACGGCCACAGAAAATGGGGGGCAGCCGCATGCATCATGGACGTACGAGCGACATCCATGACCATGCCAATGCGGCGCTTAGCAATCCCATTTTGCTGTGGTGAGTCCGGAAGCGTGAAGGTCTGGTGGATCCCCCGTGCACGACAGTAGTCCCGCAGAAGGCGAGAAGAGAACTCTCCGCCTCTGTCCGAGTGCAGACGCAGAACAGGAAAGTCCGAGCCGAAGCTCTTCCTGAGCTGGAGACGAGCCTCGCGGATCCAGTCGATCAGCACCTCAGTGACCGCACCCTTGCTGCGCAAGGGGAGGACTGTGGTGTAACGCGAGTAGTCGTCAACCACCAACAGGAAGTAGCGCTCGTAACCCTGCCCACGGACGGGGGCTGGGCCCCACACATCCATGTGAAGCGTCTACAGGGGAGCCTCTGTCGGGGGGAAGTGGGAGGAGTGAGGAGTAGCCCGGAGGCGACCCTCGACACAGGGGACACAGGAAGGTCCTGGCCCGGAGGGGAGAGGAGGGAGAGACTGGGGAAGACCAGAGACAAGGACACGGGAAGCCATGCTCCGAAGATGGGGCAAAGAGGGGTGGCCAAGACGGTGGTGCCACAGGAGAGTCTTGTGAGACAGGAGGCGACAAGAACAGGGGGCAGACTCAGGACCTGACCGGGACGCAGCAGCAAGCACCTGACCCGACGCAGCCACCTGACCAGACGCAGGGACAGGAGGAGACTCAACGGTCAGGGTGTAGAGACTCGACCCCGGCCGACGCGAGAACGTGGCCAGGTGTCGGCCTGTGCGTGCCTCCGTGCAGTGGGTCACCCGCTGACTCGCAGGAGTGAACTTGTGAACCCCCACATCCTGCAGGTCCGCTCCACTCACCAAGTTCGTAGAGAACGAGGGAAGGTACAGACCCGACAGGGTGCCCGAAGGGGCAGCCGGACACGGGAGGACAGTGGAGAAGTGAGACAGGACAGGACCCCCAGAGGGGTCAGCAAGGGAGACCGCAACCGGCCGGCCGAGCGGCGTAAGGGTAGTGCGGTCTCGAAAGAAGGAGCGAGAAGCTCCGGAGTCAAGTGTGAAAGTGAGGGAGGACGAGGACGACGCAGTACCTGAGAGCGCAGTCTCACCAGTACCTGAGAGCACAGACGCACAGGCACCTAGAGCAGCAGCCTCACAAGCACCTAGCGCAGCAGTACCAATGCCCGGGTCGGGCTGGAAACAACGGTAACCCTCATTCTCCTCACTATAATCCACAACATACATAGCAGCAAGGATAGCATCAAAATCAAGATCAAAGATCGCTACACCAGCCCTTAGAAGCTCATCCCAGCGAGGGATCTCACTAGCCCCAGGGAACTGCTGACGCCAAGCGTCCGTCAGGCGGCCAAAGCAGCGCTGGGTGGCGTGGGCACCCCCACAGTGCTCACCCGCGCGGTCGCCGGAACGAAGAACGTAGGTGCAGGGACCAGTACCCCCACCCCTCTGACGCCCAGCGTACCACTCACGAAGCTGCTGAGGCGGAGGGATGTCCCGCGAGCGCTGCTGCTGCTGCCGCTGCGAGCGCTGGCCACCACCACCGCCGCTACGCTGCTGGGTACCACCTCGACCAGCTCCACCTCCTCCACCACCACCGCCTCCTCCGCTGCCGCCTCCACCGCCTCCACCTCCGCCGCCTCCACCTCCGCCGCTGCCTCCACCACCACCGCTGGCACCACCACCACCGTCTCCGCCGCTGCTGCCACCACCACCATCACCCCCGCCACTAGTCCCGCCGCCACCCCCACTCCCTCCGCCGCCACCGCCGCCACCGCCACCGCCCCCTCCAGCTCCACCCGCGCCCTTGCCCCCCTTGCCCTTGCTGAAGCGACGTCTCCCACTAGGGGCAGACGCCGCGCCGACCGACTCAAGACCAAGCAGGTCGGCAGCAGCAGCAGAGGCAACAGAGGGCAGCAAGGGGGAAGGAGAGCACCCCTCAAAGATGGGGGTGCGAGGGTCACCACGAGAAGCACCTACAGCGACTATGCTCTTCTCCGCTGCGAGGAGGGCCTTCTCGAGGAGGTCGACGGTGAGGGTGGTGGGACAGACTGCGAGAAAGTGGTCCCTGACGACGCGAAGGGAGTCAGGGAGGCGCGCGACTACGTAGTAGAGAGCGATGTACATGGGGGGGGGGTTCTTAGCGCAGAACTCAGCAGGAAGGGCGGCGCGGTAGCGAGTGTCACTAGTGCGGAGGTGCGTAATGAGGTCAGCGACAGTGGGAAAGGCAGAGAGGTCAGGAAAGAGGTAGGGAAGCATGAGACGGCTCAGTGCAGCAGTGGCAGGGGAGGAGTAGCGCGCAACTACAGCGTCGTACAAGGTCTGAGCACTCTTGTACTGACTAAAGTGCGCATGCTCAGAGGTAGGGAGGTGGCGACGCACAGCAAGACGTGCAGCAGCATCGCGGGTGGCCCACTTAGAGCGGACAGTGGGATCAGCATCAGCAGCAGGAGCAGGAGAGGCGCCAGAGGTGAGGTCAAAGAGAGAAAGGTCGTCAGCCCTGTCGCACTGTAAGAACAGCTGCAGGTCGTCTAACCAGACCTCAAAATCAATGGCGCGACCCTCAGCGTCAAAAGCTAGGACACTAGGGGTAGCCATGGCGACGACAGCGACGCAGTGCAAGCAGTAGGGAAAGAGCTCGCAGTGTCAGTGGGACTGTGCTCACCAGGCAGGGCAGGTCGTGCAGCTATGCAGAAAGGCGGCTCAGCGACCGGGCGGCTCGGGTGCACAGCGGCTCGGCTCCCGGGCGGCTCGGCGGCTGGGCGGCTCGGGCGCAGGGCGGCTCGGCTCCCGGGCGGCTCGGCGGCAGGGCGGCTCGGGTGCAGGGCGGCTCGGCTCCCGGGCGGCTCGGCAGCAGGGCGGCTCGGGTCCCGGGCGGCTCGGCGTTGGGCGGCTCGGCTCCCGGGGGGTTCGGCTGCTGGGGCGGCTCTGCTGCTGGGGCGGCTCGGCCGGGAGATGCAGGGGCGGGGCCGTCAGGTGCAGCGGCGGGTCGACCGGTGCAGCGGCGGGCCGGCAGGTGCAGTGGCGGGGCCGTAGGGTGCAGCGGCGGGCCGACCAGGTGGGGCGGCGGGCCGTAGGGTGCAGCGGCGGGCCGTGGGGTGCAGCGGCGGGCTGGCAGGTGCAGCGGCGGGGCCGTCAGGTGAAGCGGCGGGCCGCTGGGTGCAGCGGCGGGCCGGCAGGTGCAGCGGCGGGCCGGCAGGTGCAGCGGCGGGCCGGCAGGTGCAGCGGCGGGCCGGCAGGTGCAGCGGCGGGGCCGTCAGGTGAGGCGGCGGGCCGTAGGGTGCAGCGGCGGGCCGTAGGGTGCAGCGGCGGAGCCGGCGGTGGGGCCGCGTCAGGGGAGGCGGCGGGGCCGCGTCAAGTAGGCGGCGGGGCCGCGACGAAGCGGGCGGCAGGGCCGCGTCAGAGCCGGCGGAGCGGGGCCGCGTCAGTGGAGGCGGCGGGGCCGCGTCAAGTAGGCGGCGGGGCCGCGACGAAGCTGGCGGCAGGGCCGCGTCAGAGCCGGCGGCAGGGCCGCGCCAAGCAGGCGGCGGGGCCGCGATCAGGAGGGGTGGCGGGGCCGCGTCTGAGGGACAGCGGGGCCGCGAGGGAAATGGCGACCCGAGGGGTCGCTAAAAAAAGGCGCGCCTCGGGGCGCGCTTCGGTGGGCCCTAAAAAAAAACGGTCCTAAGGAAGGACCCGCTCTATACCATGTGAAACAAGTGAACAGGAATGAAATGACTAAGTCAGGGTTGGGTACAAATACAACCCTAGAAAGCTGTACCCCATATGTGCTACCCCACTATAGCCTACAAACATGCATCAACTATGATAATCTAACACCAACGCCTTCCTCTACGCACCTGTCGACGCCGACATCTTCGTCGAGCTACCTCACGGTACCCACGGGGAACCCAATCAAGTCTGCCAACTGCTAAAATCCCTCTACGGAATCAAACAGGCCCCACGGCTGTGGCAACAGCACTTACAGACCCGCCTCATCCGCATCGGATTCCGCCAACTGCCCCATGACCAGGGCATGTACCGACTCACTAAAGACGCCAACTACATTCTACTCATCGTCTACGTCGACGATCTCCTCTACATTGGTTCCACCGACGACGTCACCACCTGGTTCGAAGGGGAGCTTCAGAAAGACCTCACGCTCACGGTTTCTTCTACCGTTACGCAGTACCTCGGGCTCAACATCCGCGAAGAAGAAAACGCAATCTATCTAAGCGCCGAGAAATACGCCGACACGATCGCCAAGCGCTTCTCGCTCACACCCACCGCTATCGCCACACCATACCGCTACACGGCAGGAAACGGCCAAGGAAACTCCGCCCTACTCAAAGCTGCCGGAATACGCGACTATCAGCGAAAATTGGGCTGTCTACTCTTCGCAGCCGTTACCTGTCGCCCAGACCTGTCCTACTCCGCCAGCCAGCTCGCTACCTATCTCAAGAGGCCTGAAGTAGATCACCTGGCAGAGCTCGATCGCGCACTACACTATCTCGTGAGCACACCGACGATTGGTCTGACTTACTACAAGAACGAAGCTGCGTCAACGAAGCTAATCGGCTATGTCGATGCCGACCATGCCGGCGATCCAGATAACAGGCGCTCTCGCACCGGCTACGTCTATCGTCTCGAGCCTATTGGACCTATCTCTTGGCAGTCGAGTAAGCAGGAACTAATCGCTCTCTCTTCAGCTGAAGCAGAATATATTGCCCTCTGCTCAGCCACCAAGGAAGGACTCTACCTTCGTGAGCTACTGGAAGAAGCAAAGTTAGCCGAGTTACCCAACTTCACCCTGTTCTGCGACAACCAATCTGCAATTCGCATCGCCAACAAAAGCGGATTCGCGAACAGAACGAAGCATATCTCTCTGCGATACTTCTTCGTGAAAGACGAGATCGAGAAAGGAAGACTAGAGTTATCCTACTGACCCACGTCCGAGATGGCAGCCGATTATTTGACCAAGAAGCTCGGAAAACAGAAGTTCGAGTACTGCATGCTGCTGACTGGACAAGACCACGTCACCAGCAGCGACACTCCAGAAGCGAAGGGGAGTGTTGGGAAAAATAAATCCTAAAGCGCCTCTGTCGTGTCGAAACTCTGGATACAAAAGCGAAGCAGTCCGAATCGAAGCATCGCGAGTCAACCCTCGGAGGTTGGGGTAACCGCCTGGAGGTTACGCGAAGGTCAAAGGTCAGCGACCTTTGACTTGACCAATACAGCGCGACAGCAAGGACACACAACCGACTCGACATTGAGCAGTTGCCCGAGTCGCACTGTTTCGAATCGCAACAGTAATACAGTTACTATATCTATTCGTATTCCTTGTACTCTTATATAAAGCCTTGTATTTTCTTGTTTCAATCAACTTACTTTGCTCTCACATACTAGTTCAAGGTGGTTCAACTACTCTGTATTACAACACTTCCGCTATTACAATCCTACTTAGTCTTTAACTCTACAAAGATCCTTAGGGCTTCTCAGCCCAACAGATATAACCAAGGATTCAGTGGATAGGATAGATTCTGTGAAGTATGAGAGGAGACAACGAAGTCTCTGTAGTGACCTTCTTGAATAATAATTGAAGGAGAACAAGATAATTGAAAGATAGGAGTACAAGAGATTAAATAGAAATCTAGCTAGCCATGTACTCTGAGGGGTACATTCCCTTATTAACTGTATTGCATAGCTACAGTAACCGTTACTATTGCTATCCTCGACAGTTACCATGTTGCAGTGAATTAATTGTCGCGCGGTTACTGGATTGTCAAGGGTCACGACCGTTGATTCTCTCAGACGGTTGACCTTCGGGTGACCCTCGACATTCCGCATGCTCTGTATGAGCTATTGCGGTACTGGTACAGTGGAACAGCTTCGGGAATGCTTTATATAACCTTTCGGTTATTCAAACACTCCCCTTCATTCCTGAAGGTGGGCCACGTGGGATTTCTTGGTGATCCCGCAGAGGTCGGCGCAGCGTTGGTACTGGTGACGTGGTAGCTTCTTCGTTAAGAAGTCAGCTGCCATGTCACCAGCCGGGTAGTACGTCAGCTTGACTTTCCCTTTGTCGATTTCATCCTTCACGAAGAAGTAGCGAAGGGCGATGTGTTAGGTGCGGTTGACACAGCCGGGCTTGTTCGCGATCTTTATCGCGCTTTGGTTGTCGCAGAGTAACGAGAAATGCCCGTTCATCGTCACTTTCGCTTCTTTCAGGAGCTCCACCAGGTACAGTCCTTTGCGAACAGCTGCGCTGGTTGCGATGTGTCAGAATATTATGGCTTACTGATTTGTGTAGGCTATAGTGGGGTATCCCATAGGGGGTGCAACCCAACTAGGGTTTCCTATTTGTACTCACTTCGTTCATAGTCATTTCATTCTCGTTCTTTCTTTTACATGGAATCAGAGCAGGTTCCCTCCTAGGGACTGCTTCTAGGGCCCACCGAAGCGCGCCCCGAGGCGCGTTTTCCTTTTTTTTAGCGACCCGTCGTGTCGCCCCTAGCGGCCCGTCGCGTCGCCCTTCGATCGCGGCCCCGCCCCCCCCTTCGATCGCGGCTCCGCCGCCCTTCCTTAGCGGCCCCGCCGCCCTTCGATCGCGGCCCCGCCGCCCTCTGCTACGCGGCCCCGCCGCCCTCTGCTAAGCGGCCCCGCCGCCCTTCGATCGCGGCCCCGCCGCCCTCTGCTACGCGGCCCCGCCGCCCTCTGCTAAGCGGCCCCGCCGCCCTTCGATCGCGGCCCCGCCGCTCTCTGCTAAGCGGCCCCGCCGCTCTCTGCTAAGCGGCCCCGCCGCCCTTCGATCGCGGCCCCGCCGCCCTCTGCTAAGCGGCTCCGCCGCCCTCTGCTAAGCAGCCACGCCGCCTTGCTTACGCAGCCCCGCCACCCTCTATTACGCGGCCCCGCCGCCCTCTTCTACGCGGCCCCGCCGCCCTTCCTTCGCGGCCCCGCCGCTCTGCTCTCGCGGCCCCGCCGCCCTCTGCTTAGCGGCCCCGGCGCCCTTCCTTCGCGGCCCCGTAGCCCTTCTTGCACGGCCCCGCCGCCCTACCTGCGGCCCCGCCGCCGCCCTACCTACACGGCCCAGCATCAGCCGAGCCGCCCAGCCGCAGCCGAGCGGCCCAGCATCAGCCGAGCCGCCCAACCGCAGCCGAGCGGCCCAGCATCAGCCGAGCCGCCCAACCGCAGCCGAGCGGCCCAGCATCAGCCGAGCCGCCCAGTCGCAGCCGAGCCGCCCGGCAGAAGCCGAACCGCCCGGGAGCCGCTGAGCAGCCCAACAGCAGCCGAGCCGCCCTGGAGCCGCCGAGCCGCCGGGCACCCTTCCTGGGGCAGCCGAGCCGCCCAGGAGCAGCCGAGCCGCCCCGGAGCTACCAAGCCGCCCAGCAACCGCCGAGCCGCCCGACCTGCCCTGCCCGGTGAGCACCCTACCGCTGTCACTGCGTGCCCTTCCCCTACTGCTTGCACTGCTCCACTGTCGTCGTCATGGCTACACCCAGTGTCCTCGCTTTTGACGCTGAGGGTCGAGCCATTGACTTTGAGGTCTGGCTCGACGACCTGCAGCTGTTTTTACAGTGCGATAGGGCGGACGGTCTGTCTCTCTTTGACCTCACCTCTGGCGCCGTCCCTGCCCCTGCTGCTGATGCTGACGCCACTGTTCGCTCTCAGTGGGCCACGCGCGATGCTGCTGCACGTCTTGCTGTGCGTCGCCACCTGCCTACCGCTGAGCGCGCGCACTTTAGCCAGTACAAGAGTGCCCAGACCTTGTACGACGCTGTAGTTGCGCGCTACTCCTCCCCTGCCACTGCTGCACTGAGCCGCCTCATGCTCCCCTTCCTCTTCCCTGACCTTGCCGCCTTTCCTACTGTCGCTGATCTCATCACGCACCTCCGCATTAGCGACACTCGCTACCGCGCTGCGCTTCCTGCTGACTTCTGCGCCAAGAACCCCCCCCCCATGTACATCACTCTCTACTTCTTAGTCACTCGCCTCCCTGACTCCCTTTGTGTAGTCCGGGACCACTTCCTCGCGGTCTGTCCCACCACCCTCACAGTCGACAGCCTCGAGAAGGCCCTCCTTGCAGCGGAGAAGAGCATAGTCGCTGTAGGAGCCTCTCGAGGTGACCCCCGCGCCCCCATCTTTGAGGGGTGTTCTCCTTCCCCTCTCCTACCCTCTGTCGCCTCTGCCGCTGCGGCCGACCTCGTTGGTCTTGAGTCGGTCGGTGCGGCGTCTGCCCCTAGCGGGAGACGCCGCTCTGGCAAGGGCAAGGGGGGCAAGGGAGCGGGTGGGGCCAGTGGGGGCGGTGGAGGTGGAGGTGGAGGCGGCGGAGGGAGTGGGGGTGGCGGTGGAGGTGGTAGCGGGGGTGGGGGTGCTAGTGGCGGCAGTGGAGGCGGGGGTGGCGGCGGCGGTGGCGGTGGTAGCGGAGGTGGCAGAGGTGGCGGCGGTGGAGGCGGAGGCGGGGGCGTTGGAGGCGGAGGCGGGGGTGGCGGAGGTGGAGGTGGTCGGAGTGGAGCTTCGCAGCGGAGCAGCACTGGGGGCGGTCAGCGCCAGCAGCAGCAGCAGCAGCGTTCTCGCGACGTCCCCACCCCTCAGCAGCTCCGTGAGTGGTACACGCAGCGTCAGCGCGGTGGGGTTTTGGGTCCCTGCACCTACGTTCTCCGCACTGGCGACCGCGCTGGAGAGCAGTGTGGGGGTACCCACACCGCCCAGCGCTGCTTTGGCCGCCTGACGGACGCTTGGCGCCAGTAGTTCCCGGAGGCCGCGGAGATCCCCCGCTGGGGAGAGCTGTCTAGGGCTGGTGTAGCTATCTTTGATCTTGATTTTGATGCTATCCTTGCTGCCATGTATGCTGTGACCATTAGTGATGAGGGTGACTGTTACCGGTGTTTCCCGCCCGACCCGGGCATTGGTACTGCTTCTCTAGGTGCCGGTGAGGCTTCTGCTCTAGGTGCCAGTGCGTTTGTGCTCTCAGGTGCTGGTGAGGCTGCTCTCTCAGGTACTGCGTCGGCTTCGGCCTCCCACACCTTCACCCTTGACTCTGGAGCGTCTCGCTCTTTCTTTCGGGACCGCACCACACTCACGCCGCTTAGTCGGCCGGTTGCGGTTTCCCTGGCTGACCCCTCTGGGGGTCCTGTCCTGTCTCGCTTCTCCACAGTCCTCCCGTGTCCGGCGGCTCCCTCTGGCACCCTGTCTGGTCTCTACCTCCCCTCGTTCTCTACGAACTTGGTGAGTGGTGCTGATCTACAGGATGCGGGAGTCCACCAGTTCACCCCTGCTCGTCAGCGAGTGACGCACTGCACAGAGGCTAGCACGGGTCGTCACCTGGCTACGTTTACACGTCAGCCAGGGTCGAGCCTGTACACACTGACTACTGCTTCTCCTCCAGTTCCTGAGTCTTGTAGGGTCCCTTCGTCAGGTCAGGTGTTTGCTGCAGCGTCCAGGTCTGGCCCTGAGTCTGCCCCCTGTTCGTGTCGTCGCCTGTCTCACGAGACTCTCCTCTGGCACCACCGCCTTGGTCACCCCTCTCTGCTTCGGCTCAGAGGCATGACCTCCCGTCTTCTTGTGTCTGGTCTTCCTCGGTCTCTCCCTCCCCTTCCTCAGGGCCCTGGCCCTACCTGTGTCCCCTGTGTCGAGGGGCGCTAGCGTGCTGCCCCTCACTCCTCCCAGTTTCCTCCGACAGAGGCTCCGTTGCAGACGCTTCACATGGACGTGTGGGGCCCTGCCCGCGTCCATGGACTCGGTCACGAGCGCTACTTCCTGTTGGTGGTTCACGACTACTCGCGTTACACCACAGTCTTCCCCTTGCGCAGCAAGGGTGATGTCACTGAGGTGCTGATCGACTGGATCCGCGCAGCTCGTCTCCAGCTCAGGCAGAGCTTTGGCTCGGACTTTCCTGTGTTGCGTCTGCACTCGGAAAGAGGCGGAGAGTTCTCCTCTGGCCTTCTGCGTGCCTTCTGTCGTGCGCGAGGCATCCGCCAGACCTTCACGCTTCCGGACTCACCGCAGCAAAATGGGATTGCAGAGCGCCGCATTGGCATGGTCATGGACGTCGCTCGTACGTCTATGATGCATGCGGCTGCCCCCCATTTTCTGTGGCCGTTTGCGGTCAGGTACGCGGCGCATCAGATCAACCTCCACCCCACGGTCTCCAGGCCGGAGACCTCCCCAGCCCTGCTGTGGACGGGGAAGGTTGGCGATGCGTCAGCGTTCCGGGTCTGGGGATCTCGGGCGTTTGTCCGCGACTTGTCTGCGGACAAGCTGTCCCCTCGCGCTGCTCCCTGCGTCTTCTTGGGGTTCCCCCCCGACGCCCCTGGGTGGCAGTTCTACCACCCCACCTCTCGACGTGTTCTGTCCTCCCAGGACGTCACGTTCGACGAGTCGGTACCCTACTACCGCCTCTTCCCCTACCGCACTCCGTCCCTTCCCCCGCCCCCGCTCTTCTTGGTACCAGGTCCCCCCCCGGTAGACCCCCTCCCCCCTCAGGGTCCTGCCCCTTCAGGTGTGTCCCAGGTAGACGCGGTCGAGCCTGTCGAGGTCACTGGTGACTCTGGTGCTGCTGCGGGAGCTGAGCCTGGGGGTGCTGGGACTGGAGGTGCTCCGCTTGGGGGTGCTGAGCCTGGGGGTGCGGAGTCTGGAGGTGCTGAGCCTGGGGGTGCTGAGCCTGGGGGTGCTGAGCCTGGGGGTACTTGTGAGAATAGTAGGTGTGGGGCCTAGGCTTAGTAGCCTAGGCCCACACTAGGAGGTAGGTGGGCTTGTTCTAGAACTAGGAGTTACGGTTTACGAAGGAGAATTGGAAGGAAGAATGAGGATCGACTAGCAAGCAGCAGGACACACAAATAGCAAACCCTAAGGGGTTATACTCACTATTGAGCACCCCACTGCAGGCTAGACGAATAATATTCTGACACACCCCCATAGCCAAAGTGGGGTGCAATCAGCAGAGCAAGCAAAGTAGAACAAGCTCAGGGTGGATCACAATGTCACCACACATTCTGAGCACAAGTTCAAGAAGCAATAGTTTAAAGTTAAGAATTATGAGCAAAGCTAGTGGTAGTCACAACGGGCAAGTGAGGAGGAGGAGAGAGAGTGAGAGGAGAGGAGATAGGAGGAGACGGCTGAAGCTGCAGACACACGGGCAACAGGAGGCAGACTGGCACAGCGGCTACCGGACTAAGCGCCCGGACTACAGGAGTAACAGGCCCCGCGGCTAGAGTAGCGGCAGACGAGCAACGGACCCACGGGCGGCTGGCGTAGAAGTCTAGCTCAGTGGGCTACCGGGACAGCGCCCCGGACTACAGGTGCTGCGGACAACAGTACGGCAACTTCCATGCAGCTTCCCCAAACAGTCCCACCCCCCCGACACACACCCGCTGCTACACCGCTAGCTCCACTCCCACGCACCCCCCTTAAACCCTAAACCCCAGTCTCCCACTCAACCACCCCCCTCAGCGACAGCTGCAGGAGTGGGAGACGAAGGAGGAGGAGGAGCAAAGGGAGGAATGCACACCAGCCACCCCCATACTCGCAAACGGGGGGGGGGGGGGGAGAGCAGAAACAGTGCGCACGAGGGCGCAGACAGTAGCAGAGCGCACGAGGGCGCGAGCATGAGGCACGAGCAGCACCAGGCACATGCAGCACAGGGCAGCACAGGCACGGGCAGCAACAGGCACAGGCAGCACAGGCACGGGCAGCACAGGCACGGGCAGCACAGCCACAGGCAGCAACAGGCACAGGCAGCACAGGGCAGCACAGGCACGGGCAGCAACAGGCACAGGCAACACAAGCACGGGCAGCACAGGCACGGGCAGCACAGGCACGGGCAGCATAGGCACAGGCAACAACAGGCACAGGCAGCACAGGGCAGCACAGGCACGGGCAGCAACAGGCACAGGCAGCACAGGCACGGGCAGCACAGGCACGGGCAGCACAGGCACGGGCAGCACAGGCACAGGTAGCAACAGGCACAGGCAGCACAGGGCAGCACAGGCACGGGCACCAACAGGCACAGGCAGCACAGGCACGGGCAGCATAGGCACGGGCAGCACAGGCACGGGCAGCACAGGTACAGGCAGCAACAGGCACAGGCAGCACAGGGCAGCACAGGGCAGCACAGGCACGGGCAGCAATAGGCACAGGCAGCACAGGCACAAGCAGCACGGGGCAGCACAGGCAGGGCAGCACAGGGCAGCACAGGCACGGGCAGCACAGGCAGGGCAGCACAGAGCGTACCGGGTCCAGGGGCGGCAGCTGCTGCAGGCGCTGGGGGCGGCTGCTGCTGCAGGCTTTGGCGGCGGCTGCTGCTGCTGGGCGGCGGTGGCTGCTGCGGCAGAGCGGCGGCGGCTGCTACTGCTGGTAGAGCGGCGGCTGCTGCTGCTAGGTCGGTGGCGGCAGCTGCTGCAGGCCTGGCAGCGGCTGCTGCTGCAGGTTCGGCGGCGGCAGCTGCTGCAGGCTCTGGCGGCGGCTGCTGCTGCAGACTTTGGCGGCGGCTGCTGCTGCGGGCTCTGGCGGCGGCTGCTGCTGCAGGCTCTGGCGGGGGCTGCTGCTGCAGGCCTGGCGGCAGCTGCTGCTGCAGGGCGGCGGCGTCTGCTGCTGCAGGCCTGGCGGCGGCTGCTGCTGCAGGGCGGCGGCGGCTGCTGCTGCAGGATCTGACGGCGCCCCGCGGGTCCCGCAGGGGGCGTCGCGACGAGCAGGGGCGACGCCCCGCGGGTCCCACAGGGGGCGTCGCGACGAGCAGGGGCGACGCCCCGCGGGTCCCGCACGGACGTCGCGACGAGCAGGGCGACGCCGCGCGGGTCCCGCAGGGGGCGTTGCGACGAGCAGGGGCGACGCCCCGCGGGTCCCGCACGGACGTTGCGACGAGCAGAGCGATGCCGCGCGGGTCCCGCAGGGGGCGCCGTGACGAGTAGCGGGGAGGGCAGCGCGCAGGCCCCCCCGAGGGCAATCCGACGGACGGGAAAACCGCCGCGCGCCCCGAGCGCGCGGCAGGCAGAAAAAGCCGCCACGCATTGGAAGCGCGTGGCGAGATATAAATGCAATGCCGCGCACCACGGGGCGCGCGGCGGATAATACGGCAGCGGAAGTAGGTGGTGGGCCCGATGAACTAGGCGGCAGGATCTTGCCGGCTCTAGATACCATGTGAGAATAGTGGGTGTGGGGCCTAGGCTTATTAGCCTAGGCCCACACTAGGAGGTAGGTGGGCTTGTTCTAGAACTAGAAGTTAGGGTTTACGAAGGAGAACTGGAAGGAAGAATGAGGATCGACTAGCAAGCAGCAGGACACACAAATAGCCAACCCTAAGGGGTTATACTCACCATTGAGCACCCCACTGCAGGCTACAGGCTAAACCTTAAACCCTTGACTCCGGTGCTGCTACGGGAGCTGAGCCTGGGGGTGCTGGGACTGGAGGTGCTCCGCTTGGGGGTGCTGAGCCTGGGGGTGCGGAGTCTGGAGGTGCTGAGCCTGGGGGTGCTGAGCCTGGGGGTGCTGAGCCTGGGGGTACTGAGTCTGGGGGTGCCGAGCCTGGGGGTGCTGTGCCTGGGGGTGCTGAGCCTGGGGGTGCTGAGACTGGAGGTTCTCCGCCTGGAGGTGCTTCGTCTCGCCGGGAGCCACTCTCCCCACAGGAGCTACGTGAGTGGTTTGCCAAGCGCTGGAGGCGTGCTGCTGGTGCTGGAGGTTCTTCGGCTGCAAAGGGTGCTACTGCCGCGCGTCCCGGAGGTGCTCGTGCTGTGGGTGCTGGAGCTGCTGGGCCTGAGGGTTCTCCTGGAGCTGGTGCTGCTAAGGGTGTTGGCGCTGAGACTACTGCTGGCGGTCCGACTGACAGTGCTCCTGGTGCTGCTGGGGGTTCTAGAGCTACTGGAGGTGCTGCTGGAGGTGCTGCTGGAGCGGGTACTCTTGCTGGGGGTACTGATGCTGTCCCTGCTGTCTCTGGCATCGCCACGCGGCCCCGACCGTACTTCGTTCCGCTCCTGCACCAGGTTCTTAGTCTTCCACCTTCTCCTGGTCCTCCTCCTCCTCCCTTAGAGGGTCCACAGCCTGTCCAGTCCCAGTCACAGCTACAGCCTGCCTCCCCTTTGCCTGCTCCTTCTCCCTACACTGGTCCGACTGGAGGTCTTGCTGAGCGTCGTGATCCTGTGTCTCGTCCTGCGTCGCCTGTTCGTCCTGCACGCACTAGTGGCCGCGGTTCACGTCAGCGTCCCCCTCCTGTCCCTGGCACGCACCGGATGTCTCTGCGTCCGTCCACTGCTCCTCTGCGTGCCCCTTTGCCTTCTCCTCCTGCTTCCTCTCTTCCTGCTCTTGCCGAACCGGAGTCGGACTCTCTTCGTGCTGCCAGTCCTACTGTCACGCGTCTCTTTGCTACTGCTGTCACTGACCCTTCTTTCGAGTCTTCTGCTGCGTCTGCCCTTGTCACTGAGCTCGTCGACTTTGCTGCGCGGTGTCGTCTAGACTACGCTGCTAGTCTTGTCGCTGAGTCTGAGTCTGCCTGTCCTCCGTCCGTCGGGGGTGAGTGTGCCCTTGGCACGGACGTCCTTGAGGACAGGCAGGAGGAGTTCCGCTGTCTGGCCGCCGCTTCACCTCATCTCGTGTCTGTACTGCTAGCCCCTGAGGGAGACCCGGATGCACTAGACATCCCGACTCCGCGCTCTTACGCGGAGGCGATAGAGGGTCCCTACTCCTCTCAGTGGCAGGCAGCTATGGATGCAGAGATGGCTTCCTGGAAGTCCACAGGCACCTACGTTGACGCTGTTCCCCCTCCTGGGGCGAACATCGTCAGTGGCATGTGGATTTTCAGGGTGAAGCGGCCGCCGGGTTCTCCGCCTGTCTTCAAGGCGCGTTACGTGGCTCGTGGCTTCAGTCAGCGGCAGGGAGTTGACTACTTTCAGACCTTCTCCCCCACCCCGAAGATGACCACTCTTCGGGTACTGCTGCACGTTGCTGCTCACCGTGACTACGAGCTGCACTCTCTCGACTTCAGCACCGCTTTCTTGCAGGGCAGCCTGCACGAGGAGATCTGGCTGCGTCGCCCACCTGGCTTCACTGGGTCTTTCCCTCCTGGTACCCAGTGGAGTCTCCG
This sequence comes from Closterium sp. NIES-65, assembly GCA_948144175.1. Taxonomy (NCBI): domain Eukaryota; kingdom Viridiplantae; phylum Streptophyta; class Zygnematophyceae; order Desmidiales; family Closteriaceae; genus Closterium; species Closterium sp. NIES-65. The sequence continues at coordinate 775,477 of CANXME010000343.1, read as the reverse complement.
GCGTCCAGTCTACGGTCTTTGCCAGGCGCCACGTGAGTGGCACGACACACTGAGGACTACGCTGGCGGCACTTGGGTTTGCTCCTTCTACTGCCGACCCGTCGCTGTTTCTGCGCACCGACACCTCTCTGCCGCCGTTCTACATCCTCGTGTACGTCGACGACTTGGTCTTTGCCACAACTGACACTACTGGACTCGCCTACGTGAAGTCCGAGCTGCAGAAGAGACACACGTGCACTGATTTGGGTGAACTGCGCAGCTACCTTGGCTTGCAGATCACCCGGGACAGAGCACGCCGCACCATTACCCTGACTCAGTCACACATGGTGCAGCAGGTCCTTCAGCGCTTCGGCTTCACGTACTCCTCGCCTCAGGCCACTCCTCTGCCTACTCGCCACTCGCTCTCAGCTCTGCCTTCGGATGAGTCCGTAGAGTCGAGTGGTCCGTCTGCAGAGCTTGTTGGCTGTCTCATGTACCTGATGACCTGCACACGACCTGACCTTGCATACCCTCTTAGCATTCTCGCACCCTAGGTTGCTCCTGGGAGACACCGACTAGAGCACATGGCTGCAGCGAAGAGGGTGTTGCGCTACTTGTGCAGTACGTCGGGCATGGGGCTAGTGCTTGGAGGGCGCAGTCCAGTGGTCCTCACTGGGCACGCGGACGCTTCTTGGGCTGACGACCAGGCTACGCAGCGGTCGTCACAGGGTTACACCTTCAGCCTTGGTTCCGGCTCTATTTCGTGGCGGGCTACACGCTCGTCTTCTGTTCTCGGCTCCAGTTGTGAGGGTGAGATCTACGCCGGGGCTATGGCTGCTCAGGAACTTCGCTGGCTCACCTACCTGCTGACCGACCTTGGAGAGCCGCCTCGTTCTCCTCCAGTCCTGTACGTAGACAACAAGGCCATGCTGGCCTTGTGTCGAGAGCAGCGGTTGGAGCACATGACAAAGCACATTGCTCTCCGCTACTTTCTTGCTCGTGAGCTACAGCAGCGTGGACAGTTGCGACTTGCGTACGTGGCCTCTGAGGCCAACACTGCTGATGTCTTCACCAAGGCACTTGCGCCTTGTGATCATCAGCGTTGCTGCACGCAGCTGGGGCTTTTGCATGTCTTGCCTCACTTGCTCACTTCTTGACCTTGCTTGTACCTTCACCTATATCTACTCTTGCTCTTGCTTGCTTGACTCTTGTATATCTCTATATATGATCTTGCATGTGAAATGGCCTTGTGGCCCTTGAACTTGTGCTCGGAATGTGTGGTGACTTTGTGATCCACCCTGAGCTTTGCTTTGCTTTGCTTGACTGGTCTTGTGACCCCTTGTTCTCCCCCACTTTGCCTATGGGGGTGTGTCAGAATATTATAGCTTACTTATTTGTGTAGGCTATAGTGGGGTATCCCATAGGGGGTGCAACCCAACTAGGGTTTCCTATTTGTACTCACTTCGTTCATAGTAATTTCATTCTCGTTCTTTCTTTCACACGATGAATTCTGCTTCTGCTGACGAAAGAGCGATGAGTTACTGCCTGCTTCTGAGAATTCCAGGAGATGAGTCCCGCTGGTTGGAGTTGAACGATGAATCCAGTGCGGGAGCGTCGGTTGGTGTCTCCCAGGAGCAACATAGCGTCCCAAGATGCTAAGAGGGTATGCAAGGTCAGGTCGTGTGCAGGTCATCAGGTACATGAGGCAGCCAACAAGCTCTGGGTACGGGCCACTCGACTCTACGGACTCATCCGAAGGCAGAGCTGAGAGCGAGTGGTGAGTAGACAAAGGAGTGGCCTGAGGCGAGGAGTACGTGAAGCCAAAGCGCTGAAGGACCTGCTGCACCATGTGTGACTGAGTCAGGGTAATGGTGCGCTGTGCTCTGTCCCGGGTGATCTGCAAGCCAAGGTAGCTGCGCAGTTCACCCAGGTCTGTGCAGGTGTGTCTCTTCTACAGCTCGGACTTCACGTGGGCGAGTCCAGCAGTGTCAGCAGTGGCAAAGACCAAGTCGTCGACGTACACGAGGATGTAGAACGGCGGCAAAGAGGTGTCGGTGCGTAGAAACTGCGACGGGTCGGCTGTAGAAGGAGCAAACCCAAGAGCCGCAAGTGTAGTCCTCATTGTGTCGTGCCACTCACCGGGCGACTGGCGGAGACTGTAGACTGGCTGCCGGAGGCTCCACTGGGTACCAGGAGAAAACGACCCAGTGAAGCCAGGTGGGCGGCGCAGCCAGATCTCTTCGTGCAAGCTTCCCTTCAGGAAAGTAGTGCTGAAGTCAAGAGAGTGAAGCTCGTAGTCGCGCTGAGCGGCTATGTGCAGCAGAACCCGAAGAGTGGTCATCTTCGGGGTGGGAGAGAAGGTCTGAAAGTAGTCAACTCCCTGGCGCTGACTGAAGCCACGAGCCACGTAACGCGCCTTGAAGACAGGCGGAGAACCCGGCGGCTGCTTCACCCTAAAGATCCACATGCCACTGACAATGTTCGCCCCAGGTGGGGGAACCTCGTCGACGTAGGTGCTTGTGGACTTCCAGGAAGCCATCTCTGCGTCCATGGCTGACTGCCACCGAGAGGAGTAGGGACCCTCGATCGCCTCAGCGTACGATCGAGGAGTCGGGATGTCTGGTGCATCTGGGTCTCCCTTAGGGGCAATCAGCGTGGACACGAGATGGGGCAAAGCAGCCGCAAAGCACTGGAACTCCTCCTGCCAGTCCTCAAGGACGTCCGTGCTAAGAGCACACTCACCCCCGACGGACGGAGGACAGACAGACTCAGACTCAGCAACTAGGCTGGCAGCGTATTCTAGACGTCAGCGAGCAGCGAAGTCGACAAGCTCACCAACTAGAGCAGACGCAGCAGCGGACTCAAAAGAAGGGTCAGTGACAACAGTAGCAAGAAGGCGCGTGACCGAAGGACTAGCAGCACGACGGGAGTCAGACTCCGGGTCAACAAGAGAAGGAAGAGAGGACCCTGGAGGAGACGGCAAAGGGAAACGCAGAGGAGCAGTGGACGGACGCAGTGCCATCTAGTGTGTGCCGGGGACTGCAGGAGGACGCGAACGCGCAGCAGGATGACTAGTGCGAGCAGCACGAACAGGCGACTCAGGAGGAGACGCAGGCCCACGACGCTCAGCAAGACCTCTAGTAGGACCAATGTAGGGAGAAGGAGCAGGTAGAGGGGAGGCGGGCTGTAACTGTGACTGCGACTGGACAGGCAGTGGACACTCTAAGGAAGGAGCCGGACTAGTAGAGGGCGGGAGACCAAGAACCTGCTCAAGGAGCGGAACGAAGTACGGCCTGAGCCGCTCAGCGCCTCCAGATTCAGCAAGGACGGGACCAGTACCCCTAGCAGCTGCACCAGCGCCAGCAGCACCTCCAGCTCCAACAGCGCCAACTCCAGTACAATCAGAAGCACCAGCGCTAGCAGCACCGCCAGTGCCAACACCCCCAGTAGCTCTAGCTCCAGCAGCACCAACTCCAGGAGGACCGTCAGGACCACCAGCCTCAGCAGCACCCCTAGACACACCAGCGCCAGGAGAAACACCAGCACTAAGACCCCCAGCAGCTCCAGCTCCAGCAGCACCAGCACCGCCAGCAACTCCAGCAGGACCAACTCCAGTAGTCCCAGCAGCACCCCCAATCTCAGCAGCACGTCGCCAGCGGCGGGCAAACCACTCGCGCAGCTCCTGTGGAGAGAGCGGGTCCCGCCTCGACGAAGCACCGCTGGCGGGCACACGAGCCGACCCAGCACCCCCAGGCTCCGCACCCCCACGCTCAGCACCCCAAGGCTCAGCACCCCCAGACTCAGCACCCACAGGCTCAGCACCGCCACTTTGAGCACCCCTAGACTCAGCACCCCAAGACCCGGCACCCGCAGACCCGGCACCCGCAGGCTCAGCACCTCTAGCAGCACCAGAGTAAACAGCTACCTCGACAGGCTCGACTGCGTCTACCAGGGACACACCTGAAGGGGACGGACCCTGAGGAGGGAGGGGGTCTACGTGGGTAGCACTTGGCGCAAGGAAGAGCGGCGGCAGGGGGAGAGGCGCAGTGTGGTAGGGGAAGAGACGGTAGTAAGGCACCGACTCGTCAAAGGTGACGTCATGGGAGGACAGAACACGGCGCGTGGTGGGGTGGTAAAACTGCCACCCAGGCGCGTCAGGGGGGAAGCCAATGAAGACGCAGGGAACAGCATGGGGGGACAGCTTGTCCGCAGACAAGTCGCGGACAAACGCCTGAGATCCCCAAACCCGAAACGCAGACGCATCACCAACCTTCCTCGTCCACCGCAAGGCGGGGGAGGTCTCTGGCAAGGAGACCCGGGGCTGAAGGTTGAGCTGATGCGCGGCGTACTGAACCGCAAACGGCCACCGAGAATGGGGGGCAGCCGCGTGCATCATGGACGTACGCGCGACGTCCATGACCATGCCAATGCGGCGCCCAGCAATCCCATTTTTCTGTGGAGGGGCCGGAAGCGTGAAGGTCTGGCGGATGCCCTGTGCCCGACAGAAGGCTCCCAGACGAGCAGAGGAAAACTCCCCGCCTCTGTTGGAGTGCAGACGCAGATCAAGAAAGTCTGAGCCGAAACTCTCTCTGAGCTGGAGACGAGCTGCGCGGATCCAGTCGATCAACACCTCAGTGACGTCACCCTTGCTGCGCAAGGGGAAGACTGTGGTGTAACGCGAGTAGTCGTCAACAACCAACAGAAAGTACCACTGACACGGGCTGGGCCCCACACGTCCATGTGTAGAGTCTGTTGCGGAGCCTCTGTCGGAGGAAAATCGGAGGAGTGAGGGGCGGCGCGCTGTCGCCCCTCGACGCAGGGGACGCAGGTAGGGCCAGGCCCTCGAGGAAGGGGAGGGAGAGATCGAGGAAGACCAAAGACAAGGACACGGGAGGCCATGCCTCGGAGACGAGGTAAGGAGGGGTGACCAAGGCGGTGGTGCCAAAGGAGAGTCTGGTGGGACTGTAGACGACACGAGCAGGGGGCAGACTCAAGACCAGACCTGGACGCCGCAGCAAACACCTGACTCGACGCAGCTACCTGAGCAGACTCAGCAGTAGGAGGAGACTCTGCAGTAAGGGTGTACAGGCTCGACCCTGGTCGACGGGTTAACGTGGCCAAGTGTCGGCCTGTCCGAGCACACGTGCAGTGGGTCACTCGCTGACTAGCAGGAGTGAACTGGTCAACCCCTCGATCCTGTAGGTCCGCTCCACTCACTAAGTTCGTAGAGAACGAGGGGAAGAGAGACCTGACAGGGTGCCTGAGGGGGCTGCAGGGCACGGAAGGATAGTGCAGGAGCTAGCGAGGACAGGACTCCCAGAGGGGTCTGCCAAGGAGACTGCAACCGGCCGACTGAGCGGCGTAAGAGTGGTGCGGTCTCGAAAGAAGGAGCGGGACGCACCCGAGTCCAGGGTGAAGGTGTGTAAGGCCTGAGCCGACGTAGTACCTGAGAGAGCAGACTCACCAGTACCTGGGGCGGCAGACGCACTGGCACGTGGGGCAGCAGACGCACTAGCACCTAGAGCAGCACCCACACCAGCACCTAGCGCAGCAGCCTCAACGCCCGGGTCAGGCGGTACACACAGGTAACATGCACCCTCAACACTATCAGCAACATCATACATGGTAGCAAGAATAGCACCAAATTCAAGATCAAAGATAGCAACCCCGGCCTTAGCCAGATCTCCCCAGCGAGGGATCTCTGACGCCTCAGGGAACTGGCGACGCAACGCGTCCGTCAGGCAACCAAAGCAGCATTGGGTGGAGTGCGGACCTCCGCACTGCTCACCAGTGCGGTCGCCTGTATGGAGAATGTAAGAGCAAGGACCAAAGCCCCTACCACGCTGGCGTGCAGTGTACCACTCACGAAGCTGCTGAGGGGACACGGTCACACCACTCCGATGCTGCTGCTGGCGCTGACCACCACCGGCGCCACTCCTCGGCGCAGAGTCGCAACTCGCTCCACCACCGCTCCCTTCGCCGCCGCCGCCTCTGCCGCCTCCGCCGCCTCCTCCACCTCTGCCTCCTCCACTACAATGAGAGTACGACGGCTTATGCCAGCTATGCTTGCTTGCCTCTACTTTGTCATGCTATTTCTAGCATAGGATAATCATATGCATGCATGAATTGCTTGATTTCCTAGGCTAGGTGCTTTCCTATATTTTATTATACTTATAGCACCGAGCTAGGTTTGTCAGAATCCCAACCACTAGACCATTGGGATAAAAGGGCTTGTTTGTGTAGCGGGTAAGTGCGCCCATAACCCCCCAGGCCAACATGCCTGTAACCCTTCCCTAGGATCAATCGGGGATCACCAGTGGACCTCTGACACCCCCCCGCACTGGGATGCCCGAAGTGCATACACCGGGATTCGAACCCGAGACCTTTGCTCTGATACCATGTCAGAATCCCAACCACTAGACCATTGGGATAAAAGGGCTTGTTTGTGTAGCGGGTAAGTGCGCCCATAACCCCCCAGGCCAACATGCCTGTAACCCTTCCCTAGGATCAATCGGGGATCACCAGTGGACCTCTGACAAGGTTGCGTGCACCGAATTCTGGCTTTTCGGTTGCCACCGAATCGCCTTCTACCGAATTCGGTAAGGATCTGTTCGGGACGCTTCGCGACCCGCGGAACCTTCGCGTAACACCTGGTTACGGGGCCTTGTGTCGAGCCTATATATAGCCTCGTGTTGTACCCAGGTGGACATTCAATTCAATTCAATTCGACTCAATTCTCATTCTCTTTTCTGAACTCGATCCTAGATCCTCACACTTGGTAATCAGAGCGGGTTTACACGCGAGGTCTTCAACCGCTTAGTTCCGGCCTTTAAAAACCGCGGGGGCGACGACGAAAGCGCCGATACGGGTATGTAAAACCAGTTCCGCGCAATTTTTCTAAGTCCCCCTCGATCCGGTTTTCGAACACACCTCAGATTTACTGGTGGAAAGGTTGGAGTTTTGACCCTTCGATCGAGTTTCATCTTAACGGCCCAGAGAATTTCGCCCAAAAAAGTTGGAATTTGGAACGTCGGATCGATTTTCTCCTCAACGGCCAAGATTGGACGCGAATTTCGCCCAAGGGAGATTTACGCAACCTATAGAATTCGCGCTCGTCGATTCTACATTCAATTTGACTTGCAGTATGTCGACCAGCACCTAGAATTCGATTTTTTTCGTCGCGCATCTTCCTGTAAATCACCAAATGGAGGGCCAAGGCGACAACTACGCGACTACGAGCGACATCGCGAGCCTCCGCACCGACATGGAGCAGACGCAGGCGACGCTTCGTCGACTCGAGGCTTTTCTGACAAGCCAACCAGGGTTCGCCACCGCAGCAGCAGCGACCACAGCGACTGCAGCACCGACAACTCCAGCAGTAGTGGCGACACCGACATTTCATGGACCAATGGCACCACTATCGCCGAACCTCGAAGCAGCACGACCGAGGCTCCCGGAGGCGTTCGATCCAAGCGCGAAGGGATCCGACGTCCGGCGATTCGTGGCCACCCTCGAAATTTACTTCGAGGCCATTGGCTGTTCGACCCCGCAACACGACGCAGCAAGGATTCGGCTCGCAGCGACACTCTTACGTGGACCGGCTCTCGAATGGATTTACTACACCGACGTAGCCCGCGGGGAGAAAACGTGGCAGCAGTTTCAGGCAGATTTAATCGAGCGTTTCGAACCAATTAATACAACCTACATGGCGCGGCAGCAGATACACCGACATAAGCAATACAGTAGTGTAACACAGTACACGCAGCAGATGGAGTTACTGTTCAACCGCATCACCGACCTGACCGAAGGCGAAAAAATCCAGGCGTACACCGAAGGATTAAAAATGGAGATTCGGCGGCAGGTGATTGCGGCGAATTACAACAGCTACAGAGACATCGTGCGTGCTGCCGAGCGATACGACGCGCTAACTCGAAGTCAACCCGAAACACGACGCCTCACGCCAAACTGTACATTCGGCACGGAGCGATCGGCACCCCCCACGTTCACCGAACCGATGGATATCGACAAATACGACGCGAAGCAGCAGCCGACAAAATGCGAATTTTGCGGCGCAGCAGGACATCAGTTTTTGTCGTGCTACAAAATGAAGAAAGCACGTGCGGCACTCCGGGACGGAAACAGTGGAGCACCCCCGAAGTAAAAAAACGGGAATCGCCAGTAGCCGCGGATCGACCTGGCGATCGCGTAAAGATCCGAAAAGCAGGAAAAGGCGACGACGTGGCGACTTCGGAGCAGGTGAAAAAAGGAGAAAATGATGGCGCGAATTTAAAACGTCACGACCGGCCGACATCAAGGGAAATCTCCGAGGCGAATGGAGGCTCCGCGAAAAAAGACTCTGCACCGACCGAGAAACTCCAGCCGAACACCCACGAAACTAAGAATTCGTTAAAAGTATCCTATAAAGATGCTCTAACGAAGAATATTGCTTCTCGTGGTTTACAAGCCTTCAAAAAATTAAGGGGAGGTCTAGAGGCCAAGAAAAAGCCTTTAGAAATTATTCAGGTACCTAAGAAGTTGGGCAAAATACTACGGAGCGTAGAGAAGGGTCGTGCGGTCCGTGGAATTAATATTCTCTCCCCGTAGCACAGTGTTAAGGCTCCCCGTCGCCCACAGGTGAAGCCTACATAGCTGCCAAGGCTTAGAGGAGACATCCAGGCTCACGAAAAATTATACAAGCCTCGGAAAAATCCTCCTACCCCCCAGGTGAAGTTGGAAAGCGCCGAGTCAGGTATAGGAAAAAGGGAAGGTATTAAGTTTGATGTACCCTATGATCCTATTAACGAGACCATCTTTGGCTACTCAGCGCAGCAGAAACCACTACTCTTTGAGGTGTTATGCAATGGGCGACGCTTTCAGGCACTGGTGGACAGCAGTGCATCTCACTCGGTGTGTGACCGCGGAGCATTGGAGAAAATTGGAGAGAAGGCGGAAGAGACCCAGTTTTCAGCAACCATGGTGGACGGTACGAAGCTTCCTATCCACGGCGAAGCATCACTGCAACTGCATATAGGTGCGTTGAGGTGGAAGCCGAAGCTACCAGTCACCAACATCAAAGGATTAGATTTTATCTTGGGACGAGATTTCCTGAAGCAGTTCAACCTCGAGATCGATTGGGTCAACAGCAAGGTGTGCATCTACAATAACGGGAAACGAGTGGAGCTGCGAAGCTGGACAGATACAGGGGACATACCTGAAACGACACTGGCACGGTTCGAACAGACGGTGAACAAGAGTAACACGGGTTACCTAGCACTGGTTATGGCAGCAGCAGAGGAGGAGAAGCCGAGTTCCGAGCTACCTGCAGCAGTGAAAGAGGTCTTGGAGCAGTACAAGGATATAATGCCCGACGACCTACCTGCGGGCGTACCTCCAGCACGCACCCACGAGCACGAGATCGTGGAGGAACCAGGTGCGAAACCCGTCTCACGTGCACCATACCGACTGAGTCCGTCTGAACTGATAGAAATGAAAAAACAGATAGAGTATCTACTGGACAGACAAGTGATCCGCCCATCCACCTCTCCCTACGGCGCACCAGTTCTCTTCACTCCAAAACCAGACGGCAGTCTACGGATGTGCATCGACTACCGCGCACTGAACAAACAGACAGTCAAAAACAAATATCCCATACCGCGCATAGACGACCTACTCGATCAACTGCGTAGAGCAACAGTATTTTCGAAGCTGGACCTACGATCGGGCTACTGGCAGATCAAGATGGCAGACAACTGCGTCCACAAGACAGCGTTCCGTACCAGATACGGCTCCTACGAATACTTGGTGATGCCGTTCGGACTCTGCAACGCACCAGCAACGTTTCAGGCGGAGATGAATCACATCTTACGACCCTTGCTAGACGAGTGCGTGGTGGTGTACCTGGACGACATTCTCATCTACTCCAAGAACATGAAGGAGCACGTGGAGCATCTGCGGAAGGTGTTCGAGATCCTGCGGAAAAACAAGTTCTACGTGAAGCTGTCAAAGAGCGACTTCGCCCTGAAGAAGGTGCAAATTCTCGGGCACATGGTGAGTGCCGAGGGCGTACACGTGGACCCACGGAAGATCGAAGCCGTCAAGAAGTGGAAAGTATCTAAGAACGTGAAGGAGTTACAGCAGTTCCTAGGCTTCGCCAACTACTACAACAAGTTCGTGCCGCAGTACGCTAAGATAGCAGCGCCACTAACCGACCTACTGAAAATGGATACGCCCTACAAATGGGATACGTCGCGGCCCCGCCGCCTCACCTACGCGGCCCCGCCGCCCTCACCTACGCGGCCCCGCCGCCCTCACCTTCGCGGCCTCGCCGCCCGTGCCTACGCGGCCCCGCCGCCCTCACCTTCGTGGCCTCGCCGCTCGTGCCTACGCGCCCCCTCCGCCTTGTCCTACGCGGCCCCGCCGCCCTCACGTCACGGCCCCACCGCCCACACCTTCGCGGCCCCGCCGGTCTCCCCTCCTGCCGAGCCGCCCGAGCAGCCGCCCGCCACGCCGCCGGGTACTGGAGCAGCTGAGCCGCCCAGCAGCAGCCGCCGAGCCGCCGGGCCGTCGAGCAGCAGTCCAGCCGAGCCGCCCAGCAGCAGCCGCCGAGCCGCCGGGCCGCCGAGCCGCAGTACAGCCGAGCCGCCCAGCAGCAGCCGCCGAGCCAACGGACCGCCGAGCCGCCCCGCAGCCGAGCCGCACTACTGCCGAGCCGCCCGACCTGCCGTGTCTAGTGAGCACAGCCCCACTGCTACTGCGTGCCCTTCCCCCACTGCTTGCACTGCTAGTCTGTCGTCATGGCTACCCCTAGTGTCCTTGCTTTTGACGCTGAGGGTCGAGCCATTGACTTTGAGGTCTGGGTCGACAACCTGCAGCTGTTTTTACAATGCGATAGGGCGGACGGTCTTTCTCTCTTTGACCTCACCTCTGGCGCCTCCCCTGCTCCTGCTGCTGATGCTGACCCCACTGTTTGCTCTCAGTGGGCCACCCGCGATGCTGCTGCACGTCTTGCTGTGCGTCGCCACCTGCCTACCACTGAGCGCGCGCACTTATGTCAGTACAAGAGTGCTCAGACACTGTACGACGCTGTAGTTGCGCGCTACTCTTCCCCTGCCACTGCTGCACTGAGCCGCCTCATGCTACCGTACCTCTTTCCTGACCTTGCTGCCTTTCCTACAGTCGCTGACCTCATCACGCACCTCCGCACGTCTGACACTCGCTACCGCGCCGCACTTCCTGCTAAATTCTGCGCCAGGAACCCCCCCCCCCCCCCCATGTACATCGCTCTCTATTACATAGTCACTCGCCTCCCTGACTCCCTTCGCGTAGTCAGGGACGACTTCCTCTCAGTCTGTCCCACCACCCTCACTGTCGACCTCCTCGAGAAGGCCCTCCTAGCGGCGAAGAAGAGCATAGTCGCTGTAGGAGCCTCTCGTGGTGACCCGCGCACCCCCATCTTTGAGGGGTGTTCTCCTTCCCCCCTGTTGCCCTCTGTTGCCTCTACTGCTGCTGCCGACCTGTTTGGTCTTGAGTCGGTCGGCGCGGCGTCTGCCCCTAGCGGAAGACGCCGCTCTGGCAAGGGCAAGGGGAGCAAGGGCGTGGGTGGAGCTGGCGGGGGTGGTGGAGTTGGCGGTGGCGGTGGCGGAGGGAGTGGGGGTGGCGGTGGGAGTGGTGGTGGGGGTGGTGGTGGTGGTGGCGGCAGCGGAGGCGGCGGCGGTGGCGGCGGCGGCGGTGGGAGCGGAGGCGGCGGTGGTGGCGGAGGTGGAGGCGGCGGTGGTGGAGGAGGTGGAGCCGGTCGGGGTAGTGCCCCGCAGCGGAGCGGCTCTGGTGGTGGTCAGCGCCAGCAGCAGCAGCAGCAGCAGCAGCGTTCTGGGGACATCCCCCCGCCTCAGCAGCTCCGTGACTGGTACACGCAGCGTCAGCGTGGTGGGGGTCTTGGCCCGTGCACCTACGTTCTTCGTTCCGGCGACCGCGCGGGTGAGCAGTGTGGGGGTGCCCACTCCACTCAGCGTTGCTTTGGCCGCCTGACGGACGCTTGGCGTCAACAGTTCCCCGAGGCTAATGAGATTCCCCACTGGGGAGAGTTGTCTAGGGCTGGAGTAGCGATCTTTGATCTTGACTTTGATGCTATCCTTGATGCCATGTATGCTGTGACTATTAGTGATGAGGGTGACTGTTACCGGTGTTTCCCGCCCGACTCGGGCATTGGTACTGCTGCGCTAGGTGCTTGTGAGGCTACTGCTCTAGGTGCCAGTGCGTCCGCACCCTCAGGTACTGGTGAGGCTGCGCTCTTAGGTACTGCGTCGGCTTCGGCCTCCCTCACCTTCACACTAGACTCAGGGGCTTCTCGCTCCTTCTTTCGAGACCGCACCACACTCACGCCGCTTGGTCGGCCGGTTGCAGTCTCCCTGGCTGACCCTTCTGGGGGCCCTGTCCTCTCTCACTTCTCCACTGTCCTCCCGTGTCGGGCTGCCCCCTTGGGCACCCTGTCTGGTTTGTACCTCCCCTCGTTCTTGACGAACTTGGTGAGTGGTGCTGACGTGCAGGATACGGGGGTTCACCAGTTCACTCTTGCGAGTCAGCGGGTGACCCACTGCACGGACGCTCGGACAGGCCGATACCTGGCCACGTTTACACGTCGGCCGGGGTCGAGCCTGTACACACTGACCACTGCGTCTCCTCCAGTCACTGCGTCTGGTCAGGTAGCTGCGTCGGGTCAGGTGTTTGCTGCCGCGTCCAGGTCTGGTCCTGAGTCTGCCCCCTGCTCGTGTCGCCTCCTGTCTCACGAGACTCTCCTGTGGCACCACCGTCTTGGCCACCCCTCCTTGCCTCGTCTTCGGGGCATGGCTTCCCGTGTCCTTGTCTCTGGTCTCCCCCGGTCTCTCCCTCCCCTTCCTTCGGGGCCAGGACCTTCCTGTGTCCCCTGTGTCGAGGGGCGGCTTGTTGTGCCAAAGTACTACAGTGGCACGGTCATCGTACTCCCATTTAACCTACAAGCCTGCTCAGCTTCTGGAATTTTGTGGGTTGGTGCTTGAACATGTGTTCTTCATACCCTCAAAGTTTCAGAATCATTGAAGCAGTTTACAAGGCATGGCAACATTTTTAGTTTCAAGACGTTTGGCATCCCGGAAGTGTGTGTTACTCTTTTTTGGTAACACCCGAGTTCACCATTTCGGCTGCTTACTCATCTACCGAGCTCGGATTGGTCTGAAAATTAGTGTGGCAGTCCTTTGCCATGTTGTGCAGGAGTTCACCGAGTTTCAGGACAACCCAGCATCGGAGCAGCACGTGACAGCTGTCGAAAGTTACTGTTCCGTAGTCATGGTGCACTGTTGGCAGCATTTCCCTTGCCACCCTTTCATTGTTGTCATGCCAATGGTGCAGGGACAGAGAATGAGACAAGAAGTACAGGCTGTCAAGTGGGACTCTACCACCCTCCTTTTGTGAAGTGTGGTCTTCCTGGAAGCAGCTTGCAAGAGGGTGCAAGTGGGAAGACAAGCTGACTCATGGTTGGCTTGATTCACTATTGGTAGCCTTGAGTACAGCTCTGAACATCCAAGTGTGGTTGGCTTTGCTGACCTAGCTAGGACGTTTCCCATCCTTCTCTAGCCTTTCTCCCCTAGGACTCAACCTTCTCTGAGTTCCCAGGATGTTCCCAACCCCTTAAGAGTCCCCTAGGCAATGTTGTACTTAACCTCTTCCTTGCATCAATGAAACTACTCGTTTTTTCAGCCGAGCTTACGTTTTTGTTCACTGCGTAGCGCATACACCTCTGATGAAAGCAACCCATATACCGTTGGAAAGCAGATACCTGAAGCTAACGTCTGTCTAAGTTTCAGTCTCGTTTGATATCGGAGCTGATCGTGACGACGTTTTGAACAGAGGCGGTTTGAAGTCGTCAGATTCTGCTTAGGTGGTTTCAAGGGCATCTACGACCCCTAAGTGGACTCTAGACTATAACAAGTGGTATCAGAGCGGTTCTTCTCTGTTCCTGGGTCAATATGGAGGCTGAAGGTTCTGTTCCAGCTGGTCCTAGTGGCAGTGGTGGCGTGAGAGGCGCTGGGGAAGTAGGAAGAGGCGTTGTAGGCGGATCTGCACCAATAGCATCCGTTTCAACACCAACCAAGGATGATGTGAAGGCATTCAACCTAGAGAAGTTCTCTGGGGAGGATTGGGCATCATGGAGCTTCAGGATGGAGCTCCTATTTAACCATTATGGGCTGCTTGAAGTGATGGATGGAGAATTGAAGAGGCCTGCGAGCGAAGGAGCGATCAAGGAATGGGATCGCCGATCCAAGGATGGATTCTTCCTTCTCTCTCAATGCCTCTCATCCAACCAGCTGCACCACATCAAGCATCTCATCAAGGATATCCAGTGTGGTCCCAAGGCATGGAAAATATTGAAGGATGTCCATGCCCCCAGCAGCGAAGCGATGGTGGTGGTGCTCGAACGACAACTCCATGCGGTGAAGATCAACGAGGGTGATGCCATGCAAGGAGCGTTCGATCAACTCCAGGACCTCTATGTGAAGCTCTCTGCTGCTGGTGTGGACTACCCTGAAAAGATCAAGTGCTACAAGGCTCTCTCCCTGCTGCCGGAGTCGTGGGGCCCCTTGGTGGTCAACCTCAATGGCATGAAGGACTCATGGTCCCTTGAGTGGATTCGTGCTCAAGTCCTTCAAGAGGAGTTTCGGAGGAAGGAGCTGACTGCCGCTGCCGGTGAAGGTGGAGGCTCTGCCTATGGCATGAAAGGCCTCAAGGGACGTGTCAGCAAGAAAGGCAAGGCCAAGGAAGGCTCTGGAGGGGAGCAGTATTCAGGAGGGAAACGTAGCAACAAGGGAGGCAAGCGGTGTGGCGGCAAGTGTTGGTATTGCCATGTGGAAGGTCACCCATGGTTTATGTGTCGCAAGCTACCTGATGGTTGGAGGCCTGGTCAGCCATCAATTGAAGGCTCTAAGGGTGTTCATGGAGCTATGGGAGAAGGCATGGGCAGTGAGGAGGGCGATGGAGGTGCCGGCGGACATGGCGGCATGTTCTACCATGTAGGAGAGGCATGCTCCGAGGATATGGTTGTACCGGCCAGCAAGGTTTCTCTTCACCGTTCCTCCCATTGGGTCATCGACTCGGGAGCCTTCATGACCATGACCAACCGAGAGGATCTTCTGGATGAAGTCAGGCCATCAAAGGCAGCCACCGTTGTTTCAGCCACCGGCCAAGTTGTACCCGTGCGTGGCGAGGGGAGAGCCATGTTTATGGGTGCGGATGGGAGGCTTGTGGGGCTGAAGCGTGTTCTCCTTGTCCCTGGACTATGTGCCAACCTTCTCTCTACCAAGGCATTGAGTGAGGCAGGGATGAAGATGGAGATGATGGGCACAAAGGTGTTCAAGGCAACTCTGGATGGGCGCGTGTTGTGGGACCTCCGAGGCGGCAAGGACATGCACCGGTCCATGTGGGAGATACCGGTGCTGCCATGGAAGGAGGCGGCTGCGCGCTTGGCTGCTGAAGCTGTAAGAGAAGGGCATGCAAGCCACGTAACCAGTGGAGGAGGTGGTGATGGCAGTGATGGTGGGCTGCTTGTGCATGGGGGGGGTGCACTACCAAGTGTAACTCCTAGTACGGGTGAGACGGATTGGCTCACCGCACACCGTCGCTTTGGCCACGTGGCGCTACCTCAGTTACAGCAGCTGTTTAAGGAGGAAAGAGTCAAGGGGTTGAGGATAAAGGGGGAGCCCAAGGAGGTGGGCTCTTGTGAGACTTGCTTGACCAGCAAGTTCTCACGATTTCCCTTCCATTCGATGGTGGGGCAGTCAAGTGACCCGGTGGAGCTCGTGCATGTGGATCTTGTGGGGCCCATGAAGGTGAAGGGAGATGGTGGAGCCCTGTATTCGATGACTATGGTGGATGATTACACAAGGCTCACTTGGTCTTTTCCACTTGCAAAGAAGAGTGATGCTGCAAGGGTCATCATTGAAGAGTGGCTGCCCATGGTGGAGCGAGAGAGCGGCAAGCGGGTGAAGGCGATTCGTAGCGACCGTGGTGGGGAGTTTTTGAGAGCGGAGTTCCGGAGCTGGTTGAAGCGGCATGGCATCAAGCAGCAGCTCACCACGGCCTACACCCCTCAGTCCAACGGCGTGGCAGAGAGAGCGAACCGGACCATCATAGAGGGCGGGAGAACGATTTTGGTGGACTCGGGTCTACCCTTGCGGTTCTGGCCCCTCGCTATTCGTCATGCTACCGTCATCAAGAACCGGGTGTTGACTCATGTGGGAGGTCAGCATTGGGTCCCTATGGAGAAGTGGAGTGGCAAGAAGCCCCTGGTTGACATGCTTCGTGTCTTCGGGTGCATGGGGCTCGTGCATGTCCCTAAGGAGAAGCGTGACAAGCTTCAAGCGGCGGCGGTGTGGGCTGTTCATTTGGGTCTTGCACGGGGGAGCAAGGGCTGGCTCATGTGGGACCCAATATCCAACACAGTCTTCACCACCAGAGATGCCAAGTTCATGGAGGGGCTCATGTTCAAGGAGTGGTCGGAGCGGGGGAGGAGCAAGGCCACTATTCCTCTTGGAATAGAGGTGGGAACGAACAACCCACTTCTCATTCCCATCGAGTTCTCCTCATCTTCAGAGTTGACAGAGGTGTCACATGACTTGGGAGGTGCTGAAGGGGAGGCAGCAGATGTGGAAGACGTAATGCAGCAAGGGGAGGCCCCTATAGCTGAGAGAGGTGATACCGAGGAGGAGGTGCAGCAGCCTACACCATCCCCTAAGCTTCCACCAAGGCGCACAACCCAAGGGAGGCGTGATGCTGTCCGTGGTGGAGCCAAGGAAGGAGCAGCCAAGGAGAGGCCCAAGAGAGCTGCCCACCCAAGGAATTTCCTCAAGTATGAAAGGCTTGGGGTTCCCAAGGCATTGCTGGTCCAAGAGGAGGAATATGAGGAGGAGAAGGGAGCCGATGGGGAGATGGAGCAGATATGTTGCTTTGGCATCAACTTACCTCATGAGCCGGCGTCAATGGAGGAAGCTCTCGCTGGAGATGATCGAGAGGCGTGGCTGGCTTCAAGGGAGGATGAGTTCCAGAGCCACATGGAGAATGAAACGTGGACTCTTACCAATTTGCCCCCAGGAAGGAAGGCGTTGGACTGCACGTGGGTGTTACGTGTGAAGACCGATGCGGAGGGGAGGTTGGAGAGGCGAAAGACAAGGCTTGTGATCAAAGGCTTTCAACAGAGGGAGGGGATTGACTTTCAAGAGGTTTTTGCTCCTGTTGCCAAGGCTCCTACGCTCCGGTTGTTGCTAGCAGCCGCTGCCGTTTGTGGCTGGAAGGTGGAGCAAATGGATGTGAAGACGGCGTTCCTCTATGGCGTGGTAGATGAGGAGATCTACATGAAGCAGCCAGAGGGGTATGATGATGGGAGCGGACGTGTTTGCAGGCTCAACAAGGCCATCTATGGCCTCAAACAAGCTCCAAGGTGCTGGTATGCAAGGCTGGTGGAGGTGTTGGAGGCTCTTGGCTTCAAAGTTAGCGGGTGCGACGAGAGTCTCTTCATGACCGAGGGGGAGGAGGAGAAGGTATTTCTCCTTGTCTATGTCGATGACATCCTCCTCTTCTCTCCATTCCTAGAGAGGATCAAGGAGGTGCAAGGGAAGCTGAAAGAGACCTTTCAATGCAAGGCCCTTGGACCAGTGGGGTATTACCTTGGTCTTCACGTGGAGCGGGACGAGGTGAAGGGATGGTTGAGGCTTCACCAACACAAGTACCTTGCAGCCATGGGGGAGAAGTATGGGCTGGAGGAAGGGAGGAGTGTGAAGACTCCTTTACCCTGAGGGTTTCAGCTGCACCTTGATGAAGAGGAGGGTGAGGTGTTGGAGTACGAGTTGCAGCGTCGGTTCCAATCAATGGTGGGGAGCTTGATGTATGCTTCGGTCAACACTCGTCCCGACATTGCGTTTTCAGTTTCACAGCTCGCTCGTGTGGTGTCTAGGCCCCTTCAAGAGCACCTGGATGCAGCAGAGAGGCTGGTGAGGTACTGCATGGCAACCTCAAGGGTGGGGCTGCAATATTCAGTGCATGGGCAGCTGAAGCAAAAGGGAGTGGAGGAGGTGAGCACAAAGATTGGTGCACCTGCAAGGCGTGGGCACTTGTACCTCTCGTGCTTCACCGATGCTACCTGGGCAAGTGACATCAGTGATGCTTCATCCCATGGTGGCTATATATGCTGTGTTGGAGGGAGTCCAGTGAGCTGGAAGTCTAAGAAGCAAGGAGAGATAGCTCACTCATCAACGGAGAGCGAGTACATGGCGTTGTTTCATGGAGTGAAGGAGGTGGTTTGGATGAGGAGGTTGCTTGAGGAGTTGGGGCAGGAGCAAGAGGGTCCTACACCTGTGTTTTGTGACAGCCAAGGAGCAATTGCAATGGCGCGTAATGCTGTGCTCCATGGGCTGAACAAGCACATGCATATCAAGTGGCATTGGGTGAGGAAGGAGGTGAAGAAGGGCACCATCTCCTTGCACTACATCAACACTACCAAGCAACCTGCGGATTTCTTGACTAAGCGGCTTGCAGAGCATCAGCATTGGAGCTGTGCCACCTTGTGTGGCATGTCCTTCAACTAAGGGAGGCAGCTTCAGGGAGCAGCTAAGGGAGGAATGAGAGCACGATGAGGGGGAGTTTGTTGTGCCAAAGTACTACAGTGGCACGGTCATCGTACTCCCATTCAACCTACAAGCCTGCTCAGCTTCTGGAATTTTGTAGGTTGGTGCTTGAACATGTGTTCTTCATACCCTCAAAGTTTCAGAATCATTGAAGCAGTTTACAAGGCATGGCAACATTTTTAGTTTCAAGACTTTTGGCATCCCGGAAGTGTGTGTTACTCTTTTTTGGTAACACCCGAGTTCACCATTTCGGCTGCTTACTCATCTACCGAGCTCTGATTGGTCTGAAAATTAGTGTGGCAGTCCTTTGCCATGTTGTGCAGGAGTTCACCGAGTTTCAGGACAACCCAGCATCGGAGCAGCACGTGACAGCTGTCGAAAGTTACTGTTCCGTAGTCATGGTGCACTGTTGGCAGCATTTCCCTTGCCACCCTTTCATTGTTGTCATGCCAATGGTGCAGGGACAGAGAATGAGACAAGAAGTACAGGTGGTCAAGTGGGACTCTACCACCCTCCTTTTGAGAAGTGTGGTCTTCCTGGAAGCAGCTTGCAAGAGGGTGCAAGTGGGAAGACAAGCTGACTCATGGTTGGCTTGATTCACTATTGGTAGCCTTGAGTACAGCTCTGAACATCCAAGTGTGGTTGGCTTTGCTGACCTAGCTAGGACGTTTCCCATCCTTCTCTAGCCTTTCTCCCCTAGGAATCAACCTTCCCTGAGTTCCCAGGATGTTCCCAACCCCTTAAGAGTCCCCTAGGCAATGTTGTACTTAACCTCTTCCTTGCATCAATGAAACTACTCGTTTTTTCAGCCGAGCTTACGTTTTTGTTCACTGCGTAGCGCATACACCTCTGATGAAAGCAACCCATATACCGTTGGAAAGCAAATACCTGAACCTAACGTCTATCCAAGTTTCAGCCTCGTTTGATATCGGAGCTGATCGTGACGACGTTTTGAACAGAGGCGGTTTGAAGTCGTCAGATTCTGCTTAGGTGGTTTCAAGGGCATCTACGACCCCTAAGTGGACTCTAGACTATAACACGGCTCAGGGCTGCCCCTCACTCCTCCCAGTTTCCCCCGAAAGAGGCTCCTCTGCAGACGCTTCACATGGACGTGTGGGGCCCAGCCCGCGTCCGTGGACAGGGTCACGAGCGCTACTTCCTGTTGGTGGTTGACGACTACTCGCGTTACACCACAGTCCTTCCCTTGCGCAGCAAGGGTGATGTCACTGAGGTGTTGACCGACTGGATCCGCGCAGCTCATCTCCAGCTCAGGAGGAGCTTTGGCTCGGACTTTCCTGTCCTGCGTCTGCACACTGACCGAGGTGGAGAGTTCTCCTCTGGCCTTCTGCGAGCCTACTGTCGTTCACGAGGCATCCGCCAGACCTTTACGCTTCCGGACTCTCCAAAGCAAAATGGGATTGCTGAGCGCCGCATTGGCATGGTCATGGACGTCGCTCGTACGTCCATGATGCATGCGGCTGCCCTCCATTTTCTGTGGCCGTTTGCGGTTCGGTACGCGGCGCATCAGATCAACCTTCACCCCAGGGTCTCCCGGCCGGAGACCTCCCCAGCTCTGCTGTGGACGGGGAAGGTCGGCGATGCGTCTGTGTTTCGTGTCTGTGGATCTCGTGCGTTTGTCCGCGACTTGTCTGCGGACAAGCTGTCCCCTCGTGCTGCTCCCTGTGTCTTCCTAGGCTTCCCCCCTGACGCCCCAGGGTGGCAGTTCTACCACCCCTCGTCTCGTCGTATTCTGTCCTCCTAGGACGTCACGTTCGACGAGTCTGTCCCCTTCTACCGCCTCTTCCCCTACCGCACTCCTTCCCTCCCCCCGCCTGCGCTCTTCTTTGTGCCAGGTCCCCCCCCGGTAGACCCCCTCCCCCCTCATGGTCCTGCCCCTTCAGGTGTGTCCCAGGTAGACGCAGTCGAGCCGGTCGAGGTTGCTGGTGACTCTGGTACTGCTGCGGGTGCTGAGCCTGGGGGTGCTGACTCTGGGGGTGCTGCGCGTGTGGGCGCTGAGTCTGGGGGTGCTGAGCCTGGGGGTACTGCGACTGGGGGTGCTGAGCGTGGGGGTGCTGAGCCTGGGGGTGCTGCGACTGGGGGTACTGAGCCTTGGGGTGCTGAGCCTGGGAGTGCTGAGTTAGGGGGTGCTGAGCCTGGGGGTGCTGCGACGGGGGGTGCTGAGCCTGGGGGTGCTACGTCAGGAGCTGCTGAGCCAGGGGGTGCTATGAGCGAAGTGAGTACAAATAGGAAACCCTAATTGGGTTGTACCCCCTATGGGATACCCCACTATAGCCTACAGAAATGAGTAAGCTATAATGTTCTGACACACCCCCATAGGCAAAGTGGGGGAGAACAAGGGGTCACAAGACCAGTCAAGCAAAGCAAAGCAAAGCTCAGGGTGGATCACAAAGTCACCACACATTCCGAGCACAAGTTCAAGGGCCACAAGGCCAGTTCACATGCAAGATCATATATAGAGATATACAAGAGTCAAATAAGCAAGAGCAAGAGTATATATAGGTAAAGGTACAAGCAAGGTCAAGAAGTGAGCAAGTGAGGCAAGACAAGCACAAGACCCAGCTGCGTGCTGCAACGCTGATGATCACAAGGCGAAAGTGCCTTGGTGAAAACATCAGCAGTGTTGGCCTCAGAGGCCACGTACGCAAGTCGCAACTGTCCACGCTGCTGTAGCTCACGAGCAAGAAAGTAGCGGAGAGCAATGTGCTTTGTCATGTGCTCCAGTTGCTGCTCTCGACACAAGGCCAGCATGGCCTTGTTGTCTACGTACAGGACTGGAGGAGAACTAGGCGGCTCTCCAAGGTCGATCAGCAGGTAGGTGTGCCAGCGAAGCTCCTGAGCAGCCATAGCCCCGGCGTAGATCTCGGGCTCACAACTGGAGCCGAGAACAGAAGACGAGCGGGTAGCCCGCCACGAAACAGAGCCGGAACCAAGGCTGAAGGTGTAACCCTGTGACGACCGCTGAGTAGCCTGGTCGTCAGCCCAAGAAGTGTCCGCGTGCCTAGTGAGGACCACTGGACTGCGCCCTCCAAGCACTAGCCCCATGCCCGACGTACTGCACAAGTAGCGCAACACCCTCTTTGCTGCAGCCATGTGCTCTGGTCGGTGTCTCCCAGGAGCAACATAGCATGCGAGAATGCTAAGAGGGTATGCAAGGTCAGGTCGTGTGCAGGTCATCAGGTACATGAGACAGCCAACAAGCTCTGCATACGGACCACTCGACTCTATGGACTCATTCGAAGGCAGAGCTGAGAGCGAGTGGCGAGTAGGCAGAGGAGTGGCCTGAGGCGAGGAGTACGTGAAGCCGAAGCGCTGAAGGACCTGCTGCACCATGTGTGACTGAGTCAGGGTAATGGTGCGGCGTGCTCTGTCCCGGGTGATCTGCAAGCCAAGGTAGCTGCGCAGTTCACCCAGGTCAGTGCACCTGTGTCTCTTCTGCAGCTCGGACTTCACGTAGGCGAGTCCAGCAGTGTCAGCTGTGGCAAAGACCAAGTCGTCCACGTACACGAGGATGTAGAACGGCGGCAGAGAGGTGTCGGTGCGCAGAAACAGCGACGGGTCGGCAGTAGAAGGAGCAAACCCAAGTGCCGCCAGCGTAGTCCTCAGTGTGTCGTGCCACTCACGTGGCGCCTGGCGGAGACCGTAGACTGGACGCCGGAGACTCCACTGGGTACCAGGAGGGAAAGACCCAGTGAAGCCAGGTGGGCGACGCAGCCAGATCTCCTCGTGCAGGCTGCCCTGCAAGAAAGCGGTGCTGAAGTCGAGAGAGTGCAGCTCGTAGTCACGCTGAGCAGCAACGTGCAGCAGTACCCGAAGAGTGGTCATCTTTGGGGTGGGGGAGAAGGTCCGAAAGTAGTCAACTCCCTGCCGCCGACTGAAGCCACGAGCCACGTAACGCGCCTTGAAGACAGGCGGAGAACCCGGCGGCCGCTTCACCCTGAAAATCCACATGCCACTGACGATGTTCGCCCCAGGAGGGGGAACAGCGTCAACGTAGGTGCCTGTGGACTTCCAGGAAGCCATCTCTGCATCCATAGCTGCCTGCCAGTGAGAGGAGTAGGGACCCTCTATCGCCTCCGCATAAGAGCGCGGAGTCGGGATGTCTAGTGCATCCGGGTCTCCCTCAGGGACTAGCAGTACAGACGCGAGATGAGGTGAAACGGCGGCCATGCACTGGAACTCCTCCTGCCTGTCCTCAAGGACGTGCGTGCATAGGGCACACTCACCCCCGACGGACGGAGGACAGGCAGACTCAGACTCAGCGACAAGACTAGCAGCGTAGTCTAGACGACAACGCGCAGCAAAGTCGACGAGCTCAGTGACAAGGGCAGACGCAGCAGACGACTCAAAAGTAGGGTCGTTGACAGTAGTAGCAAGGAGACGCGTGACAGTAGGATTGGCAGCACGAAGAGAGTCCGACGCCGGGTCGGCAAGAGCAAGAAGAGAGGAAGCAGGAAGAGAAGGTAACGGGGCACGCAGAGGAGCAGTGGACGGACGCAGAGACATCCGGTTCGTGAACCGCGGCCACTAGTGCGTGCAGGACAAACAGGCAACGCAGGACGAGACGCAGGCTCACGACGCTCAGTAAGACCTCCATTCGGACCAGCGTAGGGAGAAGGAGCAGGCAAAGGGGAGGCAGGCTGTAGCTGTGACTGGGACTGGACAGGCTGTGGACCCTCTAAGGGAGGAGGAGGAGGACCAGGAGAAGGTGGAAGACCAATAACCTGCTGCAGGAGCGGAACGAAGTACGGTCGGGGCCGCGTGGCGACGCCAGGGACAGTAGGGACAGCACCAGTACCCCCAGCAGGAGTACCCGCTCCAGCAGCACCTCCAGCAGCTCCAGAACCCCCAGCAGTACCAGGAGCACTGCCAGTCGGACCGCCACCAGTAGACTCAGCGCCAACACCCTCAGAAGCACCAGCTCCAGGAGGAGCCTCACGCCCAGCAGCTCCAGCACCCACAGCACGAGCACCTCCGGGACGCGCAGCAGCAGCACCCTCTGCAGCTGAAGAACCTCCAGCACCAGCAGCACGCCTCCAGCGCCGGGCAAACCACTCACGTAGCTCCTGTGGGGAGAGTGGCTCCCGGCGAGACGAAGCACCTCCAGGCGGAGCACCCCCAGTCTCAGCACCTCCAGGCTCAGCACCCCCAGGCACAGCACCCCCACGCTCGGCACCCCCAGGCTCAGCACCCCCAGGCTCAGCAACCCCAGGCTCAGCACCCCCAGACTCAGCACCCCCAGGCTCAGCACCCCCAGGCTCAGCACCCCCAGACTCCGCACCCCCAGGCTCAGCACCCCCAAGCGTAGCACCTCCAGTCCCAGCACCCCCAGGCTCAGCTCCCGCAGCAGCACCAGAGTCACGAGTGACCTCGACAGGCTCGACCGTGTCTACCTGGGACACACCTGAAGGGGCAGGACCTTGAGGGGGGAGGGGGTCTACCGGGGGGGGACCTGGTACCAAGAAGAGCGGGGGCGGGGGAAGGGACGGAGTGCGGTAGGGGAAGAGGCGGTAGTAGGGTACCGACTCGTCGAACGTGACGTCCTGGGAGGACAGAATACGTCGAGAGGTGGGGTGGTAGAACTGCCACCCAGGGGCGTCGGGGGGGAACCCCAGGAAGACGCAGGGAGCAGCGCGAGGGGACAGCTTGTCCGCAGACAAGTCGCGGACAAACGCCCGAGATCCCCAGACCCGGAACGCCGACGCATCGCCAACCTTCCCGGTCCACAGCAGGGCTGGGGAGGTCTTCGGCCTGGGGACCCTGGGGTGGAGGTTGAGCTGATGCGCCGCGTACCGCAAACGGCCACAGAAAATGGGGGGCAGCCGCATGCATCATGGACGTACGAGCGACGTCCGTGACCATGCCAATGCGGCGCTCAGCAATCCCATTTTGCTGCAGTGAGTCCGGAAGCGTGAAGGTCTGGCGGATGCCTCGCGCACGACAGAAGGCACGCAGAAGGCCAGAGGAGAACTCTCCGCCTCTGTCCGAGTGCAGACGCAACACAGGAAAGTCCGAGCCAAAGCTCTGCCTGAGCTGGAGACGAGCTGCGCGGATCTAGTCGATCAGCACCTCAGTGACATCACCCTTGCTGCGCAAGGGGAAGACTGTGGTGTAACGCGAGTAGTCGTCAACCACCAACAGGAAGTAGCGCTCGTGACCGAGTCCACGGACACGGGCAGGGCCCCACACGTCCATGTGAAGCGTCTGCAACGGAGCCACTGTCGGAGGAAACTGGGAGGAGTGAGGGGCAGCACGCTGGCGCCCCTCGACACAGGGGACACAGGTAGGGCCAGGGCCCTTAGGGAGGGGAGGGAGAGACCGGGGAAGACCAGACACAAGAAGACAGGAGGCCATGCCTCTGAGCCAAAGCAGAGAGGGGTGACCAAGGCGGTGGTGCCAGAGAAGAGTCTCGTGAGACAGGCGACGACACGAACAGGGGGCAGACTCAGGGCCAGACCTGGACGCTGCAGCAAACACCTGACCTGACGAAGGGACCCTACCAGACTCAAGAACTCGAGGAGAAGCAGTGGTCAGTGTGTACAGGCTCGACCCTAGCTGACGTGTGAACGTAGCCAGGTGACGACCCGTGCTAGCCTCTTTGCAGTGCGTCACTCGCTCACAAGCAGGGGTGAACTGGTGGACTCTCGCATCCTGTAGGTCAGCACCACTCACCAAGTTCGTAGAGAACAAGGGGAGGTAGAGACCAGACAGGGTGCCAGAGGGAGCCGCCGGACACGGGAGGACTGTGGAGAAGCGAGACAGGACAGGACCCCCAGAGGGGTCAGCCAGGGAAACCGCAACCGGCCGACTAAGCGGCGTGAGTGTGGTGCGGTCCCGAAAGAAAGAGCGAGACGCTCTAGAGTCAAGGGTGAAGGTGTGGGAGGCCGAAGCCGACGCAGTACCTGAGAGCGCAGACGCACTAGTACCTGAGAGAGCAGCCTCACCAGCACCTGAGAGCACAGACGCACTGGCACCTAGAGCAGAAGCCTCACCAGTACCTAGAGCAGCAGTACGAATGCCCGGATCGGGCAGGAAACACCGGTAACAGTCACCCTCATCACTAATGGTCACAGCATACATGGCAGCAAGGATAGAATCAAAATCAAGATCAAAGATAGCTACACCAGCCCTAGACAGCTCTCCCCAGCGGGGGATCTCCGCGGCCTCCGGGAACTGCGGGCGCCAAGCGTCCGTCAGGCGGCCAAAGCAGCGCTGGGCGGGGTGGGCACCCCCACGCTGCTCTCCAGTGCGGTCGCCAGTGCGGAGAACGTAGGTGCAGGGACTAAAACCCCCACCGCGCTGACGCTGCGTGTACCACTCACGGAGCTGCTAAGGGGTGGGGATGTCGCGAGAACGCTGCTGCTGCTACTGCTGCTGCTGGCGCTGACCGCCCCCAGTGCCGCTCCGCTGCGAAGCTCCACTCCGACCACCTCCACCTCCGCCACCCCCGCCTCCGCCTCCACCGCCCCCGCCTCTGCCTCCACCGCCAACACCTCCGCCACCTCCGCTACCACCGCCACCGCCGCCGCCACCCCCGCCTCCACTGCCGCCACTAGCACCCCCACCCCCGCTACCACCTCCACCGCCACCCCCACTCCCTCCGCCGCAACTACAGCGTCGTACAAGGTTTGAGCACTCTTGTACTGGCTAAAGTGCGCGCGCTCAGCGGTAGGCAGGTGGCGACGCACAGCAAGATGTGCAGCAGCATCGCGCGTGGCCCACTGAGAGCGAACAGTGGCGTCAGCATCAGCAGCAGGGGCAGGGACGGCGCCAGAGGTGAGGTCAAAGAGAGATTGACCGTCCGCCCTATCGCACTGTAAAAACAGCTGCAGGTCGTCGAGCCAGACCTCAAAGTCAATGGCCCGACCCTCAGTGTCAAAAGCGAGGACACTGGGTGTAGCCATGACGACGACAGTGGAGCAGTGCAAGCAGTAGGGGAAGGGTACGCAGTGACAGCGGTGCGGTGCTCACCGAGCAGGGCAGGTCGGGCGGCTCGGGAGGAAGGTCGCCTGGCGACTCGGCGGCTAGGCTGCTGGGCGGCTCGGCTCCCGGGCGGCTCGGCTGCTGCTGGGCGGCTCGGCTGTTGCTGGGCGGCTCGGCGGCTCCTGGGCGGCTCGGCTGCTCCTGGGCGGCTCGGCTGCTGCTGGGCGGCTCGGCTGCTGCTGGGCGGCTCGGCTGCTGCTGGGCGGCTCGGCGGCTCCTGGGCGGCTCGGCTGCTCCTGGGCGGCGCGGCGGCTCGGGTGCTGCTGGGCGGCTCGGCTGCTGCTGGGCCGCGTAGGTAGGGCGGCCGGGCCGCGAAGGTAGGGCGGCGGGTGGGCCGCAGGTAGGGCGGCAGTGGGCCGCAGGTAGGGCGGCGGGACGGCCGCAGGTAGGGCGGCGTACGGCCGCAGGTAGGGCGGCGGGTAGGCCGCAGGTAGGGCGGCGGGACGGCCACAGGTAGGGCGGCGGGTGGGCCGCAGGTAGGGCGGCGGGTGGGCCGCAGGTAGGGTGGCGGGATGGCCGCAGGTAGGGCGGCGGACGGCCGCAGGCAGGGCGGCGGGACGGCCGCAGGTAGGGCGGCGGGTGGGCCGCAGGTAGGGAAGCGGCGGGGCCGCGTCGAGGAGGCGGCGGGGCCTCGTCGAGGAGGCGGCGGGGCCGCGTCGAGGAGGCGGCGGGGCCGCGTCGAGGAGGCGGCGGGGCCGCGTCGAGGAGGCGGCGGGGCCGCGTCGAGGAGGCGGCGGGGCCGCGAGGGGAAGGGCGACACGGAGGGTCGCGAGAAAAAAGAGCGCGCGCCTCGGGGCGCGCTTCGGTGGGCCCTAGAGAACAGTCCCTAGGATGGGACCTGCTCTGATTCCATGTGAAAATAGAAACGTGAAATGAAATGACTATGAGCGAAGTGAGTACAAATAGGAAACCCTAATTGGGTTGTACCCCATATGGGATACCCCACTATGGCCTACACAAATGAGTAAGCTATAATGTTCTGACAGGTGCTGAGCCTGGGGGTGCAGCGACTGGGGGTACTGAGCCTGGGGGTGCTGAGCCTGGGAGTGCTGAGTTAGGGGGTGCTGAGCCTGGGGGTGCTGCGACGGGGGGTGCTGAGCCTGGGGGTGCTACGTCAGGAGCTGCTGAGCCAGGGGGTGCTGCTGAGCCTGGAGTTGCGGAGCCTGCGGCCACTGGACCTCCCCCCCTGGCGTCTGGCGGTGCGGGGCCTGGAGGCTCTCCGGGTGCTTCGTCTCGCCGGGAGCCACTCTCTCCACACTGGAGACGTACTGCTGGAGCTGGAGCTTCTTCGGGTCCGCCTAGCGCTGGAGCTACTGAGGGTGTTGGTGCTGAGACTGCTGCTGTCCTTCCTGGCGGTGGTCCTACTGCGGGTGCTGCTGGAGGTTCTGCTGCTGGAGGTGCTGTTGGCGCTGGTGCTACCGTTGAGGGTGCTGGTGCTGTCCCTGCTGTGTCTGAAGTTGCCGCGCGGCCTCGGCCGTACTTTGTTCCGCTCTTGCAGCAGGTTCTTGGTCTTTCTCCTTCAGTAGAGTGTCCACCGCCTGTCCATTCACAGTCACAGTTACCGCCGGCCTCCCCACTGCCTTCTCCTTCTCCGTACACTGGTCCTACTGGAGGTCTTGCTGAGCAACGTGAGCCTGCGTCCCATCCTGCGTTGCCTATTCGTGCTGCTCGCACTAGTGGTCGCAGTTCGCGTCAGCGTCCTCCTCCTGTCCCTGGCACGCACCGGATGTCTCTGCGTCCGTCCACTACTCCTCTGCGTGCCCCTTTGCCTTCTCCTCCTGAGTCCTCTCTTCCTGCGCTTGCCGACCCGGAGTCGGACTCTCTTCGTGCTGCCAGTCCTACTGTCACACGTCTCCTTGCTACTGTCGTCACTGACCCCTCTTTTGAGTCCCCTGCTGCGTCTGCGCTCGTTGCTGAGCTCGTCGACTTTGCTGCTCGCTGTCGTCTAGACTACGCTGCCAGTCTTGTTGCTGAGTCTGTGTCTGTCTGTCCTCTGTCCGTCGGGGGTGAGTGTGCTCTTAGCATGGACGTCCTTGAGGACAGGCAGGCGGAGTTCCAGTGTCTGGCTATTGCTTCACCTCATCTCGCGTCCGTACTGCTTACCCCTAAGGGAGACCCGGATGCACTAGACATCCCGACTCCGCGCTCTTACGCGGAGGCCGTAGAGGGTCCCTACTCCTCTCACTGGCAGGCAGCTATGGATGCAGAGACGGCTTCCTAGAAGTCCACAGGCACCTACGTTGACGCGGTTCCCCCTCCTGGGGCGAACATCGTCAGTGGCATGTGGATCTTCAGGGTGAAGCGGCCGCCGGGCTCTCCACTTGTCTTCAAGGCGTGGTACGTGGCTCGTGGCTTCAGTCAGAGGCAGGGAGTTGACTACTTTCAGACCTTCTCTCCCACCCCGAAGATGACCACTCTTTGGGTGCTGCTGCACATAGCCGCTCAGCGCGACTACGAGCTCCACTCTCTCGACTTCAGCACTGCTTTCTTGCAGGGTAGCCTGCACAAGGAGATCTGGTTGCGCCGTCCACCTAGCTTCACTGGGACTTTCCCTCCTGGCACCCAGTGGAGCCTTTGACGGCCAGTCTACGGTCTCCGCCAGGCACCACGTGAGTGGCACGACACACTGAGGACTACGCTTGCGGCTCTTGGGTTTGCTCCCTCTACTGCTGACCCGTCGTTGTTTCTGCGCACCGACACTTCTCTGCCGCCGTTCTACATCCTCGTGTACGTCGACGACTTGGTCTTTGCCACAGCGGACACTGCTGGTCTTGCCTACGTGAAGTCCGAGATGCAGAAGAGACACACGTGCACTGACCTGGGTGAACTGCGTAGCTACCTTGGCTTGCAGATCACTCGGGACAGAGCACGCCGCACCATTACCTTGACTCAGGCACACATGGTGCAGCAGGTCCTTCAGCGCTTCGGCTTCACGTACTCCTCGCCTCAGGCCACTCCTCTGTCTACTCGCCACTCTCTCTCAGCTCTGCCTTCAGATGAGTCCGTAGAGTCGAGTGGCCCGTACCCAGAGCTTGTTGGCTGCCTTATGTACCTAATGACCTGCACACGACCTGACCTTGCATACCCTCTTAGCATCTTGGCACGCTATGTTGCTCCTGGGAGACACCGACCAGAGCACATGGCTGCAGCGAAGAGGGTGTTGCGCTACTTGTGCAGTACGTCAGGCATGGGGCTAGTGCTTGGAGGGCGGAGTCCAGTGGTTCTCTTTGGGCACGCGGACGCTTCTTGGGCTGACGACCAGGCTACTCAGCGGTCGTCGCAGGGTTACACCTTTAGTCTTGGTTCCGGCTCTGTTTCGTGGCGGGCTACTCGCTCGTCTTCTGTTCTCGGCTCCTGTTGTGAGGCTAAGATCTACGCCGGGGCCATGGCTGCTAAGGAGCTTCGCTGGCTCACCTACCTGCTGACCGACCTTGGAGAGCCGCCTCGTTCTCCTCCAGTGCTGTACGTAGACAACAAGGCCATGCTGGCCTTGTGTCGAGAGCAGCGCCTGGAGCACAGAACGAAGCACATTGCTCTTCGCTACTTTCTTGCTCGTGAGCTGCAGCAGCGTGGTCAGTTGCGACTTGCGTACGTGGCCTCTGAGGCCAACACTGCTGATGTTTTCACCAAGGCACTTGCGCCTTGTGATCATCAGCACTTCTGCACTCAGCTGGGACTTGTCCCTGTCTTTCCTCACTTGCTCACCTCTTGACCTTACTTGTACTCTTGCATATATATATACCTACTCTTGCTTGTTTAGACTTATATATATATGTCTCCTCCTGCATGGGAACTGGCCTGGTGGCCTTGACCTTGTGCTCAGACTGTGTGGTGACGTTGTGATCCACCCTGAGCTTGCTTTGCTTTGCTTTGCTTGACTAGTCTTGAGACCTCTTGTTCTCCCCCACTTTGCCTATGGGGGTGTGTCAGAACATCATAGCTTATGCTGTTGTGTAGGCTATAGTGGGGTATCCCATAGGGGGTACAACCCAATTAGGGTTTCCTATATGTACTCACTTCATTCATAGTTCATCCATTTTCGCGTTCACTTCTTCACAAGAACTCCCAGAAGTAGTATGCCGATCGTTAGTGACGTGATCACTCAGTAGCAGACGGAGATCAGGTGCTTCTTGACACGCGCAACTTGAACCTGTCTCACCTCCCATCCAAACTCCGGCCTCGCTTCTGTGGTCCTTTTCTCGTTGAGGCATAGGTGACACCAGTTACATTCCGCTTGCGCTTACCAGATACATAGAAGCTTCACAATGCTTTCCATGTCCAGCTACTGAAGCCCTACAAGGACCCCAACCAACAGTTCCAGGGACGGCAACTACCGCCACCACCACCTGTTCTCATACAGGATGAACCTGAGTACGAGATCGAGCGCGTTCTCTCTCATCGGCGCCGCGGTGGCAAGACTCTCGAGTTCCTGATACGCTGGAAGGGATACGACCCCACTGAGGACAGATGGGTTGCAGAAGCTGATATGGGCAACGCACGCCGTGCTCTCAAGGACTATCTTGTTAAGCAGGGTGTATCTCACGCCACTCAGTTTTGAGGGGGGGACGTGTGAGAGTACGACGGCTTATGCCAGCTATGCTTGCTTGCCTCTACTTTATCATGCTATTTCTAGCATAGGATAATCATATGCATGCATGAATTGCTTGATTTCCTAGGCTAGGTGCTTTCCTATATTTTATTATAGTTATAGCACCGAGCTAGGTTGCGTGCACCAAATTCTGGCCTTTTCGGTTGCCACCAAATTGCCTTCTACCGAATTCGGTAAGGATCTGTTCGGGACGCTTCGCGACCCGCGGAACCTTCGCGTAACACCTGGTTACGGGGCCTTGTGTCGAGCCTATATATAGCCTCGTGTTGTACCCAGGTGGACATTCAATTCAATTCAACTCGACTCAATTCTCAATCGCTTTTCTGAACTCGATCCTAGATCCTCACAAAGTCGGCCTATGCTTCGGGGCTAGCCCGAACCTTGCTTCAAGCGCCGCACTAGGTAGCTCGCATGTTATGATCTGTACAGAACAGAGTGCGCGGAAGACTTTATAAAAAGGATGCGATTATAGAATGAAGGAACAATGAGGAAAAGGGCAAATATAGGGTGGAAACGTGCTAGGCGAGGACCTTGGGACGTGCATGGGTTGGAAGTGTCGCGATTGGTGTGGGGCGACTCGGAATGTGGTTCGGGCCAAAGTGCAGGCCGGCGCAGGTGTCCGGACCGTCCTCGTTAGGAGCAGACTCTACAATAATGAGTTCCCATTCATTACATTACATGCACTGCGTGACTTTTTGCTTGTTTTGCTATCAATGTTCGTTCATGCCTTTGCTCGCATTTTGTACTCTTTTGCCAACTTAGTGCAATCCTTGCTACTTTGATACATTGCACCCGTACCAGTGTCTCGAAAACGTATTGTACATGTAGTACATGTATCTTGCTCCACCTCCGCCTCCTCCACTACTTCCGCCGCCTCCGCTCCCTCCGCCACCTCCACCGCCTCCGCCGCCTCCACTGCCGCCGCCGCCACCCCCGGCACCACTCCCACCACCACCCCCACTCCCTCCACCGCCTCCACCACCACCTCCACCGCCCCCTCCACCCCATCCTGCGCCCTTGCCCCCCTTGCCCTTGCCGGTGCGGCGTCTCCCGCTCGGGGCAGATGCAGCGCCGACCGACTCGAAACCAACGAGGTCGGCCGCAGCAGCAGAGGCAACAGAGGGCAGGAGGGGGGAGGGAGAACACCTCTCAAAGACGGGGGTGCGAGGGTCACCACGAGAGGCTCCTACGGCAACTATGCTCTTCTCTATCGCTAGGAGGGCCTTCTCGAAGAGGTCAACAGTGAGAGTGGTGGGGAAAACAGAGAGGAAGTGGTCCCTGACTATTCGAAGAGAGTCAGGGAGCCGGGTGACTATGTAGTAGAGGGTGATGTACATGCGGGGGGGGGTTCTTGGCGCAGAACCCAGCTAGAAGCGCAGCGCGGTAGCGAGTGTCACTAGTGCGGAGGTGCGGAATGAGGTCAGCAACAGTGGGAAAGGCAGTAAGGTCAGGGAAGAGGTACGGTAGCATAAGGCGGCTCAGTGCAGCAGTGGCAGGGGAAGAGTAGCGTGCAACTACAGTGTCGTACAAAGTTTGAGCACTCTTGTACTGGCTAAAGTGTGCACGCTCAGTGGTCGGTAAGTGGCGGCGCACAGCAAGGCGAGCAGCAGCATCACGGGTGGCCCACCGTGAGCGAACAGTGGCGTTAGCATCAGCAGCAGGGGCAGGGGAGGCACGAGAAGTGAGGTCAAACAGGGAGAGGCCGTCTGCCCTATCGCACTGCAGCTTTTCCTGCAGACCTCTAAGCGGGGCCGTAAAGGGGCCGACGGGGCCGTAGCGGGGCCGTAGCGGGGCCATAGCGGGGCCTAAGCGAGGCCGACGAGGCCGAAGCGGGGCCTAAGCGGGGCCGTAGCGGGGCCTAAGCGGGGCCGACGGGGCCGACGGGGCCGTAGCGGGGCCGTAGCGGGGCCGACGGGGCCTAAGCGGGGCCGAAGGGGCCGTAGCGGGGCTGTAGCAGGGCCGACAGGGTCGTAGCTGGGCCGTAGCGGGGCCTAAGCAAGGCCGTAGCGGGGCCGCGACGGGGCCGTAAGCGGCCTAAGCGAGGCTGTAGAGGGCGGCTTGAGGGGCAGTAAGGGCGGCCAACAGGGGCCACTAAGGCGGCTCGAGGCCCTACTCGAGTTAGGAGCTAAGCGCGCTACGGGCAGGGAAGGAAAAAAAAGTTCGTGGTTGGCCCTAGGCAGTATTCCTACCCGGGAACCTGCTTGATACGATCACGAGAAGTGAGAATGGAATGGATAAACTATGAAACAGTTGGGTACAAGTACTAACCCTTATTGGGTTGTACCCCTTATGGGCTACCCCACTACAGCCTACACAAATGTATAAGCTATAATCTTCTGACAGAATGATGTGCATCGAGCAGAATGAGGAGTACAAGTAGTAAACCCTAAAGTGTTGTACCCCATATGAACTGCCCCACTACAGCCTTCACAGACTATAGCATATATGCCTGACACACCCCCATAGGCAAAGTGGGGGAGAACAAGGGGTCACAAGACCAGTCAAGCAAAGCAAAGCAAAGCAAGCTCAGGGTGGATCACAACGTCACCACACAGTCCGAGCACAAGAGCAAGGCCACAAGGCCAGTTCACATGCAAGATCATATATATAAAGGGAAACAAGCAAGTGCAGGTATAGAAAGAGTACAGTACAAACAAGATCAAGAAGTGAGCAAGTGAGGCCAAGTAGGCACAAGACCTAGCATAGCACAGAAGCCTGATGATTACAAGGCGGAAGAGCCTTGGTGAAGATATCAGCACTCTTGGCCTTAGAGGCCACGTAAGTGAGGCGGACCTGAACACGCTGCTGCAGCTCACGAGCCAGGAAGTAGCAAAGAGCAATGTGCTTCGTTTTGTGCTCCAGTCTGTGCTCCCAACACAAGGCCAGCATGGCCTTGTTGTCTACGTACAGAACTGGAGGAGAACGAGGCGGCTCTCCTAGGTCAGTCAGAATGTAGGTGAGCCATGGCCCCCGCATAGATCTCAGCCTCACAGCTGGAGGTGAGAACAGAAGACGAGCGGGTAGACCGCAACAAAACAGAGCCGGAGCCAAGGCTGAAGGTGTAACTCTGTGACGACCGCTGTGTCGGCTGGTCATCAGCCCAAGAAGCGTCTGCGTGACCTGTGAGGACCACTCGACGTCGCCCTCCAAGCACTAGCCCCATGCCCGACGTACTGCACACGTAGCGCAACACCCTCTTTGCTGCAGCCATGTGCTCTGG
This sequence comes from Closterium sp. NIES-65, assembly GCA_948144175.1. Taxonomy (NCBI): domain Eukaryota; kingdom Viridiplantae; phylum Streptophyta; class Zygnematophyceae; order Desmidiales; family Closteriaceae; genus Closterium; species Closterium sp. NIES-65. The sequence continues at coordinate 741,025 of CANXME010000343.1, read as the reverse complement.
TCGGTGTCTCCCAGGAGCAACATAGCGTGCCAAGATGCTAAGAGGGTATGCAAGTTCAGGTCGTGTGCAGGTCATCAGGTACATGAGGCAGCCAACAAGCTCTGGGTACGGGCCACTTGGCTCTACGGACTCATCCGAAGGCAGTGCTGAGAGCGAGTGGCGAGTAGACAGAGGAGTGGCCTGAGGCGAGGAGTACGTGAAGTTGAAGCGCTGAAATACCTGCTGCACCATGTGTGACTGAGTCAGGGTAATGGTGCGGTGTGCTCTGTCCCGGGTGATATGCAAGCCAAGGTAGCTGCGCAGTTCACCCAGGTCTGTGCACGTGTGTCTCTTCTGCAGCTCGGACTTCACGTGGGGGAGAACAGCAGTGTAAGCAGTGACAAAGACCAAGTCGTCGACGTACACGAGGATGTAGAACGGCGGCAAAGAGGTGTCGGTGCGCAGAAACAACGACGGGTCGGCTGTAGAAGGAGCAAACCCAAGAGCCGCAAGTGTAGTCCATAGTGTGTCGTGCCACTCACAGGGCGCCTGGCGGAGACCGTAGACTGGCCGCCAGAGGCTCCACTAGGTACCAAGAGGAAGCGACCCAGTGAAGCCAGGTGGGCGGCGCAGCCAAATCTCCTCGTGCAGCCAAGTCGTCAAGCTCAGCAACTAGGGCAGACGCAGCAGTGGACTCAAAGGAAGGGTCAGTGACAAGAAGGACTAGCAGCACTAAGAGAGTCAGAATCCGGGTCAGCAAGAGTAGGAAGGGAGGACTCTGGAGGAGACGGCAACGGGACACGCAGAGGAGCAGTGGAAGGACGCAAGAGCCATCTGGTATGTGCCGAGGACCGCAGGAGGACGCTGACGTGCAGTACGACCACTAGTGCAAGCAGCACGAACAGGCGACGCAGGGCGAGACGCAGGCTCACGACGCTCAGCAAGACCTCCAGAAGGACCAGTGTAGGGAGAAGGAGCAGGTAGAGGGGAGGCGGGCTGTAATTGTGGCTGCAACTGGACAGGCTGTGGACACTCTATGGGAGGAGCAGGACCAGTAGAGGGTGGGAGACCAAGAACCTGCTCCAGGAGCGGAACGAAGTACGGCCTCGGCCGCACAGCGCCTCCAGAACCAGCAAGGACAGCACCAGTACCCCCAGTGGCAGCACTAGCACCAGCAGCACCTCCAGCTCCAACAGCGCCAACTCCAGCACCCTCAGAAGCACTAGCGCCAGCAGAACCGCCAGCGCCAACACCCCCAGCAGCTCCAGCTCTAGCAGCTCTAGCTCCAGCAGCACCAGCCCCAGGAGGACCGTTAGCTCGAGCAGCCTCAGCAGCACCCCCAGACGCACCTGAGCCAGTAGAAACACCAGCGCCAGCACCCCCAGTAGCTCCAGCTCCAGCAGCACCAGCACTGCCAGCACCTCGAGCAAGACCAACTCCAGTAGCCCCAGCAGCACCCCCACTCCCAGCAGCTCTAGGACCGCCAGTATGAGCACCTCCGAGACCAGCACCAACAGTAGCACCTCCAGCTCCTGCAGCACGTCTCCAGCGGCGGGCAAACCACTCGCGCAGCTCTTGTGGAGAGAGTGGCTCCCGCCTCGACGAAGCACCGCCGACGGCCACACGAGCAGACCCAGCGCCCCCAGGCTCCGCACCCCAAGACCTAGCACCCCCAGGCTCACCACCCCCAGACTCAGCACCCCCAGTCTCAGCACCCCTAGACTCAGCACCTCCAGACCTGGCACCCGCAGGCTCAGCACCTCTAGCAGCACCAGAGTCAACAGCTACCTTGACAGGCTCGACCACGTCTACCTGGGACACACCAGACGGGGCAGGACCCTGAGGGGGGAGGGGGTCTACCGGGGGAGGACCTGGCGCAAGGAAGGGCGGCGGCGGGGGGAGGGGCGCAGTGCGGTATGGGAAGAGACGGTAGTAAGGCACCGACTCGTCAGAGGTGATGTCCTGGGAGGACAGAATACGGCGTGAGGTGGGGTGGTAAAACTGCCACCCAGGCGCGTCAGGGGGGAAGCCTAGGAAGACGCAGGGAACAGCACGGGGGGACACCTTGTCCGTAGACAAGTCGCGGACAAACGCCCGAGATCCCCAGACCCGAAACGCAGACGCATCGCCAACCTTCCCCGTCCATTGCAAGGCGGGGGATGTCTCTGGCAAGGAGACCCGGGGCTGAAGGTTGAGCTGATGCGCGGCGTACTGAACCGCAAACGGCCACAGAAAATGGGGGGCAGCCGCATGCATCATGGACGTACGAGCAACGTCCATGACCATGCCAATGTGGCGCTCAGCAATCCCATTTTGCTGTGGAGAGGCCGGAAGCGTGAAGGTCTGGCGGATGCCCCGTGCCCGACAGAAGGCTCCCAGACGGGTAGAGGAAAACTCCCCGCCTCTGTTCGAGTGTAGACGCAGAACAGGAAAGTCGGAGCCGAAACTCTCTCTGAGCTGGAGACGAGCTGCGCGGATCCAGTCGATCAACACCTGAGTGACGTCACCCTTGCTGCGCAAGGGGAAGACTGTGGTGTAGCGCGAGTAGTCGTCAACCACCAGCAGGAAGTACCGCTCGTGGCCCTGCCCACGGACGCGGGCGGGGCCCCACACGTCCATGTTGAGGGTGTGTAGCGGAGCCTTTGTCGGAGGAAACTCGGAGGAGTGAGGGGCGGCGCGCTGTCGCCCCTCAACGCAGGGGACGCAGGTAGGGCTAGGCCCTGGAGGTAGGGGAGGGAGAGACCGAGGGAGACCAGAGACAAGGACACGGGAGGCCATGCCTCGGAGACAAGGCAGGGAGGGGTGACCAAGGCGGTGGTGCCAGAGGAGAGTCTGGTGGGACAGTAGATGACACGAGCAGGGAGCAGACTCAGGACCAGACCTGGACGCTGCAGCAAACAACTGACTCGTCGCAGCTACCTGGCCAGACTCAGCAGCCGGAGGAGACTCAGTAGTAAGGGTGTGCAGGCTCGACCCTGGCCGACGGGTGAACGTGGCCAAGTGTCGGCGTGTCCGAGCACACGTGCAGCGGGTCACTCGCTGACTCGCAGGAGTGAACTAGTCAACCCCCCTATCCTGTAGGTCCGCTCCACTCACCAAGTTCGTAGAGAACGAGGGGAGGTAGAGACCTGACAGGGTGCCAGAGGGGGCTGCCGGGCACGGTAAGAAAGTGGAGAAGCTAGCAAGGACAAGACCCCCAGAGGGGTCCGCCAGGGAGACTGCAACCGGCCGATTGAGCGGCGTACGAGTGGTGCGGTCTTGAAAGAAGGAGCGGGACGCACCCGAGTCAAGGGTGAAGGTGTGTAAGGCCTGAGCCGACGTAGTACCTGAGAGAGCAGACTCACCAGCACCTGGGGCAGCAGACGCACTAGCACCTGGGGTAGCAGACGCACTTGCACCTTGAGCAGCAGTCTTACCAGCACCTAGAGCAGTGGCCTCAATGCCCGGGTCAGGCGGTACAGACAGGTAACAGTCACCCTCAACACTAGTAGACACAGAATATATGGCAGCAAGAATAGCATCATAGTCAAGATCAAAGATGGCAACCCCCGCCCTAGACAGATCTCCCCAGCGAGGGATCTCTGACGCCTCAGAGAACTGGCAACGCCACGGGTTCGTCAGGCGACCGAAGTAGCGCTGGGTGGAGTGCGGGCCCCCGCACTGCTCACCAGCTCGGTCGCCGGTACGGAGGACGTAAGTGCAGGGACCAGTACCCCCACCGCGCTGACGCGCAGCATACCACTCACGAAGCTGCTGAGGGGACAGGGTCACACCATTCCGCTAGTGCTGGCGCGGACCACCACCTGAGCCACTCCTCTGCGCAGAGTCGCGACCCTCTCCACCACCGCCGCCGCCGCCGCCTCCGCCGCCTCCTCCACCTCCGCCTCCTCCGCCACCTCCGCCGCCTGGGCTCCCTCCGCCACCACCGCCGCCTCCTCCACCTCCACTGCTGCCGCCGCCGCCGCCACCCCCGCCACCACTCCCACCACCACCCCCACTCCCTCCACGGCCTCCACCACCACCTCCACCGCCCCCGCCAGCCCCTCCAGCGCCCTTGCTTCCCTTGCCCTTGCCGGTGCGGCGTCTCCCGCTAGGGGCAGACGCAGCGGTGACCGACTCGAAACCAACGAGGTCGGCCGCAGCAGCAGAAGCAACAGAGGGCAAGAGGGGGGAGGGGGAACACCCCTCAAAGATGGGGGTGCAAGGGTCACCACGAGAGGCTCCTACAGCGACTATGCTCTTCTCTGCTGCTAGGAGGCCCTTCTCGAGGAGGTCAATGGTGAAAGTGGTGGGGCAAACTGAGAGGAAGTGGTCCTTAACTACGCGGAGAGAGTCAGGGAGCCGGGTGACTATGTAGTAGAGGGTGATGTACATGGAGGGGGGGGTTCTTGGCGCAGAACGCAGCAAGAAGCGCAGCGCGGTAGCGAGTGTCACTAGTGTGGAGGTGCGTAATGAGGTCAGCGACTGTGGGAAAGGCAGCAAGGTCAGAGAAGAGGTACGGTAGCATGAGGCGGCTCAGTGCAGCAGTGGCAGGGGAAGAGTAGCGTGCAACTACAGCGTCGTACAAGGTCTGAGCACTCTTGTACTGGCTAAAGTGTGCACGCTCAGTGGTCGGTAAGTGGCGGCGCACAGCAAGGCGAGTAGCAGTATCACGTGTGGCCCACTACGAGGGAACAGTGCTGTAAGCAGTAGCAGGCGGGGCATGAGAGACACCAGAGGTGAGATCGAACAGAGAGAGTCCGTCTGCCCTATTGCACTGGAGAAACAGCTGGAGGTCATCGACCCAGACCTCAAAGTCAACGGCACGGCCCTCAGCATCAAAATTAAGGACATTGGGGGTAGCCATGACTGCAGTGGCCTAGTAGGGAGTGAGCTCACCAGTCCGAGGAAGGAGGGCCGGGGTGCACCGGTAGGATTAGCAGCGGCTTGACAGTAGGGCGGCTCGGGGCTTGGCGGCTCGGTTGCAGGGCGGCTCGGCTGCTGGGCGGCTCGGCTGCTGGGCGGCTAGGCGGCTCGGCTGCAAGGCGGCTTGGCTGCTGGGCGGCTCGGCGTCTCGATGGCTCTGCTGCTGGGCGGCTCGGTTGCTCGGCAGGTGGGCGGCTCGGCTGCTGGGCGGCACGGCTGCTGGGCGGCTTGGCTGCTGAGCTGGTGGGCGGCTTGGCTGCTGGGCTACTCGGCGGCTCGGTCGTTGGGCAGCGGAGCGGTGACAGGGCCGGTAGAGGCGGCGACGTGGCCGCTAGGGGAGGGCGACGGGGCCGCAGGTGACGGCGACGGGGCCGCAGTTGGCGGCAACGGGGCCGCAGGTGGCGGCGACGAGGCCGCAGGTAGCGGCGGGGCCGCAGCTGGCGGCGACGGGGCCGCAGGTGGCGGCGACGGGGCCGCAGGTGGCGGCGACGGGGCGGCAGGTGACGGCGACAGGGCCGCAGGTGGCGGCGACAGGGCGGCAGGTGACGGCGACAGGGCCGCAGATGGCGGCGACGGGGTCGGAGAGGGGCTGCCGAGCGGCCGCAAGGGGCCTAGACGGGGCCGAAGAGGGGCCGCAAGGGGCCTAGACGGGGCCGAAGAGGGGCCGCAAGGGGCCTAAACGGGGCGGCGACGAGGCCGTAAGGGGCCGAAAGGGCGCCGCGAGGGGCCGAAAGGGGGCCGCGCGAGGGCCGTAAGGGCGGCGCGAGGGGCCGTAAGGGGCCGTAAAGGCAGCGCGAGGGGCCGTAGAGGGCGGCGCTAGGGGCCGTAAGGGCGGCGTAAGGTGCCGTGAGAGGGGCCACTAAGTGCGGCGCGAAGGTAGGGAGGGCACACAGAGCGCGACTCGGGCAGGAGTGAAGCGCGCTTCGGGCAGGAAAAAAAAACGAGGTGGGCCCTAGGTAGCGTTCCCACTTGGGAACCTGCTCGATACCATGATAAGAAACGAGGAATGATGTGCATTGAGCAGAATGAGGAGTATAATTAGTAAACCCTAAAGTGTTGTACCCCATATGAACTACCCCACTACAGCCTACACGGACTATAGCATATATGCCTGACAGTACCTAATCTGAAATAACTAGAATTGTTCTCCGTATTTCTGATTGTGATAGCACCCGCATCACCGGCGCTTGTACTTGTGTCGTTTGGAACGATCAGACACGCGGAATCGCTCTCCTGGTGAGAGGTATGTGATCGTCAGTACATGCAAGCATGAGCTTGCATACGATCCGGGACTGCGTGAATAACAAAGCATGAGATTTCGCGATCTTTTAGTTGAAGTAGTTGAAATTCGTTCATTAATTCAATCACGTTATTATGGTGTTACTTCTATTTTAAGAAGTAAATGAACTCACACTCGACCCTACCGCGCCGCCTTAGCGGCCCCGTCGCGTCGCGCTAGCGGCCCCGTCGCGTCGCCCTCGCGGCCCCATCCCGTCGTGCCGCCCTAGCGACTGTGTCGCGCCATCCTCGCTGCCCTGATCCGCCGCCCCAGCGGCCTTGTTGCCTACTCCTGCGGCCCCGGCGCTGCCCTTCCCGGCCCCGACTCCGCCCTTCCTGACCCGGCCCCGCCTCTGCTGGGCCACTTCCTCTCTGTTTGCCCCACCACTCTCTCCGTTGACCTCCTCGAGAACACCCTCCTAGCAGCAGAAAAGAGCATAGTAGCTGTAGGAGCCTCTCGTGGTGACCCTCGCACCCCCATCTTTGAGGGGTGTTCCTCCTCCCCCCTTTTGCCCTCTATTTTCTCTGCTGCTGCGGCCGACCTCGTTGGGCTTGAGGCCACTGAGATCCCCCGCTGGGGTGAGCTGTCTAGGGCGGGAGTAGCTATTTTTGACCTTGACTTCGATGCTATTCTTGCTGCCATGTATGCTGTGACTATTAGTGATGAGGGTGACTGTTACCGGTGTTTTCCGCCCGACCTGGGCATTGAGACTGCTGCTCTAGGTACTGGTGAGGATGCTGCTCTAGGTGCTAGCGAGGCTGCTACTCTAGGTGCAAGTGCGTCTGCTTCCTCAGGTGCTGGTGAGTCTGCGCTCGCAGGTACCGCGTCGGCTTCGGCCTCCCTCACCTTCACCCTTGACTCGGGGGCTTCTCGCTCCTTCTTTCGAGACCGCACCACACTCACGCCGCTTGGTCGGCCAGTTGCAGTCTCTCAGGCAGACCCCTCTGGAAGTCCTGTCCTTGCTTACTTCTCCACTGTCCTCCCGTGTGCGACGGCCCCCTCTGGCACCCTATCTGGTCTCTACCTCCCCTCGTTCTCTACGAACTTGGTGAGTGGTGCTGACATACAAGATGGGGGAGTTCACCAGTTCACTCCTGCGAGCCAGCGGGTGACCCACTGCACGGACGCTCGGACGGGCCGACACTTGGCCACGTTTACACGTTGGCCGGGGTCGAGCCTGTACACACTGACCACTGCGTCTCCTCCTGACCCTGCGTCTGGTAAGGTAGCTGCGTCGGGTCTGGTGTTTGCTGCAGCTTCTTGGTCTGGTCCTGAGTTTGCCCCCTACTCGTGTCGCCTCCTGTCTCACGAGACTCTCCTGTGGCACCACCGCCTTGGTCACCCCTCCCTACTTTGTCTCCGAGGCATGGCCTCCCGTGTCCTTGTCTTTGGTCTTCCCCGGTCCCTCCCTCCCCTTCCTCGAAGGCCTGGCCCTACCTGTGTCCTCTGTGTCAAGGGGCGGCAGCGGGCTGCCCCTCACTCCTCCCAGTTTCCTCCGACAGAGGCTCTACTGCAGACGCTTCACATGGACGTGTGGGGCCCGGCCCGCGTCCTTGGACAGGGTCACGAGCGCTACTTCCTGCTGGTAGTTGACGACTACTCGCGTTACACCACTGTCTTCCCCTTGCACAGCAAGGGTGATGTCACTGAGGTGTTGACCGGCTGGATCCGCGCAGCTCGTCTCTAGCTCAGGCAGAGCTTCGGCTCGGACTTTCCTGTTCTGCGTCTGCACTCTGACAGAGGCGGAGAGTTTTCCTCTGGCCTTCTGCGAGCCTACTGTCGTGCACGAGGCATCCGCCAGACCTTCACGCTTGCGGACTCTCCACAGCAAAATGGGATTGCTGAGCGCCGCATTGGCATGGTCATGGACGTCGCCCGTACGTCCATGATGCATGCGGCTGCCCCCCATTTTCTGTCGCCGTTTGCGGTTTGGTACGCGGCGCATCAGATCAACCTTCACCCCAGGGTCTCCATGCCGGAGACCTCCTCAGCTTTGGTGTGCACGGGGAAGGTTGGCGATGCGTCTGCGTTCCGTGTCTGGGGATCTCGGGCGTTTGTCCGCGACTTGTTTGCGGACAAGCTGTCCCCTCGTGCTGCTCCTTGCGTCTTCCTTGGCTTCCCCCCTGACGCCCCTGGGTGGCAGTTCTACCACCCCACCTCTCACCGTGTTTTGTCCTCTTAGGACAAGTCGGTCCCGTACTACCGCCTCTTCCCCTACAACACTCCTTCCCTCCCCCCGCCACCGCTCTTCCTTTTACCAGGTCCCCCCCCGGTAGACCCCCTCCCTCCTCAGGGTCCTGCCCCTTCAGGTGTGTCCCAGGTAGACGCACTCGAGCCTGTCGAGGTTACTTGTGACTTTGGTGCTGCTGGGGATGCTGAGCCTGGGGGTGCTGACTCCGGGGGTGCTGAGCGTGTGGGTGCTACGCCTGGGGGTGCTGAGCCTACGGGTGCTACTACTGGGGGTGCTGAACCTGGGGGTGCTGAGACTGGGGGTGCTGAGCCTGGGGGTGTTGCGCATGGGGGTACTACGTCTGGAGGTGCTGAGCTTGGGGGTGCCATGTCTGGAGGTGCTGAGCCTAGGGGTGAGGAGCCTGCCGAAGCTGGGCCTGCTCGTGTGGCCTCTGGCGGTGCTGGGCCTAGAGGTTCTCCGGGTGCTTCGTCTCGGCGGGAGCCACTCTCTTCACAGGAGCTGCGCGAGTGGTTTGCCCGGCACTGGAGGCATGCTACTGGAGCTGGAGTTTCTTCGGCTGATGAGGGTGCTGGAGCCGCGGGTCCCGGAGGTGCTCGTACTGGGAGTAAAGGAGCTGCTGGGCCTGCGGGTACGACTGGAGCTGGAGCTGCTGAGGGTGTTGGCGCTCAGGCTACTGCTGTCGGTCCTGGAGGCGGTCCTACTGGGGGTGCTACTAGTGCTGCTTGCCGTACTGGAGCTGGAGGTGCTGTTCGCGCTGGTGCTGCTGCTGAGGGTACTGGTGCTGTCCCTCCTGTGTCAGGAGTCGCCGCACGGCCTCGGCCGTACTTCGCTCCACTCCTTCAGCAGGTTCTTGGTCTCCCGCCTTGTGCTAGTCCTCCTCCTCCCTTAGAGTGTCCACAGCCTGTCCCGTCCCGGTTACAGTTACAGCCGGCCTCCCCATTGCCTGCTCCTTCTCCCTACACTGGTCCTACTAGAGGTCTTGCTGAGCGTCGTGAGCCTGCGTCTCACCCTGCGTCGCCTGTCCGTGCTGCTCGCAATAGTGGTCGCGGTTCGCGTCAGTGTCCTCCTCCTGTCCCTGGCACGCACCGGATGTCTCTGCGTCCGTCCACTGCTCCTTTGCGTGCCCCTTTGCCTTCTCCTCCTGAGTCCTCTCTTCCTGCTCTTGCCGACCCGGAGTCGGACCCTCTTCGTGCTGCCAGTCTTACTGTCACGCGTCTCCTTGCTACTGTCGTCACTGACCCTTCCTTTGAGTCCACTGCTGCGTCTGCCCTAGTTGTTGAGCTCGTCGACTTTGCTGCTCGCTGTCGTCTAGACTACGCTGCTAGTCTTATTGCTGAGTGTGCGTCTGTCTGTCCTCCGTCCGTCGGGGGTGAGTGTGCCCTTGGCAATGACGTCCTTGAGGACAGGCAGGAGGAGTTCCAATGTCTGGCTGCTGCTTCACCTCATCTCGTGTCCGTACTGCTTACCCCTAAGGGAGACCTGGATGCACTTGACATCCCGACTCCGCGCTCTTACGCGGAGGCGATAGAGGGTCCCTACTCCTCTCAGTGGCAGTCAGCCATGGACGCAGAGATGGCTTCCTGGAAGTCCACAGGCACCTAAGTTAACGAGGTTCCCCCGCCTTGGGCGAATATCGTCAGTGGCATGTGGATTTTCAGGGTGAAGCGGCCGCCGGGTTCTCCGCCTGTCTTCAAGGCGCGGTACGTGGCTCGTGGCTTCAGTCAGCGGCAGGGAGTTGACTACTTTCAGACCTTCTCTCCCACCCCGAAGATGGCCAATCTTCGGGTGCTGCTGCACATAGCCGCTCAGCGCGACTACGAGCTTCACTCTCTTGACTTCAGCACCGCTTTCTTGCAGGGTAGCCTGCACGAGGAGATCTGGCTGCGCCGCCCACCTGGCTTCACTGGAATTTTTCCTCCTGGCACCCAGTGGAGTCTCCGGCGGCAAGTCTACGGTCTCTGCCAGGCACCGCGTGAGTGGCACGACACACTGAGGACTACGCTTGCAGCTCTTGGGTTTACTCCCTCTACTGCCGACCCGTAGCTGTTTCTACGCACCGACACTTCTTTGTCGCCGTTCTACATCCTCGTGTACGTCGACGAATTAGTCTTTGCCACTACTGACACTGCTGGACTCGCCCACGTGAAGTCCGAGCTGCAGAAGAGACACACGTGCACTGACCCGGGTGAACTGCGCAGCTACCTTGGCTTGCAGATCACCCGGGACAGAGCACACCGCACCATTACCCTGACTCAGTCACACATGGTGCAGCAGGTCCTTCAGCGCTTCGGCTTCACGTACTCCTCGCCTTAGGCCACTCCTTTGCCTACTCGCCACTCGCTCTCAGCTCTGCCTTTGGATGAGTCCGTAGAGTCGAGTGGCCCGTACCCAGAGCTTGTTGGCTGCCTCATGTACCTGATGACCTGCACACGACCTGACCTTGCATACCCTCTTAGCATCTTGGCACGCTATGTTGCTCCTGGGAGACACCGACCAGAGCACATGGCTGCAGCGAAGAGGGTGTTGCGCTACTTGTGCAGTACGTCGGGCATGGGGCTAGTGCTTGGAGGGCAGAGTCCAGTGGTCCTCAGTGGGCACGCAGACGCTTCTTGGGCTGACGACCAGGCTAAGCAGCGGTCGTCATAGTGTTACACATTCAGCCTCGGTTCCAGCTCTGTTTCGTGGCGGGCTACCCGCTCGTCTTCTGTTCTTGGCTCCAGTTATGAGGCTGAGATCTACGCCGGGGCCATGGCCGTACAGGAGCTTCGCTGGCTCACCTACCTGCTGACTAACCTCGAAGAGCCGCCTCGTTCTCCTCCAGTGCTGTACGTAGACAACAAGGCCATGCTAGCCTTGTGTCGAGAGCAGAGACTAGAGCACGGAACAAAGCACATTGCTCTTCGCTACTTCCTGGCTCGTGAGCTACAGCAGCGTGGTCAGGTGCGTCTTGCGTACGTGGCCTGTGAGGCCAACATTGCTGATATCTTCACCAAGGCACTTGCGCCTTGTGATCATCAGCGCTTCTGTACTCAGCTTGGTCTTGTGCCTGCCTTGCCTCACTTGCTCACCTATTGACTTTAGTTGTGCTATTACATATATATATACACCTGCTCTTGCTTGTCTAGCCTTTTACATATATGTACTCCTGCATGTGAACTAGCCTTGTGGCCTTGACCTTGTGCTCGGAATGTATGTTGACGTTGTGATCCACCCTGAGCTTGCTTTGCTTTGCTTGACTGGTCTTGTGACCCCTTGTTCTCCCCCACTTTGCCTATGGGGGTGTGTCAAATTTATATGACATAGCCATTGTAGGCTATAGTGGGGTAGCACATATGGGGTACAGCTTTCTAGGGTTTGTATTTGTACCCAACTTTCACTTAGCTATTCATTCCTCGTTCTAGTGTTCTCAGATGTATCAAATCAGTTGAGCACATGAATATGTATTGTGTCATTGCTATGATTCTTTGCGTTTTGTCGTACAATTATGCATCTTATTCCCATTGTTCCATATTTGTCTTTCTTGTTTCTTTCTGTTGCTGATGCTTTCCCAACAGGCCTTGTTGTTTTCTTCAGGAAGTGAAGGTTAATCTGGATGGTGCAAAGATACAGATGTCTGTGTGTTTAAAAAAAATGGATCAAACTATCATTTCCGAGAAGGTTCTTTGCGCACATAGTGAGTGTGTCCATTCGAACTGGATTTGATAGAATTTACCTTTTTTTTAGATCGCACAGATTGTGTTGTTTCATGTGACAGTTGGTTGATTCAGGAACTATGCTATTGAGCTCCCCCCCATGCTAGGCAGGGGATGCGGTAGCATAGGGTCCGGATCAATTAACTGTGACGCATTTTCATCATGCTATGCATTCATTTCATTACCACAGTCGTATATGCAGCATAATTATGCATTCTTCATTCAATATTTAGTTCATCATATCATCATTATGCTTCATCTATGCATAACATCATTCCGCATATGCATTACGGAATTAACAGTCACCTGTATCATAGTACACATCATTTCGGCAAAGGCGAACCAAGAAATGAGAAGGAATTTGGTACGACACGTGCTAAATACATGACAGTCAAGTCACTTAGTTACCGACACTACGGTAGATTTTTTTCATCCTTATTTTTTCAATGCACAGAAGATGAAAAAAAAAATTGTACATAACGATTGTAATAGGTTGCTTTGCAACCCAAAAAAAAAAAAGGCCTCTTGTATTGGTGTTGGTATTCATTGGGTTTTGAGTTGATCACGCACACTTACTGAAACTATTCGCCAAAAGCGCTGCACTGTAGCTTCTGGCGCAGCTTTTTTGCCAGTTTTTTGCTCATGGCGCAGAATCAGCTCCTTTCAACGCAGTTCATTCATCATTGGCCAAATTATCGACGGACCGAAAACTCTGCCTAAATTAACGGCCAGCGAACCGTCTAGAACTGCTTTCGGGTAGACAAAAATATAAACCCCTCTCGGATGGAATGTTGTTTAGGGAGGCATCAACCCTAAACACAATGCGGAAGTGTTTAGGTTGATGCCCTAAACAATCGGTTCAATTGTTCGCGATGTGTATTATTTTTAGATGGCAAGCACCAAGGGATTCATCAACCCTAAACACCATATATTGGGTGTTTAGGGTGTCAGAATGTTATCTTTGTTCTCTAGCCTGCAATGGGGTACTCTATAGCGAGTACAACCCCTTAGGGTTTCCTATATGTATCCTTTTTCTTGCTAGTGCAACCCCCTTTTTTTGCTTAAACTATTCTTGCCTAGCTATTGCACCTTTACTCTACCACTTATTTTCACATGGTATCAGAGCAGTAAGCTCCTGGCCTGTGGGCCTTTCCACACTCCTTCCGCTGCAACTGCTACTCTCCCTTTCTGCCGTGCGCCCCAAGGCGCGCGGCGGGTTTTTGCCCCGTCACGCCGTGCGCCGCTCCCAGGAGGCACTGCGACGGGCGACGGGGACCTCCGCGTCGCCCCCCGTCGCCCGTCGTGGCCTCCGCGCGGCCCGTACAGCCTGCGCGCAGCACGTACGAGCCGCGCCAGACCCGTCCGCGGCCCGTACGGGCTGCGCCAGTACCGCGCGCGGCTCGGGCCGCCTGCGCGCGGGTCGGGCGCCTGTACCAGGCCCGTTGGCGGCGCTTTCTTCACTCCCCCTTCACCCTCCCTTAGTACCACTCCGACGGCTCCAGCAGGTCCACCCCCCCTCAGCGGCAGCTGCAGCACTGGGAGACGGAGGAGGAGGAGGAGCAGAGAATGGCACACAGAAGTTGCACCCCCATACCCCTCACCCCTTAACCCTAATCCAAAGGAATGGGCAGAAGAAGGGGTGGGGCCCAAGAAGAGGCACGCGGAACAGCAGGTAGGGCAGGGGCAGTGCACTGACAGAGGCGCTGCTCTTACCAGACAGGGTAGTTCGGGCAGCTCGGCAGCACAGCAGCTCGGCAACACGGGGGCTCGGGCGACTCGGGTGGCTCGGCAGCAACTGCAGCTCGGCGGCACCCGCGACTCGGGTGGCTCGGCAGCAACTGCAGCTTGGCAGCACCCGCGGCTCGGCTCCTCGGCTGCTCAGGCGGCTCGGGCGGCTCGGGCGGCTCGGGCGGAACGGGCGGCTCGGGCTGCTTAGCGGCGCGGGCGGCTCGGCTGCGTAGGCGGCTCGGGCAGTATGGGGACAGGGCCGGGACCGCAGGTAGTGCGCCGGGGCCGCAGGTAGGGCGGCGGGGCCGTTGGTAGGGCGGCGGAGCAGCAGGTAGGGCGGCGGGGCCGCAGGTAGGGCGGCGGGGCCACAGGTAGGGCGGCGGGGCCGCAGGTAGGGCGGCGGGGCCGCAGGTAGGGCGGCGGGGCCGCAGGTAGGGCGGCGGGACCGCAGGTAGGGCGGCGGGGCCGCTGGTAGGGCGCCGAGGCCGCAGGTAGGGCGGCGGGGCTGCAGGTAGGGCGGCGGGACCGCAGGTAGGGCGGCGGGGCTGCTGGTAGGGTGGCGGAGCCTTAGGTAGGGCGGCGGGGCGGGGCCGTAGGTAGGGCGACGGGGCCGGGCTGTAGGTAGGGGTTAAGCAGCGGGTGTGTGTCAAGGGGGGTGGGACTGTTTGGGGAGGTTGATCGGAGGTTGCCGTCGTGTCGCTAGCAGCACCTGTAGTCCGAGGAGTTGCTCCGGTAGCTTAGTAGTAGCCACCTCTGCCAGTCGCCCGTGGGTCCGTTGCTCGTCTGCCGCTACTTTTAGCCGCGGGGCCAGTTACTCCAATATTCCGGAGCGATGTTCCGGTAGCCGCTGTGCGAGTGTGCCTCCTGTTGCCCGTGTGTATGCAGCTTCAGTCGTTGCCTCCTATCTCCTCTCCTCTTACAGTCTCGCCTCCTCCTCCTCACTTGCCCTCTGCGATAGCCTCTAGCTTTGCTCATAATTGTAAACTTTAAACTATTTCTTCTTGACCTTGTGCTCAGAATGTGTGGTGACATTGTGATCCACCCTGAGCTTGTTCTGTTTTGCTTGTTCTGCTGATTACACCCCACTTTGGCTATGGGGGTGTGTCAGAATGTTATCTTTGTTCTCTAGCCTGCAGTGGGGTACTCTATAGCGAGTACAACCCCTTAGGGTTTCCTATATGTATCCTGTTGCTTGCTTTTGTAACCCCCTTTTTTTGCCTGAACTATTCTTGCCTAGCTAGGTCTTTCCTAGCTATGGCGCCTTTACTCTACCACTTATTTTCACATAGGGTTGATGCTCTTTCTCCATGGGTTATTTAATTTTCGAGCAGGTAAAAAGCCAGAATAAAGAGTTGCTGTTCTCACTAATAGTAAAACTAGTTGGCCTCTAGCGTTCTGACAGGTGGTCCAATGACCATCGAACTGCGTTGAAAGGAGCTAATTCTGCGCTTTGAGCGAAGAACTGGCAGAAGCCCTGCGTCACAAGCTACAGTGCTGCGCTATTGGCGTATAGTTTCAGTAAGTGTGCGTGATCAACTCAAAACTCGTATTCATTCCAGCGAATCAGCTTCCAGTCATTTGTGCTTTCTAGAAGCCTCCTGTATTCGAGCTGAACGCCAACATTTTGCCAGCATTTTTGCCTGCGTCGCTTAGATGATCGTTGGCGCTGATGGCACCCCATGGGGATGAGGTGCTGAAGAGAATTTAGGCTCTCAAACTACCAGCATCCTCTGATGCCGAGAAGCATCATGAGGTGCGAGTGATGCCGCAGAGAGCGAGACATCACATCACGATGTTTCCCAGCCAATTCCCTCGATTCGCACCACCACACCCTCCTTAGGAAATAACAAAGGAACAGCCTAACCCTCGCGCTCTATGGCGGTGTTCGCCAGCACATCTAAAAAAAGAAAGGCCTCGGAATGGCCGTGGCATCACGAACCAGAGGAGGAACCTCCCGAATAGGCGTGAGGGGAATGGCCAAATCGCGAAATTTCGCGCCAGAAAGGGGAAGGGTGGCAACAGGATCAGGAACCACCCTGCCCACCTTCCAATTCCCCATTCCCCCCCTCCACATCCTTCCAATCCCATGGCCATTCCAAGGCAATTCTGCTTGGGGGGGGTGAATGGCGATGGAATGGCAACGGGACCCACGTTTGCCTGTAGAGGAAGCTCCCAACCCACTTTCCTAACTTCACGATTCCATTCGAAATGAATGAAAAGGAGGGCGTTCGACAGGCCAACATGATTCCGTTTGGTTCGGACGGATCCATAGGCTCGGCAAGAATCTCGCGGGCTGACCTGCTTGACGGACCCTAACGAACCCTAACGGACGGGATCAGGAAGCCGAGACTGACCATCCTGATCCCGTCATTTTTGTTGTTAAAAGTGCTAGCGGTCAACGCCTATCTCTCTCTTTTTCATCTTCAAAAATCTTCCCTCACCCACCAGATCATGGACGTGGTTGATCTGCTACCCGGCCTCGTCTGGCATATCATCTTCTGCTTCCTGCTGCTACCACCATCTCACCAGGGACGCAGACCCTGGCGTGGCGCTTGGCTTTTGAATCGACTCAAAAATAAACTGCGAAACAGGGGTAACTCTCCCCCCCGCGCATCGCAGCAGGGAGGAGGAGAAGGCAGCTCGTCGCCGGGTGCGACTGGGACTCATTGTTGAAATACATTTCTTATATAAACTGGTTGTAGCAATAGTTAGTGTAGTGTTACATTGTTGGTGGTGCACCTTGCTAGCTTTGTTTGCTATATGTACCCTTGAGCCTGTAGTGAACACATCACTTCTCCTTCACAACTCTCTCGACTTCCTCTTGGCCTAGGCCACTAAGCTTAGGCCCCACTTAAAACTCAACTACCACTTATGCTCCTATCTCAACACTCATAGGAGTCGACTTCTGAGCCGACTCAAAAACAAGCTGCAGAATAAGCTGCAGAACCTGGGTAACTCTGCGGGCGCATCGCAGCAAGGAGCAGGAAGTGCCTCCATCATGGAGCAGCAACAAGCGGAGGCTTTGAGAACCTTCGACTCCTGCTGGCCTCTGCTGCGCTGCGCCATGGTCTGCAAGAGGCTCCTTTATCATGTCGCCTCCTTCTTCGTGAGTCATCATCATGCGTTCCCCCTTCCTCCTTCTTCGTGAGCCATCATGCACTCCGAGCTAGTTCCTGCATTCCAACTCCCTAATGCGCTTCTTCCCTCATTCGTCCCACCAGCCCCTTCACCACTATTTGTGAAATTCTTCTTTGGGTGCTGAGCTCTGCGGTCACGGCAAAGCTCTGTCACTGCGGCGTGTCTCAATGTGGATTGCACTTCCCCCAGCCCTCCCTCTCTCGACTCGCTCCCTCTCATTGGCTACTCGCAGCTCCTCGTTTCCTCGCTCCCATTGTCTGCCGCAAAATCCGTCTACTTGAACGGTGCAAGCCTCCAAGCGAATCGTTGGCGTATGTTTCCCTGTTCTGATGATGATTCTCAAATTGCCTTGACCCACCTGCTCAGTAGCATAACGCCCACAGTGGAGACGCTTAAAAGAAGGTACGGCTGGCCATTGGAGGGCGTGCGTGTGCAGTGGAGCCAGCTGCGGCACCTCAGCATTGGTGTGAACCGTTATAGCACTGGGGGGTTTAGTTACAGCGAAAACCCGGAGGATCCGGAAGACTCTCAGTTTTGGAGGTTCTTCGGCGGGGAAGAAGGGAGCATCATCGGAAGCAGCAGCAGCGACAGCGGCAGCAACACGTACATCGATGCTCCGAACCTCGAGTCCATCTACTATGCCACTGAGGAGTGGTAGCCGGGCGTTCTGGATGCTCTGCGCAAGCAATTCCCTTCCCTGGCATCGTACAGGATTGTTGATCCAGCGGTCCGCTGGCGCGGTAGTGATAGCGGGTGTGAGAGGAGTGGGGCAGTGAGGTTGGATTGGCGTGGCAGGTTAGTATGGGAACACAACGTGTCATAGCGGTAGCACGGGGTCAGGTCGTGTCATGGTGGTAGCATGGGGTCAGATTGTGTCATTGCGGTGGCATGGTGTGGGGTCATGTTATTGCGGTGGCATGGTGTGAGGTCGTGTTATTGCGGTGGCATGGTGTGAGGTCGTGTTATTGCAGTGGCATGGTGTGAGGGCGTGTTATTGTGGTGGCATGGTGTCAAACCGTGTCACAGTGGTACCATGAGGTCACATCATGTCACGGTGATAGCATGGGGTCAGATTGTGTCACAGCAATAGCGTGGGGTCAGATCTCGTTCCCCATGCCATGGGTCAGGGCATGGTGCAGGCAGGATGATCAGATTGGGGCATGATGAGGGTTCTTTAAAATTCCCTGAGCCTCTACATGCTTTGGGAGGAAAAAGGGATAGTGTGGCTGGGGTAGTGAGTGAGTGGAACCAATGTTCACTGGTGTGAGGGCTTCATTTGTGTGCAGGGACAAGTAGGAAGGGTTATGTGCGCTGATAGCAGTGGTGGCAATAGTGTGGCCATGGGGTGGTGTGGCCTTGGGGTGGTGTGCATTGGTGGTGGCGCACAACAGTCCCGTAACAATGGGATGGCGATGGGTGCTAGCAGTGGGGGCGGCAATAGTGGGCATAGTATGTGGTGTACAGCTAGGGCAACTGATGATCATGCTGGTGACTTTTGATAGTGTTGGTGCTAGACCAGAAAAGCACAGTAAAGTAGAAGAGAGGACATGAAGGCTGATTGTTATGTGTTGATGCTTTGCATTTATGCTTGTATATTAATGTGTTGTATTGATGCTTTGTATATGTGCTTGTATTGATGATATGTGTTTGTATTGATGATTTGTATATGTGCTTGCATTGATGATTTGTTTGTTTCATGATGTTACGAGTGCAATTGAGTGAGCGAGCGAGAATTGCACTATCGAAGCAAGAGTACAAATGAGCGAATGCATGAGCGAAGAATATATAGCGAAACTACAGTGGTAACGATAATGCGTGAAAATGAGGTGCGCGACGAGCCTGTCGCCGAGGTTGGGAAATGCCGAGGCAGAGGTCTGGAGCACGTGTTACCAACTGAACCGTGAGGTTGGGTCGCGTTGTGAACAGTGGCGGGAACAGTGGCGGGAACACTGTCGAGGCGAATGTCGCGAGTGGTAACGGTTTACTGTTGGGTGCTGTTGGCGGGAACAGTAATGTACGCGTTGAGCAGGGACGCGAAGTAAGGAAAATGAATTCTCCTTACACTACCCCCACCACTAAGGAGGTCCTCCTTACGAAAGCGCGTGGAAATCTCTGAAATTTTGGCTGCGCAGATACTCTGTAAGGACGGGGTGGTTTTCGACTCTGTCCAGGGGAACCCAGTTGTCTTCGGTGGGTGTACGGTCTTTCCAGCGGATCAGGAACTCGATTCTTCGAGCTCCTCGTGGGTCACGAACTCTGTGGCTGAGAATTTTCTCGGGTGTGATGATTGGTTTGGTCGGCGGTCGTATCATGCTGGCTGGGCGATCGCGTGGCAGTTGGCTTGTGGATGGTATGTAGGGGCGAAGTAGGCTGACGTGGAGGGATGGGCTGATGTACCAGTCAGCGAGGAGGAGGAGGTTGGTGATGACGGGTGTAATCATGTGGCTGATGCGGAATGGTCCACAGTATCGGGGGCAAAGTTTTGGGGTGATGAGCAGGCGGAGATTCTGGGTGTCAAGTAAAACTAGGTCGTCGGGCTGGTAAGTGACAGGTCGGCGGTGGTGGTCGGCGTTGCGTTTAGCGATGATGTTCGATTTTTTTAATTGCGTCTGCTGCCCGGATTGTGATGCTTGTAAAATTTTAGCGAAATGTTGTGCTCGTGGCTCCGGGTTGTAGGGATTCAGGGTCATGGGTACTGTCGGGTCTTGTCCGTGGTTCAGGTAAAACGGTGACTGTTAGGTCGTGGCGGAAGGTGAGTTGTTGTACGCGAACTCGATGAGTGACAGTTGCTGTTCCCAGGTGGTTGGGTCGTCGCACGTGGCTCGAATGAGTTGTTCCATGGTCTGATTTGTCCTCTCTGTCTGTCCGTCGGTCTCGGGGTGGTACGAAGAACTGAACTGTAGTCGCGTGCTGCATTGCTGCCACAGGTTCCGCCAGAAGTTGCTTGTGAATTTTGTATCCCGGTTGCTGATGATCGCTGCTGGTATCCCGTGCAGTCGAATGACGATGGAGATGAAGAGGCGTGCTGTTTCTTCGGCTGTAATGATTTTTTGCAGGCTGCGAAGTGTGCCATTTGAGAAGAAGTGAACGAGAGAATGATTGAACTATGAACGAAGTGAGTACAAATAGGAAACCCTAGTTGGGTTGTACCCCCTATGGGATACCCCACTATAGCCTACACAAATAAGTAAGCTATAATATTCGGACACACCCCCATAGGCAAAGTGGGGGAGTACAAGGGGTCACAAGACCAGTCAAGCAAAGCAAAGCAAAGCTCAGGGTGGATCACAAAGTCACCACACATTCCGAGCACAAGTTCAAGGGCCACAAGACCAGTTCACATGCAAGATCATATATAGAGATATACAAGAGTCAAGCAAGCAAGAACAAGAGTATATATAGGTCAAGGTACAAGCAAGGTCAAGAAGTCAGCAAGTGAGGCAAGACAGGCACAAGACCCAGCTGCGTGCAACAACGCTGATGATCACAAGGCGCAAGTGCCTTGGTGAAGACATCAGCAGTGTTGGCCTCAGAGGCCACGTACGCAAGTCGCAACTGTCCACGCTGCTGTAGCTCACGAGCAAGAAAGTAGCGGAGAGCAATGTGCTTTGTCCTGTGCTCCAGTCGCTACTCTCGACATAAGGCCAGCATGGCCTTGTTGTCTACGTACAGGACTGGAGGAGAACGAGGCGGCTCTCCAAGGTCGGTCAGCAGGTAGGTGAGCCAGCGAAGCTCCTGAGCAGCCATAGCCCCGGTGTAGATCTCAGCCTCACAACTGGAGCCGAGAACAGAAGACGAGCGGGTAGCTCGCCACGAGACAGAGCCGGAACCAAGGCTTAAGGTGTAACCCTGTGAGGACCGCTGCGTAGCCTGGTCGTCAACCCAAGAAGCGTCTGCATGCCCAGTGAGGACCACTGGACTGCGCCCTCCAAGCACTAGCCCCATGCCCGATGTACTGCACAAGTAGCGCAACACCCTCTTCGCTGCAGCCATGTGCTCTGGTCGGTGTCTCCCAGGAGCAACATAGCGTGCGAGAATGCTAAGAGGGTATGCAAGGTCAGGTCGTGTGCGGGTCATCAGGTACATGAGGCAGCCAACAAGCTCTGGGTACGGGCCACTCGACTCTACGGACTCATCCGAAGGCAGAGCTGAGAGCGAGTGGCGAGTAGGCAGAGGAGTGGCCTGAGGCGAGGAGTACGTGAAGCCGAAGCGCTGAAGGACCTGCTGCACCATGTGTGACTGAGTCAAGGTAATGGTGCGGCGTGCTCTGTCCCGGGTGATCTGCAAGCCAAGGTAGCTGCGCAGCTCACCCAGGTCTGTACACGTGTGTCTCTTCTGCAGCTCGGACTTCACGTAGGCGGGTCCAGCAGTGTCAGCTGTGGCAAAGACCAAGTCGTCGACGTACACGAGGATGTAGAACGGCGGCAGAGAGGTGTCGATGCGCAGAAACAGCGACGGGTCGGCAGTAGAAGGAGCAAACCCAAGTGCCGCCAGCATAGTCCTCAGTGTGTCGTGCCACTCACGTGGCGCCTGGCGGAGACCGTAGACTGGACGCCGGAGACTCCACTGGGTACCAGGAGGGAAAGACCCAGTGAAGCCAGGTGGGCGACGCAGCCAGATCTCCTCGTGCAGGCTGCCCTGCAAGAAAGCAGTGCTGAAGTCGAGGGAGTGCAGCTCGTAGTCACGGTGAGCAGCAACGTGCAGCAGTACCCGAAGAGTGGTCATCTTCGGGGTGGGGGAGAAGGTCTGAAAGTAGTCAACTCTCTGCCGCTGACTGAAGCCACGAGCAACGTAACGCGCCTTAAAGACAGGCGGAGAACCCGGCGGCCGCTTCACCCTGAAAATCCACATGCCATTGACTATGTTCGCCCCAGGAGGGGGAACAGCGTCAACGTAGGTGCCTGTGGACTTCTAGGAAGCCATCTTTGCATCCATAGCTGCCTGCCAGTGAGAGGAGTAGGGACCCTCTATCGCCTCTGCGTAAGAGTGCGGAGTCGGGATGTCTAGTGCATCCGGGTCTCCCTCAGGGGCGAGTAGTACAGACGCGAGATAAGGTGAAGTGGCGGCCAGACACTGGAACTCCTTCTGCCTGTCCTCAAGGACGTCCGTGCCAAGGGCACACTCACCTCCGACGGACGGAGGACAGGCAGACTCAGACTCAGCGACAAGACTAGCAGCGTAGTCTAGACGACAGCGCGCAGCAAAGTCGACGAGCTCAGTGACAAGGGCAGACGCAGCAGAAGACCCGAAAGAAGGGTCAGTGACAGCAGTAGCAAGGAGACGCGTGACAGTGGGACTGGCAGCACGAAGAGAGTCCGACTCCGGGTCGGCAAGAGCAGGAAGAGAGGAAGAAGGAGGAGAAGGCGAAGGGCACGCAAAGGAGCAGTGGACGGACGCAGAGACATCCGGTGCGTGCCAGGGACAGGAGGAGGACGCTGACGCGAACCGCGACCACTAGTGCGTGCAGGACGAACAGGCGACGCAGGACGAGACGCAGGCTCACGACGCTTAGTAAGTCCTCCAGTCGGACCAGCGTAGGGAGAAGGAGCAGGCAAATGGGAGGCAGGCTGTAGCTGTGACTGGGACTGGACAGGCTGTGGACCCTCTAAGGGAGGAGGAGGAGGACCAGGAGAAGGTGTAAGACCAAGAACCTGCTGCAGGAGCGGAACGAAGTACGGTCGGGGCCGCGTGGCGACGCGAGAAACAGCAGGGACAGCACAAGTACCCCCAGAAGGAGTACCCACTCCAGCAGCACCTCCAGATGCACCTCCATTAGCTATAGAACCCCCAGCAGCACCAGGAGCACTGCCAGTCGGACCGCTAGCAGTAGTCTCCTCGCCAACACCCTCAGCAGCTCTAGCTCCAGGAGAACCCTCAAGCCCAGCAGCTCCAGCACCCACAGCACGAGCACCTCCGGGACGCGTGACAGCAGCACCCTCCGCAGCCGAAGAACCTCCAGCACCAGCAGCACGCCTCCAGCGCCGGGCAAACCACTCACGCAGCTCCTGTGGGGAGAGTGGCTCTCGGCGAGACGAAGCACCTCCTGGCGGAGAACCTCCAGGCGAAGAACCTCCAGGCTCAGCACCCTCAGGCAAAGCACCTCCAGGCGGAGCACCCCCAGTCTTAGCACCCCCAGGCTCAGCACCCCCAGGCCCAGCACCCCCAGACTCAGCACCCCCAAACTCAGTACCCCCATGCTCAGCACCCCCAGGCTCAGCACCTCCAGACTCCGCACCCCCAGGCTCAGCACCCCGAGGCGTAGCACCTCCAGTCCCAGCACCCCCAGGCTCAGCTCCCGCAGCAGCACCAAAGTCACCAGTGACCTTGACAGGCTCGACCGCGTCTACCTGGGACACACCTGAAGGGGCAGGACCCTGAGGGGGGAGGGGGTCTACCGGGGGGGGACCTGGTACCAAGAAGAGCGGGGGCGGGGGGAGGGACGGAGTGCGGTAGGGGAAGAGGCGGCAGTAGGGTACCGACTCGTCGAACGTGACGTCCTAGGAGGACAGAACACGTCGAGAGGTGGGGTGGTAGAACTGCCACCCAGGGGCGTCGGGGGGGAACCCCAGGAAGACGCAGGGAGCAGCGCGAGGGGACAGTTTGTCCGCAGACAAGTCGCGGGCAAACGCCCGAGATCCCCAGACCCGGAACGCCGACGCATCGCCAACCTTCCCCGTCCACAGTAGGGCTGGGGAGGTCTCCGTCCTGGAGACCTTGGGGTGGAGGTTGATCTGATGCGCCGCGTACCTGACCGCAAATGGCCACAGAAAATGGGGGGCAGCCGCATGCATCATAGACGTACGAGCGACGTCCATGACCATGCGAATGCGGCGCTCTGCAATCCCATTTTGCTGCGGTGAGTCCGGAAGCGTGAAGGTCTGGCGGATGCCTCGTGCACGACAAAAAGCACGCAGAAGGCCAGAGGAGAACTCTCCGCCTCTGTCCGAGTGCAGACGCAACACAGGAAAGTCCGAGCCAAAGCTCTGCCTGAGCTGGAGACGAGCTGCGCGGATCCAGTCGATCAGCACCTCAGTGACATCACCCTTGCTGCGCAAGGGGAAGACTGTGGTGTAACGCGAGTAGTCGTCAACCACCAACAGGAAGTAGCGCTCGTGACCGAGTCCACGGACAGGGGCAGGGCCCCACACGTCCATGTGAAGCGTCTGCAACGCAGCCTCTGTCGGAGGAAACTGGGAGGAGTGAGGGGCAGCGCGCTGGCGCCCCTCGACACAGGGGACACAGGCAAGGCCAGGGCCCTGAGGAAGGGGAGGGAGGGACCGGGGCAGACCAGACACAAGAAGACGGGAGGCCATGCCTCTCAGCCGAAGTAGAGAGGGGTGGCCAAGGCGTTGGTGCCAGAGGAGAGTCTCGTGAGACAGACGGCGACACGAACAGGGGGTAGACTCAGGACCAGACCTGGACGCTGCAGCAAACACCTGACCGGACGAAGGGACTCTACCACACTCAGCACCGGGAGGAGAAGCAGTGGTCAGTGTGTACAGGCTCGACCCTGGCTGACATGTAAACGTAGCCAGGTGGCGACCTGTGCTAGCCTCTGTGCAGTGTGTCACCCGCTGACGAGCAGGAGTGAACTGGTGGACACCCACATCCTGTAGGTCAGCACCACTCACCAGGTTTGTATAGAACGAGGGGAGGTAGAGACCAGTCAGGGTGCCAGAGGGAGCCGCCTGGACACGAGAGAACTGTGGAGAAACGAGACAGGATAGGACCCCCAGAGGGGTCAGCCAGGGACACCGCAACCGGCCGACTAAGCGGCG
This sequence comes from Closterium sp. NIES-65, assembly GCA_948144175.1. Taxonomy (NCBI): domain Eukaryota; kingdom Viridiplantae; phylum Streptophyta; class Zygnematophyceae; order Desmidiales; family Closteriaceae; genus Closterium; species Closterium sp. NIES-65. The sequence continues at coordinate 716,335 of CANXME010000343.1, read as the reverse complement.
TGAGAGTGGTGCGGTCCTGAAAGAAGGAGCGAGACGCCCCAGAGTCAAGGGTGAAGGTGTTAGAGGCCGAAGCCGACACAGTACCTGAGAGTGCAGACTCACTAGTACCTGAGAGCACAGACGCACTGGCACCTAGAGCAGCAGCCTCACTGGCACCTGACGCAGCAGTACCAATGCCCGGGTCGGGCGGGAAACACCGGTAACAGTCACCCTCATCACTAACAGTCACAGCATACATGGCAGCAAGGATAGCATCAAAGTCAAGATCAAAGATAGCTACACCAGCCCTAGACAGCTCTCTCCAGCGGGGGATCTCAGAGGCCTCCGGAAACTGCTGGCGCCAAGCGTCGGTCAAGCGGGCAAAGCAGCGGCGGGCGGTGTGGGTGCCCCCAGACTGCTCACCCGCACGGTCGCCGGTGCGAAGGACGTAGGTGCAGGGACCGAACGCCCCACCACGCTGACGCTGCGAGTACCACTCACGGAGCTGCTGAGGGGTGGGGACGTCGCGAGAGCGCTGCTGCTGCTGCTGCTGGCGCTGACCACCCCCAGCGCTGCTCCGCTGGGACGAGCCACTCCGACCACCTCCACCACCGCCACCCCCGCCTCCGCCGCCACCGCCGCCACCGCCACCCTCGCCCCCGCCGCTCCCACCGCCACCTCCGCCACCACCTCCGCCGCCGCCTCCGCCTCCACTGCCGCCACCAGTACCTCCACTCCCGCCCTCACCTCCACCGCCACCCCCACTCCCCCCGCCGCCCCCACCTCCTCCGCCACCGCCCCCGCTAGCTCCACCCGCTCCCTTGCCCCCCTTGCCCCTGCTGGAGCGGCGCCTACCGCTGGGGGCAGACGCCGCACCGACCGACTCCAAACCAACGAGGTCGGCCGCAGCAGCAGAGGCGACAGAGGGTAACAGGAGGGAGGGAGAACACCCCTCAAAGATGGGGGTGCGAGGGTCACCACGAGAGGCCCCTATAGCGACTATACTCTTCTCAGCCGCTAGCAGGGACTTCTCGAGGAGGTCGCCAGTGAGGGTGGTGGGACAGACAGAGAGAAACTGGTCCCTAATGGCACGAAGGGACTCAGGGAGGCGGGTGACTAGAAAGTAGAGAGTTATGTACATGGGAGGAGGGTTTGCGGCGCGGAAGTCAGCAGGAAGCGCAGCGCGGTAGCGAGTGTCACTAGCGCGGAGGTGGGTAAAGAGGTCAGCGACTGTGGGAAAGGCAGCGAGGTCAGGGAAGAGGTACGGTAGCATGAGGCGGCTCAGCGTAGCGGAGGAAGGGGAGGAGTAGCGCGCAACTACAGCGTCGTACAAGGCCTGAGCGGTCTTGCACTGGCTAAAGTGTGCACGCTCGGAGGAAGGGAGGTGGCGACGCACAGCAAGACGTGCAGCAGCATCCCGTGTGGCCCACTTGGAGCGAACAGTGGGGTCAGCATCAGCAGGAGGTGCAGGGACAGCGCCAGAGACAAAGTCAAAGAGAGAAACCGCATCTATCGCATCGCACAGTAAGTACAGCGGCAGGTCCTCGACCCAGACAGCAAAGTCAATGGCGCGACCCTCAGCATCAAAAGCCAGGACACTGGGGGTGGCCATTATAGCAGCTGACAGTCTCACCAAGCAGGAAGAGTCGGGTAGCTCAGTAGTACAGCAACAGTGCAGCACAGCGGCTGCGCCGGTCCAGGAGCAGCAGCAGCCCCACAGGAGCAGGAGCTTGGCACCTCAGGTTGCTCGGGCGGCTCGGGCGGTTCGGGCGGCTCGGGCGGCTCGGGCGGCTCGGGCGGCTCGGGCGGCTCAGGCGGCTCGGGCGGCTCGCGCGGCTCGGGCGGCTCAGGCGGCTCGGGCGGTGCGGCTGTCTCGCGGGCGGCGCACGGATGACTGCACGAGCGGCCGGGGCGGGTCACGGGCGGCGCGCGGGCGGCTCACGGTCGGCTGGGGCGGCTCACGGGCGTTTGGGGCGGTTCGCGGGCTGCTCGCAGGCGGCTCGCGGGCTGTGCACGGGCGGCGCGGGCGGCGTACGGGCGGGTGGGTGGCTCGCGGACGGGCAGCGCACGGGCGGGCGGCTCACGGACGGGCGGCGCACGGGCGGCGCCAGCGGCTCACGGGCGGGCTGGTGGCGCACGGGCGGGCGGCTCACGGGCGGCGCAGGCTCACGGTCGGGCGGCGCGCGGGTAGGCGGCTCACGGGCGGCGGCTCACGGGCGGCGGCGCACGGGCGGCGTCTGACGGGCGGCTGCTTACAGGCGGCGGCTCACGGGCAGGCCGCGGGCGGCTCACGGGTAGGCTGCGGGCGGCTCACGGGCGCTAGGGAAGGCGCCGGGCGCTAGGGCGCTAGGGCTGGCGCTAGGGCGGGCACTAGGGCGGGCGCTAGGGCGGGCGCTAGGGCGCTAGGGCGGGCGCAAGGGTGGGCGCTAGGGCGCTAGGGCGGGCGCAAGGGTGGGCGCTAGGGCGCTAGGGCAGAGAAAAAAAAAAAGTTTTCCGAAGTGGTGGGCCCTAAGCAAAGTTCCCACAGGGGAACCTGCTCGATACTATGAGAAGTGAACGAGAGAATGATTGAACTATGAACGAAGTGAGTACAAATAGGAAACCCTAGTTGGGTTGTACCCCCTATGGGATACCCCACTATAGCCTACACAAATAAGTAAGCTATAATATTCTGACACCATTTTCGTTAGTCGATCGACGACGACCAGGATGGCCTCGTTCCCACTCGCTCCGGCCGGTAACCCCGTGACGAAATCCATTGTCACCTGCTGCCACACACGCTCTGGGGGTGGTATCGGCTGCAACTGTCCTGCCGGCCGCTTCCGTGATGATTTCATGAGCTGGCAAGTGGGACACGATGCTACGTGTCGGTGTACGTCGGTCAATATCTTGAGCCAGTAATAATACCGCTGCAGCTGCTGCCATGTTTTCTCTACCCCGAAATGCCCTGAAGTAACTCCGTCATGTGCCTCCTGTAACAATAACTCCCGTAGCAGTGTGTACCCTGGTACCCAGGTGCGGTCGGTCCTGGCTTTTACGTGCTAGACTCCCTTTACTGCTGCAAACTTCCTCCTGTGAAGAATGGATATGTTTGGTACCCGTGGGTAAATAGGCCTGTCAGTAGTGGACTGGTCTGGGCAAGGAGTCGTGCGTGGATCTGGGCAGTGGGGCGGGTCAGTGCGTCCGCGATGTTCGATGCCCCCTTTTTGTAGGTGACTATGTAGTGGAAGTTTGACTCGAGGAAATCGAGCCAGCGAATCTGTCGTGGGTTGAGGTGTGGCTATGCGCGGAGGTACTGTAGTGATTTATGGTATGTCTGTACTATCACGTCTGCGCAGTCAAGTAACAGCGCCACACTTTGAACGCGTGCACAATCGCAAGCATTTCGCGGGCGGATGCAGTTTTTGTGACTCGTATGCGATGAGCTGTAGGCCGTTGCCGAAGTCCTGTAGCAGTACGGCTCCGATGGCGATGTTGCTTGCGTCGGTAACTACTTCGAATGGGCAGTGTGGGTCGGCGATGCGCATTACAAACGGTGAACAGAGAACGTTTTCCAGGGCAAAGAAGGCAGCATGCTCTTTCTCCCCCCACGTAAAAGCGACCCCTTTCCGTAACAAGTCTGTCAGCGGCGCTGTTAACCGTGCCATGTCGGGGACGAACCGACGCACGTAACTGACGAACCCCAAAAAGCTCTGTAGTTCCGTGATATTCGTCGAGGGGTGCCAGGCTTTCACAGTGTCCAACTTCTTCGGGTCAATTTCGACCTCAGCCTTCGAAATAACGTGCCCTAAATACTCTAGCCTGTCTTGAAAAAACTCGCACTTGGAACCCTTTGTCAGTAGCCGATGCTCGTCTAAAATTTTAAACACTGCTTCCAGATCTGTTAAGTGCTGCTGCTTATCGCGACTGTAGACGAGGATGTCGTCGTGGTAAACTATCGCACATTTATCTAGAAGTGGCCTAAACGCCTCGTTCATGGTCATCTGAAATGTCGCGGGTGCGTTGGTCAGCCCAAAGGGCATCACGCTGTACTCGAATGACCAGTACCTAGTCCGAAAAATTGTTTTGGCGCAGTCCGATGGTTCGACTCTAATCTGATGGTAACCTCCCCGTAAATCTATTTTCGAAAAAAAACTCGTGTTGTTCGCAGTTGGTCTATCAGCTCGTCGGCGCGGGGAATGGGGTACCGCGACTTGAGTGTTACCCTGTTGAGCACTTGGTAATCGATGCACAAGCGAAACCCTCCGTCTTTTTTTGGCGTTAACAGTATCAGTGCGGCGAACGGTGACGAGCTCGGTCGGATGAATTTCTTCTCTAACAGGTAATCTAACTGCTTCCTTAGTTCGTCAAGCTCGGGTTGTGTTAGTCTGAACTAGCGCTGTACAGTTGGTTGTGCCCCCGGTTCTAATTCTACTCGGTGGTCATGTGCTCGCTGAGGTGGCAGTCCTTCCGGTAAGTCGTCGGGAAAAATCCCCGAGTATCGTTTCAACAGATCCTGTAGTTTGGGCGGTACCACTGCCAGCAGTTTCTTGAAATCACTCAGCTGCTCTGCCCCCTCTACCACTGCAATGTCTACTGCGTACACGTCAGCTCTAACAGAGACAACCCGTTTCATGGTGACGGCGTTGACGTGTACCGTTGAAGACTCGGGCCACTACCAGCGAGGTAGTTCAACCAAGTTACCGCTACTTCGCACAGTGCAGCTACCCGTTGTCCAGTCAATTCGCGGGTTATACCGTCGCAGCCAATCACGTCCCAGTAAAATGTCGTGCCCATCCAGTGTCGTCACGAGCATTTCCTGTGTAAACCCAAAATTCCCCCCGCAGCGGACTTTGACTCTTTCCACATTTTCCCGTGTGGCCAGTGGCGTGCCCTCAACTAAGCGTGCATCGGTCTTAGGTATGTTGGAATCACTGAACAGGAATGAATGAACTAGCAGTGAAATGAGTACAAGTACCTAGCCCTAGAATTGTGTACCCCCTATAGGCTAACCCAATGTAGCCTAAACTAACATAACATATATAATGTTTGACACACCCCCATAGGCAAAGTGGGGGAGAACTAGGGGTCACAGGACCAGTCAAGGCAAAGCAAGGCAAAACAAGCTCAGGGTGGTTCTCAAGGATACCACACAAATTCCGAGCACAAGCAAGTGGTCACAAGACCAGTTCACATGCAAGTTTATAATAGAGCAAAAGGTACAATGATCACAACCTAACAAGAGTAAACATGCAGGTATATATATAGAGATCACAGTACAAACAGACTCAAGAAGTAAGCAAGTGAGGTTCAGTAGGCACAAGGCCTAGAAGAGTGCAAAAGCGCTGATGGTCACAAGGCTAAAGCGCCTTGGTGAACACATCAGCAGTGTTGGCCTCAGAGGCCACGTAACACAGGCGAAGCTGACCACGCTGTTGCAACTCTCGAGCAAGGAAGCAACGCAGAGCAATGTTCTTCGTTCTGTGCTCCAGTCTGTGCTCCTCACACAACGCAATGGCTGCCTTGTTGTCGACGTACAGCACTGGAGGAGAACGAGGCTGCTCTCCAAGGTCGGTCAGCAAGTAGGTGAGCAAGCGTAGCTCCTGGGCCGCCATGGCTGTGGCGTAGATCTCAGCCTCACAACTGGAGCTGAGAACAGAAGAAGAGCGAGTAGAACGCCAAGAAAGAGAACCAGAGCCTAGACTGAAGGAGTAACCCTGAGACGACCGCTGAGTAGCCTGGTCGTCTGCCCAAGAAGTGTCTGAGTGCCCAGTGAGAACAACTGGGACTCGCCCTCCAAGCACTAGCCCCATGCCCGACGTACTGCACAAGTAGCGCAACACCCTCTTAGCTGCATCCATGTGCTCCTTCTGGTGACGGCCGGGAGCGACATAGCGTGCAAGAATGCTGAGAGGGTATGCATAGTCTGGTCGAGTGCAGGTCATCAGGTACATGAGGCGACCCAGAAGCTCTGGATACGGGCCACTCGGCTCTACGGACTCATCCGAAGGTAGAGGTGAGAGCGAGTGACCGGTAGGCAAAGGAGTGGGCTGAGGCGAGGAGTACGTGAAGCGGAAGCGCTGAAGGACCTGCTGCACCATGTGTGACCGAGTCAAGGTGATGGTGTGGCGTGCTCTGTCCTGGGTGATCCGCAAGCCAAGATAGCTTGTCAGTTCACCCAGGTCTGTGCACGTGTGTCTCTTCTGCAGCTCCGACTTCACGTGGGCGAGTGCCACAGTGTCAGCAGTAGCAAAGACCAAGTCGTCGACGTACACAAGGACGTAGAACGGCGGCAGTGAGGTGTCGGTGCGTAGAAACAGCGACGGGTCAGCAGTGGAAGGCGCAAACCCAAGAGCCGCAAGCGTAGTCCTCAGTGTGTCGTGCCACTCACGAGGCGCCTGGCGGAGACCGTAGTTTGGCCGTCGGAGGCTCCATTGGGTACCAGGAGGGAACGACCCAGTGATGCCAGGTGGACGGCGCAGCCAGATCTCCTCGTGCAGGCTGCCCTGTAGGAAAGCAGTGCTGAAGTCAAGCGAGTGGAGATCGTCGTCACGCTGAGCGGCGACGTGCAGCAGAACCCGAAGAGTGGTCATCTTCGGGGTCGGGGAGAAGGTCTGGAAGAAGTCAACTCCCTCTCGCTGACTGAAGCCTCGTGCAACGTAACGCGCCTTGAAGACAGGCGAAGAGCCCTGCGGCCGCTTCACCCTAAAAATCCACATGCCACTGACGATATTCGCCCCAGGTGGGGGAACCTCGTCGACGTAGGTGCCTGTGAACTTCCAGGAAGCCATCTCTGTGTCCATGGCTGACTGCCACTGAGAGGAGTAGGGACCGGCCATCGCCTCCGCGTAAGAGCGTGGGGTCGGGATGTCTGGTGCATCAGGGTCTCCCTCAGAGGCAACAAGCATGGACACGAGATGGGGCAAAGCGACAGGAAAGCACTCAAACTCCTCCTGCTTGTCCTCAAGGACGTCAGTGCCAAGAGCACACTCACCCCCAACGGACGGAGGACAGACAGACTCAGACTGAGCAACTAGGCTAGCAGCGTAGTCTAGACGACAGCGAGCAGCAAAGTCGACAAGCTCAGCAACTAAGGCAGACGCAGCAGCAGACTCAAAGGAAGGGTCAGTGACAGCAGTAGCCAGGAGACGCGTGACAGTAGGACTGGTAGCATGAAGAGAGTCAAACTCCGAGTCAGCAAGAGTAGGAAGAGAGGAAGCAGGAGGGGACGGCAGTGGGACACGCTGTGGAGCAGTGGACGGACGAAGCGCCATCCGGTGAGTGCCTGGGACAGCAGGAAGACGCAGACGCTGGACTTGACTACTAGAGAGAGCAGTGCGGACAGGCGACTCAAGACGAGACTCAGGCGACGCAGGACGAGACTCAGGCTCACGCCGCTCAGTAAGACCTCCAGTCGGACCAGTGTAAGGAGCAGGACCAGGGAGAGAGGAGGCAGACGGTAACGCCAACTGCAGCTGGACAGGCGGAGGACACGCTAAGGAGGGAGGAGGAAAAGGAGGAGGAAGCTGACCAAGAACCTGCTGAAGGAGCGGAACAAAGTACGGCCGAGACCGAGCAGCGACACAAGAGCCTGCAGGGACACCCGCACCAGGGTCTGCAGCACCAGCACCAGCTCCAACGCCCACGTCCTCAGCACCAGCGGCAGCTCCAACGCCCGGGTCCTCAGCACCATTAGCAGCTCCAACGCCTGGGTCCGCAGCACCAGCGGCAGCTCCAATGCCTTGGTCCTCAGCACCAGCAGCAGCTCCAACGCTCGGGTCCTCAGCACCAGCAGCAGCTTCAACGCCCGGGTCCTCAGCACCAGCAGCGGCTCCAACGCCCGGGTCCTCAGCACCTGCAGTAGCTCCAACGCCCGGGTCCTCAGCACCAGCAGCAGCTCCAACGCCCGGGTCCTCAGCACCAGCAGCAGCTCCAGCAGCAGCGGGGTCCGTAACACGAGGCACGCCACTCCGAAGAGTGCAGCGCCGCTCGTACCACTCACGGATCCGCTCGCGGGAGGGGAGCACCCAAACGGGAGAAGAAGCACTAGCACCAGTCCCAGTAGTACGCCCGGCTCGAGCGGTACCTCTCCGGAGGCTGCAGTACTCTAAGTACCACGCACGCAGCTGCTCCGAGGAGAGGGCTCCTCTAGGTGCAGGAATCCCAGGCCTAGTACCTCCATACTCAGAACCCCCAGACTCCGGACTCTGCGGCTCAGCACCCCCAGGCTCAGCACCCCCAGGCTCAGCACCCCCAGGCTTAGCACCCCCAGGCTCAGTACCCCTAGGCTCAGCACCCCCAGGCTCCACACCCCCAGGCTCCACACCCCCAGGCTCAGCACCCCCAGGCTCAGCACCCCGAGCAGGACGAGAGTCGACAGCTACCTCAACAGGCTCAACCGGGTCTACCTGCGACACACCTGAGGGAGCGGCACCCTGAGGGGGGAGGGGGTCTGCAACAGCAGCACCTGGCGCGAGGAAGAGAGGCGGGGGGGGGAAGCAGGGAAGTGCGGTAGGGGAAGAGGCGGTAGTAGGGGACGGACTCGTCAAAAATGACGTCCTGGGAGGGCAAGACTCGGCGCGAGGTGGCGTGGTAAAACTGCCAACCAGACGCGTCCGGGACAAAGCCAAGGAAGACGCAGGGAGCAGCACGGGAGGAGAGCTTGTCTGCAGACGAATCGCGGACAAAAGCTCGAGACCCCCAGACCCGGAAACGCGATGCATCGCCAACCTCCCCCGTCCAAAGCTGCGAGGGCGAGGTCTCCGGCAAGGAGACACGGGGCCAGAGGTTGAGCTGATGCGCAGCGTACCGGACCGCAAACGGCCACAGAAAGTGGGGGGCAGCCGCATGGATCAAGGAGGTACGGGTGACCTCCATGACCAGGCCAATGCGGCGCTCCGCAACCCCATTCTGCTGTGGAGAAGCCGAAAGCATGAACGACTGCTCAATGCCGTGCTCAGCACAGTAGGCTGCCAAGAGGTCGGAGGAGAACTCACCACCTCTGTCAGAGTGCAAGCGCAGGACAGGAAAGTCCGAGTGAAAACGCTCGCTGAGCTGGAGACGGGCTCTGCGGATCCAAGGGATCAAGACATCAGGGACCTCACCCTTGGTGCGCAAGGGGAAGACCGAGGTGTAGCGCGAGTAGTCGTGAACAACTATCAGGAACTACCTCTCCTGACCCTGACCACGGACGCGGACCTGGCCCCACACGTCCATGTGGAGTGTCTGCAAGGGAGCAGTCGTCGGGGGGAACGAGGAGGAGTGAGGAGCGGTGCGCTGCCGTCCCTCGACACAGGGGAGACAGGTAGGAGCAGGCGAGGGTGGGAGGGCAGGAAGGACCCTGGGCAGGCCAGAGACAAGGTACCGGGAGTGCATGGCACGAAGCCGCTGCAGAGACGGGTGGCCAAGGCGGTGGTGCCAGAGGAAAGTCTCGTGTGCCAAAGAGCGACACGAGCAGGGGGCGGACAGCTGACCTGACGCGGACGCGGACGCAGACGCAGCAACCTGAGGGGACTCAGTAGTCACTGTGTACAGGTCCGACCCCGGCTGCCGAGTGAAGGTAGCCAAGTGACGGCCCGTACGAGCACACGTGCAGTGTGTCACGCGCTCGTAGGCAGGGGTGAACTGGTGAACACCCCCGTCCTAGAGTGCACATCCTGCCACCAAGTTCGTAGAGAACGAGGGGAGGTGGAGACCTGACAGTGTGCCCGACGGGACCGCAGGGCAGGGAAGGACAGTGGAAGAGGTCGCAATGACCGGACCCCCAGAGGGGTCAGCAAGGGAGACAGCAACTGGCCGAGCAAGCGGCTCAAGGGCAGTGCGGTCACGAAAGAAACAGCGAGAAGCACCTGAGTCCAGTGTGAAGGTGTGCAGTGCGGCAGTCGACGCAGTACCAAGGGGGGGAGACACACGAGCACCTAGAGCAGCAGCCTCACCAGCACCTGGGGTAGCCGGCACGTGAGTAGACATCACATATATGGCAGATAGAATAGCATCAAAGTCTAGAGCATAGATATCAATCCCCTTCTTCAAGAGATCAAGCCAGCGGGGCAGCTCAGTGGCCTGAGGGAACTAAACACGCCAAGTGTCATCGAGACGAGAGAAGCAGCGCTGTGTGGCGTGCGGTCATCCACACTGCTAACCAGTGCGGTCACCAGTGCGAATGACGTACGTGCAGCTAAGACCACCCCCACCCCCGTGCTGAGAGTACCACTCACGGACCTCCTGGGGCGAGGGAGTGTGCTGCTGGCCCTGGCCACCGCCAGGGCCTCCACGGCCACCACCACCGCTGCCACCTCCTCGACCACCCCAACCCCTGCCGCCGCCTTGTCCACCGCCAACCCAACCGCCGCCTCCACTCCTTCCACCTCCCCCGCCGCTGCCGCCACCATCCCCACCGCCTCCACCGCCCCCACCGCCTCCTCCCCCGCCGTCACTGCCACCACCCTTGCCCCCTTTGCCCTTGCCGCTACGGCGTTCGCTCGAGGCAGACGCAGCGCCGACCTTCTCAGTACCAAGAAGGTCGACAGCAGCACCAGAGGCGACAGAGGGAAGAAGGGGGGAAGGAGAACACCCCTGAAAGAACGGGGTACAGGGGTCGCCATGAGAGGCACCTACAGCGACTATGCTAGTCTCAGCTGCAAGTAGCTCCTTCTCGAGGAGGGCAATGGTGAGCTCAGTGGGGCAACGAGCTAGGAAGTGGTCCCTGACAGCACGCAGTGTGTCAGGGAGGCGGGTGACTAGGTGGTAGAGAGTGAGCCAGAGTGGAAGGGGGTGCGTGGCAAGGAACTCAGCAGGCATGGCGGCACGGAAGCGGGCCTCACTAGTACGGAGGTGCGTGATGAGGTCAGTGACTGTGTGAAAGGAGGCCAGGTCGGGAAACAGGTAGGGGAGGGAGAGACGGCCTAGTGCGGCAGAGGCAGGTGAGGAGTAGCGAGCAACTACAGCTGTGTACAGTGCCTGTGCAGTCTTGTGCTGACCAAAGTGCTCGCGTTTGTCTATCGGCAGGGAGTTGCGAATGGCAAAGCGAGCGTGGGCATCACGAGTCTGCCACTGTGAGCGAGCAGTGCTGTCAGCAGTAGCAGCAGGGGCAGTGACATGGCCTAGGGCGTGATCGTACAGAGAGATGTCATCCTTGGCTGTGAGCTGTAGGTAGAGGTGCAGGTCATCGAGCCAGGTGTCAAACTTCACAGGGCGCCCTTAGAATCGAACACTAGAACCTGTGGGCTAGCCATAGGAACAGTAGAAATAGCAGCAGTAGCAGTAGGAGAAACAGGTAGGACGAACCAGGTAGGGCAGGGCGGCGCGGCTCGGTTCAGGTCGGGTCGCGGCTCGGCTGGGTGGCGCGGCTCAGTTCAGGGCGCGCGGCTCGGCTCGGGGCGCGCGGCTTGGCTCGGGGCGCGCAGCTCGGGTCGCGCGGCTCGGGTCACGGCGGTGACAGGCCGCCCGCTCTCCCTCGTGTGCTGCGGCGGGAACGGGCCGCCCGGGGCCTCTAGGTGGTGGGCACGGGTCGGCGAGGTCGGCACGGGGCCGGTTGGGGCCCTAGAGGGGCGAGCGCGGGGCCGATCGGGGCCTGAGCGGGGCTAGCGCGGGGCCAAACGGGGCCTTGACAGGGCTAGCAAGGGGCCGACGGGGCCTGAACGGGGCTAGCGCGGGGCCGACGGGGCCGACGGGGCCTGAAACGGGGCTTGCGCGGGCGCGATCGGGGCCTGAATGGGGCTAGCGTGGGGCCGACGGGGCCTGAGAGGGGCTAGCGCGGGGCCGACGGGGCCTGAAACGGGGCTAGCGCGGGCCGACGGGGCCTGAGAGGGGCTAGCGCGGGGCCGACGGGGCTTGAAACGGGGCCAACGGGGCCTAAAACGGGGCTAGCGCGGGCCGACGGGGCCTGAGAGGGGCTAGCGCGGGGCCGACGGGGCCTGAAACGGGGCCGACGGGGCCTGAAATGGGGCTAGCGCGGGCCGACGGGGCCTGAGAGGGGCTAGCGCGGGGCCGGCGGGGCCTGAAACGGGGCCGACGGGGCCTGAACGGGGCCTCAAAGGGGCCGACGGGGCCTGAACGGGGCCGCTAGGGAGAGCGGGCGTGGGGCCGGCGGGGCCTGAACTGGGCTAGCGCGGGGCCGTCAAGAGGGGCCTCTAGGGGCGTGACACGCCGAGGCGCCCTAGGGCACAGGTAGGTAGATAGGTAGGTAGTTACGTAGTGGTGGGCCCTTAGAAAATTTCGGTCCTAGGAAGGACCTGCTCTATACCATGTTGGAATCACCGAACAGGAATGAATGAACTAGCAGTGAAATGAGTACAAGTACCTAACCCTAGAATTGTGTACCCCCTATAGGCTAACCTACTGTAGCCTAAACTAACACAACATATATAATGTTTGACAAGGTAAACAACGACTAAGTGTCAGTTGCAGTTTCCGTGCGGTTGCGGTATTAACTAAACTGTGACTTGCTCCTCCATCGATAAAAATATTCACTGCTGCTACCTGTATTTTCCCGTGGATAAGTACTGGGCAATACGTCGCTGTACCCTCCTTATTCGTCCGAGCCCGATCGATAGCATGAATTGGTACTGTGACTCTGTGAGGGTCGGTGGGGTTGGGCAAGCAGCCAATCTCGTCAGTAGTTGGCCCGATTCCTACTGTCTGCTGGCGTTTCCCTGCCTTGGAGACTCCCTCCCCTGCTCTGCTCCGCGGAGCCTCGGCCCCTCTGGGCACTCACTCTTGCGATGGCCCGGCCTATTGCAAGCAAAGCAGCGTCCCTTAAACAGCGCGGCAGCTGCATTCGTCGCAACGGCATGTACGTTGGCATGCTCGATCGGTCACAGAGGGCGATGTCTGTATTAGAACCTCGGTCTCGGACGGGGCAAGATGTCGATTTTCTCGGCGAGCGCGAGAATCTCGTTGAAATTCGAGTGTCCGCGTAGCATGATTTCGTGCAAAATGTCCAGTTTCAGCCCTCCGATGTAACGGTCCACCCGCTCCGCTTCATGCATGTAGCCGACTTGCGCCGTCCCCTACTCCTCCTCCTCCTCCGTCTCCCGCTGCTGCAGCTGCCGCTCAGGGGGGTGGGTGTGTGGGAGCTGAAGGAGTGGTGCTAGGGGGGTGACGTGGGAGTGGAGCTAGGGGTACAGCAAGGGGTGTGTGAAAGGGGGGTGGGACAATTGGGGGAGGTTGAGCGGAGGCTGCCGTCTTGTCGTCCGCAGCACCTGTAGTCCGGGGCGCTGTCCTGGTTGCCCAGAGAGCCTGCTGTGCCTGTCGCCCGTGGGTCCGTTGCTCTTGCCGCTCCTCGTAGCCGCCAAGCCAGTTACTCCAGTAGTCCGGGGCGCTGTCCCGGTAGCCACTGTGTGCGCGCTCCTGTTGCCCATGTGTCTGCAGCTTCAGCCGTCGTCTCCAATCTTCTCTCCCCTCACAGTCCCTTCTCCTCCTCACTTGCCCTCTGTGAATACCTTTAGCTCAGCTTAGAATTGTGAACTATTGCTATGCCTGCTCATTGTGCTGATTACACCCCACTTTGGCTATGGGGGTGTGTCAGAATGTTATTATTGTCTAGCCTGCAGTGGGGTACTCTATAGCGAGTACAACCCAATTAGGGTTTCCTATATGTATGCCAACTGGTGCTAGTGCAACCCCTCCTTTCTGCTTCCAACTTTCTACTTCTTGTTTCTGACAACCGCTAGTATGTCGACGCGTGTATAGCTGCTAGCGGCAGAACCGCGGGCTGCATTGCGGAGATTTCTAAGTTTCGAGAAGGCTAGGGCACGAAATTGTGGGCATGGAAATCTCGTCACGAAATGTGCACTCTAGGTTGGGGCCCGAAATCTTGTTGTAATTCCTTGTAAAAATTCCAAGTGTTGAGAGATTGTTCATGTTGGGCTGAGAAAAGCCCTTAGGATCTTTGCAGGACAAAATTCCAAATAGGAGTGATGTAACAGCGGAAGCCTTTTAATGAAGTCTTTGAACCACCTTGCGCTAGTGTGTGAGGGCAAAGTAGATTGATTAAAACAAAGAGATACAAGCCTCTTATAAGAGTATAAGGGAATATGAAGGGTTATAACTAATAACTGTTTTGCTGTTGCTGTTGCGGTTCGATACAGTGACGACTCGGGCAACTGCTCAATAGCGAGTCGGTTGTTTGTCCTTGCTGTCGCGCTGTACTTGTCAGGTCAAAGGTCGCTGACCTTTGACTTTCGCGCAACCTCCAGCAGTTGCTCAACCTCCGAGGGTTGACTCGTTGATGCTTCGATATATTGTACTTCGCTTTTGGCTTGGTGTTTCGACACGACAGGCGCGCTTAAATCAATTGTTTCCAACACTCCCCTTCGCTTCTGGAGTGTCGCTGCTGGTGACGTGGCTCTGTCCAGTCAGCAGCATGCAGCACTTGAACTTCTGCTTTCCGAGCTTCTTGGTCAAGTAATCAGCTGCCATCTCTGTCGTGGGGCAGTAGGATAATTCGAGTCTCCCCTTCTCGATCTCGTCTTTTACGAAGAAATATCACAGGGCGATATGCTTTGTCCTGTTCGCGAATCCATTTTTGTTGGCTATGCGAATTGCCAACTGGTTGTCGCAGAACAAAATGAAGCTGGGTAACTGAGCCAGCTTTGCTTCCTCCAAGAGTTCGCGAAGGTACAATCCTTCCTTGGTGGCTGAGCAGAGTGCGATATATTCTGCTTTAGCTGAGGAGAGAGCGATTAATTCATGCTTGCTTGACTGCCAGGAGATAGGACCGATAGGTTCGAAGTGGTAGATATAGCCGGTGCGGGAACGCCTGTTGTCGGAGTCGCCGGCGTGATCGGCGTCAACGTAGCCGATTAGCTTAGGAGTCGTGGTTCCGTTTTTGTGGTAGGTTAGGCCGACGGTTGGGGTGCTGACGAAATAGTGGAGAGCGCGGTCAAGTTCTGCCATGTGATCTACTTCGGGTTTCTTGAGGTAGGTGGCGAGCTGGCTTGCGGAGTATGATAGATCCGGATGGCACGTAGCAGCTGCGAAGAGAAGGCATCCTAGCTTTCTCTGGTAGTCGCGTATGCCGGCGGACTTTAGTGGAGCGGATCCTTCCTTGTGGTTTCCTGCCGTGTAGCGATATGGCGTGGAGATGGTGGTCGGCGTGAGAGCAAAGCGTTTAGCGATGGTGTCGGCGTACTTTGCGGCGCTGAGGTAGATCGCGTCCTCCTCTTCCTGTACGTTGAGCCTGAGATATGGCGTAATGGTGGACGAGACCGTGAGTGTGAGGTCTTGTTGTAGCTCCCCTTCAAACCAGGTGGTGACGCCGTTGGTTGACCCAATGTAGAGTAGGTCATCTACATAGACGATCAGCAGGATGTAATCGGTGCCCTTTGTGAGCCGGTACATGCCTTGGTCGTGAGGTAGCTGGCAGAATCCGATGCGAATGAGTCTTGCGTGCAGGTACTGCTGCCACAGTCTCGGAGCTTGTTTGATGCTGTAGAGCGACTTCAGGAACTGACAGACTTGGTTGGGCTCTCCGTTGGAGCCGTGCGGTAGCTCGACAAAGATTTCTGCGTCGACAGGTGCGTAGAGAAATGCGTTGGCGACATCAATTTGCCGCAGCTTCTTTGAAGCGAGGAGGATTCACAATGAAGTGTGTCGGCTGACCGGGGCGAATGTCGCATTGAAGTCTCACCCGTGTTCTTGGTCGAAACCGCGTACGACCCAACGCGCTTTAAATTTGTCGATGGTGCCATCTGACTCCGTCTTCACGCGGAAGACCCATTTTCTGGTGATTATTGTCTTGTTCCGTGCTACGCCGATGGGGACGACTTTCCAGGTATTACGTTCTTTCGGTGCCTTCAGCTCCGTGTCCATGGCTTCGCGCAATTTTTCCTTATGCTCCCCCCCCCAGAGCCTGTTGAACCATCGCAGGCTCCTTAGAAATGGCTGTCCCGTGGACTGCGGTGACGAGGCCGAGTATCTGGAGTCCACTCTGTGTGTAGCGGGGAAGTGATGTGTCCTCGAGATAAACTGCTTCGTCTCCCGCTTCTGGTGTAGGATTGAAATTTGGTCCTACGCATTCTGCTTCGTTGGTGTTGACTTTTGCAGGTATAACGTAACCATTGTCGGCGAAGTGGTAGTAAGCTTTGGCGTTGATTCTATCGTGCGGGTTTTCGTCGTCCATTGGGACATCAACTGAACAGTAGGGAAGAGGTCCAGCTTCTTCCAAAGCTCCTTCCACGTTCTGCTCATCCCACTCAGCTTCATCTTCTACCGAAGCGAAGGCTCGAATCCCAAGAAATCCGCCCGAGAGGTCTGGGTTGTTCTCGTCCATGTGGGCAAGGTATGTCTGGAGGGTGAGGTTCTCGTAGAAGATGACATCACGTACTACGACTGTTTCCTTTGTCTCAACGTCAAAAATCTTCCATGCGTTGTAATGCTTTTTGATGCCTAGGTGTAGTCCCCACTGTGCGCGTTGGGAGAATCAACCGGCTCGTGTAGATGGGGGTCGGTACTGTACCATCAGCCGAAAATTCGTAACATTTTTGTGCTGCCCAGTTTTCCTGTCCACAGCAGATGCGGTGATGCGTTGTTCGGGAGCGATGATGACAAGAGCAAGTTGTGCAGCATGACAGCGTGGTCCATTGCTTCGGGCCACTGGTGGTTGGGCAGTCGCATGCTTCGTAGCAGCTTGCACATGGTGTTCTGGAGAGTCTTGTTCATCCTTTCTGCTACGCCTTGTTGCTGGTGAGCGTAGGGAAGAGAGATGAGCCTTTTGATCCCTCTTTCTGCCAGGGTTCTGCTTGAACCTCTGTGAGGTGTATTCTCCTCCTCCATTGGACTGGAAGCTTTTTAGCTTCACGCCCGATTCTCGTTCTGCTACTAGGAGCCAAGCGACGAAGGCTTCGAAGGCCATGTCCTTGCTTGGGAGGTTGAGGTGCCAAACGTAGCGTGTGGCTGCATCGATGAACGTGATGGTGTAGTTGTATGCATTATGTCCGGGTTCGCGATTGTGCAGTATGTCGCTGTACACCTTTTCCAGAGGTGCGTATGCACGTGCGCTTGGATTGTGATGCGAGACGAATGGTTGGTGCGGTAAGTCGGCTTCTAGACAGGTGAAACACGTTCCACGGACTCGCTGGAGTTCTCTGCTGACGGTTAGAAGTAATGAATCTTTGTCGAGCATGCCTGCTTGTATCGTGTTGTTTAACACTGTGTTGCTTGGGTGTCCCATTCTTGTGTGCCACATTGCTTCAGTGGCGCGATGTCCGGGTGAGCGCCGATACATATCGGAGTTGGAATAGAAGCTGGCGGTGAAGTTGGCGCTTCGATGAACTTCTCGTGGTGCCAGGTTTAGCTGCTGCACAGGTGTCGGTGGTGTGTCGTCAACGAAGATCGGTGTCGTTGAAGGACCGGGGATTGGTGTTGATGTTGCCACTACTGTTACCGTTGTCTCTGCTGCTGCCGTTGTTGTCTCTGCTGCTGCCGATTTTGTCTCTGCTGCTGCCGATGTTGTCTCTGCTGCTGCCGATGTTGTCTCTGCCGGCTGTTGAATTATCGCTAACGCTCTTGTTCTTTCTGCTTCAGGGATGGTTTCCGAGTACCAGAAGCCTCCAGGACTGAAGTCTGGGTCAAGATCCGGTGGATGTGTCCAAGGGGTGAAGGAAACGATCCCATCACTGTCAGCGATGCCGAGATCTGGAACGAAGTCAAGGACGAAGACGATGTTCTTCAGGACTGCTTTGCCGATATAGAGACCTCCTCTCCCGTGGTACAGCTTGAAATCTTGGGTGGTGCTATTTGCTTCGAGGTGTATCCCCTTCGCCATTAACTGACTGACGCTCAGTAAGTTGTAGCCGAGTCCTTCTGCTATTAAGACCTTTGACTTCTGCAGTATGACGTTGTTTCCCGTGACTGAAGTTGAACCACGCCTTGTCGTCGTGTACGCAGTATCTGATTGTTGGGGATGGTGATGACGACTTCGCGTTGGAGTTGATATTCCCGTTGAACGAAGCAACCCGAGGAGCACATATGTTGCCCACAGCAAGTAACCAAGAACCAAGTGTCCTTTCCAGATGGCTCGCTTTGGGCGATGGTTGCATACGTCGGATTCAGTTAAAGTGACTCGCGGCGATGTGTACTGTTTTCGAATTGCTCTTCCGGTGAGTAATGCGGCGGTGACTCGGTGATGCAGGAGTCGGTTAGTCTTGCCATGCAACTGAAAATGTTTCTTGCTCCTTGCGCAGGTTGTCCCGTCGATGTTGTTGAGGCTTGTACTTGAATGGTAGGGTACACTTGTGTAGAAGTGACCTGACTGCTCGAGGGTCGAAGCTGTCGCTGCGTTGTTATTGACTGTTGTTGGTTGGGGCAGTGCATGCAAGGGTGTCCTGACATCTTGCAGATGTGACAGAACAGAGGTCCTGGCTTCGGTTGTTGTCGGTTGTTGTTGTTGTTGTGGCGCTGCTGAGTGTGAAAGGCGAACTCAGATGTTAACGTCTTCCTCTTGTGTCTTTCTTCTTGTAGGTCCATGTCTTGCTGCTCGGCATGAATTTTGGCGCAAAGTGCTGCTTCGGAGATTCTTCCGTGGGATCGAAGAATAGCTCGAGTGGAGCGCCAATGAAGACTAAGTCCCGCGATGATGACCGTCACGAAAGCGTCTTCAGATATTGTTCCTCCGCATCGAAGGAGCTTGTCACACAACTCGCGACAGCGACTGATAAATGCCATCCCTTTTTCGTCTGGTTTCATTTCCACTGTTGTTAAATGCGCCATTAACCGACTCTGGTTTATGCTGTCTGTTGCTTGATACAGGCTCTTCAAATGATTGTATGCGAGCTCGGCAGAGTTGCCGTATCCCCGGTAAGACCGTATATTCTGCTGCTGATTCGGAGTGATGTTTCTCATTAGAATCGTGTACACCATCATTGACTAATACGTGTACTGCTATTTATTATACTATGTGCCGTGTGTTGGGTATGGCAGGGATCCGTCGAAGAAGCCAAGAATTTGCGTGCCTTCCATCATTAATTCGAACTCGAACGACCAGGTGAAGAAGTGTCAGGCATATATGCTATAGTCTGTGTAGGCTGTAGTGGGGCAGTTCATATGGGGTACAACACTTTGGGGTTTACTACTTGTACTCCTCATTCTGCTCAATGCATCCATTCCTCGTTTCTTATCATGGTATCGAGCAGGTTCCCTAGTGGGAACGATTCCTAGGGCCCACCACGATAATTTTTTTTCCTACCCGGAGCGCGCTTCGCTCCTGCCCGAGTCGCGCTCTGTGTGCCCTCCCTACCGTCGCGCCCTCTCACGGCCCCTTCGCGTCGCCTTTAGCGGCCCCTCTCACGGCCCCTTACGCCGCCCTTACGGCCCCTCGCGCTGCCCTTTACAGCCCCTCGCGCCGCCCTCTACGGCCCCTCGCGCCGCCCTTACGGCCCCTTACGCCCCCCCCGCGACGCCCGTCGGCTCCCCTCGCGGCGCCCTTACGGCACCTTACGGCCTCGTCACCGCCCCGTCTAGGCCCCTTACGGCCTCGTCGCCGCCCCGTCTAGGCCTCTTGCGACCCCTCTACGGCCCTGTCTAGACCCCGTGCGGCCCCCTCTACAGCCCCGTCTAGGCCCCTTGCGGCCCCTCTGCGGCCCCGTTGCGGCCCCTTGCGGCCCCTCTGCGGCCCCGTCGCCGCCACCTGCGGCCCCGTCTCCACCACCTGCGGCCCCGTCGCCGCCAACTGCGGCCACGCAGCCGCCACTTGCGGCCTCGCCACCACCTGTGGCCCCGTCACCCTCCCCGAGCAGCCACGTCGCCGCCTCCACCGGCCCTGTCACCGCTCAGCCGCCCAACGACCGAGCCGCCGAGCAGCCCAGCAGCCAAGCCGCCGAGCAGCCGAGCCGCCCTGCAGCCGAGCCGCCCAGCAGCCCAGCCGCCCACCATCCAAGGAGCTGAGCCGCCCAATAGCCGAGCCGCCCAGCAGCTGAGCCGCCGAGCAGCCGAGCCGCCCACCAGCAGAGCCGCCGAGCCGCACAGCAGTCGAGCCGCCCAGCAGCCGAGCCACCCAGCCGCCGAGCCGCCGAGCCGCCCTACTGTCGATCCGCTGCTGTTCCTACTGGTGAGCTCACTCCCTACTAGGCCACTGCAGTCATGGCTACCCCCAGTGTCCTTACTTTTGATGCTCATGGCCGTGCCGTTGACTTTGAGGTTTGGGTTGATGACCTTTAGCTGTTCCTCCAGTGTGCTAGGGCAGACGGCCTCTCTCTGTTTGACCTCACTTGTGGTGCCTCCCCTGCCCCGCCTGCTACTACTGACAGCACTGTTCGCTCACATTGGGCGACACGCGATGCTGCTGCTCGTCTTGCTGTGCGTCGCCACTTACCGACCACTGAGCGTGCACACTTAAGCCAGTACAAGAGTGCTCAGACCTTGTACGACACTGTAGTTGCACGCTACTCTTCCCCTGCCACTGCTGCACTGAGCCGCCTCATGCTACCGTACCTCTTCTCTGACCTTGCTGCCTTTCCCACAGTCGCTGACCTCATTACGCACCTCCACACTAGTGACACTCGCTACCGCGCTGCGCTTCTTGCTGCGTTCTGCGCCAAGAACCCCCCCCTCCATGTACATCACCCTCTACTACATAGTCACCCGGCTCCCTGACTCTCTCCGCGTAGTTAAGGACCACTTCCTCTCAGTTTGCCCCACCACTTTCACCATTGACCTCCTCGAGAAGGGCCTCCTAGCAGCAGAGAAGAGCATAGTCGCTGTAGGAGCCTCTCGTGGTGACCCTTGCACCCCCATCTTTGAGGGGTGTTCCCCCTCCCCCCTCTTGCCCTCTGTTGCTTCTGCTGCTGCGGCCGACCTCGTTGGTTTCGAGTCGGTCACCGCTGCGTCTGCCCCTAGCGGGAGACGCCGCACCGGCAAGGGCAAGGGAAGCAAGGGCGCTGGAGGGGCTGGCGGGGGCGGTGGAGGTGGTGGTGGAGGCCGTGGAGGGAGTGGGGGTGGTGGTGGGAGTGGTGGCGGGGGTGGCGGCGGCGGCGGCAGCAGTGGAGGTGGAGGAGGCGGCGGTGGTGGCGGAGGGAGCCCAGGCGGCGGAGGTGGCGGAGGAGGCGGAGGTGGAGGAGGCGGCGGAGGCGGCGGCGGCGGCGGTGGTGGAGAGGGTCGCGACTCTGCGCAGAGGAGTGGCTCAGGTGGTGGTCCGCGCCAGCACTAGCGGAATGGTGTGACCCTGTCCCCTCAGCAGCTTCGTGAGTGGTATGCTGCGCGTCAGCGCGGTGGGGGTACTGGTCCCTGCACTTACGTCCTCCGTACCGGCGACCGAGCTGGTGAGCAGTGCGGGGGCCCGCACTCCACCCAGCGCTACTTCGGTCGCCTGACGAACCCGTGGCGTTGCCAGTTCTCTGAGGCGTCAGAGATCCCTCGCTGGGGAGATCTGTCTAGGGCGGGGGTTGCCATCTTTGATCTTGACTATGATGCTATTCTTGCTGCCATATATTCTGTGTCTACTAGTGTTGAGCCATCACACGTGATGCTGCTGCTCGCCTTGCTGTGCGCCGCCACTTACCGACCACTGAGCGTGCACACTTTAGCCAGTACAAGAGTGCTCAGACCTTGTACGACGCTGTAGTTGCACGCTACTCTTCCCCTGCCACTGCTGCACTGAGCCGCCTCATGCTACCGTACCTCTTCCCTGACCTTGCTGCCTTTCCCACAGTCGCTGACCTCATTACGCACCTCCGCACTAGTGACACTCATTACCGCGCTGCGCTTCCTGCTGAGTTCTGCGCCAAGAACCCCCCCCCTCCATGTACATCACCCTCTACTACATAGTCACCCGGCTCCCTGACTCTCTTCGCATAGTCAGGGACCACTTCCTCTCAGTTTGCCCCACCACTCTCACCGTTGACCTCCTCGAGAAGGCCCTCCTAGCAGCAGAGAAGAGCATAGTCGCTGTAGGAGCCTCTCGTGGTGACCCTCGCACCCCCGTCTTTGAGGGGTGTTCCCCCTCCCCCCTCTTGCCCTCTGTTGCTTCTGCTGCTGCGGCCAACCTCGTTGGTTTGGAGTCGGTCGGCGCCGCGTCTGCCCCTAGCGGGAAACGCCGCACCGGCAAGGGCAAGGGAAGCAAGGGCGCTGGAGGGGCTGGCGGGGGCGGTGGAGGTGGTGGTGGAGGCAGTGGAGGGGGTGGGGGTGGTGGTGGGAGTGGGAGTGGTGGCGGGGGTGGAGGTGTCGGTGGCAGAAGTGGTGGCGGAGGAGGCGGTGGCGGTGGCGGAGGTAGCGGAGGCGGCGGAAGTGGTGGAGGCGGCGGAGGTGGCGGAGGCGGCGGAGGCGGCGGCGGCAGCAGTGGACCTGGTCGCGGCTCTTCGCAGAGGAGTGGCTCCGGTGGTGGTCCGCGCCAACAGCAGCAGCGCAGTCAGGAGACCCTGTCCCCTCAGCAGCTTCGTGAGTGGTACGCTGCGCGTCAGCGCGGTGGGGTTACTAGGCACTGCACTTACGTCCTCCGTTCCGGCGACCGAGATGGTGAGCAGTGCGGGGGCCCGCACTCCACCAAGCGCTGCTTTGGTCGACTGACGGACGCGTGGCGTCGCCAGTTCCCTGAGGCGTCAGAGATCCCTCGCTAGGGAGATCTGTCTAGGGCGGGGGTTGCCATCTTTGATCTTGACTATGATGCTATCCTTGCTGCCATGTATTCTGTGACTACTAGTGTTGAGGGTGACTATTTCCTGTGTGTACCGCCTGACCCGGGCATTAAGGCCACTGCTCTAGGTGCTGGTGAGGCTGCTGCTCTCGGTGCTAGTGCGTCTGCTGCCCCAGGTGCTTGTGCGTCTACTGCCCCAGGTGCTGTTCCCTGCGTCTTCCTCGGCTTCCCCCCTGACCGGCAGGGTGGCAGTTCTACCACCCCAACTCGCGCCGTGTTCTGTCCTCCCAGGACGTCACCTTTGACGAGTCGGTGCCTTACTACCGTCTCTTCCCCTACCGCGCTGCGCCCCTTCCCCCGCCGCCGCTCTTTCTTGTGCCAGATCCTCCCCCGGTAGACCCCCTCCCCCCTCAGAGTCCTGCCCTGTGAGGTGTGTCCCAGGTAGAGGATGTCGAGCTTGTCGAGGTAGCTGTTGACTCTGGTGCTGCTAGAGGTGATGAGCCTGCAGGTGCTGAGTCTGGGGGTGCTGAGCCTGGGTTTGCTGAGACTGGGGGTGCTGAGCCTGGGGGTGCTGAGTCTGGGGGTGCGGAGCTTGGGGGTGCGGAGCCTGGGGGTGCGGAGGTTGGGGGCGCTGGGTCTGCTCGTGTGGCCGCCGGCGGTGCTTCGTTGAGGCGGGAGCCACTCTCTCCGCATGAGCTGCGCGAGTGGTTTGCCCGGCGCTGGAGTCGTGCTGCTGGAGTTGGAGGCACTACTGTTGGTGATGGTTCCAGAGGTGCTCGCACTGGCGGTACTGGAGCTGCTGGGACTGGGGGTGCGTCTAGAGCTGCTGGAGTTGGTCCTGCCGGAGCTGCTTGCGGTGCTTGAGTTGTCGGTCCTGCTGGAGCTGGTACTACTGGAGTTGCTGGAGCTAAAGCTATTGGGGGTGTTGGCGCTGGTGTTTCTGCTGGCGCTGGTCCTTCTGAGGGTGCTGAAGCTGACGCTGTTGGAGCTGGAGGTGCGGCTGGCGCTGGTGCTGCTGCTCGGGGTACTGGTGCCATCCCTGCTGGTTCTGGAGGCGCTACGCGGCCGAGGTCGTACTTCGTTCCGCTCCTTGAGCAGGTTCTTGGTCTCCCGCCCTCTACTGGTCCTGCTCCTCCCTTAGAGTGTCCAGTGCCCGTCCGCTCGCAGTCACAAATACAGCCCGCCTCCCCTCTTCTTGCTCCTTCTCCCTACACTGGTCCTACAGGAGGTCTTGCTGAGCGTCGTGAGCCTGCGTCTCGTCCTGCGTCGCCTATTCGTGCTGCTCGCACTAGTAGTCATGCTTCGCGTCCGCGTCCTCCTGCGGTCCCAGGCACACACCAGATGGCACTGCGTCCTTCCACTGCTCCTCTACGTATCCCGTTGCCGTCTCCTCCAGAGTCCTCTCTTCCTGTTCTTGCTGACCCGGAGTCGGACTCTCTTCGTGCTACCAGTCCTACTGTCACGCGTCTCCTCGCTACTGTTGTCACTGACCCTTCCTTTGAGTCCATTGCTGCGTCTCCCTTGGTTGCTGAGCTTGTCGACTTTGCTGCTCGTTGTCGTCTAGACTACGCTGCTAGTCTTGTTGCTGAGTCTGAGTCTGTCTGTCCTCCGTCAGTCGGGGGTAAGTGTGCTCTTAGCACGGACGTCCTTGAGGAAAGGCAGGAGGAGTTCCCGTGTTTTGCTGCTGCTTTGCCTCATCTCGTGTCCACGCTGATTGCCCTTGAGGGAGACCAAGATGCACTAGACATCCCGACTGCTCGATCATACGCTGAGGCGATCAAGGATCCCTACTCCTCTCAGTGGCAGTCACCCATGGATGCAGAGATGGCTTCCTGGAAGTCCACAGGCACCTACGTCGACGAGGTTCCCCCACCTGGGGCGAAAATCGTCGGTGGCATGTGGATTTTCAGGGTGAAGCGGCCGCCGGGTTCTCTGCATGTCTTGAAGGCGCATTACGTGGCTCGAGGCTTCAGTCAGCGGCAGGGAGTTGACTACTTTCAGACCTTCTCTCCCACCCCGGAGATGACCACTCTTCGGGTGCTCCTGCACATAGCCGCTCAGCGCGACTACGAGCTTCACTCTCTTGACTTCAGCACAGCTTTCCTGCAGGGCAGCCCGCACGAGGAGATCTGGCTTCATTGGGTCGACTTGTCGACTTTGCTGCTCGTTGTCGTCTAGAATACGCTGCCAGCCTAGTTGCTGAGTCTGAGTCTGTCTGTCCTCCGTCCGTCGGGGGTGAGTGTGCTCTTAGCACGGACGTCCTTGAGGAGAGGCAGGAGGAGTTCCAGTGCTTTGCGGCTGCTTTGCCCCATCTCGTGTCCACGCTGATTGCCCCTAAGGGAGACCCAGATGCACCAGACATCCCGACTCCTCGATCGTACGCTGAGGCGATCGAGGGTCCCTACTCCTCTCGGTGGCAGTCAGCCATGGACGCAGAGATGGCTTCCTGGAAGTCCACAAGCACCTACGTCGACGAGGTTCCCCCACCTGGGGCGAACATTGTCAGTGGCATGTGGATCTTTGGGGTGAAGCGGCCGCCGGGTTCTCCGCCTACCTTCAAGGCGCGTTACGTGGCTCGTTGCTTCAGTCAGCGGCAGGGAGTTGACTACTTTCAGACCTTCTCTCCCACCCCGAAGATGACCACTCTTCGGGTGCTGCTGCACATAGCCGCTCAGCGCGACTACGAGCTTCACTCTCTTGACTTCAGCACTACTTTCCTGAAGGGCAGCTTGCACTAAGAGATCTGGCTGCGCCGCCCACCTGGCTTCACTGGGTCGTTTGCTCCTGGTACCCAGTGGACCCTCCGGCGGCTAGTCTACGGTCTCCGCCAGGCGCCCTATGAGTGGCACGACACATCGAGGACTACACTTGCGACTCTTGGGTTTGCTCCTTCTACAGCCAACCCGACGCTGTTTCTGCGCACTGACACCTCTTTGCCGCCGTTCTACATCCTCGTGTACGTCGACGACTTGGTCTTTGCCACTGCTTACACTGCTGTTCTCCCCCACGTGAAGTCCAAGCTGCAGAAGAGACACACGTGCACAGACCTGGGTGAACTGCGCAGCTACCTTGGCTTGCAGATCACCCGGGACAGAGCACAGCGCACCATTACCCTGACTCAGTCACACATGGTGCAGCAGGTCCTTCAGCGCTTCGACTTCACGTACTCCTCGCCTCAGGCCACTCCTCTGTCTACTAGCCACTCGCTCTCAGCTCTGCCTTTGGATGAGTCCGTAGAGCCGAGTGGCCCGTACCCAGAGCTTGTTGGCTGCCTCATCTACCTGATGACCTGTAGACGACCTGACCTTGCATACCCTCTTAGCATCTTTGCACGCTATGTTTCTCCTGGGAGACACCGACCACAGCACATGGCTGCAGCGAAGAGGGTGTTGCGCTACTTGTGCAGTACGTCAGGCATGGGGCTAGTGCTTGGAGGGCGACGTCGAGTGGTCCTCACAGGTCACGCTGACGCTTCTTGGGCTGACAACCAGCCGGCACAGCGGTCGTCACAGGGTTGAGATCTAGTCTTATGTTCTCTCCTCCAGCTGTGAGGCTGAGATCTACGCGGGGGCCATGGCTGCACAGGAGCTACGCTGGCTCACCTACCTACTGAATGACCTAGGAGAGCCGCCTCGTTCTCCTCCAGTTCTGTACGTAGACAACAAGGCCATGCTGGCCTTGTGTCGGGAGCACAGACTGGAGCACAGAACAAAGCACATTGCTCTTTGCTACTTCCTGGCTCGTGAGCTGCAGCAGCGTGGTCAGCTCCGCCTCACCTACGTGGCCTTTGAGGCCAACACTGCAAATATCTTGACCAAGGCCCTTCCGCCTTGTGATCATCGGCGCTTTTGTGTTATGCTAGGTCTTGTGCCTATTTGGCCTCACTTGCTCACATCTTGACCTTGTTTGTACTGTACTCTCTTGATACCTGTACTTGCTTGTTTACCTTTATATATATGATCTTGCATGTGAACTGTCCTTGTGGCCTTGCTCTTGTGCTCGTACTGTGTGGTGACAATGTGATCCACCCTGAGCTTGCTTTGCTTTGCTTTGTTTGACTGGTCTTGTGACCCCTTATTCTCCTCCATTTTGCCTATGGGGGTGTGTCAGGCATATATGCTATAGTTTGTGTAGGCTGTAGTGGGGCAGTTCATATGGGGTACAACACTTTAGAGTTTACTACTTGTACTCCTCATTCTGCTCAATGCATCGATTCCTCGTTTCTTATCAAGAAGTCCTTTCCGTCGAAGGGTCGTGACGTCTGCAGTTTTGAGACGTGCTTGAACTCCGACTGAACTTGAAGCGCGTCTAGCGTCTTCTTTTGTCCAGGTGAAGGCTGTGGGTGTGGTGCGAAGCTAATGGAGCCGCGTTGTGGCTCGTATGGTGCAAAGGTAGGCTGCTGCTGTTGATTTCTGCGCGCGTATGATGAACCATCAAGGCTCATTGGAGTCACATCGTTGTTGTTGTTGATGTTGTTCGGCTGCGCAGGTGCCGACTGTTGGTGTTGCTCGTAGAAGGACATGAAGGAGAAGAACTTCTCCATCATGCTCTGATCGAAGCCTGCAAGTTTATTTCCAGGAGTCTCAGTAGACGTTGCTCTTGGTCTTGTTGCCGTACCCTCCTTTGTTTGTAGGCCGGATGCAGGAGGTGGAGTGGGATTTGTCAGTAGATCTGCACTGTGGATGCCCGATTGATCCTGGAGAGGGTTACAGGTGCATTCGTCTGGGGGGTTATGGGCGCACTGACCCGCTACTGGAAAAAATCCCTTTTATCCCAATGGTCTAGTGGTTGAGATTCTGACATGGTATCAGAGCGGTATCGGTTTCGATTCCCGGTGTATGCACTTGTAGGCCGTGCCGCTGTGCTTAGTCCTGGGCCTCCCACTGTAGGGGGGTGTCAGTAGATCTGCACTGTTAGTACTAGGAGAACCATTAGAGGAACTCCTTTCTTTCTAAGTAGCCATGCCTTCTGATGTTGTAGGTGTCTTGATAGTGGAATTTGTTCCGATACCTCTCATACCATGTTGGGCTGAGAAAAGCCTTTAGGATCTTTGCATGACTAAATTCCTAGTAGGACTAATGAAGCCTTTTAATGAAGTCTTTGAACCACCTTGCGCTAGTGTGTGAGGGCAAAGTAGATTGATTAAAACAAAGAGATTCAAGCCTTTTATAAGAGTACAAGGGAATATGAAGGGTTATAACTAATAACTGTTTTGCTGTTGCTGTTGCGGTTCGATACAGTGACGACTCGGGCAACTCCTCAATAGCGAGTCAGTTGTTTGTCCTTGCTGTCGCGCTGTACTTGTCAGGTCAAAGGTCGCTGACCTTTGACTTTCGCGTAACTTCCAGCAGTTGCTCAACCTCCGAGGGTTGACTCGTTGATGCTTCGATATATTGTACTTCGCTTGTGGTTTGGTGTTTCGACACGACAGGGGTGCTTAAATCAATTGTTTCCAACAGTTCACATATGGTTTCACAAGGAAAAGAGAATATTAGAGTACAATGGGAAGGACGAGAACCATATAGGAACGAAGCGACGATAGTCGTGAACGTTCACGCAAAATGTTCCGACAAATAATCTAGCATGTGCACTGCCAAATCAGAAACGGCAGTTGAAACTAACATACCAGGTAAATTTCTACCTAACTAGGAGTAGTTGTTCATGTTTCTGCAACATTTGCAGTTACACATGCTTCGCTTGTGCAATATAGTCACTTTCTTCGATTCTCGCCGTTTCTGCGGGTCAATGTCGCCGACGGAGTGTACTACGCGAAATTTTCTCCCGAAGTCCAATTTCGCCATGTACAGCTACTCCGCGCCTCCTCCCGTTTCGTAACCCGCGGGAGATCCCGCAACGGTAATCCAACGCGGAACCTCCCAGGGGCGCGAAAACTCGCCCCAACACAAACGCGAAACCTTGATCTGACGCAGACGCGAACTCAGAATGCATGCAGTGCAAACATTTTCGCGGCTGCGGGACGCGCTCTGCTGAGCGAGCACTTTTCGCTCAATGCCCTCACACACGTAAAAAGGCTCGTGCAGGGCCTTTCGCATCAACACTCCCCTGCCCTGCTCGTGCCTGGGCAACTGAGGAGTTAGCACACCACACAAAGCGAAAAGCTAACTAATAAAATACAACAGGGTGACGTAACAAAAAAATCGTCCGCGTGTAGCCGTCACACGCATACTCACTGCACCAGCCACATTGAAGGATGTGGCACCTAATTTCGCGTGTTGTCATTTTTGCCGTCCGCAAAAGTGAGCTGCCCAACAGCGACGCCACAGCAAGTGAAGGGCGGGGAATGCAACGCCTTCGTCAAGTAATCCGCGGGTTGTTCGCTCGTCAGAATGTATGTTAGTGCAAATTTGGGGCGCTTCACCATCTGCTGCAGCCAGATGTACCGCCTCTCCATGTGATTGAGACTCCCCTTGAGCCCCAACCCTTCCGCAACCGCGATGGCCGAAGAGTTGTCGATGTTGATGACGGTAGGCGTTTTCGGGTCCAAAAGCTGGAACTCCGCAAGCAGAAAGCGAAGACGTCGTGCTTCCTTCCGAGTTCCGTTGCAGCAATGTACTCGGATTCAGTTGATGACGATGTCACGCACTTGATCCTCTGGCTTGCCCACGAAATGGCAGCCCCACTGAACACAAAAACGTAGCCACTAGTGCTGGTTCGGTTCTCTCGGTCACCCGCGTCATCCGCGTCCGCGTATCCGATCAGAGTCAGGGATTCGAATCCACCACCAAATTCAAGAGCAAAATCGCGGGTGTTCACCACGTAGTCGATGCAGCGGTCCAGCTCCCTCCAATGCTGGTCACTTCGCATGGTCAGCCCGGAGCCCAGCTTGCTGCATGTGAAAGCAATGTCGGGACAAAGCGTGTGTGAAAGAAGGAACGTGAATGAGTGAACTATGAAATGAAGTGAGTACAAATATGAAACCCTAATTGGGTTGTACCCCCTATGGGATACCCCACTATAGCCTACAGAAATGAGTAAGCTATAATGTTCTGACACACCCCCATAGGCAAAGTGGGGGAGAACAAGGGGTCACAAGACCAGTCAAGCAAAGCAAAGCAAAGCTCAGGGTGGATCACAAAGTCACCACACATTCCGAGCAAAAGTTCAAGGGCCACAAGGCCAGTTCACATGCAAGATCATATATAAAGATATACAAGAGTCAAACAAGCAAGAGCAAGAGTACATATAGGTGAAGGTACAAGCAAAGTCAAGAAGTGAGCAAGTGAGGCAAGACAGGCACAAGACCCAGCTACGTGCAACAACGCTGATGATCACAAGGCGCAAGTGCTTTGGTGAAGACATCAGCAGTGTTGGCCGCAGAGGCCACGTACACAAGTCGCAACTGTCCACGCTGCTGTAGCTCATGAGCAAGAAAGTAGCGGAGAGCAATGTGCTTTGTCCTGTGCTCCAGTCGCTGCTCTCGACACAAGGCCAGCATGGCCTTGTTGTCTACGTACAGGACTAGAGGAGAACGAGGCGGCTCTCCAAGGTCGGTCAGCAGGTAGGTGAGCCAGCGTAACTCCTGTGCAGCCATAGCCCCGGCGTAGATCTCAGCCTCACAACTGGAGCCGAGAACAGAAGACGAGCGGGTAGCCCGCCACGAAACAGAGCCGGAACCAAGGCTGAAGGTGTAACCCTGTGACGACCGCTGCGTAGCCTGGTCGTCAGCCCAAGAAGCGTCTGCGTGCCCAGTGAGGACCACTGGACTGCGCCCTCCAAGCACTAGCCCCATGCCCGACGTACTGCACAAGTAGCGCAACACCCTCTTTGCTGCAGCCATGTGCTCTGGTCGGTGTCTCCCAGGAGCAACATAGCGTGCGAGAATGCTAAGAGGGTATGCAAGGTCAGGTCGTGTGCAGGTCATCAGGTACATGAGGCAGCCAACAAGCTCTGCATACGGGCCACTCGACTCTACGGACTCATCCGAAGGCAGAGCTGAGAGCGAATGGCGAGTAGGCAGAGGAGTGGCCTGAGGCGAGGAGTACGTGAAGCCGAAGCGCTGAAGGACCTGCTGCACCATGTGTGACTGAGTCAGGGTAATGGTGCGGCGTGCTCTGTCCCGGGTGATCTGCAAGCCAAGGTAGCTGCGCAGTTCACCCAGGTCAGTGCACGTGTGTCTCTTCTGCAGCTCAGACTTCACGTAGGCGAGTCCAGCAGTGTCAGCTGTGGCAAAGACCAAGTCGTCGACGTACACGAGGATGTAGAACGGCGGCAGAGAGGTGTCGGTGCGCAGAAACAGCGACGGGTCGGCACTAGAAGGAGCAAACCCAAGTGCCGCCAGCGTAGTCCTCAGTGTGTCGTGCCACTCACGTGGCGCCTGGCGGAGACCGTAGACTGGACGCCGGAGACTCCACTGGGTACCAGGAGGGAAAGACCCAGTGAAGCCAGGTGGGCGACGCAGCCAGATCTCCTCGTGCAGGCTGCCCTGCAAGAAAGCTGTGCTGAAGTCGAGAGAGTGCAGCTCGTAGTCACGGTGAGCAGCAACGTGCAGCAGAACCCGAAGAGTGGTCATCTTCGGGGTGGGAGAGAAGGTCTGAAAGTAGTCAACCCCCTGCCGCTGACTGGAGCCACGAGCCACGTAACGCGCCTTGAAGACAGGCGTAGAACCCGGCGGCCGCTTCACCCTGAAAATCCACATGCCCCTGACGATGTTCGCCCCAGGAGGGGGAACAGCGTCGACGTAGGTGCCTGTGGACTTCCAGGAAGCCATCTCTGCATCCATAGCTGCCTGCCACTGAGAGGAGTAGGGACCCTCTATCGCCTCCGCGTAAGAGCGCGGAGTCGGGATGTCTAGTGCATCCGGGTCTCCCTCAGGGGCTAGCAGTACAGACGCGAGATGAGGTGAAGCAGCGGCCAGACACTGGAACTCCTCCCGCCTGTCCTCAAGGACGTCCGTGCCAAGGGCACACTCACCCCCGACGGACGGAGGACAGGCAGACTCAGACTCAGCGACAAGACTAGCAGCGTAGTCTAGACGACAGCGCGCAGCAAAGTCGACAAGCTCAGTGACAAGGGCAGACGCAGCAGAAGACTCAAAGGAAGGGTTAGTGACAGCAGTAGCAAGGAGACGCGTGACAGTGGGACTGGCAGCACGAAGAGAGTCCGACTCCGGGTCGGCAAGAGCAGGAAGAGAGGAAGCGGGAGGAGAAGGCAAAGGGGCACGCAGAGGAGCAGTGGACGGACGCAGTGACATCCGGTGCGTGCCAGGGACAAGAGGAGGACGCTGACGCGACCCGCGACCACTAGCGCGCGCAGTACGAACAGGCGACGCAGGACGAGACGCAGGCTCACGACGCTCAGTAAGACCTCCAGTCGGACCAGTGTAGGGAGAAGGAGCAGGCAAAGGGGAGACAGGCTGTAGCTGCGACTGTGACAAGACACGCTGTGGACCCTCTAAGGGAGGAGGAGGAGGACCAGGAGAAGGTGTAAGACCAAGAACCTGCTGCAGGAGCGGAACGAAGTACGGTCGGGGCCGCGCGGCGACGCTAGAAACAGCAGGGACAGCACCAGTACCCCCAGCAGGAGTACCCGCACCAGCAGCACCTCCAGCAGCACCTCCAGTAGCTCCAGAACCTCCAGCAGCACCACCAGGAGCACTGTCAGTCGGACCGCTAGCGGCAGTCTCAGCGCCAACACCCTCAGCAGCACTAGCTCCAGGAGAACCCTCATACCCAGCAGCTCCAGCACCCACAGTACGAGCACCTCCGGGACGCTCGGCAGCAGTACCCTCTGCAGCCGAAGAACCTCCAGTACCAGCAGCCCGCCTCCAGCGCTTGGCAAACCACTCACGCAGCTCCTGTGGGGAGAGTGGCTCTCGGCGAAACAAAGCACCTCCAGGCAGAGCACCCCCTTTCTCAGCACCTCCAGGCACAGCACCCCCAGGCTCAGCACCCCCAGGCTCAGCACCCCCAGGCACAGCACCCCCAGGCTCAGCACCCCCAGGCTCAGCACCTCCAGACTCCGCACCCCCAGGCTCAGCACCCTCAGGCATAGCACCTCCAGTCTCAGCACCCCCAGGCTCAGCTCCCGCAGCAGCACCAGAGTCACCAGTGACCTCGACAGGCTCGACCGCGTCTACCTGGGACACACCTGAAGGGGCAGGACCCTGAGGGGGGAGGGGGTCTACCGGGGGGGGACCTGGTACCAAGAAGAGCGGGGGTGGGGGGAGGGACGGAGTGCGGTAGGGGAAGAGGCGGTAGTAGGGTACCGACTCGTCGAACGTGACGTCCTGGGAGGACAGAACACGTCGAGAGGTGGGGTGGTAGAACTGCCACCCAGGGGCGTCAGGGGGGAACCCCAGGAAGACGTAGGGAGCAGCGCAAGGGGACAGCTTGTCCGCAGACAAGTCGCGGACAAACCCCCGAGATCCCCAGACCCGGAACGCCGACGCATTGCCAACCTTCCCCGTCCAAAGCAGGGCTGGGGAGGTCTCCGGCCTAGAGACCCTGGGGTGGAGGTTGATCTGATGCGCTGCGTACCTGACCGCAAACGGCCACAGAACATGGGGGGCAGCCGCATGCATCATGGACGTACGGGCGACGTCCATGACCATGCCAATGCGGCGCTCTGCAATCCCATTTTGCTGCGGGGAGTCCGGAAGCGTGAAGGTCTGGCGGATGCCTCGCGCACGACAGTAGGCACGCAGAAGGCCAGAGGAGAACTCTCCGCCTCTGTCCGAGTGCAGACGCAACACAGGAAAGTCGGAGCCAAAGCTCTGCCTGAGCTGGAGACGAGCTGCGCGGATCCAGTCGATCAGCACCTCAGTGACCTCGCCCTTGCTGCGCAAGGGGAAGACTGTGGTGTAACGCGAGTAGTCGTCAACAACGAGCAGGAAGTAGCGCTCGTGACCCTGTCCACGGACGTGGGCTGGGCCCCACACGTCCATGTGAAGCGTCTGCAACGGAGCCTCTGTCCGAGGAAACTGAGAGGAGTGAGGGGCAGCACGCTGGCGCCCCTCGACACAGGGGACACAGGCAGGGCCAGGGCCCTGAGGAAGGGGAGGTAGAGACCGGGGGAGACCAGACACAAGAAGACGGGAGGCCATGCCTCTGAGCCGAAGCAGAGAGGGGTGGCCAAGGCGGTGGTGCCAGAGGAGGGTCTCGTGAGACAGACGGCGACACGAACAGGGGGCAGACTCAGGACCAGACCTGGACGCTGCAGCAAACACCTGACCAGAGGAAGGGACTCGACCAGGCTCAGCAGCAGGAGGAGAAGCAGTGGTCAGTGTGTACAGGCTCGACCCTGGCTGACGTGTAAACGTAGCCAGGTGACGACCCGTGCTAGCCTCTGTGCAGTGCGTCACTCGCTGACGAGTAGGGGTGAACTGGTGGACTCCCGCATCCTGTAGGTCAGCACCACTCACCAAGTTCGTAGAGAATGAGGGGAGGTAGAGACCAGACAGGGTGCCAGAGGGAGCCGCCGGACACGGGAGGACTGTGGAGAAGCGAGACAGGACAGGACCCCCAGAGGGGTCAGCCAGGGAAACCGCAACCGGCCGACTAAGCGGTGTAAGTGTGGTGCGGTCCCGAAAGAAAGAGCGAGACGCTCCAGAGTCAAGAGTGAAGGTGTGGGAGGCCGAAGCCGACGCAGTACCTGAGAGCGCAGACGCACTAGTACCTGAGAGAGCAGTCTCAACAGTACCTGAGAGCACAGACGCACTGGCACCTAGAGCAGAAGCCTCACCGGCACCTGGAGCAGCAGTACCAATGCCCGGGTCGGGCGGGAAACACCGGTAACAGTCACCCTCATCACTAATAGTCACAGCATACATGGCAGCAAGGATAGCATCAAAATCAAGATCAAAGATAGCTACACCAGCCCTAGACAGCTCTCCCCAGCGGGGGATCTCCGCGGCCTCTGGGAACTGCTGACGCCAAGCGTCCGTCAGGCGGCCAAAGTAGCGCTGGGCGGGGTGGGCACCCCCACGCTGCTCTCCAGTGCGGTCGCCAGTGCGGAGAACGTAGGTGAAGGGACCAAAACCCCCACCACGGTGACGCTGCGTGTACCACTCACGGAGCTGCTGAGGGGTGGGGACGTCGCGAGAACGCTGCTGCTGCTGTTGGCGCTGACCGCCACCAGTGCCGCTCCGCTGCGAAGGTCCACTCCGACCACCTCCACCTCCGCCACCCCCGCCTCCGCCTCCACCGCCCCCACCTCCGCCTCCACCGCCGCCACCTCCGCAACCTCCGCTACCACCGCCACCGCCACTCCCGCCTCTACTGCTGCCACTAGCACCCCCACCCCCGCTACCACCTCCACCGCCACCCCCACTCCCTCCGCCGCCTCCACCTCCACCGCCACCGCCCCCACTGCCCCCACCCGCTCCCTTGCCCCCCTTGCCCTTGCCAGAGCGGCGTCTCCCACTAGGGGCAGACGCCGCACCGACCGACTCAAGACCAACGAGGTCGGCCGCAGCGGCAGAGGCGACAGAGGGCAGGAGAGGGGAAGGAGAACACCCCTCAAAGATGGGGGCGCGGGGGTCACCTCGAGAGGCTCCTACAGCAACTATGCTCTTCTCCGCTGCAAGGAGGGCCTTCTCGAGGCTGTCGACTGTGAGGGTGGTGGGACAGACCGCGAGGAAGTGGTCCCGGACTACACGAAGGGAGTCAGGGAGGCGAGTGACTAAGAAGTAGAGAGTGATGTACATGGGGGGGGGGGGTTCTTGGCGCAGAAGTCAGCAGGAAGCGCAGCGCGGTAGCGAGTGTCACTAGTGCGGAGGTGCGTGATGAGATCAGCGACAGTGGGAAAGGCGGCAAGGTCAGGGAAGAGGAAGGGGAGCATGAGGCGGCTCAGTGCAGCAGTGGCAGGGGAGGAGTAGCGCGCAACTACAGCGTCGTACAAGGTCTGAGCACTCTTGTACTGGCTAAAGTGCGCGCGCTCAGCGGTAGGCAGGTGGCGACGCACAGCAAGACGTGCAGCAGCATCGCGCGTGGCCCACTGAGAGCGAACAGTGGCGTCAGCATCAGCAGCAGGGGCAGGGACGGTGCCAGAGGTGAGGTCAAAGAGAGACAGACAGTCGGCCCTGTCCCACTGTAAAAACAGCTGCAGGTCGTCGAGCCAGACCTCAAAGTCAATGGCTCGACCCTCAGCGTCAAAAGCGAGGACACTGGGTGTAGCCATGACTACGACAGTGGAGCAGTGTGTCAGATGATTATATTGCTGATACATATATTTAGGCTGTAGTGGGGTAGCCCATAGGGGGTACAACCCAATTAGGGTTGGTATTTGTACTTGTTTCATTTCATAGTGCACCCATTCTTTGCTTCTATTCTGAGATGGTATCAAGCAAGTTCCCTAGTGGGAACTGTTTCTAGGGCCCACCCACTATTTCGTCCTGCCCGGAGCGCGCTCTACCCTAGCCCGAGTCGCGCTGGGCTCCCTTTTTTCTTTGGCGGCCCGATCGCGTCGAGCCGCCCGCCTTTTTTTTTGGCGTGCCCCTAGACGGCCCCTTCCACTGCCTTGTCGCGCCGCCCCTAGACGGCCGCGCCACCTCGCGACCCCGCCGTCCCCTCTGACGGCCCCGCGCTCACCTGTGACGGCCCCGCCGTCCCCTCTGCCGGCCCCGCCGCTACATCTGACGGCCCCGCCGTCCCCTTCGGCGGACCCGCCCCTGCACCAGACGGCCCCGCCGTCCCCTTCGACGGCCCCGCCGTCCTCTTCGCCGGCCCCGCCGTCCTCTTCGCCGGCCCCGCCGTCCCCTTCGACGGCCCCGCCGTCCCCTTTGACGGCCCCGCCGTCCCCTTCGACGGCCCCACCGTCCCCTTCGCGGCCCCGCCGTCCCCTTCGCGGCCCCGCCGTCCTCTTCGACGGCCCCGCCGCTGCACCTACCGGCCCCGCCGCTGCACCTGACGGCCCCGCAGCTGTGCCTGCCGGCCCCGCTGCTGCACCTGCCGGCCCCGCCGCTGCACCTGACGGCCCCGCCACTACACCTGCGGCCCCGCCGTCTCGCCTGCCGGCCCCGCTGCTACCCCCTGACGGCCCCGCCGCTACATCTCCTGGCCGAGCCGCCCCAGCAGCCGCGCCGCCCCAGCAGCCGCGCCGCCCCAGCAGCCGCGCCGCCCCAGCAGCCGAGCCGCCCCAGCAGCCGAGCCGCCCCGGCAGCCGAGCCGCCCCTGCAGCCGAGCAACCCGAGCTGCCCGAGCCGCCGAGCCGCCCGAGCCGCCCAGCCGTCGAGCCGCCCGCGCCGCCTGCACTGCCCTGTCTGGTGAGCACTGAGCTCTGCGCACTGCCCTCCCCCCCTACTGCTGTCATGGCTACCCCCAGTGTCCTCACCTTTGACGCTGAGGGCAGAGCCATAGAC
This sequence comes from Closterium sp. NIES-65, assembly GCA_948144175.1. Lineage (NCBI taxonomy): Eukaryota > Viridiplantae > Streptophyta > Zygnematophyceae > Desmidiales > Closteriaceae > Closterium > Closterium sp. NIES-65. The sequence goes on along the minus strand of CANXME010000343.1, from coordinate 679,493 downwards.
TTTGACGTGTGGGTAGACGACTTGCTGCTTTTCCTACAGTGCGACAGAGCTGACGGCCTCTCTCTCTTTGATCTCACTTCTGGTGCCTCCCCCGCCCCTGCTGCTACTGAGGATGCCACTGTTTGCTCACAGTGGGCCACACGCAATGCTGCTGCACGTCTTGCTGTGCGTCGCCACCTCCCTCCCTCTGAGCGTGCACACTTTGGGTCGTACAAGAGTGCTAAGACCTTGTACGACGCCGTTATTGCACGCTACTCCACCCCTTCCACTGCTGCACTGAGCCGCCTCATGCTACCGTACCTCTTTCCCGACCTTGCTGCTTTTGCCACAAACGCCGACCTCATTACTCACCTGCGCACTAGTGACACTCGCTTTCGCGCTGCCCTTCCTGCTGAGTTCTGCGCCAAGAACCCCCCCCCACAGTACTTCACTCTCTACTACATTGTCACCCGCCTCCCTGACTCCCTTCGAGGAGTCAGGGACGACTTACTCTCAGTCTGCCCCACCACTCTCACTGTTGAGCTCCTCGAGAAGTCCCTCCTAGCAGCCGAGAAGAGCATTCTCGCTGTAGGGGCCTCTCGCGGTGACCCGCGCACCCCCATCTTTGAGGGGTGTTCCCCCTCCCCCCTCCTGCCCTCTGTCGCCTCAGCTGCTACGGCCGACCTAGTTGGTTTTGAGTCGGTCGCTGCGGCGTCTGCCCCCAGTGGGAGACGTCGCTCTGGCAAGGGCAAGGGGGGCAGGGGCGGAGGTGGAGGCGGCGGGGGCGGTGGAGGCAGCGGTGGAGGCGGCGGAGGGGGTGAGGGTGGTAGCGGGAGTGGTGGCGGGAGTGGAGGTGTCAGCGGCGGCACTGGAGGCGGGGGCGGCAGCGGCGGTGGTGGTGGGAGTGGAGGCGGAGGCGGCAGTGGCGGCAGCGTCGGTGGGAGTGGCAGTGGCAGCGGAGGTGGTGGCGGCGGCGGCGGAGGAGGCGGCGGCGGAGGTCGTGGCTCGTCGCGGAGGAGTGGCTCCGGTGGTGGTCAGCGCCAGCAGCAGCAGCGTGGTCAGGAGACTCTCTCCCCGCAGCAGCTCCGTGAGTGGTACGCTGCACGTCAGAGGGGTGGGGGTCCTGGTCCGTGCACCTACGTCCTGCGCACTGGCGACCGTGCGGGTGAGCAGTGTGGTGGTCCGCACTCCCCCCAGCGCTGCTTCGGCCGCCTGACTGATGCTTGGCGCCGCCAGTTTCCTGACGCCTCTGAGATCCCTCGCTGGGACCAGCTGTCTAGGGCAGGAGTAGCTATCTTTGATCTTGACTTTGATGCTATTCTTCGTGCCATGTATGCTGTGACTATTAGTGAGGAGGGTGACTGTTACCGGTGTTTCCCGCCCGACCCGGGCATTGGTACTGCGGCACTAGGTACTGTTGAGGCTGCTGCTCCAGGTGCTGTTGAGGCTGCTGCTCTAGGTGCCAGTGAGTCTGTGTCCTCAGGTGCTGGTGAGTCTGCTCTCTCAGGTACTGCGTCGGCTCCGCCCTCTCTCACCTTCACTCTTGACTCATGAGCGTCTCGCTCCTTCTTTCGAGACCGCACCACACTCACGCCGCTTAGTCGGCCAGTGGCAGTCTCCCTGGCGGACCCCTCTGGGGGTCCTGTTCTGGCTCGCTACTCCACTGTCCTGCCGTGCCCTGCGGTCCCGTCTGGCGCCCTGTCCGGTCTCTATCTCCCCTCGTTCTCTACGAACTTGGTGACGGGTGCTGACCTATAGGATGCAGGGGCTGACCAGTTCACCCCTGCGCGCCGACGGGACACCCACTGCACAGACGCGGACACGGGTCGACACTTGACCACGTTCACACATGGGCCGGGGTCGAGCCTGTACACACTCACTGTTCCGTCTCCTCCTCCTACGTCTGGTCAGGTAGCTGCGTCGGGTCAGGTGTTTGCTGCAGCGTCCAGGTCTGGTCCTGAGTCTGCCCCCTGCTCGTGTCGCCTCCTGTCCCACGAGACCCTCCTGTGGCACCACAGGATGGGTCACCCCTCCCTGCCTCGTCTCCGGGGCATGGCCTCTCGCCTTCTTGTCTCTGGTCTTCCCTGGTCCCTCCCTCCCCTTCCTCCGGGACCTGGCCCTCCATGTGTCCCCTGTGTCGAGGGTCGCCTGAGGGCTACCCCTCACTCCTCCCCGTTTCCTCCGACGGAGGCCCCGATGCAGACGCTTCACATGGACGTGTGGGGCCCAGCCTGCGTCCGTGGACAGGGTCACGAGCGCTACTTCCTGCTGGTGGTTGACGACTACTCGCGTTACACCACGGTCTTCCCCTTGCTCAGCAAGGGTGAGGTCACTGAGGTGTTGATCGACTGGATCCGCGCAGCTCGTCTCCAGCTCAGGCGGAGCTTTGGCTCGGACTTTCCTGTCTTGCGTCTGCACTCGGACAGAGGCGGAGAGTTCTCCTCCGGCCTTCTGCGAGCCTACTGTCGTGCACGAGGCATCCGCCAGACCTTCACGCTTCCGGACTCTCCACAGCAGAATGTGATTGCTGAGCGCCGTATCGGCATTGTCATGGACGTCGCCCGTACGTCCATGGTGCATGCGGCTGCCCCCCATTTTCTGTGGCCGTTTGCGGTTCGGTACGCCGCGCATCAGATCAACCTTCAGCCCAGGGTCTCCAGACCGGAGACCTCCCCAGCGTTGCTGTGGACGGGGAAGGTTGGCGATGCGTCGGCGTTCCGTGTCTGGGGATCTCGGGCGTTTGTCCGCGACTTGTCTGCGGACAAGCTGTCCCCTCGTGCTGCTCCTTGCGTCTTCCTGGGTTTCCCCCCTGACGCACCTGGGTGGCAGTTTTACCACCCCACCTCTCGTCGTGTTCTGTCCTCCCAGGACGTCACGTTCGACGAGTCGGTTCCCTTCTACCGGCTCTTCCCCTACCGCACTCCGTCCCAACCCCCGCCGCCCCTCTTCCTGGTCCCAGGTCCCCCCCCGGTAGACCCCCTCCCCCCTCAGGGTCTTGCCCCTTCAGGTGTGTCTCAGGTAGACGCGGTCGAGCCTGTTGAGGTCACTGGTGACTCTGGTGCTGCTGCGGGTGCGGGGCCTCGGGGTGCTGAGACTTGGGGTGCTGAGACTGGGGGTGCTAGGCCTGGGGGTGCTGAGGCTGGGGGTGCTGAGCCTGGGGGTGCTGCGACTGGGGGTGCTGAGCCTGGGGGTGCTGAGACTGGGGGTGCTGAGCCTGCGGGTGCTTAGACTGGGGGTGCTGAGCCTGGGGGTGCTGAGCCTGGGGGTACTGCATCTGGGAGTGCTGCGCCTGCTGCTTCTGTTCCTGGTGGTTCTCCAGACCGTTCTTCGCGCCGCGAGCCGCTCTCTCCTCTGGAGCTGCGTGAGTGGTTTGCCTGGCGCTGGAGGCGTGCTGCTGGAGCTGAGGGTGCTGCGGGTACTGGAGGTTCTGTTGCTGCAGAGGGGGCTGGTACCACGGGTCCCGGAGGTGCTCGTACTGAGAGTACTGGAGCTGCCGGGCCCGGGGGTGCCTCTGGAGCTGGAGCTGCTGCGGGTGCTGGCGCTGAGACTACGACTGTCGGTCCTACTGAGGGTACCTCTGGCGTTGCCGGAGGTGCTGGAGTTGGAGCTGCTACTGGTGCTGGTGCTGCCTCTGGAGGTGTTGGTGCTGTCTCTGCTGTCTCTGGCGGTGCTTCGTTCCGTACTTTGTTCCGCTCCTTCAGCAGGTTCTTGGTCTCCCGCCTTCCACTGGTCCTTCTCCTCCCGTAGAGTTTCCACAGCCTGTCCCGTCACAGTCCCAGTTACAGCCCGCCTCTCCCCTGCCTTCTCCTTCTCCCTACACTGGTCCTACTGGAGGTCTTGCTGAGCGTCGTGAGCCTGCGTCCCGCCCTGCGTCGCGCGTCCGAGCTGCTCGCCCTAGTGGTCGCGGTTCGCGTCAGCGTCCTCCTCCTGTCCCTGGCACACACAGGATTTCTCTGCGTCCGTCCACTGCTCCTCTGCGTGCCCCTTTGCCTTCTCCTCCTCAGTCTTCTCTTCCTACACTTGCCGACCCGGAGTCGGACTCTCGCCGTGCTACCAGTCCTACTGTCACACGTCTTCTTGCTTCTCTTGTCACTGACCCTTCCTTTGAGTCCGCTGCTGCGTCTGCCCTAGTTGCGGAGCTGGTCGACTTTGCTGCTGCGTGTCGTCTAGACTACGCTGCCGGTCTTGTTGCTGAGTCTGCAGAGTCTGCTGAGTTTGCGTCTGCTGCGTCTGCGTCTGCCTGTCCTCCGTCCGTCGGGGGTGACTGTGCTCTTGGCACGGACGTCCTTGAGGACAGGCAGGAGGAGTTCCAGTGCTTTGCCGCCGCTTTGCCTCATCTCGTGTCCATGCTTGTTGCCCCTGAGGGAGACCCGGATGCTCTAGACATCCCGACCCCACGCTCTTACGCAGAGGCGATGGCCGGTCCCTACTCCTCTCAGTGGCAGTCAGCCATGGACGCAGAGATGGCTTCCTGGAAGTCCACAGGCACCTACGTTGACGCTGTTCCCCCTCCTGGGGCGAACATTGTCAGTGGCATGTGGATTTTCAGGGTGAAGCGGCCGGCGGGTTCTCCGCCTGTCTTCAAGGCGCGCTACGTGGCTCGTGGCTTCAGTCAGCGACAGGGAGTTGACTTCTTTCAGACTTTCTCCCCGACCCCGAAGATGACCACTCTTCGGGTTCTGCTGCACGTCGTTGCTCAGCGTGACTACGAGCTACACTCTCTTGACTTCAGCACTGCTTTCCTGCAGGGTCGCCTGCACGAGGAGATCTGGCTGCGCCGCCCTCCTGGTTTCACTGGGTCGTTCCCTCCTGGTACCCAGTGGAGCCTCCGGCGGCCAGTCTACGGTCTCCGCCAGGCGCCGCGCGAGTGGCACGACACTCTGAGGACTACACTTGCGGCTCTTGGGTTTGCTCCTTCCACTGCAACGCTGGGGAGGTCTCCGGTCTGGAGACCCTGGGCTGAAGGTTGATCTGATGCGCGGCGTACCGAACCGCAAACGGCCACAGAAAATGGGGGGCAGCCGCATGCACCATGGACGTACGGGCGATGTCCATGACTATGCTGATGCGGCGCTCCGCAATCCCATTCTGCTGTGGAGATTCCGGAAGCGTGAAGGTCTGGCGGATGCCTCGTGCACGACAGTAGGCTCGCAGAAGGCTGGAGGAGAACTCTCCGCCTCTGTCCGAGTGCAGACGCAAAACAGGAAAGTCCGAGCCGAAGCTCCGCCTGAGCTGGAGACGAGCTGCGCGGATCCAGTCGATCAACACCTCAGTGACCTCACCCTTGCTGCGCAAGGGGAAGACTGTGGTGTAACGCGAGTAGTCGTCAACCACCAGCAGGAAGTAGCGCTCGTGACCCTGTCCACGGACGCGGGCTGGGCCCCACACGTCCATGTGAAGCGTCTGCATCGGGGCCTCCGTCGGAGGAAACGGGGAGGAGTGAGGGGTAGCCCGCAGGCGACCCTCAACAAAGGGGACACAGGGAGGGCCAGGCCCCGGAGGAAGGGGAGGGAGGGACCGGGGAAGACCAGAGACAAGAAGGCGAGAGGCCATGCCCCGGAGACGAGGCAGGGAGGGGTGACCCATGCGGTGGTGCCACAGGAGGGTCTCGTGGGACAGGAGGCGACACGAGCAGGGGGCAGACTCAGGACCAGACCTGGACGCTGCAGCAAACACCTGACCCGACGCAGCTACCTCACCAGACGCAGGAGGAGGAGACGGAACAGTGAGTGTGTACAGGCTCGACCCCGGCCCACGTGTGAACGTGGTCAAGTGTCGACCCGTGTCCGCGTCCGTGCAGTGGGTGTCCCGTCGGCGCGCAGGGGTGAACTGGTCAACCCCTGCATCCTGTAGGTCAGCACCCGCCACCAAGTTCGTAGAGAACGAGGGGAGGTAGAGACCGGACAGGGAGCTAGACGGGACCGCAGGGCACGAAAGGACAGTGGAGTAGCGAGCCAGAACAGGACCCCTAGAGGGGTCCGCCAGGGAGACTGCCACTGGCCGACTAAGCGGCGTGAGTGTGGTGCGGTCTCGAAAGAAGGAGCGAGACGCTCCTGAGTCAAGAGTGAAGGTGAGAGAGGGCGGAGCCGACGCAGTACCTGAGAGAGCAGACTCACCAGCACCTGAGGACACAGACTCACTGGCACCTAGAGCGACAGCCACACCAGTACCTGGAGCAGCAGCCTCAACAGCACCTAGAGCCGCAGTACGAATGCCCGGCTCGGGCGGGAAACACCGGTAACAGTCACCCTCCTCACTAATAGTCACAGCATACATGGCACCAAGAATAGCATCAAAGTCAAGATCAAAGATATCTACTCCTGCCCTAGACAGCTGGTCCTAGCGAGGGATCTCAGAGGCGTCAGGAAACTGGCGGCGCCAAGCGTCAGTCAGGCGGCCGAAGCAGCGCTGGGTGGAGTGTGGACCACCACACGGCTCACCCGCACGGTCGCCAGTGCGCAGGACGTAGGTGCACGGACCAGTACCCCCACCCCTCTGACGTGCAGCGTACCACTCACGGAGCTGCTGTGGGGAGAGAGTCTCCTGACCACGCTGCTGCTGCTGGCGCTGACCACCACCGGAGCCACTCCTCTGCGACGAGCCACGTGTCAGATGTATATGACATAGTTGCTGTAGGCTATACTGGGGTAGCACATATGGGGTACTGGTTTCTAGGGTTGTATTTGTACTCAATCTTTCCTTAGTCATTTCATTCCTATTCTACAACTCTCACATGGTATAGAGCGGGTTCCCTGTGGGAACTTCGCCTAGGGCCCACCGAAGCGCGCCCCGAGGCGCGCGAACTTTTTTTTCTCTCGCTCGAGCGACCCTCCGTGTCGCCCTTCCCTCGCGGCCCCGCCGCCCTCTCTGACGCGGCCCCGCCGCCATTTCAGCCGCGGCCCCGCCGCCCATTTCAGACGCGGCCCCGCCGCCCGCTCAGACGCGGCCCCGCCGCCTGCTTAAACGCGGCCCCGCCGCCTGCTTAGACGCGGCCCCACCGCCTACTCAGCCGCGGCCCCGCTGCTCGCTACGACGCGGCCCCGCCGCGTGCTCAGGCGCGGCCTCGTCGTCAGCTACAACGCGGCCCCCCGCCGCCTGTTCTGCCGGCCCCGCCGCTGCACCTGACGGCCCCGCCGTCCCCTCTGCTGGCCCGCCGCTGCACCTGCCGGCCCGCCGCTGCGCCTGACGGCCCCGCAGCTGCACCTGACGGCCCCGCCGTCCCCTCTGCTGGCCCGCCGCTGCACCTGCCGGCCCGCCGCTGCGCCTGACGGCCCCGCAGCTGCACCTGACGGCCCCGCCGTCCCCTCTGCTGGCCCGCTGCTGCACCTGCCGGCCCGCCACTGCACCTGACGGCCCCGCCGCTGCACCTGCCGGCCCGCCGCTGCACCTGACGGCCCCGCCGCTGCACCTGACGGCCCCGCCGCTGCACCTGACGGCCCCGCCGCTGCACCTGCCGGCCCGCCGCTGCACCTGACGGCCCCGCCGCTTCACCTGCCGGCCCGCCGCTGCACTAGACGGTCCCGCCGCTGCACCTCCCGGCCCCGCCGCCCCAGCAGCCGAGCCGCCCCAGCGGCCGAGCCGCCCCTGCAGCCGAGCCGCCCCAGCAGCCGAGCCGCCCCAGCAGCCGAGCCGCCCCAGCAGCCGAGCCGCCCCAGCAGCCGAGCCGCCCCAGCAGCCGTGCCACCCGAGCCGCCCGAGCCGCCGAGTCGCCCGAGCCGCCCAGCAGTCGAGCCGCCGAGCCGCCCGAGCCGCGCGAGCCGCCCGAGCCACCCGAGCCCTCCTTGCACTGCCCTGTCTGGTGAGCACTGAGATTTACTCTGCGCACTGCCCTCTCTCTACTGCTGTCATGGCTACCCCCAGTGTCCTCGCCTTTGACGCTGAGGGCAGAGCCATCGACTTTAACGTGTGGGTAGACGATCTACTTCTTTTCCTACAGTGCGACAAAGCTGACGGACTCTCTCTCTTTGATCTCACTTCTGGTGCCTCTCCCGCCCCTGCTGCTACTGAGGATGCCACTGTTTGCTCACAGTGGGCCACACGCGATGCTGCTGCACGTCTTGCTGTGCGTCGCCACCTCCCTCCCTCTGAGCGTGCGCACTTTGGGTCGTACAAGAGTGCTCAGACCTTGTACGATGCCGTTATCGCACGCTACTCCACCCCTGCCACTGCTGCACTGAGCCGCCTCATGCTACCGTACCTCTTTCCCGACCTTGTTGCTTTTGCTACAGTCGCCGACCTCATTACCCACCTGCGCACTAGTGACGCTCGCTTCCGCGCTGCGCTTCCTGCTGAGTTCTGCGCCAAGAACCCCCCCCCCAAGTACTTCACTCTCTACTACATTGTCACCCGCCTCCCTGACTCCCTTCGAGGAGTCAGGGACGACTTACTCTCAGTCTGCCCCACCACTCTCACCGTTGAGCTCCTCGAGAAGTCCCTCCTAGCGGCCAAGAAGAGCATTCTCGCTGTAGGGGCCTCTCGTGGTGACCCGCGCACCCCCATCTTTGAGGGGTGTTCCCCCTCCCCCCTCCTGCCCTCTGTCGCCTCTGCTGCCACGGCCAACCTCGTTGGTTTTAAGTCGGTCGGTGCGGCATCTGCCCCCAGTGGGAGACGTCGCTCTGGCAAGGGCAAGGGGGGCAGGGGCGGTGGGGGAGGCGGCAGGGGCGGTGGAGGCGGCGGTGGAGGCAGCGGAGGAGGTGAGGGTGGTAGCGGGAGTGGTGGCGGGAGTGGAGGTGTCAGCGGCGGCAGTGGAGGCGGGGGCAGCGGCGGCGGTGGTGGTGGGAGTGGAGGCGGGGGCGGCGGTGGTGGTGGGGGTGGAGGCGGAGGCGGTGGTGGCGGCGGCGACGGTGGGGGTGGCGGTGGCGGTGGAGGTGGTGGCGGCGGCGGCGGAGGAGGCGGCGGAGGGGGCGGCGGCGGTCGTGGCTCGTCGCGGAGGAGTGGCTCCCATGGTGGTCAGCGCCAGCAGCAGCAGCGTGGTCAGGAGACCCTCTCCCCACAGCAGCTCCGTGAGTGGTACGCTGCACGTCAGAGGGGTGGGGGTCCTGGTCCGTGCACCTACGTCCTGCGCACTGGCGACCGTGCGGGTGAGCAGTGTGGTGGTCCACACTCCGCCCAGCGCTGCTTCGGCCGCCTGACTGACGCTTGGCGCCGCCAGTTTCCTGACGCCTCTGAGATCCCTCGCTAGGACCAGCTGTCTAGGGCAGGAGTAGCTATCTTTGATCTTGACTTTGATGCTATTCTTCGTGCCATGTATGCTGTGACTATTAGTGAGGAGGGTGACTGTTACCGGTGTTTCCCGCCCGACCCGGGCATTGGTACTGCGACTCCAGGTGCTGTTGAGGCTGCTACTCAAGGTGCTGTTGAGACTGCTGCGCTAGGTGCTGTTGCGGCTGCTGCTCTAGGTGCCAGTGAGTCTGTGTCCCCAGGTGCTGGTGAGTCTGCTCTCTCAGGTACAGCGTCAGCTCCGCCCTCTCTCACCTTCACTCTTGACTCAGGAGCGTCTCGCTCCTTCTTTCGAGACCGCACCACACTCACGCCGCTTAGTCGGCCTGTGGCAGTCTCCCTGGCGGACCCCTCTGGGGGTCCTGTTCTGGCTCGCTACTGCACTGTCCTTCCGTGCCCTGCGGTCCCGTCTGGCTCCCTGTCCGGTCTCTACCTCCCCTCTTTCTCTACGAACTTGGTGGCGGGTGCTGACCTCCAGGATGCAGGGGTTGACCAGTTCACCCCTGCACGCCGACGAGACACCCACTGCACGGATGCGGACACGGGTCGACACCTGACCACGTTCACACGTGGGCCGGGGTCGAGCCTGTACACCCTCACTGTTCCGTCTCCTCCTCTTGCGTCTGGTCAGGTAGCTGCGTCGGGTCAGGTGTTTGCTGCAGCGTCCAGGTCTGGTCCGGAGTCTGCTCCCTGCTCGTGTCGCCTCCTGTCCCACGAGACCCTCCTGTGGCACCACAGGATGGGTCACCCCTCCCTGCCCCGTCTCCGGGGCATGGCCTCTCGCCTTCTTGTCTCTGGTCTTCCCTGGTCCCTCCCTTCCCTTCCTCCGGGGCCTGGCCCTCCCTGTGTCCCCTGTGTCGAGGGTCGCCTGCGGGCTACCCCTCACTCCTCCCCGTTTCCTCTGACGGAGGCCCCGATGCAGACGCTTCACATGGACGTGTGGGGCCCAGCCCGCGTCCGTGGACAGGGTCACGAGCGCTACTTCCTGCTGGTGGTTGACGACTACTCGCGTTACACCACGGTCTTCCCCTTGCGCAGCAAGGGTGAGGTCACTGAGGTGTTGATCGACTGGATCCGCGAGGCTCGTCTCCAGCTCAGGCGGAGCTTCGGCTCGGACTTTCCTGTTTTGCGTCTGCACTCGGACAGAGGCGGAGAGTTCTCCTCCGGCCTTCTGCGAGCTTACTGTCGTGCACGAGGCATCCGCCAGACCTTCACGCTTCCGGACTCTCCACAGCAGAATGGGATTGCTGAGCGCCGCATCGGCATTGTCATGGACGTCGCCCGTACGTCCATGGTGCATGCGGCTGCCCCCCATTTTCTGTGGCCGTTTGCGGTGAGGTACGCCGCGCATCAGATCAACCTTCAGCCCAGGGTCTCCAGACCGGAGACCTCCCCAGCTCTGCTGTGGACGGGGAAGGTTGGCGATGCTTCGGCGTTCCGTGTCTGGGGATCTCGGGCGTTTGTCCGCGACTTGTCTGCGGACAAGCTGTCCCCTCGTGCTGCTCCTTGCGTCTTCCTGGGTTTCCCCCCTGACGCACCTGAGTGGCAGTTTTACCACCCCACCTCTCGTCGTGTTCTGTCCTCCCAGGACGTCACGTTCGACGAGTCGGTTCCCTTCTACCGGCTCTTCCCCTACCACACTCCCTCCCTTCCCCCACCGCCCCTCTTCCTGGTCCCAGGTCCCCCCCCGGTAGACCCCCTCCCCCCTCAGGGTCCTGCCCCTTCAGGTGTGTCTCAGGTAGACGCGGTCGAGCCTCTTGAGGTCACTGGTGACTCTGGTGCTGCTGCGGGTGCGGAGCCTTGGGGTGCTGAGTCTGGGGGTGCTGAGCCTGGGGGTGCTGAGCCTGGGGGTGCTGAGCCTGGGGGTGCTGAGCCTGGGGGTGCTGAGCCTTGGGGTGCTGTGCCTGGGGGTGCTACGACTGGGGGTGCTGAGCCTGGGGGTGCTGAGCCTGGGGGTGCTGAGCCTGGGGGTACTGCGTCTGGGACTGCTGCGCCTGCTGCTTTTCTTCCTGGTGGTTCGAGCCGCGAGCCGCTCTCTCCTCTGGAGCTGCGTGAGTGGTTTGCCAGGCGCTGGAGGCGCGCTGCTGGAGCTGGGGGTGCTGCGGGTGCTGGAGTTTCTGTTGCTGCCGAGGGAGCTGGTACCACGGGTCCCGGAGGTGCTCGTACTAAGAGTACTGGAGCTGCCGGGCCCGGGGGTGCCTCTGGAGCTGGAGCTTCTACGGGTGCTGGCACTGAGACTACGACTGTCGGTCCTGCTGAGGGTACTTCTGGCGCTGCTGGAGGTGCTAGCGTTGGAGCTGCTACTGGTGCTGGTGCTGCCTCTGGAGGTGTTGGTGCTGTCCCTGCTGTCTCTGGCGGTGCTGCGCGGCCTCGGCCGTACTTCGTTCCGCTCCTTCAGCAGGTTCTTGGTCTCCCGCCTTCCACTGGTCCTTCTCCCGTAGGGTGTCCACAGCCTGTCCCGTCGCAGTCGCAGTTACAGCCCGCCTCTCCCCTGCCTTCTCCTTCTCCCTACACTGGTCCTACTGGAGGTCTTGCTGAGCGTCGTGAGCCTGCGTCCCGCCCTGCGTCGCTAGTCCGAGCTACTCGCCCTAGTGGTCGCGGTTCGCGTCAGCGTCCTCCTCCTGTCCCTGGCACCCACGGGATGTCTCTGCGTCCGTCCATTGCTCCTCTGCGTGCCCCTTTGCCTTCTCCTCCTCAGTCTTCTCTTCCTACACTTGCCGACCCGGAGTCGGACTCTCGCCGTGCTGCCAGTCCTACTGTCACGCGTCTTCTTGCTTCTCTTGTCACTGACCCTTCCTTTGAGTCCGCTGCTGCGTCTGCCCTAGTTGCGGAGCTGGTCGACTTTGCTGCTGCGTGTCGTTTAGACTACGCTGCCAGTCTTGTTACTGAGTCTGCTGAGTCTACTGAGTCTGCTGAGTCTGCGTCTGCTGCGTCTGCGTCTGCCTGTCCTCCGTCCGTCGGGGGTGACTGTGCTCTTGGCACGGACGTCCTTGAGGACAGGCAGGAGGAGTTTCAGTGCTTTGCCGCCGCTTTGCCTCATCTCGTGTCCATGCTTGTTGCCCCTGAGGGAGACCCGGATGCTCTAGACATCCCGACCCCACGCTCTTACGCAGAGGCGATGGCCGGTCCCTACTCCTCTCAGTGGCAGTCAGCCATGGACGCAGAGATGGCTTCCTGGAAGTCCACAGGCACCTACGTTGACGCTGTTCCCCCTCCTGGGGCGAACATTGTCAGTGGCATGTGGATTTTCAGGGTGAAGCGGCCGCCGGGTTCTCCGCCTGTCTTCAAGGCGCGCTACGTGGCTCGTGGCTTCAGTCAGCGACAGGGAGTTGACTTCTTTCAGACTTTCTCCCCGACCCCAAAGATGACCACTCTTTGGGTTCTGCTGCACGTCGCTGCTCAACGTGACTACGAGCTACACTCTCTTGACTTCAGCACTGCTTTCCTGCAGGGTCGCATGCACGAGGAGATCTGGCTGCGCCGCCCTCCTGGTTTCACTGGGTCGTTCCCTCCTGGTACCCAGTGGAGCCTCCGGCGGCCAGTCTACGGTCTCCGCCAGGCGCCGCGCGAGTGGCACGACACACTGAGGACTACACTTGCGGCTCTTGGGTTTGCTCCTTCCACTGCTGACCCGTCGTTGTTTCTGCGCACCGACACCTCACTGCCGCCGTTCTACATCCTCGTGTACGTCGACGACTTGGTCTTTGCCACTGCGGACACTGCCGCACTCGCCCACGTGAAGTCCGAGCTGCAGAAGAGACACACGTGCACAGATCTGGGTGAACTGACAAGCTATCTTGGCTTGCGGATCACCCGGGACAGAGCACGCCGCACCATTACCCTGACTCAGTCACACATGGTGCAGCAGGTCCTTCAGCGCTTCGGCTTCACGTACTCCTCGCCTCAGTCCACTCCTCTGCCTACGGGACACTCGCTCTCAGCTCTGCCTTCGGATGAGTCCGTAGAGTCGAGTGGTCCGTATCCAGAGCTTGTGGGCTGCCTCATGTACCTGATGACCTGCACTCGACCTGACCTCGCATACCCTCTCAGCATCTTAGCACGCTATGTCGCTCCCGGCCGTCACCGGAAGGAGCACATGGATGCAGCTAAGAGGGTGTTGCGCTACTTGTGCAGTACGTCGGGCATGGGGCTAGTGCTTGGAGGGCGTGAGCGGCCTGTGCTCACTGGGCACTCAGACGCTTCTTGGGCTGACGACCAGGCTACTCAGAGGTCGTCTCAGGGTTACACCTTCAGTCTTGGCTCTGGCTCTGTCTCTTGGCGCTCTACTCGCTCTTCTTCGGTTCTCAGCTCCAGCTGTGAGGCTGAGATCTACGCCACGGCCATGGCTGCCCAGGAGCTTTGCTCGAGAGCTACAGCAGCGTGGTCAGCTTCGCCTGTGTTTCGTGGCCACTGAGGCCAACAGTGCTGATGTGTTCACCAAGGCACTTCCGCCTCGTGACCATCAGCGCTTTTGCACTCTGCTAGGTCTTGTGCCCACTGGGCCTCACTTGCTTACCTTTTGACCTTGCTTGTACTGCTGCATATATATATCCTTGCTCTTGCTTGTTTAGCACTGTTATATATATATGCTCTGCTGCATGTGAACTGGCCTTGTGGCCTTGACCTTGTGCTCGGACTGTGTGGTGACTTTGTGATCCACCCTGAGCTTTGCTTTGCTTTGCTTGACTGGTCTTGTGACCCCTTGTTCTCCCCCACTTTGCCTATGGGGGTGTGTCAGATTTATATGACATAGTTGCTGTAGGCTATACTGGGGTAGCACATATGGGGTACTGGTTTCTAGGGTTGTATTTGTACTCAATCTTTCCTTAGTCATTTCATTCCTATTCTACAACTCTCACACCACGACCTCCGCCGCCGCCTCCGCCGCCGCCGCCGCCACCACCTCCGCGTCCACCGCCACTCCCACCGTTGCCGCCACCACCGCCGCCCCCGCCTCCACTCCCACCACCACCGCCGCCGCCGCCCCCGCCTCCACTGCCGCCGCTGACACCTCCACTCCCGCCACCACTACCGCTACCACCCCCACCTCCTCCGCTGCCTCCACCGCCGCCTCCACGGCCCCCGCCGCCTCCACCACCGCCCCTGCCCCCCTTGCCCTTGCCAGAGCGACGTCTCCCACTGGGGGCAGACGCCGCACCGACCGACTCAAAACCAACTAGGTCGGCCGTAGCAGCAGAGGCGACAGAGGGCAGGAGGGGAGAGGGGGAACACCCCTCAAAGATGGGGGTGCGCGGGTCACCACGAGAGGCCCCTACAGCAAGAATGCTGTTCTCGGCCGCGAGGAGGGACTTCTCGAGGAGGTCAATAGTGAGAGTGGTGGGGCAGACTGAGAGGAAGTCGTCCCTGACTCCGCGAAGGGAGTCAGGGAGGCGGGTGACAATGTGGTAGAGAGTGAAGTAAATGGGGGGGGGGTTCTTGGCGCAGAACTCAGCAGGAAGCGCAGCGCGGAAGCGAGCGTCACTAGTGCGCAGGTGGGTAATGAGGTCGGCGACTGTGGCAAAAGAAGCAAGGTCGGGAAAGAGGTACGGTAGCATGAGGCGGCTCAGTGCAGCAGTGGCAGGGGAGGAGTAGCGTGCAATAACGGCGTCGTACAAGGTCTGAGCACTCTTGTACGACCCAAAGTGTGCACGCTCAGAGGGAGGGAGGTGGCGACGCACAGCAAGACGTGCAGCAGCATCGCGTGTGGCCCACTGTGAGCAAACAGTGGCATCCTCAGTAGCACCAAGGGCGGGAGAGGCACCAGAATTGAGATCAAAGAGAGAGAGGACGTCAGCTCTGTCGCACTGTAGGAAAAGCAGCACGTTGTCTACCCACACGTCAAAGTCGATGGCTCTGCCTTCAGCGTCAAAGGTGAGGATACTGGGGGTAGCCATGACAGCAGTATGGTGAGGGCCGTGCGGAGAGTAAAGCGCAGTGCTCACCAGACAGGGCAGTGCAGGCGGGTCGGGCGGCTCAGGCGGCTCGGCGGCTCGGCTGCTGGGCGGCTCGGGCGGCTCGGCGGCTCGGCTGCAGGGGCGGCTCGGCTGCAGGGGCGGCTCGGCTGCAGGGGCGGCTCGGCTGCTGGGGCAGCTCGGCTGCAGGGGCGGCTCGGCTGCTGGGGCGGCTCGGCTGCTGGGGCGGCTCGGGTGCTGGGGCGGCTCAGCTGCTGGGGCGGCGGGGCTGGGAGATGCAGCTGCGGGGCCGGGAGATGCAGTGGCGGGGCCGTCAGGGGCAGGGGCGGGGCCGGTAGGTGAAGCGGCGGGGTTGTCAGGTACAGCAGCGGGGCCGGCAGGTGAGACGCTGGGGCCTGCAGATGAGGCGGCGGGGCCGGCAGGTGCAGCAGCGGGGCCGTCAGGGGTAGCGGCGGGGCCGGTAGGTGCAGTGGTGGGGCCGTCAGGTGCAGCGGCGGGGCCGTCTGAAGCAGCGGCGGGGCCGGCAAAGGGGACGGCGGGGCCGTCGGGTGCAGCGGCGGGGCCGGCAGAGGGGACGGCGGGGCCGTCAAGTGCAGCGGCGGGGCCGGCAGAGGGGACGGCGGGGCCGTCGGGTGCAGCGGCGGGGCCGGTAGAGGGGACGGCGGGGCCGTCGCAGGCGATCGCGGGGCCGTCAGAGACGGCGCCGGCGTCGCGAGGGTCAGAGGGGGCGGCGCGCGACTGGAGGGCGGCACGCGCGACGCGGCGCGGCCGTCTGGGGCGGCGCGACGAGGCCGCGTAGGTGGCGCGCCAAAAAAAAAAAAAATCGAGGGCGGCTCGACGCGATCGGGCCGCCAAAGGAAAAAAAAAGGCCGAGCGCGACTCGGGCTAGGGCAGAGCGCGCTCCGGGCAGGACGGAATAGTGGGTGGGCCCTAGGAACAGTTCCCACTAGGGAACCTGCTCGATACCATATTGAGATTAGAGAGAAAAGAGATGCACTATGGAATGAAACAAGGATACAAGTACCAACCCTAATTGGGTTGTACCCCCTATGGTCTACCCCAACAGCAGCCTACATTACATGCATCAGCTAAATATAATCTGACACCAGCTTCTTTTCTTCTTCAGGCAACAAACTGGGATTACTAACCCAAAAACGACTATTAGTATGTCCTGTTCCTTTAAAGAATTCTTGTAGCTTTATAGACCTGAACAGATTGGAAAAATCGTTAAAGATTTCAGAAGGAGAAAACGGCTGCACATGAGGTAAGACAAACTTGAGTCCTAGCCCTAGAGCACTACGTTTAGCAGGTGTCAGGCTGTGGGAGCTCAAGTTGAACACTCCGTGGTTGATTGATCCGGGACTTAGCCTGAGACTCGGTCAATCTCCCAAACCAGCGGAGAGCTAACTCCTTGCTTGTTAGCTGCACTGGCCCCTTGCGGGGCTTCCTCCGTTTTTTTGTTTGTACCACCGCTTCTTCTTTTTATCCCCTTTGTCCTCTGCAGCTGCAAGTACCTGAGATTGCTGCTGCTGCTGGCCCTGCTACTTCTGTTGCTTCTATAACTTCTGCTGCTGTACCTGCTGCTGCTGCTTTCCCTTGGCTGATGATTGATTCTGCAGCTCAAGCTTTTCAAGTCGCCGAAGCACCGCGGAAAGTTTCGAATCGTCAACATTCTTAGCAACTTCCCTCATGCTGGGTTATGTCTCCATGTTCTGGAGCTCTTCTTGGGCTGATTTCTTAACCATCTTTGCTTCATGTTTAAGGCGTTGACTTTCATTAAATTCCATGAATGGCTTGGTCTGCTGGATTTCAATTGTAGAAATTGCTTCTTGGACAAGCCTTCCCCTAAAAAATTCCATGACTTCAATGGCTTTATTCCGCCTGGAGTCCTCTTCTATGGCTTTAATGCCATTAATATAATTGGAGATTAACCCATCCAAGAGAGAAACAACATCGTTGGCTTCATTAAAAGCAGTAGTCATTAACTCCTCCTTAGCTTCAATGAAAACGTTTTGTTGCTCTAACAGATCATCATTGTGCGGAGAAGTGATTTTATCGTCAGCAGCCTTCTTAATAACCTCATTCTTGGTCTGGAACTGAACAGCCTTGGTTCTGATGCTGGGCAGCAATTCCTTTCAGCCGTCAATGAGTTTCATCTTAGTGACCTGTTGCTTGATGCTTAAGTAAGTAGCATAGGACTTGATAGCTTTCGTAATAGCTTCTTGTTTCCATTTTTAAAAAGGAGCAGGACATAAGTCATTTCCGAAACAGAGTCCTTGATCTTGGAGCATAGGACCTGTATCTTGTCCATTTCCTTCTGGCGTAAACTCCGCTTCAAGTGTTCGCTGGGAGATATTAGCTCCTTCGATCACATTAACACCTACAGCATCTGCGTTAGTAGCCATTGCAGAGGACGCGGAAGCTATTCTCTTCGGTGTTTTGAATGCAAGTCGTCGTAATGTCTTGGGATGCACGATTGAATAAGGAATCAGAGTAAACTCGGCCTTTCCGTTTTCCAGCTGAAGGGAATTGTGAGAATCCTCTCGCTAACGCTTAGTAGCGCAAAAAACCAAAAAGCGGGAGGCCTCGTGAGAGACCTCTGAGTCGGATGAATCGTCGTCTGAAGATGGAGAGTCTCTGGCCACAACCGTATCACTCGATGCAGATGCTGTTATTAGTAAACAGGTGGGCTGCGGAGGTCTCATGTCCATCAACTTGAGTGTTATAGAGACAGCGAGACAAACTCCATGAGATCAAAATGGGAAGCCTGGTTTAAGCTTGTACGCTAGATCGTATTTTAGTAAGCTAGTTTGAACGAAAACGGAATATAAAATCAGAACTTGAGTAAACTAGTTTCGGCTCTTGCGAGCCTTCATCAGTACAAACAAGCCTAAAACTAAGAGACGGCAATGAACAAACTAGCTAAAATACTCTACGATCAGGCTGAGCTAACTAGGCAGATGGATGAAAATGTCGAGGTGGAAATGGAGTGAGATCTTGAGGTGAGCTTGTGACTCTGACCCAATTCTTCGGAACCCAACTGGGGTGTTCGCGAAAGCTGGTAACCTGGGCCGAGAAGTCGAAACGGCGGTAACACCACCTTTGTCGCACGGAAAATTTCAAACTTTGACAGGCTGGAGCCTCGATTGAATCATTCTTTGTCTTATGCAAAAAGGCAGCTTCCACGCTAGCAGAAATCTATAGGAACCAGAAAGAGTGAAGCCACGTGAAAAAAGAAGTGTTTTGAGACGTCTCAAAACACTCCTTTTTTCAAGTGGCAACTAAGCAGCGCTAATGCAGCGTGGTTCCCAGGACTAAGGAGTCTGACCATAGATCATGTAGACTGCAACAACTACGACCATAACTTCCTGTCGTTCATCTCACCACAGCTGCATGAGTTCTCACTCTCCACCTCCAGTCGCGCTCGTGCTTCCTCAATCTCGAGTTCAAAGCTGCTCGAGTTATCACAATCAGCTATGAATTAACGTTTCTCGATGCTTACTTCACCCTCCCTTCCTCTCTAAAGTCCTTTTCCGTTGCAGCGAATATTCTGGAAATCGACTGGAAGCACTCAAGCCCCCTCTCTCTTGACTCCTTAAGGAGTGTTGAAATATATTCTATATATAAACTGCTTGTAGCAGTAGTTAGTGTAGTGTACATTGTTTGTAGGTTGTGCACCTTCTTTGTCTTGTTTCTTGTTTGTACTTCTTGGGCCTTTGCCTATTCTAGTGCACCTTTTCCTACTCTCGTTGGTTGCCACCCTAAACCCTAAGTACTACCATTCCTGTTCCTTGGTCTTCTGACTAGGTATTAAGAGCGGGTTCCTTCTAAGGACCTCTTTTTTTTTTATCATGGGCCCACCGCATTTCGTTTCCATTATGCTGCCGGTCGTGCGCACCGGGCGCGCGTTGGTTTTCTGCCCGTCGCGCGCCCCAGGCGTGCGCGTCGATTTTCTGCCCGTCGCACACCCCGGGCATGCGTCGATTTCGTGCCTGTCGTGCGCCCCGGGCGCGTGACGGTTTCCTGCCCGTCGTGCGCCCCATGTGCGTGATGGTTTCTGCCCGTCGCGCGCCCTATGCGCGCGATGGTCTCTGCCCGCCCGCGCGCCCTGCTGTTGCCCACGCGGCTCCTACCCCGCCCCCACCTTCTCCTCCATCCCCCTGCTGCGGGTGGAGCAGTGGGAGGGAGGGTATGGGGGTGGCAGGTGTGAGTGATCTGCTACCGCCCCTCCTCCCACTGCCGCACATGCTGCTGTGGGGGAGACGAAGGAGTGGTGGTAGGGATGCTGAGGGGAGTGAAAGGGAGGTTGAAAGGGGGTGGCCGCCGTGAAGCCAGCAGCTCCAGTCGCCCGTGAGCTAGTTGCTCCAGTCGCCCGTGAGCCCGTTGCTCCAGTCGCCCGTGAGCCCGTTGCTCCAGTCGCCCGTGAGTCAGTTGTTCCATCCGCTCGTCTAGCCACGGAGCTAGTTACTCCAGTTGCACGTGTGCCACTTGCTCAGGTTGCCAGTGTGCCAGTTGCTCTAGTTGCCCGTGTGCCAGTCCCTCCAGTTGCGCCGTGTGCCAGCAGCTTCAGCCGCCGCCCACTACCTCCTCTCCTCTCATGGTCCCTCCTCCTTCTCACTTGCTCTCTCCTTCTTCCGCTGCGCTTGGTGTACCACTTAAGGGGGTGTCTCTGCATTAGCTTCGTGCTGCAAGCAATTTAGGGGGTGTGGTGAAATCTATTCTATATATAAACTTGCTTGTAGTAGTAGTTAGTGTAGTGTACATTGTTTGTAGGTGGTGCACCTTCTTTGCCTTGTTTCTCATTTGTACTTCTTGGGCCTTTGCCCATTCTAGTGCACCTTTTCCTACTCTCGTTGGTTGCCACCCTAAACCCTAAGTACTACCATTCTTGTTCCTTGGTCTTCTGATATCCGGATATGCTGGGTTGTTTGCCTTGTCAGAAACTAACAAGCAGGAATGATTGTATTGACATCAAACTGAGTACAAGTACTAACCCTAATTGGGTTGTACTCCATATAAGCTACCCCACTACAGCCCACACAACATAAGCAGCATTATAGTCTGACATGCCTATCAGTTTCCCGTCCCTCACGCTGTACCGCATGAGGGAGGGGGAGGGGGAGAAGTGGAGCAGCGATCCTGTTGTGCAGATGAGGGCAGATTATGCTGCATGCACAGTGAAGGAGGAAGACATGGAGCAGGATGATCGGATAATGAGGTGTTTTAAACCCTCTGAGCTGAATGTGCACTTCAAGAGGAGATGGACGAAGGCTAACTATTGAGGCATTGAGGGAGTGTGCTGTGCAAGAACAAGCAGGAAGGCTGTTGTGTAATTTTGGAAGTGCTAACTATAATGTGACCATGGTGTTGTGTGTACGAACACATCGATATGTTCATGTCCAGCATGTACATGTTTAGTACAGGCTCAGATTCCTGCGTTTCGCATTGAGGGCGTGTCACAAAGTACATATTCGTAAAATACCCTACCCGACCATACCATTCTAGTAAATGTTAGAACAACAACACCAACAAGTGGGGAGAACAAGGGGTCACAAGACCAGTCAAGTAAAGCCAAGGGTGGATCACAAAGTCACCACACATTCCGAGCACAAGTTCAAGGCCAGAAGGCCAGTTCACATGCAGGAGCACATATATATATAAAGGGCTAAACAAGCAACAGCAGGAGAATATATATGTGACAGTTCAAGCAAGGTCAAGAAGTGAGCAAGTGAGGCAAGACAGACACAAGACCAAGCTGAGTACAGAAGCGCTGATGATCACAAGGCGCAAGTGCCTTAGTGAAGATATCAGCAGTGTTGGCCTCAGAGGCCACGTACGCAAGTCGCGACTGACCACGCTGCTGAAGCTCACAAGCAAGAAAGTAGCGGAGAGCAATGTGCTTCGTTCTGTGCTCCAGGCGCTGCTCTCGACACAAGGCCAGCATGGCCTTGTTGTCTACGTACAGCACTGGAGGAGAACGAGGCGCCTCTCCGAGGTCATTCAGCAGGTAGGTGAGCCAACGAAGCTCCTGAGCAGCCATGGCTCCAGCGTAGATCTCAGCCTCACAACTGGAGCCGAGGACGGAAGACGGGCGAGTAGCCCGCAACGAAACAGAGCCGGAACCAAGGTTGAAGGTGTAACCCTGTGACGACCGCTATGTAGCCTGGTTGTCAGCCCACGAAGCGTCTGCGTGTCCAGTGAGGACCACTGGACTCTGCCCTCCAAGCACTAGCCCCATGCCTGACATACTGCACAAGTAGCGAAACACCCTCTTCGCTGCAGCCATGTGCTCTGGTCTGTGTCTCCCAGGAGCAACATAGCGTGCAAGAATGCTAAGAGGGTATGCAAGGTCAGGTCGTGTGCAGGTCATCAGGTACATGAGGCAGCCAACAAGCTCTGGGTACGGGCCACTCGACTCTACGGACTCATCCAAAGGCAGAGCTGAGAGCGAGTGGCGAGTAGGCAGAGGAGTGGCATGAGGCGAGGAGTACGTGAAGCCGAAGCGCTGAAGGACCTGCTGCACCATGTGTGACTGAGTCAGGGTAATGGTGCGGCGTGCTCTGTCCCGGGTGATCTGCAAGCCAAGGTAGCTGCGCAGTTCACCCAGGTCTGTGCACGTGTGTCTCTTCTGCAGCTCCGACTTCACGTGGGCGAGTCCAGCAGTGTCAGCAGTGGCAAAGACCAAGTCGTCGACGTACACGAGGATGTAGAACGGCGGCAAAGAGGTGTCGGTGCGTAGAAACAGCGACGGGTCAGCAGTAGAGGGAGCAAACCCAAGAGCCGCAAGCGTAGTCCTCTGTGTGTCGTGCCACTCGCGCGGTGCCTGGCGGAGACCATAGACTGGCCGTCGAAGGCTCCACTGGGTGCCAGGAGGGAAAGTCCCAGTGAAGCCAGGTGGACGGCGCAGCCAGATCTCCTCGTGCAGGCTACCTTGCAGGAAAGCAGTGCTGGCGTCAAGAGAGTGAAGCTCGTAGTCACGCTGAGCGGCTATGTGTAGCAGCACCCAAAGAGTGGTCATCTTTGGGGTGGCAGAGAAGTTCTGAAGGTAGTCAACTCCCTGCCGCTGACTAAAGCTACGAGCCACGTACCGCGCCTTGAAGACAGGCGGAGAGCCCGGCGGCCGCTTCAACCTGAAGATCCACATGCCACTGACGATGTTCGCCCCAGGTGGGGGAACGGCGTCAACGTAGGTGCCTGTGGACTTCCAGATTGCCGTCTCTGCATCCATAGCTGCCTGCC
The DNA here is from genome assembly GCA_948144175.1 of Closterium sp. NIES-65. Classification (NCBI taxonomy): domain Eukaryota; kingdom Viridiplantae; phylum Streptophyta; class Zygnematophyceae; order Desmidiales; family Closteriaceae; genus Closterium; species Closterium sp. NIES-65. Next base: position 657,144 of record CANXME010000343.1, on the reverse strand, counting down.
GCTGAGAGGAGTAGGGACCCTCTACGACCTCCGCGTAAGAGCGCGGAGTCGGGATGTCAAGTGCATCCGGGTCTCCCTCAGGGGTATGCAGTACGGATACGAGATGAGGTGAAGCAGCAGCCAGACACTGGAACTCCTCCTACCTGTCCTCAAGGACGTCCGTGCCAAGAGCACACTCACCCCCGACGGACGGAGGACAGACAGACGCAGAGTCAGCAACAAGACTAGCAGCGTAGTCTAGACGACAGCGAGCAGCAAAGTCGACAAGCTCAGTAACAAGAGCAGACGCAGCAGTGGACTCTAAGGAGGGGTCAGTGACATCAGTAGCAAGAAGACGCGTGACAGTAGGACTGGCAGCACGAAGAGAGTCCGACTCCGGGTCGGAAAGTGCAGGAAGAGAGGACTCAGGAGGAGAAGGCAAAGGGGCACGCAGAGGGGCTGTGGACGGACGCAGAGACATCCGGTGCGTTCCAAGGACAGGAGGAGGACGCAGACGCGAACCGCGACCACTAGGGCAAGCAGCACAAACAGGCGACGCAGGACGAGATGCAGGCTCACGACGCTCAGCAAGACCTCCGGTGGGACCAGTGTACGGAGAAGGAGCAAGCAGTGGGGAGGTCGGCGGTAACTGTGACTGTGAGTGGACAGGCGGTGGACACTCTAAGGGAGGAGGAAGACCAAGAACCTGCTAAAGGAACGGAACGAAGTACGGCCGAGGCCGCGCGGTGACTTCAGACACAGCAGGGACAGCACCAGCACCCTCACCGGCAGCACCAGCGCCAACAACACCTCCAGCTGCAGTACCCCCAGCAGCACCAACAGCAGGACCGCCGCCAGGACGGACAGCAGTAGCCTCAGCGCCAACACCCTCAGCACCTCTAGCTCAAGTTATACCCGCAGGCCCAGCAGCTCCAGCACCCCCAGGACGAGCACCTCCGGGACCGGCGGTACCCGCACCCTCAGCGGCCGTAGAAGCTCGAACTCCAGCAGGACGCCTCCAGCGCCGGGCAAACCACTCGCGCAGCTCCTGTGGAGAGAGTGGCTCCCGCCGAGTTGAAGCACCCAGAGAACCTCTAGGCCGAGCAACTCCACACGCCACACGAGCAGGTCTAGTGGCCGCTGGCTCCGCACCTTTAGGCTCAGTAGCTCCAGACGCACCACCCCCAGGCTCAGCAGCTCCTGACGTAGCACCCCCAGGCTCAGCACCACCAGGCGTAGCACCCACTCGCGCAGCACCCCAAGAGTCAGCACCCCCAGGCTCAGCACCCGCAGCAGTACCAGAGTCACCAGCAACCTCGACCGGCTCAACTGCGTCTACCTGGGACACACCTGAAGGGGCAGGACCCTGAGGGGGGAGGGGGTCTACCGGGGGGGGGCCTGGCACAAAGAAGAGCGGAGGCGGGGGGAGGGAAGAAGTGCGGTAGGGGAAGAGACGGTAGTAGGGGACCGACTCGTCAAACGTGACGTCCTGGGAGGACAGAACACGACGAGAGGTGGGGTGGTAGAACTGCCACCCTGGCGCGTCAGGGGGGAAGCCAAGGAAGATAGAAGGAGCAGCACGAGGGGACAGCTTGTCCGCGGATAAGTCGCGGACAAACGCCCGAGATCCCCAGACACGGAACGCAGACGCATCGCCTACCTTCCCCGTCCACAACAAAGCTGGAGAGGTCTCCGGCATGGAGACCCTGGGGTGAAGGTTGATCTGATGCGCCGCGTACCGAACCGCAAACGGCCACAGAAAATGGGGGGCAGCCGCATGCATCATGGACGTACGAGCGACGTCCATGACCATGCCAATGCGGCGCTCTGCAATCCCATTTTGCTGTGGAGAGTCCGGAGGCGTAAAGGTCTGGCGGATGCCTCGCGCACGACAGTAGGCTCACAAAAGGCCAGAGGAGAACTCTCCGCCTCGGTCAGAGTGTAGCCGCAGAACAGGAAAGTCCGAGCCGAGGCTCCTCCAGAGCTGGAGACGAGCTGCGCGGATCTAGTCAATCAACACCTTAGTGACATCGCCCTTGCTGCGCAAGGGGAAGACTGTGGTGTAACGCGAGTAGTCGTCAACCACCAGTAGAAAGTAGCGCTCGTGACGCTGTCCACGGACGCGGGCCGGGCCCCACACGTCCATGTGAAGCGTCTGCAGTGGGGCCTCTGTCGGGGGAAACTGAGAGGAGTGAGGGGCAGCCCGTAGCCGCCCCTCGACACAGGGGAAGTAAGAAGGACCAGGCCCCGAAGGAAGGGGAGGGAGGGACCGGGGAAGACCAGAGACAAGGACACGGGAAGCCATGCCCTTAAGACGAGGCAGGGAGGGGTGAACAAGACGCTGGTGCCACAGGAGAGTCTCGTGAGACAGGAGGCGACACGAGCAGGGGGGAGACTCAGGACCAGACCTGGACGCTGAAGCAAACACCTGACCCGACGCAGCTACCTGGCCAGACGCAGGGACAGGGTGAGACTTAGTTGTTAGGGTGTAGAGGCTCGACCCCGGCCGACGCGTAAACGTGGCCAGGTGCCTGCCTGTGCGAGCGTCCGAGCAGTGGGTCACCCGCTGACTCGCAGGAGTAAACTGGTGTTCCCCGCATCCTATAGGTCAGCACCACTCACCAAGTTCGTAGAGAACGAGGGGAGGTAAAGACCAGACAAGGTGCCAGAGGGGGCAGCCGGACACGGGAGGACAGTAGAGAAGTGAGAGAGGACAGAACCCCCAGAGGGGTCTGCCAGGGAGACTGCAACCGGCCGACCAAGCGGCGTGAGTGTGGTGCGGTCTCGAAAGAAGGAGCGAGAAGCCCCTGAGTTAAGTGTGAAGGTGAGGGAGGCCGAAGCCGGCGTGGTACCTGAGAGCGCAGACTCACGAGCACCTGAGGACGCAGACGCACTGGCACCTAGAGAAGCAGCCTCACCAGTACCTAGAGCAGCAGTCTCAATGCCCGGGTCGGGCGGGAAGCACCGGTAACAGTCACCCTCATCACTAATAGTCACAGCATACATGGCAGCAAGAATAGCATCAAAGTCAAGATCATAGATAGCTACACCTGCCCTAGACAGCTCTCCCCAGCGGGGGATCTCAGTGGCCTCCGGGAACTGGTAACACCAAGCGTCCGTCAGGCAGCCAAAGCAGTGCTGGGTGGGGTGGGCACCCCCACACTGCTCACAAGCGCGGTCGCCGGTGCGAAAGACGTAGGTGCACGGACCAAAACCCCCACCACGCTGACGTGCAGCGTACCACCCTCTGAGCTGTTGAGGGGGGGGGATGTCCCGAGAACGCTGCTGCTGCTGCTGGCGCTGACCACCACCGGAGCCGCTCCGCTGCGAAGCGCCACCCGGACCAGCTCCACCTCCTCCACCACCGCCTCCTCCACCTCCTCCACCACCACCGCCTCCGCTCCCACCACTACCGCCTCCGCCGCCTCCGCCTCCTCTGCTGCCACCTACACCTACACCCCCGCCACCACTCCCACCGCCACCCCCACTCCCTCCGCCGCCTCCATCGCCACCTCCACCACCCCCGCTAGCTCCACCCGCGCCTTTGCCCCCCTTGCCCTTGCCAGAGCGGCGTCTCCCGCTAGGGGCAGACGCCGCACCGACCGACTCAAGACCAACGAGGTCGGCCGCAGCAGCAGAGGCGACAGAGGGCAAAAGGGGGGAAGGGGAACACCCCTCAAAGACCGGGGTGCGAGGGTCACCACGAGAGGCTCCTACAGCGACTATGCTCTTCTCCGCTGCTAGGAGGGCCTTCTCTAGGAGGTCAACAGTGTGAGTGGTGGGACAGACTGAGAGGAGTCAGGGAGGCGGGTGACAATGTTATAGAGAGTGATGTACATGGGGGGGGGGGTTCTTGGCGCAGAACTCAGCAGGAAGCGCAGCGCGGTAGCGAATGTCACTAGTGCGGAGGTGCGTAATGGGGTCAGCGATCGTGGGAAAGGCAGCAATGTCAGGGAAGAGGTACGGTAGCATGAGGCGGCTCAGTGCAGCAGTGGCAGGGGAAGAGTAGCGCGCAACTACAGCGTCGTACAAGGTCTGAGCACTCTTGTACTGACTAAAGTCCGCGCGCTCAGTGGTAGGCAGGTGGCGACGCACAGCAAGACGTGCAGCAGCGTCGCGCGTGGCCCACTGGGAGCGAACAGTGGCGTCAGCATCAGCACTAGGGGCAGGAGAGGCGCCAGAGGTGAGGTCAAAGAGAGAGAGACCGTCTGCCCTATCGCACTGTAAGAACAGCTGTAGGTCGTCGACCCAGACGTCAAAGTCAATGGCTCGACCCTCAGCGTCAAAAGCGAGGACACTGGGGGTAGCCATGACAACAGTAGACCAGCAGTGCAAGCAGTAGGGAAAGGGCAGTGCAGTGACAGAGGTGTTGTGCTCACCGGACAGGGCTGCTCGTGCGGCTCGGAGGTAGGGCGGCTCGGCGGCTCGGCTGCTGGGCGGCTCGGCTGCTTGGCGGCTCGGCGGCTCGAGTGCTGGGCGGCTTGGCTGCACGGCGGCTCGGCTGGTGGGCGGCTGGGCGGCTCGGCTGTAGTGCGGCTTGGCTGCAGGGCGTCTCGGCGGCTTGGCTGCTCTGCTGCTGGGCGGCTCGGTAGTGCTGCTGCAGGGCGGCGCGGCGGTCGGCGGCTCGGCTGGGTGAGGCGGCTCGGGCGGCTCGGGTGGCGGGCGGCGCTGCAGCAGTTGACAGGGCCGCAAGGGAGGGCGGCGGGGCCGCAGCTGAGGGCGGCGGGGCCGCAAGTGAGGGCGACGGGGCCGCAACTGAGGGTGGTGGGGCCGCAAGTGAGGGCGGCGGGGCCGCAACTGAGGGCGGCGGGGCCGCAAGTGAGGGCGACGGGGCCGCAATTGAGGGCGGCGGGGCCGCAAGTGAGGGCGGCGGGGTCGCATGTGAGGGCGGCGTCGGGCCGCAACTAAGGGCGGCGACGGGGCCGCAACTGAGGGCGGCGATGGGGCCGCAACTGAGGGCGGCGGGGCCGCAAGTGAGGGCGGCGGGGCCGCAGGTGAGGGCCCCGACGGGCCGCAACTGAGGGCGGCGACGGGGCCGTAACTGAGGGCGGCGACGGGGCCGCAACTGAGGGCGGCGACGGGGCCGCAACTGAGGGCAGCGGGGCCGCAAGTGAGGGCGGCGGGGCCGCAAGTAAGGGCGGCGACGGGCCGCTTAGGGTGGCGACGAGCCGCGAAGGGCGGCTACGGGCCGAGTAAGGGCGGCGCCAGGGAGGCTGCTAGGGGCGACGCGACGCGGCCGCTAGGGCGGCTCGACGAAGGCAGAGAGGGTAGCGCGACTTGGGGAGCGCGACTCGGGGAGCGCGCTCCGGGCAGGAAAAAAAACTTTCGATGTGGTGGGCCCTAGGCACAGTTCCCACGAGGGAACCTGCTCGATACCATGAGAAAGTTGGAACGAGAATGAATGCACTAAGGAATGAGAGTGGTACAAATATGCAACCCTAGAAATGTGTACCCCATATAGGCTGCCCCACTACAGCCTACACAACATTACAATTTGACACGTCGCCGCCCTTTGCGGCCCCGTCGCTGCCCCTAGCGGCCCCATCGCCGCTCTTCGCGGCCCCGTCGTCGCCTCTTGCGGCCCCGTCGCCCTTCGCGGCCCCGTCGCCCTTCGCGGCCCCGTCGCCACCTTTACCGGCCCCGTCGCCGCCCTTTGCGGCCCCGTCGCCGCCCCTATCGACCCTGTTGCGGCCCTGTCGCGGCTCTGCCCCGGCCCCGCCCCGGCCATGCTCCGTCGCCTGTCGCGGCGCACTGGGGGCACGTGCACCGCCCCCCCCTCTTTTCCCGTCGCCCATCGCGGCTCCCTGAGGGGGCCGCGGAGGGCGAGCGTCGCCCCTTCTGCCGCCTGTTTTGACGCCCAGGGAGGTCGCGCTTCGGCCCCCCTTCCCCCCCCCCCCCGTAACCTCCCTACCCGCCGTCCCGCCTTGCCCTGTGTTACGGTCTGGGGGTGGCGAGTAGGGGGTGGCGGGTGTGTGGTCTCCCCTGCTCCTCCTCCTCCTCTGTCTCCCACTGCTACAGCTGCCGCTGAGGGGGGTGGGTGTGTGGGAGTCGATGGAGTGGTGCTACGGGGTGGGGTGTGAGTGAACCTTGGGTGCAGCAAGGGGTGTGTGAAAGGGGGGTGCTGTGGGAGTGGAACTAGGGTTAGAGCAGGGGGTGTGTGTCGAGGGTGTGGGGCAGCTGGAGGAGGTTGTGTGGAGGTAGCTGTCGTATCGCCTGTAGCGCCTGTAGTCCGTCGCCCTTGCTTCTGTAGCCAGTGAGCCTGTTGCACCAGTCGCCAGTGGGTCTGTTGCTCGTGCCGCTCGTCTTAGCCGCGGAGCTAGTCACTCCAGTAGTCCGCCGCCCTTGCTTCGGTAGCCACTGAGTCAGCCGCTCCTGTGCCCGTGCCTTTGCAGCTTCAGTCGTTGCCTCCCATCTTCTCTCCCTCCACAGTTCCTCCTCCTCCTCACTTGCCCGCTGTGATTAAATCTAGCTTTTCTCGCTATTGTGAACTCCTGCTCTATGCCTTCTTGCTCATTGTGCTGATTACACCCCACTTTGGCTATGGGGGTGTGTCAGAATGTTATAATTGTCTAGCCTGTAGTGGGGTACTCTATAGCGAGTACAACCCAATTAGGGTTTCATATATGTATGCCAACTGATGCTAGTGCAACCCTCTCTTCTTCATTCCTCATTCTTCACATGTGGGTGGTGGATTCTGTCACGTTCTGCACAGTAAGATTACGTGTGTAAGTTGGTGCGATATGCCTACAATGATTTGTCAAACATTATACATGTTGTTGTGCTTGTTTAGGCTATAGTGGGTTAGCCTATAGGGGGTACACATTTCTAGGGTTAGGTACTTGTACTGTTTTCACTGCTAGATCATTCATTCCCGTTCCGTGATTCTAACATGGTATAGAGCAGGTCCTTCCTAGGACCGAATTTTTAAGGGCCCACCACTACCTACCTACCTACCTACCTACCTACCTACGCCCTAGGGCGCCTCGGTATTTTTCACGGCCACCTAAGGCCCCAACGGCCCGCCCCTAGAGGCCCCGAACGGCCCACGCGCTCGCCCCTAGCGGCCTCGAACGGCCCCGCGATCGCCCCTAGAGGACCCGTCGGCCCCGCGCTTACCTCCCTAGAGGCCCCGAACGGCCCCGTCGGCCACTAGAGGCCCCCCTTGACGGCCCCGTGCTTACCTCCCTAGCGGCCCCGAACGGCCCCGTTGGCCCCTAAGAGGCCCCGCGCTCACCTCCCTAGCGGCCCCGAACGGCCCCGTCGGCCCCTAAGGGCCCCGTTAAGGCCCCGCGCTCACCTCCCTAGCGGCCCCGAACAGCCCCGCCGGCCCCTAGAGGCCCCGTTAAGGCCCCGAACGGCCCCGCGCTCACCTCCCTAAGGCCCCGAACGGCCCCGTCGGCCCCACGCCCACAGTCCCTAGGAGCCCCAAACGGCCCCGCGCCCACCGCCTCTAGAGGCCCCGAGCCGCCCATTCCCGCCACAGCCCGGGACCGAACCGAGCCGCGCGACCAAACCGAGCCGCGCAACCTGAGCCGAGCCGCGCGACCCGAGCTGAGCCGCGCGAACCCAGCCGAGCCGTGCGACCCGACCCGAACCGAGCCGCCCCACCCGAGCCGCGCCGCCCTGCCCGAACCAAGCCGCCCTAACTGCTCCTACTACTGCTACTGCTGCTACCTCTACTGCTCCTATGGCTAGCCCACAGGTTTTAGTTTTCGATGCTGAGGGCCGCCCAGTGAAGTTTGACACCTGGCTAGATGACCTGCACCTCTACCGACAGCTCACAGCCAAGGACGACATCTCACTGTACGACCACAACCTAGGCCATGTCACTGCCCCTGCTGCTACTGCTGACAGCACTGCTCGCTCACAGTGGCAGACTCGTGATGCCCACGCTCGCTTCGCTATTCGCAACTCCCTGCCGATAGACGAGCGTGAGCACTTTGGCCAGCACAAGACTGCACAAGCACTGTACACAGCTGTCGTTGCTTGCTACTCCTCACCTGCCTCTGCCGCGCTAGGCCGTCTCTCCCTCCCCTACCTGTTTCCCGACCTGGCCTCGTTCCACACAGTCGCTGACCTCATCACGCACCTCCGTATAAGTGAGGCCCGCTTCCGTGCCGCCATGCCCGCTGAGTTCCTTGCCACGCACCCCCCCCCACTGGGACTCACTCTCTACCACCTAGTCACCCGCCTCCCTGACACACTACGAGCTGTGCGGGACCACTTCCTAGCTCGCTGCCCCACTGAGCTCACCATTGCCCTCCTTGAGAAGGAACTACTTGCAGCTGAGACTAGCATAGTCGCTGTAGGTGCCTCTCGTGGCGACCCCCGTACCCCGTTCTTTGAGGGGTGTTCTCCTTCCCCCCTTCTTCCCTCTGTCGCCTCTGCTGTTGCTGTCGACCTCCTTGGTGCTGAGAAGGTCGGTACTGCGTCTGCTTCGAGCGAGCGCCGCAGCGGCAAGGGCAAAGGGGGCAAGGGTGGTGGCAGTGACTGCGGGGGAGGCTGAGGTGGGGGCGGTGGAGGCGGTGGGGGTGGTGGCACAACTGGAAGGGCTAGTGGCAGCGGTGGGGGTGGTGGCGGCAGCGGCGGGGGAGGTGGCAGGGGCGGAGGCAGTGGTTGGGGTGGCGGTGGACGAGGCGGCGGCAGGGGTTGGGGTGGTCGAGGAGGTGGCGGCGGTGGTGGTGGTCGTGGAGGCGCTGGCGGTGGCCAGGGCCAGCAGCACACTCCTTCGCCCCAGGAGGTCCGTGAGTGGTACTCTCTACACGGGGGTGAGGGTGACCTTAGCTGCACGTACGTCATTCGCACTGGTGACCGCACTGGTCAGCACTGTGGACGACCGCACGCCACACAGCGCTGCTTTGCTCGTCTCGACGACGCTTGGCGTGTTCAGTTCCCTCAGGCCACTGAGCTGCCCCGCTGGATTGATCTCGTGAAGAAGGGGATTGATATCTATGCTCTAGACTTTGATGCTATTCTATCTGCTATGTATGTGATGTCTACTAGTGGAGAGGGTGCTGAGTGCCTGTGTGTGCCGCCCGACCTGGGCATTAGGACTAGTGCGTCTGCCGCTCCAGGTACTCGCGTGTCGGCTACCCCAGGTGCTGGTGAGGCAGCTGCTCTAGGTGCTTGTGCGTCTGCCACCCTTGGTACTGAGTCGACCGCAGCACTGCACACCTTCATACTTGACTCAGGTGCTTCTCGCTGCTTCTTTCGTGACCGCACTGCCCTTGAGCCGCTTGCTCGGCCAGTTGCTGTCTCCCTTGCCGACCCCTCTGGGGGTCCGGTCATTGCGACCTCTTCCACTGTCCTTCCCTGTCCTGCGGTCCCGTCGGGCACACTGTCAGGTCTCAACCTCCCCTCGTTCTCTACGAACTTGGTGGCAGGATGTGCGCTCCAGGACGGGGGTGTTCACCAGTTCACCCCTGCCTACGAGCGCGTGAAACACTGTACGTGTGCTCGTACGGGCCGTCACTTGGCTACCTTCACTCGGCAGCCGGGGTCGGACCTGTACACAGTGACTACTGAGTCCCCTCAGGATGCTGTGTCTGCGTCCGCGTCCGCGTCAGGTCAGCTGTCGGCCCCCTGCTCGTGTTGCTCTCTGGCGCATGAGACTGTCCTCTAGCACCACCGCCTTGGCCACCCGTCAGTGCAGCGGCTTCGTGCCATGCACTCCCGGTACCTTGTCTCTGGCCTGCCCAGGGTCCTTCCTCCCCTCCCACCCTCACCTGCTCCTACGTGTCTCCCATGTGTCGAGGGACGGCAGCGCGCCGCTCCTCACTCCTCCTCGTTTCCCCCGACGACTGCTCCCTTGCAGACGCTCCACATGGACGTGTGGGGCCCAGCCCGCGTCCGTGGTCAGGGTCAGGAGAGGTACTTCCTGATAGTTGTTGACGACTACTCGCGCTACACCTCGGTCTTCCCCTTGCGCACCAAGGGTGAGGTCCCTGATGTCTTGATCCCTTGGATCCGCAGAGCCCGTCTCCAGCTCAGCGAGCGTTTTCACTCGGACTTTCCTGTCCTGCGCTTGCACTCTGACAGAGGTGGTGAGTTCTCCTCCGACCTCTTGGCAGCCTACTGTGTTGAGCACGGCATTGAGCAGTCGTTCACGCTTTCGGCCTCTCCACAGCAGAATGGGGTTGCGGAGCGCCGGATTGGCCTAGTCATGGAGGTCGCCCGTACCTCCTTGATCCATGCGGCTGCGCCCCACTTTCTGTGGCCGTTTGCGGTCCGGTACACTGCGCATCAGCTAAACCTCTGGCCCCGTGTCTCCTTGCCGGAGACCTAGCCCACACTGCTGTGGACGGGGGAGGTTGGCGATGCGTCGCGTTTCCGAGTCTAAGGATCTCGAGCTTTTGTCCGCGATACGTCTGCGGACAAGCTCTCCTCCCGTACTGTTCCCTGCGTCTTCCTCGGCTTTGTCCTGGACGCGTCTGGTTGGCAGTTTTACCACGCCACCTCGCGCCGAGTCTTGCCCTCTCAGGACGTCACTTTTGACGAGCCCGTCCCCTACTACCGCCTCTTCCCCTACCGCCCTACCCCGCTCCCCCCCCCGCCTCTCTTCCTCGCGCCAGGTGCTGCTGTCGTAGACCCCCTCCCCCCTCAGGGTGCCGCTCCCTCAGGTGTGTCTCAGGTAGACCCGGTTGAGCTTGTTGAGGTAGCTGTCGACTCTCGTCCTGCTGGGGGTGCTGAGCCTGGGGGTGCTGAGCCTGGTGGTGCCGGGACTGGGGGTGCGGAGCCTGGGGGTGCGGAGCCTGGGGGTGCGGAGCCTGGGGGTGCTGAGCCTGGGGGTGTTGAGCTTCGGGGTGTTGAGCAGCAGAGTCCGGAGTCTGGGGGTTCTAAGTCTGGAGGTACTGAGCCTGGGAGTCCTACACCTGGGGGAGCCCTCTCCTCGGAGCAGCTGCGTAAGTGGTATTTACAGTACTGCAGCCTCAGGAGAGGCACCTCTGGAGCCGGGCGTGCTACTGGGACTGGTGCTAGTGCTTCTCCTCCTAGTCGGGAGCTCCCCTCCCGTGAGCGGATCCGTGAGTGGTACGAGCGGCGCTGCACTCTTCGGAGTGGCGCGCCTCGTGTCGCGGACCCCGCTGCCGTTGGAGCTGCTGCTGGTGCTGCGGACCCAGGTGGTTGAGCTGCTGCTTGTGCTGCGGACCCGGGCGTTGGAGCTGCTGCTGGTGCTGAGGACCCGGGTGTTGGAGCTGCTGCTGGTGCTGCGGACCCGGGCGTTGGAGCTGCTGCTGGTGCTGAGGACCCGGGTGTTGGAGCTGCTGCTGGTGCTGCGGACCCGGGCGTTGGAGCTACTGCTGGTGCTGAGGACCCGGGCGTTGGAGCTGCTGCTAGTGCTGAGGACCCTGGTGCGGGTGTCTCTACTGGTTCTGGTGTCGCTGCACGGCCGCGGCCGTACTTCGTTCCGCTCCTTCAGCAGGTTCTTGGTTCGCTCCCTCCTCCGTGTCCTCCTCCCTCCTTAGGGTGTCCTCCGTCTGCCCAGCTGCCGTCGCAGCTACCATCTGCCTCCTCTCTCCCTGGTCCTCCTCCTTACACTAGTCCGACTGGAGGTCTTACTGAGCGTCGTGAGCCTGAGTCTCATCCTGTGTCGCCTGAGCCTCGTCGTGCGTCGCCTTTCCGTGCTTCTCTCATTGGTAGTAGTGTCCCGCGTCAGTGTCTTCCTGGTGTCCCAGGCACTCACCGCATGGCGCTTCGTCCGTCCACTGCTCCACAGGGTGTCCCACTGCCGTCTCCTCCTGCTTCCTCTCTTCCTGCTCTTGCTGACCCCGGGTCAGACTCCCTTCGACAGCCAGTCCTACTGTCACGCGTCTCCTGGCTACTGTTGTCACTGACCCTTCCTTTGTGTCTGCTGCTGCGTCTGCCTTAGTTGCTGAGCTTGTCGACTTTGCTGCCACCTATCGCCTAGACTACACTTCTAGCCTGGTTGCTGAGTCTGAGTATGTCTGTCCTCCGTCCGTCGGGGGTGAGTGTGCTCTTGGCACTAACGTCCTTGAGGATAGGCAGGAGGAGTTTGAGCTTTGCTGCTGCTTTGCCCCATCTCGTGTCCATGCTTGTTGCCCCCGAGGGAGACCCGGATGCACCAGACATCCCGACCCCATGGTCTTACGCAGACGCAATGGCCGGTCCCTACTCCTCTCAGTGGCAGTCAGCCATGGACACAAAGATGGCTTCCTGGAAGTCTACAGGCACCTACGTCGACGAGGTTCCTCTGCCTGGGGCGAACATCGTCAGTGGCATGTGGATTTTCAGGGTGAAGCGGCCGCCGGGCTCTCCGCCTGTCTTCAAGGCGCGTTACCTTGCACGAGGCTTCAGTCAGCGAGAGGGAGTTGACTTCTTCCAGACCTTCTCCCCGACCCCGAAGATGACCACTCTTCGGGTTCTGCTGCACGTTGCCGCTCAGCGTGACTACGAGCTCCACTCTCTCGACTTCAGCACTGCTTTCCTGCAGGCCAGCCTGCACGAGGAGATCTGGCGGCGCCGTCCACCTGGCTTCATTGGGTTGTTCCCTCCTGGTACCCAGTGGAGCCTCCGTCGGCCAGTCTACGGTCTCCGCCAGGCGCCACGTGAGTGGCACGACACACTGAGGACTACACTTGCGGCTCTTGGGTTCGCGCCTTCTACTGCTGACCCGTCGCTGTTTCTACGCACCGACACCTCACTGCCGCCGTTCTACATCCTCGTGTACGTCGACGACTTAGTCTTTGCCACTGCTGACACTGCGGCACTCCCCCACATGAAGTCGGAGGTGCAGAAGAGACACACGTTCCCAGACCTGGGTGAATTGACAAGCTATCTTGGCTTGCGGATCACCCGGGACAGAGCACGCCGCACCATCACCTTGACTCAGTCACACATGGTGCAGCAGGTCCTTCAGCGCTTCCGCTTCACGTACTCCTCGCCTCAGCCCACTCCTCTGCCTACCGGTCTCTCGCTCTCAGCTCTGCCTTCGGATGAGTCCGTAGAGCCGAGTGGCCCGTATCTAGAGCTTGTGGGTTGCCTCATGTACCTGATGACCTGCACTCGACCTGACCTTGCATACCCTCTTAGCATTCTTGCACGCTATGTCGCTCCCGGCCGTCATCGGAAGGAGCACATGGATGCAGCTAAGAGGGTGTTGCGCTACTTGTGCAGTACGTCGGGCATGGGGCTAGTACTTGGAGGGCGAGTCCCAGTTGTTCTCACTGGGCACTCAGACGCTTCTTGGGCAGACAACCAGGCTACTCACCGGTCGTCTCATGGTTACTCCTTCAGTCTTGGCTCTTGTTCAGTTTCTTGGCGTTCTACTCGCTCTTCTTCTGTTCTCAGCTCCAGTTGTGAGGCTGAGATCTACGCCACAGCCATGGCGGCCCAGGAGCTACGCTTGCTCACCTACTTGCTGACCGACCTTGGAGAGCAGCCTCGTTCTCCTCCAGTGCTGTACGGCGACAACAAGTCAGCCATCGCCTTGTGTCAGGAGCATAGACTGGAGCACAGAACGAAGCACATTGCTCTGCGCTACTTCCTTGCTCGAGAGCTGCAGCAGCGTGGCCAGCTTCGCCTGCGTTACGTGGCCTCTGAGGCCAACACTGCTCATGTGTTCACCAAGGCGCTTCAGCCTTGTGACCATCAGCGCTTTTGCACTCTTCTCGGCCTTGTGCCTACTGTACCTCACTTGCTTACTTCTTGAGTGTGTTTGTAGTGTGATCTCTATATATATATACCTACTTGCATGTTTGCTCTTGCTAGGTTGTGATCATTGTACCTCTTGTTCTATTATCAACCTGCATGTGAACTGGTCTTGTGACCACTTGCTTGTGCTCAGAATTTGTGTGGTATCCTTGAGATCCACCCTGAGCTTGTTTTGCCTTGCTTTGCCTTGATTGGTCTTGTGACCCCTAGTTCTCCCCCCTTATTATCGAACTTGAAGACGAATGCGACACATTTTGCTCGGAGGAGATCGATACTCACAGCTTCGGTGTGTGACCCCGATCCTCCCTCGATGTCGCAATTGTAGCGCGTCCTAAACCACTACCTACACGACACCGGCGTATCTACTGTGCAGAGATACACCACGAAAAAATCATATCATGCGGGAAGTTACTGAGCACTAGCCACACCATTCTCGAGAAAGTTAAGCACCTTTAGTGACACACCCACTCCCAACCGCCAAATTGTAAACCATACCGCGTGAGCTATTGTAGGGTCGATCGGATTTTCGGAATTTGAAATAGTGCTGACGTGGTGCACGAGTGGTCGACAGGATTGACATAAATCCGAAAACCGTCAAGTCGCGTGATTTTTCCTCGTTTTTCCTCCGCGTTTTTTGCCAGAGACATGCGCCTCCCCCTTCCCTACTTCCGCGCATCTTGCTCTCGCATTTGCGAATATGTTTTCCCTCCGCGTTTCTCGCTTTCCCTGAAGCGCCTCGCGTTTTACCTCTGCGTTTTTTGCTCTCACCTTTGCCTCACGTATTACCTCCGCGTATCTTGCTCTCGCATGCGCGTCTCGCCCTCCCTCCGCGTCTCTTGCTCTCACATTCGACTCACGTTTTCCCTCCGCGTCTCTTGCTCTCACATTCGCCTCACCTTTTCCCTACGCGACTCTTGCGCTCACATTTGCCCTACGTTTTCCCTACGCGACCCCTGCGCTCACATTTGCCTCACGGTTTCCCTACGCGACTGTTGCTGTCAAATTTGCCTCACGTTTTCCCTACGCGACGCTTGCTGTCACATTCGCCTCACGTTTTCCCTACGCGACTCGTGCTCTCACATTCGCATCTATTCTCTCAAATCTAATAGTGGCGTGGCATCTTGAATGCTATGGTGCTCTTTGAGCTATGTTCTTTCCCTAAACGCTCACATTGAGTGAGGGAGTCGTCATCATGACTGTCGTCGTCGTTCGTTGCGTGGAACCAGATAGGAACTGGAGCGTCGCGGCTGTTCGGCCTGTCGAGTGACTTAGGCTGTGCCCAAAAGTGATGACAGTTTGGGGGAGTGACGGTAATTCAGCAAAGGCATTGACTTTCCAGTTTGGGGCAGTTGCTTGGGGCCCAGTGTTGCGAATCACTTTGCTTTCGCCCATTCTTTTCGCGAACCATTGCGTTCGTTTTTATTCCGAACCATTCCCCCAACTTCCTCCCGAACTTAGGTTTTACCGAGTTGACCAGCTTTGAGTAAATCGGGGTTTGGCCTTCAAGGTGACAGCACCCTCTGATGCCGAGAATCGTCGTGAGGTGAGTGACAGCGCAACTTCACTTTCTTCTCTTCGCTTTTTGTGTGAAACAACGAAGCATCCCACCATGATTCCTAGCTGTTCCCCTTGGTTCTCATTGCACTACATCATATCTTGATCATCCCTTACTCCTCTCATCTTCAATACTTCTCCCCCCAACCACCCTTCTGAGCGTGGACGTGGTTGATCTGCTGCCTCGCCCCATCCGGCACATCATCTTCCGCCTCCTGCTGCTGCCACCAGGCAGTCCTGTTCCCCTCAGATGCAGACACAGGGCAATTCTTGTGAGGAAGCATCGCGGGGAACAGACAGTGCTTTGCGTGACTTCGTTCATCTACAACAACAGGCGGATTCGTTGGGGGCAGACCTCTGTTCGGGGTTCACTACCAGTCAGTTCTGCCAGGGAGCAGCATGACGAGGAGAACGTGAGGCGCTTCGGCTCCTCCTGGCCTCTGCTGCGCTGTGCCATGGCCAGCAAGGGGCTCCTTGACCATGTCATCCCCTTCTCTGTGAGTCACGATGCGTTGCTTCCCCCTTCCACCCACCTGCATCTTTTCCACCATGTCATCTCCTTCTCTGTGAGGGCTTCCCTGCTCCCCGTTTTCCACCCGCCTGCGTCTCGACTCTTCACCACCATGTCATCTCCTTCTCTGTGAGTCATGCACTGGTTCTGCATTCCATCATACAACCTCCTCTGGTACATTGCAAATCGTGCCATGGGAATCTTCACTTCTATGTGTGTGCAGGAGCTGCAGCCCATCTCCCTTGTATTCAACTACGACGATCTGCAGTGGAGAGTGATGCTCTCCCTGTTCCGGGCAGGTCACAAGTCCCTTGACCTCGAGTTCAATAGCTTGGTAGATATTCACAGCCTCGGCCTTCTCATGTGGTCCACTGCTCACTCGCTCACAAGCCTGTCCCTTGGGGTCAAGGATTTGTCTCCTCCATATGAAACTATTCAGTACAAGCTGATTGATCCGGCCTTTTTCAGGGAATTTGGGCAGCTACAGAGGCTGAATCTAGGACGTGGAAAGTGGGAATTAGACAATTTGAATGCAGCATGTTTTACGGCACTAAGGAGTCTGACCATCGAGCATGCGGACAGCAAGGGCGATGACTGTATTTTTCTGTCTTCCATTGCACCGCAGCTCCATGAACTCTCTTTCTACCTCTAGCCGTCAACCTTGCAGCCTCCGACTCGAGCTCTCAGCTGCTCAAGTTATCACCATCCGTTTTGAGCAGCAGAGCCTTGATGTTTGCTTCTCCCTCACACCCTCCTTAAAGGCCTTTTCCATTGCAGCAGAGAATTTACAAGTTGACTGCCTGTGCTCCAACCCTCTCTCTCTCGACTCCCTCACTCTGATTGGCCGCAGGAAGCTTGTCGTTTCTTCGCTCCCAGTAGCTTCTGCCAAAGCAGTATATTTGAACGGACCAACCACCCTGGTTCAGCCCAGCTTGCCATATGATGAAGTTTCTGGCCGCTCTTCCATCTCTCAACAATCAGTGACCGCCTCTCTGCTTTCCTTGTCGCAGCTACTCAGCAGCATAGCGCCTACAGTGGAGACGCTTATAGTGAGGCATGGCTCACCTCTAGAGGAAGTGCATGCAGAATGGAGCTGCCTGCGCTGCCTTGCCATTGGTGCAAATGGCAGGGGAGTTGGTTTCAGCTACATGACCTCAGTGGAAAACGCTGGGTGTGCTGAATACTGGAGAAGGAGGTTCCTTTTGGAGGATGACGAGAGCAGCAGCAGCAGCAGCAGCGCCAAGCAGGAAATCATCCGGCCCCCCTTCATCGATGCTTTAAAGCTGGAATTCATTTTCTTTGCAACCCGGCAGTGGCTGCCCGAGACGCTGGCTTCTCTACACTGTGATTTCCCTTCTCTCAAATTCTACTGCATCGTAGGGAGGTCCTTTCGGTGGGAGGGGGAGGCAGAGAAGAGGAGCAATGAACCCTTAGTGGAGGTGAGGCCAGATCGTGCCACACACAGCATGAACCAGGACATTGTGCAGGATGATCGGATCATGAACTTTCTTCAAGTTATCTGATTTACTTCATGCCACGAGACGACAGGAGAGGGGAGAAATCGATCGGAGTTTGTGAGTTTGCAAGGTAGACAACTGTGAGAGGTGTGTGACAGGGAGGTGTGCAGTGATGAGCAGGATGGGTGCTGCGGTGCAGGGCCTACGATATCAGGAATTTTTCCCTGAAATTCCTGATTTCCAGGGTTTTTTTTTTAGCTAGCCTGATTTTCCAGTGTTCAGCTTTTAGTGGGGCTGATTTTTCAGCCTTTACCTAGCACATGACTCTGAAATTTCAGCAATTTTTTCCAAAAGACACTGATGCCACTACGTTGTAACGAATCCGACCCTGAAAGCGATTCCTACACGGGCCGAGTGTAGTTGCCCGGCTGTACTAGGAATATCAGATTCCCGCGGTGTCAGCAGGGCGTGGTGGTGAGTAGAAGACAAATTTGCCCTCGACCAGGGATGCATTGTTGGCGCGCGTGCTGCGATGATTGGCCACTTTGACAGCATTTCCTGATATGGCCAATCACGGGGTTGCAGAGCAACGAGAGATTCAGGCCCATGTGATGCACATGTGGACCTGTGGCCCTGTGGCCCGGATTGTCGAAGACGTACTGGCAAGAACGGATGCATCCACGCCGCCCTGCTGTGCTACCAGCCATCCAATCTCCCACCCCAGCCTGCTCCTGGCTTTCCTTCCATCTAGCAAGGGTACGGTTTCAACGTGTTGCTGCCTGGTGGTGTACCAAGAGGCAGTCAGCCGTGTTTTCTCTCTTCCTGGCAAACCTCCGTTAGGCTAGCTTGGTAGTGCCGTTAGATGCTGCTCGTTTGCGCTGCAGCCAATGGCGGACCACCCGGACGCCATTGAACGACCTGATGACCACGACGATGAACCCGCTCGTCGTTCGCCAATCGATCTGTCCGCGGCAGTTACCGGACTCGATCTGCTATTCTCCAGCTTAGCGGCAGTAGATAACCATGGAAAGGATCCTGCAGTCGCGCCGACCGTCAACATCCCGTTTGAACCAATCGACGAGCCGCTGTGTCCCTCCCCAACTGCGCCCGTGTTGGAGCAAGACAGCTGCAACCCTGCAGGTGAAGAATCTGCGGCGGTACCTGTGGCTAAGAAGTCCGCCAAGTACATGCAGTCAACGATTCCGTGGGGCAAGAAGGGAGGCACCGTTGGAGCAGCACCGGCTTCGCCAGCCGACCAACGGTCGACGCCCGCGACCGCAGGCACGCAGGCGTCGCCCTCAACACCTGGGCCTTCTAAACCTGGGCCTTCCAAACCAGTAGGGCCAGACGCAACTTACGCCGAGGCTCTGTACAAGTACAAGAGCGAGTGGCAAGAACGATTTCCTTGGGTCATACTGCTAAAAAAGGCTGACGGTTTCCCTGCTTTCAAGTGCAGGATCTGTACGGAGCATGCAGGCTACGCTGGACCGTGCGGGAGAGGCGGAAAGGGCGCCACAGACGTTCAGACGCAGTCGTTCAAACGGCATGCGGCAACTACGAAGCACAAGGAGGCGTTGAAACACCAGAAGAAGCTACTCGACGAAGCATCCACGCAGCCACGGATCAACAGCGACAATCTCGCTCGCGACACGGAGAAGGAGCGTGTCAGCAGGCTCCTCGACTCGCTGCTCTTCGTGACCAAGCAAGATGCACCCATAGAGTTATGGGTGCATCTCGTGCGCTACCTCGCGCGACTGAAGGTGCCTGGGTTCCCCGCTAAGGGCTACGGTACCTATTACACGACGTGAGTTACCGTTTTCTCGGGTTGCAACCGTGTATATGTAGATTAATAGCCGGTCTAACATTGTGTTGTTTGACCTGCGCTGCAGATACGGCTTTGGGCAGCTAACTCAGTCGATGGCTACGTGGTTGCACACAACGCAACTGCAGCACATCCTTAGCAGCCCATACCTAGGCATCACATGTGACGAAAGCACGGACAGGTGCTCTGGAAAGCACATGATTGTTTTCGCGTCTTTCATCCGTGACTGTCGTCCCGTGACTGAGTTTCTTGCCCTGCTGACCGTGGAGAAGGGCGATGCAGCCTCTCTCCTGTCAGTGCTCTTATCCCACCTGCAGGCCGTGGGCATTGAATTGGCGAGGATATCCGGCATAAGCACTGATGGTGCGAGTGTCATGATGGGGAAACACAACGGCCTGGTCGCACGACTTCGCCTGCGCATCCCGCACCTCGTCTCGAGCCACTGCATCGCCCACAGGTGGGTTCTTATGTTGTGTTTCCTGCACCCCTTAATGAATCCGCAGCCACCCATGGTAATCACTAGTTGACCTGGTTTGCTTGTTGTTGTGCATGCAGGGAGGCGCTCGCCGCAAAGGCCGCCGCTGAAGAACTCCCCGAGTTCGGGATAGTGGACGCCCTGCTCCGCCAAGTGGCAGAGTACTTGGGGCGTTCGGGCCCGTGGCATCAACGGTTCATGGGCTTGCAGGAGGTCTTCACGAAAACGAACCTGGAGCTGCAGGGGATCCACGACGTCCGCTGGCTCTCCCGCGGTGACGCCATTCTGCGCGCGGTAGAGGTGTTCCCCGCGCTGATCGTGATGCTGTACGAGTGGGACAGCACCCTGTACAAGCTCGTCACGAGCTACAGGTTTCACTTCCTGCTATATTTCCTTGCAGACGTACTCGAGCAGCTCAATGTGCTGAACAAGGCATTCCAGCAGCGTGAGGTGAGCATGGTTTCGTACAAACCTTGAATATGTGCCCTGTTGCTGGTTTTGCTCCAATGTTTGGTGTTACTACCACAGCTCTGAGTTGGTCTGCCTTCCACACTTTTTCATCCATGTTGAACCCCCAACAGCTGGACATTGCTGGTGTTCACGGGCAGATCCGCCGGTCCATCTCCTTCCTTGAGTCCCGCTACGTCGACTGCGGTGACGACTTTGGAGGCGGTGTGAGCGCGCGACTCTCGCCATTCATCAAGAAGCACGGACCTGAGGGGGGCAAACCCGAGGTGAAGGTGCAGGGAGTCGACTCGGACGGGCGGCCCACTACACATACCTTCGAGCTGCACGAGGAACCGGACGACGACTACCCGACTCTCGGCTCCCACGACGCCTGCGTCGATCTCTGCACCACCTTCTCCGAGGCGCTCGTAAAAAACCTCACCACACGGTTCAAGGACCTGGACTCTCTGGTGGGAGTGCGGCTGTTCATGCCCGACGAGTGGGAGCTGGGGAGAGCGGAGCGCCACAGGCAGTGTCTTGAGTGGCTCGAGTCTCTCGTGAGGTTGTTCAGGGCACAGGACACGGACTACATCATTCCAGGTATTCCCGCTCTCGCTTTGTGCCTGACCGTATGTTACAACTGTGCGTTTTAGACGTATACCAGCCTGTCTAACTCCCCTCTTTTTCCCTTCTGCCTGATGTGGCAGGGGTCGACAAGCGGCGTGCGATCAAGGAGCTGCGTGCCTTCTGCCCCATCCTCGCTGGTGCCCCAAAGAACGAGCGCAGCTTCCTCGCCGGCCTCACAGCAGTGCTGAAGACAAGCGACTGGGCGGCAAGCTACCCCAATCTGGTGCGTCTCTGGGTGGCTGTCGCCGTGCTGCCGCTCAGCACTGTGGAGTGTGAGCGCGGCTTCTCACGCCAGAACGTGATCAAATCGTGGCAGCGGGGGAGCTTGAACGACGCCCGCCTCGAAGACCTCATCACGATGTCCCTGCTGGAGTATGAGCCCAACTACAATGAGGTGGTGCAGATCTGGCGCAGCTACAAGAAGCGCCGCCCATTCGGCAATGTGGTGGCACCACCAGCAAGAGAGGGGGAGGGGAGCGGTAGCAAGGGAAAGGAGGTCCTAGAGGAGGAGGAGATGGACGAACTAGAAAGAGACGATGCAGACGAGCAAGCTTCTTTTGATGATGACTTTTGATTAGAATGCTCCCAGACTCCATGCTTAGCTTGCTTGCTAGCAAGATAGGATTTGGTTTGAATTGAAGGCTGTTTGCATGCTTCGTATTGTTTT
This sequence comes from Closterium sp. NIES-65, assembly GCA_948144175.1. Classification (NCBI taxonomy): domain Eukaryota; kingdom Viridiplantae; phylum Streptophyta; class Zygnematophyceae; order Desmidiales; family Closteriaceae; genus Closterium; species Closterium sp. NIES-65. The sequence continues at coordinate 635,937 of CANXME010000343.1, read as the reverse complement.
TAACTTAAAATAAAGATTACTACTGCTATCACCCATTTTCTGTGGGGGACACTGATAGATCAGACTTTTTTATTAAGTAACACTGAACTTTCAGGCTTTTTTCCAAGACGACCCTGACGATCAGGGTCTAGGGGCAGAGGAACCCTGATACCCTTACGTGCCTCAAAGTGAATCTGAGGCCCTGCTGCCGTGGCAATAGAGGTGTCCATGGGTGGTGCGCACTTGATTCTGTAATGGAGTTTGTGGTGTGGGTGAGCGGCAGAATTGAGGATGGGAAGGCATGAGTGGAAGAGAGGGAAGTTTGGGATGGTGCGTGGGTGGCATCACATACAAACAGTACAAAGGAAGCAGCCAATGGGATGTGAGGAGGTGCAGAGGGCTTGGTGGCACCTTCCAGTCCAGTGGAGCTTTAACTTGGGCATGATATTGGGGGTTGATGAAGAGATCTGTTACCAGTATGAAGAGCAAATACTGCCGCTGCTGCTGCTGGTTGCGTGCTGGTGCTGCATGCTGTGGAAGCCTTCGATTGAGCATGAAATCGCACGATTGGCACAAAATGTGTATGCATAGGCATACGGTAATCACTGGCAGAAGGGGGATGGGAGGTAAGATATTGTATGACTACCCTCCCTGATCAAACACTGTATTGTTTTCAGGATTTTAGTTAACTGTAAGTGTATTAATTCATAAATATTATTCATCCCTTTCCCAATTTGTTTTTCCGAATGGCATGTTCACACCAATGAATATATTATTGCTGTAAGAGTAGTAGCCCTCCAGAGACTCCCATTGTACTTCAAACGGGTATGCGCGATTTGCCCTCGAGAACCAGCAGCAAGCGTAGGTCTTTCGAGTTTCTGGAGGTGTGTGAAGCATAGCAACTCGGCAGACTTGAGAGTCCAGCGACGCGATGAACGCGATTCACGGATTCATGTCGACGAGTGGTATTGCTTGTAACGGCGCGACCACGGGTTGCATGATGCGTGAGGTGCTTGTCAATTTCTTGAAACGATTTCTAGAAGCTTCAAAACTGGTCAGAAAATCGTTTGTCCAATGAGACCGTTGCAGCTGCCACTTGTCCGCGTCCTGAAGCCAGGGAACTCGATCGCCAGCTGTCGGAGCCAAAACAACAGCATGGTTATCGCCGTTCATCGATCCGAAATTCCCAGAGGCATCCCGCGCAGCACCCCTCGGAACCCCGGTCCTCGCTTACTGTCCATTCCTTCCACCGCTGCTTAGCATCCTCCTGCCTCGCCGTGTCGCGCTGCTACGGGCTAAATCAATCCGCCGCGGCGGCCGCCATGGCGACGACGGGCGAGCCTCGCCGTGGCCGAACCTGACAGGCGAGGGTATTGCTTGTAGAACCCCCTTGCCGCGGCCCAGCTTCAGCCGCTGCAGACGTGGGCAGTCAAAGGAGTGCGTCCAGTAGTCCTCCTCCACCTCATCCCTATCGCCCTGCTCCACTGTGTCAAACTGATGCGCGGAGTCCACACAGCCGCGCAGCTTGAGGCTGAGCGAGGTGAGGGAGGAGAACTGCCACTGGTCCTGCGAGCAGAGCGTGTGCAGCTGCATGATGTGCGTGTAGGTGAGGGCGAGGGACTTGAGGCCGCGCCAGGAGCAGGAGCTTGTAGGTGAGGGCGACGGACCCGCAGGCGCATCGCAAGTGGCCCTTCTCCTCCGTCACCTCACCACTCGGCCTGCGAGCAGAGCGTGTGCAGCTGCATGATGTGCGTGTAGGTGAGGGCGAGGGACCTGAGGCCGCGCCAGCGCAGGAAGAAGGCAACGCTTCTCTCCCACTGCGGGTGTAGGTCGTTGTAGACCAAGGAGATGGGGTGATGGGCCTGCGGAGAGGAGAGGGATGCGGGAATGGAACACCAAAAGGCTCTTCAATCCTGATTTGAAGTGCGATTGAAAGGAGGCGACGCTCCTCTCCCAGTGTGGCTGCAGGTTGTTGTATACCAAGGAGATGGGGTGCTGGGCCTGCGGAGCGGAGAGGGATGGGAGAAGGAGTGCGGCGCCGGAAAGTTGTTAACAATCCAGACCTGAAGTGCGATGCACAGGAGGCGACGCTCCTCTCCCGTTGCGGGTGCAGATCGTTGTAGACCAAGCATATGGGGTGCTGGGCCTGCAGAGACGGATGGGTGCGAATGGAGGAGGGAATATGAAAGTGGGAGAGGAGCATGATGTGTGTGTAGGTGAGCGCGAGGGACCTGCGGGTGCAGATGGTTGTAGACCAAGGAGGATACGGTGTGCTGAGCCTGCAGGGAGGAACAAGTGATGACGGAGAGAGAGTGTGAAGCATGTCCTAGAGAGGAGAGAGGCTGACGCTTCTCTGCAGTAGTGGGCGCAGATGGTTGAAGCAGTGTTTTAAGACCAGCGCGATGAGGTGCTGGGCCTGCAGAGAGGAACAAGCGACGGAATGGGATGGGAATTCTGGTGCTTGATTGGTTGTTGCTCTTTTGAACTGTCTGGACCCGTTCTAGCAGATGCACATCCAACCCATGTTGGATTTCACATGGCATGCGTTTCAGAACCTATGACCCATGTCGGCAGTTAGCGCGCTCAAATCCCGAGTGCAACAGGTAAGAAGCTAAGACAAGGCACACTGAACGGTATTGGGCTGAAAAGGGCAGGACATGTGATGGTTGCGGCAATCAATTCCCGAGTGCGACGGGTCTGTTGAGGAAAAGAGGTGAGCACTCACAGCCGAGGCATTCCAAACATCAAGTCAAGCACAGACAGAGCAGCACTCACGGAGAAGGAGAGGACGAGCGTGAGGAGCCTCTTGCTGGCCATGGCGCAGCACAGCAGTGCCCACCCGCTGCCGTAACTCTTCGCATTCTTCCGGTGCTGCCCGACTGCCGTGAAGTCAGGGTCCACAAATTTCACGGGCAGGTTTCTGCCCGCTGGGGGCTGTGTTGTGGCGGTGAGATACCAGGGCGTCTTTCGTCTGCTGTGGACGAGGGGGTTCTCGGGGTGCGAGGAGCCGGGCGGCAGCAGCAGGCAGCGGAACACTCGGTGCCAGAGAGACGCCGGTAGCATGTCCATGGGATCACGGGGGGTGGCGGCTGGTAGGAGAGATGGGTGAGATGAGTGGGAAGGGAGATTATGCAGGGAGTGAAGTGAAGGGGGAAAGTGAGTAACCGGCAGCGTGTCTATGGGATCACAGCCCACTGTTGGAGCTGGCGGATGGGATGGGTGCGATGGGAGAGATGGGTGGGATGGGAGAGATGGGTGCGATGGGAGAGATGGGTGGGATGGGAGAGATGGGTGGGATGGGTGAGATGGGTGGGATGGGTGAGATGGGTGGGATGGGTGAGATGGGTGAGATGGGTGGGATGGGTGGGATGGGTGGGATGGGTGCGATGGGTGGGATGGGTGGGATGGGTGAGATGGGTGGGATGGGTGGGATGCTGCATGTCCACCTGAGGGTGGGAGCACACGCGAAGGGCCTAAATTAAGTTGTTTTGAACGACATCTTTGAGTGATCTGCTCTGCCATTTCCATGCAAGCACTTCTCGACGCACCCAACAATTCCCACCCAGGCCCAAAAGGCCCGATCGTGCAAATCATGAGGGTGACGCAGTGGAATTCAACGACCTAATGTTTTGAGTCTCTTTCGCAAAATGAGCGACAGAGAAAACGATGAAAATTTGGTGCTGGTGTGAAATTGTTAGGAATTGAGAGGGGATCTGTAGAAGGGACGAAAATTGAAATCATGAATACTGCATGAGCTACTAGGTTCGCACTGAACGCGTATCTCCGCGACGAGGAGGAAAGGCGGGAGCGAAATCAACGAATGACGGACAGTTTAGAATGAGGTGGATGGGAGAGGACCTAATACTCACACGGAATCCCAGCGAGAGTCATCTAAGCAGGAAGGTGCTTCTCGCTCCGAGCGTGAAGGCAATGGCGCGAAAAGCGGGATGCCGAGACGCGAAGCAATAGAAGTGCTTGCCTTTTGAGTCAGCATTGCTCTTCCGTCTCTTCGTCTCCCGTCGCTCGCGCTCTCTCAGCTCGGCCGTGCCATCGCCAGTAGTACCCTCCAGCGATGCCGCCATGGCGATCGAACAATCATGAGCACCCGATCCACATGGTGAGTAGTGAAATAATTTTCGTGTCGTGCATATGCACTCGTCATTAGACTAGGGCGTACTTTCCTCGACTCTAGCTGCCGACCCCGTGTAGCACTGGCCCGTTGTCCTACACGTAGAAAAAACTACATCAGAACTCGCCTCACCAACTCTTCGTCCTTCGGCTTGAGTCGAGTTGAGAGATCACACCATTTTGTTCAGAGTTCGTTTGACGCAGTTTGATATGGTCAGCTACGTTTGGGGGCGGTTCCTAGATTTCACCGCTCTAGACCACTGCGCACCAGAGTGAACCTTTCAAAGTCAGATGCAAGCGGATGACCTCAGATTCACGCCCCACTGCATCGAGCCCAGCTGATAATCCCGTGATACGCGAAACGGTACAGTGCTGTGTTACGTATTCCGCGAAACTTCGAAGCTATCCATTCCCTTGACAACGTGAAGCCGCGTTTTACGATTTCAGCGACGGAGGGATTGGTTTTGCCGTGAATCGAGACACCTTAACACGGGTATACGAGGTTTCCCTCACAGACCTGGCAGTGTGTGGTGTGTGTGGAGGTTACCTAGACCTTACGAGTTGAGCAATGCGTGCTAAGTTTAGAATCTCGACGACAGCGACGAGATGGACTCTACTGCATCTGCAGATGGCTACGGTATCTGCAGTTCAATTCACTAGGACGCGAGCCAACAAGGTGGACAGGAGATCATGTCGACGCGTAGTAGCTGCTAGCGGCGGAACCACCAGTTGCATGACCGAAGCGTGTGACATTTTTCAAAGCCACTTAGAAGCAATTTCTGAGGAGCCTCAAAACTTCTAAAAATTCGTCTGTCCAATGAGACCGTTGCAGCTGCCACTAGTCAGCCATTAGAAGCCTGGGAATCCAGTGCCAGCTGTCGGAGCCAAAGCACCAGCATGCTAATCGCCGGCCATTATTCCAGAATATTCAGAGGCATCCCGCGGAGCACCCCGCGCAACCCCGGTCCTCGTGTCTTGGTGTCCATCCCTTCCGCCGTTGCTCAGCATCCTCGTGCCGCGCCATCATGTCGCGCTGCTACTGGCTCAATAGACTGTCGCCCATCGCAGCGTCCGTCGCCGCCGGCAAACATCATCAATAGACTGTCGCCTTTGCCAGCTACTTCAACTTTTGAGTCGACTCAAAAGCCTTTGCCAGCTACTTTAAAACTGCGCTCTCCGCCGATCTTTCGCCATGAAGGATTTCGGCGATCCACACACACGCTGTTCGCGTCGAAGCGCGAGAGCTTGTGGCGGAGCCGCAACATGGCTGGAGAGGCGGTGGACGCCGTTCAAGAGCTGAAACTGGCCGCCGTGCTGGACGCTCGAGACGAGCAGCGCCGGTGGGAGGAGGAAGAGGAGGAAGAGGAGGAGGAAATGGGGGAACTGGAAGAGAGCGAGGAGGAAGAGAAGGTCGGTTTGACCAGCGCTGATACCTCACCCGAGGCAGGGAGCGCGGGCGCGGGCGCGGGCGCGGGGAAGCGGTGGGTGTGCGGGCCGCGCGTGGAGGCGGTGATGCGCAGCAAGGTGGCGCGGCTGGTGAAGCCGGACATGCTGCTGGCCCTGCAGGAGCTGCAGCGCCAACAGCAATGGCGCCTGGCCGCGCGGGTGAGAAAGAGAGTGAGAGAGGTGACGGTGAGGGGGTCAAAGATTTTTCGGAACAGTAGGAACGGATGGGTGGGTAGTACCTGGAAGCGTGGGGAGTATGGCGGAGTGTGGTAGAGCGACGAAGGAAGGAGAGAAAAGAGGGAGACGGAGAGCATCCAATCGAACAGAGAAGAACGAGCAGTTGCTAATAGAGTTTGCCACAAAAGGACTATGAGTCTTCTCCCTGTCATGATCACTGGTGTTGGAAACGTGAAGGGTTTGGGAGGGTTTTGGTGTATGTGGGGAGGGTTTTGGTGTGTGTGGGGAGGGTTTTGGTGTATGTGGGGAAGAAGATCTCTTTGAGGGTTTACTTCCTACCACGATGTCAACTTGATTTCCTGCGAGTGTTAGCACACGATTGCAGCACGATTCCCACAGCAGCACGATTCCCACAGCAGCACTCTCATGTTTAGTCCAATGTCATTCCCCTCACTATGTTCTCTCCCTCCCCTCACTATGTTCTCTCCCTCCCCTCACTATGTTCTCTCCCTCCCCTCACTATGTTCTCTCCCTCCCCTCACTATGTTCTCTCCCTCCCCTCACTATGTTCTCTCCCTCCCCCCCACAGTGCCTTCTTTTCTGTCTTCCACCTCCCCCACTTTCCCACCCCTCCCTGTGTCCGAGGGTCGGTTCCCATGTCACATTTATACGTTGCATCAATCATTGTACCCATGGTCAATGCTCATATCAATCTTAACACCCCTGTCATGCCTCCTTATGCCATCGTTCTTCCCGATGCACACTTGTCTACGATACCACCCTCCCTGCCTTCCCTTCCCTCCATATGTCCCTTTCTCCAGCGCAAGCTTTTACGTAGTGAGTTCTCGTTGTGGGTCCATATTACATCTTCTCTCTCCATGTGCTCGTTTCTCCATGTGCTCGTTTCTCCTGTGTTTCGTTCTTCGCTGGCCTTTTCTACAGCTGTTAAGCCCATAAACCCCTCTTCCACTCCTCCAACCCTCCCTCCCTCACGTCCCTCCGCCAAAGCCTCCCCCACACAGCTCCTACTTACGACTCCCTCCATTCAGGGTAAACATCTCCCTCCGCCTGCATCTCTCCCTCCCACCCCCCATGCCACCTGCATTTCTCTCAGGTGTTTGAGCACGTGCGCACGGAGCACTGGTACAAGCCCGACGCGGACCTCTGTGCGCGCATGATCAACTGCCTGGGGCTGGCCGGCCGCATCACCGACGCACAGGCGCTCTTCCGGGCCACACAGGACGAGGACGGCATGCCCCCCTGCTCGCCCACCTACACTGCCCTGCTCGCCGCTCACTGCCGCTCCGGGGACCACAGGAGCGGCCGGGAGGTGCTGCGAAGGATGAGGGAAGCACGGGCGGGGCCGTATGATGCGGCGTACATGATTCTGATCAAGACGTGTGAGGCGCAGGGGGATGCGGGGGCAGCAGCGGAGTTGAAGCAGGAGCGGGATGTGGTACTGGCAGAGTGGGGGCAGTTGGGGCTGCCTAAACCCCCACGGCGGTCAAAGAAGATGTAGGCCGATTGTGCAATGATTCGTTTGCTCTCCTCTCGTGCAATGAGTCGACTCTAAAATCGGCTCATCACTCGTAGTTGGGTTGGGGCTGCCTAAACCCCCAAGGCGGTCAAAGAAGTACCGGTAGGCCGATTGTGACAAGACTCTGAAAGGAGCCTGCAATGCAATGATTCGGGGTTTGCTCTCCTCTCCTCTCGTCTCGTGCAATGATGTTTGTGTTTGCTTGGTGGTGGTGGCCAGTTGTGGAAGGTGGTGTTGTAAGCAGTTCTGGCTGGAGCATGTCACCTTTACGTTACGCACATTCAGAGCTCTGGTTTGACACTGGAGTAGCTGCAATACCCTATCGGCTAACCTATGGTTGTGAAGTGATGAGTTGGATGCCTGCTGAAAGGGTGAGCAGCTATGACCTGCTGAAAGGGTGAGCAGCAGCTATGACCTGCTTGTGGTGTGGTGGTCCATGTGTAAAATGGTTTGGCTCAAGCCTTTTTCAGTACACATTTGGCTTCCGCACTTCTACGTGTTCTTCCTGTATCATAGAAATTGCAGCCTTCAAGCATTTGCTGTCGGACGGAACAAACAAACAAGGTGAAATTGTCAAAATGAGGAATGATGATGCCATTGATGTTGGTTGGGGTACATATAACAAACCCTAACTTCTGTACCCCCTAAGACAAACCTCACTACAGGCTACAACATTTGACACACCCCCATAGCCTAAGTGAGGGGTGTCTAGCAAAATAAAAAAAAGAGTACGGTCACAAGACCAGTCCAAAAGAAAACAAAGCTCAGGGTGGATCACAACGTCACCACACTCTCTGAGCACAAGCAACAGTGGCCACAAGGCCAGTCCAAGAGATCACAAGTATATATAGCAAGAGTACAGACGAAGCAGGCAATAAACTCAATCCTACACATGACTAGAACCTGTGTCAACAAGGCCTAACTGCACACAACACCTCTGGTGGTCACGAGGCGGAAGCGCCTTGGTGAAGATGTCTGCAGTGTTGGCCTCGGACTCCACAAACTCGAAGCGAGCCTGTCCACGTCTCTGCAACTCTCGCAGAAGAAAGTACCTGACGTGAATGTGCTTCACTCTGCTCTCCAGTCGCGGCTCACGACAGAGGAGGATCGACGCCTTGTTGTCAGTAAACAAGGTCGGTGCAGAGCTCGGCCGCTCACCAAGGTCGGCGAGCAAGAAGGTCAACCAACGCAACTCCTGTGCCGCCATGGCACCAGCGTAAATCTCAGCCTCAGCTGTAGAGGTCGAGACAGAAGAGGAGCGCGTGGAACGCCAGGAAACAGCTCCAGAACCCAGACTGAAACAGTACCCCTGAGTAGACCTGTGAGTCTCAGCGTCGTCAGCGTAAGAGGAGTCACAGTGACCAGTGAGTACGACAGACTGCTGCCCTCCAAGAACTAGCCCCACGCCTGATGTAGTCGCTAGGTACTTCGCCACCCTCACAGCTGCCGTCCAGTGAACAGGACGGTGTCTCCCTGGCGCAACAAAGCGCGCAAGGATGCTGAGAGGGAAGGCGAGGTCCGGGCGAGTACAAGTCATCAGGTACATGAGGCAACCCACAAGCTCTGCGTAGGGACCACTAGGCTCAAACGGCTCGTCAGGAAAGGGACCAGTGAGTCTGTGGTCAACAGCGAGAGGTGTGCGCTGTACGGTGGAGTGCTGAAGCCCGAACCGCTGAAGGACCTGCTGCACCATGTGTGACTGTGAGAGTGTAATGGTGCGAGCGGCTCTGTCCCTGGTGATCTGCAGGCCAAGGTAGTGGCGCAGCTCACCAAGATCAGTGCACGTGTGTCTCTTCTGCAGTTCGGACTTCACGTCTGCCAAAGCAACCCTGTCCGGAGTGGCGAAAACGAGGTCGTCGACGTAAACCAGAACAAAGAACGGTGTGGAGCCACGACGAACGAACAGCGACGGGTCGGCAGAAGACGGCTGGAACCCAAGGTCAGAGAGGGTAGAACACAGAGTGTCGTGCCACTCACGAGGAGCCTGGCGAAGACCGTAAACAGGTCGCCTCAGCCTCCACTGGGTCCCAGGAGGGAAGGTGCCAGTGAAGGCCGAGGGACGACGCAACCAGACCTCCTCGTGTAGGCTGCCCTGAAGGAAAGCAGTGGAGAAGTCGAGAGAGTGTAACTCGTAGTCTCTCTGTGCTGCTACGTGTAGTAACACCCGAAGAGTGGTCATCTTCGGGGTAGGTGCGAAGGTCTGAAAGAAGTCAACTCCCTCGCGCTGACTGAAACCTCTAGCCACGTAGCGCGCCTTGAAGACCGGGGGAGATCCCGGTGGCCGCTTCACCCTGTAGATCCACATGCCGTCGACTACGTTCGCCCCAGGGGGGGGAACCTCATCGACGTAGGTGCCTGTGGATCTGTAGGAGGCCATCTCTGCGTCCATGGCAGCTCTCCACTGAGAGGCCCAAGGCCCTGACACTGCCTCAGCGTAAGTGCGAGGAGTCGGAATGTCAAGGGCGTCGGGGTCACCCTCAGGGGCGAGGAGCATGGCACAGAGATGAGGGGAAGCGGCCGCCAGGAACTCTAGCTCAAACTGCCTGTCCTCTAGGGCGTCACAGCCAAGGGCAGACACACCCCCGACGGCCAGAGGACTGGTAGGAGGAGCAGCCACAAGCGTGGTGGCGTAGTCAAGGCGGCGGGTAGAGGCAAAGTCAGTAACTGCGGCAGTAAGAGCGGACACAGAGGACACAGAGGCACGAGGGTGAGTAACAAGAGAGGCGAGAACATGAGAGTGAACAGGACGGTACGTGCGGTAGTAGTCAGTGACAGGAGTAGGGAGCGACACAGTGAGGGCCGACTCAGGAGGAGACGGAAGCACAGACTGAGACGGACGAGGTGGACTAGAAAGAAGGAAGGTAGTACGAAGGTCAGTGAAGGGAACAGGAGACGAGGGACGAGCACGAGGGGAGCGACGAGTAGCCCAAGAACGAGACGGAGGAGGAGAGGACAAAGGCGGAGAACTGGGGAAAACAACGGGGGAGGAGTCAGGAGGAGGAAACGTGGGACCGTAGACAGGAGGAGAGGCGGAGGAGGGAGGAGAAGGGGAGGGGAGACCAAGGGTCCGAAGACCCGAGACAGGAGGAGGAAGTGGCTGCTGCTGCTGCTGCTGCTGCGACTGCTGCTGCTGCGGAAGCGGCTGCTGCTGGGACTGCTGCTCCTGCGGGTCCAGCTGCTGCTGCTGCTGCTGCTGCTCCTGCGGCTCCAGCTGCTGCTGCTGCTCCTCCAACCGCTGTAACTCCCTCTCCTCTCTCTCCAACGCCAGCTGCTCGTCACGGGCACGGCGAACACGAGCCTGGTGCCTAGTCGGGTAGGGGTGGGGGGGCGGAGTAGTGTCCGAAGCAGCGGTAGCTCCAGAGTCCACCCCCGAAGAACCAGGCGCACCACCCCCAGAGGCAGCACTAACACCAGCTCCAGACCCAGGCTCACCAGAACCCGAAGGAGGCGCACTCTCACCCCCAGTGTCCGCGCGACCAGCACCAGCTCCCGGACGACAAGAGTCCTCTGCACCCACCGGGTCAGCTCCAACTCCAGAACCAGAAACTCCATCTCCAACTCCAGCTCCAACTCCAGCTCCAACCCCAGCACCCCCAGAACCAGAAACTCCAGTGCCAACTCCAGCTCCAACTCCAGCTCCAACTCCACCACCCCCAGAACCAGAAACCGGTACAGGAACAGGCGCAGCACCAACCTCTCGAGAGCTAGCACCAGCGGCACGCTGCGAGGAGGACTGTGGGGAGGGAGGCTGTACCGGAGAGGCTACCGAAGGAGGAGGGGTAGCCTGGGACACACCCGACGGGGCTGGACCAGGGGGGGGAGGCTGTACCGGGGGAACAGGAGGGGGAGCGGCAGTCAGGAAGAGGGGGGGAGGAGGAACCTGGAGACCTCGACTGGGGTACCTGACGTAGTACGGAGTGGACTCCTCGAAACGGACGTCACGGGAGTCAAAGAACCGGTGAGAGGGAGGGTGGTAAAAGGTGAAGTCAGAGGAGTCCTCAGGGAAACCAAGGAAGACACAGGGGACGGCACGAGGCGAGAGCTTGTCCGCGGAGGTGTCGCGGACAAGAGCCAAGCACCCCCAGACACGAAACCGCGACGCAACACCAGGGGACCCTGTCCAAAGACTGGTCGGTGAAACCTCTGGTCGAGAGACACGTGGCCAGAGGTTCAGCTAGTGCGCGGCGTACCTGACCGCGTAGGGCCACAGAAAATGGGGGGCTCAGGCGTGAGTCAGGGAGGTGCGGGCGATCTCCATGACCAGGCCTATGCGGCGCTCAGCAACCCCATTCTGCTGTGGGGACTCTGGAAGCGTCCAGGACTGACGAATGCCCTGCTCGCGACAGAATCCAGCGAGAATGCCGGAGCGAAACTCACCCCCACGGTCGGAGTGGAGGCAGCTGACACGACGACCACGAGTGTCCTCGGTGGTGAGCAACCACCTGATTAGCGTAGAAGTCACCTCAGACTTCTTCGCCAGAGGGAACACTGTGGTGTAGCGGGAGAAGTCGTCAACGACCACTAGAAAGTAGCGCTCACGCTCAGGGCCTAGACGAGGGGCGGGGCCCCAGACGTCCAAGTGAAGCGTCTCAAAAGGCTCGGTGGCCGGACGAAGGGAGGAGGAGTGAGGGGCGGCGCGCAGCCGACCCTCGACGCAGGGACGACACGGCGGCGCAAGCAAAGGCGGCAGCGACGGCAAGACACGTGGGAGGCCTAGGACAAGACGCTGACTAGACATAGCGCGCAGACGAGGAAGGGAAGGGTGCCCCATCCGGTGGTGCCATAGAACGGTGGGGTGGGCAAGCGACCGGCAGGAGCACGACGCAGCGACTGGAGCAGACGTAGGAACCTGACACGACACAGACACCTGGGGGGACGAAGCAACCTGGTGAGACGCGGGGACCCGAACGGGGGGGGGAACCGGGGGCAGTGGCAGTAGGGGCGGCTGCTGGTGCGACCGCTGGTTCAGCTGCTGCTGCTGCTGCTGCTGCTACTGCGGCTGCGGCTGCTGCTGCTGCTGCTGCGGCTGCTGCTGCGGCGCACGCGGGCCAGTGTGAAGAGTGTAGAGACCTGAGCCCAGCTTAGCAGTAAAGGTAGCAAGAGGCTGGTAAGAGTCTCCGTCAACACACACCGCAGTCTCTCCAGAAGGCTCAAACCACACACCCACGTGCTGACTCACGAGGGGTCGCACGCCCACCAAGTTCCGGGAGAACGAGGGGACGTGAAACCCAGTGAGAGACCCGGAGGGAGCAGCAGGACACGGTAAAGTGGTAGTGTGACGTGCAGTGACTGGTCCCGTAGTGGGATCAGCCAAAGCCACAGAAACAGGCGCAGGAAGTGGTGTAAGTGTCGTGCTGTCCCGGAAGAAGCAGTGTGAGGCTCCAGAGTCCAGCGTGAACGACAGCGAAGCGTCCTCTGAGGTAGTCGCTGGTCTAGAGTCTACACAAGAACCTACACTAGCAATAGGCAACTGAGCAAGACTAGCATCTAAGCTAACAACACCAGAGTAAACAGAGTCAGAAACACTAGAGTCAACAACAGCATACATAGCATGAGGAGCACCAATCAGATCAACTAACTGCTCAGCAGACATGCCCCACAGAGCGGAGCCGTAGCGCTGAACCAGAGGAAGCCAGTCAAGAGCAGGACCGCCAACCCCGTAGGCCAACCGGACCGTGTCAGTGAGCTGAGCAAAGCACTGACCAGGGGGGTGAAAGCGGCCACAAGGGTGGCCCCGACGAGGACCTGTCAGAACCTGATAGGTGCAGGGAGGGTAAGAAGCACCGCGCTGGGGCTGACGCAGCCCCGACCCCGGAGCCAGCTGCTGACGCTGCTGCTGCTGAGGCTGGCGGGAGGAAAGGGGCTGCTGCTGCTGCTGAAGGTGCTGCTGACGCTGAGCCTGGTACCACACCGCTGCTCCACCTAGCGGGGTCGGCAGTACAGGAGGCGACTGACGAGCTCGGGGGTCGCCGCCACCAGCAGGCGCAGTGGAGTCACCAGCCGCTGCACGAGGGGTCTCTCCAGACGCTGCACTCCCACCACCGCCAGTCGCAACAGCACCCCCACTACCTCCGCTACCTCCACCTCCACCTCCACCAGAACTACCTTTCTTGCCCCCCTTGCCGCGGGACCGCGACGCAGTCGTAACAGCAGCCGCAGTCGCGTCAGTAGCGGCAGTGGCAAGAGAGGCAGTGAAGGTGGGTAACTGCGGGACTGTGCACCCGTGGAAGAGTGGGGGGGACACAGTACCAGAGGCGGCAGCTACCGAGCGAAGGTTTCTCTCGACATCCTTGAGTGTAGACTCAAGGACCTCAATAGTCAGCTCACTAGGGTGCTTCAGCAGAAGCGCGTCACGAACGGAGGCTAGGCGGTCAGGGAGGCTAGTGGCGATGAAATAGACAGTAATCGCCATGGGGGGAGGAAGCAGTGCAAGCTGTGCCTCAGTGCAAGCAGCGCGGTAACTAGCGTCGAGCGAGCGGAGGTGAGCGATCAAGTCAGCAGAGCGCTCAAACGAGGCGAGATCAGGAAACAGGAACGGGAGGAAAAGACGGCCAAGAGAGACAGTAGCGGGAGTAGAGTAGCGGGCCTTAATCGCAGTGAGGTACGCAGCAGCGGTGCGAACCTGAGTAAAGTGGACCTCCTCTGACTCAAGGAGGAGGCTGCTGAGTGCGATGCAGGCCGCAGCGTCACGCGACGTCCAAGCCGTCCGGTCAGCGCGCTGACGGGCAAAGCGAGCCGTAGCAGCGTCGTCAGGGGCAGAGCCTAAAGCTGTAGGCTCGGGGGGCTCGGGGAGGTCACCAGTAGCGTGCGACCAGAGGGTCTCGCCCCCCTGGACCTGACTCTCTAACAGACGGCGAGCGCGAAGAAGCCAGACGGAAAAGTCAAGTGGTCTACCGTCAGCGGAGTCGCCATAGTGAGAACTAACGCGAACGAACAGGCGAGTAACAACCGGGGAGAAGAGGCAAATTAGGGTTCAGGTGGGAAGGGGACTCAGTCGCAGCAGAAGAGCGGGCTAGGGCGACGGGCCAGGGCGTAGGGTAGGGCGACGGGCTAGGGCGTAGGGTAGGGCGACGGGCCAGGGCGTAGGGTAGGGCGACGGGCCAGGGCGTAGGGTAGGGCGACGGGCCAGGGCGTAGGGTAGGGCGACGGGCCAGGGCGTAGGGTAGGGCGACGGGCCAGGGCGTAGGGTAGGGCGACGGGCCAGGGCGTAGGGTAGGGCGACGGGCCAGGGCGTAGGGTAGGGCGACGGGCCAGGGCGTAGGGTAGGGCGACGGGCCAGGGCGTAGGGTAGGGCAACGGGCAAGGGCGTAGGGTAGGGCGACGGGCCAGGGCGTAGGGACGGGACAGGGCGACGCGACGGGGCAGGGCGGCGCGATGGGGAAGGGTGACGGGACGGGGCAGGGCGACGCGACGGGGCAGGGCGACGCGACGAGGCAGGGTGACGGGACGGGGCAGGGCGACGCTACGGGGCAGGGCGACGGGACGAGGCAGGGCGACGCGACGGGACAGGGCGACGGGACGGGGGGGAAAGGGCGGGCACGACGTGACGGGGGGAACGGGCGCGACGCGACGGGGGGAAAGAGCGCTAGGCGACGAGGGGAAAGGGCGCGACGCGACGGGGGGGGGGGGGGGGGGGAAGGGCGCTAGGCGACGGGGAGAAAGGGCGCTAAGCGACGGGGGAGAGGGCGCTAGGCTCGGTACTAGGCGCGGTAACAACGGAACCGGTACGAACGAGAGGTAGGATCAGGCTCGGGAGGGACGAACGGAGAACGGAGGAACGGGATCCCACAGGATCCTAACCTAGCTGATACCATGTCAAAATGAGGAATGATGATGCCATTGATGTTGGTTGTGTCAGAGTATTATAGCTGATGCATGTTTGTAGGCTATAGTGGGGTAGCACATATGGGGTACAGCTTTCTAGGGTTGTATTTGTACCCAACTCTGACTTAGTCATCATTCATTCCTGTTCACTTGTTTCACATGGTATAGAGCGGGTCCTTCCTTAGGACCGTTTTTTTTAGGGCCCACCGAAGCGCGCCCCGAGGCGCGCCCTTTTTTTTTTTTAGCGACCCCTCGGGTCGCCATTTCCCTCGCGGCCCCGCTGTCCCTCAGACGCGGCCCCGCCACCCCTCCTGATCGCGGCCCCGCCGCCTGCTTGGCGCGGCCCCGCCGCCGGCTCTGACGCGGCCCTGCCGCCCGCTTCGTCGCGGCCCCGCCGCCTGCTTGACGTGGCCCCGCCGCCTCCGCTGACGCGGCCCCGCCGCCGGCTCTGACGCGGCCCTGCCGCCCGCTTCGTCGCGGCCCCGCCGCCTGCTTGACGCGGCCCCGCCGCCTCCACTAACGCGGCCCCACCGCCGGCTCCGCCGCTGCACCCTACGGCCCGCCGCTGCACCCTACGGCCCGCCGCCTCACCTGACGGCCCCGCCGCTGCACCTGCCGGCCCGCCGCTGCACCTGCCGGCCCGCCGCTGCACCCAGCGGCCCGCCGCTTCACCTGACGGCCCCGCCGCTGCACCTGCCGGCCCGCCGCTGCACCCTACGGCCCGCCGCCCCACCTGGTCGGCCCGCCGCTGCACCCTACGGCCCCGCCGCCGCACCTGCCGGCCCGCCGCTGCACCGGTCGACCCGCCGCTGCACCTGACGGCCCCGCCCCTGCATCTCCCGGCCGAGCCGCCCCAGCAGCAGAGCCGCCCCAGCAGCCGAACCGCCCGGGAGCCGAGCCGCCCAACGCCGAGCCGCCCGGGACCCGAGCCGCCCTGCCGCCGAGCCGCCCAGGAGCCGAGCCGCCCTGCACCCGAGCCGCCCTGCCGCCGAGCCGCCCGGGAGCCGAGCCGCCCTGCGCCCGAGCCGCCCAGCCGCCGAGCCGCCCGGGAGCCGAGCCGCTGTGCACCCGAGCCGCCCGGTCCCTGAGCCGCCTTTCTGCAGAGCTGCACGACCTCCCCTGCCTGGTGAGCACGGTCCCACTGACACTGCGAGCTCTTTCCCTACTGCTTGCACTGCGTCGCTGTCCTCGCCATGGCTACCCCTAGTGTCCTAGCTTTTGACGCTGAGGGTCGCGCCATTGATTTTGAGGTCTGGTTAGACGACCTGCAGCTGTTCTTACAGTACGACAGGGCTGGTCGGGGTGGTACCCAGCAGCGTAGCGGCGGTGGTGGTGGCCAGCGCTCGCAGCGGCAGCAGCAGCAGCGCTCGCGGGACATCCCTCCGCCTCAGCAGCTTCGTGAGTGGTACGCTGGGCGTCAGAGGGGTGGGGGTACTGGTCCCTGCACCTACGTTCTTCGTTCCGGCGACCGCGCGGGTGAGCAGTGTGGGGGTGCCCACGCCACCCAGCACTGCTTTGGCCGCCTGACGGACGCTTGGCGTCGGCAGTTCCCTGGGGCTAGTGAGATCCCTCGCTGGGATGAGCTTCTAAGGGCTGGTGTAGCGATCTTTGATCTTGATTTTGATGCTATCCTTGCTGCTATGTATGCTGTGGATTATAGTGAGGAGAATGAGGGTTACCGGTGTTTCCAGCCCGACCCGGGCATTGGTACTGCTGCGCTAGGTGCTTGTGAGGCTGCTGCGCTAGGTGCCAGTGCGACTGCGCTCTCAGGTACTGGTGAGACTGCGCTCTCAGGTACTGCGTCGTCCTCGTCCTCCCTCACTTTCACACTTGACTCCGGGGCTTCTCGCTCCTTCTTTCGAGACCGCACTACCCTTACGCCGCTCGGCCGGCCGGTTGCGGTCTCCCTTGCTGACCCCTCTGGGGGTCCTGTCCTCGCTCACTTCTCCACTGTCCTCCCGTGTCCGGCTGCCCCTTCGGGCACCCTGTCTGGTCTGTACCTTCCCTCGTTCTCTACGAACTTGGTGAGTGGAGCGGACCTGCAGGATGTGGGGGTTCACCAGTTCACTCCTGCGAGTCAGCGGGTGACCCACTGCACGGAGGCACGCACAGGCCGCCACCTGGCCACGTTCTCGCGTCGGCCTGGGTCGAGTCTCTACACCCTGACAGTTGAGTCTCCTCCTGTCCCTGCGTCTGGTCAGGTGGCTGCGTCAGGTCAGGTGCTTGCTGCTGCGTCCCGGTCAGGTCCTGAGTCTGCCCCCTGTTCTTGTCGCCTCCTGTCTCACGAGACTCTCCTGTGGCACCACCGTCTTGGCCACCCCTCCTTGCCCCGTCTTCGGAGCATGGCTTCCCGTGTCCTTGTCTCTGGTCTTCCCCAGTCTCTCCCTCCTCCCCCCTCCGGGCCAGGACCTTCCTGTGTCCCCTGTGTTGAGGGTCGCCTCCGGGCTACTCCTCACTCCTCCCACTTCCCCCCGACAGAGGCTCCCCTGCAGACGCTTCACATGGATGTGTGGGGCCCAGCCCCTATCCGTGGGCAGGGTTACGAGCGCTACTTCCTGTTGGTGGTTGACGACTACTCGCGTTACACCACAGTCCTCCCCTTGCGCAGCAAGGGTGCAGTCACTGAGGTGCTGATCGACTGGATCCGCGAGGCTCGTCTCCAGCTCAGGAAGAGCTTCGGCTCGGACTTTCCTGTTCTGCGTCTGCACTCGGACAGAGGCGGAGAGTTCTCTTCTCGCCTTCTGCGGGACTACTGTCGTGCACGGGGGATCCGCCAGACCTTCACGCTTCCGGACTCACCACAGCAAAATGGGATTGCTGAGCGCCGCATTGGCATGGTCATGGATGTCGCTCGTACGTCCATGATGCATGCGGCTGCCCCCCATTTTCTGTGGCCGTTTGCGGTGAGGTACGCGGCGCATCAGCTCAACCTTCACCCCCGGGTCTCTCGGCCTGCGATGTCCCCAGCCTTGCTGTGGACGGGGAAGGTTGGCGATGCGTCTGTGTTCCGTGTCTGGGGATCTCGGGAGTTTGTCCGCGACTTGTCTGCGGACAAGCTGTCCCCTCGTGCTGCTCCCTGTGTCTTCCTTGGCTTCCCCACTGACGCCCCACCGTGGCAGTTTTACCAACCCTCCTCTCGTCGTGTTCTGTCCTCCCAGGACGTCACGTTCGACGAGTCAGTCCCCTTCTACCGTCTCTTCCCCTACCGCACTCCTTCCCTCCCCCCTCCCCCGGACTTCCTTGTGCCGGTTCCCCCCCCGGTAGACCCCCTCCCCCCTCAGGTTCCTGCCCCCTCAGGTGTGTCCCAGGTAGACGCCGTTGACCCGGTCGAGGTTACTGGTGACTCTGGTGCTGCTGCGGGTGCTGAGCCTGGGGGTGCTGACTCTGGGGGTGCTGTGCGCGGGGGTGCTGAGCCTGGGGGTGCTACTGCTGGGGGTGCTGGGCCTGAGGGTGCTACTGCGGAGGGTGCGGAGCCTGGGGGTGCTGAGCCGGGGGGTGCTGTGCCTGGAGGTGCTGGGTCTGGGGGTGCTGGGTCGGGAGCTGCTGAGCCTGGGGGTGCTGTGCTGGGAGCTGCTGAGCCTGGGGGTGCTGCGTCTGGAGCTGCTGAGCCTGGGGTTTCTCCTGCTGCTGCGTCTCGCCGGGAGCACCTCTCTCCACAGGAGCTGCGCGAGTGGTTCGCTCGCCGCTGGAGGCGTGCTGCTGTGTCTGGAGGTGCTGCTGGAGCTGGAGCTGGAGCTTCTTCGACCGTCGAGGGTGCAGGTGCTGCCGGTCCCGGAGCTGCTGGACCTGCGGGTCCTCCTGGAGCTGGAGCTGCTGAGGGCGTTGGTGCTGAGCCTACTGCTGTTGGTCCTGCCGCTGGAGGTGTGGGTGGCGCTAGTGCTGTCGCTGAGGGTGGTGGTGCTGTCCCTGCTGAGTCTGGAGCTGCCGCGCGGCCTCGGCCGTACTTCGTTCCGCTCCTGCAGCAGGTTCTTGGTCTTTCTCCTCTAGTAGAGGGTCCACCACCTGTCCAGTCGCAGTCCCTGCTGGAGCCTTCCTCTCCACTGCCTGCTCCCTCTCCTTACACTGGTCCTACTGGAGGTCTTGCTGAGCGTCGTGAGCCTGCGTCTCGTCCCGCGTCGCCTGTTCGTGCTGCTCGCGCTAGTGGTCGCAGTTCGCGTCAGCGTCCTCCTCCTGTCCCTGGCACGCACCGGATGTCTTTGCGTCCGTCCACTGCTCCTCTGCGTGCCCCTTTGCCTTCTCCTCCTGAGTCCTCTCTTCCTGCGCTTGCCGACCCTGAGTCGGACTCTCTTCGTGCTGCCAGTCCTACTGTCACGCGTCTCCTTGCTACTGTCGTCAATGTCCCCTCGTTTGAGTCCACTGCTGCGTCTGCCCTTGTCGCTGAGCTCGTCGACTTTGCTGCTCGCTGTCGTCTCGACTACGCTGCTCGTCTTGTTGCTGAGTCTGCGTCTGTCTGTCCTCCGTCCGTCGGGGGTGAGTGTGCTCTTGGCACGGACGTCCTAGAGGACAGGCAGGAGGAGTTACAGTGTCTAGCGGCTGCTTCACCTCATCTCGCGTCTGTACTGCTTGCCCCTGAGGGAGACCCGGATGCACTAGACATCCCGACTCCGCGTTCTTACGCGGAGGCCGTAGAGGGTCCCTACTCCTCTCAGTGGCAGGCAGCTATGGATGCAGAGATGGCTTCCTGGAAGTCCACAGGCACCTACGTTGACGCGGTTCCCCCTCCTGGGGCGAACATCGTCAGTGGCATGTGGATCTTCAGGGTGAAGCGGCCGCCGGGCTCTCCACCTGTCTTCAAGGCACGGTACGTTGCTCGTGGCTTCAGTCAGCGGCAGGGAGTTGACTACTTTCAGACCTTCTCTCCCACCCCGAAGATGACTACTCTTTGGGTGCTGCTGCACATAGCCGCTCAGCGCGACTACGAGCTTCACTCTCTCGACTTCAGCACTGCGTTCTTGCAGGGTAGCCTGCACGAGGAGATCTGGCTTCGCCGTCCACCTGGCTTCACTGGGACTTTCCCTCCTGGCACCCAGTGGAGCCTCCGACGGCCAGTCTACGGTCTCCGCCAGGCACCGCGTGAGTGGCACGACACACTGAGGACTACGCTTGCGGCTCTTGGGTTTGCTCCTTCTACTGCTGACCCGTCGCTGTTTCTTCGCACCGACACTTCCCTGCCGCCGTTCTACATCCTCGTGTACGTCGACGACTTGGTCTTTGCCACAGCGGACACTGCTGGACTCTCCTACGTGAAGTCCGAGCTGCTGAAGAGACACACGTGCACAGACCTGGGTGAACTGCGCAGCTACCTTGGCTTGCAGATCACTCGGGACAGAGCACGCCGCACCATTACCTTGACTCAGTCACACATGGTGCAGCAGGTCCTTCAGCGCTTCGGCTTCACGTACTCCTCGCCTCAGGCCACTCCTCTGCCTACTCGCCACTCACTCTCAGCTCTGCCTTCGGATGAGTCCGTAGAGTCGAGTGGTCCGTATGCAGAGCTTGTTGGCTGCCTCATGTACCTGATGACCTGCACACGACCTGACCTTGCATACCCTCTGAGCATTCTTGCTCGCTATGTTGCTCCTGGGAGACACAGACCGGAGCACATGGCTGCAGCGAAGAGGGTATTGCGCTACCTGTGCAGCACGTCGGGCATGGGGCTAGTGCTTGGAGGGCGGAGTCCAGTGGTCCTTACCGGCCACGCGGACGCTTCTTGGGCTAACGACGAGGCTACGCAGCGGTCGTCACAGGGTTACACCTTCAGCCTTGGTTCCGGCTCTGTCTCGTGGCGGTCTACTCGCTCGTCTTCGGTTCTCGGCTCCAGTTGTGAGGCTGAGATCTACGCCGGGGCCATGGCTGCACAGGAGCTTCGCTGGCTCACCTACCTGCTGACTGACCTTGGAGAGCCGCCTCGTTCTCCTCCAGTGCTGTACGTAGACAACAAGGCCATGCTGGCCTTGTGTCGAGAGCAGCGCTTGGAGCACAGAACGAAGCACATTGCTCTCCGCTACTTCCTTGCTCGTGAGCTGCAGCAGCGTGGTCAGTTGCGACTTGCGTACGTGGCCTCTGAGGCCAACACTGCTGATGTGTTCACCAAGGCACTCGCGCCTTGTGACCATCAGCGCTTTTGCACCCAGCTGGGTCTTGTACCTGTCTTGCCTCACTTGCTCTCCTCTTGACTTCACTTGTACTGTGACATATATATATACCTGCTCTTGCTTGTCTAGTTTTATATATATGTCTGTACTCCTGCATGTGAACTGGCCTCTGGCCCTGCTCTTGTGCTCGGACTGTGTGGTGACTTTGTGATCCACCCTGAGCTTGCTTTGCTTTGCTTTGCTTGACTGGTCTTGTGACCCCTTGTTCTCCCCCACTTAGCCTATGGGGGTGTGTCAGAGTATTATAGCTGATGCATGTTTGTAGGCTATAGTGGGGTAGCACATATGGGGTACAGCTTTCTAGGGTTGTATTTGTACCCAACTCTGATTTAGTCATCATTCATTCCTGTTCACTTGTTTCACAGGTTGGGGTACATATAACAAACCCTAACTTCTGTACCCCCTAAGACAAACCTCACTTCAAGCTACAACATTTGACAGAAATAATAATTTAGCATCTTACAGTGCTTCTGCTGCACCATTCCAACCACATCCATTCCACCCCCATGAAGCATCATAAACATAAAATGTACTGCACACCAAACTCAGACATCATAAATACCGTATCAAATGCACACCAAACTCAGACATCATAAATACCGTATCAAATGCACACCAAACTCAGACATCACAAATGTTGGGAATAATAAGTCTTAAAGCGCCTCTGTCGTGTCGAAACTCAGGACGCAAGCGAAGCAGTCCGAATCGAAGCATCGCGAGTCAACCCTCGGAGGTTAGGGTAACCGCTGGAGGTTACGCGAAGGTCAAAGGTCAGCGACCTTTGACTTGACAAATACAGCGTGACAGCAAGGACACACAACCAGGGCTCTTGCTAGGATTTTGGCCTGTCTGAAAACACCAAAGTAAAAAATCATTCCGTCTGATGATCAGACCGGCATATTTTTCTGGTCTGATTTTCCAGACGAATGCTGGAGCTTAGTCTGATTTTCCAGACTATTAAATTTGCATAGTCTGATTCAGCTAACACCCTTGTCTAGCATAATCACACTTGTTCTTTATAATGAACGCGCCCCTGGCGCGGCGCTGACAGCTCGCTAGCTGACAGGCGTGTGGCTGTTGAGGGGCATGCACGTGGCATTGAGGTGCTGCGAGGGATCAGGATGGGTGGAGGGACGCGAGAAGGAAGGGGGGGGCTGGGCTGTTGCGAGACTTCACGAGGGGCATGGGGAGTGGACCAGGGGGGGAGGGGGAGAAGGACTGGACTAGGCCTTGAAGAGGAGCGAGGGCATCTAAAGGGGGGCTGAGCTTTAGAGAAGCGAGGGATCGGGGGGGGAGAGGGGGTTCGGTATCAGACGAATTGCAACCCGCTATCTGAAATTTCAGACTAAGTATAAGGCTTTCTCTGAAAAATCGGATGAACTAAAATTCGTAATCTTACAGATCAGACGAAGTAAAAATCAGACGAACTAAAATCAGATGAAACCCAAAATCAAGGTCTGAAAATCAGAAAATCAGACCAATTTGGTCTGATAACGAGAGCCCTGCACACAACTGACTCGACATTGAGCAGTTGCCCGAGTCGCACTGTATCGAATCGCAACAGCAAAAACAGTTTAATTATATCTATTCGTATTCCTTGTACTCTTATATAAACCTTTGTATCTGCTTGCTTTAATCAGCTTACTTTGCCCTCACATACCAGCGCAAGGTGGTTCAAGGACTTTTCATTCAACGCTTCCGCTAGTACAATCCTACTCAGACTTTAACTCTATAAAGATCCTAAGGGTACCTCAGCCCAACAATAAATACCGTATCAAATGCACACCAAACTCAGGCATCATAAACATCAAATGCACACCAAACTCAGAAACAGCATGCGCCGCTAACTTCTCCCTTTATACTTCAGGATATGCCGTTCGTCCTCCTCCCCATTGTATCCCTCCACCAGCCCCCCATTCACACTGTGCATCTTCTCCCTCACATTCTTCGCCCGTTTCTTCGCATCAAAGCGACACCTTAGCACGCCACTCTTCTCCTGCCTCACGTGCACCACAGGCCCGCCCATCACCCTCATCCCCTTCCTCTCCCAATAATATGAGCGATCGATAACACAGAAAAGCGCCAGGGAGGGGAAGCTCACGCACGGGCGAGCAAGGGCGCGCGAGTCCTAGGGCCTGCGAGTGGGGAAGAAAATGGATTTGAGATTTGGAGCGTTGATAACCGGAGGCAGGAGTGCTTGTTGCTGTTGCTGCAAGCACTCCTGCTCACCGCCTCCGTACTCATCGCACCTATCCACCGCAGCCTCCCAGTCCGGGTCGTGACAAGCCTTGCCGCCCACGACAATCCCGAGGCTGCACGACGAGCAATTCTGTGATCTCAGATTGCACGTCAGGTAGCTGTCGTGGCTGGAAATTGGAATCGTGTCCTGGAGTCGCGATTACGACCTTCACAATTTGCACGTTCAGAATTGCATGGTCAAGTATGTCGAGTCGCGCAAGCACGTCTCCACAATTCAATCACTCCGCTTCACCCCATTCAAACACGCTTCATCTATCTAGTCCAACCACTCGTGTCCTCATCCCCGTCACCCAGCATGCTATTTAGCCACTCGTCAAAATGTCCATCTCATTCGGTTTTCAACTCCCGCTAGCTAGTTAGCGCGCTATGTCTTGTTCTCCACCACCCACATCGCCGTCCGTACAGACAGAGGAGAGTGCGAGGGTTCCTCCAACTGCGTCACGGGAATACCTTCCCGATGTTAAACACCCTGTGTTTAAAAACTTCAGGCTCATTAAGCGGGAAGAGGGCAAGGCACACATCGGACATTTGAGGTGTTGCACTGGCAATCGGGGAGGCAATACTCGGGCGATAATGTTGGTGGGAAAATTGGGGGGGAACAATTTGGGAATCGCGTTGGCGATTGTCACGAATGTCTGTGCTCTCGCGACCAATCAGAGCACATCGTCGATACATTGTGCAGAGTATGCGTGCTAACTGCTTGCGTCGTGGGGCAAGTTTCGCAACTGCGCGTCAACAGTGAAGACTGTTCGTGCTGAAAATCTCGTCGTATGCAAGTTATCGTTACTACTCAAAGTCTCTGAAAAGTACAGTAACTTGTTAAGCTGCTTTGTTACAAATTTGCATTGTCAAATTTTTTTCTTGGAGTACTGTGTTTCCGGAGTTATGGTAGATTAATACCCAATGTTTATTATTGGAAGTCATTATTCTGAATAGTTGCTCTGTTTTAATGCTTGCAACATTGAGCTTATTATGCACTCAACGTAATATATTGTCATAGGAAAACATTTTTTGTAGGAGCTTGAAATATCTATGTAAGAGGCCATGTTACTACAAGGACAGTACAACTTCAGTTTTACCGTAGCCTCTGGTGACGAGTCCGTTGAATTTAGTCGTTGAAATCGATCGCCCAATCACTGGCGCGCGACAAAATTTCTCTCACCTGGTGTTGCGATCTGGCGCGATCGACTCTCGTGCGTTGCGACCGTGTTACTACACAGTCGTTTCGTGTCGCAAATAGGGTAACGTGGGGTCGCGACTGACTCACTTTGACCCGCGACCAATCAAGAAGCTTGGGAATCTGAGCGAGATTGGTGCCTCGCAGCCCCCAGGGTCCCCTTCTGCTGAACTCGATTCTACGAAGGGTACGAAATGGGTGCGTGTTTACCCTAAATCGTACCCAAACGAGAGAAAGTATATTACAGCCGGTCTCTGCTGCACATCATCTCTTTCTACCGCTGCGAATTACATATACGAGGCACCCTTCTCGTTCCTAGGGTTTGAGACCCCGATCTCACTAAGGAACTCAAGGAACTCAGCATGCCTCTGAATTTTCCAGAATCTCATTCCTAAGAAATCTAGTGTTGCTCTTTTTCCAGAGCCTTTAATTTTTACGGGCTACTTTCACTGCTGCTCAAATATGAGGACATAAGTGACGTTTTGATAATAAGTTTCCTCCAGGAACGGATTGCTGGTGGTTTCTATTACCACTTTCATTGCAAAAACGAGCCCCAGAAGCACCATCAACTTCCAGCCACGAATCTCCTGGGTTGTATGGCCATTTGATATTCCGGAATGCGAGTACATTATCTGCATTAGTCTTGAATGTCAGTCTAAGATCTCCCATTACTGCTCTGGCTTCTATGACAATCAAACTCTGGTTTCGGGTGCAGTTTTTGATTGCATTGGCAATCATGGTGGTATCATGCATCTGTGCTCGTCAGTTTGCTACTCGTGCAGACTTGGGAAAGCACAAGAAGTTTTGCAAGGCCACGGGATCAACAAGGCGAGATGAACAGATAGCATTCATGGAACGGGTGCAACGTGCACGAGTGGACAAGGAGCTGGAAAGAGAGCGACAGAGGCCCCGCGTTTCACGGGAACAACCTGAGGTTAGTCCACCCACTGGATCCGAACCAACCTTCCATTTTTCTGCTGTGGGAGGTCAGTTTGAGAGAGAACCTAGTCCACCCATCGTTGGATTAGGGGTGGAGGACGATCTACCAAGCGTTGAGCCTGAATGGGATGTCAATATTGCTCTTTTGACAGTGCTCTTGTCGTGTAATGGTGGCATGGGGTTGTCAGCTTCTGATATCAACCGTATTTTGTGCATTTTGCATCATCCCAATTATAAGAAGCCAGTGTACCACAATCAAACAAGCATGGAGAAGTTTGAGAAGCAACAATTGGCCGAGGTGAGTGGGTTTGCCACCTGGGAAAGCATTGATGTGAGTGAGAACAAAGATGGTTCCGCAAAACTATACAAAACATCTCTTGCGGATGCTGTCCAGAGCTTGTACAATGAACCAAAAGTGGCTGAAGGTTTTGTTGTGTGGGCAGAGGCTTTAAAAACGAGCGATGGGAAGCGAATCTTTGCTGGCCCTGAAACAGGGGACATGTGGATCAATGCCCAAAAGGAAATTCCGTGTGGCAGCGTTATTGCAAACGTAATTATCTACAGTGATGCGACAAATCTGAGCTCCGATGGCCGTGTTGTAGGCCATCCTGTTTATGTCACGCTGGCAAACGTCCAAGTGAAAGACAGATGGCAGCCGTATGGGCACAGGATGGTGGCCTTGTTGCCTCCCTTGACCGGCATTGACGCAAAAACAGAGGCGGGCAAGGCTATCCGGCGAAACATCTTCCAGAGAGCTATGTGCCACGTGCTGCGCGACCTCAAGCAACTTTCAGCCAGGTTCGTACGCCTTTAAGGTTTCTCCGGTGTTTCATATTTGTTTGCATGGTGTATGTGTACAAACATTCACTCACATAACACTATTTCAATGTTCTTCCTACCCATGTTCAGTGGCAGGCCCATGCTGGATCCATTTGGTGTTGAGCGCATGGTGTACGCAATGTTGTATGCGTACGTTGCGGATCACCCAGAGGCATGCAAGGTGGCTGGAACTTTCGCAAGCCATAAGGCTAAGTTTCCTTGCCACCGATGCCTGGTGGAAACGGACAACATCAGCAACATGGAGCTCCCTGTGGTGTATCGGACCGAGGAGGATCAAATGAATAAAGTGAAAGAGCTTATGGCGATTGAAGTTCCAACCCAGCGTCTAAACGCTTCACGCAGTATTAGCACCCATCCAGTAGAGGTGAGTAACGCCTGCCTTTAGCGATGTGTCCCCCAAACCCCTCTTTCACCCCCTCCTTCTCCCCCACCTTCTCCCCCACCTTTCCCCCCACCTTCCCCCCCACTTTCCCCCCCATCCCCCTTCCCCACAAGGTTTGTAGTTCGTCTCTGACCCATTTTTAGTGTCCCTCATCCTCCCGTATCGTGTACCTCTGCCCTCCCCCGTTCTCTTCTTCCGTCATAGAATTCCTACTTCTATGTGTTTACATCCACTCCTCTATCTCGATGCAACTTCTTTTGCCCACCACGTTACAAATTCACCTCATCCACCTCCCCTTCCTCGTTTTCTGTCTACCCCGCTGTCACTTTCCGTGCACCTTCCACTTCCCATGAGTCCAGCCCCCCTCCTCACTTCACCTCACTTCCTCTCCCGTGCCTCACTCGTCTCGTGGGTAAGGGTCCCCTCGACTTCCCATGTATCGTGTACACAACTTAGTTCTCTCTTTGCCCATCCTGTGTTTCCCTATTACAGGCCGCCATCTGGGGGTTTGCACTCGGGCTAACTGACGTTGGTAACCCGTATCGTGCCATTCTTGTTGAAGTCATGCACGCGTGGGAGTTGGGTGTTTTCTTACACATTATTTCATGCATTCGCAACATGTTCAAGGGAAATCGTAAGGTGTTGGTTGAGCTTGATGACGCACTTCAATCGGTTCATGGTAACACCCGCATTTCTGGATTTCGTATGCCAGGGACGGAAAAGGGAGGATACTTTTCAGGTGGCTCAAACTTCCAGGCGTTCGAACATCGCGCTGTCATGCAAGAGATATGCATTGTTCTCAGCATGGTTGCGCTCGTGCCCCAAGCCGTCATCGATGCGGTAGCAGCGTTTGTGGACTGCTACATGTTGGGGTGTCGGCGTTGGTACCACACAGAGGGCACACTTGATGAATTGCGACGCGACATCAAGAAGTGAGTACTATCTTGCTTGTAATGTTACCTCTTAATTCACCCCTTGCATCCCCCCACCAGCTTGTCCTCTCTGCTGCCCATGCAAGTCAATGTTCCCTCACAACCCATCCCTTGATTTCCCCCACCTGCTTGTCCTCTCTGCTGGCCATGCAAGCCGTTGTTCCCTCACAACCCATCCCTTGCATCTTCCCACCTGCTTGTCCTCTCTGCTACCCATGCGAGCCATTGGTTGCTCACAACCCGTCCCTTGCATCTCCCCACCTGCTTGCATTCTCTGCTGCCCATGCTAGCAATTGTTTGCTCACGACCCATCCTTTGCATCTCCCCACCTACTTGCATTCTCTGCTGCCCTTGCGAGCCTTTGGTTGCTCACAACCGGTCCCTTGCATCTCCCCCCCCTTGCTTGCTTTCTCTGCTGCTCCCCACCTACTTGCATTCTCCGGTGCCCATGCGAGTCATCTTTCACATTTCTTGTCCCTTTATTCATCCATTTCATGCATGATCACAGATTGATCCCCCAACTGAAAACAGTATTCGGTGCACAACAAGCCAACGAGTTCAACCTCACTAAAATACATGACATGGCTCACCTAGTGGACGACATCGTGCGGTCGGGGGTACCCGTACATTATAATGCGAACATGTTCGAGTATCTCCACCAACCACTCGTGAAGCGTGCTTACAGAGCCACCAACAAGCGGAACGCGGAACCACAGATTGTGAAACATGATGTTCGGTCGCACATGCTCCGCTCTCTGCAGGCAGCCGATTCCAACTCTGTGGATGGTCCGCATCGAATGGTGGCTCTTCAAGAGGTGTGTATCAAATCGGCAGCATTGCTATGTTTTATTAAACACACCTCTGCACTGTCCTACCTCTCTTTTGCGTTTTGGGTTCCTTTTTGTCCAATGTAAACACCTTGCTTTCTCTCGCTCCAACCCTACCTCCCATTCACGCCCTCACTGCTATGGCAGGCCATTGGGAACGGTGTCAACACATTTGCTGCTGGTTCTTTCAACGTGAACTGGCGGCTGAACTGGGGTGATGCCTCTGATGCTTGGAAAGAGCATGTTGCTCTTGCCCCTGGAGATATGACTAGGTTGAAGACACTTCTGGGAAGTTTAGAGGATGGGGGGACCAAGGTAAGCTCGACGATACATGTAAAGAAGGGGATGGCAATACCAGGGGACGAGGACTTTACTAGATACTCTAGTCAGGCCCATTACGTGCGTGCGATGCCATCATTCATGGACTCGCCCTGGTTCAGTGATGTGGCTGTGCTTGGGGAAGAAGGTGAAAAGAAGGTCATGTGGTATGCTCGGCTTCTCTGCTTGTTTGTCGCCGACGTTTTCACAACTGAGCGCGACGAGGTTGAGCAGCGGGAGTACGCTTTCGTTCGCTTCTACAAGGTCACAGACGAGGAGCACCGATCTCACTGCCCCGTGCTTACTTGGGATGATGCGGGGACTGAATACCACTTGATTGACGCGGAGACCGTTCTCCGTGTCGCTCACGTTGTGCCTCTTGGTGATGGGCGCTTCCTGCTCAACAAGTTCAAGTTCTATTGATTCATGACAGTTTCTACATTCATTTGATGCTGGATTGTTCATTTGCATCTGCACATAGGCTCCTAGTTGCTGAATCACCAATGACAATGGTGTTAAACCCATGGCGAGCATCCTAACTAACGCATAGGTTGAGCTAGTTTGCTGTGGTCCTCAAGATATTGGTTCACACTGCAGTAGTGTTACATCAAAAACAAGGTTGAATACCGTTCATGCCACAGCCCAGCTAGGTTGACTCAATTTGTTGCCAAACAATTAAACAACACCATGTGATGCTTTGTGTTCTGTTCTATCATTGGCACATTCAACCATGCTTAAAGGCATTAACTTTTTGCCTTGTTTCACTACTCTGATTTTTATAAAGGGGTCTGTACTCGATATCAGTCACCTCACCAATCCCAGCCGTACATTTTGCAGCCTCGATTCTCGAAGTCACACCAGCGTGTCGCGACGAATCCGTGCTGGCAGTCGTGTTTCTCGAAGCACCACCAATCTATGTCCTCCCAAACCAGCGGCGCGAGTTGCGACACTGTTTCGGCAGATAGCCGTTCGCTGTTGCTGGCAAAAATCCGCTCGCTGCCAGTGTGGAACTGAACAGTAAATAATGACTGCCGTGCGTGTTGCCTTCCATCCAGCCCGACGATCAAACGTGAACGCGACGAGGTCATGTACAGTACCCGCAGACATTTTTGGGTTTTTGCCCGTCAGCACCGTTAATCAAGGGCTGATATATTACTATACTGTGACGCCATTTTCTGAGCCGAGGAGACAAACTCGGGATAATGGAATTATTGCCCGGAAGTGCTTCCCGTGAGCATCACGTTGGATTGCCCACACTTTTGGGCGGTGGGTGTTTGATGCGCTGTCACGGCTGTTTGCCCACACTCAAAAAGGAACGGTGGGCCTCAATGCTGAGTTGTCATTTTTCCAACTCGGCAGTGCACATTGCTCCATTGCTATACAAACTTTGTGAAACTTTTACGTGCCCGGTCAAGCGCATAATTTGTAAGTTTCATGCTCATCTCCGTTTTATTTTGCTCCTAACGGATGGCTCGAAACTCCAGACCCTCAAGTTATGGGCACTTGTAAAAAGTTGGACTGCCATGCCCGTCCTTATCCTCCCCCCCCCTCGGAACCTGTAAAGCAGAGTTTGAACAGAGCCACGTCCTGCCTTTCCCCGGCCATGCTCCACCTCACGGTTCCGCCCTCACAGCTGAGCAGGTACCGTTCACCGCTTCTGCCGCGAGAGCTCTTACTACGCCAGTTTCATGGCTGACGCGATTCCCCTCACGGTAATGGTCCAACCTTGTAGCTCGCCAAACAATGTTTCCCCAGCATATTTTACAGCTGTGTTTAAATATTTTCCTTCCAGCAAGAGCCTAACTACCCGATGCCATGGCAGATGAAATCCCTAAGGCGCTTCAGAAGACTTTCGCCGGACGTAAGAGGCGAACAATTCAACCATCGGTCAAGCTGAGAGGATATCATGCGAAAGTATGGGGGGCTCGCCATACCAGCGCACAAGATGATGCGGAAGGGAGCGGTGGAGGCGAATCACTGTCGCAGCAACCCTTGGTTGCTGCCGTCGATGGCTCCTCGGAAGGAAACGGGGAGAATGCGCTTGGTTCGCAAGAGGAGCTCAATGTTGCTGGATCTGCGCTGCCACTTGCTGAACCTGCAGCGATGCAAGTTCAAATGGGTGAGTGAGTCGTGGTTATTGGCTCTGCTGCACATGCCGGCTCAAAATCCATGGTTATGTTTCCGTGTTGGTTTTCCAATCTTACAGATCAGGTTCCAGCCTCCGAACGCAATATCTTTCACAGAGAGGCGAACAACGTCAGGCCCAGCTCCGAAACGGAGCTCCGCACTGCCGTTCGTAAGCTTGGAGAGACGCTGGGTCGCTTGGAGAGTCGGCTTGCTGCCTCGGATAGGAGTCAACGGGAGATGATGGACATGCTGAAGGAGCTGATGATACACGTGATCAAACCACCTTGGGCCGACGAAGCTAAGATCAATGTACGCATGCTGTGTTCCCTTTTTTCGCTCTGTTGTATTGTCCTTGTAAATAAAACTCAATTCTAATTACGTTTGTTGTCCCGCTGCAGGCATCAATAAGTGATGTTGTGGACATGTTCCTCAACGGGCCGAAGTTGTCGAAGAGGATGATATATCCTTCGGAAAGGGACTACAAGGCGGAGCTCATTGCTGACCTCGACGTGCTGGACAAGGAGCTTCGCTATTTCGAGTCCGTGTGGATCAATGGCGGCGTTGCTTCTAAGATTGTTACCCAGGGTAACAGTCGTAGGGGTAAGCTGAGTACTAAGTTTCGTGAAGTGGCTTACCCTCTTCTGCGTGACATGTTTGGGGATCCACTTCCTAACACTGCAGAAGCGAGGCGCAAGTACGCCGACGACAACTGGACAGGTATATGCCTAAATTGTGTTCTGTTCACCATTGAAGCTTTTAAAGTGCTGACCAAAATTATGGTGCATCATTGCAGAGGATTTTGGCGTACCATGGCATGCTCGTGACGGAACACCATTTTCCAGTGATGCGTTCAATGAGGCGGCTGCCTCGTGGTACAAGGATGAGCCAGCAGTGGTTGCGCTCACCATCGATCAGATGTGCTACATGTTTCTGGCGGTGAGTCCGAAAATCCATAAATTGGGTTTCTAGTTGCGTTGTATCTTAATCTATTTTCCTGGTTGTCATCATTACGTTGACTACTGTTGTTTGTGTTGTCTCATGGTATGATATGGGCCTTTCAGGTGGAGCACAGCATGCTCACTGGAAAACCCAGCTTGTCTCCTGACAGCACCATCAACATGAGGGAGATGGACAAGAGGCAAGATCAGATTTCAAATTGGCTCAACAAAGCTGGAATCGTATCTGAGAGTGGGTTTTATGACCTGGGTGGTGTAGCACTGAAGGATTGGAATAATGATGGTTTGGAGCATCCTAGCAATGGAAACAGCAATGTTTAGTGAGTCTTTTTGTATGCAATCGATATAATGCTAATTTCTAATTTGCCCTCCCGATTAGAATTAATGCGCTGTTTATTTGGTATAATTTGTTTCTGCTGAATTTCTATTTAATAGCAAATATTGAATTACGAACGATATAGCTAGGTGTAGATACTTTAGTGTGTCAAGTGTTCCTGTTAGTGAGTGATTTCAATTGAAGCAAATCCCAGTGGTCACCAATATCAACCGTTACTATGACAGACTCGAGTGCTACAAAAGAACCCAACAATCTTGGGCGCGACTCCATTTAGGTTCCCGAATGGTTTGTTCCAATGTTCTGAGAGGAGGACGAAATGTGGTAACGCGCTTCTCGAAACTAGCAACACACGAAGAGCCTCCAGTAGTTTTCCCGCCGATTCAGCGACAGCGTTTCCCCCATATCTTCGGAGTACCTGCCACGCGATTCTGTTGACCCACAATCGCCCCTAGCCTATTGCGAGGGATTTTCCAGCACACAACACTCGAGCAAACAGCCGAACTATTACCAGAAATTTACCAGAGTAGTTCGTCCTTCGTCCGATGCAGCAGTACGAGTGCAATTTTTATGGGTAGGTTTTTTTTATGGAGAAACACAACCCACCAGAAACCCCCCTTGCTGCACTCCCAGAAGGGTTTTCTTCCCTGCCCGAGAAACTTTTTAGCTGCCCGGAAATGCGTATCCTGGATCAGACCCCTCCCGCGTTTAGCGTATATACGGTGGCGTATATACGACACGCGTATGTACGCCAAACGCGTATAATCCAACATAGGGTGGGGGAGACGGTGAGGGTGGGGGAGACGGTGAGGGTGGGGGAGACGGTGAGGGTGGGGGAGACGGTGAGTGTGGGGGAGACGGTGAGCGTGGGGGAGACGGTGAGCGTGGGGGAGACGGTGAGCGTGGGGGAGACGGTGAGCGTGGGGGAGACGGTGAGCGTGGGCTTGAGGTCGCAGTGGGGGAAGCGGAAGCGGAGGAGGCGAGCAACGTAGAAAGAGGAGAGGCAGTGGTAGCCGCCATAATGGGCCCCGTGGGGGCCGTGTGCGAGGCGGCTGCAGGGCTCAGGCTCGTAGAGCGTGAATTCTAGCAGCTGCGGGGTGATTTGCTTGAGGAATTCGAGGTCCAGGCTGGTCCAATCCACGTGCTTGATGGTGAGGCAGCGGAGGGATTTCGTTCACGTGGCGTCGGCGCATTGGCTGGTGAAATCCCACCTGCCGCGGCCCAGCTTCAGCCGCTGCAGCTGCGAGCAGTCTTTGAGGAAAGCAAGGGACCAGTGCTGCTGTGCGTGCTCCTGCTCCTGCTCCTCGTCTCCGTCTACCATGCGTCGAAGTTTGAGGGAGAGGGAGGAGAGGATGTGGTGGGAGCATGCGATGTGGGGCCCGAGGGAGAGCAGGTGGGGAGGGGTGGTGAAGGAGAGGGATAGCTGGTGGTGTGGCCACCGGAGGAGGTAGAGCACGCTCCTGCTCCACTCGGGGTGCTGCTGGCTGAATGCCAGGGCGGTAGGCTGGCTTGCCTGCGAGGAGGGGGCGGGTGAGGTTGGGGAAAGGGGAAGGGTCGAGCAGGTGGGGGAAGGGGGAGGAGGGAGGATGAGGGGATGGGGAGGGGCTCGGAAAGGGAGATAAGGCCTCCGAGGTGAGAGAGCAAAGAGAGACATAAAAGACATAACGTTTGGGCAGAAGATCAATGCACAACGGCTTCAAAACTCAGTTCAGTCAAGAATTGGGGGCGTCTCAGTATTAGAGAGGAATCTAAAGCGAGGGAGACAAGAAAGACGTGTCGTGTCACTCCAGCAACGCAACGCAGCGCGTGAGCAACAATTCAACGCACAGCCGGTTCAGCAATCGAGGGAATCAAGGAGCTACGGCGGCGAACTTCGGAACAGTAGAGGAAAACGCTGGTAAGGCAACAGGAGAGCAGCAGATAGCAGCAGATAGCAGCAGATAGCAGCAGAAGAAAAGCCGACAGAGCATCGGTCGAGCAGGAGAGGACGTGGAGCAGCCGCCTGCTGGCGAGCGGCGGGAAGGAGGGAGGAAGGGAGGGAGGAAGGGAGGGAGGAAGGGAGGGAGGGAGGGAGGGAGGGAGGGAGGGAGGGAGGGAGGGAGGGAGGGAGGGAGGGAGGGAGGGAGGGAGGGAGGGAGGGAGGGAGAGAGGGAGGGAGGGAGGGAGGGAGGGAGGGAGGGAGGGAGGGAGGGAGGGAGGGAGGGAGGGAGGGAGGGAGGGAGGGAGGGAGGGAGGGTGTGGAGAGCGAGAGGATGGTACTCACGGAGAAGGAGAGGACGTGGAGCAGCAGCCTCCTGCTGGCGAGCGCGCAGCACAGCAGCGCCCACGAGGGGTCGTAGCTCCCCGCGTTGCTGCGCTGCTGCTCGCCCCACGTGCTCCGCGCGTCCCTCAGTACCACCACTGCCGCGCCCCGCCTCTCCGCCTGCTGCTGCTGCCGCGCCTGCTGCTGCTGTCGCGCCTGCTGCTGCGCCAACTGCTGCTGCAGCTGCAGCTGCTGCTGTAGCCTCGCCTGCTGCTGCTGCTGCCGTTGCTGCCGACGCTGCTGCTTCGACGTGGCGCGGCGGTGGTTGGCGTGGCTCCTCCTCGCGGCGCCGGTGCCTGCTGCAGCCGCTGCTGTTGCTGCTGCTGTTGCTGCTGCTGTTGCTGCTGCTGTTGCTGCTGCTGTTGCTGCTGCTGTTGCTGCTGTTGCTGCTGCTGTTGCTGCTGCTGTTGCTGCTGCTGTTGCTGCTGCTGCAGCCGCTGCTGTTGCTGCTGCTGTTGCTGCTGCTGTTGCTGCTGCTGTCGCTGCTGCTGTTGCTGCTGCTGTTGCTGCTGCTGTTGCTGCATCCCAAATTTTGGAGGGGCTCGTAGTATGTACGTACATGTGCTGCTACAGTGTACCTACTCCTCCGAGCTCGTTTCTACTATGTAGCAGCATATGTACATACATAGTACGAATGCCAAACATTTTTGGGATGTGCTGCTGCGGCGGCGGCGGCGGCGTCGGCGGGTTCGTCGGGGCGGGCGGGCGGCAGCAGCAGGAGGCGGAAGATGATGTGCCAGATGGGCGCGGGGAGGATGTCCGCGATGTCAGCTGCGGGGATGGGGCCGAAACGAACGTGGGGTCAAGATGGTATGGGGTTATCCCAAACAAACAATCTCTGGCACTTTTGGTATGGACTTTTGGTCTAGCATGGTAGCGGAAAAGGGAGCCCTTCGACACTGAATGCGCGCATCGGTATCGCGTGAAATAGAGGAGAGCGGCCCCTGCGGCAACGAGTGCCTCTCATTCCTTCCACAGTACAAGGAGATTCGCGACGAGGGCGAAGTTTTCGAGACGGGTTACCCACCAACGGTGGGAAACGAAGTCTCAAAACTGTGCGATATAAACAGAACGGTGAATGGCAGAGCGCGACGAGATTGGCAGTTTCACGAGAGCGCCGTGGCTATTACGCGACGGTAAATAGTACATTCATACACGCGCCGTATTCTTTAAGCGCCCTGTTAAGACGCCCTTTGAGGTCTCACAAGAATATGCACAACTGCTGAATCGACTCAAAAGTCACCTCGGTAGAACGCGCTTACGAATATCCGTCGTCATTCGGATGCGCTTGCCGTCCCGCCACGCCAGCTCGTCGATTCGCGCCTTGGCGGCGTCGAACAGCCACGACAGCGTGTCGGCGTTCGTGGCGCGGCTCGCGTCCTGCCGCATCAGCACGCGCTGCAGCCGCAGGAACTCCGTCACCGTCGCCGCGTCGAACTGCAGCACGCATGACCCATCCGCGGCGCCGTTCATTCCCGAAAATGGAGTCGTTCCTTTCGTTAGGGGGGCGAATAAAATCTTTGTGCTGAACGCGCCTAACAAAAGATGACGATGCAACTTTTCGTCTCTGAAACAAGCAGACTAGAAATGCCAGAAAACCATCGTCCTGTGCATCTGATGGCTCAACTTCTAGTATCACCACCTCGAATACTAGTATCTATATTCGAGCTCAACGGGATGAGTGAAGTGAAGCCGATGAATGCAAGCAAACCCCACCAGGCTTGGAAATTTGAGAGGCAGGGGCTGGATTTGCATTGCTGGCTGGCAAATACTCGTGCAGGTGACGATTGCGCTCGGAGGGGGAAGAGTGTTGGCGAATGGCGCGAAATTGATGCAAATGACGCCGAGGACAGAACAGATGCTGATAATTTGTTATTTGCAAATTCGAAATTTTGAATCTTGAAAGGCTTGGAGAATGTGCGAGGTTCTGTTTCAATTGATTCTCGCTGTGCATCGCTGCTTCCGTCACTCGCTCTCACCCGCTGCTTTGTTAAGTGTCAGTCTCGTGGTACAGAAGCAGCAACCAAACTGTACACTTGGGTTTGAGAAAACTTGGGGACACAACACTGGATGGGGTTGTGCAACGAGCTCCGACACGTCAGCCAAATGCTGGCATACGATCAAGAAGCTTGAAGTACACTCCGTCCAGGGATCTTCAAGCGCTTATGTGTGAAACCAAAATCGCACCCTAATGCAGAAATTTTTGAAACCTGTTATGCATAAATTTATGAAATCCCACTGAGATTCCTGCGGTTTCTATATCCAACAAAGAGTCGCTCTATGGGGGCATCCGAGTGCAGCTGGCCGCCATGCCTGTCCTGCTGACGCCAGAATCTTGGGAACTCAAAAACAGCGAGCCATAAGATGAGGCGGAGTGGAAGAGGCGAGTCAGGAGGCCATTTACTACTAGCCGCGATTTCGGTCTTTAAGTCGAGTCTTTAGATTCCTAGTGTGCTGACCTCAGTCGTCCTGTGCGTTCTCCGACACTTTTTCACCACTACCTGACGACGAATAAACTCATCGCTCTGTCGCCATGCAGTCGCACGGGCCGTCGTCGCCGTCGCAGTCGCATCTCCACGGTCATGCGAATCGGCGCGATCTTTTCAAGCAGTCTGGTACGACGCGCAACGACGCTTCGCTCCCACCAGCCACAGCAGATGTAGCATGATATGGCACTTCACCTCCTTTTTCCCTCTCTCCTCCCACTCTCCCCCCCGTTTCCCCCCTTTCCCCTGCCCCGGGTTCTTCTCGAAAGTCCTTCTGTTTGACGTAAACCAAAGCACTTCTACTTTCCTTAGCAACTCCTCATCACCCGTACTTATATTCCCCTAATTCTCAACCCTTTTCAAACAGGGTCCACTCTTTCCAAAGCCTCTCCAGTACCTTCCTCTCCCTCCTTCACCCAGCCACCTAGCCCCGATCCATCCCTTCCCTTATTCACCCATACAGTGCAAAAGAGAGGCTTGCGGATTGTTGTAGGCTACAGCCCCATGCCCCTTCCCGTGCTGACTTTTGAATCGACTCAAAAGTCGGGATGTAGGCTACAGCCCCATGCCCCTTCCCGTGCCAGCCTCCGCGGCAGCAGCAGCAGCAGCAAGAAGGCGGGGAGTGTTAGCAGCTATATCCAAGGACAGGCGGGAGGCGCTCGTGCGCGCCAAGCGGATGCGCCTCATTCGCCCCCGCCCAACCTCATGTGTGTCCACACCCTACACCCCTCCCCCTTCCCCGTGTCAGCCACGGCGGCAGCAGCAGCAAGAAGGCGGGGAGTGGTAGCAGCTATATCCAAGGACACGCGGGGGGCGCTGGTGTGCGTCTCATGGATGCTCCTGGTTTGCCCCTTTTCCAACCGCACTTCTTCCTTATCATCCCCCCCCCCATTCCCCCCCTTCCCCCCCTTCCCCCCCTTCCCACCCTTCCCCCCTCTCACCTCAGCCACGGCAGCAGCAGCAGCAAAAAGGCGGGGAGTCGTAGCAGCTATATCCAAGGACAGGCGGGGGGCGCTGGTGCGCGCTAAGCGGATGAGGCGGGGGGAGGGGATCGCCGTGGGGCAAGGGTTGGGGGGGTTGGAGGGGGGGATGGAGGTGGAGGGGAGGGAGGGGGAGGGCGAGGAGGAGGAGGAGAGGAGGCGGGTGGAGGAGGAGGGACGCGTGGAGGAGGCGGTAAAAAGGCTTAAGGGCACGTTTGAAGGGTGAGTGATGGTTGAAGATTGAGTGATGGTTTGGGGCACCTCATAAGGAGGAGGGGCGAGTGGAGGAGGTGGTTAGGCGACTCAAGGGTGAGTGACGTTTGAAGGGTGAATGCCGAGTCACCTCAACAAGAGGAGGGGCGGGTGGACGAGTGGAAGGTCGAGTGGACGTGGAGGAGGCGGTTAAGACGCTCATGTTTGAAGGGTGAGCGATGGTTGAAGATTGAGTGGCGGTTTGGGGCACCTTACACGGAGGAGGGGCGGGTGGACGTGGAGGAGGCGGTTAAGACGCTCAAGGGCACTTTTGAAGAGTGAGTGAGTGCATTGCTTATGTGCTTCATAAAGAGGAGGGGCAGGTGGAGGAGGAGGGTCGAGTGGAGTGGAGGAGGCGGTTAAAACGCTCAAGGGCACGTTTGAAGAGTGAGTGAGTGCATTGCTTATGTGCTTCATAAAGAGGAGGGGCAGGTGGAGGAGGAGGGGCGAGTGGAGTGGAGGAGGCGGTTAAAACGCTCAAGGGCATTCGAGTTCGAGTCACCTCTGAAAGAGGCGGGGCAGGTGGGCGAGGCGGGGCAGGTGGGCGAGGCGGGGCAGGTGGGCGAGGCGGGGCAGGTGGGCGAGGCGGGGCAGGTGGGCGAGGCGGGGCAGGTGGGCGAGGCGGGGCAGGTGGGCGAGGCGGGGCAGGTGGGCGAGGCGGGGCAGGTGGGCGAGGCGGGGCAGGTGGGCGAGGCGGGGCAGGTGGGCGAGGCGGGGCAGGTGGACGAGGCGGGGCAGGTGGGCGAGGCGGGGCAGGTGGGCGAGGCGGGGCAGGTGGGCGAGGCGGGGCAGGTGGGCGAGGCGGGGCAGGTGGGCGAGGCGGGGCAGGTGGGCGAGGCGGGGCAGGTGGGCGAGGCGGGGCAGGTGGGCGAGGCGGGGCAGGTGGGCGAGGCGGGGCAGGTGGGCGAGGCGGGGCAGGTGGGCGAGGCGGGGCAGGTGGGCGAGGCGGGGCAGGTGGGCGAGGCGGGGCAGGTGGGCGAGGCGGGGCAGGTGGGCGAGGCGGGGCAGGTGGGCGAGGCGGGGCAGGTGGGCGAGGCGGGGCAGGTGGGCGAGGCGGGGCAGGTGGGCGAGGCGGGGCAGGTGGGCGAGGCGGGGCAGGTGGGCGAGGCGGGGCAGGTGGACGAGGCGGGGCAGGTGGGCGAGGCGGGGCAGGTGGGCGAGGCGGGGCAGGTGGGCGAGGCGGGCAGGTGGACGAGGCGGGGCAGGTGGGCGAGGCGGGGCAGGTGGGCGAGGCGGGGCAGGTGGGCGAGGCGGGGCAGGTGGGCGAGGCGGGGCAGGTGGGCGAGGCGGGGCAGGTGGGCGAGGCGGGGCAGGTGGGCGAGGCGGGGCAGGTGGGCGAGGCGGGGCAGGTGGGCGAGGCGGGGCAGGTGGGCGAGGCGGGGCAGGTGGGCGAGGCGGGGCAGGTGGGCGAGGCGGGGCAGGTGGGCGAGGCAGGGCAGGTGGGCGAGGCGGGGCAGGTGGGCGAGGCGGGGCAGGTGGGCGAGGCGGGGCAGGTGGGCGAGGCGGGGCAGGTGGGCGAGGCGGGGCTTGCACCCACCCACTCCCAGCTGAGCAAGGGTGGAAATGAGAAAGAGGGCCGGCCGTACAGCACGCGAGTGGCTCTATTGCAATCACTTTTGAGAACTTTTG
Source organism: Closterium sp. NIES-65 (assembly GCA_948144175.1). NCBI lineage: Eukaryota > Viridiplantae > Streptophyta > Zygnematophyceae > Desmidiales > Closteriaceae > Closterium > Closterium sp. NIES-65. The sequence continues at coordinate 595,951 of CANXME010000343.1, read as the reverse complement.
AGAATTCTCAAAAGTGATTTCAACTGAGCAGGGGGTGGAAATGAGAAAGAGGGCCGGCCGTACAGCACGAGAGGGGCTCTTGATTTGACTCAAAAGTAAACCGTGCTCTCCCTCTCCACTCTTTCTCATTTCCACCCCCGCCCCGCCCTCACCCCCGCCCTCACCCCCGCCCTCCCCATCCCCATGCTACCCCCATCCCCATCCCCATCCTCCCACCCCCAGCACTGCCAGAGCGGGCGGGGCAGCAGTGCAGCAGGAGAGGGTGGAGGCGCTCAAGTGATTCTGCCAGCCCCCTCCATCGTCTGAGCCCCATCTCCATCCCTCTCCATCCCTCTCCTTTCCTCCCATACCCATCCCCACCATACCACTCGCAGCACCGCCAGAGCGGGGGGAGCAGCCGTGCAGCAGGAGCGGGTGGCAGCGCTCAAGGCGCTGCGCCAGCTGCTCTCGGCCAATCACAGCCCGCCACTTGGCGCTGCCGTGCGCTGTGGGGCTGTGCCTCTGCTGGCGGAGTGCCTGGCGTTTGGAGCCCCGGAGGCGCAGGTGAGGGGGTGGAACGGGGGGAGGGAAGCAGGTGTGGGGGAAAGCACAGGGGGGGGAAAGCACAGGGGGGGGAAATGGGTTGGGGTGGGGAATGGACTTTTGAGACGTCTCAAAAGAAGGGACAGGTGTGGTAGAATGCCATGCGCTGCTGGTGGGGCCGTCCCGCTGCTGGCGGGGCCGTCCATATGGTGGCGGGGTGCCTTGAGTTTTGAGTCGACTCAAAGCTCGACTTATCATGCGCAGGTGTGGAAGAATGCCATGCGCTGCGGGGCCGTCCCTCTGCTGGCGGGGTGCCTTGGTATTTCTGCTGGCGGGGTGCCTTGGTATTGCTGGCGGGGTGCCTTGGTATTGCTGGCGGGGTGCCTTGGTATTTCTGCTGGCGGGGTGCCTTGGTATTGCTGGCGGGGTGCCTTGGTATTGCTGGCGGGGTGCCTTGGTATTTCTGCTGGCGGGGTGCCTTGGTATTGCTGGCGGGGTGCCTTGGTATTGCTGGCGGGGTGCCTTGGTATTTCTGCTGGCGGGGTGCCTTGGTATTGCTGGCGGGGTGCCTTGGTATTGCTGGCGGGGTGCCTTGGTATTTGGCGCCACGGGGGAGCAGGTGAGGGGATGGAGAGCGGTGTGTGGAGGTGAAGGGTGGGGGTAAATGGGAGTGAGGGAAACTTAGGAAGGGGAGCTGTTTGGGGATGGGATGGGTTAGAGTGCCGTGCTCTGCAGGGCAGTGCCTCTGCTGGCGCAGAGCTCGGCGCTTGGAGCTTCGGAGGGGCAGGTGTGGAAGAAGGGGGGAAGGAGGGGTGGTGTGGGGTGGGGGGCAAGAGGGGGGAATGAACGGGAGGGAGGGTGATCGTCTGGCGAACGGATGGGGTCGAATGTGTGTGAGATGAGTTGACTCCACTAGAGTGATGTGCATGCGCTGACTTGAGTTGATGCATGCGCTGACTTGAGTTGATGCATGCGCTGACTTGAGTTGATGCATGCGCTGACTTGAGTTGATGCATGCGCTGACTTGAGGTGATGCATGCGCTGACTTGAGGTGATGCATGCGCTGACTTGAGGTGATGCATGCGCTGACTTGAGGTGATGCATGCGCTGACTTGAGGTGATGCATGCGCTGACTTGAGGTGATGCATGCGCTGACTTGAGGTGATGCATGCGCTGACTTGAGGTGATGCATGCGCTGACTTGAGGTGATGCATGCGCTGACTTGAGGTGATGCATGCGCTGACTTGAGGTGATGCATGCGCTGACTTGAGGTGATGCATGCGCTGACTTGACTTGAGGTGATGCATGCGCTGACTTGAGGTGATGCATGCGCTGACTTGAGGTGATGCATGCGCTGACTTGAGGTGATGCATGCGCTGACTTGAGGTGATGCATGTGCTTTCCGCCTTTCCTTCCTCTCTCTTTCACACCAGCTAAAGGAAGCAGCGTGGTGTGCGACCAACATAGCATTGGGGGAGGTGACTTGAGTGGACATAGCATTGGGGGAGGTGACCTGAGTGGACTTGAGTGGACTTTTGATTCTCCCCATCCATCTCCCCCCACCTCCTCTCTCTCCCCTTCCCTTCCCCCGCTTCCCACCAGCTCCTGGAGGCGGTGTGGTGTGTGACCAGCATTGACTTGAGTTGACCCGCATTCGTATACTCTCCACTCTCCTCTCTGTCCTCTCTCTTTCCTCTCTTTCCCGCCAGCTCCTGGAGGCAGCGTGGTGTGCGACCAACATAGCATCGGGCGAGGCGGAGGAGACTCTTGACTTTCCCCTCCCCCCCACCACCTCTCTCCCCGCCCCGCCGCACCACCTTCCCCCCTGTCCCACCAGCTCCTGGAAGCAGCGTGGTGTGTGACCAACATAGCATCGGGCGAGGCAGAGGAGACTCGTGCTGTGCTGCCCTGTGCTGCTCTGCTCATCGCCCACTGCACTGGTATGGTACCATACCATTCACTCACTCACTCACTCACTCACTCCCTCAATCGCTCGCTCTCTCGCTCCCTCACTCACTCCCTCACTCGCTCCCTCACTCACTCACTGTCTCGTTCCCTCATTCACTCCCTCACTCACACCCCCACTCGCCCATTAGCTAACAGTGTTTTTCAACCTGCCCCCTGTTTCTTACAAAGTATATCCTGCCTCCCCATCGCCAGCCATAGCGGAGCAGTGTGCGTGGGCGGTGGGCAACATAGCAACAGAGACGACCTTTGTCTCGAATGGGCCTTTTGCATTCTCTCTATGCGTGCTCCTCTTCCTCAACTCTCTCTTCCTTTTGCATTCTCTCTATGCGTGCTCCTCCTCCTCCTCAACTCTCTCTTCCTTTTGCATTCTCTCTATGCGTGCTCCTCCTCCTCCTCAACTCTCTCTTCCTTTTGCATTCTCTCTATGCGTGCTCCTCCTCCTCCTCAACTCTCTCTTCCTTTTGCATTCTCTCCGTTCGTGCTCCTCCTCCTCCTCAACTCTCTCTTCCTTTTGCATTCTCTCCGTTCGTGCTCCTCCCTCCTCCTCAACTATCTCTTCCTTTTGCATTCTCTCCGTTCGTGCTCCTCCTCCTCCTCCTCAACTCTCTCTTCCTTTTGCATTCTCTCCGTTCCTGCTCCTCCTCCTCCTCAACTCTCTCTTCCTTTTGCATTCTCTCCGTTCGTGCTCCTCCTCCTCCTCAACTCTCTCTTCCTTTTGCATTCTCTCCGTTCGTGCTCCTCCCTCCTCCTCCTCAACTCTCTCTTCCTTTTGCATTCTCTCCATTCGTGCTCCTCCTCCTCAACTCTCTCTTCCTTTTGCATTCTCTCCGTTCGTGCTCCTCCCTCCTCCTCCTCAACTCTCTCTTCCTTTTGCATTCTCTCCGTTCGTGCTCCTCCCTCCTCCTCCTCAACTCTCTCTTCCTTTTGCATTCTCTCCGTTCGTGCTCCTCCTCCTCCTCAACTCTCTCTTCCTTTTGCATTCTCTCCGTTCGTGCTCCTCCCTCCTCCTCCTCAACTCTCTCTTCCTTATGCATTCTCTCCATTCGTGCTCCTCCTCCTCAACTCTCTCTTCCTTTTGCATTCTCTCCGTTCGTGCTCCTCCCTCCTCCTCCTCAACTCTCTCTTCCTTTTGCATTCTCTCCGTTCGTGCTCCTCCCTCCTCCTCCTCAACTCTCTCTTCCTTTTGCATTCTCTCCGTTCGTGCTCCTCCTCCTCCTCAACTCTCTCTTCCTTTTGCATTCTCTCCGTTCGTGCTCCTCCCTCCTCCTCCTCAACTCTCTCTTCCTTTTGCATTCTCTCCATTCGTGCTCCTCCTCCTCAACTCTCTCTTCCTTTTGCATTCTCTCCGTTCGTGCTCCTCCCTCCTCCTCCTCAACTCTCTCTTCCTTTTGCATTCTCTCCGTTCGTGCTCCTCCCTCCTCCTCCTCAACTCTCTCTTCCTTTTGCATTCTCTCCGTTCGTGCTCCTCCTCCTCCTCAACTCTCTCTTCCTTTTGCATTCTCTCCGTTCGTGCTCCTCCTCCTCCTCAACTCTCTCTTCCTTTTGCATTCTCTCCATTTGTGCTCCTCCTCCTCCTCAACTCTCTCTCTCTCCCTCACCCCCTTCATCAAATTCGCTCCCCACACCAACAGACTCCCCGTCACCCGCAATAGCGGAGCAGTGTGTGTGGGCGGTGGGCAACATAGCAGCGGAGGCAGACGACCTGCGAGCACAGCTGCTGGATCAGGGCGCCCTGCCCGCCCTCACTCGCCTCCTGCTCGCTGCTGCCTCTGGGGGCAACACGGGGGCCCGCTGGTTAACGGCACAGGCGCCCTCTGCCATGGCATCACTGGCCAAGACAGTGGCATGGGCGCTTTCCTCTCTTATTAAGGTGAGTACTGAGAACTCTACGGAATGGCCTTGTTATGACCTCTCTCTCTCTCTCTCTCTCACAGCTGCTGGATCAAGGCGCCCTGCCCGCCCTCACCTGCCTCCTGCCCGCCCTCACCTGCCTCCTGCCCGCCCTCACCTGCCTCCTGCCCGCCCTCACCTGCCTCCTGCCCGCCCTCACCTGCCTCCTGCCCGCCCTCACCTGCCTCCTGCCCGCCCTCACCTGCCTCCTGCCCGCCCTCACCTGCCTCCTGCCCGCCCTCACCTGCCTCCTGCTCGCTGCTGCCTCTGGGAGCAACACAGAGGCCCGCTGGTCGACAGCACAGGCGCCCTCTGCCATGGCATCGCTGAGCAAGACAGTGGCATGGGCGCTCTCCTCCCTCATCAAGGTGGGCGGGCGTATCTGTACCTCTCTCACAGCTGGGGGCAGCAGTGGGGGGCGCTGGTTGACAGCACAGGCGCCCTCTGCTATGGCATCACTGGCCAAGACGGTGGCATGGGATGGGCTCTCTCTTTGCTTATTATGGTGAGCGAGGTCGTGGGATGGGCTGTCTCTGACCACGCACGCACGCTGCTGTTGGATTCCCGGTAGCGTGCGCGCGTGCGTGCGTGGTCAGAGTTAGCCCCCTGCTCACTGCTCCCGCTGCTGCTGCTCACTGCTGCTGCCTCCTGCTCAATGACTACTCCCACTGCTGCTGCCTCCTGCTCAATGACTACTCCCACTGCTGCTGCCTCCTGCTCAATGACTACTCCCACTGCTGCTGCCTCCTGCTCAATGACTACTCCCACTGCTGCTGCCTCCTGCTCAATGACTACTCCCACTGCTGCTGCCTCCTGCTCAATGACTACTCCCACTGCTGCTGCCTCCTGCTCAATGACTACTCCCACTGCTGCTGCCTCCTGCTCAATGACTACTCCCACTGCTGCTGCCTCCTGCTCAATGACTACTCCTACTGCTGCTGCTGTTGCCCTTGGGGGAAACCACGCACGGCGGTTCTGCGCGCAGCAGTATAGGGGGGTGTTGCCTGTATTGTTCGCGCACTGCTTGCTTCTGCCACATCAATGTGGGTGGGCGGGGGATGGGCCTGTCGTGGCATGGCTTCCCCGCAGGTCACTCTGGGCTGGGGTGGCTCTCTGGATCCTCCCCCGTGTGTACCTCCCCCATATGTACCTCCCCCGTGTGTACCTCCCCCGTGTGTACCTCCTCCAGGCCGGTGCACACCCTCCTTTCCCCCTTGTGTGTACCTGTTTTAGGCGCCTCAAAACTAAACGAGCCTCAGCATCTTTTCCTACTCCCTGTCGTTCCCCTGTGTGCCTTTGCAGGGCCCCAGCCCCCGTGCAGCCGTTGATCTGGTGAAATCGGACGGTGTTGATGCAGCGATTGTGACCCTTCTGTCCTCAGGGTAGGGGAGGGGTTGCTGCGAATGTGGAGGGTGTGGGAGTGGTGAGGGTGTGAGAGTGTGGAGGGTGTGAGAGTGTGGAGGGTGTGGGAGCATGGAGGGTGTGAGAGTGTGGAGGGTGTGAGAGTGTGGAGGGTGTGGGAGTGTGGAGGGTGTGGGAGTGTGGAGGGTGTGGGAGTGTGGAGGGTGTGGGAGTGTGGAGGGTGTGGGAGTGTGGAGGGTGTGGGAGTGTGGAGGGTGTGGGAGTGTGGAGGGTGTGGGAGTGTGGAGGGTATGGGAGTGTGGAGGGTGTGGGAGTGTGGAGGGTGTGGGAGTGTGGAGGGTGTGGGAGTGTGGAGGGTGTGGGAGTGTGGAGGGTGTGGGAGTGTGGAGGGTGTGGGAGTGTGGTGGGTGCACCCCTGTCCCCTTGTGCCCCTGTGCCCCGTTCCCCGTTGCTCCATCGTTCCATTTCTCTCCTATCTCAAAACACGCCTTGAGTGTTCTTTTCCCCTGCCTCCATCCTCCCTCATATCGATATTCACCTCTTCTATTCCGCATGCATCCTTCATTTTCCTTACATCTGAGCCTTTTGATGCATCTCAAAAGTTCACCTCTTCTTTTCCGCATTCATCCTTCATTCTCCTTACATCCGAGCCTTCTCTGCAAGAGGCGGTGGCGGTGGAGGGAGCGTGGGTGGCGGGCGGCATGTGTGACAGCGCCGCTCTCCTTATGGCTTTCCCCAATCTAACAGCATTGTTTCCTTTTTCATCCCCCTGGTGACTTTTGAGTCACCTCGCTCTCCTTATGGCTTTCCCCAATCTAACAGCATTGTTTCCTTTTTCATCCCCCTGGTGACTTTTGAGTCACCTCGCTCTCCTTATGGCTTTCCCCAATCTAACAGCATTGTTTCCTTTTTCATTCCCCTGGTGACTTTTGAGTCACCTCGCTCTCCTTATGGCTCTCCCCAATCTATCAGCATTGTTGCATTTTCCACCGCCCTGTGCCTCGCCCTCCCCACCCTCACAGCAACGCAGAGGCAGCAGTGGAGGCGGCATGGGTGGCGGCGTACGTGACAGCACTGTCAGACGCGAGCACAGAGAGGCTTGTCATAGCTGGGCTCATAGAGGCCCTCGTGCCGCTGCTCTCCCTGTTCCCAGTAGCACTGGCCTCATGACCACCTTGTAACTTTCCCCACCCAACCAGAAATGCAGAGGCAGCAGTGGAGGCGGCATGGGTGGCGGCGTACGTGACAGCGCTGTCAGACGCAAGCACAGAGAGGCTCGTGGCTGCTGGGCTCATAGAGGCCCTCGTGCCCCTGCTCTCCTCCACCACTGACGTCGCTCTCCTCACTCCTGTACGTTCCCTCGCTCCCTTCCCGGCCATAAGGCACGCTTTCCTCATCTGCTCGCTGCTGCCGGGCTCATAAAGGCCCTCGTGCCTCTGCTCTCTGCGACCACTGACGTTGCCCTACTCACTCCTGTATATGCCTCGGCCCATGCTTGAGTCACCGTGTCCTTGTCTGCTAGTCGCTGCTGGGCTCATAGAGGCCCTCATGCCTCTGCTCTCTTCCACCACTGACGTTGCCCTACTCACTCCTGCTGCTTGTGCCTCGGCCCATGCTTGAGTCACCGTGTCCAGTTTTGAGGCGCGTCAAAAGTAGTCTGCTAGTCGCCACCGGGCTCGTAGAGGCCTATGCCGTCCCAGTCACTCTTCTATCAGGCCTAATCTATGGGCCGTGTAGTTGACTTTTGAGACGTCTCAATGACTGATCCATGGGCTATTGTATCTGCATGTCCTTGTGTATAGCATGCCATGCCATATCATGCCATGCCATGCCATGCCATGTCATGTTATGTCGTGGCATTCCCTTGCCATGTTCCCGTGCCGTGCGTGTGTCATGTCAGTACCAAGCCACTCGCTAGCATCAACTGGTGCACATGCTTCTGTCGCCCCACTCTCACTTGCCATCTTCCCATCCCAACCCATGCGTCCATCATATCATATCATATCGTATCAATTATCAATCCCACGTCACTTCTGAGTCGACTCAAAAGTCTCATCATATCGTATCAATACCACGTAACTTTTATTCTGACCCCTGGCACGTGCTGCTGTCTCTCCAACCGCTCTCACCCAAACCACGCTCGACGCAGGTGGTGCGGGCAATAGGCAACCTGACAGCAGGAGATTCCAGCAGAACCACTCGCCTGCTGACAGCTGGCACGCCCTTCCAAGGTACATACATCCCCTTCGTGCTAATCCAACCTTTTGGCATCCCTTCCAATTGGTGTAGGTTTTGTACCACTAGCGTCGATGTGCTGTTCTGCTCCCTGTGTGCTGCTGCCTATCCCTTAACCTTTCTCCTCCACCTCTCTAGCAATTGCTCAACCCACCAGTTGTTGTGGCAGTAGCACCAGCAGCAGCCGAATTGACTTTTGAGACGTCTCAAGAATCGGGCTGCCTGTGTTTGAAGAAGTGTTTTGAGACGTCTCAAAACAGTAGCACCAGCAGCAGCCGAATCGACTCTTGAGACGTCTCAAGAATCGGGCTGCCTGTGTTTGAAGAAGTGTTTTGAAACGTCTCAAAACAGTATCACCAGCAGCAGCCGAATCGACTCTTGAGATGTCTCAAGAATCGGGCTGCCTGTGTTTGAAGAAGTGTTTTGAGATGTCTCAAAACAGTAGCACCAGCAGCAGCCGAATCGACTCTTGAGACGTCTCAAGAATCGGGCTGCCTGTGTTTGAAGAAGTGTTTTGAAACGTCTCAAAACAGTATCACCAGCAGCAGCCGAATCGACTCTTGAGATGTCTCAAGAATCGGGCTGCCTGTGTTTGAAGAAGTGTTTTGAAACGTCTCAAAACAGTAGCACCAGCAGCAGCCGAATCGACTCTTGAGACGTCTCAAGAATCAGGCTGCCTGCCTGCCATGCCATCAGCAGCCGAGTTGGGCCCACCTCTTCTGCTGTCACTGAAGTGTTGTGGTGACTTTTGAGTCGACTCAAAAGTCACCTCGAGTTGATCCTACCTCTTCTGCTATCACCCAAGTGTCGAACTCTCTCCACTTTTGAGACATTTCAAAAGTCGATTTGAAGCTACTTCTTCTGCTATTACCTAATTATCGAGCTATCTCAACTCCCATTCCCCACACCACCCATTCCCCACTCCACCTCTCCTCTCGTCATGCGCCCCAACAACAGCCCAGCCCTTCCGGGGGTGGTGGCAGCAGCAGCCAAATCGGGGCTTTCAAGGCGCCAGATTCTCCTGACTCCCACTCCCCATCCCGTCTTTTCTGTTTCATCTGTTTGCAACAGCTCAACCCATCCCTGCCCCAGCCTCACCGGGTGTGGTAGCAGCAGCAGCGGCAGGGCCCGGGTTGTTAGGACTGGCAGAGTGTCTTGAGAACAAACACCACGGGCTGAAGAAGGTGAGATGGAGGGGGTGTTGGTTGGGCGAAGAGTTGAAGGGGTCGAAGGGGTATAACAGCAGCAGCAGCAGCAGCAGCAGCAACAGTGGTGGGGCCTGGGTTGTCAGGACTGGCGTAGTGTCTTGAGAACAAACACCACGGGCTGAAGAAGGTGAGATGGAGGGGGTGTTGGTTAGGCGAAGAGTTTAAGGGGTCGAAGGGGTATAACAGCAGCAGCAGCAGCAGCAGCAGCAGCTACAGTGGTGGGGCCTGGGTTGTCAGGACTGGCGGAGTGTCTTGAGAACAAACACCATGGGCTGAAGAAGGTGAGATGAAGGGGGTGGAAGAAGGTGAGATGAGGAGGTCAGTGTGACACAGCAGCACCAGCAGCACCAACAGCAGCGGTGGGGCCGGGGCTGTCGGGACTGGTGGAGTGCGTTGAGAACAAACTCCATGGGCTGAAGAAGGTGGGTGGAGAAGGGGTTTGTGTGGACTGGCGCAGGCGTGGCAGATGTTGCTTGGAATCTGCATTTGGTGGGGCCAGCCAGGGTTGTGTGGACTGCATTCGGTCTCATGTGTTGCAAGCGTGGCGGATGCATTCCGTGCAAGCGTGGCGGATGCATTCCGTGCAAGCGTGGCGGATGCATTCCGTGCAAGCGTGGCGGATGCATTCCGTGCAAGCGTGGCGGATGCATTCCGTGCAAGCGTGGCGGATGCATTCCGTGCAAGCGTGGCGGATGCATTCCGTGCAAGCGTGGCGGATGCATTCCGTGCAAGCGTGGCGGATGCATTCCGTGCAAGCGTGGCGGATGCATTCCGTGCAAGCGTGGCGGATGCATTCCGTGCAAGCGTGGCGGATGCATTCCGTGCAAGCGTGGCGGATGCATTCCGTGCAAGCGTGGCGGATGCATTCCGTGCAAGCGTGGCGGATGCATTCCGTGCAAGCGTGGCGGATGCATTCCGTGCAAGCGTGGCGGATGCATTCCGTGCAAGCGTGGCGGATGCATTCCGTGCAAGCGTGGCGGATGCATTCCGTGCAAGCGTGGCGGATGCATTCCGTGCAAGCGTGGCGGATGCATTCCGTGCAAGCGTGGCGGATGCATTCCGTGCAAGCGTGGCGGATGCATTCCGTGCAAGCGTGGCGGATGCATTCCGTGCAAGCGTGGCGGATGCATTCCGTGCAAGCGTGGCGGATGCATTCCGTGCAAGCGTGGCGGATGCATTCCGTGCAAGCGTGGCGGATGCATTCCGTGCAAGCGTGGCGGATGCATTCCGTGCAAGCGTGGCGGATGCATTCCGTGCAAGCGTGGCGGATGCATTCCGTGCAAGCGTGGCGGATGCATTCCGTGCAAGCGTGGCGGATGCATTCCGTGCAAGCGTGGCGGATGCATTCCGTGCAAGCGTGGCGGATGCATTCCGTGCAAGCGTGGCGGATGCATTCCGTGCAAGCGTGGCGGATGCATTCCGTGCAAGCGTGGCGGATGCATTCCGTGCAAGCGTGGCAGATGCCGCCGCGTCAGACAAACGGCTACGACTGTGGTATATTGGTGTGCCAGCCAATGCATCCATGCCAGCCAATGCATCCATGCCAGCCAATGCATCCGTGCCAGCCAATGCATCCGTGCCAGCCAATGCATCCGTGCCAGCCAATGCATCCATGCCAGCCAATGCATCCATGCCAGCCAATGCATCCATGCCAGCCAATGCATCCATGCCAGCCAATGCATCCATGCCAGCCAATGCATCCATGCCAGCCAATGCATCCATGCCAGCCAATGCATCCATGCCAGCGAATGCATCCATGCCCAGCCAATGCATCCATGCCAGCCAATGCATCCATGCCAGCCAATGCATCCATGCCAGCCAATGCATCCATGCCAGCCAATGCATCCATGCCAGCCAATGCATCCATGCCAGCCAATGCATCCATGCCAGCCAATGCATCCATGCCAGCCAATGCATCCATGCCAGCCAATGCATCCATGCCCTGCCAATGCATCCATGCCAGCCCATGCATCCATGCCAGCCAATGCATCCATGCCAGCCAATGCATCCATGCCAGCCAATGCATCCATGCCAGCCAATGCATCCATGCCAGCCAATGCATCCATGCCAACCAATGCATCCATGCCCTGCCAATGCATCCATGCCAGCCAATGCATCCATGCCAGCCAATGCATCCATGCCAGCCGATGCATCCATGCCCTGCCAATGCATCCATGCCCTGCCAATGCATCCATGCCCTGCCAATGCATCCATGCCCTGCCAATGCATCCATGCCAGCCAATGCATCCCTGCCCTGCCAATGCATCCATGCCCTGCCAATGCATCCATGCCCTGCCAATGCATCCATGCCAGCCAATGCATCCATGCCAGCCAATGTATCCATGCCAGCCAATGCATCCATGCCAGCCAATGCATCCATGCCAGCCAATGCATCCATGCCAGCCAATGCATCCATGCCAGCCAATGCATCCATGCCAGCCAATGCATCCATGCCAGCCAATGCATCCATGCCAGCCAATGCATCTATGCCAGCCAATGCATCCATGCCAGCCAATGCATCCATGCCAGCCAATGCATCCATGCTAGCCAATGCATCCAGGCCAGCCAATGCATCCATGCCAGCCAATGCATCCATGCCCTGCCAATGCATCCATGCCAGCCAATGCATCCATGCCAGCCAATGCATCCATGCCCTGCCAATGCATCCATGCCAGCCAATGCATCCATGCCAGCCAATGCATCCATGCCAGCCAATGCATCCATGCCCTGCCAATGCATCCATGCCCTGCCAATGCATCCATGCCCTGCCAATGCATCCATGCCAGCTAATGCATCCATGCCCTGCCAATGCATCCATGCCCTGCCAATGCATCCATGCCCTGCCAATGCATCCATGCCCTGCCAATGCATCCATGCCAGCCAATGCATCCATGCCCTGCCAATGCATCCATGCCCTGCCAATGCATCCATGCCCTGCCAATGCATCCATGCCAGCCAATGCATCCATGCCAGCCAATGCATCCATGCCAGCCAATGCATCCATGCCAGCCAATGCATCCATGCCCTGCCAAGTCATCCATGCCAGCCCATGCATCCATGCCAGCCAATGCATCCATGCCAGCCAATGCATCCATGCCAGCCAATGCATCCATGCCAGCCAATGCATCCATGCCAGCCAATGCATCCATGCCAGCCAATGCATCCATGCCCTGCCAATGCATCCATGCCAGCCAATGCATCCATGCCCGCCAATGCATCCATGCCCGCCAATGCATCCATGCCCTGCCAATGCATCCATGCCCTGCCAATGCATCCATGCCCTGCCAATGCATCCATGCCCTGCCAATGCATCCATGCCAGCCAATGCATCCATGCCCTGCCAATGCATCCATGCCCTGCCAATGCATCCATGCCCTGCCAATGCATCCATGCCAGCCAATGCATCCATGCCAGCCAATGCATCCATGCCAGCCAATGCATCCATGCCAGCCAATGCATCCATGCCCTGCCAAGTCATCCATGCCAGCCCATGCATCCATGCCAGCCAATGCATCCATGCCCTGCCAAGTCATCCATGCCCGCCCATGCATCCATGCCAGCCAATGCATCCATGCCAGCCAATGCATCCATGCCAGCCAATGCATCCATGCCAGCCAATGCATCCATGCCAGCCAATGCATCCATGCCAGCCAATGCATCCATGCCCTGGCAATGCATCCATGCCAGCCAATGCATCCATGCCCGCCAATGCATCCATGCCCGCCAATGCATCCATGCCCTGCCAATGCATCCATGCCCTGCCAATGCATCTATGCCCTGCCAATGCATCCATGCCCTGCCAATGCATCCATGCCCTGCCCTGGTCGAAGAACGTTCTGAAGATGCTCAGAAGGGTGTGCGGTTTGGTGTGAGCCCATTGGCACACTGACACAAGTTACGGCAGGACGTTTGCGCTCACGCTGAAGGACGGTTGATCACCTGCTGGCAATGCAATCACTGCTACGGATGAGGTGATAAGTCACTGGTGATTCGGTGGAGGACAGGGAGTGGAGAGCGGAGATGGAGGGAAGGATGCACAAGCTCGAAGTTCGAAATGAGTGTCAGGCAGTCGTTATCGCAAAGCTCGAGAGGCAATTGCGTGTGCTGGCTGGACTCGGTCCAGATGGTGCCTTCACGCACACAAAAGGGTGTGTGGTGATGGCCGAGACGAAGGCAAGGGAGGTTGGGTGGATGAGTGCATAGCAGATTCCCATGATATGCGAGAGGACCCTAAACCCTTGGTCCGAACGACCATGTGGACGCAGCAACAGCAGCGGTGGGGCCAGGGTTGTGTGTACTGGCGGAGTGCCTTGAGAACAAACACCATGGGCTGAAGAAGGTGAGCGAGAGGGGGTGGCGTGGGATGGAGGGGGAGAAGCAAAGGGGTATGGCAGTGGCAGCGGCCGGTTTGGACTGGCTGAGTGTCTTGACAACAAACGCCACAGGCCGAAGAAGGTGAGAGGGTAGGGTGGTTGTATCATAGCAGCAGCACTGGCAAGGGGCGGAAAGGGCAATCTGGACTTGTGTATTGCCGTGAAAAACAAGCTCCATGGCTTGAAGAGCGCGCGTACGAACGCACACCTCAAAGCTACCCTGGAAAGTGCAAGGATCATGGAAAAGTAACCTTAGTCGCCGGCGCTTCTGTGTGTGTGTGTGTGTGCGCGCGTGCGTGTATTCCGGAGACAGCTTTGGCTGTGTGTTTCTGAAGCTTTGGCCCCCGAAGCTGTGTGTGTGTGTGTGTGTGTGTGTGTGTGTTCGACGTGACAGCTGTGTATTCGTGAGGCGCCTCAAGAGCTGTCCTCGTCAAGACGCCTTGAAAGTCCTTCCGTGTGCGCCCTTGCAGGAGGAGGCTTTGAAAATCCGACGGGACAGCTTCGTGAGGCGCCTTAGGTACTTTATCCCCTCAAACGGGTGCCACAAGTATTCTCCCATTGAGCTTCTTCAAAATGAGACCCCTTGAATATCCTCCCTGTGTGCTCCTCTGCAGGAGACAGCATGGGCAGTATCCAACGTGACAGCTGGCGACAGCTGGCACAAGGCGGCTGTGATTGGTGGAGACGCCATGGGGGGAGGAGCGGGGATGGGAGGAGCAGGCAAAGCGTCGAGAATGTACGAGCTGCTCGTGCATTTGCTCCGCACGGCACCCTTCGACATCAAGAGAGAAGTCGCCTTTGCTCTCGGTCAGTAGCATTGGGGCATGCGCTGGGTTGCTAGATATACGAGCTGCTTGTGCATTTGCTCCGCACGGCACCCTTTGACATCAAGAGAGAAGTCAAATGTGCCCTTAGTCACTCGCCCTTTGCTCTCAGTCAAATGTGCCAGTCACCTTTTCTCTCGGCCAGTCACCTTTTCTCTCGGCCAGTCACTTTTGCTCTCGGCCAGTCACCTTTTCTCTCGGTCAGTCACCTTTGCTCTCGGTCAGTCACCTTTGCTCTCGGTCAGTCACCTTTGCTCTCGGTCAGTCACCTTTGCTCTCGGTCAGTCACCTTTGCTCTCGGCCAGTCTCCTTTTCTCTCAGTCAGTCACCTTTGCTCTCGGTCAGTGACGTTGCGGCTTGTGCTTGTGCTTGTTATGCTGAGGAATTTTCACGAATACCTTTCTTCTGATGTGCATGCAGTCAGTCTTTGTTTCTCATTGCGAATGTGGCGTCTTCTCTCTCCTTTCTTCCCAAGTGTTTTCCTTCTCACTTCGTAATATATTTTCTGTTTGACCCATCCAAGCAAAGGTTCTTCCTCCAGTCTCCTCATAACACTCTTTCAGGCATTCTTCTGTCACCCGTTTTAGACCTTGCATATGCTCCAGGTGACCTTTGATTCAAGTCAGAAATTCACCTTAATGTGATCCTGCCCGGATCTAATCTTCTGGCAGCGAATCTCTGTGTGGATCCTGCGGAGCAAGAGCCAATAGGAGAGCGCCGCATGGCGGTCCAGCAGTCGCGCGTGGCAGCACTAGTGGACGCGGGGTGCCTGCTGCCCTTCCTCTCCCTCATCCGCTCAGTAGATGCTGACGCTGTGCGGCTCGGCCTGCAGTTTACCGAAGTGGTGAGAAGGGGTGTGGGAAGGTGTGCGGTGGTGAGGAACGGTGTGTCAAGATATGCAGTGGTGAGGAGGGATATGTCATGGTGGGCGGTGGTGGTAAGGGTGTGGGAAGGTGTGTGGTGGTGAGTGCCTGCTGCGGCTGGTGTTGCCGTGGCTTGTGCTGCTGAAGCTGGTGCTGCTGTGGCTGAGGTAGCTGTAGAGGTAAGGTGCATGGAGGAGGGTAAGGTATGTGGAGGGAATATGGACATTAAGGTATGGGCTGGAGTAACAAGTAAGGACAGATTCTCACGCATGCACACCTGCACTCACTCACACATGGAACTCATGGACACATGCGCATGCGGCCATACAGCCACAAGCACATGCACTCACAGGTGTACGCATGTGCACACACATGCACACATGCATTTGCGCACACATGCGTGGTACACATGCTCTCCTACACACACGAACGGCCTGTTCTTCAGCTGTCCTCATTATCATTGTGCTTGATTCTCCATTTATGTCATTTCCTCTCATTGGGTAGGTCCTGCGTGTACTACCAGACAAAAGAGGCCCACGGCTGGTGGAGGAGGCGGACGGCATCGATGCGATAGAAGCAGCTCAATTTGTAGGCAATGAGGAGCTACACTCCATGTCAAGCTATCTTGTCGACACATACTTTGGGGAAGACTACGGACTGGAAGAGGGAGGGTAGGGTGAGGGAAGCGGTATTTGCTATGCCTCTTTTGACGTGAATTGCAATTTGCTTGTGGATGGTGCTCAAATGCCTCATTTTTATAATCAGAAGTGTATGTCAAAAATCAATTGGGTTGCCTTGACGACGAGGCTTCCAGTGACACACGTCACTCGTGGCTGGGTTATTCTCATTCATTATGTTAATGTAGAGTGTTACCAGTGAGGTGTGGTCAAGGCTGTGTAAAATCATTTTATACATAACCATTATTTTCTGTAACAGCTACTCTTGCGAAGACAAGCGAACTGCGCTAATTAAGATGGATACAAGGTCGATTGTTTATGCTGTCTCTGTGAAAGCCAGCACGACGAAACCACCACGCCCACGTACCTTTCCCTCCTCCTCATGCGAACCGGTCTGCGATTTCGCTCGCAAGCCATCATTCTCGACGATTCACCTGCTTTCGACAGCTGCCCTTTTTCGCGTATGGCACACATGCCGCCATTCGTGGAGCGCGCGGAATGGCTCGACGAGCACACCCTTGGAGCGCACAGTTCGTGCCAGCACAAGCGGGTTACCCTAATTTCAACCAATTAGAGCCTTCAATTGTTGAGTTCTGCTCGAGTTGCTGGCACCACCTGCAACGGGGCGCGAGAGGCTTTCCGCATCCAACGGAGTCGAGCTTAGCGTTCTGGTTCGGTTCTTGCGGAGCGAGATTTCCGACGTGCACATGCGGTTCGGCAGGTATGGTGCTTGAAGGACACACGGGATTCGACACGAGTGGGCCGTGCGGGGCTTGTTGAGGTTCGTTGGGTGTCAAGAGCGGCTCGTGATTTCTCATTTATCACGGTTTAATTTGGTGCTGCAAGCAACGCGCAGAGACCGTGTCCAATATTTACGAACCGAACTAAACCGTATACGACAAACTGTAAGAGCTCGCTAGTGCTTCTTGGTTCGGGTGATTCGCACCGCTGTTCCGAACAATGCGTTCCGTATTCGTGAGGGCAGCGTCTGGGTTAACTGTTGCTTATTTCCACTATCACCAGCACCTTCAGTAGCCAATTCGGATTTGCTCATCACACAGGCGCTCGTAACGCCGCTGTTGCTGCATTGCCTTGGCTCCTACTGCTTCTGGCTTCCATCCTCCCTGATAGCGTCATTGTTTCGCTACGAGAGGTATCGACGTACTAACGACATTTTAAACCTCAGGAACCATCTGACGTAGTAACGACTGTCCATCCAGAAGCAGATACAAGTCGTCAAAATTGACAGACGAATTACCAGCTCTCGTCTTTCTCGTTTCAAACAGAGCCGTTTCAAACAGAGCTGCTCCAAACAGGGCTGTTTCTTGCTCAGAAGGCTTCTGTGAATCTCCTGTCGTAATTTCCCAAAACCCTCCTGTATTCTTTTGCCTATTCGCCGGCGGTTGCGTAGCTGATCGTTGGCGGTGATGGGTAGCCGTGGAGATGAGGTAGCTCTCAGTCTTACAGCACCCGCTGATGCCGAGAATCATCATGAGGTGAGGGTGATGCCGCAGCCAGTGAAACATCACAACATTTTTAGCCGGTTCCCTCGATTCTCACCACATCCTCCTTAGGAAAAGACAATGGATTTGTAGTATCCTCGCTCTCTAACTCTCCCTCTTTCTGTTAATTTAACACATTCCCCAACCCAGATCGTGGACGTGGTTGATCTGCTGCCCGGCCCCATCTGGCACATCATCTTCCGCCACCTGCTGCTGGGTAGCTCCTCCGGCGCATCACAAGAGGGAGGAGCAGGCAGCGCCTCTGGCGCATCACTTCTTAGTCGACTCAAAAAGAAGCTGCAGAGTCTGGGTAACTCCTCGGGCGCATCACAGGAGGGAGCAGGCAGCACCTCGCCGGGTGCCACTGGGAGTGGACTTCTGAGTCGACTGAAAAAGAAACTGCAGAATTGGGGTAATTCCTCGGGCGCATCGCAGGAGGGAGGAGCAGGAGACGCGTGCTTCGGCTCCTGCTGGCCTCTGCTGCGCTGCGCCATGGTCTGCAAGAGGCTCCTCCACCATGTCGCCTCCTTCCCCGTGAGTCTCTCATTGCTCCCCGTAATCCATGGTAAATTTCTTCTCTGGGTGCTGAGTTATGATGCGGTCACGGTCACGGCTACAGTCACGTCTAAGCTCCTCAACCGTCTTCTTGTCCGTAGCTGCGAATGAGCATGATTTCGAGCCAATGACGTTGCCAAGCAACATACAGCAGAATTTTAAGTTGACTCACAAAGTCGCTCCTCAAGCACCTTTCAAATCGCCATCTCCATCTTTCCATGTGTCTGTCTCTCCATCTCTCCGTCCATCTCTCCGTCCATCTCTCCGTCCATCTCTCCGTCCATCTCTCCGTCCATCTCTCCGTCCATCTCTCCGTCCATCTCTCCGTCCATCTCTCCGTCCATCTCTCCGTCCATCTCTCCGTCCATCTCTCCGTCCATCTCTCCGTCCATCTCTCCGTCCATCTCTCCGTCCATCTCTCCGTCCATCTCTACGTCCATCTCTCCGTCCATCTCTCCGTCCATCTCTCTGTCACTCTTTGTACGAGCAGGAGTTCGAGCCCATGAAGCTGACTATCAACTCCGAAGACCCCGCGCTCACACGTCTCTCGGGAACGCTCTCTGTCTTCCTCACGCACGCGCCTCACACGCCCCTCAATGTCGTTCTCAACAGCCCCGAGGACCTGCACTGCCTCGGCCGTCTCTTGGGACCCTCTGCGCGCTCCCTCACAACCTTGTCCCTTGAGCACAAAACAAATATCCCTTGGGGACAGTTGCTGCTGCATTCAGAATTTCTGGGGGAGTTTGAGCAGCTGCAGAAGCTGGTGCTAGGAAGCCGTGGGATTTGGAAATTAGGCAGCCTGAATCCAGCAATGTTCCAAGCCTTAAGGAGTCTGAGCATCCACGATTTCGAGTGCGAGGAGAATGCTCTGCCCTTTCTTTCATCCGTCGCACCGCAGCTGCATGAATTCGCTCTCGCCTCCTCCAGCTTTGGCTCTGCCTCTGCCACCCTCACTCTCGATTTCAAGCTCACCGCTGCTCGATCTATCACAGTCTGCTTTTTTAAGCAACAAGCGCTCCACCTCCGCTTCGCCCTGCCTGCCTCTTTGAAGTCCTTCTCTGCCACTGCAGAGAGTCTCAACGTGGATTGCTCATGCAACAGCCGGCTCTCTCTCGACTCGCTCTCTCTCATTGGCCGCTCGCAGCTTCTCGTTTCTTCACTACCATTGGCTGCCGCCAAATCCGTCTACTTGAAAGGACCAGCCAATCGAAAAAACCAGTCGCATGGTTTTCCCTATTCCGATCTCGAATCTCAGTGTACCGTGACCCACCTGCTCAGCAGCATAGCGCCTACAGTGGAGATGCTTGTATTGAGGTACGGCTGGCCTCTGGAGGGCATGCGTGTGGAGTGGAGCCGCCTTCGTTGCGTTTTCATCGGTGTAGAGAGGTTTGGGGGGATTAATCAGACATATTTTCCGTTCAATCCGGAAAGTTTAAAATCTTTGAAGTTCATTAGTACGGCAGGAGAGGAGGGCGGCGTCGGCAGCAGCACCAGCGGCTTGCTCATCAATGCTCCGAAATTGGAGTTGTTTTTCGATACCACCGAGCTACTTAAGCAGTTCTGGAGTTCGTTCGAGGCAGGGCTCTCGTTATCAGACTACCGTATTATTCTCCCGGATAAAACACCCCCCCATTATTGTACGTACACCCCCGGGTAGCTAATACGGGGTGGGTGTTATATCCGACCCTGTTAGTACTATACCCCCCCTTTTGGGGTGATTCTCTATAACACCCCCCTTTTCTTATAGATTCCTATTATGGATGTTATCGAGTCCGATTCCTTACGGGAGGATATCGCGAAAATCACTCCCTAAAAGAAATTTCGCATGTACTTTCACATAGAATCGGCCGAGATATCCCCCCTCCCACAATCTCGTTGTCGTCACGCTGATGAATCACAAAATCTCGCTGTCGCCATGATGGCGAATCTTCCGTTTCTTCACTACCATTGGCTGCCGCCAAATCCGTCTACTTGGAAGGACCAGCCAATCGAAAAAACCAGTCGCGTGGTTTTCCCTATTCCGATCTCGAATCTCAGCGTACCGTGACCCACCTGCTCAGCAGCATAGCGCCTACAGTGGAGATGCTTGTATTGAGGTACGGCTGGCCTCTGGAGGGCGTGCGTGTGGAGTGGAGCCGCCTTCGTTGCGTTTTCATCGGTATAGAGAGGTGTGGGGAGATTAATCACATATATTATCCGGTCAATCCGGAAGATTCAAAATCTTGGAAGTTCATTAGTGCGGGAGGAGAGGAGGGCGGCGTCAGCAGCAGCACCAGCGGCTTGCTCATAAATGCTCCGAAATTGGAGTCGTTTTACGATGCCACCGAGCTACTTGAGGTGTTCTATATTTCGCTTGAGGTACCAGGTGTGACAAGGCAGGATTGGACGGTGTGCTGGTAAATGGCTGTTTGTAAAAAACTGAACGATCAGTTAAACTTCCTGTCACGGCAAAGCTCTGTCAACCATCTTCCTGTCCGTCTCTCTCTCGAATGGTCCTTCCATTACTATGAGGGGTGGTACAAAGGAAGATGCAGAACACACAAGCACAACAAACATCCAAACCGAGATCCGAACTACCTCAAGACTCCTACCTACTCAGCCCCCCCCCCCCTCTGTCCGACCCTATTGGTCGAACGGGGCCTCAATCAACTGGTGCAGCTGTCCCTCACTGAGAGGGATGATGGGTCCTCTAAAGCCGAGCTCGTCCGCCGCCAGGGCCTCGTTGGTCTTGGTGCGGAGGGCGTTGGCCTGCGCCCGCTGGAGGCACACGCTCCAGCGCTGGCGGTACTCCGTCAGCAGCTTCGCTGCTTTGTAGGAGGTAGGAGCCGCGTTAAACCGCAGCTTTGCCGCCAGCTCTGCGCACTGCCGCAGGTAAGCCATCACCCCCGGCGAGGGGTAGCCATAAGTTTCCACTGCAAGCGCGTGGAACCCCACCCACGCGTTCCGCCGTGCGTACTTATCCTCCTTTTTCTCTGCTGCCGCCCTGGCCGCCCATCCAGGAGCTCGGTTGCAGTTCTCGTCTTGCCTTGACACCGGGTCCGTCACGGTCACGTCGCACATCCAAACCTCACCAGTCAGGGGATGACGGATGGTGACATCTGCCTTTAGGTTTTCAACCAGTGAGTAGACATACGTTTCCTTGTGAACCGTAAACCCCGCCTCCGCCCCAATGTTCGCTATCTCATCCCGCAGAGCGTGGTGGCTTGCGGT
The DNA here is from genome assembly GCA_948144175.1 of Closterium sp. NIES-65. NCBI lineage: Eukaryota > Viridiplantae > Streptophyta > Zygnematophyceae > Desmidiales > Closteriaceae > Closterium > Closterium sp. NIES-65. Next base: position 574,762 of record CANXME010000343.1, on the reverse strand, counting down.
CCTCCCTTTCCCCTTCTCGCAGCTCATGAGGTGGTTGGGGAGGCGGTCGTCGGGGAAGGTGGTGCGGTAGCGGCAGTCACAGCGTCTAGGCACTGGGAGGGGGAGGCCTAGGCGGAAGGCAGTTGCAGTAGAGAGCTGGGACGGGCCCATCCGGAGCGAGGGGGTGAGCGGGATCGCCAGCAGCCAATCCCCCGCGCCTGGGCCCAGCACCGACTGCATCCGTTGCGCATGGCCAGAGCGGGGGTTGGGGCGCATCCGTCTCGCCTCGCGCATGACTCTCAGGAAGCGGCGGGAGTGAACCGCCAGTGCTAGGTTCTGCTGCAGCTTCAGTCCCTTGGGGTCAGCCTTCCCGGCCTGGAGCACCTCGAGAGCCTCGGGGGGCAGGGCTGCCTCAGCCGCGGCGAGTCGTGTAGGTAGCACGTGTGGGGAGCTGTGGGTTGGATCCAAAAGGGGGAAGAGCGCGGCGACAGCGGGGTGCAACGAGTCCTCCAGGGAGTGCAAGAGGTGGGCTGTGCTGGGGTCAGTGATGCCCAGGCCTCCCAAAGTCACTGGCAGGGCCGCCTGCCGCCAAATCCTCTGTCTCTCCCTGGCGCTCCTCGGCCTCATGATGTGGGCCGAGTCGAGGAAAGTGTGAAGGAGTTGTTCCCCCCAAGCGGACCATTCGGCTTCAGGGAGGGCCTCTAGGGGGGTGGTTCTGGCTAGGAAGGAAGCTCGACGGCTGACACAGTGGGTGAGGAGGAGGAGGGCAAGTTGGGGGTCCATCTGGGCCAGCAAGGGGAGAGGCGCTGCTGCTGCTTCCAATCTCGCTCTCACAGCATCTGCGCAGCCTCGGGCAGTGCCCACGGGGCTGCCGAGAATCTGCAAACCCTCCTCAGAGATAGTGACGCCTGGGGGGACTGAGGAGGCGTCGATTGCTGCGACGGACCACGCCGCGCACTTAGCTGGATTGTGCACCAGGCCGAGGGCGGCTAAAGCAGAGGTGAGGTGGTCGAAAGCCGCAGAGCAGGCCGTGGCGTCGCCGAGCAGCGTGATATCATCGGCGTACGCCAGCAGGACCACCTGAGGGTGTGCAGCCGCCGTGTCCACGAGGCACGGGTGGATGCTAGCCGCGAACAGGAGTGGGCAGAGCGGGTCTCCTTGGCGAACACCCCTGGCGCTCTGCAGCGGGGCTGCGCCGAAGTCGTGGTCGAGGAAGAGCGAGTAGGGAGTCCCATAGGAAAGGCGGACGAGGGGAATCAGTTCCTTCAGCGCCTCGTTATTCAGTCCTTCAAACACCGCCTTCCTTTCGACCGCGTTGAACGCATTCGCGAGGTCAATCTGCAGCGCCACTGCCCCTGGGTGCACTTCCAGGTACGTGCGAGCGGAGTGGATAGCCGCTTCGATCCCTCCCGCTACTGCGACTCCGAACTGAAGCGGAGCAAAGTGAGTACGAGCGGCCGGCGCAGTGAGGAAGAGCGCGGCTTTTGCTATTATCCGGAGGAGGCACTCCCCCACCGCAATCAGCCGCGTCCCTCCCTGTGGTTTCGTAAATGCTAACAGGCGGGATGCCGTTAGAAGATCCCCCGCGACTGTGGGGAGTTTTCCTGCAAGAGCTGTGTTAGTGAGGGCGAGGAGGTGGGTGAGTACTTCGGCGTTGCCCAGGGCTGCGTCGCGGATGTGCTCGAAGGTTGTTCCAGATGGGTCGGCCCCTACTCCGTTGGGGAGTTTGGCGAGGAGGCGTCTGAAGTCGGGAGCTTCGATAGTGGGTGGGTCTTCCGCTGTGGCGGTGCGGAGCCAGTCTGGAAGTGGTTGGCAGGCGGATGGGTGTCTCGTCGTGAGGGCTTCCAACACTTCAGGTGAGGCGGGAGACACAGGAGTGGCCTGGAGGGATTGGAGTGATTTTGACAGGTTACCCCGTTTTACGAGTCCTTCTGCCCGTGCCAGTATCCCTGTTGTGTCAGGTGAGTGGCGAGCAGGACTTCCAGCCCATGACGCTGCCTATCGACTCCCTAGACCCCGCCACCCTCACACCTCCCTCGGGAACGCTCTCTGTCTTCCTCATTCACGCCCCCCACACGCCTCTCAATCTCGAGCTCAACAGCTCCCAGGAAATCCACTGCCTCTGCCGTCTCTTGCAGCCCTCTGCACACTCCCTCGCAAGCCTGGGCCTTGGGCTCAAGGAACCACTCGGGGGAATCAAGCCTATCATTAAGGAGAAGCACCTGATGAATCCGGCCTTTCTCGAGGAGTTTCAGCAGCTGCAGCGGCTGAAGCTGGGTCGCGGGACGTGGCAACTAGGCGGCCTGAGTCCAGCGCGGTTCCGGGGTTTGAGGAGCCTGAGCGTCCACGATTTCGTGTGCGACGGAAACGCTCTGTCCTTTCTCGCATCCCTTACACCGCAGCTGCGTGAAATCGCTCTCGCCTCCTCCAGCCATGTCCCCCCCTTCGCCCTCGATTTCAAGTTCACTGCTCTGCTTTGAGAAGCAAGTGCTCCACCTCCGCTGCGCCCTGCCTGCCTCTTTGAAGTCCTTCTCGGCCACTGCGGCGTGTCTCAACGTGGATTGCACTTCCCCCAGCCCTCCCTCTCTCGACTCGCTCTCTCTCATTGGCTACTCGCAGCTCCTCGTTTCCTCGCTCCCATTGTCCGCCGCAAAATCCGTCTACTTGAACGGTGCAAGCCTCCGAGCAAATCGTTGACGTGTGTTTCCCTGTTCTGATGATGATTCTCAAATCGCCTTGACCCACCTGCTCAGTAGCATAGCGCCCACAGTGGAGACGCTTAAAACGAGGTACGGCTGGCCACTGGAGGGCGTGCGTGTGCAGTGGAGCCAGCTGCGGCACCTCAGCGTTGGTGTGAACCGTTATAGCACTGGGGGGTTTAGTTACTGCGAAAACCCCGAGGATCCGGAAGACTCTCGGTTTTGGAGGTTCTTCGGCGGGGAAGAAGGGAGCATCATCGGAAGCAGCAGCAACGACAGCGGCAGCAACACGTACATCGATGCTCCGAACCTGGAGTCCATTTACTATGCCACTGAGGAGTGGCAGCCGGGCGTTCCGGATGCTCTGCGCAGGCAATTCCCTTCCCTGGCATCGTACAGGATTGTCGATCCAGCGGTCCGCTGGCGCGGTAGTGATAGCGGGTGTGAGAGGAGCGGGGCAGTGAGGTCGGATTGGCGTGGCAGGTTAGTATGGGAACACAACGTGTCATAGCGGTAGCACGGGGTCAGGTCGTGTCATGGTGGTAGCATGGGGTCAGATTGTGTCATTGCGGTGGCATGGTGTGAGGTCGTGTTATTGTGGTGGCATGGTGTCAAACCGTGTCATAGCGGTACCATGAGGTCACATCACGTCACAGTGATAGCATGGGGCCAGATTGTGTCACAGCGTTAGTGTGGAGTCAGATCTCGTTCCCCATGCCATGGGTTAGGGCATGGTGCAGGCAGGATGATCAGATTAGGGCATGATGAGGGTTCTTTTAAATTCCCTGGGCCTCTACATGCTTTGGGAGGAAAAAGGAACAGTGTGGCCGAGGTAGTGAGTGAGTGGAACCAATGTTCACTGGTGTGAGGGCTTCATTTGTGTGCAGGGACGAGCAGGAAGGGTTCTGTGTGATGATAGCAGTGGTGGCAATAGTGTGGCCATGGGGTGGTGTGCACCGGTGGTGGTGCACAGCAGTCCCGTTACAATGGGATGGCGATGGGTGCTAGCAGTGGGGGCGGCAACAGTGGGCATAGTATGTGGTGTACAGCTGGGGCAACTGATGATCATGCTGGTGACTTTTGAGGCCCTACAAAAGATGCTACCAGTGGGGGTGGCAACGGTGGGCATAATATGTGGTGTACAACGTGAAGCCGCGTTTTACGATTTCAGCGACGGAGGGGTTGGTTTGCCGTGAATTGAGACACCTTAACACGGGTATACGAGGTTTCCCTCGTAGGCCTAGCAGTGCGTGGCGTGGAGGTTACCTAGACCTTTCGAGTTGAGCGTGCGAAGTTGAGAATCTCGACGACAGCGACGAGATGGATTCTACTATAGGCTACGGTATCTGTAGTTCAATTCACTAGGACGCGAGCCAACAAGGTAGAAAGGAGATCATCTCGACGCGTAATAGCTGCTAACGGCGGAACCACCAGTTGCATGACCGAAGCGTGTGACATTTTTCAAAGCCACTTAGAAGCAATTTCCGAGGAGCCTCAAAACTACTAAAAAATCGTCTGTCCAATGAGACCGTTGCAGCACACTTGTCAGCCATTAGAAGCCTGGGAATCCAGTGCCAGCTCTCGGAGCCAAAGCAGCAGCATGCTAATCGTCGGCCATTATTCCAGAATATTCAGAGGCATCCCGCGGAGCACCCCGCGCAACCCCCCCGGTCCTCGCGTCTTGGTGTCCATCCCTTCCGCCGCTGCTCAGCATCCTCGTGCCGCGCCATCATGTCGCGCTGCTACTGGCTCAATAGAATGTCGCCCATCGCAGCGTCCGTCGCCGGCGGCAAACATCATCAATAGACTGTCGCCTTCGCCTTTGCCAGCTACTTTAACTTTTGAGTCGACTCAAAAGCCTTTGCCAGCTACTCTAACCCTGCGCTCTCCGCCGATCTTTCGCCATGAAGGATTTCGGCGATCCACACACACGCTGCTGTTCGCGTCGAAGCGCGAGAGCTTGTGGCGGAGCCGTAACATGGCGGGAGAGGCGGTGGACGCGGTTCAAGAGCTGAAACTGGCCGCCGTGCTTGATGCTCGAGACGAGCAGCGCCGGTGGGAGGAGGAGGAAGAGGAGGAGGAGGAAGAGGAGGAGGAGGAAATGGGGGAATTGGAAGAGAGCGAGGAGGAAGAGATGGTTGGTTTGACCAGCCGCGCTGATACCTCACCCCACGCAGGGAGCGCGGGCGCGGGCGCGGGCGCGGGGAAGCGGTGGGTGTGCGGGCCGCGCGTGGAGGCGGTGATGCGCAGCAAGGTAGCGCGGCTGGTGAAGCCGGACATGCTGCTGGCCCTGCAGGAGCTGCAGCGCCAGCAGCAGTGGCGCCTGGCCGCGCGGGTGAGAAAGAGAGTGAGCAAGAGAGTGAGAAAGAGAGCGAGAGAGGTGACGGTGAGGGGGATTTTGAGGCGCAGCAAGGTGGCGCGGCTGGTGAAGCCCGACCTGCTGCTTGCCCTGCAGGAGCTGCAGCGCCAGCAGCAATGGCGCCTGGCCGCGCGGGTGAGAACGAGAGTGAGCAAGAGAGTGAGAAAGAGAGCGAGAGAGGTGACGGTGAGGGGGTGAAAGATATATTTCTGAACAGTAGGAACGGATGGGTGGGTGGTACCTGGAAGCGTTGGGAGTATGGCGGAGTGTGGTAGAGCGACGAAGGAAGGAGAGAGACGAGGGAGACGGAGAGCATCCAATCCAAGAGAGAAGAACGAGCAGTTGCTAAAAGAGGTTGGGGTTGCCACAAAAGGACTATGAGTCTTCTCCCTGTCATGGTCACTGGTGTTGGAAACGAGAAGAGTTTGGGAGGGTTTTGGTGTGTGTGGGGAGGGTTTTGGTGTGTGTGGGGAGGGTTTTGGTGTGTGGGGGGAGGGTTTTGGTGTGTGTGGGGAGGGTTTTGGTGTGTGTGGGGAGGGTTTTGGTGTGTGTGGGGAGGGTTTTGGTGTGTGTGGGGAGGGTTTTGGTGTGTGTGGGGAGGGTTTTGGTGTGTGTGGGGAGGGTTTTGGTGTGTGTGGGGAGGGTTTTGGTGTGTGTGGGGAGGGTTTTGGTGTGTGTGGGGAGGGTTTTGGTGTGTGTGGGGAGGGTTTTGGTGTGTGTGGGGAGGGTTTTGGTGTGTGTGGGGAGGGTTTTGGTGTGTGTGGGGAGGGTTTTGGTGTGTGTGGGGAGGGTTTTGGTGTGTGTGGGGAGGGTTTTGGTGTGTGTGGGGAGGGTTTTAGTGTGTGTGGGGAGGGTTTTGGTGTGTGTGGGGAGGGTTTTGGTGTGTGTGGGGAGGGTTTTGGTGTGTGTGGGGAGGGTTTTGGTGTGTGTGGGGAGGGTTTTGGTGTGTGTGGGGAGGGTTTTGGTGTGTGTGGGGAGGGTTTTGGTGTGTGTGGGGAGGGTTTTGGTGTGTGTGGGGGAGGGTTTTGGTGTGTGTGGGGGAGGGTTTTGGTGTGTGTGGGGAGGGTTTTGGTGTGTGTGGGGAGGGTTTTGGTGTGTGTGGGAAGGGTTTTGGTGTGTGTGGGGAGGGTTTGGTGTGTGTGGGGAGGGTTTTGGTGTGTGTGGGAGGGTTTGGTGTGTGTGGGGAGGGATTTGGTGTGTGTGGGGAGGGTTTTGGTGTGTGTGGGGAGGGTTTGGGTGTGTGTGGGGAGGTTTTGGTGTGTGTGGGGAGGGTTTTGGTGTGTGTGGGGAGGGTTTTGGTGTGTGTGGGGAGGGTTTTGGTGTGTGTGGGGAGGGTTTTGGTGTGTGTGGGGAGGGTTTTGGTGTGTGTGGGGAGGGTTTTGGTGTGTGTGGGGAGGGTTTTGGTGTGTGTGGGGAGGGTTTTGGTGTGTGTGGGGAGGGTTTTGGTGTGTGTGGGGAGGGTTTTGGTGTGTGTGGGGAGGGTTTTGGTGTGTGTGGGGAGGGTTTTGGTGTGTGTGGGGAGGGTTTTGGTGTGTGTGGGGAGGGTTTTGGTGTGTGTGGGAAGGGTTTTGGTGTGTGTGGGGAGGGTTTTGGTGTGTGTGGGGAGGGTTTTGGTGTGTGTGGGGAGGGTTTTGGTGTGTGTGGGGAGGGATTTGGTGTGTGTGGGGAGGGTTTGGTGTGTGTGGGGAGGGTTTTGGTGTGTGTGGGGAGGGTTTTGGTGTGTGTGGGGAGGGTTTTGGTGTGTGTGGGGAGGGTTTTGATGTGTGTGGGGAGGGTTTTGGTGTGTGTGGGGAGGGTTTTGGTGTGTGTGGGGAGGGTTTTGGTGTGTGTGGGGAGGGTTTTGGTGTGTGTGGGGAGGGTTTTGGTGTATGTAGGGAGGGTTTTTTCAGCGCAAGCTTTTACATAGTGAGCTCTCGTTGTGGGTCCATATTACATCTTCTCTCCATGTGCTCGTTCCTCCATGTGCTCGTTCCTCCATGTGCTCGTTCCTCCATGTGCTCGTTCCTCCATGTGCTCGTTCCTCCATGTGCTCGTTCCTCCATGTGCTCGTTCCTCCATGTGCTCGTTCCTCCATGTGCTCGTTCCTCCATGTGCTCGTTCCTCCATGTGCTCGGTCCTCCTGTGCTCGTCCTCCATGTGCTCGTTCCTCCATGTGCTCGTTCCTCCATGTGCTCGTTCCTCCATGTGCTCGTTCCTCCATGTGCTCGTTCCTCCATGTGCTCGTTCCTCCATGTGCTCAGTTCCTCCTGTGCTCGTTCCTCCATGTGCTCGTTCCTCCATGTGCTCGTTCCTCCATGTGCTCGTTCCTCCATGTGCTCGTTCCTCCATGTGCTCGTTCCTCCATGTGCTCGTTTCCTCCATGTGCTCGTTCCTCCAGGTGCTCGTTCCTCCATGTGCTCGTTCCTCCATGTGCTCGTTCCTCCATGTGCTCGTTCCTCCATGTGCTCGTTCCTCCATGTGCTCGTTCCTCCATGTGCTCGTTCCTCCATGTGCTCGTTCCTCCATGTGCTCGTTCCTCCATGTGCCTCGTTCCTCCATGTGCTCGTTCCTCCATGTGCTCGTTCCTCCATGTGCTCGTTCCTCCATGTGCTCGTTCCTCCATGTGCTCGTTCCTCCATGTGCTCGTTCCTCCATGTGCTCGTTCCTCCATGTGCTCGTTCCTCCATGTGCTCGTTCCTCCATGTGCTCGTTCCTCCATGTGCTCGTTCCTCCATGTGCTCGTTCCTCCATGTGCTCGTTCCTCCATGTGCTCGTTCCTCCATGTGCTCGTTCCTCCATGTGCTCGTTCCTCCATGTGCTCGTTCCTCCATGTGCTCGTTCCTCCATGTGCTCGTTCCTCCATGTGCTCGTTCCTCCATGTGCTCGTTCCTCCATGTGCTCGTTCCTCCATGTGCTCGTTCCTCCATGTGCTCGTTCCTCCATGTGCTCGTTCCTCCATGTGCTCGTTCCTCCATGTGCTCGTTCCTCCATGTGCTCGTTCCTCCATGTGCTCGTTCCTCCATGTGCTCGTTCCTCCATGTGCTCGTTCCTCCATGTGCTCGTTCCTCCATGTGCTCGTTCCTCCATGTGCTCGTTCCTCCATGTGCTCGTTCCTCCATGTGCTCGTTCCTCCATGTGCTCGTTCCTCCATGTGCTCGTTCCTCCATGTGCTCGTTCCTCCATGTGCTCGTTCCTCCATGTGCTCGTTCCTCCATGTGCTCGTTCCTCCATGTGCTCGTTCCTCCATGTGCTCGTTCCTCCATGTGCTCGTTCCTCCATGTGCTCGTTCCTCCATGTGCTCGTTCCTCCATGTGCTCGTTCCTCCATGTGCTCGTTCCTCCATGTGCTCGTTCCTCCATGTGCTCGTTCCTCCATGTGCTCGTTCCTCCATGTGCTCGTTCCTCCATGTGCTCGTTCCTCCATGTGCTCGTTCCTCCATGTGCTCGTTCCTCCATGTGCTCGTTCCTCCATGTGCTCGTTCCTCCATGTGCTCGTTCCTCCATGTGCTCGTTCCTCCATGTGCTCGTTCCTCCATGTGCTCGTTCCTCCATGTGCTCGTTCCTCCATGTGCTCGTGCCTCCATGTGCTCCGTTCCTCCATGTGCTCGTTCCTCCATGTGCTCGTTCCTCCATGTGCTCGTTCCTCCATGTGCTCGTTCCTCCATGTGCTCGTTCCTCCATGTGCTCGTTCCTCCATGTGCTCGTTCCTCCATGTGCTCGTTCCTCATGTGCTCGTTCCTCCATGTGCTCGTTCCTCCATGTGCTCGTTCCTCCATGTGCTCGTTCCTCCATGTGCTCGTTCCTCCATGTGCTCGTTCCTCCATGTGCTCGTTCCTCCAGTGTGCTCGTTCCTCCATGTGCTCGTTCCTCCATGTGCTCGTTCCTCCATGTGCTCGTTCCTCCATGTGCTCGTTCCTCCATGTGCTCGTTCCTCATGTGCTCGTTCCCTCCATGTGCTCGTTCCTCCATGTGCTCGTTCCTCCATGTGCTCGTTCCTCCATGTGCTCGTTCCTCCATGTGCTCGTTCCTCCATGTGCTCGTTCCTCCATGTGCTCGTTCCTCCATGTGCTCGTTCCTCCATGTGCTCGTTCCTCCATGTGCTCGTTCCTCCATGTGCTCGTTCCTCCATTGCTCGTTCCTCCATGTGCTCGTTCCTCCATGTGCTCGTTCCTCCATGTGCTCGTTCCTGCCATGTGCTCGGTCCTCCATGTGCTCGTTCCTCCATGTGCTCGTTCCTGCCATGTGCTCCGTTTCTCCTCCATGTGCTCGTTTCGCTCATGTGCTCGTTCCGCCATGTGCTCGTTCCTCCATGTGCTCGTTCCTCAATGTGCTCCGTTTCCCTCGTTCCATGTGCTCGTTCCTCCATGGTGCTCGTTCCTCCATGTGCTCGTTCCTCCATGTGCTGCGTTCCTCCATGTGCTCGTTCCTCATGGTGCTCGTTCCTCATGTGCTCGTTCCTCAATGTGCTCGTTCCTCAGGGTGCTCGTTCCTCCATGTGCTCGTTCCTCCATGTGCTCGTTCCTCTACATGTGCTCGTTTACTCATGTGCTCGTTCCTCATGTGCTCGTTCCTCCATGTGCTCGTTCCTCCATGTGTGCTCGTTCCTCCATGTGCTTGCTCGTTCCTCCATGTGCTCGTTCCTCCATGTGCTCGTTCCTCCATGTGCTCGTTCCTCCATGTGCTCGTTCCTCCATGTGCTCGTTCCTCCATGTGCTCGTTCCTCCATGTGCTCGTTCCTCCATGTGCTCGTTCCTCCATGTGCTCGTTCCTCCATGTGCTCGTTCCTCCATGTGCTCGTTCCTCCATGTGCTCGTTCCTCCATGTGCTCGTTCCTGCCATGTGCTCGTCCTCCATGTGCTCGTTCCTCCATGTGCTCGTTCCTCCATGTGCTCGTTCCTCCATGTGCTCGTTCTCCATGTGCTCGTTCCTCCATGTGCTCGTTCCTCCATGTGCTCGTTCCTCCATGTGCTCGTTCCTCCATGTGCTCGTTCCTCCATGTGCTCGTTCCTCCATGTGCTCGTTCCTCCATGTGCTCGTTCCTCCATGTGCTCGTTCCTCCATGTGCTCGTTCCTCCATGTGCTCGTTCCTCATGTGCTCGTTCCTCCATGTGCTCGTTCCTCCATGTGCTCGTTCCTCCATGTGCTCGTTCCTCCATGTGCTCGTTCCTCCATGTGCTCGTTCCTCCATGTGCTCGTTCCTCCATGTGCTCGTTCCTCCATGTGCTCGTTCCTCCATGTGCTCGTTCCTCCATGTGCTCGTTCCTCCATGTGCTCGTTCCTCCATGTGCTCGTTCCTCCATGTGCTCGTTCCTCCATGTGCTCGTTTCCTCCATGTGCTCGTTCCTCCATGTGCTCGTTCCTCCATGTGCTCGTTCCTCCATGTGCTCGTTCCTCCATGTGCTCGTTCCTCCATGGCTCGTTCCTCCATGTGCTCGTTCCTCCATGTGCTCGTTCCTCCATGTGCTCGTTCCTCCATGTGCTCGTTCCTCCATGTGCTCGTTCCTCCATGTGCTCGTTCCTCCATGTGCTCGTTCCTCCATGTGCCGTTCCTCATGTGCTCGTTCCTCCATGTGCTCGTTCCTCCATGTGCTCGTTCCTCCATGTGCTCGTTCCTCCATGTGCTCGTTCCTCCATGTGCTCGTTCCTCATGTGCTCGTTCCTCCATGTGCTCGTTCCTCCATGTGCTCGTTCCTCCATGTGCTCGTTCCTCCATGTGCTCGTTCCTCCATGTGCTCGTTCCTCATGTGCTCGTTCCTCCATGTGCTCGTTCCTCCATGTGCTCGTCCTCCATGTGCTCGTTCCTCCATGTGCTCGTTCCTCCATGTGCTCGTTCCTCCATGTGCTGTTCCTCCATGTGCTGTTCTCATGTGCTCGTTCTCCATGTGCTCGTTCCTCCATGTGCTCGTTCGTTCCTCCATGTGCTCGTTCCTCCATGGTGAGCGGTCCTCCATGTGCTCGTTCCTCCATGTGCTCGGTTCCGTCCTCATGTGCTCGTTCCTCCATGTGCTCGTTCTCCATGTGCTCGTTCCTCCATGTGCTCGTTCCTCCATGTGCTCGTTCCTCCATGTGCTCGTTCCTCCATGTGCTCGTTCCTCCATGTGCGCGTTCCTCCATGTGCGTCGTTCCTCCATGTGCTCGTTCCCTCCATGTGCTCGTTCCTCCATGTGCTCGTTCCTCCATGTGCTCGTTCCTCCATGTGCTCCGTCTCCTCCATGTGCTCGTTCCTCCATGTGCTCGTTCCTCCATGTGCTCGTTCCTCATGTGCTCTTTCCATACTGCGCTCGTTCCTCCATGTGCTCGTTCCTTCCCATGTGCTCGTTCCTCCAGTGTGCTCGTTCCTCCATGTGCTCGTTCCTCCATGTGCTCGTTCCTCCATGTGCTCGTTCCTCCATGTGCTCGTTTCCTCCAATGTGCGCGTTCCTCCATGTGCTCGTTCCTCCATGTGCTCGTTCTCCATGTGCTCGTTCCTCCATGTGCTCGTTCCTCCATGTGCTCGTTCCTCCATGTGCTCGTTCCTCCATGTGCTCGTTCCTCCATGTGCTCGTTCCTCCATGTGCTCGTTCCTCCATGTGCTCGTTCCTCCATGTGCTCGTTCCTCCATGTGCTCGTTCCTCCATGTGCTCGTTCCTCCATGTGCTCGTTCCTCCATGTGCTCGGTTCTCCATGTGCTCGTTCCTCCATGTGCTCGTTCCTCCATGTGCTCGTTCCTCCATGTGCTCGTTCCTCCATGTGCTCGTTCCTCCATGTGCTCGTTCCTCCATGTGCTCGTTCCTCCATGTGCTCGTTCCTCCATGTGCTCGTTCCTCCATGTGCTCGTTCCTCCATGTGCTCGTTCCTCCATGTGCTCGTTCCTCCATGTGCTCGTTCCTCCATGGTGCTCCGTTCCTCCATGTGCTCGTTCCTCCATGTGCTCGTTCCTCCATGTGCTCGTTCCTCCATGTGCTCGTTCCTCCATGTGCTCGTTCCTCCATGTGCTCGTTCCTCCATGTGCTCGTTCCTCCATGTGCTCGTTCCTCCATGTGCTCGTTCCTCCATGTGCTCGTTCCTCCATGTGCTCGTTCCTCCATGTGCTCGTTCCTCCATGTGCTCGTTCCTCCATGTGCTCGTTCCTCCATGTGCTCGTTCCTCCATGTGCTCGTTCCTCCATGTGCTCGTTCCTCCATGTGCTCGTTCCTCCATGTGCTCGTTCCTCCATGTGCTCGTTCCTCCATGTGCTCGTTCCTCCATGTGCTCGTTCCTCCATGTGCTCGTTCCTCCATGTGCTCGTTCCTCCATGTGCTCGTTCCTCCATGTGCTTCGTTCCTCCATGTGCTCGTTCCTCCATGTGCTCGTTCCTCCATGTGCTCGTTCCATGTGCTCGTCCTCATGTGCTCGTTCCTCCATGTGCTCGTTCCTCCATGTGCTCGTTCCTCCATGTGCTCGTTCCTCCATGTGCTCGTTCCTCCATGTGCTCGTTCCTCCATGTGCTCGTTCCTCCATGTGCTCGTTCCTCATGTGCTCGTTCCTCCATGTGCTCGTTCCTCCATGTGCTCGTTCCTCCATGTGCTCGTTCCTCCATGTGCTCGTTCCTCCATGTGCTCGTTCCTCCATGTGCTCGTTCCTCCATGTGCTCGTTCCTCCATGTGCTCGTTCCTCCATGTGCTCGTTCCTCCATGTGCTCGTTCCTCCATGTGCTCGTTCCTCCATGTGCTCGTGCCTCCATGTGCTCGTTCCTCCATGTGCTCGTTCCTCCATGTGCTCGTTCCTCCATGTGCTCGTTCCTCCATGTGCTCGTTCCTCCATGTGCTCGTTCCTCCATGTGCTCGTTCCTCCATGTGCTCGTTCCTCCATGTGGCTCGTTCCTCCATGTGCTCGTTCCTCTCAATGTGCTCGTTCCTCCATGTGCTCGTTCCTCATTGCTCGTTCCTCCATGTGCTCGTTCCTCCATGTGCTCGTTCCTCCATGTGCTCGTTCCTCCATGTGCTCGTTCCTCCATGTGCTCGTTTCCTCCATGTGCTCGTTCCTCCATGTGCTCGTTCCTCCATGTGCTCGTTCCTCCATGCTCGTTCCTCCATGTGCTCGTTCCTCCATGTGCTCGTTCCTCCATGTGCTCGTTCCTCCATGTGCTCGTTCCTCCATGTGCTCGTTCCTCCATGTGCTCGTTCCTCCATGTGCTCGTTCCTCCATGTGCTCGTTCCTCCATGTGCTCGTTCCTCCATGTGCTCGTTCCTCCATGTGCTCGTTCCTCCATGTGCTCGTTCCTCCATGTGCTCGTTCCTCCATGTGCTCGTTCCTCCATGTGCTCGTTCCTCCATGTGCTCGTTCCTCCATGTGCTCGTTCCTCCATGTGCTCGTTCCTCCATGTGCTCGTTCCTCCATGTGCTCGTTCCTCCATGTGCTCGTTCCTCCATGTGCTCGTTCCTCCATGTGCTCGTTCCTCCATGTGCTCGTTCCTCCATGTGCTCGTTCCTCCATGTGCTCGTTCCTCCATGTGCTCGTTCCTCCATGTGCTCGTTCCTCCATGTGCTCGTTCCTCCATGTGCTCGTTCCTCCATGTGCTCGTTCCTCCATGTGCTCGTTCCTCCATGTGCTCGTTCCTCCATGTGCTCGTTCCTCCATGTGCTCGTTCCTCCATGTGCTCGTTCCTCCATGTGCTCGTTCCTCCATGTGCTCGTTCCTCCATGTGCTCGTTCCTCCATGTGCTCGTTCCTCCATGTGCTCGTTCCTCCATGTGCTCGTTCCTCCATGTGCTCGTTCCTCCATGTGCTCGTTCCTCCATGTGCTCGTTCCTCCATGTGCTCGTTCCTCCATGTGCTCGTTCCTCCATGTGCTCGTTCCTCCATGTGCTCGTTCCTCCATGTGCTCGTTCCTCCATGTGCTCGTTCCTCCATGTGCTCGTTCCTCCATGTGCTCGTTCCTCCATGTGCTCGTTCCTCCATGTGCTCGTTCCTCCATGTGCTCGTTCCTCCATGTGCTCGTTCCTCCATGTGCTCGTTCCTCCATGTGCTCGTTCCTCCATGTGCTCGTTCCTCCATGTGCTCGTTCCTCCATGTGCTCGTTCCTCCATGTGCTCGTTCCTCCATGTGCTCGTTCCTCCATGTGCTCGTTCCTCCATGTGCTCGTTCCTCCATGTGCTCGTTCCTCCATGTGCTCGTTCCTCCATGTGCTCGTTCCTCCATGTGCTCGTTCCTCCATGTGCTCGTTCCTCCATGTGCTCGTTCCTCCATGTGCTCGTTCCTCCATGTGCTCGTTCCTCCATGTGCTCGTTCCTCCATGTGCTCGTTCCTCCATGTGCTCGTTCCTCCATGTGCTCGTTCCTCCATGTGCTCGTTCCTCCATGTGCTCGTTCCTCCATGTGCTCGTTCCTCCATGTGCTCGTTCCTCCATGTGCTCGTTCCTCCATGTGCTCGTTCCTCCATGTGCTCGTTCCTCCATGTGCTCGTTCCTCCATGTGCTCGTTCCTCCATGTGCTCGTTCCTCCATGTGCTCGTTCCTCCATGTGCTCGTTCCTCCATGTGCTCGTTCCTCCATGTGCTCGTTCCTCCATGTGCTCGTTCCTCCATGTGCTCGTTCCTCCATGTGCTCGTTCCTCCATGTGCTCGTTCCTCCATGTGCTCGTTCCTCCATGTGCTCGTTCCTCCATGTGCTCGTTCCTCCATGTGCTCGTTCCTCCATGTGCTCGTTCCTCCATGTGCTCGTTCCTCCATGTGCTCGTTCCTCCATGTGCTCGTTCCTCCATGTGCTCGTTCCTCCATGTGCTCGTTCCTCCATGTGCTCGTTCCTCCATGTGCTCGTTCCTCCATGTGCTCGTTCCTCCATGTGCTCGTTCCTCCATGTGCTCGTTCCTCCATGTGCTCGTTCCTCCATGTGCTCGTTCCTCCATGTGCTCGTTCCTCCATGTGCTCGTTCCTCCATGTGCTCGTTCCTCCATGTGCTCGTTCCTCCATGTGCTCGTTCCTCCATGTGCTCGTTCCTCCATGTGCTCGTTCCTCCATGTGCTCGTTCCTCCATGTGCTCGTTCCTCCATGTGCTCGTTCCTCCATGTGCTCGTTCCTCCATGTGCTCGTTCCTCCATGTGCTCGTTCCTCCATGTGCTCGTTCCTCCATGTGCTCGTTCCTCCATGTGCTCGTTCCTCCATGTGCTCGTTCCTCCATGTGCTCGTTCCTCCATGTGCTCGTTCCTCCATGTGCTCGTTCCTCCATGTGCTCGTTCCTCCATGTGCTCGTTCCTCCATGTGCTCGTTCCTCCATGTGCTCGTTCCTCCATGTGCTCGTTCCTCCATGTGCTCGTTCCTCCATGTGCTCGTTCCTCCATGTGCTCGTTCCTCCATGTGCTCGTTCCTCCATGTGCTCGTTCCTCCATGTGCTCGTTCCTCCATGTGCTCGTTCCTCCATGTGCTCGTTCCTCCATGTGCTCGTTCCTCCATGTGCTCGTTCCTCCATGTGCTCGTTCCTCCATGTGCTCGTTCCTCCATGTGCTCGTTCCTCCATGTGCTCGTTCCTCCATGTGCTCGTTCCTCCATGTGCTCGTTCCTCCATGTGCTCGTTCCTCCATGTGCTCGTTCCTCCATGTGCTCGTTCCTCCATGTGCTCGTTCCTCCATGTGCTCGTTCCTCCATGTGCTCGTTCCTCCATGTGCTCGTTCCTCCATGTGCTCGTTCCTCCATGTGCTCGTTCCTCCATGTGCTCGTTCCTCCATGTGCTCGTTCCTCCATGTGCTCGTTCCTCCATGTGCTCGTTCCTCCATGTGCTCGTTCCTCCATGTGCTCGTTCCTCCATGTGCTCGTTCCTCCATGTGCTCGTTCCTCCATGTGCTCGTTCCTCCATGTGCTCGTTCCTCCATGTGCTCGTTCCTCCATGTGCTCGTTCCTCCATGTGCTCGTTCCTCCATGTGCTCGTTCCTCCATGTGCTCGTTCCTCCATGTGCTCGTTCCTCCATGTGCTCGTTCCTCCATGTGCTCGTTCCTCCATGTGCTCGTTCCTCCATGTGCTCGTTCCTCCATGTGCTCGTTCCTCCATGTGCTCGTTCCTCCATGTGCTCGTTCCTCCATGTGCTCGTTCCTCCATGTGCTCGTTCCTCCATGTGCTCGTTCCTCCATGTGCTCGTTCCTCCATGTGCTCGTTCCTCCATGTGCTCGTTCCTCCATGTGCTCGTTCCTCCATGTGCTCGTTCCTCCATGTGCTCGTTCCTCATGTGCTCGTTCCTCCATGTGCTCGTTCCTCCATGTGCTCGTTCCTCCATGTGCTCGTTCCTCCATGTGCTCGTTCCTCCATGTGCTCGTTCCTCCATGTGCTCGTTCCTCCATGTGCTCGTTCCTCCATGTGCTCGTTCCTCCATGTGCTCGTTCCTCCATGTGCTCGTTCCTCCATGTGCTCGTTCCTCCATGTGCTCGTTCCTCCATGTGCTCGTTCCTCCATGTGCTCGTTCCTCCATGTGCTCGTTCCTCCATGTGCTCGTTCCTCCATGTGCTCGTTCCTCCATGTGCTCGTTTCCTCCATGTGCTCGTTCCTCCATGTGCTCGTTCCTCCATGTGCTCGTTCCTCCATGTGCTCGTTCCTCCATGTGCTCGTTCCTCCATGTGCTCGTTCCTCCATGTGCTCGTTCCTCCATGTGCTCGTTCCTCCATGTGCTCGTTCCTCCATGTGCTCGTTCCTCCATGTGCTCGTTCCTCCATGTGCTCGTTCCTCCATGTGCTCGTTCCTCCATGTGCTCGTTCCTCCATGTGCTCGTTCCTCCATGTGCTCGTTCCTCCATGTGCTCGTTCCTCCATGTGCTCGTTCCTCCATGTGCTCGTTCCTCCATGTGCTCGTTCCTCCATGTGCTCGTTCCTCCATGTGCTCGTTCCTCCATGTGCTCGTTCCTCCATGTGCTCGTTCCTCCATGTGCTCGTTCCTCCATGTGCTCGTTCCTCCATGTGCTCGTTCCTCCATGTGCTCGTTCCTCCATGTGCTCGTTCCTCCATGTGCTCGTTCCTCCATGTGCTCGTTCCTCCATGTGCTCGTTCCTCCATGTGCTCGTTCCTCCATGTGCTCGTTCCTCCATGTGCTCGTTCCTCCATGTGCTCGTTCCTCCATGTGCTCGTTCCTCCATGTGCTCGTTCCTCCATGTGCTCGTTCCTCCATGTGCTCGTTCCTCCATGTGCTCGTTCCTCCATGTGCTCGTTCCTCCATGTGCTCGTTCCTCCATGTGCTCGTTCCTCCATGTGCTCGTTCCTCCATGTGCTCGTTCCTCCATGTGCTCGTTCCTCCATGTGCTCGTTCCTCCATGTGCTCGTTCCTCCATGTGCTCGTTCCTCCATGTGCTCGTTCCTCCATGTGCTCGTTCCTCCATGTGCTCGTTCCTCCATGTGCTCGTTCCTCCATGTGCTCGTTCCTCCATGTGCTCGTTCCTCCATGTGCTCGTTCCTCCATGTGCTCGTTCCTCCATGTGCTCGTTCCTCCATGTGCTCGTTCCTCCATGTGCTCGTTCCTCCATGTGCTCGTTCCTCCATGTGCTCGTTCCTCCATGTGCTCGTTCCTCCATGTGCTCGTTCCTCCATGTGCTCGTTCCTCCATGTGCTCGTTCCTCCATGTGCTCGTTCCTCCATGTGCTCGTTCCTCCATGTGCTCGTTCCTCCATGTGCTCGTTCCTCCATGTGCTCGTTCCTCCATGTGCTCGTTCCTCCATGTGCTCGTTCCTCCATGTGCTCGTTCCTCCATGTGCTCGTTCCTCCATGTGCTCGTTCCTCCATGTGCTCGTTCCTCCATGTGCTCGTTCCTCCATGTGCTCGTTCCTCCATGTGCTCGTTCCTCCATGTGCTCGTTCCTCCATGTGCTCGTTCCTCCATGTGCTCGTTCCTCCATGTGCTCGTTCCTCCATGTGCTCGTTCCTCCATGTGCTCGTTCCTCCATGTGCTCGTTCCTCCATGTGCTCGTTCCTCCATGTGCTCGTTCCTCCATGTGCTCGTTCCTCCATGTGCTCGTTCCTCCATGTGCTCGTTCCTCCATGTGCTCGTTCCTCCATGTGCTCGTTCCTCCATGTGCTCGTTCCTCCATGTGCTCGTTCCTCCATGTGCTCGTTCCTCCATGTGCTCGTTCCTCCATGTGCTCGTTCCTCCATGTGCTCGTTCCTCCATGTGCTCGTTCCTCCATGTGCTCGTTCCTCCATGTGCTCGTTCCTCCATGTGCTCGTTCCTCCATGTGCTCGTTCCTCCATGTGCTCGTTCCTCCATGTGCTCGTTCCTCCATGTGCTCGTTCCTCCATGTGCTCGTTCCTCCATGTGCTCGTTCCTCCATGTGCTCGTTCCTCCATGTGCTCGTTCCTCCATGTGCTCGTTCCTCCATGTGCTCGTTCCTCCATGTGCTCGTTCCTCCATGTGCTCGTTCCTCCATGTGCTCGTTCCTCCATGTGCTCGTTCCTCCATGTGCTCGTTCCTCCATGTGCTCGTTCCTCCATGTGCTCGTTCCTCCATGTGCTCGTTCCTCCATGTGCTCGTTCCTCCATGTGCTCGTTCCTCCATGTGCTCGTTCCTCCATGTGCTCGTTCCTCCATGTGCTCGTTCCTCCATGTGCTCGTTCCTCCATGTGCTCGTTCCTCCATGTGCTCGTTCCTCCATGTGCTCGTTCCTCCATGTGCTCGTTCCTCCATGTGCTCGTTCCTCCATGTGCTCGTTCCTCCATGTGCTCGTTCCTCCATGTGCTCGTTCCTCCATGTGCTCGTTCCTCCATGTGCTCGTTCCTCCATGTGCTCGTTCCTCCATGTGCTCGTTCCTCCATGTGCTCGTTCCTCCATGTGCTCGTTCCTCATGTGCTCGTTCCTCCATGTGCTCGTTCCTCCATGTGCTCGTTCCTCCATGTGCTCGTTCCTCCATGTGCTCGTTCCTCCATGTGCTCGTTCCTCCATGTGCTCGTTCCTCCATGTGCTCGTTCCTCCATGTGCTCGTTCCTCCATGTGCTCGTTCCTCCATGTGCTCGTCTCCATGCGTCCTCATGTGCTCGTTCCTCCATGTGCTCGTTCCTCCATGTGCTCGTTCCTCCATGTGCTCGTTCCTCCATGTGCTCGTTCCTCCATGTGCTCGTTCCTCCATGTGCTCGTTCCTCCATGTGCTCGTTCCTCCATGTGCTCGTTCCTCCATGTGCTCGTTCCTCCATGTGCTCGTTCCTCCATGTGCTCGTTCCTCCATGTGCTCGTTCCTCCATGTGCTCGTTCCTCCATGTGCTCGTTCCTCCATGTGCTCGTTCCTCCATGTGCTCGTTTCTCCATGTGCCCGTCAGGTGTTTGAGCACGTGCGCAGGGAGCGCTGGTAAGGATGAATGCCCCCCTGCTCGCCCACCTACACTGCGCTGCTCGCCGCTCACTGCCGCTCCGTATTGCTTTCCCACCTCCCACCCCCCATGCCACCTGCATTTGCATTTCTCTCAGGTGCTTGAGCACGTGCCTCCCTACGCAGCCCACCTGTCTGCTACTAACAACCCCCCATGCCAACTTTTGAGACGTCTCAAAACAACCCCCGATGCCACCTGCATTTGCATGTCTCTCAGGTGTTTGAGCACGTGCGCACGGAGCACTGGTACAAGCCCGACGCGGACCTCTGTGCGCGCATGATCAACTGCCTGGGGCTGGCCGGCCGCATCACCGACGCACAGGCGCTCTTCCGGGCCACACAAGACGAGGACGGCATGCCCCCCTGCTCGCCCACCTACACTGCCCTGCTCGCCGCTCACTGCCGCTCCGGGGACCACAGGAGCGGCCGGGAGGTGCTGCGAAGGATGAGGGAGGCACGGGCGGGGCCGTATGATGCGGCGTACATGATTCTGATCAAGACGTGTGAGGCGCAGGGGGATGCGGGGGCAGCAGCGGAGTTGAAGCAGGAGCGGGATGTGGTACTGGCAGAGTGGGGGCAGTTGGGGCTGCCTAAACCCCCACGGCGGTCAAAGAAGATGTAGGCCGATTGTGCAATGATTCGTTTGCTCTCCTCTCGTGCAATGAGTCGACTCTAAAATCGGGTCATCACTCGTAGTTGGGTTGGGGGTGCCTAAACCCCCAAGGCGGTCAAAGAAGTACCGGTAGGCCGATTGTGACAAGACTCTGAAAGGAGCCTGCAATGCAATGATTCGGGGTTTGCTCTCCTCTCCTATCGTCTCGTGCGATGATGTTTGTGTTTGCTTGGTGGTGGTGGCCAGTTGTGGAAGGTGGTGTTGTAAGCAGTTCTGGCTGGAGCATGTCACCTTTACGTTACGCACATTCAGAGTTCTGGTTTGACACTGGAGTAGCTGCAATACCCCATCGGCTAACCTATGGTTGTGAAGTGATGAGTTGGATGCCTGCTGAAAGGGTGAGCAGCTATGACCTGCTGAAAGGGTGAGCAGCAGCTATGACCTGCTGAAAGGGTGAGCAGCAGCTATGACCTGCTTGTGGTGTGGTGGTCCTTGTGTAAAATGGTTTGGCTCGAGCCTTTTTCAGTACACATTTGGCTTCTGCTCTGCACTTCTACGTGTTCTTCCTGTATCATAGAAATTGCAGCCTTCAAGCATTTGCTGTCGGACGGAACAAACAAACAAGGTGAAATAATAATTTAGCATTTTACAGTGCTTCTGCTGCACCATTCCAACCACATCCATTCCACCCCCATGAAGCATCATAAACATAAAATGTACTGCACACCAAACTCAGACATCATAAATACCGTATCAAATGCACACCAAACTCAGACATCATAAATACCGTATCAAATGCACACCAAACTCAGACATCATAAATACCGTATCAAATGCACACCAAACTCAGACATCATAAATACCGTATCAAATGCACACCAAACTCAGACATCATAAATACCGTATCAAATGCACACCAAACTCAGACATCCTAAATACCGTATCAAATGCACACCAAACTCAGACATCATAAATACCGTATCAAATGCACACCAAACTCAGAAACAGCATGCGCCGCTAACTTCTCCCCAACCTTGATACTTCAGGATATGCCGCTCATCCTCCTCCCCAATGTATCCCTCCACCAGCCCCCCATTCACAATGTGCGTCTTATTTGCATGCCTCTTCTCATCAAAGAGTCACCGCAGCACGCCACTAGGATCGGCTTTCGTACTTCAGGATATGCCGTTCGTCCTCCTCCCCAATGTATCCCTCCACCAGCCCCCCGTTCACACTGTGCATCTTCTCCCTCACATTCTTCGCACGTTTCTTCGCATCAAACCGACACCTTAGCACGCCACTCTTCTCCTGCCTCACTTGCACCACAGGCCCGCCCATCACCCTCATCCCCTTCCTCTCCCAATAATACGAGCGATCAATAACACAGAAAAGCGCCAGGGAGGGGAAGCTCATGCACAGGCGAGCAAGGGCACGCGAGTCCTAGGGCCTGCGAGTGGGGAAGAAAATAGACTTCAGATTTGGAGCGTTGATAACCGGAGGCAGGAGTGTTTGTTGCTGCTGCTGCAAGCACTCCTCCTCACCGCCTCCGTACTCATCGCACCTATCCACCGCAGCCTCCCAGTCTGGGTCGTGACAAACCTTGCCACCCACGACAATCCCAAGGCTGCGCAGGCTCCGCCACACCACCTTCACCCTCTCTATAGGCACCCCGTGCCTCACTACAAGCACCTCCACTTTAGGCGCAATCGCACGCAGCCACGTGCTCCAAGAAAAGGAATGTCTGCTCCGGGAAAGGGGGAGCCGCAGGTATAGAGGCAGCTGCTGGGAGTAGCGAAGATAAGGGGAGGATGAGAGGGAGGAGAACTCATCGGTCGCAGGGCCGTTGAGGTAGGCCACTCGTGCCGATGCGAGGCGGAGGGAGGGGATAACCAGACGATCCTGGCCGTACAGTGAGAGGGTGGGCTTGAGATCCCAGTGGGGGAAGCGGAAGCGGAGGAGGCGGGCAACGTAGAATGAGAAGGAGAGGCTGTGGTAGCGAGAGGCTGCCGAACAGCCGCCGAAATGGGGCTGCGGCTCATAGAGCGTGAAATGGGGCTGCGGCTCATAGAGCGTGAAATGGGGCTGCGGCTCATAGAGCGTGAAATGGGACTGCGGCTCATAGAGCGTGAAATGGGGCTGCGGCTCATAGAGCGTGAAATGGGGCTGCGGCTCATAGAGCGTGAACTCTAAGAGCTGCGGGGTGATTCGCTTGAGGACTTCGACGTTCAGGCTGCTCCAATCCAATCCACATGCTTGATGGTGAGAGATTGGATGGATTTCGCCCACGTGGCGTCAGCGCATAGGCTGGTGAGATCCCACCTGCCGCGGCCCAGCTTCAGCTGCTGCAGCTGCGAGCAGTCTTTGAGAAAACTAAGGGACCAGTATGCGTGCTCCTGCTCCTCTTCCCCGTCCACCGTGCCGCGCAGTTTGAGGGAGAGGGAGGAGAGCTTGCGGCGGGAGCATGCGATGTGGGGGCCGAGGGAGCGGAGTTGGGGAGGGGCGGTGAAGGAGAGGGAGAGGTGGTGGTGCGGCCACCAGAGGAGGTAGAGCACGCTCCTGCTCCACTCGGGGTGGCGGTGACTGAATGCCAGGGCGGTAGGTTGGCTTGCCTGCAGAAAAACACACGAGAGGGGATAGAGGGGACGGAACCGAGAGGGAGAGGTGGTGGTGCGGCCACCGGAGGAGGTAGAGCACGCTCTTGCTCCTCTCGGGGTGGCGGTGGCTGAATGCCAGCGCGGTAGGCTCATTGGCCTGCAGAGAAACGGGAAAGGCAATCGAAGGGAGGGCACGGAGAGGGAGAGGTGGTGGTGCGGCCACGAGAGGAGGAGGTAGAGCACGCTCTTGCTCCACTCGGGGTGCTGCTGGCTGATTGCCAGGGCGGTAGGCTGGCTTGCCTGCGAGGAGGGGGCGGGTGAGGTTGGGGAAATGGTAAGGGTCGAGCAGGAGGGGGAATGGGGAGGAGGGATGATGAGGGGATGGGGAGGGGCTCGGAAAGGGAGAGAAGGCCTGTGAGGTGAGAGAACAAAGAGAGACATAACGTCTGGGCAGAAAATCAATGCACAACGGCTTCAACACTCAGGTCAGTCAAGATTTTGGGGCAGCTCAATATTAGAGAGGAATCTAGAGCAAGGGAGACAAGAGAGACGTGTCACTCCAGCAACGCAACGCGTGAGCAGCAATTCAACGCACAGCCGGTTCAGCAATTGAGGTATTCAAGGAGCTACGGCGGCGAACTTCGGAACAGTGGAGGAAAACGCTGGTAAGGCAACAGGAGAGCAGCAGATAGCAACAGATAGCAGCAGAAGAAAAGCAGACAGAGCATCGGTCGAGCAGGAGAGGACGTGGAGCAGCCGCGGGAGGGAGGGTGTGGAGAGCGAGAGGATGGTACTCACGGAGAAGGAGAGGACGTGGAGCAGCAGCCTCCTGCTGGCGAGCGCGCAGCACAGCAGCGCCCACGAGGGGCCGTAGCTCCCCGCGTTGCTGCGCTGCTGCTCGCCCCACGTGCTCCGCGCGTCCCTCAGTACCACCGCGCCCCGCCTCTCCGCCTGCTGCTGCTGCCGCGCCTGCTGCTCCTGTCGCGCCTGCTGCTGCTGTCGCGCCTGCTGCTGCTGCCGCGCCTGCTGCTGCTGCCGCGCCTGCTGCTGCTGCCGCGCCTGCTGCTGCGCCAACTGCTGCTGCAGCTGCAGCTGCTGCTGTAGCCTCGCCTGCTGCTGCTGCTGCCGCTGCTGCCGACGCTGCTGCTTCGACGTGGCGCGGCGGTGGTTGGCGTGGCTCCTCCTCGCGGCGCCGGTGCCTGCTGCCGCCGCTGCTCTTGTTGCTGCTGCTGCTGCGGCGGCGGCGGCGGCGGCGGCGGCGGCGTCGGCGGGTTCGTCGGGGCGGGCGGGCGGCAGCAGCAGGAGGCGGAAGATGATGTGCCAGATGGGCGCGGGGAGAATGTCCGCAATGTCAGCTGCGGGGATGGGGCGATACGACGTGGGGATGGGGCAATAAGTGGGGATCGAAACGAAACGAACGTGGGGACAAGATGGTAAAGCAGGTAGTTGTGGGGTAAAAGGAACTCTTCAACACTGAATGCGCGTATAGATGTCGCGTGAATGGCGGAGGGCGGACCCTGCCAGGGCTGAAGAGTGGTTCTCATTCCTTCTAAAGTATACGAAGATTCGCGAACGGGGACGAAGTTTTCAGAACCGGTTACCCTCCAACGGTTGAAAATGAAGCTTTAGAAATGAGGGATAAACAAAAACGTCGAACGGGAGAGCGCGACAAGTTTCGCTGATTCAAGAGAGGTTCTTGGCTTTGTGAGACGGTAAAAGGCCTAGATTAGTTAAAGTGCTTTTTTAAATTACTGAGTCACCTCGGTCGAACACGCTTATTGGTCATCATTCGGATGCACTTGCCGTCCTTTCGATTCGACTTAAAAGTCACGGTGAATGCGCTGATGCGACGGTGAACGTGCTTACGAATATCCGTCGTCATTCGGATGCGCTTGCCGTCCCGCCACGCCAGCTCGTCGATTTGCGCCTTGGCGGCGTCGAACAGCCATGACAGCGTGTCGGCGTTCGTGGCGCGGCTCGCGTCCTGCCGCATCAGCACGCGCTGCAGCCGCAGGAACTCCGTCGCCGTCGCCGCGTCGAACTGCAGCGAGCACGCTCCATCCGCGGCGCCGTTCATTCTTGAAAATGGAGTCGTTTCGTTAGCGGGGCGAATCAAAACTTGTTGAACGCGCCTACTAAAATCTGACGACGCAACTTTTTTACTCTGGAAGAAGCAGTCTAGAAATGCCAGGAAGTCATCGTCCTGTGCATCCAATGCCCCTACTTCTTTCCTCACCTGGAGGCCAGCGATTTTTTTCAAGCTCAACGGGTGAAGCTGATGAATGCCAAGGAAGCCCCAGCATGCCTGGAAATTTGAGGCGAGAGTTGAGAGGATTTGCATTGCTGGATGGCAAATACTCGTGCGGGTGACGATTGCCCTTGGCAGGAGGGGGGGAAGAGTGGTGCTGGCAAATGGCGCGAAATTGATGCAAACAACGCCGAGGACAAAAGCAGAAAATACAGAAAATTGCGGTTTCGAGCATTTGAAACTTGAATAGCTTGGCGGATGTGCGAGGGTCTGTTCCGACTGGATCTCGCTGTATACTTTGGCTTTCACCGCTCATTGCGGCTCGATGCTTTGTTAAAAATCAGTCTCGTGGTGGCAATATCCAAACTGTCTACTCGGGTTTGCGAATCATTGGCGCTGTTCTGCTGGAGTTATGCAACGAGCCGTGACACGTCAGCCAGCCAAATGCTGTAGATCAGATAGTTGGCGAACCCTTTTTACACGGATTTTCAGATCCTTATGTTAGCATGTGCCTTTATGGAATACGAATCATCAGAATATGTAATTAAACCATTCATAATTTTTAAATTTACTGGTAAATGTTAACTTCATTCAGATTCAGAGAAAAAAATTCACGTAACAATGATTGAGATTCGCCTGAACTACAAAATTTTCTTCAAGAATATGTGATTTCCGGATCATGTTGTACACGTTACGCATGTTCGTTCCTATACGGAATAAAGAGTCACTTCATGGGGGCATCCAAGTGCAGCTGGCCGCCAAGCCTCCAAAACAGCAACACCAGAGAATCTTGGCAACTCCAAAACAGCGACACATGAGACGAGGCGGAGTAGAAGAGGCGATACGGGAGGACAAATGCTACTGGACGCCATTTGTGTCTATAAGTGTTTAGATTCCCAGTGCGCTGACCTCAGTCGTCCTGTACGTTAGGCGACACTTTTTCAACCTGAGTAGAAATCATCGCATCACTCTTTCGCCATGCAGTCGCACGGGCCGCCGTCGCCGTCGCAGACGCATCTCCACGGTCATGCGAGTCGGCGCGATCTTTTCAAGCAGTCCGGTACGACGCAACGACGCTTCCACCTCGACACTTTCACGGCGGCTCGCTCTCCGTCGACCTCAGTCAATTCCCCTCTCTCCATGTTCACCTTCCGCGTCCCCCATAGCTCGCACCGCCACAGCAGATGCAACTTCTGAGGCGCCTTATAAGTCGCGTTCCCAGTTTCCTCTAGGTCCCCCATGGCTCCCACCAGGCCTCATTTATTTCCCCGCTCTCACCGTTTCCCCCAGCTCCCCCATGGGTCCCACCAGCCACAGCAGTCCCTCCCACGTCGCCTCCCTCCTCTCTCTCTGCTCCCCGCTGTCTCCCCTCTTCCCCCCCTTTCCCCCCCACCTTCCCTTGCCGCGGGTTCTTTTCAGAAGCCTTCGCTTCTTTTTCCTCTCTTTTTTCCCTTGCAACTGCTCGTCTCCCAACGAATTGTGATTCTTTACATTCTTTTATTCTTTTGATTGTTTTGTTATTTTGATTCTTTTATTCTTTTGATTCTTTTTATTCAAAGCAAGGGATTGTGCGCATGGATGGACTACCTCTTTTTAACCCCACTCCCTCCTCAGCCGTCTTGCTGTTGCTGCCGCCGGTTCCTCCCTGTCAACAACCCGTCTGCCCTCTCTTTCCACCCCACCTCAGCCACGGCGGCATCAACAGCAAGACGGGGGGGCGTGGTGGCAGCTATATCCAAGGACAGGAGGGGGTGGGGCTGGTGCGCGTGCGCTAAAAGGATGCCATTGATTCTTCCCTCCCAAACCAACCCCACTTCCGTTACCCCCCAACCCACCTTCTACTCCCCCCCTCCTCCCCCCCCTTCTTGTCGGTGCCAGCCACGGCAGCAGCAGCAGCAGCAGCATGGAGGAGGGGAGTGGTGTGGTAGCAGCTATATCAAAGGACAGACGGGGGGCGCTGGTGCGTGTTAAACGGATGCTCCTGATTTGCCCTTTCCCATCCCCACTTCTGTCCCCCCCCCCGCGGTCCCAGCCACGGCGGCAGCAGCAGCAAAAAGGCGGGGAGTGGTAGCAGCTATATCCAAGGACAGGCGGGGGGCGCTGGTGCGCGCTAAGCGGATGCGGCGGGGGGAGGGGATTGCCTTGGGGGAAGGGTTAGGGGAATTGGAGGGGGGGATGGAGGTGGAGGGGAGGGAGGGAGAGGGCGAGGAGGAGGAGGAGAGGAGGCGGGTGGAGGAGGAGGGGCGAGTGGAGGAGGCGGTAAAAAGGCTTAAGGGGACGTTTGAAGGGTGAGTGGTGGTTGAAGATTGAGTGATGGTTTGGGGCACCTCATATAGAGGAGGGGCGAGTGGAGGAGGCGGTTTGGCGACTCAAGGGTGGGTGACGTTTGAAGGGTGAGTGGCGAGTCACCTCAACAAGAGGAGGGGCGAGTGGACGTGGAGGAGGCGGTTCAGACGCTCAAGGGCACGTTTGAAGGGTGAGTGCATTGTTCATGTGGTGTTCGTTTCCATGAACTTCATGTGCTTCATAAAGAGGAGGGGCAGGTGGAGGAGGAGGGGCGAGTGAAGGAGGCGGTTAAAAGGCTCAAGGGCGTTCGAGTTAGAGTCACCTCTGAAAGAGGCGGGGCAGGTGGAAGAGGCGGGGCTCGCACCCACGCACTCCCAGCTGAGCAGGGGGTGGAAATGAGAAAGAGGGCCGGCCAGAGCAGGCGGGGCAGCCGTGCAGCAGGAGAGGGTGGCGGCGCTCAAGTGATTCTGCCAGCCCCCACCATCGTCTGAGCCCCATCTCCATCCCTATCCTTTCCTCCCATACCCATCCCCGCCATACCACTCGCAGCACCGTCAGAGCGGGGGGAGCAGCAGTGCAGCAGGAGAGGGTGGCGGCGCTCGAGTGAAGGAGGCGGTTAAAAGGCTCAAGGGCGTTCGAGTTAGAGTCACCTCTGAAAGAGGCGGGGCAGGTGGAAGAGGCGGGGCTCGCACCCACGCACTCCCAGCTGAGCAGGGGGTGGAAATGAGAAAGAGGGCCGGCCAGAGCAGGCGGGGCAGCCGTGCAGCAGGAGAGGGTGGCGGCGCTCAAGTGATTCTGCCAGCCCCCACCATCGTCTGAGCCCCATCTCCATCCCTCTCCATCCCTCTCCTTTCCTCCCATACCCATCCCCGCCATACCACTCGCAGCACCGTCAGAGCGGGGGGAGCAGCAGTGCAGCAGGAGAGGGTGGTGGCGCTCAAGGCGCTGTGCCAGCCCCCACCCACGCCTCACCCCCATCCCCATCTGTATCCTTCTCCAATCCTCTCACACCCCCACCCACATCCCCATGCCCACTCGCAGCACCGCCAGAGCAGGCGGGGCAGCCGTGCAGCAGGAACGGGTGGAGGCGCTCATGGCGCTGCGCCAGCTGCTCTCGGCCAATCACAGCCCGCCACTTGGCGCTGCCGTGCGCTGTGGGGCCGTGCCTCTGCTGGCGGAGTGCCTGGCGTTTGGAGCCCCGGAGGCGCAGGTGAGGGGGTGGAACGGGAGGAGGGAAGCAGGTGTGGGGGTGGAACGGGAGGAGGGAAGCAGGTGTGGGGGTGGAACGGGGGGAGGGAAGCAGGTGTGGGGGTGGAACCGGGGGAGGGAAGCAGGTGTGGGGGTGGAACGGGGGGAGGGAAGCAGGTGTGAGGGTGGAACGGGGGGAGGGAAGCAGGTGTGGGGGTGGAACGGGGGGAGGGAAGCAGGTGTGGGGGTGGAACGGGGGGAGGGAAGCAGGTGTGGGGGTGGAACGGGGGGAGGGAAGCAGGTGTGGGGGTGGAACGGGGGGAGGGAAGCAGGTGTGGGGGTGGAACGGGGGGAGGGAAGCAGGTGTGGGGGTGGAACGGGGGGAGGGAAGCAGGTGTGGGGGTAGAACGGGGGGAGGGAAGCAGGTGTGGGGGTGGAACGGGGGGAGGGAAGCAGGTTGTGGGGTGGAACGGGGGGAGGGAAGCAGGTGTGGGGGTGGAACGGGGGGAGGGAAGCAGGTGTGGGGGTGGAACGGGGGGAGGGAAGCAGGTGTGGGGGTGGAACGGGGGGAGGGAAGCAGGTGTGGGGGTGGAACGGGGGGAGGGAAGCAGGTGTGGGGGTGGAACGGGGGGAGGGAAGCAGGTGTGGGGGTGGAACGGGGGGAGGGAAGCAGGTGTGGGGGTGGAACGGGGGGAGGGAAGCAGGTGTGGGGGTGGAACAGGGGGAGGGAAGCAGGTGTGGGGGTGGAACGGGGGGAGGGAAGCAGGTGTGGGGGTGGAACGGGGGGAGGGAAGCAGGTGAGGGGGAAAGCACAGGGGGGGGAAAGCACAGGGGGGGGAAATGGGTTGGGGTGGGGAATGGACTTTTGAGACGTCTCAAAAGAAGGGACAGGTGTGGTAGAATGCCATGCGCTGCTGGTGGGGCCGTCCATATGGTGGCGGGGTGCCTTGAGTTTTGAGTCGACTCAAAGCTCGACTTATCATGCGCAGGTGTGGAAGAATGCCATGCGCTGCGGGGCCGTCCCTCTGCTGGCGGGGTGCCTTGGTATTTCTGCTGGCGGGGTGCCTTGGTATTGCTGGCGGGGTGCCTTGGTATTGCTGGCGGGGTGCCTTGGTATTGCTGGCGGGGTGCCTTGGTATTTCTGCTGGCGGGGTGCCTTGGTATTGCTGGCGGGGTGCCTTGGTATTGCTGGCGGGGTGCCTTGGTATTTGGCGCCACGGGGGAGCAGGTGAGGGGATGGAGAGCGGTGTGTGGAGGTGAAGGGTGGGGGTAAATGGGAGTGAGGGAAACTTAGGAAGGGGAGCTGTTTGGGGATGGGATGGGTTAGAGTGCCGTGCTCTGCAGGGCAGTGCCTCTGCTGGCGCAGAGCTCGGCGCTTGGAGCTTCGGAGGGGCAGGTGTGGAAGAAGGGGGGAAGGAGGGGTGGTGTGGGGTGGGGGGCAAGAGGGGGGAATGAACGGGAGGGAGGGTGATCGTCTGGCGAACGGATGGGGTCGAATGTGTGTGAGATGAGTTGACTCCACTAGAGTGATGTGCATGCGCTGACTTGAGTTGATGCATGCGCTGACTTGAGTTGATGCATGCGCTGACTTGAGTTGATGCATGCGCTGACTTGAGTTGATGCATGCGCTGACTTGAGGTGATGCATGCGCTGACTTGAGGTGATGCATGCGCTGACTTGAGGTGATGCATGCGCTGACTTGAGGTGATGCATGCGCTGACTTGAGGTGATGCATGCGCTGACTTGAGGTGATGCATGCGCTGACTTGAGGTGATGCATGCGCTGACTTGAGGTGATGCATGCGCTGACTTGAGGTGATGCATGCGCTGACTTGAGGTGATGCATGCGCTGACTTGAGGTGATGCATGCGCTGACTTGAGGTGATGCATGCGCTGACTTGAGGTGATGCATGCGCTGACTTGAGGTGATGCATGCGCTGACTTGAGGTGATGCATGCGCTGACTTGAGGTGATGCATGCGCTGGCTTGAGGTGATGCATGCGCTGGCTTGAGGTGATGCATGCGCTGACTTGAGGTGATGCATGTGCTTTCCGCCTTTCCTTCCTCTCTCTTTCACACCAGCTAAAGGAAGCAGCGTGGTGTGCGACCAACATAGCATTGGGGGAGGTGACTTGAGTGGACATAGCATTGGGGGAGGTGACCTGAGTGGACTTGAGTGGACTTTTGATTCTCCCCATCCATCTCCCCCCACCTCCTCTCTCTCCCCTTCCCTTCCCCCGCTTCCCACCAGCTCCTGGAGGCGGTGTGGTGTGTGACCAGCATTGACTTGAGTTGACCCGCATTCGTATACTCTCCACTCTCCTCTCTGTCCTCTCTCTTTCCTCTCTTTCCCGCCAGCTCCTGGAGGCAGCGTGGTGTGCGACCAACATAGCATCGGGCGAGGCGGAGGAGACTCTTGACTTTCCCCTCCCCCCCACCACCTCTCTCCCCGCCCCGCCGCACCACCTTCCCCCCTGTCCCACCAGCTCCTGGAAGCAGCGTGGTGTGTGACCAACATAGCATCGGGCGAGGCAGAGGAGACTCGTGCTGTGCTGCCCTGTGCTGCTCTGCTCATCGCCCACTGCACTGGTATGGTACCATACCATTCACTCACTCACTCACTCACTCACTCCCTCAATCGCTCGCTCTCTCGCTCCCTCACTCACTCCCTCACTCGCTCCCTCACTCACTCACTGTCTCGTTCCCTCATTCACTCCCTCACTCACACCCCCACTCGCCCATTAGCTAACAGTTTTTTTCAACCTGCCCCCTGTTTCTTACAAAGTATATCCTGCCTCCCCATCGCCAGCCATAGCGGAGCAGTGTGCGTGGGCGGTGGGCAACATAGCAACAGAGACGACCTTTGTCTCGAATGGGCCTTTTGCATTCTCTCTATACGTGCTCCTCTTCCTCAACTCTCTCTTCCTTTTGCATTCTCTCTATGCGTGCTCCTCCTCCTCCTCAACTCTCTCTTCCTTTTGCATTCTCTCCGTTCGTGCTCCTCCCTCCTCTTCAACTCTCTCTTCCTTTTGCATTCTCTCTATGCGTGCTCCTCCTCCTCCTCAACTCTCTATTCCTTTTGCATTCTCTCCGTTCGTGCTCCTCCTCCTCCTCAACTCTCTCTTCCTTTTGCATTCTCTCCGTTCGTGCTCCTCCTCCTCCTCAACTCTCTCTTCCTTTTGCATTCTCTCTATGCGTGCTCCTCCTCCTCCTCAACTCTCTCTTCCTTTTGCATTCTCTCCGTTCGTGCTCCTCCCTCCTCTTCAACTCTCTCTTCCTTTTGCATTCTCTCTATGCGTGCTCCTCCTCCTCCACAACTCTCTATTCCTTTTGCATTCTCTCCGTTCGTGCTCCTCCTCCTCCTCAACTCTCTCTTCCTTTTGCATTCTCTCCGTTCGTGCTCCTCCTCCTCCTCAACTCTCTCTTCCTTTTGCATTCTCTCCGTTCGTGCTCCTCCTCCTCCTCAACTCTCTCTTCCTTTTGCATTCTCTCCGTTCGTGCTCCTCCTCCTCCTCAACTCTCTCTTCCTTTTGCATTCTCTCCGTTCGTGCTCCTCCTCCTCCTCAACTCTCTCTTCCTTTTGCATTCTCTCCGTTCGTGCTCCTCCTCCTCCTCAACTCTCTCTTCCTTTTGCATTCTCTCCGTTCGTGCTCCTCCCTCCTCCTCCTCAACTCTCTCTTCCTTTTGCATTCTCTCCGTTCGTGCTCCTCCTCCTCCTCAACTCTCTCTTCCTTTTGCATTCTCTCCGTTCGTGCTCCTCCCTCCTCCTCAACTATCTCTTCCTTTTGCATTCTCTCCGTTCGTGCTCCTCCTCCTCCTCCTCAACTCTCTCTTCCTTTTGCATTCTCTCCGTTCCTGCTCCTCCTCCTCCTCAACTCTCTCTTCCTTTTGCATTCTCTCCGTTCGTGCTCCTCCCTCCTCCTCCTCAACTCTCTCTTCCTTTTGCATTCTCTCCGTTCGTGCTCCTCCCTCCTCCTCCTCAACTCTCTCTTCCTTTTGCATTCTCTCCGTTCGTGCTCCTCCTCCTCCTCAACTCTCTCTTCCTTTTGCATTCTCTCCGTTCGTGCTCCTCCCTCCTCCTCCTCAACTCTCTCTTCCTTTTGCATTCTCTCCATTCGTGCTCCTCCTCCTCAACTCTCTCTTCCTTTTGCATTCTCTCTATGCGTGCTCCTCCTCCTCCTCAACTCTCTCTTCCTTTTGCATTCTCTCCGTTCGTGCTCCTCCTCCTCCTCAACTCTCTATTCCTTTTGCATTCTCTCCGTTCGTGCTCCTCCTCCTCCTCAACTCTCTCTTCCTTTTGCATTTTCCCGTTCGTGCTCCTCCTCCTCCTCAACTCTCTCTTCCTTTTGCATTCTCTCCGTTCGTGCTCCTCCTCCTCCTCAACTCTCTCTTCCTTTTGCATTCTCTCCGTTCGTGCTCCTCCTCCTCCTCAACTCTCTCTTCCTTTTGCATTCTCTCCGTTCGTGCTCCTCCCTCCTCCTCCTCAACTCTCTCTTCCTTTTGCATTCTCTCCGTTCGTGCTCCTCCTCCTCCTCAACTCTCTATTCCTTTTGCATTCTCTCCGTTCGTGCTCCTCCTCCTCCTCAACTCTCTCTTCCTTTTGCATTCTCTCCGTTCGTGCTCCTCCTCCTCCTCAACTCTCTCTTCCTTTTGCATTCTCTCTATGCGTGCTCCTCCTCCTCCTCAACTCTCTCTTCCTTTTGCATTCTCTCCGTTCGTGCTCCTCCCTCCTCTTCAACTCTCTCTTCCTTTTGCATTCTCTCTATGCGTGCTCCTCCTCCTCCTCAACTCTCTATTCCTTTTGCATTCTCTCCGTTCGTGCTCCTCCTCCTCCTCAACTCTCTCTTCCTTTTGCATTCTCTCCGTTCGTGCTCCTCCTCCTCCTCAACTCTCTCTTCCTTTTGCATTCTCTCCGTTCGTGCTCCTCCTCCTCCTCAACTCTCTCTTCCTTTTGCATTCTCTCCGTTCGTGCTCCTCCTCCTCCTCAACTCTCTCTTCCTTTTGCATTCTCTCCGTTCGTGCTCCTCCCTCCTCCTCCTCAACTCTCTCTTCCTTTTGCATTCTCTCTATGCGTGCTCCTCCTCCTCCTCAACTCTCTCTTCCTTTTGCATTCTCTCCGTTCGTGCTCCTCCTCCTCCTCAACTCTCTCTTCCTTTTGCATTCTCTCCGTTCGTGCTCCTCCCTCCTCCTCAACTATCTCTTCCTTTTGCATTCTCTCCGTTCGTGCTCCTCCTCCTCCTCCTCAACTCTCTCTTCCTTTTGCATTCTCTCCGTTCCTGCTCCTCCTCCTCCTCAACTCTCTCTTCCTTTTGCATTCTCTCCGTTCGTGCTCCTCCTCCTCCTCAACTCTCTCTTCCTTTTGCATTCTCTCCGTTCGTGCTCCTCCCTCCTCCTCCTCAACTCTCTCTTCCTTTTGCATTCTCTCCATTCGTGCTCCTCCTCCTCAACTCTCTCTTCCTTTTGCATTCTCTCCGTTCGTGCTCCTCCCTCCTCCTCCTCAACTCTCTCTTCCTTTTGCATTCTCTCCGTTCGTGCTCCTCCCTCCTCCTCCTCAACTCTCTCTTCCTTTTGCATTCTCTCCGTTCGTGCTCCTCCTCCTCCTCAACTCTCTCTTCCTTTTGCATTCTCTCCGTTCGTGCTCCTCCCTCCTCCTCCTCAACTCTCTCTTCCTTATGCATTCTCTCCATTCGTGCTCCTCCTCCTCAACTCTCTCTTCCTTTTGCATTCTCTCCGTTCGTGCTCCTCCCTCCTCCTCCTCAACTCTCTCTTCCTTTTGCATTCTCTCCGTTCGTGCTCCTCCCTCCTCCTCCTCAACTCTCTCTTCCTTTTGCATTCTCTCCGTTCGTGCTCCTCCTCCTCCTCAACTCTCTCTTCCTTTTGCATTCTCTCCGTTCGTGCTCCTCCCTCCTCCTCCTCAACTCTCTCTTCCTTTTGTATTCTCTCCGTTCGTGCTCCTCCTCCTCCTCAACTCTCTCTTCCTTTTGCATTCTCTCCATTTGTGCTCCTCCTCCTCCTCAACTCTCTCTCTCTCCCTCACCCCCTTCATCAAATTCGCTCCCCACACCAACAGACTCCCCGTCACCCGCAATAGCGGAGCAGTGTGTGTGGGCGGTGGGCAACATAGCAGCGGAGGCAGACGACCTGCGAGCACAGCTGCTGGATCAGGGCGCCCTGCCCGCCCTCACTCGCCTCCTGCTCGCTGCTGCCTCTGGGGGCAACACGGGGGCCCGCTGGTTAACGGCACAGGCGCCCTCTGCCATGGCATCACTGGCCAAGACAGTGGCATGGGCGCTTTCCTCTCTTATTAAGGTGAGTACTGAGAACTCTACGGAATGGCCTTGTTATGACCTCTCTCTCTCTCTCTCTCTCACAGCTGCTGGATCAAGGCGCCCTGCCCGCCCTCACCTGCCTCCTGCCCGCCCTCACCTGCCTCCTGCCCGCCCTCACCTGCCTCCTGCCCGCCCTCACCTGCCTCCTGCCCGCCCTCACCTGCCTCCTGCCCGCCCTCACCTGCCTCCTGCCCGCCCTCACCTGCCTCCTGCCCGCCCTCACCTGCCTCCTGCTCGCTGCTGCCTCTGGGAGCAACACAGAGGCCCGCTCGTTGACAGCACAGGCGCCCTCTGCCATGGCATCGCTGAGCAAGACAGTGGCATGGGCGCTCTCCTCCCTCATCAAGGTGGGCGGGCGTATCTGTACCTCTCTCACAGCTGGGGGCAGCAGTGGGGGGCGCTGGTTGACAGCACAGGCGCCCTCTGCTATGGCATCACTGGCCAAGACGGTGGCATGGGATGGGCTCTCTCTTTGCTTATTAAGGTGAGCGAGGCGGTGGGATGGGCTGGGGTGGCTCTCTGGATCCTCCCCCGTGTGTACCTCCCCCATATGTACCTCCCCCGTGTGTACCTCCCCCGTGTGTACCTCCTCCAGGCCGGTGCACACCCTCCTTTCCCCCTTGTGTGTACCTGTTTTAGGCGCCTCAAAACTAAACGAGCCTCAGCATCTTTTCCTACTCCCTGTCGTTCCCCTGTGTGCCTTTGCAGGGCCCCAGCCCCCGTGCAGCCGTTGATCTGGTGAAATCGGACGGTGTTGATGCAGCGATTGTGACCCTTCTGTCCTCAGGGTAGGGGAGGGGTTGCTGCGAATGTGGAGGGTGTGGGAGTGGTGAGGGTGTGAGAGTGTGGAGGGTGTGAGAGTGTGGAGGGTGTGGGAGCATGGAGGGTGTGAGAGTGTGGAGGGTGTGAGTGTGGAGGGTGTGGGAGTGTGGAGGGTGTGGGAGTGTGGAGGGTGTGGGAGTGTGGAGGGTGTGGGAGTGTGGAGGGTGTGGGAGTGTGGAGGGTGTGGGAGTGTGGAGGGTGTGGGAGTGTGGAGGGTGTGGGAGTGTGGAGGGTATGGGAGTGTGGAGGGTGTGGGAGTGTGGAGGGTGTGGGAGTGTGGAGGGTGTGGGAGTGTGGAGGGTGTGGGAGTGTGGAGGGTGTGGGAGTGTGGAGGGTGTGGGAGTGTGGTGGGTGCACCCCTGTCCCCTTGTGCCCCTGTGCCCCGTTCCCCGTTGCTCCATCGTTCCATTTCTCTCCTATCTCAAAACACGCCTGGAGTGTTCTTTTCCCCTGCCTCCATCCTCCCTCATATCGATATTCACCTCTTCTATTCCGCATGCATCCTTCATTTTCCTTACATCTGAGCCTTTTGATGCATCTCAAAAGTTCACCTCTTCTTCTCCGCATTCATCCTTCATTCTCCTTACATCCGAGCCTTCTCTGCAAGAGGCGGTGGCGGTGGAGGGAGCGTGGGTGGCGGGCGGCATGTGTGACAGCGCCGCTCTCCTTATGGCTTTCCCCAATCTAACAGCATTGTTTCCTTTTTCATCCCCCTGGTGACTTTTGAGTCACCTCGCTCTCCTTATGGCTTTCCCCAATCTAACAGCATTGTTTCCTTTTTCATCCCCCTGGTGATTTTTGAGTCACCTCGCTCTCCTTATGGCTTTCCCCAATCTAACAGCATTGTTTCCTTTTTCATTCCCCTGGTGACTTTTGAGTCACCTCGCTCTCCTTATGGCTCTCCCCAATCTATCAGCATTGTTGCATTTTCCACCGCCCTGTGCCTCGCCCTCCCCACCCTCACAGCAACGCAGAGGCAGCAGTGGAGGCGGCATGGGTGGCGGCGTACGTGACAGCACTGTCAGACGCGAGCACAGAGAGGCTTGTCATAGCTGGGCTCATAGAGGCCCTCGTGCCGCTGCTCTCCCTGTTCCCAGTAGCACTGGCCTCATGACCACCTTGTAACTTTCCCCACCCAACCAGAAATGCAGAGGCAGCAGTGGAGGCGGCATGGGTGGCGGCGTACGTGACAGCGCTGTCAGACGCAAGCACAGAGAGGCTCGTGGCTGCTGGGCTCATAGAGGCCCTCGTGCCCCTGCTCTCCTCCACCACTGACGTCGCTCTCCTCACTCCTGTACGTTCCCTCGCTCCCTTCCCGGCCATAAGGCACGCTTTCCTCATCTGCTCGCTGCTGCCGGGCTCATAAAGGCCCTCGTGCCTCTGCTCTCTGCGACCACTGACGTTGCCCTACTCACTCCTGTATATGCCTCGGCCCATGCTTGAGTCACCGTGTCCTTGTCTGCTAGTCGCTGCTGGGCTCATAGAGGCCCTCATGCCTCTGCTCTCTTCCACCACTGACGTTGCCCTACTCACTCCTGCTGCTTGTGCCTCGGCCCATGCTTGAGTCACCGTGTCCAGTTTTGAGGCGCGTCAAAAGTAGTCTGCTAGTCGCCACCGGGCTCGTAGAGGCCTATGCCGTCCCAGTCACTCTTCTATCAGGCCTAATCTATGGGCCGTGTAGTTGACTTTTGAGACGTCTCAATAACTGATCCATGGGCTATTGTATCTGCATGTCCTTGTGTATAGCATGCCATGCCATATCATGCCATGCCATGCCATGCCATGTCATGTTATGTCGTGGCATTCCCTTGCCATGTTCCCGTGCCGTGCGTGTGTCATGTCAGTACCAAGCCACTCGCTAGCATCAACTGGTGCACATGCTTCTGTCGCCCCACTCTCACTTGCCATCTTCCCATCCCAACCCATGCGTCCATCATATCATATCATATCGTATCAATTATCAATCCCACGTCACTTCTGAGTCGACTCAAAAGTCTCATCATATCGTATCAATACCACGTAACTTTTATTCTGACCCCTGGCACGTGCTGCTGTCTCTCCAACCGCTCTCACCCAAACCACGCTCGACGCAGGTGGTGCGGGCAATAGGCAACCTGACAGCAGGAGATTCCAGCAGAACCACTCGCCTGCTGACAGCTGGCACGCCCTTCCAAGGTACATACATCCCCTTCGTGCTAATCCAACCTTTTGGCATCCCTTCCAATTGGTGTAGGTTTTGTACCACTAGCGTCGATGTGCTGTTCTGCTCCCTGTGTGCTGCTGCCTATCCCTTAACCTTTCTCCTCCACCTCTCTAGCAATTGCTCAACCCACCAGTTGTTGTGGCAGTAGCACCAGCAGCAGCCGAATTGACTTTTGAGACGTCTCAAGAATCGGGCTGCCTGTGTTTGAAGAAGTGTTTTGAGACGTCTCAAAACAGTAGCACCAGCAGCAGCCGAATCGACTCTTGAGACGTCTCAAGAATCGGGCTGCCTGTGTTTGAAGAAGTGTTTTGAAACGTCTCAAAACAGTATCACCAGCAGCAGCCGAATCGACTCTTGAGATGTCTCAAGAATCGGGCTGCCTGTGTTTGAAGAAGTGTTTTGAGATGTCTCAAAACAGTAGCACCAGCAGCAGCCGAATCGACTCTTGAGACGTCTCAAGAATCGGGCTGCCTGTGTTTGAAGAAGTGTTTTGAAACGTCTCAAAACAGTATCACCAGCAGCAGCCGAATCGACTCTTGAGATGTCTCAAGAATCGGGCTGCCTGTGTTTGAAGAAGTGTTTTGAAACGTCTCAAAACAGTAGCACCAGCAGCAGCCGAATCGACTCTTGAGACGTCTCAAGAATCAGGCTGCCTGCCTGCCATGCCATCAGCAGCCGAGTTGGGCCCACCTCTTCTGCTGTCACTGAAGTGTTGTGGTGACTTTTGAGTCGACTCAAAAGTCACCTCGAGTTGATCCTACCTCTTCTGCTATCACCCAAGTGTCGAACTCTCTCCACTTTTGAGACATTTCAAAAGTCGATTTGAAGCTACTTCTTCTGCTATTACCTAATTATCGAGCTATCTCAACTCCCATTCCCCACACCACCCATTCCCCACTCCACCTCTCCTCTCGTCATGCGCCCCAACAACAGCCCAGCCCTTCCGGGGGTGGTGGCAGCAGCAGCCAAATCGGGGCTTTCAAGGCGCCAGATTCTCCTGACTCCCACTCCCCATCCCGTCTTTTCTGTTTCATCTGTTTGCAACAGCTCAACCCATCCCTGCCCCAGCCTCACCGGGTGTGGTAGCAGCAGCAGCGGCAGGGCCCGGGTTGTTAGGACTGGCAGAGTGTCTTGAGAACAAACACCACGGGCTGAAGAAGGTGAGATGGAGGGGGTGTTGGTTGGGCGAAGAGTTGAAGGGGTCGAAGGGGTATAACAGCAGCAGCAGCAGCAGCAGCAGCAACAGTGGTGGGGCCTGGGTTGTCAGGACTGGCGTAGTGTCTTGAGAACAAACACCACGGGCTGAAGAAGGTGAGATGGAGGGGGTGTTGGTTGGGCGAAGAGTTTAAGGGGTCGAAGGGGTATAACAGCAGCAGCAGCAGCAGCAGCAGCTACAGTGGTGGGGCCTGGGTTGTCAGGACTGGCGGAGTGTCTTGAGAACAAACACCATGGGCTGAAGAAGGTGAGATGAAGGGGGTGGAAGAAGGTGAGATGAGGAGGTCAGTGTGACACAGCAGCACCAGCAGCACCAACAGCAGCGGTGGGGCCGGGGCTGTCGGGACTGGTGGAGTGCGTTTAGAACAAACTCCATGGGCTGAAGAAGGTGGGTGGAGAAGGGGTTTGTGTGGACTGGCGCAGGCGTGGCAGATGTTGCTCGGAATCTGCATTTGGTGGGGCCAGCCAGGGTTGTGTGCACTGCATTCGGTCTCATGTGTTGCAAGCGTGGCGGATGCATTCCGTGCAAGCGTGGCGGATGCATTCCGTGCAAGCGTGGCGGATGCATTCCGTGCAAGCGTGGCGGATGCATTCCGTGCAAGCGTGGCGGATGCATTCCGTGCAAGCGTGGCGGATGCATTCCGTGCAAGCGTGGCGGATGCATTCCGTGCAAGCGTGGCGGATGCATTCCGTGCAAGCGTGGCGGATGCATTCCGTGCAAGCGTGGCGGATGCATTCCGTGCAAGCGTGGCGGATGCATTCCGTGCAAGCGTGGCGGATGCATTCCGTGCAAGCGTGGCGGATGCATTCCGTGCAAGCGTGGCGGATGCATTCCGTGCAAGCGTGGCGGATGCATTCCGTGCAAGCGTGGCGGATGCATTCCGTGCAAGCGTGGCGGATGCATTCCGTGCAAGCGTGGCGGATGCATTCCGTGCAAGCGTGGCGGATGCATTCCGTGCAAGCGTGGCGGATGCATTCCGTGCAAGCGTGGCGGATGCATTCCGTGCAAGCGTGGCGGATGCATTCCGTGCAAGCGTGGCGGATGCATTCCGTGCAAGCGTGGCGGATGCATTCCGTGCAAGCGTGGCGGATGCATTCCGTGCAAGCGTGGCGGATGCATTCCGTGCAAGCGTGGCAGATGCCGCCGCGTCAGACAAACGGCTACGACTGTGGTATATTGGTGTGCCAGCCAATGCATCCATGCCAGCCAATGCATCCATGCCAGCCAATGCATCCGTGCCAGCCAATGCATCCGTGCCAGCCAATGCATCCATGCCAGCCAATGCATCCATGCCAGCCAATGCATCCATGCCAGCCAATGCATCCATGCCAGCCAATGCATCCATGCCAGCCAATGCATCCATGCCAGCCAATGCATCCATGCCAGCCAATGCATCCATGCCAGCCAATGCATCCATGCCAGCCAATGCATCCATGCCAGCCAATGCATCCATGCCAGCCAATGCATCCATGCCAGCCAATGCATCCATGCCAGCCAATGCATCCATGCCAGCCAATGCATCCATGCCAGCCAATGCATCCATGCCAGCCAATGCATCCATGCCAGCCAATGCATCCATGCCAGCCAATGCATCCATGCCAGCCAATGCATCCATGCCAGCCAATGCATCCATGCCAGCCAATGCATCCATGCCAGCCAATGCATCCATGCCAGCCAATGCATCCATGCCAGCCAATGCATCCATGCCAGCCAATGCATCCATGCCAGCCAATGCATCCATGCCAGCCAATGCATCCATGCCAGCCAATGCATCCATGCCAGCCAATGCATCCATGCCAGCCAATGCATCCATGCCAGCCAATGCATCCATGCCAGCCAATGCATCCATGCCAGCCAATGCATCCATGCCAGCCAATGCATCCATGCCAGCCAATGCATCCATGCCAGCCAATGCATCCATGCCAGCCAATGCATCCATGCCAGCCAATGCATCCATGCCAGCCAATGCATCCATGCCAGCCAATGCATCCATGCCCTGCCAATGCATCCATGCCCTGCCAATGCATCCATGCCAGCCAATGCATCCATGCCCTGCCAATGCATCCATGCCCTGCCAATACATCCATGCCCTGCCAATTCATCCATGCCCTGCCAATGCATCCATGCCAGCCAATGCATCCATGCCCTGCCAATGCATCCATGCCGTGCCAATGCATCCATGCCCTGCCAATGCATCCATGCCCTGCCAATGCATCCATGCCCTGCCAATGCATCCATGCCCTGCCAATGCATCCATGCCAGCCAATGCATCCATGCCCTGCCAATGCATCCATGCCCTGCCAATGCATCCATGCCCTGCCAATGCATCCATGCCCTGCCAATGCATCCATGCCAGCCAATGCATCCATGCCCTGCCAATGCATCCATGCCCTGCCAATGCATCCATGCCCTGCCAATGCATCCATGCCTGCCAATGCATCCATGCCAGCCAATGCATCCATGCCAGCCAAGGCATCCATGCCAGCCAATGCATCCATGCCCTGCCAATGCATCCATGCCCTGCCAATGCATCCATGCCAGCCAATGCATCCATGCCAGCCAATGCATCCATGCCAGCCAATGCATCCATGCCAGCCAATGCATCCATGCCCTGCCAATGCATCCATGCCAGCCCATGCATCCATGCCAGCCAATGCATCCATGCCAGCCAATGCATCCATGCCAGCCAATGCATCCATGCCAGCCAATGCATCCATGCCAGCCAATGCATCCATGCCAACCAAT
This sequence comes from Closterium sp. NIES-65, assembly GCA_948144175.1. NCBI lineage: Eukaryota > Viridiplantae > Streptophyta > Zygnematophyceae > Desmidiales > Closteriaceae > Closterium > Closterium sp. NIES-65. Next base: position 533,222 of record CANXME010000343.1, on the reverse strand, counting down.
GCATCCATGCCCTGCCAATGCATCCATGCCAGCCAATGCATCCATGCCAGCCAATGCATCCCTGCCAGCCGATGCATCCATGCCCTGCCAATGCATCCATGCCCTGCCAATGCATCCATGCCCTGCCAATGCATCCATGCCCTGCCAATGCATCCATGCCAGCCAATGCATCCATGCCCTGCCAATGCATCCATGCCCTGCCAATGCATCCATGCCCTGCCAATGCATCCATGCCCTGCCAATGCATCCATGCCAGCCAATGCATCCATGCCAGCCAATGTATCCATGCCAGCCAATGCATCCATGCCAGCCAATGCATCCATGCCAGCCAATGCATCCATGCCAGCCAATGCATCCATGCCAGCCAATGCATCCATGCCAGCCAATGCATCCATGCCAGCCAATGCATCCATGCCAGCCAATGCATCCATGCCAGCCAATGCATCCATGCCAGCCAATGCATCCATGCCAGCCAATGCATCCATGCCAGCCAATGCATCCATGCCCTGCCAATGCATCCATGCCCTGCCAATGCATCCATGCCAGCCAATGCATCCATGCCCTGCCAATGCATCCATGCCCTGCCAATACATCCATGCCCTGCCAATTCATCCATGCCCTGCCAATGCATCCATGCCAGCCAATGCATCCATGCCCTGCCAATGCATCCATGCCGTGCCAATGCATCCATGCCCTGCCAATGCATCCATGCCCTGCCAATGCATCCATGCCCTGCCAATGCATCCATGCCCTGCCAATGCATCCATGCCAGCCAATGCATCCATGCCCTGCCAATGCATCCATGCCCTGCCAATGCATCCATGCCCTGCCAATGCATCCATGCCCTGCCAATGCATCCATGCCAGCCAATGCATCCATGCCCTGCCAATGCATCCATGCCCTGCCAATGCATCCATGCCCTGCCAATGCATCCATGCCTGCCAATGCATCCATGCCAGCCAATGCATCCATGCCAGCCAAGGCATCCATGCCAGCCAATGCATCCATGCCCTGCCAATGCATCCATGCCCTGCCAATGCATCCATGCCAGCCAATGCATCCATGCCAGCCAATGCATCCATGCCAGCCAATGCATCCATGCCAGCCAATGCATCCATGCCCTGCCAATGCATCCATGCCAGCCCATGCATCCATGCCAGCCAATGCATCCATGCCAGCCAATGCATCCATGCCAGCCAATGCATCCATGCCAGCCAATGCATCCATGCCAGCCAATGCATCCATGCCAACCAATGCATCCATGCCCTGCCAATGCATCCATGCCAGCCAATGCATCCATGCCAGCCAATGCATCCCTGCCAGCCGATGCATCCATGCCCTGCCAATGCATCCATGCCCTGCCAATGCATCCATGCCCTGCCAATGCATCCATGCCCTGCCAATGCATCCATGCCAGCCAATGCATCCCTGCCCTGCCAATGCATCCATGCCCTGCCAATGCATCCATGCCCTGCCAATGCATCCATGCCAGCCAATGCATCCATGCCAGCCAATGTATCCATGCCAGCCAATGCATCCATGCCAGCCAATGCATCCATGCCAGCCAATGCATCCATGCCAGCCAATGCATCCATGCCAGCCAATGCATCCATGCCAGCCAATGCATCCATGCCAGCCAATGCATCCATGCCAGCCAATGCATCTATGCCAGCCAATGCATCCATGCCAGCCAATGCATCCATGCCAGCCAATGCATCCATGCCAGCCAATGCATCCAGGCCAGCCAATGCATCCATGCCAGCCAATGCATCCATGCCCTGCCAATGCATCCATGCCAGCCAATGCATCCATGCCAGCCAATGCATCCATGCCCTGCCAATGCATCCATGCCAGCCAATGCATCCATGCCAGCCAATGCATCCATGCCAGCCAATGCATCCATGCCCTGCCAATGCATCCATGCCCTGCCAATGCATCCATGCCCTGCCAATGCATCCATGCCAGCTAATGCATCCATGCCCTGCCAATGCATCCATGCCCTGCCAATGCATCCATGCCCTGCCAATGCATCCATGCCCTGCCAATGCATCCATGCCAGCCAATGCATCCATGCCCTGCCAATGCATCCATGCCCTGCCAATGCATCCATGCCCTGCCAATGCATCCATGCCAGCCAATGCATCCATGCCAGCCAATGCATCCATGCCAGCCAATGCATCCATGCCAGCCAATGCATCCATGCCCTGCCAAGTCATCCATGCCAGCCCATGCATCCATGCCAGCCAATGCATCCATGCCAGCCAATGCATCCATGCCAGCCAATGCATCCATGCCAGCCAATGCATCCATGCCAGCCAATGCATCCATGCCAGCCAATGCATCCATGCCAGCCAATGCATCCATGCCAGCCAATGCATCCATGCCAGCCAATGCATCCATGCCAGCCAATGCATCCATGCCAGCCAATGCATCCATGCCAGCCAATGCATCCGTGCCAGCCAATGCATCCATGCCAGCCAATGCATCCATGCCAGCCAATGCATCCATGCCAGCCAATGCATCCATGCCAGCCAATGCATCCATGCCAGCCAATGCATCCATGCCAGCCAATGCATCCATGCCAGCCAATGCATCCATGCCAGCCAATGCATCCATGCCAGCCAATGCATCCATGCCAGCCAATGCATCCATGCCAGCCAATGCATCCATGCCAGCCAATGCATCCATGCCAGCCAATGCATCCATGCCAGCCAATGCATCCATGCCAGCCAATGCATCCATGCCAGCCAATGCATCCATGCCAGCCAATGCATCCATGCCAGCCAATGCATCCATGCCAGCCAATGCATCCATGCCAGCCAATGCATCCATGCCAGCCAATGCATCCATGCCAGCCAATGCATCCATGCCAGCCAATGCATCCATGCCAGCCAATGCATCCATGCCAGCCAATGCATCCATGCCAGCCAATGCATCCATGCCCTGCCAATGCATCCATGCCCTGCCAATGCATCCATGCCAGCCAATGCATCCATGCCCTGCCAATGCATCCATGCCCTGCCAATACATCCATGCCCTGCCAATTCATCCATGCCCTGCCAATGCATCCATGCCAGCCAATGCATCCATGCCCTGCCAATGCATCCATGCCGTGCCAATGCATCCATGCCCTGCCAATGCATCCATGCCCTGCCAATGCATCCATGCCCTGCCAATGCATCCATGCCCTGCCAATGCATCCATGCCAGCCAATGCATCCATGCCCTGCCAATGCATCCATGCCCTGCCAATGCATCCATGCCCTGCCAATGCATCCATGCCCTGCCAATGCATCCATGCCAGCCAATGCATCCATGCCCTGCCAATGCATCCATGCCCTGCCAATGCATCCATGCCCTGCCAATGCATCCATGCCTGCCAATGCATCCATGCCAGCCAATGCATCCATGCCAGCCAAGGCATCCATGCCAGCCAATGCATCCATGCCCTGCCAATGCATCCATGCCCTGCCAATGCATCCATGCCAGCCAATGCATCCATGCCAGCCAATGCATCCATGCCAGCCAATGCATCCATGCCAGCCAATGCATCCATGCCCTGCCAATGCATCCATGCCAGCCCATGCATCCATGCCAGCCAATGCATCCATGCCAGCCAATGCATCCATGCCAGCCAATGCATCCATGCCAGCCAATGCATCCATGCCAGCCAATGCATCCATGCCAACCAATGCATCCATGCCCTGCCAATGCATCCATGCCAGCCAATGCATCCATGCCAGCCAATGCATCCATGCCAGCCGATGCATCCATGCCCTGCCAATGCATCCATGCCCTGCCAATGCATCCATGCCCTGCCAATGCATCCATGCCCTGCCAATGCATCCATGCCAGCCAATGCATCCCTGCCCTGCCAATGCATCCATGCCCTGCCAATGCATCCATGCCCTGCCAATGCATCCATGCCAGCCAATGCATCCATGCCAGCCAATGTATCCATGCCAGCCAATGCATCCATGCCAGCCAATGCATCCATGCCAGCCAATGCATCCATGCCAGCCAATGCATCCATGCCAGCCAATGCATCCATGCCAGCCAATGCATCCATGCCAGCCAATGCATCCATGCCAGCCAATGCATCTATGCCAGCCAATGCATCCATGCCAGCCAATGCATCCATGCCAGCCAATGCATCCATGCCAGCCAATGCATCCAGGCCAGCCAATGCATCCATGCCAGCCAATGCATCCATGCCCTGCCAATGCATCCATGCCAGCCAATGCATCCATGCCAGCCAATGCATCCATGCCCTGCCAATGCATCCATGCCAGCCAATGCATCCATGCCAGCCAATGCATCCATGCCAGCCAATGCATCCATGCCCTGCCAATGCATCCATGCCCTGCCAATGCATCCATGCCCTGCCAATGCATCCATGCCAGCTAATGCATCCATGCCCTGCCAATGCATCCATGCCCTGCCAATGCATCCATGCCCTGCCAATGCATCCATGCCCTGCCAATGCATCCATGCCAGCCAATGCATCCATGCCCTGCCAATGCATCCATGCCCTGCCAATGCATCCATGCCCTGCCAATGCATCCATGCCAGCCAATGCATCCATGCCAGCCAATGCATCCATGCCAGCCAATGCATCCATGCCAGCCAATGCATCCATGCCCTGCCAAGTCATCCATGCCAGCCCATGCATCCATGCCAGCCAATGCATCCATGCCAGCCAATGCATCCATGCCAGCCAATGCATCCATGCCAGCCAATGCATCCATGCCAGCCAATGCATCCATGCCAGCCAATGCATCCATGCCCTGCCAATGCATCCATGCCAGCCAATGCATCCATGCCCGCCAATGCATCCATGCCTGCCAATGCATCCATGCCCTGCCAATGCATCCATGCCCTGCCAATGCATCCATGCCCTGCCAATGCATCCATGCCCTGCCAATGCATCCATGCCAGCCAATGCATCCATGCCCTGCCAATGCATCCATGCCCTGCCAATGCATCCATGCCCTGCCAATGCATCCATGCCAGCCAATGCATCCATGCCAGCCAATGCATCCATGCCAGCCAATGCATCCATGCCAGCCAATGCATCCATGCCCTGCCAAGTCATCCATGCCAGCCCATGCATCCATGCCAGCCAATGCATCCATGCCCTGCCAAGTCATCCATGCCAGCCCATGCATCCATGCCAGCCAATGCATCCATGCCAGCCAATGCATCCATGCCAGCCAATGCATCCATGCCAGCCAATGCATCCATGCCAGCCAATGCATCCATGCCAGCCAATGCATCCATGCCCTGCCAATGCATCCATGCCAGCCAATGCATCCATGCCCGCCAATGCATCCATGCCCGCCAATGCATCCATGCCCTGCCAATGCATCCATGCCCTGCCAATGCATCTATGCCCTGCCAATGCATCCATGCCCTGCCAATGCATCCATGCCCTGCCCTGGTCGAAGAACGTTCTGAAGATGCTCAGAAGGGTGTGCGGTTTGGTGTGAGCCCATTGGCACACTGACACAAGTTACGGCAGGACGTTTGCGCTCACGCTGAAGGACGGTTGATCACCTGCTGGCAATGCAATCACTGCTACGGATGAGGTGATAAGTCACTGGTGATTCGGTGGAGGACAGGGAGTGGAGAGCGGAGATGGAGGGAAGGATGCACAAGCTCGAAGTTCGAAATGAGTGTCAGGCAGTCGTTATCGCAAAGCTCGAGAGGCAATTGCGTGTGCTGGCTGGACTCGGTCCAGATGGTGCCTTCACGCACACAAAAGGGTGTGTGGTGATGGCCGAGACGAAGGCAAGGGAGGTTGGGTGGATGAGTGCATAGCAGATTCCCATGATATGCGAGAGGACCCTAAACCCTTGGTCCGAACGACCATGTGGACGCAGCAACAGCAGCGGTGGGGCCAGGGTTGTGTGTACTGGCGGAGTGCCTTGAGAACAAACACCATGGGCTGAAGAAGGTGAGCGAGAGGGGGTGGCGTGGGATGGAGGGGGAGAAGCAAAGGGGTATGGCAGTGGCAGCGGCCGGTTTGGACTGGCTGAGTGTCTTGACAACAAACGCCACGGGCCGAAGAAGGTGAGAGGGTAGGGTGGTTGTATCATAGCAGCAGCACTGGCAAGGGGCGGAAAGGGCAATCTGGACTTGTGTATTGCCGTGAAAAACAAGCTCCATGGCTTGAAGAGCGCGCGTACGAACGCACACCTCAAAGCTACCCTGGAAAGTGCAAGGATCATGGAAAAGTAACCTTAGTCGCCGGCGCTTCTGTGTGTGTGTGTGTGTGCGCGCGTGCGTGTATTCCGGAGACAGCTTTGGCTGTGTGTTTCTGAAGCTTTGGCCCCCGAAGCTGTGTGTGTGTGTGTGTGTGTGTGTGTGTGTTCGACGTGACAGCTGTGTATTCGTGAGGCGCCTCAAGAGCTGTCCTCGTCAAGACGCCTTGAAAGTCCTTCCGTGTGCGCCCTTGCAGGAGGAGGCTTTGAAAATCCGACGGGACAGCTTCGTGAGGCGCCTTAGGTACTTTATCCCCTCAAACGGGTGCCACAAGTATTCTCCCATTGAGCTTCTTCAAAATGAGACCCCTTGAATATCCTCCCTGTGTGCTCCTCTGCAGGAGACAGCATGGGCAGTATCCAACGTGACAGCTGGCGACAGCTGGCACAAGGCGGCTGTGATTGGTGGAGACGCCATGGGGGGAGGAGCGGGGATGGGAGGAGCAGGCAAAGCGTCGAGAATGTACGAGCTGCTCGTGCATTTGCTCCGCACGGCACCCTTGGACATCAAGAGAGAAGTCGCCTTTGCTCTCGGTCAGTAGCATTGGGGCATGCGCTGGGTTGCTAGATATACGAGCTGCTTGTGCATTTGCTCCGCACGGCACCCTTTGACATCAAGAGAGAAGTCAAATGTGCCCTTAGTCACTCGCCCTTTGCTCTCAGTCAAATGTGCCAGTCACCTTTTCTCTCGGCCAGTCACCTTTTCTCTCGGCCAGTCACTTTTGCTCTCGGCCAGTCACCTTTTCTCTCGGTCAGTCACCTTTGCTCTCGGTCAGTCACCTTTGCTCTCGGTCAGTCACCTTTGCTCTCGGTCAGTCACCTTTGCTCTCGGTCAGTCACCTTTGCTCTCGGCCAGTCTCCTTTTCTCTCAGTCAGTCACCTTTGCTCTCGGTCAGTGACGTTGCGGCTTGTGCTTGTGCTTGTTATGCTGAGGAATTTTCACGAATACCTTTCTTCTGATGTGCATGCAGTCAGTCTTTGTTTCTCATTGCGAATGTGGCGTCTTCTCTCTCCTTTCTTCCCAAGTGTTTTCCTTCTCACTTCGTAATATATTTTCTGTTTGACCCATCCAAGCAAAGGTTCTTCCTCCAGTCTCCTCATAACACTCTTTCAGGCATTCTTCTGTCACCCGTTTTAGACCTTGCATATGCTCCAGGTGACCTTTGATTCAAGTCAGAAATTCACCTTAATGTGATCCTGCCCGGATCTAATCTTCTGGCAGCGAATCTCTGTGTGGATCCTGCGGAGCAAGAGCCAATAGGAGAGCGCCGCATGGCGGTCCAGCAGTCGCGCGTGGCAGCACTAGTGGACGCGGGGTGCCTGCTGCCCTTCCTCTCCCTCATCCGCTCAGCAGATGCTGACGCTGTGCGGCTCGGCCTGCAGTTTACCGAAGTGGTGAGAAGGGGTGTGGGAAGGTGTGCGGTGGTGAGGAACGGTGTGTCGAGATATGCAGTGGTGAGGAGGGATATGTCATGGTGGGCGGTGGTGGTAAGGGTGTGGGAAGGTGTGTGGTGGTGAGTGCCTGCTGCGGCTGGTGTTGCCGTGGCTTGTGCTGCTGAAGCTGGTGCTGCTGTGGCTGAGGTAGCTGTAGAGGTAAGGTGCATGGAGGAGGGTAAGGTATGTGGAGGGAATATGGACATTAAGGTATGGGCTGGAGTAACAAGTAAGGACAGATTCTCACGCATGCACACCTGCACTCACTCACACATGGAACTCATGGACACATGCGCATGCGGCCATACAGCCACAAGCACATGCACTCACAGGTGTATGCATGTGCACACACATGCACACATGCACACATGCACACATGCACACATGCACACATGCATTTGCGCACACATGCGTGGTACACATGCTCTCCTACACACACGAACGGCCTGTTCTTCAGCTGTCCTCATTATCATTGTGCTTGATTCTCCATTTATGTCATTTCCTCTCATTGGGTAGGTCCTGCGTGTACTACCAGACAAAAGAGGCCCACGGCTGGTGGAGGAGGCGGACGGCATCGATGCGATAGAAGCAGCTCAATTTGTAGGCAATGAGGAGCTACACTCCATGTCAAGCTATCTTGTCGACACATACTTTGGGGAAGACTACGGACTGGAAGAGGGAGGGTAGGGTGAGGGAAGCGGTATTTGCTATGCCTCTTTTGACGTGAATTGCAATTTGCTTGTGGATGGTGCTCAAATGCCTCATTTTTATAATCAGAAGTGTATGTCAAAAATCAATTGGGTTGCCTTGACGACGAGGCTTCCAGTGACACACGTCACTCGTGGCTGGGTTATTCTCATTCATTATGTTAATGTAGAGTGTTACCAGTGAGGTGTGGTCAAGGCTGTGTAAAATCATTTTATACATAACCATTATTTTCTGTAACAGCTACTCTTGCGAAGACAAGCGAACCGCGCTAATTAAGATGGATACAAGGTCGATTGTTTATGCTGTCTCTGTGAAAGCCAGCACGACGAAACCACCACGCCCACGTACCTTTCCCTCCTCCTCATGCGAACCGGTCTGCGATTTCGCTCGCAAGCCATCATTCTCGACGATTCACCTGCTTTCGACAGCTGCCCTTTTTCGCGTATGGCACACATGCCGCCATTCGTGGAGCGCGCGGAATGGCTCGACGAGCACACCCTTGGAGCGCACAGTTCGTGCCAGCACAAGCGGGTTACCCTAATTTCAACCAATTAGAGCCTTCAATTGTTGAGTTCTGCTCGAGTTGCTGGCACCACCTGCAACGGGGCGCGAGAGGCTTTCCGCATCCAACGGAGTCGAGCTTTGCGTTCTGGTTCGGTTCTTGCGGAGCGAGATTTCCGACGTGCACATGCGGTTCGGCAGGTATGGTGCTTGAAGGACACACGGGATTCGACGCGAGTGGGCCGAGCGGGGCTTGTTGAGGTTCGTTGGGTGTCAAGAGCGGCTCGTGATTTCTCATTTATCACGGTTTAATTTGGTGCTGCAAGCAACGCGCAGAGACCGTGTCCAATATTTACGAACCGAACTAAACCGTATACGACAAACTGTAAGAGCTCGCTAGTGCTTCTTGGTTCGGGTGATTCGCACCGCTGTTCCGAACAATGCGTTCCGTATTCGTGAGGGCAGCGTCTGGGTTAACTGTTGCTTATTTCCACTATCACCAGCACCTTCAGTAGCCAATTCGGATTTGCTCATCACACAGGCGCTCGTAACGCCGCTGTTGCTGCATTGCCTTGGCTCCTACTGCTTCTGGCTTCCATCCTCCCTGATAGCGTCATTGTTTCGCTACGAGAGGTATCGACGTACTAACGACATTTTAAACCTCAGGAACCATCTGACGTAGTAACGACTGTCCATCCAGAAGCAGATACAAGTCGTCAAAATTGACAGACGAATTACCAGCTCTCGTCTTTCTCGTTTCAAACAGAGCCGTTTCAAACAGAGCTGCTCCAAACAGGGCTGTTTCTTGCTCAGAAGGCTTCTGTGAATCTCCTGTCGTAATTTCCCAAAACCCTCCTGTATTCTTTTGCCTATTCGCCGGCGGTTGCGTAGCTGATCGTTGGCGGTGATGGGTAGCCGTGGAGATGAGGTAGCTCTCAGTCTTACAGCACCCGCTGATGCCGAGAATCATCATGAGGTGAGGGTGATGCCGCAGCCAGTGAAACATCACAACATTTTTAGCCGGTTCCCTCGATTCTCACCACATCCTCCTTAGGAAAAGACAATGGATTTGTAGTATCCTCGCTCTCTAACTCTCCCTCTTTCTGTTAATTTAACACATTCCCCAACCCAGATCGTGGACGTGGTTGATCTGCTGCCCGGCCCCATCTGGCACATCATCTTCCGCCACCTGCTGCTGGGTAGCTCCTCCGGCGCATCACAAGAGGGAGGAGCAGGCAGCGCCTCTGGCGCATCACTTCTTAGTCGACTCAAAAAGAAGCTGCAGAGTCTGGGTAACTCCTCGGGCGCATCACAGGAGGGAGCAGGCAGCACCTCGCCGGGTGCCACTGGGAGTGGACTTCTGAGTCGACTGAAAAAGAAACTGCAGAATTGGGGTAATTCCTCGGGCGCATCGCAGGAGGGAGGAGCAGGAGACGCGTGCTTCGGCTCCTGCTGGCCTCTGCTGCGCTGCGCCATGGTCTGCAAGAGGCTCCTCCACCATGTCGCCTCCTTCCCCGTGAGTCTCTCATTGCTCCCCGTAATCCATGGTAAATTTCTTCTCTGGGTGCTGAGTTATGATGCGGTCACGGTCACGGCTACAGTCACGTCTAAGCTCCTCAACCGTCTTCTTGTCCGTAGCTGCGAATGAGCATGATTTCGAGCCAATGACGTTGCCAAGCAACATACAGCAGAATTTTAAGTTGACTCACAAAGTCGCTCCTCAAGCACCTTTCAAATCGCCATCTCCATCTTTCCATGTGTCTGTCTCTCCATCTCTCCGTCCATCTCTCCGTCCATCTCTCCGTCCATCTCTCCGTCCATCTCTCCGTCCATCTCTCCGTCCATCTCTCCGTCCATCTCTCCGTCCATCTCTCCGTCCATCTCTCCGTCCATCTCTCCGTCCATCTCTCCGTCCATCTCTCCGTCCATCTCTCCGTCCATCTCTCCGTCCATCTCTCCGTCCATCTCTCCGTCCATCTCTCCGTCCATCTCTCCGTCCATCTCTCCGTCCATCTCTCCGTCCATCTCTCCGTCCATCTCTCCGTCCATCTCTCCGTCCATCTCTCCGTCCATCTCTCTGTCACTCTTTGTACGAGCAGGAGTTCGAGCCCATGAAGCTGACTATCAACTCCGAAGACCCCGCGCTCACACGTCTCTCGGGAACGCTCTCTGTCTTCCTCACGCACGCGCCTCACACGCCCCTCAATGTCGTTCTCAACAGCCCCGAGGACCTGCACTGCCTCGGCCGTCTCTTGGGACCCTCTGCGCGCTCCCTCACAACCTTGTCCCTTGAGCACAAAACAAATATCCCTTGGGGACAGTTGCTGCTGCATTCAGAATTTCTGGGGGAGTTTGAGCAGCTGCAGAAGCTGGTGCTAGGAAGCCGTGGGATTTGGAAATTAGGCAGCCTGAATCCAGCAATGTTCCAAGCCTTAAGGAGTCTGAGCATCCACGATTTCGAGTGCGAGGAGAATGCTCTGCCCTTTCTTTCATCCGTCGCACCGCAGCTGCATGAATTCGCTCTCGCCTCCTCCAGCTTTGGCTCTGCCTCTGCCACCCTCACTCTCGATTTCAAGCTCACCGCTGCTCGATCTATCACAGTCTGCTTTTTTAAGCAACAAGCGCTCCACCTCCGCTTCGCCCTGCCTGCCTCTTTGAAGTCCTTCTCTGCCACTGCAGAGAGTCTCAACGTGGATTGCACATGCAACAGCCGGCTCTCTCTCGACTCGCTCTCTCTCATTGGCCGCTCGCAGCTTCTCGTTTCTTCACTACCATTGGCTGCCGCCAAATCCGTCTACTTGAAAGGACCAGCCAATCGAAAAAACCAGTCGCATGGTTTTCCCTATTCCGATCTCGAATCTCAGTGTACCGTGACCCACCTGCTCAGCAGCATAGCGCCTACAGTGGAGATGCTTGTATTGAGGTACGGCTGGCCTCTGGAGGGCATGCGTGTGGAGTGGAGCCGCCTTCGTTGCGTTTTCATCGGTGTAGAGAGGTTGGGGGGGATTAATCAGAAATATTTTCCGGACTACCCGGAAATATCTTTGAAGTTCATTAGAACGGCAGGAGAGGAGGGCGGCGTCGGCAGCAGCACCAGCGGCTTGCTCATCAATGCTCCGAAATTGGAGTTGTTTTACGATACCACCGAGCTACTTAAGCAGTTCTGGAGTTCGTTCGAGGCAGGGCTCTCGTTATCAGACTACCGTATTATTCTCCCGGATAAAACACCCCCCCATTATTGTACGTACACCCCCGGGTAGCTAATACGGGGTGGGTGTTATATCCGACCCCGTTAGTACTATACCCCCCCTTTTGGGGTGATTCTCTATAACACCCCCCTTTTCTTATAGATTCCTATTATGGATGTTATCGAGTCTGATTCCTTACGGGAGGATATCGCGAAAATCACTCCCTAAAAGAAATTTCGCATGTACTTTCACATAGAATCGGCCGAGATATCCCCCCTCCCACAATCTCGTTGTCGTCACGCTGACGAATCACAAAATCTCGCTGTCGCCATGATGGCGAATCTTCCGTTTCTTCACTACCATTGGCTGCCGCCAAATCCGTCTACTTGGAAGGACCAGCCAATCGAAAAAACCAGTCGCGTGGTTTTCTCTATTCCGATCTCGAATCTCAGCGTACCGTGACCCACCTGCTCAGCAGCATAGCGCCTACAGTGGAGATGCTTGTATTGAGGTACGGCTGGCCTCTGGAGGGCGTGCGTGTGGAGTGGAGCCGCCTTCGTTGCGTTTTCATCGGTATAGAGAGGTGTGGGGAGATTAATCACATATATTATCCGGTCAATCCGGAAGATTCAAAATCTTGGAAGTTCATTAGTGCGGGAGGAGAGGAGGGCGGCGTCAGCAGCAGCACCAGCGGCTTGCTCATAAATGCTCCGAAATTGGAGTCGTTTTACGATGCCACCGAGCTACTTGAGGTGTTCTATATTTCGCTTGAGGTACCAGGTGTGACAAGGCAGGATTGGACGGTGTGCTGGTAAATGGCTGTTTGTAAAAAACTGAACGATCAGTTAAACTTCCTGTCACGGCAAAGCTCTGTCAACCATCTTCCTGTCCGTCTCTCTCTCGAATGGTCCTTCCATTACTATGAGGGGTGGTACAAAGGAAGATGCAGAACACACAAGCACAACAAACATCCAAACCGAGATCCGAACTACCTCAAGACTCCTACCTACTCAGCCCCCCCCCCCCTCTGTCCGACCCTATTGGTCGAACGGGGCCTCAATCAACTGGTGCAGCTGTCCCTCACTGAGAGGGATGATGGGTCCTCTAAAGCCGAGCTCGTCCGCCGCCAGGGCCTCGTTGGTCTTGGTGCGGAGGGCGTTGGCCTGCGCCCGCTGGAGGCACACGCTCCAGCGCTGGCGGTACTCCGTCAGCAGCTTCGCTGCTTTGTAGGAGGTAGGAGCCGCGTTAAACCGCAGCTTTGCCGCCAGCTCTGCGCACTGCCGCAGGTAAGCCATCACCCCCGGCGAGGGGTAGCCATAAGTTTCCACTGCAAGCGCGTGGAACCCCACCCACGCGTTCCGCCGTGCGTACTTATCCTCCTTTTTCTCTGCTGCCGCCCTGGCCGCCCATCCAGGAGCTCGGTTGCAGTTCTCGTCTTGCCTTGACACCGGGTCCGTCACGGTCACGTCGCACATCCAAACCTCACCAGTCAGGGGATGACGGATGGTGACATCTGCCTTTAGGTTTTCAACCAGTGAGTAGACATACGTTTCCTTGTGAACCGTAAACCCCGCCTCCGCCCCAATGTTCGCTATCTCATCCCGCAGAGCGTGGTGGCTTGCGGTCCTCCCTTTCCCCTTCTCGCAGCTCATGAGGTGGTTGGGGAGGCGGTCGTCGGGGAAGGTGGTGCGGTAGCGGCAGTCACAGCGTCTAGGCACTGGGAGGGGGAGGCCTAGGCGGAAGGCAGTTGCAGTAGAGAGCTGGGACGGGCCCATCCGGAGCGAGGGGGTGAGCGGGATCGCCAGCAGCCAATCCCCCGCGCCTGGGCCCAGCACCGACTGCATCCGTTGCGCATGGCCAGAGCGGGGGTTGGGGCGCATCCGTCTCGCCTCGCGCATGACTCTCAGGAAGCGGCGGGAGTGAACCGCCAGTGCTAGGTTCTGCTGCAGCTTCAGTCCCTTGGGGTCAGCCTTCCCGGCCTGGAGCACCTCGAGAGCCTCGGGGGGCAGGGCTGCCTCAGCCGCGGCGAGGCGTGTAGGTAGCACGTGTGGGGAGCTGTGGGTTGGATCCAAAAGGGGGAAGAGCGCGGCGACAGCGGGGTGCAACGAGTCCTCCAGGGAGTGCAAGAGGTGGGCTGTGCTGGGGTCAGTGATGCCCAGGCCTCCCAAAGTCACTGGCAGGGCCGCCTGCCGCCAAATCCTCCGTCTCTCCCTCGCGCTCCTCGGCCTCATGATGTGGGCCGAGTCGAGGAAAGTGTGAAGGAGTTGTTCCCCCCAAGCGGACCATTCGGCTTCAGGGAGGGCCTCTAGGGGGGTGGTTCTGGCCAGGAAGGAAGCTCGGCGGCTGACACAGTGGGTGAGGAGGAGGAGGGCAAGTTGGGGGTCCATCTGGGCCAGCAAGGGGAGAGGCGCTGCTGCTGCTTCCAATCTCGCTCTCACAGCATCTGCGCAGCCTCGGGCAGTGCCCACGGGGCTGCCGAGAATCTGCAAACCCTCCTCAGAGATAGTGACGCCTGGGGGGACTGAGGAGGCGTCGATTGCTGCGACGGACCACGCCGCGCACTTAGCTGGATTGTGCACCAGGCCGAGGGCGGCTAAAGCAGAGGTGAGGTGGTCGAAAGCCGCAGAGCAGGCCGTGGCGTCGCCGAGCAGCGTGATATCATCGGCGTACGCCAGCAGGACCACCTGAGGGTGTGCAGCCGCCGTGTCCACGAGGCACGGGTGGATGCTAGCCGCGAACAGGAGTGGGCAGAGCGGGTCTCCTTGGCGAACACCCCTGGCGCTCTGCAGCGGGGCTGCGCCGAAGTCGTGGTCGAGGAAGAGCGAGTAGGGAGTCCCATAGGAAAGGCGGACGAGGGGAATCAGTTCCTTCAGCGCCTCGTTATTCAGTCCTTCAAACACCGCCTTCCTTTCGACCGCGTTGAACGCATTCGCGAGGTCAATCTGCAGCGCCACTGCCCCTGGGTGCACTTCCAGGTACGTGCGAGCGGAGTGGATAGCCGCTTCGATCCCTCCCGCTACTACGACTCCGAACTGAAGCGGAGCAAAGTGAGTACGAGCGGCCGGCGCAGTGAGGAAGAGCGCGGCTTTTGCTATTATCCGGAGGAGGCACTCCCCCACCGCAATCAGCCGCGTCCCTCCCTGTGGTTTCGTAAATGCTAACAGGCGGGATGCCGTTAGAAGATCCCCCGCGACTGTGGGGAGTTTTCCTGCAAGAGCTGTGTTAGTGAGGGCGAGGAGGTGGGTGAGTACTTCGGCGTTGCCCAGGGCTGCGTCGCGGATGTGCTCGAAGGTTGTTCCAGATGGGTCGGCCCCTACTCCGTTGGGGAGTTTGGCGAGGAGGCGTCTGAAGTCGGGAGCTTCGATAGTGGGTGGGTCTTCCGCTGTGGCGGTGCGGAGCCAGTCTGGAAGTGGTTGGCAGGCGGATGGGTGTCTCGTCGTGAGGGCTTCCAACACTTCAGGTGAGGCGGGAGACACAGGAGTGGCCTGGAGGGATTGGAGTGATTTTGACAGGTTACCCCGTTTTACGAGTCCTTCTGCCCGTGCCAGTATCCCTGTTGTGTCAGGTGAGTGGCGAGCAGGACTTCCAGCCCATGACGCTGCCTATCGACTCCCTAGACCCCGCCACCCTCACACCTCCCTCGGGAACGCTCTCTGTCTTCCTCATTCACGCCCCCCACACGCCTCTCAATCTCGAGCTCAACAGCTCCCAGGAAATCCACTGCCTCTGCCGTCTCTTGCAGCCCTCTGCACACTCCCTCGCAAGCCTGGGCCTTGGGCTCAAGGAACCACTCGGGGGAATCAAGCCTATCATTAAGGAGAAGCACCTGATGAATCCGGCCTTTCTCGAGGAGTTTCAGCAGCTGCAGCGGCTGAAGCTGGGTCGCGGGACGTGGCAACTAGGCGGCCTGAGTCCAGCGCGGTTCCGGGGTTTGAGGAGCCTGAGCGTCCACGATTTCGTGTGCGACGGAAACGCTCTGTCCTTTCTCGCATCCCTTACACCGCAGCTGCGTGAAATCGCTCTCGCCTCCTCCAGCCATGTCCCCCCCTTCGCCCTCGATTTCAAGTTCACTGCTCTGCTTTGAGAAGCAAGTGCTCCACCTCCGCTGCGCCCTGCCTGCCTCTTTGAAGTCCTTCTCGGCCACTGCGGCGTGTCTCAACGTGGATTGCACTTCCCCCAGCCCTCCCTCTCTCGACTCGCTCTCTCTCATTGGCTACTCGCAGCTCCTCGTTTCCTCGCTCCCATTGTCCGCCGCAAAATCCGTCTACTTGAACGGTGCAAGCCTCCGAGCAAATCGTTGACGTGTGTTTCCCTGTTCTGATGATGATTCTCAAATCGCCTTGACCCACCTGCTCAGTAGCATAGCGCCCACAGTGGAGACGCTTAAAACGAGGTACGGCTGGCCACTGGAGGGCGTGCGTGTGCAGTGGAGCCAGGTGCGGCACCTCAGCGTTGGTGTGAACCGTTATAGCACTGGGGGGTTTAGTTACTGCGAAAACCCCGAGGATCCGGAAGACTCTCGGTTTTGGAGGTTCTTCGGCGGGGAAGAAGGGAGCATCATCGGAAGCAGCAGCAACGACAGCGGCAGCAACACGTACATCGATGCTCCGAACCTGGAGTCCATTTACTATGCCACTGAGGAGTGGCAGCCGGGCGTTCCGGATGCTCTGCGCAGGCAATTCCCTTCCCTGGCATCGTACAGGATTGTCGATCCAGCGGTCCGCTGGCGCGGTAGTGATAGCGGGTGTGAGAGGAGCGGGGCAGTGAGGTCGGATTGGCGTGGCAGGTTAGTATGGGAACACAACGTGTCATAGCGGTAGCACGGGGTCAGGTCGTGTCATGGTGGTAGCATGGGGTCAGATTGTGTCATTGCGGTGGCATGGTGTGAGGTCGTGTTATTGTGGTGGCATGGTGTCAAACCGTGTCATAGCGGTACCATGAGGTCACATCACGTCACAGTGATAGCATGGGGCCAGATTGTGTCACAGCGTTAGTGTGGAGTCAGATCTCGTTCCCCATGCCATGGGTTAGGGCATGGTGCAGGCAGGATGATCAGATTAGGGCATGATGAGGGTTCTTTTAAATTCCCTGGGCCTCTACATGCTTTGGGAGGAAAAAGGAACAGTGTGGCCGAGGTAGTGAGTGAGTGGAACCAATGTTCACTGGTGTGAGGGCTTCATTTGTGTGCAGGGACGAGCAGGAAGGGTTCTGTGTGATGATAGCAGTGGTGGCAATAGTGTGGCCATGGGGTGGTGTGCACCGGTGGTGGTGCACAGCAGTCCCGTTACAATGGGATGGCGATGGGTGCTAGCAGTGGGGGCGGCAACAGTGGGCATAGTATGTGGTGTACAGCTGGGGCAACTGATGATCATGCTGGTGACTTTTGAGACCCTACAAAAGATGCTACCAGTGGGGGTGGCAACGGTGGGCATAATATGTGGTGTACAACGTGAAGCCGCGTTTTACGATTTCAGCGACGGAGGGGTTGGTTTGCCGTGAATTGAGACACCTTAACACGGGTATACGAGGTTTCCCTCGTAGGCCTAGCAGTGCGTGGCGTGGAGGTTACCTAGACCTTTCGAGTTGAGCGTGCGAAGTTGAGAATCTCGACGACAGCGACGAGATGGATTCTACTATAGGCTACGGTATCTGTAGTTCAATTCACTAGGACGCGAGCCAACAAGGTAGAAAGGAGATCATGTCGACGCGTAATAGCTGCTAACGGCGGAACCACCAGTTGCATGACCGAAGCGTGTGACATTTTTCAAAGCCACTTAGAAGCAATTTCCGAGGAGCCTCAAAACTACTAAAAAATCGTCTGTCCAATGAGACCGTTGCAGCACACTTGTCAGCCATTAGAAGCCTGGGAATCCAGTGCCAGCTCTCGGAGCCAAAGCAGCAGCATGCTAATCGTCGGCCATTATTCCAGAATATTCAGAGGCATCCCGCGGAGCACCCCGCGCAACCCCCCCGGTCCTCGCGTCTTGGTGTCCATCCCTTCCGCCGCTGCTCAGCATCCTCGTGCCGCGCCATCATGTCGCGCTGCTACTGGCTCAATAGAATGTCGCCCATTGCAGCGTCCGTCGCCGGCGGCAAACATCATCAATAGACTGTCGCCTTCGCCTTTGCCAGCTACTTTAACTTTTGAGTCGACTCAAAAGCCTTTGCCAGCTATTCTAACCCTGCGCTCTCCGCCGATCTTTCGCCATGAAGGATTTCGGCGATCCACACACACGCTGCTGTTCGCGTCGAAGCGCGAGAGCTTGTGGCGGAGCCGTAACATGGCGGGAGAGGCGGTGGACGCGGTTCAAGAGCTGAAACTGGCCGCCGTGCTTGATGCTCGAGACGAGCAGCGCCGGTGGGAGGAGGAGGAAGAGGAGGAGGAGGAAGAGGAGGAGGAGGAAATGGGGGAATTGGAAGAGAGCGAGGAGGAAGAGATGGTTGGTTTGACCAGCCGCGCTGATACCTCACCCCAGGCAGGGAGCGCGGGCGCGGGCGCGGGCGCGGGGAAGCGGTGGGTGTGCGGGCCGCGCGTGGAGGCGGTGATGCGCAGCAAGGTAGCGCGGCTGGTGAAGCCGGACATGCTGCTGGCCCTGCAGGAGCTGCAGCGCCAGCAGCAGTGGCGCCTGGCCGCGCGGGTGAGAACGAGAGTGAGCAAGAGAGTGAGAAAGAGAGCGAGAGAGGTGACGGTGAGGGGGATTTTGAGGCGCAGCAAGGTGGCGCGGCTGGTGAAGCCCGACCTGCTGCTTGCCCTGCAGGAGCTGCAGCGCCAGCAGCAATGGCGCCTGGCCGCGCGGGTGAGAACGAGAGTGAGCAAGAGAGTGAGAAAGAGAGCGAGAGAGGTGACGGTGAGGGGGTGAAAGATATATTTCTGAACAGTAGGAACGGATGGGTGGGTGGTACCTGGAAGCGTTGGGAGTATGGCGGAGTGTGGTAGAGCGACGAAGGAAGGAGAGAGACGAGGGAGACGGAGAGCATCCAATCCAAGAGAGAAGAACGAGCAGTTGCTAAAAGAGGTTGGGGTTGCCACAAAAGGACTATGAGTCTTCTCCCTGTCATGGTCACTGGTGTTGGAAACGAGAAGGGTTTGGGAGGGTTTTGGTGTGTGTGGGGAGGGTTTTGGTGTGTGTGGGGAGGGTTTTGGTGTGTGTGGGGAGGGTTTTGGTGTGTGTGGGGAGGGTTTTGGTGTGTGTGGGGAGGGTTTTGGTGTGTGTGGGGAGGGTTTTGGTGTGTGTGGGGAGGGTTTTGGTGTGTGTGGGGAGGGTTTTGGTGTGTGTGGGGAGGGTTTTGGTGTGTGTGGGGAGGGTTTTGGTGTGTGTGGGGAGGGTTTTGGTGTGTGTGGGGAGGGTTTTGGTGTGTGTGGGGAGGGTTTTGGTGTGTGTGGGGAGGGTTTTGGTGTGTGTGGGGAGGGTTTTGGTGTGTGTGGGGAGGGTTTTGGTGTGTGTGGGGAGGGTTTTGGTGTGTGTGGGGAGGGTTTTGGTGTGTGTGGGGAGGGTTTTGGTGTGTGTGGGGAGGGTTTTTGGTGTGTGTGGGGAGGGTTTTGGTGTGTGTGGGGAGGGTTTTGGTGTGTGTGGGGAGGGTTTTGGTGTGTGTGGGGAGGGTTTTGGTGTGTGTGGGGAGGGTTTTGGTGTGTGTGGGAAGGGTTTTGGTGTGTGTGGGGAGGGTTTTGGTGTGTGTGGGGAGGGTTTTGGTGTGTGTGGGGAGGGTTTTGGTGTGTGTGGGGAGGGTTTTGGTGTGTGTGGGGAGGGTTTTGGTGTGTGTGGGGAGGGTTTTGGTGTGTGTGGGGAGGGTTTTGGTGTGTGTGGGGAGGGTTTTGGTGTGTGTGGGGAGGGTTTTGGTGTGTGTGGGGAGGGTTTTGGTGTGTGTGGGGAGGGTTTTGGTGTGTGTGGGGAGGGTTTTGGTGTGTGTGGGGAGGGTTTTGGTGTGTGTGGGGAGGGTTTTGGTGTGTGTGGGGAGGGTTTTGGTGTGTGTGGGGAGGGTTTTGGTGTGTGTGGGGAGGGTTTTGGTGTGTGTGGGGAGGGTTTTGGTGTGTGTGGGGAGGGTTTTGGTGTGTGTGGGGAGGGTTTTGGTGTGTGTGGGGAGGGTTTTGGTGTGTGTGGGGAGGGTTTTGGTGTGTGTGGGGAGGGTTTTGGTGTGTGTGGGGAGGGTTTTGGTGTGTGTGGGGAGGGTTTTGGTGTGTGTGGGGAGGGTTTTGGTGTGTGTGGGGAGGGTTTTGGTGTGTGTGGGGAGGGTTTTGGTGTGTGTGGGGAGGGTTTTGGTGTGTGTGGGGAGGGTTTTGGTGTGTGTGGGGAGGGTTTTGGTGTGTGTGGGGAGGGTTTTGGTGTGTGTGGGGAGGGTTTTGGTGTGTGTGGGGAGGGTTTTGGTGTGTGTGGGGAGGGTTTTGGAATGTGTGGGAAGGGTTTTGGTGTGTGTGGGGAGGGTTTTGGTGTGTGTGGGGAGGGTTTTGGTGTGTGTGGGGAGGGTTTTGGTGTGTGTGGGGAGGGATTTGGTGTGTGTGTGTGTGTGTGTGTGTGTGTGTGTGTGTGTGTGTGTGTGTGTGTGTGTGTGTGTGTGTGTGTGTGTGTGTGTGTGTGTGTGTGTGTGTGTGTGTGTGTGTGTGTGTGTGTGTGTGTGTGTGTGTGTGTGTGTGTGTGTGTGTGTGTGTGTGTGTGTGTGTGTGTGTGTGTGTGTGTGTGTGTGTGTGTGTGTGTGTGTGTGTGTGTGTGTGTGTGTGTGTGTGTGTGTGTGTGTGTGTGTGTGTGTGTGTGTGTGTGTGTGTGTGTGTGTGTGTGTGTGTGTGTGTGTGTGTGTGTGTGTGTGTGTGTGTGTGTGTGTGTGTGTGTGTGTGTGTGTGTGTGTGTGTGTGTGTGTGTGTGTGTGTGTGTGTGTGTGTGTGTGTGTGTGTGTGTGTGTGTGTGTGTGTGTGTGTGTGTGTGTGTGTGTGTGTGTGTGTGTGTGTGTGTGTGTGTGTGTGTGTGTGTGTGTGTGTGTGTGTGTGTGTGTGTGTGTGTGTGTGTGTGTGTGTGTGTGTGTGTGTGTGTGTGTGTGTGTGTGTGTGTGTGTGTGTGTGTGTGTGGTGTGTGTGTGTGTGTGTGTGTGTGTGTGTGTGTGTGTGTGTGTGTGGTGTGTGTGTGTGTGTGTGTGTGTGTGTGTGTGTGTGTGTGTGTGTGTGTGTGTGTGTGTGTGTGTGTGTGTGTGTGTGTGTGTGTGTGTGTGTGTGTGTGTGTGTGTGTGTGTGTGTGTGTGTGTGTGTGTGTGTGTGTGTGTGTGTGTGTGTGTGTGTGTGTGTGTGTGTGTGTGTGTGTGTGTGTGTGTGTGTGTGTGTGTGTGTGTGTGTGTGTGTGTGTGTGTGTGTGTGTGTGTGTGTGTGTGTGTGTGTGTGTGTGTGTGTGTGTGTGTGTGTGTGTGTGTGTGTGTGTGTGTGTGTGTTCGACGTGACAGCTGTGTATTCGTGAGGCGCCTCAAGAGCCGTCCTCGTCAAGACGCCTTGAAAGTCCTTCCGTGTGCGCCCTTGCAGGAGGAGGCTTTGAAAATCCGACGGGACAGCTTCGTGAGGCGCCTTAGGTACTTTATCCCCTCAAACGGGTGCCACAAGTATTCTCCCATTGCGCTTCTTCAAAATGAGACCCCTTGAATATCCTCCCTGTGTGCTCCTCTGCAGGAGACGGCATGGGCAGTATCCAACGTGACAGCTGGCGACAGCTGGCACAAGGCAGCTGTGATTGGTGGAGACGCCATGGGGGGAGGAGCGGGGATGGGAGGAGCAGGCAAAGCGTCGAGAATGTACGAGCTGCTCGTGCATATGCTCCGCACGGCACCCTTCGACATCAAGAGAGAAGTCGCCTTTGCTCTCGGTCAGTAGCATTGGGGCATGCGCTGGGTTGCTAGATATACGAGCTGCTCGTGCATTTGCTCCGCACGGCACCCTTTGACATCAAGAGAGAAGTCAAATGTGCCCTTAGTCACTCGCCCTTTGCTCTCAGTCAGTCCACCCTTGACTCTCGGTCAGTCGCGTCGAGGCTATACCAGCTGCTCGTGCACTTGCTCCGCACAGCACCGTTTGACATCAAGAGAGAAGTCACCTCTGCTCTCGGTCAGTCACCTTTGCTCTCGGCCAGTCACCTTTGCTCTCGGTCAGTCACCTTTGCTCTCGGTCAGTCACCTTTGCTCTCGGTCAGTCACCTTTGCTCTCGGCCAGTCACCTTTTCTCTCGGCCAGTCACCTTTGCTCTCGGCCAGTCACCTTTTCTCTCGGTCAGTCACCTTTGCTCTCGGTCAGTCACCTTTGCTCTCGGTCAGTCACCTTTGCTCTCGGTCACTCACCTTTGCTCTCGGTCAGTCACCTTTGCTCTCGGCCAGTCTCCTTTTCTCTCGGTCAGTCACCTTTGCTCTCGGTCAGTGACGTTGCGGCTTGTGCTTGTGCTTGTTATGCTGAGGAATTTTCACGAATACCTTTCTTCTGATGTGCATGCAGTCAGTCTTTGTTTCTCATTGCGAATGTGGCGTCTTCTCTCTCCTTTCTTCCCAAGTGTTTTCCTTCTCACTTCGTAATATATTTTCTGTTTGACCCATCCAAGCAAAGGTTCTTCCTCCAGTCTCCTCATAACACTCTTTCAGGCATTCTTCTGTCACCCGTTTTAGACCTTGCATATGCTCCAGGTGACCTTTGATTCAAGTCAGAAATTCACCTTAATGTGATCCTGCCCGGATCTAATCTTCTGGCAGCGAATCTCTGTGTGGATCCTGCGGAGCAAGAGCCAATAGGAGAGCGCCGCATGGCGGTCCAGCAGTCGCGCGTGGCAGCACTAGTGGACGCGGGGTGCCTGCTGCCCTTCCTCTCCCTCATCCGCTCAGCAGATGCTGACGCTGTGCGGCTCGGCCTGCAGTTTACCGAAGTGGTGAGAAGGGGTGTGGGAAGGTGTGCGGTGGTGAGGAACGGTGTGTCGAGATATGTAGTGGTGAGGAGGGATATGTCATGGTGGGCGGTGGTGGTAAGGGTGTGGGAAGGTGTGTGGTGGTGAGTGCCTGCTGCGGCTGGTGTTGCCGTGGCTTGTGCTGCTGAAGCTGGTGCTGCTGTGGCTGAGGTAGCTGTAGAGGTAAGGTGCATGGAGGAGGGTAAGGTATGTGGAGGGAATATGGACATTAAGGTATGGGCTGGAGTAACAAGTAAGGACAGATTCTCACGCATGCACACCTGCACTCACTCACACATGGAACTCATGGACACATGCGCATGCGGCCATACAGCCACAAGCACATGCACTCACAGGTGTATGCATGTGCACACACATGCACACATGCACATATGCACACATGCACACATGCATTTGCGCACACATGCGTGGTACACATGCTCTCCTACACACACGAACGGCCTGTTCTTCAGCTGTCCTCATTATCATTGTGCTTGATTCTCCATTTATGTCATTTCCTCTCATTGGGTAGGTCCTGCGTGTACTACCAGACAAAAGAGGCCCACGGCTGGTGGAGGAGGCGGACGGCATCGATGCGATAGAAGCAGCTCAATTTGTAGGCAATGAGGAGCTACACTCCATGTCAAGCTATCTTGTCGACACATACTTTGGGGAAGACTACGGACTGGAAGAGGGAGGGTAGGGTGAGGGAAGCGGTATGTGTTATGCCACTTTTGACGTGAAATGCAATTTGCTTGTGGATGGTGCTCAAAGGCCTCATTTTTAAAATCAAAAGTGTATGTCAAATATCAATTGGGTTGCCTTGACGACGAGGCTTCCAGTGACACACGCAGGGCCCTCGCTAGCAGACATTTTTGTCTGTTTTTCTGAGGAATAAGACGGATTTTGTTTAATTAATCTGATTTTCAAGAAATGGAACGTTTGGGAAATCTGATGAAAAAGATATGAGATTTCCATTTTGTCTGATGACAAAGACGTGCGTGTAGCTATTTCTCTGATTTTCCAGGCACTTGTATCAGTTCCGTCTGAAACCGACTTTTATACAGTCTGCCGTGATTGACGCGTGATTTGGGTTAGCTGCACCAATCACAGCACGATCAGTACACCTGTATCCGTGATTGAGGTGACGGCGCAGCGCCTCGCACTGAAACTAGTCAAGTATTGGCAATCTGGCGCACGTCTGGCCAACTTGGGCCACATTGAAACGAAAGTGGAGCAAATCTTTCAGTTACTGGTCCACTTTCAAACCAGCGCATGAGTTGTGTGGATTGCAGCGCCTCACGCGACTCGCACCGACTGTTGCCCAACGTCCCGCTGGACGAAGGATGGAGTGGGGCACCGCGGTGCATTGTAACCTCATGCATGCACCTCGTTCAGCTGATAATGCTCGGCTGGCTCCCCCACCCTCTCCAACGTTCCTTTCACTCGCTGGCACAAAGGAATTCTTTCCCCTGCACTCTCTACTGTCTTGACAACATCCTCCTAGGGCCCTGTAGCCATGGATTGTAGGGGCGATGATGACCCAGCTAGGTCGCGTCGTCCACTTACTGGTCTCGACTTTCTTAGAGGCGGTCCACCTACCGCCACGCCTGAAAGAGATCCGCCTGTGCAGCCCCCAGTTACCAACAACGAACCAACGGCAAGCACGGAGCCCTGGCCGGATTTTAATCAGCGGCAACAGTTGAGCGATCCGCCTGTGGAAGAGTCGCCCACTAGAGCGACCGGGCGCGTCGCGACTCCCACGGTCAGTGCTGTCCGAACCGCAGGTGTCTCCCGGTTCCCGAAGTTCGGGAAGTTCACTCAATCAACTATTCGGTTTGCTCGTACTCGCGTACCTCATGCGCGCCTCACGCAAGGAAGGTCGCCCTCTCCCGCAGCTGCTGCTACTCCGCTGACTCCAGCGACTGGCACGAGCAGAGTGCCTTCGGATCCAGGGCCGTCCAGGCCGTCTATTTTGGTTCCGGATCCTGACGCGCTTCTCGAAGAACTGAAGAACAAGTGCACCGACATCTGGCAACGTCGTTTCCCCTGGCTGCTGATATCACAAAGGAAGGATGGTCGCCCGTGCATGAAGTGCAGTGTCTGCATCAGATACGGACCGCCACACTAGCAGTACGGCAAGGCGGGCGAGGGTGGCGTGGACATCCAGAAGCAGACCATGCGCAAGCATGGTCTCAGTCGCAAGCATCAGGATGCCCTCGATCGTAAAGCCCGAGCCGAAGGAGGTAAAGTGGCTCAACGAGGGATTGATGAGTATGAGGACGGGGTGGGGGAGATTGAGCGTTTGAAACAACTTCTACTAGTGGTGCTTTTCATATGCAAGTCGGATGCACCTATTGCGCTCTTTGTTGGCCTTGTGCACCTGCTACACGTTCTGAAGACCCCCAACATTCCCGACAAGGCCATCGGCACCTACCAGACAGAGTGAATAATGCAACGTGATGTGCAATTTAGGTACTCATCAATATCTTATGGTCGTGCTTTTTATCTTGGCAGATATGGGTTTCGGGAGATGACCGAAGCCATGGTGAAGCACCTGAAGGCACGTCAGATGCGATACATCCAAGAGTCGCCCTTTCTCGGGATTCAGCTCGACGAGTCAACTGATCGGAGAAAGGGCAAGCATCTCATCGTCTACCTCACCTTCATGAAGGAGGAGAAGGCGGTGACCGAGCTCTTCGGGCACCTAACCGTGGAGAAGGGCGACGCTTCATCTCTGCTCGCCGTCTTGCTGGCGCATCTGGACTGCAACGGGGTCGACATGCACAAGATCTCCGGCATCAGCACGGATGGCGCAAACGTCATGCTAGGCAGTCAGAATGGGTTGGTGGTTCAGCTGCAGATGCGAGTTCCGCATCTTGTCGCGTGTCATTGCCTTGCTCACCAGTGAGGTACTTGCATTTTCAATTTGCAGTATTTTTGTCAGATATAACTTCCCCTACTCACTTGGTTCTCTTTTCCATCGTCTAACAGAGAAGCTCTCGCAGCCAAGGATGCCGCGACGAACATCCCCGCATTCAACATCGTCGACCAAGGGATCCGCGCCATCACGACCCTCATTGGCGAAAGCTGCGTTGTTCACCGGAGGTTCCACGAGCTGCAAACCGTGATTCACGCCACGAACTTGGAGATGCGGGGGATTTTCGAGGTTCGCTGGCTGTCGCGGGGCGATGCTGTTTCAAGACTTGTCGCTGTTCTACCGGCTGCCATAGTGCTGCTCCACAAGAAAGACAGCACGACGTATCACCTGGTTACGAGCCTGAAATTTCATTTCTTTCTTTTCTTTCTCGCCGATGTCCTGAAGGAATTGAACGAGCTCAACAAGCGGTTTCAGCGATGATCGGTGAGCGTGTAATTAACGGTCGGCGATTCTGAAAGTCGCTCAAGTCCAGAATGTCAGAGATTAATATTGTGTGTGTGTGTGATGTCGTAGGTGGACATCACCCGAGTCATGGGGCAGGTGCAAAACACATGCGCGAAGTTGAACGCGCGCTATGTGGAGTACGGGGTGAACTTCGAGGAGGACAGCGAGCACCTCTCTGCCTTCCTCGAGGCGCACTCCCATCCGTCCAAGCGGGTGGTCAACGTGGAGGGGATGGATGGAGACGGCAGCGCCGTCAAACACACCTTCAAGCTGCACGAGCTGGATGCGAAGAGGAAAGAGGATCCCACGGGTGACGTCGAGTCCTGCGTGTCCCTCGCCACCCTGTTTGCGAAGGAGGTGATTGGCAGGCTACAGTACCGCATGCGAAGCTTGAACTCCCTCGTTGGGTCCAAGCTATTTCTCCCAGACGCCTATCCGGAGGGCGTGAACAAGCGCGACCGTCTGTGCGCGGAGTGGTTCAGATCCCTTCGCAAGATGTTCAATGCCGACAAGTGCGCTCTGCCAGGTACGGGTTTTCACATTCTGCGTTGTCCCTAATCCCTTGTTTGTGTAACGATCCATCTAAATAGTGGGATGCTAACTAGATGTGCTGTGTATGTGTGTGTGCTTGTAGGAGTCAACTGGAAGAAGGCTGAGCGGGAGCTTCCACGTTTCACCCGCGTGATGGTGTCGCAGTACAAGGACCAATCCTTCCACGTGGCACTTAAGAACATGCTCAGGAGCGGGGATTGGGAGTCTTCTTTCCCCAACCTGGTTCGACTTTGGGTGGCGGTTGCTGTTCTTCCGCTCAGCACTGTGGAGTCCGAGCGAGGCTTCAGACGCCAAAACGTAATCAAGTCGTGGCTCAGGAACAACCTCTGCAATGCGCGACTCGCCGACCTCATGTGCGTCTCCCTGCTTGACTACGAACCAGACTGGGACGACGTGGTGAAGCTGTGGCGCGGGGCAAAGAAGAGGCGCCCTGCCAAAGAAGTCAGTGGAGTGGCAACTGCGAAGCGCAGGGAGGCAGAGTCGGAAGAGGCAGGGAGGCAGGGAGACAAGGAGGATCTAGCACCTGACACAACAGAGGAGAAGGCGCCGTCCGATGACGACAGAGTAGACAAGAGGAGGAAGAAGGCCAAAATTCACGTAGTAGACAGCGGCAGTGAGGATGAAGGAGTGGATGTGCGTGCAACTGTTACACTGAGTGACAATGAGGCATCTGACTCTGACTCAGATAGCTATATAGATATTCTTGATATGTCATTCGTGGACGATAGCTGTAGTAGTAGTTGTAGTTACAGTAGGGACGGTCTACAAAATCTGATTTTTAAGGTAACAAATGTTAGCATTTCTGATGTGAAAGACAGGGGCGTGAAAAAATTCTGACCGGTCAGACGGGCCCGAAGGGCCCGTCTGACGCCTCAGGGGGGTTCAGAGACTAGCGAGGGCCCTGGACACACGTCACTCGTGGCTGGGTTATTCTCATTCATTATGTTAATGTAGAGTGTTTCCAGTGAGGTGCGGTCAAGGCAGTGTAAACTCATTTTATACATAACCTTTTGTTTTTTCTGTAACAGCTACTCTTGCGAAGACAAGCGAACCTCGCTAATTAAGATGGATACAATGTCGATTGTTTATGCCGTCTCTGTGAAAGCCAGCACGACGAAACCACCACGCCCACGTACCTTTCCCTCCTCCTCATGCGAACCGGTCTGCGATTTCGCAATCTCGCAAGCCATCATTCTCGACGATTCACCTGCTTTCTTGACTAGACAGCTGCCGCCTTTCGCGTATGGCACACATGCCGCCATTCGTGGAGCGCGCAGAATGGCTCGACGAGCACACCCTTGGAGTGCACAGTTCGTGCCAGCACAAGCGGGTTACCCTAATTTTAACCAATCAGAACCTTCAATTGTTGAGCTTGTTCGAGGTGCTGGCACCACCTGCAACGGGGCGCGAGAGGCTTTCCGCATCCAACGGAGTCGAGCTTTGCGTTCTGGTTCGGTTCTTGCGGAGCGAGATTTCCGACGTGCACATGCGGTTCGGCAGGTATGGTGCTTGAAGGACACACGGGATTCGACGCGAGTGGGCCGTGCGGGGCTTGTTGAGGTTCGTTGGGTGTCAAGAGCGGCTCGTGATTTCTCATTTATCACGGTTTAATCTGGTGTTGCAAGCAACGCACAAGGACCGTGTCCAATACTTACGAACCGAAATAAACCGTATACGGCAAACTGTACGAGTTCGCTAGTGCTTCTTGGATCGGGTGATTCGCAGCGCTGTTCCGAACAATGCGTTCCGTATTTGTGAGAGCAACGTCTGGGAGAACTGTTGCTTATTTCCACTACAACCAGCACCTTCAGTAGCCAATTCGGATTTGCTTATCACACAGGCGCTCGTAACGCCGCTGTTGCTGCATTGCCTTGGCTCCTACTGCTTCTGGCTTCCATCCTCCCTGATAGCGTCATTGTCTCGCTTCAAGAGGTATCGACGAACTAACGACATTTTAAACCTCAGGAACCATCTGACGTAGTAACAACTGTCCATCCAGAAGCAGATACAAGTCGTCAAAATTGACAGACAAATTACCAGCTCTCGTCTTTCTCGCACTATAATGGAGCAGTCGCCGGAGGATCCTTACGCTCCTCGAGGCATCGCGAAACTCTCAAAGTCCAAGTCCTACGACCGATGGCTCCTCGATCCGCAGAAGCCATTTAAGGGGCTACAGCAGCCGCCACCCAATCGCATGGGTCAATGGGCGGCAATCGCCGTCGCTTCCCTGCTCTTTTCTCTCATCCTCCTCAATCCGACGGTTGTTGACGACGCTCTCTCAATCATGATGAGGACAATCAACCCCACCCACGTGGACGTCTTTACACGCGGGCTCGCAACGCTTCAATGGTGGGAAGACCAGTATCCCCCTCCGCTATCGCCGCCGGAAAACGTGGAGCTCAAGGAGCAACAACCAGGACATGTTCTGTGGAAGACGTTTAGAATAACGCGCGTTGCGGCATTCAACGTCGACAGAAGAATCATCAAGCAGACTAAGCAGGCGGGCTTTCAACTCGTCCCGCTCGCCGCGCCGCCGCTTCTTAAAGACTTAACGTGGGATGACATTTTCGCGGACCGATTCGACGACGACCCAACGCCGCAGTGCCCGAAGCTGCCGCTGCCTGAATGGTCGCAGGATCTTCGCACGGTCGACGCGCTGATCGCACACATGCCGTGCCAACCCGTCAATGGGTCGTTCGCGAGGGACGTGAGATGGCACCAGCTGGTGCTTACAGTCGCCGAATATGTCAAACAGGTGAGTTTGGCGCACTCTGGCTTACTTTTGCGGTTTGAGCCGCCGTCTCCTGGTCCTTGTGCCCATACCGAATGCTCGCATTCTTTGTTCCCGAAACCGCCGTTCGCGCTTTCACCCACTCTTAGTCTCTCTCTCCCTGTCTCACTCCTTGAAGGTTACCGTCATCGCATCTCCCCATTCCCCCCACCTCACACGTCCGCTCTCGTTTAAATGCCCGTGAGCGTTTTCTCCGACGCCCTCTTACACCGCTCATTCACAACCTTCCTCCCCCGTCCCCCATGCTCCCCCGTCCCCCATTCTCTCCCGTCACCCCCAGTCCGCGCGCCCCTGGATGCCCGTGGTCGTTCTCTCCGACTGCCGCCCGCCGCCCAACCTCTTCCATTGCAACCGGCTTGTCCACCGCGACGGGCCCGTCTGGCTGTTTAACTTGACGGTCGCCGACATGCGCCGCCGGCTACAGCCCGTCGGGAACTGCGCGCTCGCCACCCCGGAACCCCAGCGGCTGCCAGGTCAGCTACCAGATCAGCAACCGGCCGCCGCGCGCCGAGTCGCGTACGCTACAGTGCTGCACAGCAAGGAGGACTACGTGTGCGGAGCGATTGCGCTGGCGAACAGCCTCCGGCGGAGCGGAACGCACGCGGATCTGGTGGCGCTGGTTTCCGCGGAGATTGGGAACTTCAGCCGCGGAGGCCTAGAGGCGGCTGGGTGGCGGCTGATCGAGATTGAGAGGATTCGCAATCCGTTCGGACGCGCGGGCACATACAACCAGTGGAACTACAGGTGAGACTTCTAAACTACCTGTTTTTTTCAACTACATGTGGCTTTATTAGCTTTTAGCAGCTCAACGCTTCTTAAATACAGGTGCCATTTCCCGTTTTTCTTAAGCTCCTTCTCTCCTTATCCACGCTTGAACGTGACAAACTCAAGCATCCTGCCAGTGCGACTCCATCCGGTTTCATCTTAAGAATGGTTCTCTCCCCTCTCTCCTGTTTCTTGTCTTCCGATATCACTCATTCAAGCCTTCTCTGCCCTCTCTCCTCTCTGTCCATCGATTCCCCGGTACAGCAAACTCCGATTATGGCAACTGACGGAGTACGCAAAGGTGGTGTTCGTGGACGCGGATATCCTCGTTTTAAGAAACATGGACCACCTGTTTGAGTACCCCGAGCTGTCGGCGCGCAGCAACAGCCGGCGCTTCTTCAACTCGGGCGTGATGGTCATCGAGCCGTCCCAGTGTACATTCGAGCTTATGATGGAAAACATCGAACTGATTCAGTCGTACAACGGCGGCGATCAGGTTAGTATTGACGCATTCAGTAGCGACCGTGTCTGCTCTCTGTGCCTGTTCTCCGTAATCTCATTCCTCGCCTCATGCTGGAAACGATTGTGCGAGCTTGCTCGTGTGGCTCTCGTGTCATACGATCTGACCTCCATGCTCATATCTCTTCTGCATGCTTCCCACCCGAAACACCCTTTTATCCGCCACAGGGCTTCGTGAACGACGTGTTTTACTGGTGGCATCGCCTGCCCAAGTCCATCAACACTCTCAAATACATCAACGCGGACGACGGGCCCAAGCGAGACACTGAAACGGAAGCTCTAGATTCGCTCATCGCGTCCGACCCGCCCACCATACACGCGCTGCATTTCCTCGGCAAGAAGCCCTGGCGGTGTTACCGCGACTTCGACTGTAACATTGTTATGAACACGCACCGGCGGTTTGTGCATCACGGTGCGCATAATCTGTGGTTTACGCTGCACGATTCGATGTCAGAGGAGCTACAGGAGCACTGTCTTCCTAGGAATAACGACAAGGCTGGTATCGAGTACAGGATGGAGCTGCTTATGGAGGAGAATCAGCCGCCTGAGCTGTGGAATTTCACACTTACGGATCCTAGGAGAGAGATGTGCGCTCCGCAGCAGTCCCATTGCAAGTGGCGGAATAACTTGAAGGGGTTCCGGAAGAACAAGAAGAAGGATATGGCGAAGGACAGGGAAAGGGAGGAGAAGATGAGGGAGGAGAAGGAGAGGGAGGAGCATAGGGATTAGTTACACCTTAGGCAACAGAAGAGAGTAAATCTGATAATAGAGGTGGTGAGTGCACCCAAATAAAAGTCGGAAAGCTGACTCACACTCTGAATTTGTAACTAGGTCAACTCATGCTGTAATGCATTGCTGTGCTTATTTGCTTATGCTAACTTTAATGATTCAAAAGAAAGGAATGACAATATCATTACCCGTACAATGCGCTTTAGAATTAGTCAAGTCAGATGATTCGTGCACCCTTTAATACCCATACAGTGTGTTTGATACTCATTGTGGGTATTCGTAATTTGTGGGTTTTTGTTTGACTCTGAACCCTGTATAGGTGCTGGATGGTAGTGCAATCGTGACGTCTGCCAGCGCAGGTTTTTGCTTAGATATAAGCGCTGGCTGATTGGAAGGAGAACCGAAGAGACCCACTGACGTACGAACACGTGGA
The DNA here is from genome assembly GCA_948144175.1 of Closterium sp. NIES-65. Classification (NCBI taxonomy): domain Eukaryota; kingdom Viridiplantae; phylum Streptophyta; class Zygnematophyceae; order Desmidiales; family Closteriaceae; genus Closterium; species Closterium sp. NIES-65. The sequence goes on along the minus strand of CANXME010000343.1, from coordinate 501,064 downwards.
CAAAAATGCCTCACACGTGTACTGAAGCGCTGACAGGAACAAATGAGATGGCGGGAAGTCTATGCGCTGGCAAATTCTGGATGTCAGCCACTTCGCCAATCAAGCCCGCGGCTCGAGCAATCTACGGAGGCAATCATGGAGAATGCTGCATCGCGCAAAATTCGCCAGCCTGATCGGTTCCTCGCAAATGCTTTCGCAGCCGTAGTCGCGAATCTTCTTTCCACCCAACGGAAGTGTATAACCTCCTCCACAATCCCTCTCATTATTCAAAGCAACCTTACAAGCTCACAAATCCAACGAAGCACTCGCTCCGCCTGCCAACAGCCATCGGCTTAGCAGCAGCTTCTTTGGCCTTCTCCATTCCACCCTCATAACTACCACAATGGCTGCTACCACCATGGCTGCTGCTAAGATTGCATCTGGTGCTATCGCTGCCGTATCCAACCCAGCTCAGGGGACGACACTCACGTCCTCCTTTGCAGGTACAGGACGCAGCTTGCAGAAAGGCTCGGCTGCATGCTTTTTGCCCGAGCAACCCTCATTATGGCTTTTTTGAAGATTATCAATCAAACTTATCGGAACACAAACCGAACTTTGTGTCTCCTTTAATCACTTGATCTTCAGGTGTGCGCCAGCAATCAGCCACGGCTGCATTCGGCGTCAAATCTACTGCTCGCACTGTCGCGTTCTTCAAGCTCGGCGGAGAGAGCGCCAAGAGTGCCGGCATCTTCGCCAGCCAACTTCGCGATGACTACGACGTTGACGACATTGCCCACGTACGTGCGCAGTTGGATCCCAGCTCCATCTTTTGTGGTTCCCCCAAATTGTCTCCCTGTCATGACTTCCGTTAATTTCTCCCGGCACGTTTTGTCTTGAATAGCATGGTGGCTGAATCCGATATGGTGCCAGAAACAATGAACAAGATTCGCGCATTGCTTACTTTCTCAAACAGTACTTTCTCCCAAATAAAACCTTCCTCCAACAGTACTTCAACTACTCCGGCATGCTCGCCGCCGAGGGGTCGTACGAGAAGATGGCGAAGATGGTCGAGTCCGGCACGCACGCGTGCGACATTCTGCTCATGATGGCTGCCTCGGAAGGCGACGTCCGCAAGATCGAGGAGCTCCTGTACGCCGGTGCGCGATGCGACGTGCCCGACTGGGAGGGACGTACGGCCCTGGACCGCGCGTGCAGTGCCGAGATTAGGGAGATGATTCAACAGGGTGCTTTGACTGGGGCCATCTAGGCAGCTCGCATGTGGTTCAGGGAAGGTGGCCTGAGCTGGCAGCTGGGCCTATCTCTCCCTTTGTAAGTCTGTTTATACATGCAATATAGTTCGCGTGCACGACTACCCAGCATTGTCTCGTCAAATATCCATGGTCCCAGAAAATTCCGTGCGATTCTACAAGCTATAATCGACTGGTACAGGGCACTGTTGGACGTACACTCTTGAAGTGCATATTCAATCTGGCTTGAAGTTACACTTTTCTTGTGGAGTTGGTCAGTCACATGGAAACCGTACACAAGGCTTGGGTAAATGACGTGAGTGCAGCAACTGCAGCAATTGTACACAACCAACTCTGTGCTGGACGTTACACAGCTGCGTACAGTGCATATACAATCTGGCTTGAAGTTACACTCTTTCCTTGTGGAGTTGGTCAGTCACATAACAGGAAACCGTACACAAGGCTTGGGTAAATGACGTGAGTGCAGCAACTGCAGCATTTGTACACAACCAACTCTGTGCTGGAGGAACTACGGTAAGGTACATTTAGGACGACAACAAAAGAGCAATACGACGCGTCCCTCCTACGCAGGATCCAGGATTTTATGCGGAGGATCTAAATCGCACTATCGTTCTCAGGATCCTTGTAGAAGCAGCAGTCTCAAAGAGCTAAGCAGCCGGCATGAAGTATCACTCTGGTTTGGTGTGGTTTGCCTTAGCCATCCTCCCCCTACCCCCAAAGTTTCACCAAAGCTTGGTGCCGAGTTGCTGCAGTGATGAGAGATTGCATCCAATTTGACCCGCCAAGCCAAGCGAGTGATAGTACCCTTGCGTCCCAGGAGTGCCGTATTGAACGGTACCGTTTCCTGAAAGTGGTGACGCTTCACTGAGAGTTGAGTTGAGTTGACTCTGAGATGAAATGGCACTTCACTGCAGGCGTTGCACACCATACTGTCATCGCCATCTTGTGGCACATTCGTAGTAGGCCCCTCAAACCTTGGCCAGCAGTTCCACAATAAAAACAAAACATATCAATATTATTCCCTCAAACAAGTTCTCACTACAACCTCATCCCGCACGCTAAGCAAGCAGAACCCCACTACAACCTCATCCCGCACGCTAAGCAAGCAGAGGCCCACACACCAAAGCCCCCACACACAGAAATCAGCCGTTCCTTCTGCGAAGAAGCTACTAATACGACCCTGAAGCACTGAAATCAGTCACAGAACTTTAAGGCCACAGAGCCCACCGACCGTTATGGATTCTCTCGCGCATTTCCGCTCTAGCTGTGCTGCCACCTGGGCTTCCCGGCGCTGTAGTGGCGCTCCTGCTGATCGTCGTGGTGGTCGTCATCGTGGTCGTCGTCGTACTTGCCGGGCGACTTGGACGGCGACTTGGACGGCGACTTGGACGGCGACTTGGACGGCGACTTGCCGCCCCAGTGGTGGTCATCATCGTGGTCCTTGTCAGGCGACTTGCCCCACACAGGCGACTTGGACGGCGACTTCCAGGGGTGGTCGTCGTCGTGCTTGCTCCCAGGCGACTTGCTCGGCGAGTTCCACTTGCCAGGCGACTTGGGCGACGGCGACTTAGCAGACGGCGACTTAGGAGACGGCCACTTGGGCGACGGCGACCTGGGCGACGGCGAGTGGTGCCACTTGTCGTCGTCGGAGGAGTCGTGCCACTTGCCGGGAGACTTGCTCGGAGACTTGCTCGGAGATTTGGAAGGGGATTTGGATGGCGAACGGTGGTACCAGTCGTCGGAGTCGTGCGACTTGCTGGGCGACTTGGACGGCGACTTGTAGTAGTGGTGGTCGTCGCCGTCGTGATGGTCGTCGTCGGAGTCGTCGTGATGGTCGTCGTGGTGGTCGTCGTGTCCGTCGTCGTCGTGGTCGTCGGACAGCGCGCGGCGACTCACCTTGAGCTTCGAGTTGCCGCCTGCAAAAAACGGAAAATCGCTCGTTTTCAGTGAGTACAAATTTCGTTCGAACGAACGGGTGGGAGGCTGCATTGTGTTGTAAACGACGGATGATGCACGTGAACCATGGTAACCGGGAAATTTGAGACAATGTGCGTTTCTCACCTCCCAGGACGTTCGCGTCAGCTCCGAAGGCGAGCGGCGCCACCAATGCAAGCACCGCAAGTGCAAGCGCAAGGCAGAGGAGCACCTTACGAGACGCCATGGCGGAGAAAGCTCAGGTAGCGTGAAGAATGAATGGTAGCACAGGTGCAGAGTCGAGTGGAGAATGAATGGTTCGGTACTGGTGGGAGGATGGAATTGGTGGGAGGATGGAATCTGCACCCTGATTCTGAAAATGTGTGAGGAACAAAAATTTATACAAAACTCATTACGTTATCGCTACAATGGTGCTCCCTCGCTCGAGCCGAGTTGGCTAGGACTCGGGTCGGGAGAAGCCTCCCCCCAAAGCAAGCTACGCCGCGCAGGGAGGATCTCCGTTCCGCCTCCGCCCCATCCCAGCCTGGCTGGTTGGGTTCCCTTCCGGACCGGACCACCGCGTGAAGCCTTCTTTCCCCATTTCCCCCTTGCATTCCTCCCCCCGCAGTCCAGATCGTGTGCGTGCGTCGAGCAACTGCCCCTACCCTGGGCAAAGCGTGTGCGGTTGTGGTGCGCGTGCGCACCGCGTGGCCGAATGAAGCCTTCCAGTTCCAAAACGCCTGAACCTGACACGACCAATCTTGGCCGTTCGTGTAGGGGCCAAAGGAGGCCCAAGCATGTCATCCACGGCCATTGTATGTCATGCCATAAGTCACTTCAGGCCGCGCTTTGGGGAGCAGCTATGCGAAGCGGTCGCGAATATCGTCAAACTTTGACGACAAGCGCCAGCGCAGCAAAGAGCTTCTTCCACATTTCCTCCACAAGTACATCTCTACTCGACTCGCTAGCTTCTTCGCCAAGCTGTAAAGCCAAGACAGTCAAGCACAGCCACATGGCTTGATGCTAGAGGTCAGCACCAGTAAAGCATCGACCACATCATTGGGAAAATATGTCACAAGTAACCAACATGGGACTCGAAAACGTGAATGGTAAACAATTAACGCGTACGGACACGGTATTGGGTTTGCTGACGGGTTTGGTAAGTTGGGTCACGGATTCTGGCACTAACAACAGGTAAGAAATCACGCAAATAGTCACACATGTAACTCCCGCCAAAATTATTGAGACTCTGCAAAATTCCCGCTTGCGCCCAGCCAATCAGCCAGCTTCTAATAAAATTAAAACCCTATCGGAATCGGATGCGGTTTGGGAACGGATCAACCCTAAACACATGGCGAGTTGTGTTTAGGCGTGATTCATCCAAAAATACATCCAGGTTTGTTTTAGGTAATATCTTTTTTGGGCGAGAGTTCCATCTGTTACTATTGGCGTTATTTTTTCCTAGTTGATTATAACTGATTCCGTGAAACGTTTTACCAAACACCCTTTGCAATGACCGTACCCATTATTTTTTTACCTAACATATTATCGAGACCCTTGTTGATTACGAGTGGCATATTTTTCCCACATCATTCATCACATCATACTACTATACACATAATGCAGATGGATGTATACACATACAATTGTACGATAGTGTAAGAATTTTTTTCGACGTTCGTTACTGAGACCGGCACCACCGCGTACAACAGCAGCCGTAGTTCGCCCGTTACTGTTAACGGGGCTTCGCCAACTTCGCGCGCGCTGTTTCACCAAACCTCGTACTACTGGCCCGGCCGTGTCGGCCTACGTTTCGGGACTAGCCCGTGTCAGATTTATATGACATATTTGCTGTAGGCTATAGTGGGGTAGCACATATGGGGTACAGGGTTTCTAGGGTTGTATTTGTACCCAATCTTTCCTTAGTCAATTCATTCCTGTTTTCCTTGCTTCACATGGTATAGAGCGGGTCCTGCCTTAGGACCGTTTTTTTTAGGGCCCACCGAAGCGCGCCCCGAGGCGCGCCCCTTTTTTTTTTAGCGACCCCTCGGGTCGCCTTGTCCCTCGCGGCCCCGCTGTTCCTCAGACGCGGCCCCGCCACCTCTCCTGATCGCGGCCCCGCTGCCTGCTTGACGCGGCCCCGCCGCCTCCCCTGACGCGGCTCCGCCGCCTCCCCTGACGCGACCCCGCCGCCTCCCTTGACGCGGCCCCGCCGCCTCCCTTGACGCGGCCCCGCCGCCTCCCTTGACGCGGCCCCGCCGCCTCCCTTGACGCGGCCCCGCCGCCTCCCCTGACGCGGCCCCGCCGCCTCCCCTGACGCGGCTCCGCCGCCTCCCCTGACGCGGCCCCGCCGCCTCCCTTGACGCGGCCCCGCCGCCTCCCCTGACGCGGCCACGCCGCCTCCCCTGACGCGGCCCCGCCTCTACTGCCGCGGCCCCGCCGCCGCCTCTGACGGCCCCGCCGCTGCACTCTATGGCCCGCCGCTGCACCCTACGGCCCGCCGCTGCTCCTGCCGGCCCGCCACCTCATCTGACGGCCCCGCCGCTGCTCCTGCCGGCCCGCCGCTGCTCCTGCCGGCCCGGCGCTGCACCTGCCGGCCCGCCGCTGCACCCAGCAGCCCGCCGCCTCTGACGGCCTCGCCGCTGCACCTGCCGGCCCGCCGCTGCACCGTACGGCCCGCCGCTGCACCCTACGGCCCGCCGCCTGCACCTGCCGGCCCGCCGCTGCACCTGCCGGCCCGCCGCTGCACCTGTCGACCCACCGCTGCACCTGACGGCCCCGCCCCTGCATCTCCCGGCCGAGCCGCCCCAGCAGCCGAGCCGCCCGGGACCCGAGCCGCCCTGCCGCCGAGCCGCCCGGGAGCCGAGCCGCCCTGCACCCGAGCCGCCCAGCCGCCGAGCCGCCCGGGAGCCGAGCCGCCCTGCGCCCGAGCCGCCCAGCCGCCGAGCCGCCCGGGAGCCGAGCCGCTGTGCACCCGAGCCGCCCGGTCGCTGAGCCGCCTTTCTGCATAGCTGCATGACCTGCCCTGCCTGGTGAGCACAGTCCCACTGACACTGCGAGCTCTTTCCCTACTGCTTGCACTGCGTCGCTGTCGTCGCCATGGCTACCCCTAGTGTCCTAGCTTTTGACGCTGAGGGTCGCGCCATTGATTTTGAGGTCTGGTTAGACGACCTGCAGCTGTTCTTACAGTGCGACAGGGCTGACGACCTTTCTCTCTTTGACCTCACCTCTGGCGCCTCTCCTGCTCCTGCTGCTAATGCTGATCCCGCTGTCCGCTCTAAGTGGGCCACCCGCGATGCTGCTGCATGTCTTGCTGTGCGTCGCCACCTCCCTACCTCTGAGCGTGCGCACTTTAGTCAGTACAAGAGTGCTCAGACCTTGTACGACGCTGTAGTTGCGCGCTACTCCTCCCCTGCCACAGCTGCACTAAGCCGTCTCATACTTCCCTACCTCTTTCCTGACCTCCCTGCCTTTCCCACTGTCGCTGACCTCATTACGCACCTCCGCACTAGTGACACTCGCTACCGCGCCGCCCTTCCTGCTGAGTTCTGTCTAAGAACCCCCCCCCCATGTACATCGCTCTCTACTACGTAGTCGCGCGCCTCCCTGACTCCCTTCGCGTCGTCAGGGACCACTTTTCTCGCAGTCTGTCCCACCACCCTCACCGTCGACCTCCTCGAGAAGGCCCTCCTCGCAGCGGAGAAGAGCATAGTCGCTGTAGGTGCTTCTCGTGGTGACCCTCGCACCCCCATCTTTGAGGGGTGCTCTCCTTCCCCCTTGCTGCCCTCTGTTGCCTCTGCTGCTGCTGCCGACCTACTTGGTCTTGAGTCGGTCGGCGCGGCGTCTGCCCCTGGTGGGAGACGTCGCTCCAGCAAGGGCAAGGGGAGCAAGGGCGCGGGTGGAGCTGGAGGGGGCGGTGGCGGTGGCGGCGGTGGCGGCGGAGGGAGTGGGGGTGGCGGCGGGACTAGTGGTGGAGGTGGTGGTGGTGGTGGCAGCAGTGGCGGAGACGGTGGTGGTGGTGCCAGCGGTGGTGGTGGAGGCAGCGGCGGTGGTGGAGGCGGCGGAGGTGGAGGCGGTGGAGGCGGCAGCGGTGGAGGCGGTGGTGGTGGAGGAGGTGGAGCTGGTCGAGGTGGTACCCAGCAGCGTAGCGGCGGTGGTGGTGGCCATCGCTCGCAGCGGCAGCAGGAGCAGCGCTCGCGAGACATCCCTCCGCCTCAGCAGCTTCGTGAGTGGTACGTTGGGCGTCAGAGGGGTGGGGGTACTGGTCCCTGCACCTACGTTCTTCGTTCCGGCGACCGCGCGGGTGAGCAGTGTGGGGGTGCCCACGCCACCCACCGCTGCTTTGGCCGCCTGACGGACGCCTGGCGTCGGCAGTTCCCTGGGGCTAGTGAGATCCCTCGCTGGGATGAGCTTCTCAGGGCTAGTGTAGCGATCTTTGATCTTGATTTTGATGCTATCCTTGCTGCTATGTATGTTGTGGATTATAGTGAGGAGAATGAGGGTTACCGGTGTTTCCAGCCCGACCCGGGCATTGGTACTGCTGCGCTAGGTGCTTGTGAGGCTGCTGCTCTAGGTGCCAGTGCGTCTGTGCTCTCAGGTACTGGTGAGACTGCGCTCTCAGGTACTGCGTCGTCCTCGTCCTCCCTCACTTTCACACTTGACTCCGGAGCTTCTCGCTCCTTCTTTCGAGACCGCACTACCCTTACGCCGCTCGGCCGGCCGGTTGCGGTCTCCCTTGCTGACCCCTCTGGGGGTCCTGTCCTGTCTCACTTCTCCACTGTCCTCCCGTGTCCGGCTGCCCCTTCGGGCACCCTGTCGGGTCTGTACCTTCCCTCGTTCTCTACGAACTTGGTGAGTGGAGCGGACCTGCAGGATGTGGGGGTTCACCAGTTCACTCCTGCGAGTCAGCGGGTGACCCACTGCACGGACGCACGCACAGGCCGACACCTGGCCACGTTCTCGCGTCGACCGGGGTCGAGTCTCTACACCCTGACCGTTGAGTCTCCTCCTGTCCCTGCGTCTAGTCAGGTGGCTGCGTCGGGTCAGGTGCTTGCTGCTGCGTCCCGGTCGGGTCCTGAGTCTGCCCCCTGTTCTTGTCGCCTCCTGTCTCACGAGACTCTCCTGTGGCACCACCGTCTTGGCCACCCCTCCTTGCCCCGTCTTCGGAGCATGGCTTCCCGTGTCCTTGTCTCTGGTCTTCCCCAGTCTCTCCCTCCTCTCCCCTCCGGGCCAGGACCTTCCTGTGTCCCCTGTGTCGAGGGTCGCCTCCGGGCTACTCCTCACTCCTCCCACTTCCCCCTGACAGAGGCTCCCCTGCAGACGCTTCACATGGATGTGTGGGGCCCAGCCCCCGTCCGTGGGCAGGGTTACGAGCGCTACTTCCTGTTGGTGGTTGACGACTACTCGCGTTACACCACAGTCCTCCCCTTGCGCAGCAAGGGTGCGCTCACTGAGGTGCTGATCGACTGGATCCGCGAGGCTCGTCTCCAGCTCAGGAAGAGCTTCGGCTCGGACTTTCCTGTTCTGCGTCTGCACTCTGACAGAGGCGGAGAGTTCTCTTCTCGCCTTCTGCGGGACTACTGTCGTGCACGGGGGATCCGCCAGACCTTCACGCTTCCGGACTCACCACAGCAAAATGGGATTGCTGAGCGCCGCATTGGTATGGTCATGGATGTCGCTCGTACGTCCATGATGCATGGGGCTGCCCCCCATTTTCTGTGGCCGTTTGCGGTGAGGTACGCGGCGCATCAGCTCAACCTTCACCCCCGGGTCTCTCGGCCTGCGATGTCCCCAGCCTTGCTGTGGACGGGGAAGGTTGGCGATGCGTCTGTGTTCCGTGTCTGGGGATCTCGGGCGTTTGTCCGCGACTTGTCTGCGGACAAGCTGTCCCCTCGTGCTGCTCCCTGTGTCTTCCTTGGCTTCCCCACTGACGCCCCAGGGTGGCAGTTTTACCACCCCTCCTCTCGTCGTGTTCTGTCCTCCCAGGACGTCACGTTCGACGAGTCAGTCCCCTTCTACCGTCTCTTCCCCTACCGCACTCCTTCTCTCCCCCCTCCCCCGGACTTCCTTGTGCCGGTTCCCCCCCCGGTAGACCCCCTACCCCCTCAGGTTCCTGCCCCCTCAGGTGTGTCCCAGGTAGACGCCGTTGACCCGGTCGAGGTTACTGGTGACTCTGGTGCTGCTGCGGGTGCTGAGCCTGGGGGTGCTGACTCTGGGGGTGCTGTGCGCGGGGGTGCTGGGCCTGAGGGTGCTACTGCGGAGGGTGCAGAGCCTGGGGGTGCTGAGCCGGGGGGTACTGTGCCTGGAGGTGCTGGGTCTGGGGGTGCTGGGTCGGGAGCTGCTGAGCCTGGGGGTGCTGAGCTGGGAGCTGCTGAGCCTGGGGGTGCTGCGTCTGGAGCTGCTGAGCCTGGGGTTTCTCCTGCTGCTACGTCTCGCCGGGAGCCCCTCTCTCCACAGGAGCTGCGCGAGTGGTTCGCTCGCCGCTAGAGGCGTGCTGCTGAGTCTGGAGGTGCTGCTCGAGCTGGAGCTGGAGCTTCTTCGACCGTCGAGGGTGCGGGTGCTACCGGTCCCGGAGCTGCTGGACCTGCGGGTCCTCCTGGAGCTGCAGCTGCTGAGGGCGCTGGTGCTGAGCCTACTGCTGTTGGTCCTGCCGCTGGAGGTGTGGGTGGCACTGGTGCTGTCGCTGAGGGTGCTGGTGCTGTCCCTGCTGCGTCTGGAGCTGCCGCGCGGCCTCGGCCGTACTTTGTTCCGCTCCTGCAGCAGGTTCTTGGTCTTTCTCCTCCAGTAGAGGGTCCACCGCCTGTCCAGTCGCAGTCCCTGCTGGAGCCTTCCTCTCCACTGCCTGCTCCCTCTCCTTACACTGGTCTTACTGGAGGTCTTGCTGAGCGTCGTGAGCCTGCGTCTCGTCCCGCGTCGCCTGTTCGTGCTGCTCGCGCTAGTGGTCGCAGTTCGCGTCAGCGTCCTCCTCCTGTCCCTGGCACGCACCGGATGTCTTTGCGTCCGTCCACTGCTCCTCTGCGTGCCCCTTTGCCTTCTCCTCCTGAGTCCTCTCTTCCTGTGCTTGCCGACCCTGAGTCGGACTCTCTTCGTGCTGCCAGTCCTACTGTCACGCGTCTCCTTGCTACTGTCGTCACTGACCCCCTCCTGGGGCGAACATCGTCAGTGGCATGTGGATCTTCAGGGTGAAGCGGCCGCCGGGCTCTCCACCTGTCTTCAAGGCACGGTACGTTGCTCGTGGCTTCAGTCAGCGGCAGGGAGTTGACTACTTTCAGACCTTCTCTCCCACCACGAAGATGACTACTCTTCGGGTTCTGCTGCACATAGCCGCTCAGCGCGACTACGAGCTTCACTCTCTCGACTTCAGCACTGCGTTCCTGCAGGGTAGCCTGCACGAGGAGATCTGGCTTCGCCGTCCACCTGGCTTCACTGGGACTTTCCCTCCTGGCACCCAGTGGAGCCTCCGACGGCCAGTCTACGGTCTCCGCCAGGCACCGCGTGAGTGGCACGACACACTGAGGACTACGCTTGCGGCTCTTGGGTTTGCTCCTTCTACTGCTGACCCGTCGCTGTTTCTTCGCACCGACACTTCCCTGCCGCTGTTCTACATCCTCGTGTATGTCGACGACTTGGTCTTTGCCACAGCGGACACTGCTGGACTCTCCTACGTGAAGTCCGAGCTGCTGAAGAGACACACGTGCACAGACCTGGGTGAACTGCGCAGCTACCTTGGCTTGCAGATCACTCGGGACAGAGCACGCCGCACCATTACCTTGACTCAGTCACACATGGTGCAGCAGGTCCTTCAGCGCTTCGGCTTCACGTACTCCTCGCCTCAGGCCACTCCTCTGCCTACTCGCCACTCACTCTCAGCTCTGCCTTCGGATGAGTCCGTAGAGTCGAGTGGTCCGTATGCAGAGCTTGTTGGCTGCCTCATGTACCTGATGACCTGCACACGACCTGACCTTGCATACCCTCTGAGCATTCTTGCTCGCTATGTTGCTCCTGGGAGACATAGACCGGAGCACATGGCTGCAGCGAAGAGGGTATTGCGCTACCTGTGCAGCACGTCGGGCATGGGGCTAGTGCTTGGAGGGCGGAGTCCAGTGGTCCTTACCGGCCACGCGGACGCTTCTTGGGCTGACGACCAGGCTACGCAGCGGTCGTCACAGGGTTACACCTTCAGCCTTGGTTCCGGCTCTGTCTCGTGGCGGTCTACTCGCTCGTCTTCGGTTCTTGGCTCCAGTTGTGAGGCTGAGATCTACGCCGGGGCCATGGCTGCACAGGAGCTTTGCTGGCTCACCTACCTGCTGACTGACCTTGGAGAGCCGCCTCGTTCTCCTCCAGTGCTGTACGTAGACAACAAGGCCATGCTGGCCTTGTGTCGAGAGCAGCGCTTGGAGCAGAGAACGAAGCACATTGCTCTCCGCTACTTCCTTGCTCGTGAGCTGCAGCAGCGTGGTCAGTTGCGACTTGCGTACGTGGCCTCTGAGGCCAACACTGCTGATGTGTTCACCAAGGCACTCGCGCCTTGTGACCATCAGCGCTTCTGCACCCAGCTGGGTCTTGTGCCTGTCTTGCCTCACTTGCTCTCCTCTTGACTTCACTTGTATGTGACATATATATACCTGTTCTTGCTTGTCTAGTTTTATATATATATGTCTGTACTCCTGCATGTGAACTGGCCTCTGGCCCTGCTCTTGTGCTCGGACTGTGTGGTGACGTTGTGATCCACCCTGAGCTTGCTCTGCTTTGCTTTACGTGACTGGTCTTGTGACCCCTTGTTCTCCCCCACTTTGCCTATGGGGGTGTGTCTGATTTATATGACATATTTGCTGTAGGCTATAGTGGGGTAGCACATATGGGGTACAGGGTTTCTAGGGTTGTATTTGTACCCAATCTTTCCTTAGTCAATTCATTCCTGTTTTCCTTGCTTCACAGCCCGAACCTCGCTGCCAGCGCAGCACAAGCTAGCTCGCACGCACCGCGTTACCAATTTGCATGTTTGGCGTAAAAATGTTCGCTCATGCCTTCGCTCACATTTTGTACTTGTTTGACACCTTAGTGCAATCCTCGCTACCTCAATTCATTGCACCCGTAACATTTGGTATTCAGAGCTATTTTCTTTCCGAACGCGCATCTCCGCACCCCAAGAAATCAACTTTTGAATTTTCACTCGAAGGGACTCACGCACCATAGCCCCTAGGAGCCGTTGTCCTCTCGTTCTCTCGTAAATGCATGCAACCACGCATGTGCCTAGACTAAGCCGAGCCGACGCTCTTCGTAATGGCTGAACATATTGACATTACGATGCTCATGCAAGATTGCCTGAACATACGGCTGCGCTAGATGCACGAGATTTAGAAAGAAATTGCGGCGCTGACGGCGGAACGCTTTTCCCTACAGAATGACGTCGCACGAGCACAACAAACGCGATCCCAAGCACCTGGCACTCCGGTACAACCCGCACCACAAGCATCGCAGCACGGAAGTGTGGGGCAACCCGTGAGCGCGGTCAATGATGGCGTGGTCCGCCACGACGGAGACGACGACCACGACACAACACACCCCGTAGCGATGAATGCGGCCAGGAGTCAACCTCGCGTCGCGATTTCTGTGCCGGCCGGCGAATCAACACTGCCGTCGCCGATGTCGCTGAAGCCGCAACGTCTGCCATGCTTTGACCCGAGTCAACGGGGCGGTCCTACCATTCAGGCGTGGTTGTTCACGTTGAACGTTTTCTTCGACGCCAACTACGTCTCGGAGGATACGACGAAGATTCGCTACGCCGTGTCGCTGCTGCGAGGACCCGCCATGGACTGGTGGCGCGTCATCGTCATGAAGCCAATGGACTACGCGACTCTACCGACATGGGCAGGACAAACCGGACCCTGGGCGCCGTCGTATTTTGTGGAGGTGCCCGAATATCGCACGTGGGACGCGTGATGCGCAGGTTTGTGCGCTAGATTTGAGCCAATCGCGGCAAAAATTGCGGCGCGACAGAAGCTCCGCACTTGGCACCAACTCGGTTCCGTCGAAGATTACACCAGCGGGTTTCTAGCGCTATGCGAGCAAGTCGGATATATGCACGAGAGCGAGCGCATGGACCGCTACATCGGCGGCCTGAAGCACTACATCGCTCAGGAAATTCAGCTTCACGGCATCACCGACTTTCAAGAGATTCTTTCTATGGCGGAGAAGCTTGACTATTTTCGCCGACCGAGACCGGGATCCTACGGGGACATCGATCTCCTGGGATGAACGAGGGCGCCACGATACGTGACATCGCCACGAATGTCGCTGCACCATTCAAAGGGCGGGGCTTCGCGTGCAATCGGCCGGGACACCGTAAGAGAGAATGCCCGAAAAACGCTAAGGGAAAGGGGGAAGCAGAGCAGCAGAAAAGGACTAAGTAGCAGGGAAAAGCTTGGAGTCTGTAGCAGGCGGGCCCTCTGCTGACAAGTCACGCCGCTCGCCCGACCCAACTGACCCTTACCGAGTGATTGTGCCGGTTCACGCAATCGACCACACCCGGCCGAATAAGGAGGGTACTACGGTAGACAGCCCCATACTGCTTAGTGGGAAAATAAAGACAGACTTGGTTAAAATATTTGTCGATGAGGGAGACAGCCACAGCCTGATCAACACCGCCACAGCAGGGAAACTGAGACTACCGCTGGACAGATGTTTTCCTGAGATCGATGCAAGACTGGTTGACGGCACGCCACTGGCGATACGGGAACGTGTGGACCGGGTTCGGATTCGATGCGGGGGTAACTTCACGTTTAGTCAGGAAATGCTCGCGACAACCCTCGATGGAACCGACATTTTACTCGGTCGTGACTGGCTGTGACGACATAATCTACGAATCAACTGGACGACGGATGACTGCACCGTGCGAGTGAATGGTAACAACATCGCCTTACCTCGTTGGGGCTCGCCTGAGTCTTCGTCGGTGCGTGTCAACGCGATCACGATTAAACGTGCCGTAGCGACAAGAGCTGACGTGTACGCGGTTGACATTCGAGAAGACGAGGAAGCAGACCGGATGACTTGGCAGCACTCTCGAAGCAGTACGGTGGGATATCTCAGGATGACCTGCCGACGGGACTGCCACCTCAGCGACCGCACGACCACAAGATAGAGTTAGAACCAGGGGCACAACCGACCTTACAACGACAGTTCCGACTAACCCAACCCGAACTGGACAAACTGAGGAAGCAACTGGATTACCTTCTCGAGAAAGAGTTTATTCACCCAAGTTCGTCACCCTTCGCAGCCCCGATACTGTTCACACCGAAAAAGGACGGGGGTTTTCGCATGCGCATTGATTACCGCGCACTGAACATGGTTACCATCAAGTCCCGTTACCTCATCCCAAGAGCCGACGAACTGATAGACCAACTGCGTACAACCCGATTTTTCTCGGATATCGACCTTTGGGGAGGTTATCGCCAGATCCACGTCAACCGAACCGACTGCACGAAAGCAACTTTCCAAACATGCTACGGATCCTTCGAATTCACCGTCGTGCCCTTCTGACTGACCAATGCCCCCGCCACTTTTCAAATGACCATGAACGAAGTCTTCCGCCCGCTCTTAGAGAAGTGCATCACAGTCTACTTAGATGACATACTGACTTACGACCCAGACAGAGCACAACACCTACAGAACATCGAAGCAGTTTTTGGAATACTGAGTGAAAACCGACTACTGACAAAAGCCTTTAAGTGTGAGTTTTTACAGGACAGAGTGGAGTTTTTGGGACACATTATTTCAGCTAAAGGAGTGGAAATAGACCCGAAGAAGACCGCAACGATTCAAGCATGGCACGCATCGACAAACTTGATCGAGTAGCACAATTTTTTGGAGTTCGTCATCGACAATTTTTTTAGGTTCGTCCCTGACATGGCGAAGCCGACTACCCCGTTGACCGACCTGCTAAGGAAGGGGTTTGAGTACACATGTGGGGAGAAAGAGCAAGCTGCCTTCTCGGCCCTCAAACAAATTTTGTGCTCGCCGCCCGTACT
Organism: Closterium sp. NIES-65; assembly: GCA_948144175.1. NCBI lineage: Eukaryota > Viridiplantae > Streptophyta > Zygnematophyceae > Desmidiales > Closteriaceae > Closterium > Closterium sp. NIES-65. The sequence continues at coordinate 485,877 of CANXME010000343.1, read as the reverse complement.
TCACATCGCAGATCCGCACCATCCGTTCGAGCTCGTCACCGACGCTAGCGACATCGTCATGGGAGCATTACTGTTGCAGGATTTCGAGAACGGCTTCCAGCCAATCGCGTACGAGTCCCGCAAACTTCACCCGCCCTAAAGCAACTACCCGATACACGACCACGAGATGCTGGCGATCGTGCACGCATTCAAGGTGTGGCGATCTTACCTGACGGGAGCATACGTGACAGTACGAACAAACCACCAATCACTACAGTACCTTCGCGCCCAATCGAATCTCAGCCCACGACAGATCCGCTGGTTGGACTATCTGGAATCCAACTTCCACCACACAGTCACATAAAAAAAAAGGTGCATCGAATATCGCCGACACACTCACACGCCCCACCGCCCAACTCCACGCCATCCTACTCGCCCAAACCAACCCACTGCTAACAAACCTATTCACCCACGGATACAGTACCGCCCCGTTTTTCACGACCGGAAATTCGCAGCAACTAGCAGAAGCTAAAGAAGTCTATTACGTAAAAACATGCACCAACCGCATCTGGGTACCCGCGTACTCACTACCAAGGGAACTGTTACTGCAGGAGGCACACGACGGAATTACCCTGAAACATTTTGGGGTAGAAAAAACACGACAGCAACTGCAACGGTACTACTACTGGCCGGAGCTGTTGACTGACGTACAACACCACGTGGGCTCGTGTCCTACGTGTCAGATGATGAAGAGCTCGCGAAAAGAAAAAAGGCGGGTCGGTTGCAGTCGATTCCACCGCCCGAGCGTGCCTGGCAGCAGGTTACCATGTATTTTGTCATGGAGTTACCTTCGAACACAGGGGGTAACGACGCGGTAATGGTTGTTGTTGTACCACCCCAAGACCGACGGTCAAACGGAGCGGACGAATCAGACGATGGAGCAGTTGATTCGTGCCACATGCAACGACCCGACATCTTGAGAGCAGCACCTGCCGCTGATCGAGTTTGCGTACAACAATGCCACGTCAGCGGCGACGCAGCAGTCCCCGTTTTACTTGAACTACAGGCAAAATCTAACAGTGCCCATGACGCCGAGTCCGGACAACCCCACGCCACGTACACAACAATTCGCCGAGATTCTGTAGGCTGCCCGAACCAGAGCCGCAGAAACAATTAAAAAAGCAAATGTCATCGCTAAGCGCAACGCTGACCACCACCGCTGCCCACTCACGTACCATTTAGGAGATTACGTATTGCTTGACACACAAAATTAACGACTGCCGGACGTACCAAAACTTCGACATCGCTACTGTGGCCCATTCCAAATCAGCCATATGATTACGCCAGCAACCGCCCATCTACTATTGTTGACTGACTGGTACATCAGCCCATCATTCCACGTCATGTCAAACTATATCTGTGCTAGTGCTATGTAGGCTATAGTGGGGTAGCCCATATGGGGTACAACCCAATGTTAGGGTTAGTACTTGCACCCATAACTCATTCAATGCATTCATTCCTGCTTGCTATCTTGACATGGATTCTAAGCAGTAGGTCCGTAGGACTGCTTTTTTTTCCGTAGGACGTAGGTCCGTAGCGCCCTGCCCTGCGCCAGCGCCCTGCCCTGCACCAGCGCCCTGCCCTGCGCCAGCGCCCTGCCCTGCGCCAGCGCCCTGCCCTGCGCCCGCGCCCTGCTGCCCTGCGCGTCGCGCCCTACGGCAGCCCGCGCGTCGCGCTCTGTTGCAGTCCGCACGTCGTGCCCTGCAGCCCGCGCGTTGCGTCCTGCTGCAGCCAGCGCGTCGTGCCCTATTGCAGCCTGCGCGTCGCGCCCTGCTGCCCTATGCGTTGCGCCCTACGGTAGCCCGCGCGTCACGCTCTGCTTCCCCGCGCGTCGCGCTCTGCAGCAGCCCGCGCGTCGCGCCCTGCCGCCCCGCGCAGCGCGCGCCCTACTGCCCGCACCGCCCACGTCGAGCCGCGCCACCCAGCCCGAGCCACCTTGCTGCTCGGGCTACTACTACTGCTGGTGGAGGTGCAGATAGGAGTGCTGGAGGTGCTGGCGCCAGCCTCACCGAGCCGCTCTGCTGCTCATACTTCTACTCGTGCTGCCCGTGCTACTGCCTTCTCTCCGTACTGCCCTACTGGTCACGCACCTCCTTGCTTGCCCGCTATGACTTCACTTTGTAGTAGCGGTGGTAGTGGTGATGGTGGTGGTGGCAGTAGTGGGAGTGGTGGCGGCCGTAGTAGCAGTCGCTGTGGAGCTGTTCAGTGTGGAGTTTCTGGCGGTGGCCAGTTGCAGCTGCAGCGGCGTCCGCGCGAGAACCTTACGCCCCAGCAGCTTCGTGAGTGGTACGCCAGACGGTGTGGTGGGGGCGGCTGTAGTAGCAGTCGCGGTGGAGCTGTTCAGTGCGGAGTTTCTGGCGGTGGCCAAATGCAGCTGCAGCGGCGTCCGCGCGAGACCCTTACACCCAGTGGAGTCTACAACTTTGTGAGTGGTACGCTCAGAGTTGGGGGACTTGGAGTACTATCAGCTGCCCGTACGTCATTCGCACAGGTGATCGGGTTGGTCAGACTTGCGGGACAGTTGGTCACACACAGGTTAGCTGCTTCGCCTGTCTGAGCGACGCCTGGCATGCAGTGTTTGGCGATGAGGCTGAGCTCCCTTGCTGGCTAGAGCTGCCTCAGAAAAAGGTGGATATCTTTGCTCTAGACTATGACACTATCCTCACTCCCATGTATGCTTTGACTATTAGTGCTCTGACTGACTGTTACCTGTGTGTGCCGCCTGACCCTAGTATAGCGGTTACTTCTTTAGGTGCTGGTGATTCTGCTTTAGGTGCTGGTAAGTCTTCTCTCTTTGGTACTGCGCCTCCTGAGGCCTTGCACACCTTCACTCTTGACTCAGGTGCTTCTCGCTGCTCAGCACCACAGTCACACCACTCGCAGCACCAGTTGCAGTCTCTCTGGCTGACCCCTCTGGGGGACCGGTTCTTGCACGTTCCTCCACTGTTCTCCCGTGTCCGGCGGTTCCGTCTGGCTCACTATCACGGTTTCTTCTCCCCTCGCTCTCTACGAACTTGGTGAGCAACGCCGTCCTTCAAGATGAATGGGTTGATACCTTTACTCCTAGAAGACAGCGTGTGGCGATCTGTACGTGCTCCCGGACTAGCCATCACGTGGCCACGTTCACCCGTCGGCCTGAGTCGAGTCTGTACACACTGACTACTGAGCCTCCCCAGGTAGCCGCGTCTGCGTCCGCGTCAGGTCAGCTTGCACCCCCCACCGCGTGTCACGCCCTGTCGCACCAGACTCTCCTTTGGCACTACCGCCTTGGTCACGCCTCCGTGGCATGCACTCCCGTCTCCTTATCTCTTGCCTTCCCAGGTCTCTGCCCCCCCTCCCGTGCTTGCCTGCCCCGCCCTGTCTTCTCAGCGTTGAGGGGCGGCAGCGCGCCGCTCCTCACTCCTCCTCATTCCCTTCGACAGAGGCTCCCTTGCAGACTCTCCACATGGACGTGTGAGGCCCAGCCCGCGTCCAGGGACAGGGCCGCGAGCGGTACTTCTTGCTAGTTGTTGACGACTACTCGTGTTACACCACGGTCTTCCCCTTGCGCAGCAAGGGGGGGGTCCTTGATGTCTTGATCCCTTGGATCCGCGCTGTCCGTCCCTAGCTCCGCGAGCGGTTCCACCAGGACCTTCCTGTCCTGCGTCTGCAGTCTGACAGAGGTGGTGAGTTCTCCTCCGACCTCTTGTGGGACTTCTGTTAGGAGGAGGGCATCACCTAGTCGTTCACGCTTTCGGCCTCTCTACAGCAGAATGGGGTTACTGAGCGCCGCATTAACTTAGTCATGGAGGTCGCTCGTACCTCCATGATCCATGCGGCTGCCCCCCATTTTCTGTGGCCGTAAGCGGTCCAGTACGCCGCGCATCAGCTCAACCTCTGGCCCCGTATCTCCTTGCCGGAGACCTCGCCGATACTGCGTTGGACGGGAGAGGTTGGCGATGCGTCAGTGTTCCGGGTCTGGGGATCTCGTGCCTTTGTCCGCGATACCTCGCAGATAAACTCTCCGCTGGTGCCGTTGTCAACGGGATTTGGGTGTGGCTCTGTACTTGCTTGGGCGGAGCCGACTTCGTGGTTGGGTGTACGTGAGGTACAGCCGACTTGCAGTAGTGGGCGACACCGACTTGGGCAAGCTGGTCGACGGGGTTGGTCGACTTGCACGGGGCCACTGCAATCCCGCCGACTTGGGAAGCCAGCGGCCAACTTTAACTGGTGGTCGGCGATGTGGCGCGTCGACCTGGAAGTCGGCGCCGACTTGCGAGGTTGCCGACTTGGGAGGTCGCCGACTTCGGAGGTCGGCTGACAACTGCGCTTGTCGACATGGAACTGGTTGACCAGGAATGACGTCGACTTGGAGCTGGTCGACCAAGGGTGTGGTTGACCTGGTGAGGCCGACTTGGAGTGGTCGTCAACTTGGGAGGTTGACGGGCACATACAGGAGCAGCTGGTCGACGTGGTTGCCCAGTCGACCAGGTTACCTGGGTGACAAGGCTCTGCAGAAGAGTGCGACGGTCGCCCAGGCGATGTTGGCGAGGCTGACCTCGAGGGTGGTATCCCGAGGTCGACGTGGCGGATCAGGTGGAGTCGTCAGCACGAGGATGACACGGTGTGTGCGTTGTGCAGGTGACGAGGCTTAGCCCGCCAATCATCTGCGAGCACCTGCGAAGTAGGTGCACTGTTGTTCTGCAAGAGCAACGCTGGCACGCCGTCAACTTGCAGCGTTGGCACGGCGTCGGCTTTGCACCGCTGGAGCGCGGTCGACCAAGTCGTGCTGGAACGCGGTCGACCATGCTGCACTGGCAGTCGACCGACCTAAATGCTTGCTCTGATGTAGTCTTGGCTTGCCAATTTTATTGTACCATTGTTGTCAACTTTCTCTAGTGAAACTCTTGAAAATTCTCCCCATGAACAAGCAAGCTGTGTGTGCACTAGGAAAACGACTAAGGACCAAAGAACGCAGAGATCACATGAGCACTCGTGCCTAGCTTGTGGTCTAGCTCCCGTTGTAGTAGTTGTCTCCGCAGCCGTTCCCTGTGTCTTCCTTGGTTTTCCCCCTGACGCGCCTGGTTGGCAGTTCTACCACCCCACCTCGCGCCGTGTTCTGTCCTCTCTGGACGTCACGTTTGACGAGTCGGTTCCATTTTACCGTCTCTACCGCGTTGCCCCTACCGCGTTGCCCCTCCCCCTCCCCTGCCGCTCTTCCTTGCTCCAGGTCCCCCTCCGGTAGACCCCCTCCTCCCTAAGGGTCCTGCTCCTTCAGGTGTGTCTTAGGTAGACCCACTCCCCTGTCGAGGTCACTGGTGACTCTGGTGCTGCTCGGGGTGCTGTGCTTGGGGGTGCTCAGAGAGGTGCTGAGCCTGAGCGTACGGAGCCTGGGGGTGCTGATCCTGGGGTTGCTGAGCCTGAGTATGTGGAGCCCAGGGGCGCTGAGCCTGAGCGTGCGGAGCCTGGTGTTGCTGAGTCTGGGGGTGTTGAGCCCAGGGGCACTGCTTCTCCACTATGGGAGCCTCTCTCACCGCCGCTGCAGCCCCGCGAGTGGTACGGTCAGCAACTCCGCCTTCGGAGTGTTGCTTCTGGAGAGGGAGGCCTTGGAGGTGACCGTCCTGGAGGTGCTGGAGGTACTCGTACTGGAGGTACTGGAGCTGCCAGAGCTGGTGGTGCTGTTGGTGCTGGTGGTGCTGGCACTGCTGGCACTACTAGTCCTTGAGGTGCTCGTACTGGAGGTTCTAGAGGTACTCTCTCGCCGCAGAAGCTACACGACTGGCACGCTCAGCTTTGCCGTCATCAGAGTGGCGCTGCTGGAGCTGGAGGCACTACGGCTGGGGACGTTGGAGCTGGAGGTACCGAACGAGCTAGAGCTGCTGGTCCTGGAGGTGCTCGTACTAGAGGTACTGGAGCTGCCGGGGCAGGTGGTGCTGCTGGTGCTGGAGGTGTTGGTGGTGCTGGCACTGCCAGTCCCAGAGGTGCTCGTCCTGAAGGTGCTGGAGCTACTAGTCGTGGAGACCCTGGAGCTGGAGGCGTTGGAGCTGGAGGCCCTGACACTGGAGGCACTGGGGCTGGCGGCCCTGGAGCTAGAGCTGCTGGTCCTAGAGGTACTTGTGCTGGAGATACTGGTGCTGCCAGAGCTGGTGGTGCTGCTGGTGCTGGAGGTGCTGGTGGTACTGACACTGCTAGTCCCGGCGCTGCGTCCTCTCCTCCTGACGGTCCAGACCCGGAGTCTGACTTGGTTCGTGCTGCCAATCCTACTGTCACGCGTCTCCTAGCCTTAGTTGTCAGTGACCCTTCGTTTGAGTCCACTGCTGCGTCTGCCCTAGTTGCTGAGCTTGTTGACTTTGCTGCTGCCTATCGTCTAGACTTCGCAGCTAGTCTTGTTGCTAAGTATGAGACTTTCTGTCCTCCGTCCGTCCGGGGTGAGTGTGCTCTTGGCACGGACGTCCTTGAGGACAAACAGGAGGACTTTGAGTGTCTTGTGGCCATGTTGCTTGCCCATGAGGGAGACCCGGATGCTCCAGACATCCCGACCCCGCGCTTTTACGCTGAGGCAATCGCGGGTGAGTACTCCTCTCAGTGGCAAACAGCCATGGACGCAAAGATGGCATCTTGGAAGTCCACAGGCACTTACGTCGACGCAGTTCCCCCTCCTGGTATCCAGTGGAGCCTCCGCCGGCCAGTCTACAGTCTCCGTCAGGCGCCTCGCGAGTGGCACGACACAGTGAGGACGACACTTGCGGATCTTGGGTTTGCACCTTCCACTACTGACCCGTCGCTGTTTCTGCACACCTACACTTCGTTGCCGCCGTTCTACATCCTCGTGTACATCGACAACTTGGTCTTTGCCACTATTGACACTGAAGCTCTCGCCCTTGTGAAGTAGGGGTTGTAGAAGAGACACACGTGCACAGACCTGGATGAGTTGCGCAATTACCTTGGCTTGCAGATCACCCGGGACAGAGCATGCCGCACCATCACATTGACTCAGTCACACATGGTGCAGCAGGTCCGTCAGCGCTTCGGCTTCACTTGGTCCTCGCCACAATCCACTCCCCTGGCTACAGGCCACTCGCTCTCAGCTCCACCTTCAGACGAGTCCGTAGAGCCGAGTGGTTCTTACCCAGAGCTAGTGGGCTGACTCATGTACCTGATGTCCTGCACTCGTCCTGACCTTGCATACCCTCTTGGCCTTTTGGCACGCTACGTGGCTCCTGGTAGGCACCATAAGGTGCACTTCGATGCTGCAAAGAGGGTACTGTGCTACTTGTGCAGTAGATCGGGCATGGGGCTCGTGCTTGGAGGGTGAAGTCTAGTTGTCCTTACTGGGCACTCAAACGCTTCTTAGGTTGACGACCTGGCTACGCAGCGGTCGTCACAAGGTTACACGTTCAGCTTTGGCACTGTCTCTGTTTCTTGGCGGTCTACACGCTCGTCTTTTGTTCTCAGCTCCAGTTGTGAGACTGAGATCTATGCCACAGCCATGGCTGCACAGGAGTTATGCTGGCTCACCTACCTGTTGACCGACTTGGGAGAGAGGCCTTGTTCTCCTCCAGTTCTGTACATCGACAACAAGGCCGCCATTGAATTGTGTCAGGACCACAGACTGGAGCACAGAACGAAGCACACCGCTCTGCGTTACTTCCCTGCTCCAGAGTTGCAACAGCGTGGTCAGCTTCGTGTCGCTCATATGGCCACCCGGGCCAACACGGCTGATGTGTTCACCAAGGCCCTTCCGGCTGGTGATCATCAGCGGTTCTGCACTGCTCTAGGCCTGGTGCCTACGTTTCTGTTAGAAGTCATATTGTTATATGTAACTGCATGTACACAAGGTAGTGTAGTATCTTGTTCTCTCTCGGTGGTATACCCCCCCATGTGCCACCTCCTCTTTACTATATGTACCCTCTCTGCTATGGTGAAGCCCCTTCATCCTCTCAATCCTCTTAGCATAACCCTCTCACTCTCGTGGGCTTAGGCTCCTAAGCCTAGGCCCTACCTAAACCCGCACGTCCTTATCTTGACAGTTTCTGCACTTGTTGTAGACTTTGGTTGTACTGTGATCTACACATATATGTATATACCTGCATGTTTCCTTTTGGTAGGTAGTGATCACTGTATTGCTCTTGTTGCATATATACCTCTGCATGTGATCTGGTCGTGTGGTCGTTTGCTTGTGCTCAGAGTGTGTGGTGATGTTGTGATCCACCTTGAGCTTGCTTTGCTTTTCTTGACTAGTCGTGTGACCCCTTGTTCTCCCCCACTTTGCCTATGAGGGTGTGTCAAATTATATATATGCTAGTGCTATGTAGGCTATAGTGGGGTAGCCCATATGGGGTACAGCCCAATGTTAGGGTTAGTACTTCTACCCACAACTCATTCAATGCATTCATTCCTGCTTGCTATCTTGACACGTCAGCCTGCATCGCTCATACATCCCAACCACGAGCCAACAGCCTCGTCACCACCCGCCATCCATGACTCGCCCTGCATCGGAGCCGATCATCGAGCCCGAAAAAATCCTGAGCCATCGGATTTGACACCTCACAGGCATCAAGAGGATTGAATTCCTCGTTCGCTGGAAGGATCGCACGCCAACTGAGGATAGCTAGGTGCTCCTAGCCAATATTGAAAACCACAATTGTCAAGCTATATTTGTTATAGCTTATTTGTTTCTGTCTAGGTATACTTCATGTTTTCCTAGGGTTAGGGTTATGCTTGCTATATCTTGCTTGTTTTCACTTTCCTTAGTCAACACTTATACTTTTGTAACTTGACATGGTATAAAACGATAAAAGGATCCCATGGGCCCACCGCCCCGTAACGTGCCCTAGCCCGAAGCGCCCTAGCCCGAAGCGCCCTAGCTCGAAGCGCCTTAGCCCGTAGCGCCCCATCAATCCGTGTCTCGTAGTGCCCCGTACCCCGCGCACCACCCGTTTTCCCGTCGCCTCACCCGTCAGATCCGTCGCGTCGTTACTCTCCCCCCCCGCCCCCCCCCCCCCCCCCCCCCCCGTCGCGACCTGCCCGTTTTCCCCCGTCGCACCCTACCTTTTCCCCCCGTCACACTGCCCGTGCATCCACTCGCGTAGTCGCACGCACCCGTACAAACGGTCGCGCGCGCAGCCGCGTGCGACGGCACACACAGCAACGCGCGCAACTGCTCGCCCATCTGCTCGCACAGCAGCCTGTGCGGCCTGCGCGCCGCGCCACCTGCAACCCGTCCCACAGCCTTCCCCGTAGCTCGACGCCCCACCCGTCCCCACTGCCTTAGCAAGCCGCCACAGCCAGAATAGCCGCCCCTTCCCAATTCTGCCGCCCCACCCTTAACAGGCCGCCCCTACCAGTTCTGCCGCCCTCACCCGTTCCCACTGCCTCACATGTAGCCTGCCGCCCCAGCCATATCAGCAACCTCACCCGTTCCAATCACCTCACCCAGTACCCTCCCCCGCACAGAACCGCACAGAACCATGCAGAACCGCACAGAACCGCACGGAACCGTGCAGAATCGCGCAAAACTGCACGGAACCGTACAGAATCGCACAGAACCGCCGCCTTAACTTCCCCACCCGTCGCCAGCAGCCTAGTCTACCGCCAGGAGCACCACCAGCAACTTAGACTGCCGCCAGTCACACCAGCAGCAACTTACACCTCCCCACCCGGTACTCCCCACTGCATAGAACCGCATAGAACCGAACCCGCTGCCCCACCCGTTCCAACCAGAGCTGCTGCCCTACCCGTTCCAGTCACCTCACCCGGAATCAGCCGCCCCACCCGGTACTCTCCACCCCGCAGAACCGCACTGAACTGCACATAACCGCACAGAACCGTACCCGATGCCCCACCTGTACCTGTCAGAGCTGCTGCCCAACCCGTTCCAGTCACCTCATCCGGAATCAGCCGCCCCACCTGGTACTCTCCACCCCGCAGAACCGCACTGGACTGCACATAACCGCACAGAACCGCACCCAGTGCCCCACCTGTATTAGCAGCACCAGTAGCAGCAGTTTAGGCTGCCCCAGCGCTCGAGCAGCAGCTTAGACTACCGCTAGTGCACCAGCAGCAGCTTAGGCTGCCCCCAGCGGAACCAGCAGCAGGATAGCCTACCGCCAGCAGCAGTTTAGGCCCACCTGCCAGCACCACCCCCGTTTCTAGCTACTCACATGGCTTGTAATCGAGTCCTACAGCAGTAGGGCCAGCCGCAGCACTCCCGGCAGTGGGGACCTGCGGGTCCAAAGTGTGGAGCCTTCAATAGTGGCTCAGCTAGCAGTGGGCGAGACGTCGCCCTCTGCGGGTACCGGGCCCTGATAGGCCCTGGTGCTGGCACTACCTGCTGGAGTCCTGTCACTTTGCGTCCAGCTGCTATCGTCGACTCGACGACCTTCACCGAGAGCGTTTTGGTCCTCACACTATTACACCGCATAGGCCCTCGCGACTTCGCCAGCGCACTACTGCACTAGTTGAGTCTCACCTACCTGGTCTAGGACCGTTCCCGGCTGCACGAGTAGAGACCTGTGTTTCCAGTCTTGGTGCGTGTGTTGTTTCCAGTCCAGGCGCTTCTGAGGGTCTTTGTATAGGAGCTGCAGCTACCACTGGTCTAGCACTAGCCTTTGTAGCTGGTTCGGGTGCGACCTCACAGACTGCACAACTTTCCTTCACCCTAGACTCTGGAGCGTCCAGCTGTTTCTTTCGCGACTGTACTGACCTCACACCACTGCGCACTCGAGTCACTGTCGCCTTAGCTGACCCCTCTGTGGGACGTGTAGTTGCTTGCAGCACCACCACTATCCCGTGTCCGGCGGCTCCCTCAGGTTTTATTACAGGTTACTACACCCCCTCGTTCTCTAGGAACCTGGTGGGTGTCAGTCACCTCCACGACCTAGGTGTAGTCACCACTTTCCCACTGGACGAGCCTGTTGCCTCCTGCAGAGTCGGTACCACTGGGGTCCCTCTGGCCACTTTTCACAGGGAGCTGTGCTCTGGTCTGTACTCACTACACACTGGGTCCCACCGCACTGGGTCAGGCCAGGTCAGGTCAGGTCGGGTAGCTGCTCTGTCGTGCGACTGTCGCTCCCTCACCCACCCACCCGTCCTCTGGCACCACCATCTAGGTCACCCGTCGTTCCCACGTCTTAGTAGGATGGCACATTACCGTTTGGTCTCAGGTCTCCCATAGTCGCTTGCCCTGCTTCCTCGCTCGCCTGCGCCGCTGCGCACTCCTTGCGACGAGGGTTGGCAGCACGCTGCCCCTCACTCCTCCTCGTTCCCCCCCACCACGGCTCCCTTCCAGACCCTGCACTTGGACGTCTGGGGCCCCTCCCCGGTCCTTGGACCACGTCAGGAGCGCTACTTCCTGATTGTGGTGGACGACTACTCCCGTTATACCACGGTTTTCCCCTTGCGACGGAAGGCCGACGTGCCTACCGCCCTCGAGCCGTGGCTGCTAGCGTGGGGTGGTGCCCAGGGCCTGTGTGGGCTTTGCCTACACTCGGACCAACTGAACCTGTGGCCGAGTGACGCACGGCCATGGGTGACGCCGGTCTCTCTCTGGTCAGGTTTACAGGGTGTAGCAGCTGAATTCCGTGTCTGGGGTTGTCTGGCTCACGTTCGCGCCCCTGGCGCGAACAAGTTGTCTCCACGCACTCGTGCCTGCGTCTTTCTTGGCTTTCCTTTGGACGCCTCCGGCTGGGTGTTCTACGACCCGGTCACCTGCGGGTTCTTCGCTTCTCAGGACGTCACGTTTGACAAGTCTGTCTATTACTACAAGAGTCGCCCCCACCGAGGTACTGAGGTCTTTTCTCCCCCACTGTTCCTCACCCTTGAGCCTGTGGAGATAACTCGTGCAACGGGAGCTAGACTGCGGGCTAGGCACGAGGCAAGGGTGATCGTAGCGTTCGTTCGTTCCTTAGCCGTTTCCAAGTGCTAACACTGCTTGCTAGTTCACGGGGAAAATTTGCAAGAGTTTCACTAGGAAATCATCACAACAAAAGTTCAGAATGATTACATCAACATTGGCAACACAGACTACATCAGACCTAGCAAGGCTTGCTGGTCCTCTACCATCGCAGCACGGTCGACCGCGTGCCAGCACAACTCGGTCGACCGCGCTCTAGCAGAGCAGAGTCGCGGCTTGCCAACGTTCCAAGTCCGCGGTGCGGCAACGCTGCAGTATGTCGGCTGCACAGCGTCGCATCCGCGGGACAACGGTGCACCAGCTTCGCAGGTGCGTGCAGCTGGTTGGCGCCCAACTCCCCGTCACATGCCCCGCGCAGACACTCCGCCCGTGACGGCGCCCACCAGCCACGTCGACCTCTGGATACCACCCCCGAGATCGCCATCGTAGATAACCTCCCCGGCGACTTTCGCGTACGTCGCCCGGGTATCCTTGTTGACCGGGTACTTCGCGGTCCTCCCGCGGTTTCTCGGTCACTGCGGTCCTCCGCGGTTTTGTGGATCCACGATCCCCCACGATTTCGTGGCTCCGCGGTCCCCCACGATTTCGTGGCTCCGCGGTCCCCCACAATTTCGTGGCTCCCACGGTCGGCTCCGCCCAAGCGAGGATGGGGCCAAACACAACTCCCGTTGACAGAGCCTCCCCCAGTCGCCCCGGTAGCCCCCCCCCCCCCCCCCCCCCCCCTTCGCGTCCTACCCCGTCAGGTGTGTCGCACGCCACTCCGCAGTCGTCCACCCCGCAGCGTCCAGTCCCTGTCATGTCTGGGGGTGCGGGAGGTGCAGTTGCGGAGGGTGAGGGTAATAGGGCTGCAGGAGCTGGTGGTGTCGGCCCTAGGGGTGCAGGAGTTGTGGGAGTGGAGGTCACTCCTGTGGAGGATACGGCAGCCTCGAGTCGGCGGCCTCGCCCCGCCTCACCCCCTGGCTTCCCGTTCGTCCCGCACTTTCCCCCTCGTTCTTCTCTGCAGCCGGTTGCTGCGGAGCCTGGGGGTGTTCTTGTGGGAGGTACTGGAGGCCCCGGGGGTGTCGGTGGTGGAGGTGCTGGTCTTGGGGGTGCTGGTTCTGGGGTAGCTGGAGCTGGAGGCACTGGCACTGTGGCGCCTACACCGCGGACTGTACGTTTCCTGACCCGTGAGCAGCGTCTCCTTCGGTTGGAGAGGGAGGAGCGTGAGCAGTTTGAGAGGACACAGTAGTAGCAGCAGGAGAGAGTAGAGGAGTCACAGCCGCAGCAGGAGAGGGTCGAGGAGGACTCACGGCCACACCAAGAGAGGGTAGAGCACCAGTCCCGCCCGCAGCAGCAGGTGCAGTTACAGACACACCAGGAGAGAGTAGAGGAGGAGTCACGGCCGCAGCAGGAGTGGGTAGTGCAGGAGTCCCAGTTGCAGCAGCGGGTGCAGCTGTAGTCGCAGCAGGAGAGGGCAGAGGCGGAGCCACAGGTGCAATAGCAGGGGCCGGTACCGTCGCAGCAGACGCCAGAGGAGGCGGAGCAGCAGCGACTGCGATTACGCGACCTCCCCGACCCAGCACCTGCACGCTTTGTTCGTGGTCCCCTACCATCCCCTCCTGTTCCCCCTGTTGAGTCCCTTTCCTCATCCCAGTGGACTTGTCGTTCTCCCCTCAGTCGTGCTGTGTCCCCAGAGCGTCGTCGTTCCCGTTACCGTGTAGACGGTCCGTTCCACCTTGTTCTTCGCTCTCGTGTTCCACCTTCACCTGTCCTTCCACATCCCCCTTAGTCGTCCCTCACTGTGCTTCACGACCCGTTGTCCGACTACCTCCGTGCCTCCTGTCCTGTCGTCTCCCGTGTTTTGTCCACGTTGGTCACTCACCCGACTGCACCCCTGTCGTCTGTCTGAGCTCTTGTTACCACTGTCGCTGGCTTTGCCTCTTCCCACCGCCTTGACTACGCCGCTCACGTGGTGAGTGGCCCTGCTCGTTCTCCGTTCTCTGGGGGTGCTCCTCTCTTTCCCTTGGAGGTCCTCGAGGACAGGCAGTTCGAGCTTGGTTTCCTTGCGGCCGCTATTCCTCATCTCTGCGCCATGCTACTTGCCCCTGAGGAAGATCCAGACGCCCTTGACATCCCGATACCTCGCACTCATGCCGAGGCGGTCTTGGGACTCTGGGCTTCGTACTGGATAGTAGCTGAGGAGGCAGAGATGTCATCTTATAGGTCCACAGGCACTTACGTCGACGCAGTCCCACCACCTGGGACGAACGTCGTCAGTGGCCGATGGCTCTACAAGGTGAAGCGGCTGCCTGGATCACCACCTGTGTTCAAGGTGCGCTATGTGGCGAGAGGCTTCAGTCAGCGAGAGGGGTTGGACTTCTTCCAGACCTTTGCTCCCACCCCGAAGATGAGTACTCTTTGGGTGTTGCTGCATATTGCACCACAGCGCGACTACGAGTTGCACTCCTTGGAATTTTCCACCGCGTTCCTTTAGGGGAGCATGCACGAGCAGATCTGGCTGCGTCGTCCGCCTGGCTACACTAGCTCTTTCCCACCTGGGACCCAGTGGCAGCTGCGTCGACCAGTCTACGGCCTGCATCAGGCTCCACGTGAGTGGCACGACACACTTCGCTCGACCCTTGCAGCGCTTGACTAATTTCCGTCGTCTGCTGACCCATCACAGTTCGTTCGCCGTGGCTCGACCCTGTTCTTTGTCCTGGTCTACGTCGACGACCTGGTGTTCGCCACTCCCGACCGACGCGCGCTGGCCTCCGTGAAGGAGGAACTGCAGAGGAGACACACTTGCACTGACCTTGGTGAACTGCAGCACTACCTTGGCCTGCAGATCACTAGGGACAGGGCAGCTCGCACCATTACGCTGACTCAGTCGCATATGGTCGAGAAGATCCTCACGCGATTTCGCTTTCCGTTCTCCAAGGTACAGCTCACCCCTCTTGGTGTGGATCATGGGCTCACGGCTCCACCTTCGGACGAGCCATTTGAGTCCAGCGGTCCATACCCTGAGCTGGTGGGTTGTCTCATGTACCTGATGACCTGCACTCGCCCAGACCTAGCTTGCCCTCTTAGCGTCCTTGCGCGTTTTGTTGCGCCTGGGAGACACCGACCTTCCCACTGGTACGCGGCTAAGAGGGTGGCGAAGTATGTGGCGAGTACATCAGGCATGGGACTTGTCCTTGGAGGGAAGCAGCCAGTTACACTCACAGGTTACTCAGACTCGTCGTGGGCCGACGATGCGGAGACGCACCAGTCTACACAGGGGTACTCCTTTAGCCTCGGAGCAGGTGCTGTTTCGTGGCGGTCAACTCGGGCGTCGTCTGTCGCCGGTTCTAGCTGTGAGGCAGAGGTGTACTCTGCGGCCATGGCCGCTCAGGAGCTTCACTGGCTGTCTTTCCTTCTCACCGACGTTGGTGAGCGGTCTCGCTCTCCCCCAGTCTTGTTCGAAAACAACAGGTCTGCTGTCCTGTTGTGTGAGGAGCCTCGTCTGGTTGGGAAGGCGAAGCACATCCAGCTTCGTTACTTCCTTCTATGTGAGTTGCAGCAGCGTGGCCAGGCACGCGTGGTACGTCTGGTCTCTGAGGCCAACACTGCAGATATCTTCACCAAGGCGTTGCCGCCTTGTGACCACCAGCGTTTCTGCACCAAGCTTGGCCTTGTGTCTACAGGCCCTCACTTGCTTGTGTAGAGATGCTTTGCTTTTTACTCTGGCATCTCTTTATATTTGCTATATATATATGCATCTAGACTGACCTTGTGGCCCTGTGCTTCTATAGAGATGCTTGTCGTGTACTCTTGCATCTTTTATATTTGCTATATCCTTGCATGTGGACTGGCCTTGTGGCCCCTCGCTTGTTCTCGGACTGTGTGGTGATCTTGAGATCCACCCCGAGATTTGTTGTGTTATTTTTTGCGAACTGGTCATGTGACCCTTGCTGTGTGTTACTACCGTCACCTAGACTATGGGGGTGTGTCAAGCTATATTTGTTATAGCTTATTTGTGTTAGTCTAGGTGGACTTCATCTTTTCCTAGGGTTAGGGTTATGCTTGCTATATCTTGGTTGATTCTCATTTTCCTTAGTCAACACTTATACTTTTGTAACTTGGCAACCATGCCCAGCAAGTGTATTTGAGGAGCCGGGGTTTCTGCGATATACACGAACTCGCATAGCGAAGGGGGGTTCTTGAAGGGGGGGGGGGGGGAGGGGGGACACCGCATATAGCAGTAGCCGTTGTTCGCCCGTTACTGCTTACGTGGCTTCGCCAACTTCGCGCGCACTTTTTTACCAAACCTCGCACTGCTGGCCCGGCTGTATCGGCCTACGCTTCGGGACTAGCCCGAACCTCGCTGCCAGCGTAGCACAAACTAGCTCGCACGCACCGCGTTCCCGTTTTGCATGTTTCGCGTATAAATGTTGTCAGAATCAACAAGTGTGTTTGCACAAGGAAAGTGGTGGGTACAAGTAGGAAACCATAAACTTGCTGTACCCCATAGTAAGTACCCCACTATAGCCTAAACAAACTGAGGAGTATAAGTTTGACACACCCCCATAGGTAAAGTGGGGGAGAGCAAAAAGGGGGGGGGGGTCACAAGACCAGTCAAGAGAAGCAAAGCAAGCTCAGGGTGGATCACAACGTCACCACGCATTCTGAGCGCAAGCAGACGGCCAAAAGGCCAGTCCACGTGCACATTTATATAGCATAGAACAAACAGGACAGTGATCAAAACTTAGCAAGTGAAAGCATGCACGTATAGATACATAGATTACAGTACAAGCAAAGTCAAGAAGTGAGTAGGTGAGGCAAGGTAGACACAAGGCCTAGAACAGTACAAAAACGCTGATGATCATAAGGCGGAAGTGCCTTGGTGAAGATATCAGCAGTGTTGGCCCGAGAGGCCACGTAAGCAAGACAAAGCTGACCGTGCTGCTGCAGCTCTCGAGCAAGAAAGTAGTGAAGGGTAATGTGCTTCGTTCTGTGCTCCAGTCTGTGCTCCTGACACAAGGCCAGCATGGCCTTATTGTCGACGTACAGCACTGGAGGAGAACTAGGCACCTCTCCCAAATCGGTCAGCAGGTAGGTGAGCCAGCGTAACTCCTGTGCAGCCATGGCCCCTGCGCAGATCTCAGCCTCACAGCTGGAGCTGAGAACAGAAGATGAGCGTGTAGACCGCCACGAAACAGAACCGGAGCCAAGGCTGAAGGTGTAACCCTGTGACGACCGCTGCATAGCCAAGTCGTCAACCCAAGAAGCGTCTGCGTGACCAGTGAGGACAACTCGAGCCCGTCCTCCAAGCACTAGCCCCATGCCCGACATAGTGCACAGGTAGCGCAACACCCTCTTCGCTGCAGCCATGTGCTCTGGTCGGTGTCTCCCAGGAGCAACATAGCGTGCCAAAATGCTAAGAGGGTATGCCAAGTCAGGTCGAGTGCAGGTCATCAGGTACATGAGGCAGCCAACAAGCTCTGGGTACGGGCCGCTCGGCTCTACAAACTCATCCGAAGGCAGAGCTGAGAGCGAGTGGCTAGTAGACAGAGGAGTGGCCTGAGGCGAGGAGTACGTGAAGTTGAAGAGCTGAAGGACTTGCTACACCATGTGTGACTGAGTCAAGGTAACGGTGCGCCGTGCTCTGTCCCGGGTGATCTGCAAGCCGAGATAGCTGCGCAGTTCACCCAGGTCTGTGCACATGTGTCTCTTCTGCAGCTTCGACTTCACGTGGGCGAGTCCCTCATTGTCACCAGTGGCAAAGACCAAGTCGTCGACATACACGAGGATGTAGAACGGTGGCAACGAAGTGTCGGTGCGCAGAAACAACGACGGGTCAGCAGTAGAAGGAGCAAACCCAAGAGCCACAAGCGTAGTCCTCAGTGTGTCGTGCCACTCACAGAGCGCCTGGCGGAGACCGTACACTGGCCGCCTGAGGCTCCACTGGGTACAAGGAGGAAACGACCCAGTGAAGCCAGGTGGGCGGCGCAGTCAGATCTCCTCGTGCAGGCTACCCTGTAGGAAAGCAGTGCTGAAGTCAAGAGAGTGTAGCTCGTAGTCACGCTGAGCAGCGACGTGCAGCAGAACCCGAAGAGTGGTCATCTTTGGGGTCGGGGAGAAGGTCTGGAAGAAGTCGACTCCTTGTCGCTGACTAAAGCCCCGAGCAACGTAACGCGGCTTGAAGACAGGCGGAGAACCCGACGGCCGCTTCACCCTGAAAATCCACATGCCACTGACGATGTTCGCCCCAGGAAGGGGAACCTCGTCAGCGTAGGTGCCTGTGGACTTCCAGGATGCCATCTCTGCGTCCATGGCTGACTGCCACTGAGAGGATTAGGGACCCTCTATCGCCTCTATGTATGAGCGTGGGGTCGGGATGTCTGGTGCATCCGGGTCTCCCTCAGGTGCAATCAGCATGGACACGAGATGAGGTACAGTGGCTGCAAAGCACTCAAAGTCTTCCTGCCTGTCCTCAAGGACGTGCGTGCGAAGAGCACACTCACCCTTGACGGACGGAGGACAGACAGACTCAGACTCAGCAACAAGACTCGCGGCGTAGTCTAGACGATAGTGAGCAGCAAAGTCGACAAGCTCAGCAACTAAGGCAGACGCAACAGTAGGCTCAAAGGAAGGGTCTGTGACAGCAGTGGCCAGGATACGCGTGACAGTAGGACTAGCAGCACCAAGGGAGTCAGACTCCGGGTCAGCAAGTGCAGGAAGAGAGGACGCAAGAGGAGACGGCAGTGGGACACGATGTGGAGCAGTGGAAGGACGAAGCGCCATCTGGTGCGTGCCTGGGATAGGAGGAGGACGCTGACGCGGAACACGACGACTAGTGCGAGCAACACGGGCAGGCGACGCAGGACGAGACTCAGGCTCATGACGCTCCGTAAGACCTCCAGTCGAACTAGTGTAAGGAGAAGGAGCAGGCAACGGGGACGCAGGCTGCAACAGTGACTGCGACTGGACAGGCTCTGGACACTCTAAGGAAGGGGCAGGACCAGTAGAAGGCGGGAGACCAAGAACCTGCTGAAGGAGCGGAACGAAGTACGGCTGCGGTTGCGCAGCGCCCCCAGAACCAGCAGAGACAGCATCAGCACCCCCGATGGCTGCTCCAACTCCTGCAGCACCTCCAGCAGCTCCAGCAACGCCAACTCCAGTACCCCGAGGAGCATCCGCACCAGTAGCACTGACAGCTCCAGCACCTCCAGTAGGACGAGCGTCAGCGCCTCCAGTTGCAGACCCTGCAGTACCACTAGCTCCAGCACCTCCGGCAGCTCCAACAGCACCTCCAATCCCAGCAGCTCCAGTACCGCCAGTACAAGCACGTCTAGGATTAGTGGCGCCAGCACCTCCAATGCCAACCCCAGGGTCGGCAGCCACACCAGCACCAGTAGCTCCAGCGCCCTCAGCTCCAACTCCTATAGCACCCCCAGCTCCCACAACACCACGTCTGCGGCGACACTGCTGAGAGAACCAATCATGCAGCTGCTGGGACGGAAGAGCGCCCCCAGGCGCAGCACCCCCAAGCTCAGGACCTCCAGGCTCAGCACCCCCAGGCTCAACACCCCCAGGCTCCACACCCCCAGGCTCAGCACCCCCAACCTCCGCACCCCCAGGCTCCGCACCCCCAAGCTCAGCACCCCCAGTCTCAGCACCCCCAGTCTCAGCACCCCCAGTCTCAGCACCCCCAGTCTCAGCACGCTCAGGCTCAGTACCTCGCGCAGGACCAGAGTCGACAGCTACCTCGACAGGCTCAATTAAGTCTACCTGGGAAACACCTGAGGGAGCAGGACCTTCGGGAGGTAGGGGGTATACTGAAGCAGCACCTGGCGTGAGGAAGAGCGGCGGAGGGGGGATCGGGGCAGTGCGATAGGGGAAGAGACGGTAAAAGGGGACCGACTCGTCAAATGTGACGTCCTGAGAGGGGAAGACACGGCGCGAGGTGGGGTGGTAAAACTGACAACCAGGCGCGTCAGGGACAAAGCCAAGGAAGGCACAAGGAACGGCGCGGGAGAAGAGCTTGTCCGCGGACGTATCGTGGACAAAGGCGCGAGATACCCAGACCCGGAACACGGACGCATCGCCAACCTCTCCCGTCCAACGCAGTGTCGGCGAGGACTCCGGAACAGAGACACGGGGCCAGATGTTGAGCTGATGCGCGGCGTACCGGACCGCAAACGGCCACAAAAAATGGGGGGCAGCTGCATGGATCAAGGAGGTACGAGCGACCTCCATGACCAAGCCAATGCGGCGCTCAGCAACCCCATTTTGCTGCGGAGAGGCCGGAAGCGTGAACGTCTGCTCAATGCCCTCCCCCTGACAGAAGGCCCTCAAGAGGCCAGAGGAAGACTCACCACCTCTATCAGAGTGCAGTCGCAGGACGGGAAGGTCCGTATGAAAGCGCCTCTCCAGCTGTAGACGGGTAGCGTGGATCCAAGGGATCAAGACATCAGGGACCTCACCCTTGGTGCGCAAGGGGAAGACCGTGGTGTAACGCGTGTAGTCGTCAACTACCAACAGAAAGTAGTGCTCTTCGCCCTGTCCACGAACTCGGGCCGGGCCCCACACGTCCATGTGAAGGGTCTGGAAAAGAGCCTCTGTTGGGGGGAACTCAGATGAGTGGGGGGCAGCGCGCTGCCGCCCCTCGACACAGGGAAGGCAAGGAAGGGCAGGGGACTGTGGCAGGGGAGGCAGTGACCTGGGGAGACCAGAGACAAGGTATCGGGAGTGCATGCCACGAAGGCGCTTCATCGAAGGGTGACCAAGGCGGTGATGCCAGAGGACCGTCCGGTGCGACAAGGTGCGACACGAGTAGGGGGCGGACAACTGACCTGACGCTGACGCAGACGCAGCTATCTGAGGGGACTCAGTGGTCAGTGTGTACATGTCCGACCCCGGCTACCGAGTGAAGGTAGCCAGGTGACGATCCGTCTGAGCACACGTGCAGTGTGTCACGCGCTCGTAGGCAGGGGTGAACTGGTGAACACCCGCGTCCTGGAGCGCGGAATCCGCCACCAAGTTCGTAGAGAACGAGGGGAGGTAAAGACCCGACAGCGTGCCGGACGGGACAGCAGGGCAAGGGAGGGCAGTGGTGGAGGTCGCAAGGACCGACCCCCGAAGGGGTCAGCCAGGGAGACAGCAACAGGCCCAGGGAGATGTGCTAGGGTAGTGCAGTCTCGAAAGAAACAACGGGAAGCACCTGAGTCCAGTGTGAAGGTGTGCAGTGCCTCAGTAGATGCAGTACCTTAAGACGCAGACTCACGAGCACCTGAAGCAGCAGACGCACCAGCACCTAGAGCAGTAGCCTCACTTGGACCTGGGGCAGCAGACGCACTAGCACCTAGAGCGGCAGCCTCACTGGACTCAATGCCCGGGTCGGGGGGGACATCCAGGTAACAGTCACCCCCAACACTAATAGTCAATGCATACATAGCACCAAGGATAACATCAAAGTCAAGCTAATATATCAATGTTCTTTTTAAGCAGATCAGCCCAGCGGGGCAGCTCAGAGGCGTCAGGGAACTGTGCACGCCAGGCGTCGTCAAGACGGGAGAAGCAGCGCTACTGCGTGTGGGGCCTCCCACACGTCTGACCAGCGCGGTCACTTGTGCGGATAACATACAGGCAGGTACCTCCACCCCCAGACCCCCCATGCTGAGAGTACCACTCACAAAGCTGCTGGGGCGACGGGGTCTCTCCGAGACGCTGCTGCTGGCACTGGACACCCCCGGAACCTCCACGCAGCGCTGGTCCACCCCAACCACCACCCCAGCCGCCGCCACCACGCCTGCTGCCGCCACCACCACCGCCTCCACCCGGCCCCCTCCACCACCACTGCCGCCACCACTCCCGCCGCTGCCACTGACCCCCCCAACCCCGCCACCACCCCCACCACCGCCACCACCCCCACCGCCCCCACCACCTCCACCTCCACCTCCACCTCCCCCGCTGTCACTGCCACCACCCTTGCCCCCCTTGCCCCTGCCGCCCTTGCGCCTACACTAGGAGCAGACGCAGCCCCGACTTCCTCAGCACCAAGGTAGTCGACAGCGGCAGCAGAGGCGACCGAGGCGAGAAGGGGGGGAGGGGAACACCCGTCAAAGAAGGGCGTGCGGGGGTCGCCACGAGAGGCACCTACAGCGACTATGCTAGCCTCAACTACAAGCAAGTGCTTCTCAAGTAGGTCAACGGTGAGCTCGGTGGGGCAGAGGACGAGAAAGTGGTCCCTGACTGCGCGAAGGGAGTCGGGGAGACGGGTGACTAGGTGGTAGAGAACGAGGTATATCGGGGGAAGATTCTTGGCTAGAAACTCAGCAGGAAGGGCAGCTCGGTAGTGAGTGTCACTAGTGCGGAGGTGAGTAATGAGGTCAGCGACTGTGAGAAAGGCGGCCAGATCGGGGAAAAGATAGGGCAGCGAGAGACGGCCGATTGTAGCAGAGGCAGGCGAGGAGTAGCGCGCTACTACACCATCGTGCAGTGCCTTAGCAGTCTTGTGCTGGCCAAAATGTGCGCGCTCATCTAGCGGTAGGTGGCTGCGAATGGCTAGGCGAGCGTGAGCGTCACGAGTCTGCCACTGGGAGCGAGCAGTACTGTCAGCAGTCTCAGCAAGTGCGGGAGCGGTTCCGGACGCGTGATCATACAGTGAGGTATCGTCCTTAGCAGTGATCTGTAGGAACAGGTGTAGGTCATCGAGCCAAGCATCAAACTGAACCGGGCGGCCCTCAGCATCGAAAGAGATAATGGTGGGAGTAGCCATGGTGGCAGTAGTAGCAGTAGCAGCAGTAGCAATAGCAGCAGTAGCAGTGACAGTAGTAGTAGTAGCAGCAGTAGCAGTAAGAACAGCAGTAGCAGAAGGAACAGAAGTAGGAGTTGCTGCAGGTGGGGCAGCGCGGCTTGGTAAGGGCGGCGCGACTCGGGCAGGACGGCGCGGCGCGGCTCGGGCAGGTAGGGCGGCTCGACGGCGGGCCTGTGCACGGTGCGCTACTGCGTCTAGGGTGCGGCTGCGCGCGGGCCGCGGCTGCGTGTGTGTGGCGGCTAAGCGCGAGCTGGAGCAGCCGACGCGCGACAACCGCTGCGCGTGGGCTGCGACCTGCGGGCGGGCGGTGGCTGGTCGAGCGTCAGCCTACGGGCGAGCGGCGGCCTACTGGCGCGCGTGAGAAATAACGGGCCGCACACGGGCGGCTAGCGGGCTGCTCGCGCTAAAAACGGGGGGGCTGCGCTCGGGCGGCTAGCGGGCTGCAAACGGGCAGCGTGAGAGGGAGGGCGCAGGAGGGCGCACTAGTAGAGGGCGCTAAGGAGGTGGGGCGCACGAGGGCGCTTCTAGCGGAACGGTAGCGGTCCTAGGTTTCTAACCTATGCTCGTAATACCATGTCAGAATCAACAAGTGTGTTTGCACAAGGCAAGTGGTGGGTACAAGTAGGAAACCCTAAACTTTATGTACCCCATAGTAACTACCCCACTACAACCTAAACAAACTGTTAAGTATAAGTTTGACAAATGTTCGCTCGTGCATTCGCTTACATTTTGTACTTGTTTGACACCTTAGTGCAATCCTCGCTACCTCGATTCCTTGTATCCGTTACAGATAGAAAGATTAAGAATATCAGATAAATATATAAAAATTCCATGCTACCACCACTCCAGGCTTTCGTGTCCAGATTGACTTGTAGATTGTTGGGAAAGGCGTAACCCCAAAATATACACATTAAATCGTCATAACTACCTTACTTGGACCATAAATTTCCTCGCACCGCCGCTCAAACGAGTTGACAAGACTGCTCACCACCTCGTCAAAAAAGAGGTCCAAAAACTGTAGGGACGATACGAAAGAAATCAGAATAGAACGAAACAAAACAAAATACGGCATTTCGCTAGGGTTTAACCGCTGCAAAGGAGGAAGCTTCATTCGGCGAGGAGGAGAATCTGCCAACAGCTGAAGTCAACAAAAAGAGTGCCTCTGACCTTTAAGGTGAACTACTTATTTCATAACAAATGTGACAATGTTCGCTGTAACCGTGCCGCGGTAGCTGATTGCAGTGACCACAGACGCATGGACTTGTGTGTTGTGGAGCGGAGGTGCATCTAAATCCACCTTAGATAACCTGGAATTACAGCCCAGCCCACCTGGGTGTAGAGCCCACCTGGGTGTAGCGCCCACCTGGGTGTAGAGCCCACCTGGGTGTAGAGCCCACCTGGGTGTAGAGCCCACCTGGGTGTAGAGCCCACCGGGGTGTAGAGCCCACCTGGGTGTAGAGCACACCTGGGTGTAGAGCACACCTGGGTGTAGAGCACACCTGGGTGTAGAGCACACCTGGGTGTAGAGCCCACCTGGGTGTAGAGCACACCTGGGTGTAGAGCCCACCTGGATGTAGAGCACACCTGGGTGTAGAGCACACCTGAGTGTAGAGCACACCTGGGTGTAGAGCACACCTGGGTGTAGAGCCCACCTGGGTGTAGAGCACACCTGGGTGTAGAGCACACCTGGGTGTAGAGCACACCTGGGTGTAGAGCACACCTGGGTGTAGAGCACACCTGGGTGTAGAGCACACCTGGGTGTAGAGCCCACCTGGGTGTAGAGCCCACCTGGGTGTAGAGCACACCTGGGTGTAGAGCACACCTGGGTGTAGAGCCCACCTGGGTGTAGAGCACACCTGGGTGTAGAGCAGGGAGCGGAACTGGAAGTCAACGGAGAAGGAGAGCAGGCAGGAGCCGGGGAGGCGACCAGGGGCGAACTCCCAGTGGTTGTCCAGATGGTGGAACAGCCCCGTGTCCGCCGAACGAGCCTGATAGGGCAGAGGTACGAGAGGGCGGTTCTGAGCATTGGGGCGAACTCCCTGTGGATGTCCAGATGGTGGAATAAACCTGTGTCCGCTGAACGAGCCTGAGGATAGGAAAGCAGGGGCAGGAGGGGAGAGTGCTCAGGAAGGCATGGTGGAGGGGTTTGAGCCCGGGAGGCGGCCAGGCTAGGGGCGAACTCCCAGTGGTTGTCGAGATGGTGGAAGAGCCCCGTGTCAGCAGAATGAGCCTGCGAGAATGGCGGGGAGGTTAGAAGAAGGGCACAGGTGCAAGAGAAATGTGAGATGGGCCGGGGGGTCTGAGCACAGGGGAGAACTCCCAGTGGTTGTCCAGATGGTGGAAGAGCCCCGTGCCCGCTGAACGCGCCTGAGGGAGGGGCAGGAAGGAAGAGTGATACAAAAGGCAAGGACGAGGGGTTCGAGCCGGGAAGGCGGCCAGGAGCGAACTCCCAGTGGTTGACCAGATGGTGGAAGCGACCCATGTCTGCTGAGCGTGCCTGCAGAAATGATGGGGAGGTTAGAAGAAGGGCGTTCAGGAAGGCAATGAGGAGGGGTTTGAGCCGGAGAGGCGGCCAGACAAGAACTCCCAATGGTTGTCCAGAGGGTGGAAGGGACTCGTGTCCGCTTAACGAGCCTGCGAGAGCAGGAAGAGGGACAGTAGGGAAGAGCGTTTAGGAAGGCAATGAGGAAGCAGGATCTGGGGAGACTGCCAGGTAGGAACTCCCAGGTAAGAACTGCCCGTGTCTGCAGAGCGAGCCTGAGGAGGATTGGACTGGGAGAGTGGAAAAGAATTTAGGAGGGCCGAGAGAAGAGAGAAGCGTGAGACGGGCGGGAGGGTCGTAGCACAGAGGGGAGTTCACAGTGGTTGTTGGAATGGTGGCGGAGCACTGTGTTGGTTGAGATGGTGGCGGAGCACTGTGTTGGTTGAGATGGTGGAGGAGCACTGTGTTGGTTGAGATGGTGGAGGAGCACTGTGTTGGTTGAGATGGTGGAGGAGCACTGTGTTGGTTGAGATGGTGGAGGAGCACTGTGTTGGTTGAGATGGTGGAGGAGCACTGTGTTGGTTGAGATGGTGGAGGAGCACTGTGTTGGTTGAGATGGTGGAGGAGCACTGTGTTGGTTGAGATGGTGGAGGAGCACTGTGTTGGTTGAGATGGTGGAGGAGCACTGTGTTGGTTGAGATGGTGGAGGAGCACTGTGTTGGTTGAGATGGTGGAGGAGCACTGTGTTGGTTGAGATGGTGCTCTGTGTGGAACGAGCACTGAGCTGTGGGCACGTGCTCTTGAAGGGCGTACCTTGGGAGGAGGGGGGGGGGTGGGGGACTCAATGTGCTCTATGCACCCTTGAAGACTGGTCGTTTGTAGGTGACTTGTGAGAGTGCGGAACTCTCTCGCATTTTCGGCTCCGCCCTTCAATTTCCGGCTACGACCTTCATGAATGCGTTCCGAGCATGCACCCTTGACACTCAGAACATGTGCTCTGTGCACCCCAACACACGACTCACGGTAACAAACAGTGGTCGCTTGTAGGTAACCCGCGAAAGGTACTTCTCCCGCAGCATGTGGAACCCGATCTCTAACTCCGCCTCCATGCCATCCGGTGCCCGCCACAGCACATGCGAGCCCACACACCAGGGCAGGAAGGCAGAGTAGTGTTCCACCCCGGCCACCACGTCGAACACCTGCTCTGGTGAATAGCTGGGGGAGCAGAAGAGGGTCATGGGTCATCATGGGTCATCATGGGTCATCATGGTCATCATGGGTCATCATGGATCATCATGGGTCATCATGGGTCATCATGGGCCATCATGGGTCATCATGGGTCATCATCGGTCATCATGGGTCATCAGGGGTCATCATGGGTCATAATGGGTCATCATCGGTCATCATGGGTCATCAGGGGTCATCATGGGTCATCATGGGTCATCATGGGTCATCATGGGTCATCAGGGGTCATCATGGGTCATCATGGGTCATCATGGGTCATCATGGGTCATCATGGGTCATCATGGGTCATCATGGGTCATCATGGGTCATCATGGGTCATCATGGGTCACCATGGGTCATCATGGGTCATCATGGGTCATCATGGGTCATCATGGGTCATCATGGGTCATGTGTCACGGGAAGAGCAGGCGAGGAGCCATGCACACCCACCCAATCAAGCGTTTCTCTTGAAACTTCTTGGAAGGCGACGAAAAACCCAGAAACCCTCCGCCTCCACCTCCGCCGCCGCCGCCGCTGCTCAGGTTGCTGCTGCTACTCGACCAAGAAGCGTGCCGGATGCCTAATCCTAATCCACCATTACGGAGAGCAGCGGAAGCGGCGGAGGCATGGGGCGGATTCGCGGCGATGGCGAGAGGGGAGTCGGCGGAAAGCAAGTCGGCGAAAGGAGAATCTGGATTGTTAAAACCCTTCGTAAGCCCTGCGAGTTGCTCACGATCGCTCTCGCCGCCTACGGGTCTGATCCCTTCTCCCGAGCCGAGATGGAATGGACGGGGCGAGTGGGTGTCGATTCTCCGCCGCGTGCTAGAGTAGTTATGAGAGTGGGGATGGGGATGCGCGTTCGCGTGCGCGTGCGCGAGGGGGCATGGCGGAATTGGATTGGCGGAAGGAACAAAGGCGGAGCAGATCCGCCGGGTGGGGAGAGCGGCAGCGTCCGGATTCGCTGAGTGTAGTCGGGCGCTAGAAGCGAGTCTGTTGGTATCGAAGCCGCGAATACTAGACGGATCGACGCTTCCGCGGAGTACTGCGCCTGGTGATCTCGAGTGATCGGATCGTGGCGATTCGGCCATTCGCTGCGGCACGAGCGACGCGATATTGAAGGTTCTAGACTTCCTTTGTTCGACATGCTCGCCCGCGCGACGCGATGAACTGAACGCCTTTAATACGAACGCGCTCGTATTTTCCTGCTTGATACGAGGGTGCTGGAGTGATGGTGTTGCTAATAGACTGTTTACTCTCAAAGCGACTCCCGCCGCTCTTTCCGCCGCCGGTCGCGCTGCTCTCGTAAAACCCACTGCATTCGCGAATTCGCGGCAGAAATCATGCCGTCGATTAGCTTGTAACGAGTACAGAAACTGCTGTAACGGGCGACAGTGTCCACGGCAGTGGCGCATCCTCGTTAGTAGCCAAGTATCTTGTGCGACGAACCAAATACCGTATATTTAACGACGAAGGGTCCCTAGTCGAGAGCTAAAATGAAGACAACAACTGAGCGTGGATAACGGAGGGGGGAAATCGAGCCGCGTCAATGTCACCAGGAGCAACGGCTAGTTTTGGGAAGAGCAAGGACTTCAGAGGAGCTTGCTTGGTTTTCTGTTCCTGAGCAGCGAAGCCGCTATGGGTATACTCGTTAATTTGCACGTACCGTACATCGAAACACTAGATAATGGATGGATTTTAATTGTGGTAACCGTTTGAGACCAACAGTCTGACCAACATCTAGATAACAACTGGAACATTGTCTCTGGTGACTAATCTTGATCCAGACTAGCAAGCATAATGTTAAATTAATGAGTGAATAATACAGACAAAGCCATTAACCTAAGAGCAAAACCTACCCAAGCCACACGTGCGCCTACTCTCCCTAGCCACATAAACAGGCGGCTGGTTCTCATTCGACAAAGACTGCAGGGGACTTTTCTTGAAACCCTCTGCCGGGACTTCAACCCCTGAATCAGGAGCATGGTTACTGAATCCAATGCCACCACTGGAACCACCAGTGGTGGTGGTGGTGGTGGTGGTTGTGGTGGTGGTGGTGGTGGTATCAGGCATGGTGTGGATGCGCGGAGATCCCCAGGGATTGAAGGCCATGAAGCAGCGGGAAGCTGCTTGGAAGGAGAGAGCCGAGGAGGCTCCGCACATGTTGCTGTTGTTGCTGAACTCATCCCCTGACAGGGATGACCCCACAGGGCAATGCACCTGCTGCTGCTGCTGCCACTGCTGTTGCTGATGGTAGTGGTGCTTCTGCTGCTGCTTCTCATGTGAAAACGGGGCGGCGACAAGCGGGAGAGGCCGAGGGGAGAACCAGGGTGAGAAAGCCGAGGAAGCTTCCTCACACTCCTCCCTCCTGCCCTTCTGCTGCAGCTGCTGCTGCTGCTTGTGGGTCAACTGGGCGGGGGTGAGAGGTAGAGGCCGCGGGGAGAACCAGGGAGAGCCAGGAACAAAAGCTTCCTCGTACTCCTCCCGGCGGCTCTTTTTCCGGCACACGGCAATGGGCGGCGGGCAGAGGCTGAGCGGAATGGAAAGAGACGCGTCCCCTGCCATGCCATCCGCAGCCATGCCATCCACGCCACTAGCCCCATCCGCCATGCCGCAATCATCCATGTCTGCTGCTTCCATTCGAGTGAAAGTTGACGCTGAGGTGGCGGTGGAGTTGGAGAGCGATGGGGAGAGAGAGGAGGAGAGAGGAGGTGGGGAGGAGCGGGACGGGGAGGAGCGAGAGGCGGAGGAGGGTGGGGTGGACTGAGACGCGGAGGACTGTGACGGGCAGGGGGAGTTGAACGACGGGCAGCCCGAGAAAGAAACTGCTGGTGCGGGCAGGTTGAGCGGTTGTTGCGGGGCAAGGGGAGGTGCGTTTCCGCAAAGAGGAAAGGGGGTTTTGAGAGCGGTGCAGACTGGTGATGGAGGGGGCGGGGTGGTTGGGTGGCACGTTGGGAGCTGCTGCGGGCGATCCTGTTGCTGCCAGACCTTATTGAATCGCTCTGTAGCGGAACCAAGAGGCGGCTGAGCGATGGGGCGAATGGGAATTGGAGACCCAACAGGACGACCAGGGGACGCAGGGCGAAAGGGAAAAGCAGCGGAGCGGAGAGGGGAGGCGACGCGTGGGGCAGTGGGTGGAGCTCGGGGAGAAAAGGCTGGGGGAGCGACGGGCGGAGGAGCAGCGCTGCTAGAAACCGCCTGGGTGCTAACCTCCGCTTGCTGCTCCGTCTGCTGCTGAAACTCCTTCTCCTTCGCATTCATCCTCCTCTCTCTCTCCACTTCTCCCGGTTCCTTCGAATCCACAGGACACGACGCCTTTACCGCTACCGCGAGATTTGATTCCGCTACCGCGAGATTTGATTCCGCTACCGCGAGATTTGATTCCGCTACCGCGAGATTTGATTCCGCTTGCGCTTTCACTGGAACAACCTTTTCCCCGGATCCCGCAGGGTCCGCCGACATTACATCCGCCGCCGCATCTCCCGCCGTGAGATCCGGCAGCTCGAGCCCGAGCACCCACGGGTGCTGCAGCACTTCCGCCGCCTTGAGCCGCCTGCGCGGATCCACCTCCAGCATGCGCCGAACGAGGTCGCGCGCGCCCGTGCTCACGGGCGCCCACGCGGGCGCGGAGAAGTTGATCGCCCCGCGGAGAATCGACCTCCGCAGGCCCTCCGCGTCCGCGCGGTCCTTCCCCGCGAAGGGCACGCGCCCCGTGAGCATGGCGCAGAGCACCACGCCCATGCTCCAGACGTCCGCGCGCTTGCCGTATTTGCGCCCGCGGACCATCTCCGGCGCGGTGTAAAAGCGGCTCCCCGCCATGCCGTGCCCCATCTGCCCGTGCGGGAGGAAGAGCGCGAGCCCGAAGTCTGCCACGCGCACCCGCCAGCGCCACGCGGCGGCGGAATAATCCTCGGAATCTTCCTGCGAGCATTCCGCGGCCCCAAATTCTGCGCCGAATTCCGCGCAGGAATCTGCGGCGGGTGCGGACTGGTTGGGGCCTGTGAAGAGGATGTTTTCGGGTTTAATATCGCGATGCAGCACGCCGCGCGCATGGCAGTACGCCACCGCCAGCGCCACCTGGCGGAATATCTCCCGCGCCATGTCCTCCGGCATGCCCGCCGCGTGATCGGATTTGATCAGCTCGAATAGATCCCCGCCCTCGCATAGCTCCATAACGAGGTACACCGCGGCGCCGTCTTCTAGCGCCTCGACGAGCTGCACGATTCCGCCGTGGCGGCTCGGGCCCGCGGCGGTGAGCTGCTGCAGAATCGCGACCTCCTTCCGCACTTCCGCGGCGTCCGACTCGGAGGTGATTAATCGCTTGTCGATTCTCTTGCAGGCGAACTGGCGACCCGTCGCGTTATGCGTGCATTCTAAGACCTCGCCAAACGCGCCCTTGCCTAAGTGACGGCCTAGAGAGTACTCGGTGAGGAAATCCCGAGGGGGCGGAGGAGTGGAGGGAACAGGCACCGTCATCGCGAGTATCTTTGACTCTAAAAGAACGGTGCAGAATCCCGACAATCTTTCAATCTGACGAGCAGGGATTGTGACTGCCTGTGTTTAGATGCTTCTGGTGCTGATTCAGCCGCTAGAGAAAACAATCGAGGGCGAACGCGTCTAGGCTAAGATAACAATAAGCGTCAAACAGCGCTCTGGGTCCTAAAGAGAAAAGCGTCCGCGACAAGCTGCCTTGCGGGAAAAGTAAACAAAGAGCTACACGACCTGATCGTCGCTGCTGGCCTGGATGAAACCGAAACTGGTTGACTGACTGCTGGTGTTTGGCTTGGCTTGGTACTGCTTGCTATTGGCGTGCGAGGGGGGACGAAAAAGAACCTTGCGTGTGGTGGACTGAGTTGTGCGTCACGTCGAGTGATTCAAGTCACCGCTGCAAATGTGCCTTTTGTTGGTCCGTCGCGCAGACACCGCCTCTTGCGGCGGTGTAGGGGTGGGGTGGGGGCGGATGTGCTGCTGGGGATGAGTGGATGCGACGAAGATGCGACGGGCTGGACTGGATTATTGGAACGAAACAGTACGGAGTGTTGAAACTGCCTATCGCGTGGTTTTATGGGTCGGCGGCACTGATGTGCGACGGTTTTTGGATGTGTCGGTGTACTCTCGTTCGTCGTCGCACACACTTCCTCGGTGCTTCGGCGAACGAGCACGACTATCCTTGACCAATCAGAGCATTCTCTCGTTCGGTGGCGACGATGAATTGCATTATGGGTGTGGGATGCCATGCCATCCAATCCTTTTCCAGCTATATGCTGGCGTTTTTGCGTTATTGACTCCCAGCCCAGATGACCCCTCAGCGCGTCTTGCGCAACCTCCGCTCGTTGGTCGGGCAGATGAAATGAAACTCAGTGACGGCAAACTGCGCCGAGCGAATTTGGGCTACAGTGTAGTGGCGGGCGGTGGTGGGCTGGCTGGTGATGGTGAGCTGAGCCACTGAACGCAAATTCCCTTCCGCGTGGCCATGGCTGACCTGGGGAGGGGGGACGAACCACCGCGGAACGGCGATGCCTGTTTGCAGACGAGCTGCGAACCGACCAACCGCGAATATGCCTTGGAAGGGGCTGGTGCTGAGCGTACAGTCAGCGACTCACCGAGCCTGATTCCCACTACCGCACCAAACCATACTGAAACAAAGAAGACCGAATTTCCTTCCACCTCAAAAGACCATGTTGAAAACGCGGCTTGAGAAAGTCGCTGAATGCAAGACCTCTTGCAATTGGCTGCTTCTAGTTCAGAGCACGCGTCGTGCTGACGGGACGGAAGTCAGGTCAGGGTGTCTGCCTGGGGCTGGGGCGGACTGGGGGCTCGCGGTAAATCCGAGTTGCACATGCGACTCGGATGACGTACAGCTCATGAGATGCTGCTTTGCTGTTTCTGCTGACCTGCAGGTTGACCAATTGTCCCTGCTGGGTTCATGGAACGTGCATGCGAATCCCGCATGGTCCGAGCCGAGACGTCGATCAAAAGAAGAGTTTCGTCAAAGTGGAAACCGAATTCGCTCGCCGCCAGCGCCACTTCGTATCGCCGTCACTTGAACCATCGGGTACTGCTGAGGCGAGGCGCTTCCTTGCGTGACAGGGAAGGCAAACGGAAACTCGGTAATAAGAGTATCGATTGGGAGTTTCGATGAATGTATGGCTAATCAGATGTGCTAAATTGATTGAGTTTTTTTATGCAAGATACACTAAAAGTGCAAAATACATCGGCAGTCGTAACTGTAGCTAATGGGCCTAGGGGGATAACACCCTCCGTACCCATCCCGAGCTTCTAAGGGGGACGGAAAGCAGCCCTTGAGTTCGACCAGATGGCCATGAACCTTTAGACCACATGGCCGGTTGTGCTGTGTTGTCTGTTGGGAACAAATAAGTTAAGCGTCTCTGTCGTGTCAGAACTCAAGGCACAAAGCGAAGCAGCTCAAGTCGAAGCATCGCGAGTCAACCCTCGGAAGTTAACGTAACCGTTGGAGGTTACGAGAAAGTCAAAGGTCAGCGACCTTTGACCTGACACAGCGCGACAGCAAGGACACACAACTGACTCGACATTGAGCAGTTGCCCGAGTCGCACTGTATCGAACCGCAACAGTAAAGTAGTTATAATGTCTCTTCATATTCTTTGTACTCATCTATTTATATTCCTATATCTCTTTGCTTTAATTAACTTACTTTGCCCTCACATACTAGCGCAAGGTGGTTCAAGGACTTTATTCAACGCTTCCGCTATTACAACACCTACTCATACTTTAGCTCTACAAAGATCCTACGGCATTTCAGCCCAACATTGTCGAGGATGTGGCTCAAGACCCGGCACTCGTCATCATCCAGTCCAGGACGAGTGGCAACGAGCCTCTTGGATGCCGCCTTAGCGCGCTTGTAAATTCTGACCTAAATTGAGACATGTCTGCTAGAAAGGAGAGGAGCTCCTCCAACGGCTCTCCCGGTACTACCCCTACTCCACCTCCTGCCTCTGGCCTACAGACAGAGGAGGGGACAACGACAAGACCAGCAGCTGGGTCTATGGAAACACCCGCAAACCAAGGCGCGTGCTTCGATCCAAGCATGACGGAGAATTTTTTCTCCTTCATGTCCTTCTACGAGCAGCACCAGCAAGGAGCACCTGCGCAATCAAACAACAGCAACAACAACAACAACGTGACGCCTATGAGTCTCGATGGCTCATCCTACGCACGCGGGAATCAACATCAACAACCTACCTTCGCTCCGTACGAGCCCCAGCGCGGCTCCGTCAGCTTCATGCCGCAACCACAACCTGCACCGGGACAAGAGAGAGCACTGGACGCATTACAAGTTCAGTCGCAATTCGCGCATGTTCTAAAACTGCAAACGACAAAGCCATTTGACAGAAAAGACTTCTTTACCTCGTCGTTCGAATTCGAGCTGATGATGGAAGGAGCGCAGATCCTTGGCTTCTTCGACGGGTCCCTGCCATATCCAACAAACGGCACGCAGTATGAGAAGCAGCAGTACACTTATCAATCGATGATGGCGTACACAATACTACTGAGGAACATCACCCCGACTCAACAGCAGAACATAAGGCCTTACCGAGGTTACGGCAACTCCGCGGAGCTCGCGTACAACCACTTGAAGAACATGTATCAAGCAACAGACAGTGTAAACCAAAGCCGGTTAATGGCGCAACTGACAACAATAGAAATGAAACCAGGCGAGAAGGGCATGGAGTACATCAGTCGCTGCCGCGAGCTGCGCGACAGGCTTCTTCAATGTGGGGGATCGATCTCAGAAGACGCCTTTGTCACGGTTGTCATCGGCGGTCTCGGCCCTCACTGGCGCTCCACACGCGCCATACTACGAGCACACGGGAGAATCTCCGAAGCAGCACTCTGCGCCGAAATCCATGCCGAGCAGCAGGACATGGACCTGCAAGAAGAACGACATAAGAAGAAAGCGTCAGTACCAGAGTTCGCCCAGCCCACCCAGCGACGCTACAACAACAATAACAATCGACAGCAACAACAACTGAAGCCAATACCTCCGTTTTGCCATATCTGCAAGACTTCAGGGCATCCACGTACGCACTGCCCGTATCGTCATCAATCGACAACACCACAGCGACAACTACGACCTTCGAGCAGCCAAGTCACTTCGACGCAAGCAACCCCAACAACTTCAGTCCAAGCTTCAACGACTCCAACAGGACAGCCTGCACAAAAGACAAGAAACTGTCAGAATATTTTTCTTATGTTCTAGCCTGTAGTGGGGTGCTCTATAGCGAGTACAACCCTTCTAGGGTTTGCTATTTGTATCCCCATTTCTGCTAGTTCATTCCTCTTTCCTCTTTCTTTCTTCTAACTTTTGACATGCTATCAGAGCAGGTCGATCCCCTTGGATCGATCCTGTGGGTGGGTTTCCACCTCGCTTCCGCTGCTACCTTTCCTTCCCGCCGTGCGCCCCGAGGCGCGCGGCGGTTTTCCTTCCTGCCGTGCGCCCCGAGGCGCGCGGCGGTTTTCTGCCCGCCGTGCGCCCCGGGGCGCGCGGCGGTTCTTTGCCCGCTGTGCGCCCCGAGGCGCGCGGCGGGCGTCTGCCCTACCTTCGCGGGCGTCCGCCCTACGTCGCGGCCCCGCCCTACGTCGCGGCCCCGCCCTGCGTCGCGGCCCCGCCCCTCGAAGCGGCCCTGCCCTACGTCGCGGCCCCGCCCCGACCGTCGCGGCCCCGCCCTACGTCGCGGCCCCGCCCTGTGTCGCGGCCCCGCCCCTCGAAGCGGCCCTGCCCGACCGTCGCGGCCCCGCCCCTCGTCGCGGCCCTGCCCCTCGTCGCGGCCCCGCCCCTCGTCGCGGCCCCGCCCCTTGTCGCGGCCCCGCCCTCCAACCAAGCCCGTGGTGGGCCCCTTTCACCACACCGCCTCCCCCCCCCCCCCTCCCCCTGCCATTTCCCGTCGTCCGTCGAGGCGACCTGAGGGGGCCGCTGTGGGGTGGCGGGTATGGGGGTGCTCGGTGTGCCTTCCTCCCTTTGCTCCTCCTCCTCCTTCGTCTCCCACTGCTGCAGCTGTCGCTGAGGGGGGTGGTTGTGTGGGAGACTCGGGTTTAGGGTTTAAGGGGGGTGCGTGGGAGTGCAGCTAGCGGTGTAGCAGTGGGTGTGTATCAGGGGGGTGGGACTGTGTGCGGGAGGTTGAGTGGAGGTTGTCAGTTTGTCGTTCGCAGCACCTGTAGTCCGGGGCGCTGTCCCGGTAGCCCAGTCGTAGCCAGCTGTGCCAGCCGCCCGTGGGTCCGTTGCCCGTCCGCCGCTATTTGAGCCGCGGGGCCTGTTACTCCTGTAGTCCGGGCGCTGTCCGGTAGCCGCTGTGCCAGTGTGCCTCCTGTTGCCCGTGTGCCTGCAGCTTCAGCCGTCGCCTCCTATCTCCTCTCCCCTCACTCTCTCTCCTCCTCCTCACTTGCCCGTTGTGACTACCACTAGCTCTGCTCATAATTGTGAACTCTAAACTATCTCTTCTTGAACTTGTGCTCAGAATGTGTGGTGACATTGTGATCCACCCTGAGCTTGTACTACTTTGCCTGCTCTGCTGATTACACCCCACTTTGGCTATGGGGGTGTGTCAGAATATTATTCTTATGTTCTAGCCTGTAGTGGGGTGCTCTATAGCGAGTACAACCCTTCTAGGGTTTGCTATTTGTATCCCCATTTCTGCTAGTTCATTCCTCTTTCCTCTTTCTTTCTTCAAACTTTTGACAGAAACATCGTCAACTGCATGGTAAAGATAACAGATTCCTGCACAGCCGAGTCACCACCATACTACTCACCCGAAGAACAACTCGACAACAGCATGTCAAACATTATATATGTTCTGCTTGTGTAGGCTACAGTGGGTTAGCCTATAGGGGGTACACAATTCTAGGGTTTCCTACTTGTACTCATTTCACTGCTAGTTCATTCATTCCTGTTCGCTTATTCTCACATGGTATAGAGCGGGTCCTTCTACGGACCGTTTTTTTTTGGGCCCACCGAAGCGCCCCCCGAGGCGCGATTTTTTTTTAGCGACCCCTCGGGTCGTCATTTTCCCTGCGGCCCCGCCGCTTTCACTGACGCGGCCCCGCCGCCCTCTCTGACGGGGCCCCACCCCCGGCCCTTACGCGGCCCCGTCGCCGGCTCTCACGCGGCCCCGCAGTAGGCTCTGTCGCGGCCCCGCCCAGGCCCTTACGCGGCCCCGCCGCCTGCTCTCACGCGGCCCCGCCCCGGCTCCTTCGCGGCCCCGCCGCCTGCTCTCGCGCGGCCCCGCCCCGGCTTCTACGCGGCCCCGCCCCGGCTTTCACGCGACCCCGCCGACGGCTTTGTCGCGGCCCCGCCCAGGCCCTTACGCGGCCCCGCCGCCTGCTCTCACGCGGCCCCGCCCCGGCTCCTTCGCGGCCCCGCCGCCTGCTCTCGCGCGGCCCCGCCCCGGCTTCTACGCGGCCCCGCCCCGGCTTTCACGCGGCCCCGCCTACGGCTCTGTCGCGGCCCCGCCCAGGCCCTTACGCGGCCCCGCCGCCTGCCCCCGTCGCGGCCCGGTCGCCTCCT
Source organism: Closterium sp. NIES-65 (assembly GCA_948144175.1). Classification (NCBI taxonomy): domain Eukaryota; kingdom Viridiplantae; phylum Streptophyta; class Zygnematophyceae; order Desmidiales; family Closteriaceae; genus Closterium; species Closterium sp. NIES-65. The sequence goes on along the minus strand of CANXME010000343.1, from coordinate 448,924 downwards.
GACGGCCCCGCCGTCCCTTCGTGACGGCCCCGCCGTCCCTTCGTGACGGCCCCGCCGTCCCCTCCTGACGGCTCCTGCCGTCCCCTTCTACCGGCCCCGCAACTGCACCTGCTGGCCCCGCCGCTGCACCTACCGGCCCCCACCACCCACCCCCCCTTTTCCCGTCGCCTGTCGAGGCGACCTGAGGGGGCCGCAAAGGGGTGGCAGGTGTGTGGCCTCCCCTGCTTCTCCTCCTCCTTCATCGCTCACCTGCAGCAGCCGAGCCGCCCCACTGCCGAGCCGCCCTGCACCCGAGCCGCCCAGCAGCCAAGCCGCCCTGCCGCCGAGCCGCCGGGTCGCTGAGCTGCTGAGCTGCAGTTGCTGCCGAGCCGCCCTGCCGCCGAGCCGCCGAGTCACCGAGCTACTGAGCTGCAATTGCTGCCGAGCCGCCTTGCCGCCGAGCCGCCCGAGTCGCCTGAGCCGCCGAGCTGCCGAGCCGCTGAGTCGCCGAGCCTACTCTTCCCACCACTGGTGAGCTCTTGCCCTGCTAGCACGCTCACGTCGCCTGCTTGCCTGCCTGCCTGCCTTTTGGCTTGCCTGGCTGCCTGCCTTCCTGCTGCTAGTCCTAGTCCTGCTTCTACTTGCGGAGCCAGATGCAGCCCCAGCGACGCCTGCGTGAGTCCCTCACGCCCCAGCAGCTGCGTGAGTGGTACGCTGGTTGGGGCTGTAGGGGTGGCGACGCTACTCCTACTTCCACTCCTGCTGCTTCTACTCGTGGTGGCGGCCAGATGCAGCTCCCGCGACCCTCTCGCGTGTCTCTCACGCCTCGCCAGCTTCGTGAGTGGTACGCTCAGAGTGGAGGGTCTCTCAGTGCTGTTCGCTGCTCTTACGTGATTCGCACTGGTACTCGGACTGGTCAGCCTTGTGGGACACGTAGTCATACACAGTCCCGCTGCTTCGCCCGTCTGAGCGACGCCTGGCGTACCGTGTTTGGCGACGAGGCTGAGCTTCCCGACTGGGTGGAGTTGCTTAGGCAGAGGGTAGATATATATGCTCTTGACTATGATGCTATTCTCACTGCCATGTATGCATTGCCTACTAGTGCTGACCGTGCCGGTCACCTGTGCGTCCTGCCTGACCCAGGTATAGGACCTGCTGCTCTAGCTACTGGTGAGGCTGCTTCTCTGGGTGCTAGTGAGTCTCTTGCTCCAGGTACAGGTGCGGCTGCTGCTCTAGGTGCTAGTGAGTCTGCTTCCTCAGGTGCGGGTGAGTCTGCGCTCTCAGGTACCGCGTTGGCTTCGGCCTCCCTCACCTTTACACTTGACTCTGGGGCTTCTCGCTCCTTCTTTCGGGACCGCACCACACTCACGCCGCTTGGTCGGCCGGTTGCTGTCTCCCTGGCTGACCCCTCTGGGGGTCCTGTCCTCGCTCACTTCTCCACTGTCCTCCCGTGTCCGGCTGCCACCTCGGGCACCCTGTCTGGCTTGTACCTCCCCTCGTTCTCGACGAACTTGGTGAGTGGTGCAGACCTACAGGATGCGGGGGTTAACCAGTTCACTCCTGCGAGTCACCGGGTGACCCACTGCACGGACGCACGCACAGGCCGGCACCTGGCCACGTTCTCGCGTCGACCGGGGTCGAGCCTCTACACCCTGACCACTGAGTCTCCTCCTGTCCCCGCGTCCGGTCAGGTAGCAGCGTCGGGTCAGGTGTTTGCTGCTGCGTCCAGGTCTGGTCCTGAGTCTGCCCCCTGTTCGTGTCGCCTCCTGTCTCACGAGACTCTTCTGTGGCACCACCGTCTAGGCCACCCCTCCTTGCCCCGTCTTCGGGGCATGGCTTCCCGTGTCCTTGTCTCTGGCCTTCCCCAGTCTCTCCCTCCCCTTCCTTCGGGACCAGGACCTTCCTGTGTCCCCTGTGTCGAGGGGCGCCTCAGGGCTGCTCCTCACTCCTCCCAGTTTCCCCCGACAGAGGCTCCTCTGCAGACGCTTCACATGGACGTGTGGGGCCCGGCCCCCGTCCGTGGGCAGGGTCACGAGCGCTACTTCCTGTTGGTGGTTGACGACTACTCGCGTTACACCTCAGTCTTCCCCTTGCGCAGCAAGGGTGCTGTCACTGAGGTGCTGATCGACTGGATCCGCGAGGCTCGTCTCCAGCTCAGGAGGAGCTTCGGCTCGGACTTTCCTGTTCTGCGTCTGCACTCTGACCGAGGTGGGGAGTTCTCCTCTCGCCTTCTGCGAGACTACTGACGTGCACAGGGGATCCGCCACACCTTTACGCTTCTGGACTCTCCACAGAAAAATGGGATTGCTGAGCGCCGCATTGGCATGGTCATGGATGTCGCTCGTACGTCCATGATGCATGCGGCTGCCCCCCCATTTTCTGTGGCCGTTTGCGGTTCGGTACGCGGCGCATCAGCTCAACCTTCACCCCAGGGTCTCTCGGCCCGCGATGTCCCCAGTGTTACTGTGGACGGGGAAGGTCGGCGATGCGTCTGCGTTCCGTGTCTGGGGATCTCGGGCGTTTGTCCGCGACTTGTCTGCGGACAAGCTGTCCCCCCGTGGTGCTCCCTGTGTCTTCTTTGGATTCCCCCCTGACGCTCCAGGGTGGCAGTTCTACCACCCCTCCTCTCGTCGTGTTCTGTCCTCCCAGGACGTCACGTTCGACGAGTCAGTCCCCTTCTACCGCCTCTTCCCCTACCTTACTCCTTCCCTCCCCCCCCCACCGGACTTGTCTGCTGCTGGAGCTGGAGCTTCTTCGCCTGCTGAGGGTGCTGCCGGTCCCGGAGCTGCTGGGCCTGAAAGTCCTACTGGAGCTGGAGCTACTGAGTCTGGGGGAGCTGAGTCTGGAGCTGCTGAGCCTGGAGGTGCTGAGTCTGGAGCTGCTGAGCCTGGGGGTGCTACGTCTGGAGCTGCTGTGCCTGGGGGTGCTGAGTCTGGAGCTGCTGAGCCTGGGGTTTCTCCTGCTGCTGCGTCTCGCCGGGAGCCCCTCTCTCCACAAGAGCTGCGCGAGTGGTTTGCTCGCCGCTCGAGGAGTGCTGCTGGAGCTGGAGCTTCGTCGACCGTCGAGGGTGCTGGTGCTGCCGGTCCCGGAGCTGCTGGGCCTGCGGGTCCTACTGGAGCTGGAGCTGCTGAGGGTGTTGGTGCTGAGACTACTGCTGTCTGTCCTGGCGGTGGTTCTGCTGCTGGTGCTGCTGGAGGTCCTGCCGCTGGAGGTGTTGGTGGCGATGGTGCTGTCGCTGAGGGTGCTGGTGCTGTCCCTGCTGAGTCTGGAGCTGCCGCGCGGCCTCGGCCGTACTTCGTTCCGCTTCTACAGCAGGTTCTTGGTCTTTCTCCTTCGGTAGAGTGTCCACAGCCTGTCCAGTTGCAGTCACTGTTGGAGCCTTCCTCTCCTCTGCCTGCTCCCTCTCCTTACACTGGTCCTACTAGAGGTCTTGCTGAGCGTCGTGAGCCTGCGTCTCGTCCCGCATCGCCTGTTCGTGCTGCTCGCGCTAGTGGTCGCGGCTCGCGTCAGCGTCCTCCTCCTGTCCCTGGCACGCACCGGATGTCTCTGCGTCCGTCCACTGCTCCTCTGCGTGCCCCTTTGCCTTCTCCTCCTGAGTCCTCTCTTTCTGCGCTTGCCGACCCTGAGTCGGACTCTCTTCGTGCTGCCAGTCCTACTGTCACGCGTCTGCTTGCTACTGTCGTCACTGACCCCTCTTTTGAGTCCACTGCTGCGTCTGCTCTTGTCGCTGAGCTCGTCGACTTTGCTGCTCGCAGTCGTCTAGACTACGCTGCTAGTCTTGTTGCTGAGTCTGCGTCTGTCTGTCCTCCGTCCGTCGGGGGTGAGTGTGCTCTTGGCACGGACGTCCTAGAGGACAGGCAGGAGGAGTTACAGTGTCTGGCTGCTGCTTCACCTCATCTCGCGTCTGTACTGCTTGCTCCTGAGGGAGACCCGGATGCACTAGACATCCCGACTCCGCACTCTTACGCGGAGGCCGTAGAGGGTCCCTACTCCTCTCAGTGGCAGGCAGCTATGGATGCAGAGATGGCTTCCTGGAAGTCCACAGGCACCTACGTTGACGCGGTTCCCCCTCCTGGGGCGAACATCGTCAGTGGCATGTGGATCTTCAGGGTGAAGCGGCCGCCGGGCTCTTCACCAGTCTTCAAGGCACGGTACGTTGCTCGTGGCTTCAGTCAGCGGCAGGGAGTTGACTACTTTCAGACCTTCTCTCCCACCCCGAAGATGACCACTCTTCGGGTGCTGCTGCACATAGCCGCTCAGCGCGACTACGAGCTTCACTCTCTCGACTTCAGCACTGCGTTCCTGCAGGGTAGCCTGCATGAGGAGATCTCGCTGCGCCGTCCACCTGGCTTCACTGGGACTTTCCCTCCTGGCACCCAGTGGAGCCTCCGACGGCTAGTCTACGGTCTCCGCCAGGCACCGCGTGAGTGGCACGACACACTGAGGACTACGCTTGCGGCTCTTGGGTTTGCTCCTTCTACTGCTGACCCGTCGCTGTTTCTGCGCACCGACACTTCACTGACGCCGTTCTACATCCTCGTGTACGTCGACGACTTGGTCTTTGCCACAGCGGACACTGCTGGACTCGCCTACGTGAAGTCTGAACTGCTGAAGAGACACACGTGCACAGACCTGGGTGAACTGCGCAGCTACCTTGGCTTGCAGATCACTCGGGACAGAGCACGCCGCACCATTACCTTGACTCAGTCACACATGGTGCAGCAGGTCCTTCAGCGCTTTGGCTTCACGTACTCCTCGCCTCAGGCCACTCCTCTGCCTACTCGCCACTCACTCTCAGCTCTGCCTTCGGATGAGTCCGTAGAGTCGAGTGGTCCGTATGCAGAGCTTGTTGGCTGCCTCATGTACCTGATGACCTGCACACGACCTGACCTTGCATACCCTCTGAGCATTCTTGCACGCTATGTTGCTCCTGGGAGACACAGACCAGAGCACATGGCTGCAGCGAAGAGGGTATTGCGCTACCTGTGCAGTACGTCGGGCATGGGGCTAGTGCCTGGAGGGCGGAGTCCAGTGGTCCTTACAGGCCACGCGGACGCTTCTTGGGCTGACGACCAGGCTACGCAGTGGTCGTCACAGGGTTACACCTTCAGTCTTGGTTCCGGCTCTGTCTCTTGGCGGTCTACTCGTTCGTGTTCAGTTCTCGGCTCCAGTTGTGAGGCTGAGATCTACGCCGGGGCCATGGCTGCACAGGAGCTTCGCTGGCTCACCTACCTGCTGACTGACCTTGGGGAGCCACCTCGTTCTCCTCCAGTGCTGTACGTAGACAACAAGGCCATGCTGGCCTTGTGTCGAGAGCAGCGCTTGGAGCACAGAACGAAGCACATTGCTCTCTGCTACTTCCTTGCTCATGAGCTGCAGCAGCGTGGTCAGTTGCGACTTGCGTACGTGGCCTCTGAGGCCAACACTGCTGATGTGTTCACCAAGGCACTCGCGCCTTGTGACCATCAGCGCTTTTGCACCCAGCTGGGTCTTGTGCCTGTCTTGCCTCACTTGCTCTCCTCTTGACTTCACTTGTACTGTGACATATATATATACCTGCTCTTGCTTGTCTAGTTTTATATATATGTCTGTACTCCTGCATGTGAACTGGCCTCTGGCCCTGCTCTTGTGCTCGGACTGTGTGGTGACTTTGTGATCCACCCTGAGCTTGCTTTGCTTTGCTTGACTGGTCTTGTGACCCCTTGTTCTCCCCCACTTTGCCTATGGGGGTGTGTCAAACATTATATATGTTCTGCTTGTGTAGGCTACAGTGGGTTAGCCTATAGGGGGTACACAATTCTAGGGTTTCCTACTTGTACTCATTTCACTGCTAGTTCATTCATTCCTGTTCGCTTATTCTCACACAGCACGCCTCGCCGCGAGTCTCTTCAACCGAATCCGACGTACGCCGCCATTGCTCAAAGTGAACCGTCCGGGAAAGACACATGGTTCTTGGACAGTTGGTGCGGACAGCACATGTGCTCTTCGGGACGCTTCGTCCAACGTGAACATCGACTTCAACGAGAGGTCGTCATCACAGTCGCCAATAACCAGAACCTGCGCACACGAAGACAAGGAGTAGTACAGCTTCAGTCCAGAGAGACAAACGTTATACTGCATATGTCAAAAGTACTAATCGCGGAGGGACTCGGCTACAACTTACTGAGCGTCAGCAGTTGATGGCGAAGGGTATTCACTCGGAAACCGACAGCACCACCCAGGAATTCAAGTTATACCACGGGAAAGGCGGCCTCTACATCGGGAAGGCGGTCTTGAAGAACAACGTCTTCGTCCTCGACTTCGTCCCGGACCTGGGCACCGCAGAAAGCGACGCCATCGTGAACTTTGCCGACTGGACGCACCCTCCAGATCTTGATCCAAACTTCAGCCCGGAAGGTTTTTGGTACTCGCATACCATCCCTGAAGCAGAAAGAACACGCACATTAGCAACAATTCAACATTCAACAACAGCAGAGACATCATCGACAACAGCAGAGACTGTGAGAATAAACGAACAGGGATGAAAATGACTAAGGAAAGATGGGTACAAATACAACCCTAGAAACACTGTACCCCATATGTGCTACCCCACTATAGCCTACAACAACTATGTCATATAAATCTGACACACCCCCATAGGCAAAGTGGGGGAGAACAAGAGGTCACAAGACCAGTCAAGCAAAGCAAAGCAAGCTCAGGGTGGATCACAAAGTCACCACACAGTCCGAGCACAAGAGTAGGGCCAGAGGCCAGTTCACATGCAGGAGTACAGACATATATATAAAACTAGACAAACAAGAGCAGGCATATATATATGTCTCAGTACAAGTGAAGTCAAGAGGAGAGCAAGTGAGGCAAGACAGGCACAAGACCCAACTGGGTGCAAAAGCGCTGATGGTCACAAGGCTCGAGTGCCTTGGTGAACACATCAGCAGTGTTGGCCTCAGAGGCCACGTACGCAAGTCGCAACTGACCACGCTGCTGCAGCTCACGAGCAAGGAAGTAGCGGAGAGCAATGTGCTTCGTTCTGTGCTCCAAGCGCTGCTCTCGACACAAGGCCAGCATAGCCTTGTTGTCTACGTACAGCACTGGAGGAGAACGAGGCGGCTCTCCAAGGTCAGTCAGCAGGTAGGTGAGCCAGCGAAGCTCCTGTGCAGCCATGGCCCCGGCGTAGATCTCAGCCTCACAACTGGAGTCGAGAACCGAAGACGAGCGAGTAGAACGCCACGAGACAGAGCCGGAACCAAGGCTGAAGGTGTAACCCTGTGACGACCGCTGCGTAGCCTGGTCGTCAGCCCAAGAAGCGTCCGCGTGGCCGGTAAGGACCACTGGACTCCGCCCTCCAAGCACTAGCCCCATGCCCGACGTGCTGCACAGGTAGCGCAATACCCTCTTCGCTGCAGCCATGTGCTCCGGTCTGTGTCTCCCAGGAGCAACAAAGCGTGCGAGAATGCTAAGAGGGTATGCGAGGTCAGGTCGTGTGCAGGTCATCAGATACATGAGGCAGCCAACAAGCTCTGCAAACGGGCCACTCGACTCTACGGACTCATCCGAAGGCAGAGCTGAGAGTGAGTGGCGAGTAGGTAGAGGAGTGGCCTGAGGCGAGGAGTACGTGAAGCCGAAGCGCTGAAGGACCTGCTGCACCATGTGTGACTGAGTCAAGGTAATGGTGCGGCGTGCTCTGTCCCGAGTGATCTGCAAGCCAAGGTAGCTGCGCAGTTCACCCAGGTCTGTGCACGTGTGTCTCTTCAGCAGCTCGGACTTCACATAAGCGAGTCCAGCAGTGTCCGCTGTGGCAAAGACCAAGTCGTCGACGTACACGAGGATGTAGAACGGCGGAAGCGAGGTGTCGGTGCGCAGAAACAGCGACGGGTCAGCAGTAGAAGGAGCAAACCCAAGAGCCGCAAGCGTAGTCCTCAGTGTGTCGTGCCACTCACGCGGTGCCTGGCGGAGACCGTAGACTGGCCGTCTGAGGCTCCACTGGGTGCCAGGAGGGAAAGTCCCAGTGAAGCCAGGTGGGCGGCGCAGCCAGATCTCCTCGTGCAGGCTACCCTGCAGGAACGCAGTGCTGAAGTCAAGAGAGTGAAGCTCGTAGTCGCGCTGAGCGGCTATGTGCAGCAGCACCCGAAGAGTGGTCATCTTCGGGGTGGGAGAGAAGGTCTGAAAGTAGTCAACTCCCTGCCGCTGACTGAAGCCACGAGCAACGTACCGCGCCTTGAAGACAGGTGGAGAGCCCGGCGGCCGCTTCACCCGGAAGATCCACATGCCACTGACGATGTTCGCCCCAGGAGGGGGAACTGCGTCAACGTAGGTGCCTGTGGACTTCCAGGAAGCCATCTCTGCATCCATAGCTGCCTGCCACTGAGAGGAGTAGGGACCCTCTACGGCCTCCGCGTAAGAACGCGGAGTCGGGATGTCTAATGCATCCGGGTCTCCCTCAGGGGCAAGTAGTACAGACGCGAGATGAGGTGAAGCAGCCGCTAGACACTGTAACTCCTCCTGTCTGTCCTCTAGGACGTCCGTGCCAAGAGCACACTCACCCCCGACGGACGGAGGACAGACAGACGCAGACTTTGTAACAAGACCAGCAGCGTAGTCGAGACGACAGCGAGCAGCAAAGTCAACGAGCTCAGCGACTAGAGCAGACGCAGCAGTGGACTCAAACGAGGGGTCAGTGACGACAGTAGCAAGCAGACGCGTGACAGTAGGACTGGCAGCACGAAGAGAGTCCGACTCAGGGTCGGCAAGCGCAGGAAGAGAGGACTCAGGAGGAGAAGGCAAAGGGGCACGCAGAGGAGCAGTGGACGGACGCAGAGACATCCGGTGCGTGCCAGGGACAGGAGGAGGACGCTGACGCGAACCGCGACCACTAGCGCGAGCAGTACGAACAGGCGACGCGGGACGAGACGCAGGCTCACGACGCTCAGTAAGACCTCCAGTAGGACCAGTGTAAGGAGAGGGAGCAGGCAGAGGAGAGGAAGGCTCCGAGAATGACTGCGACTGGACAGGCTGTGGACACTCTACCAGAGGAGAATGACCAAGAACCTGCTGCAGGAGCGGAACGAAGTACGGCCGAGGCCGCGCGGCAGCTCCAGACTCAGCAGGGACAGCACCAGCACCCTCAGCGACAGCACCAGCGCCACCCACACCTCCAGCGGCAGGACCAACAGCAGTAGGCTCAGCACCAACGCCCTCAGCACCTCCAGCTGCAGGAGGACCCTCAGGTCCAGCAGCTCCGGGACCGGCAGCACCCGCACCCTCGACGGTCGAAGAAGCTCCAGCTCCAGCTCCAGCAGCACCTCCAGACTCAGCAGCACGCCTCCAGCGGCGAGCGTACCACTCGCGCAGCTCCTGTGGAGAGAGGGGCTCCCGGCGAGACGCAGCAGCAGGAGAAACCCCAGGCTCAGCAGCTCCCAGCTCAGCACCCCCAGGCTCAGCAGCTCCCGACCCAGCACCCCCAGACCCAGTACCTCCAGGCACAGCACCCCCCGGCTCAGCACCCCCGTGCACGACAGTAGTCTCGCAGAAGGCGGGAAGAGAACTCTCCGCCTCTGTCAGAGTGCAGACGCAGAACAGGAAAGTCCGAGCCGAAGCTCTTCCTGAGCTGGAGACGAGCCTCGCGGATCCAGTCGATCAGCACCACAGTGACCTCACCCTTGCTGCGCAAGGGGAAGACTGTGGTGTAACGCGAGTAGTCGTCAACCACCAACAGGAAGTAGCGCTCGTAACCCTGCCCACGGACGGGGGCTGGGCCCCACACATCCATGTGAAGCGTCTGCAGGGGAGCCTCTGTCGGGGGGAAGTGGGAGGAGTGAGGAGTAGCCCGGAGGCGACCCTCGACACAAGGGACACAGGAAGGTCCTGGCCCGGAGGGGAGAGGAGGGAGAGACTGGGGAAGACCAGAGACAAGGACACGGGAAGCCATGCTCCGAAGACGGGGCAAGGAGGGGTGGCCAAGACGGTGGTGCCACAGGAGAGTCTCGTGAGACAGGAGGCGACAAGTACAGGGGGCAGACTCAGGACCAGACCTGGACGCAGCAGCAAACACCTGACCCGACGCTGCTACCTGACCGGACGCGGGGACAGGAGGAGACTCAGTGGTCAGGGTGTAGAGGCTCGACCCCGGCCGACGCGAGAACGTGGCCAGGTGCCGGCCTGTGCGTGCGTCCGTGCAGTGGGTCACCCGCTGACTCGCAGGAGTGAACTGGTGAACCCCCGCATCCTGTAGGTCTGCACCACTCACCAAGTTCGTCGAGAACGAGGGGAGGTACAGGCCAGACAGGGTGCCCGAGGGGGCAGCCGGACACGGGAGGACAGTGGAGAAGTGAGCGAGGACAGGACCCCCAGAGGGGTCAGCCAGGGAGACAGCAACCGGCCGACCAAGCGGCGTGAGTGTGGTGCGGTCCCGAAAGAAGGAGCGAGAAGCCCCAGAGTCAAGTGTAAAGGTGAGGGAGGCCGAAGCCAACGCGGTACCTGAGAGCGCAGCCTCACCCGCACCTGAGGAAGCAGACTCACTAGCACCTAGAGCAGCAGCCGTACCTGTACCTGGAGCAGGAGACTCACTAGCACCTAGAGCAGCAGCCGTACCTGTACCTGGAGCAGGAGACTCACTAGCACCCAGAGCAGCAGCCTCACCAGTAGCTAGAGCAGCAGGTCCTATACCTGGGTCAGGCGGGACGCACAGGTGACCGGCACGGTCAGTACTAGTAGGCAATGCATACATGGCAGTGAGAATAGCATCATAGTCAAGAGCATATATATCTACCCTCTGCCTAAGCAACTCCACCCAGTCGGGAAGCTCAGCCTCGTCGCCAAACACGGTATGCCAGGCGTCGCTCAGACGGGCGAAGCAGCGGGACGGTGTATGACTACGTGTCCCACAAGGCTGACCAGTCCGAGTACCAGTGCGAATCACGTACGAGCAGCGAACAGCACTGAGAGACCCTCCACTCTGAGCGTACCACTCACGAAGCTGGCGAGGCGTGAGAGACACGGGAGAGGGTCGCGGGAGCTGCATCTGGCCGCCACCACGAGTAGAAGCAGCAGGAGTGGTAGTAGGAGTAGCGTCGCCACCCCTACAGCCCCAACCAGCGTACCACTCACGCAGCTGCTGGGGCGTGAGGGACTCACGCCGGCGTCGCTGGGGCTGCATTTGGCTCCGCAAGTAGAAGCAGGAGCAGGACTAGCAGCAGGGAGGCAGGCAGCCAGGCAAGCCAAAAGGCAGGCAGGCAGGCAAGCAGGCGACGCGCAGTGTGCTAGCAGGGCAAGAGCTCACCAGTGGTGGGAAGAGTAGGCTCGGCGACTCAGCGCCTCGGCAGCTCGGCGGCTCGGCGGCTCGGGCGACTCGGGCGGCTCGGCGGCAAGGCGGCTCAGCAGCAACTGCAGCTCAGCAGCTCGGGGACTCGGCGGCTCGGCGGCAGGGCGACTCGGCAGCAACTGCAGCTCAGCAGCTAAGCGACCCGGCGGCTCGGCTGTGGGGCGGCTCGGCTGCTGCAGGTGAGCGGCTCGGCTGCTGTAGTGGGAGATGAAGGAGGAGGAGAAGCAGGGGAGGCCACACACCTGCCACCCCTCTGCTGCGGCCCCCGAAGGAGCCGCGACGGGCGACGGGAAAAGGGGGGGGGTGGGTGGTGGGGGGCCGGTAGGTGCAGCGGCGGGGCCAGCAGATGCAGTTGCGGGGCCGGTAGAAGGGGGGGACGGCAGGAGCCGTCAGGAGGAGACCGGGCCGCGACGGGGGCAGGCGGCGGGGCCGCGTAAGGGCCTGGGCGGGGCCGCGACGAAGCCGTCGGCGGGGCCGCGTGAAAGCCGGGGCGGGGCCGCGTAGAAGCCGGGGCGGGGCCGCGTGCGAGCAGGCGGCGGGGCCGCGAAGGAGCCGGGGCGGGGCCGCGTGAGAGCAGGCGGCGGAGCCGCGTAAGGGCCTGGGCGGGGCCGCGACGAAGCCGTCGGCGGGGCCGCGTGAAAGCCGGGGCGGGGCCGCGTAGAAGCCGGGGCGGGGCCGCGCGAGAGCAGGCGGCGGGGCCGCGAAGGAGCCGGGGCGGGGCCGCGTGAGAGCAGGCGGCCGAGCCGCGACAGAGAGGGCGGCGGGGCCGCGTCAGTGAAGGCGGCGGGGCCGCAGGGGAAATGGCGACCCGAGGGGTCGCTAAAAAAAAGGATCGCGCCTCGGGGGGGCGCTTCGGTGGGCCCAAAAAAAAACCGGTCCGTAGAAGGACCCGCTCTATACCATGTGAGAATAAACGAACAGGGATGAAAATGACTAGGGAAAGATGGGTACAAATACAACCCTAGAAACACTGTACCCCATATGTGCTACCCCACTATAGCCTACAACAACTATGTCATATAAATCTGACAGAGACTACATCGGCAGCAGCAGCAGGGCCAACGACAACAGTCCTCGTCAACGAAGCACCACCAACACCCGACAGCAGTTGAAACCAACTCAACGAGAAGTCCACAGAAGCGCAAACTTCGTCGCCAGCTTCTACTCCAACTCCGACGCGTATCGACGCTCACCCGGACATCGCGCCTCCGAAGAAATCTGGCACGCACGAATGGGACATCCAAGCAACACAGTCTTAAACAACACGATAAGAGCAGGAGTCCTAGACAAGAACTCATTATTACTACCTGACGGCAGAGATCTTCAACGGGCACGAGGGACTTGTCTTACCTGTCCCGAAGCCGATTTACCACATCGATCGTTCACTCCTCATCACAACCCGAGCGCACCCGCGTACGCACCACTCGAGAAGGTGTACAGCGATATTCTCTTCAATCGAGAACAAGGAAAAGTTACCTACAACTACACGATTACCTTCATCGAAGCCGCCACTCGATACGTCTGGCATCTCTATCTACCCAGCCGCGACATGGCACTCGCAGCGTTCGCCGCCTGGCTACCAGTAGCAGAACGAGAGTCGGGAGCACAGCTGAAAAGCTTCCAGTCAGACGAAGGAGGAGAATACACCTCTCAGCAATTTAAGCAGTACCTGGCGAAAAGAGGAATCAAGCAACTCCTCTCCCTTCCCTACGCCCATCAGCAGCAAGGTGTCGCAGAACGAATGAACAGGACTCTGCAGAACAGCATGCGCAAACTGCTACGTGGCATGCGGCTACCCAACCACCAGTGGCCTGTACCAACGGACCATGCTATCATGCTGCACAACTTGATGTCGTCGTCCTCACTCCCGAACAACGCATCACCGCATCTGCTGTGGACAAGGAAACAGGGCAGCACAAAAATGTTACAAGCTTTCGGGTGCATGGTACGGTACCAACCCCCAGAGGCACGAGCGGGAAGATTTTCACAACGCGCACAGTGGGGACTACACCTCGGCATCGAAAAGAATTACAACGCATGGAAAATCTTCGACGTCCACTCCAAGGAAACAGTAGCAGCACGTGATGTGATCTTCTACGAAAGACTCACACTTCAGACGTACCTTGCCAACTTGCACGAAAATCAGGACCCCACGGGTGGATTTTGTGGTGACCGAGCCTTCGCCTCAGCAGCGGACGAAGCAGACTGGGACGAGCACAACGTCGACAACGCGTTAGAAGAAGTCGGACCTCTCCCGTTCTGCTCCGTCAACGTTCCCATGGACGAAGAAAATCCTCGCGAAAGCGCCAACGCCGAAGTCTTCTACCACTTCGCCGACAATGGTTACGTAACACCTGCAACAGCCAACACCAACGAAGCACAAAGAATAGGACCGAATTTCATACCCGACCCAGAAGCGGGAGATGAAGCAGCTTATCCTGAGGACACAACCCTCCCCCGCTACTCACAGACTGGACTACAGATCCTCGGCCTCGTCACCGCAGTCCACGGCCCTCCTCTTCCTAAAGAGCCTACGACAGCTCAAGAGGCTCTGGGGGGGGAACACAGGGAGAAATGGCGTGAAGCCATGGACAGAGAATTAAAAGCCTTGGAGGAACGGAACACCTGGAAGGTCGTTCCAGTAAGCGTGGCAAGAAAGAAGACCATCCTTACCGGGAAATGGGTCTTCCGCATCAAAACGAAGGTAGACGGCACAATCGAGAAGTTTAAAGCACGCTGGGTCGTGCGAGGATTCGATCAGGAACACGGACGGGACTTCACCGAGACATTCGCCCCGGTTAGCCGACATACCTCACTCCGAATCCTCCTCGCAATCGCCGCCATGAAGAAAAGAAAACTGCGGCAAATCAACGTCGCTAACGCCTTCCTCTACGCACCCGTCGACGCTGAAATCTTCGTTGAGCTCCCACATGGTACCCACGGGGAACCCAATCAGGTTTGCCAGCTACTGAAATCGCTCTACGGAATCAAACAGGCCCCACGGCTGTGGCAACAGCACCTACACACCCGCCTCACTCGCATCGGATTCCGTCAACTGCCTCACGACCAAGGCATGTACCGACTCACCAAAGACGCCAACTACATTCTGCTTATCGTCTACGTCGACGATTTACTCTACATCGGTTCTACCGACGACATAACTATCTGGTTCGTAGGGGAGCTGAAGAAGGATCTCACACTCACGGTCTCCACTACCGTCACTCAGTATCTCGGACTCAACATCCGCGAAGAAGAAAATGCGATCTATCTCAGCGCCGGAAAGTATGCCGACACCATCGCCAAACGCTTCGCGCTCACACCTGCTACTATCTCCACGCCATACCGCTACACGAAAGGGAACGGCAAAGGAAGCTCCGTCTTACTCAAAACCGCCGGAATACGCGACTATCAGCGAAAACTGGGCTGCCTCCTCTTCGCAGCCGTCACCTGCTGCCCAGACCTGTCCTACTCCGCAAGCCAACTTGCTACCTATCTCAAGAGGCCCGAAGCAGAACACCTGGCGGAACTCGACCGTGCTCTTCACTATTTCGTGAGCACCGCAACGATCGGCATGATGTACTACAAAAACACAACTACGCCGACGAAACTAATCGGCTACGTCGATACCGATGACGCTGGCGACTCAGATAACAGGCGCTCCCGCACTGGCTACATCTACCGCCTAGAGCCTATCGGACTTATCTCTTAGCAATCGAGCAAGCAGGAACTAATTGCGCTCTCTTCAGCTGAAGCAGAATATATCGCCCTCTGCTCAGCCACCAAGGAAGGACTCTACCTTCGCGAGCTGCTGGAAGAAGCGAAGTTAGCCGAGTTACCCAACTTCACTTTGTTCTGCGACAACCAATCTGCAATTCGCATCGCCAACAAGAGCGGATTCGCGAACAGAACGAAGCATATCGCCATGGGATACTTCTTCGTGAAAGACGAAATCGAGAAAGGGAAACTCGATCTATCCTACTGTCCCACGTCCGAGATGGCAGCTGACTACTTGACCAAGAAACTTGGAAAACAGAAGTTCGAGTACTGCATGCTGCTGACTGGACAAAGCTACGTCACCATCAGCAACACTCCAGAAGCGAAGGGGAGTGTTGGGAACAAATGAGTTAAGCGCCTCTGTCGTGTTAGAACCCAAGGCACAAAGCGAAGCAGCTCAAGTCGAAGCATCGCGAGTCAACCCTCGGAAGTTAACGTAACCGTTGGAGGTTACGAGAAAGTCAAAGGTCAGCGACCTTTGACCTGACACAGCGCGACAGCAAGGACACACAACTGACTCGACATTGAGCAGTTGCCCGAGTCGCACTGTATCGAACCGCAACAGTAAAGTAGTTATAATGTCTCTTCATATTCTTTGTACTCATCTATTTATATTCCTGTATCTCTTTGCTTTAATTAACTTACTTTGCCCTCACATACTAGCGCAAGGTGGTTCAAGGACTTTATTCAACGCTTCCGCTATTACAACACCTACTCATACTTTAACTCTACAAAGATCCTACGGCATTTCAGCCCAACATTGTCGAGGATGTGGCTCAAGACCCGGCACTCGTCATCATCCAGTCCAGGACGAGTGGCAACGAGCCTCTTGGATGCCGCCTTAGCGCGCTTGTAAATTCTGACCTAAATTGATTTGGTGAATTAACTGAGTTTTTTTTACAGCGCGCTAAATAAACAGTTTTGTTCTCATATTTCTCTATGAATTTTTTTTTGACCTGAATCTCATTCTATAATTCATATACGATAGTTAGTGCCAGAAAACATGTAACACCTATCGTGGAAAACACTAGTTTGACACTTGAGGTCCTAATCGGCAAACCCGCAGGTTCTAACGAGTATAGCCAGGCTTACCACTGAAACATCGACTATCTGTTCGTTTCCTTTCGCGAGGTCGGCTGCTGATCCTTACGCTCCGTTACCTCTTTGTCGCGGCACCACTTCCTCCCTCCTTGCGCGTTCACACTTAGGTGCCAGATTGCACATGGACGGACGGATCTAAGTTTAACACTATACCACAGGAGAGACTTGGAGCCGTTCTTCCAGCCACTGCCTTTAGCGGTCGTTGGGGTTTCCCATTCAACAGCGTGGTCTCTACAATCCACAGATCACCATGAGTAGATCAGGCCAGGCTCCCGATTTGAAAAAGTAAGCTGCTCTTGCGGTTTCTTTCATTTGCCTTTTCTTTTGACGCCAAGTCGCTTCCATTTCCAAATCCCCCACACATAGCTCCCTGATCGCATTCGTCGTTTGGCTTCGTTGATTTTTTTCCGGTCATCGGACCGTCTTTTTTAGGGTGCAGCGAAGGCTTGAACCCTGGAACCACGAGTCGAAAAGTTACTCATTTTTGCTCTCTGAAACCCTAATCTCCCTCGTTAGCCACTAGGGTAGCTTCGAAATTCGCGTTCAGCGGTCTTTATAATCTTCATCAAATTCGCGCTTCCCGTGTTCTCAACAAGTCACTACCTTTCCCTCCCCGACGCCTCCTCCTCCCCTGCCTGTCGTCCCCCCTCCTCCCTTTTCCCCCCTCTCGCCTCCCCTTCCCCTTCCTGCCTGCTTTCCCTTCCCCACTCCTTCCCGGTTCGACGCAGGTACATGGACAAGAAGTTAAGCAGTGAGTGTTGCTCCACTCTCGCTGCACTCTCGTTGCACTCTCGCTCCATTCTCGCTGCACTCTCTCTACATTCCTGCTCCACAGATTGATTTCCAATGCTTCCGTCAAGATCAGAGGAGCTTTCCGTTCCTGCTTCTATTCAGCCGCACTGCCCATTGGCTCCCCACGTGTTTGCACATCGGCACTCCCTCACGAAGCTGCTTTCTCACTCACACACTGGTTCTTCCACCCACACTCCCACGCACACATCTACCCTGTCATTGATGGTCACTCGCGCGATAACTCTTCACGCAACTCACTCATGCCCCCCTTGCTCTGCTCTTACAAATATCCAACACCGACTCTACGCTCCTTCTGTCGCTTCCTCCTACTTCTCCCCTTTCTTTCCATCAACGAATGCGGCATCTCATGGTTGTTTTTAGTTTTTTCACACTCCTCTAAAGCCTCCACTCTTGTTCTTCCTTTCTTCCAATCCCCTTCCCCTTCCTCACTTTCCGCTCCTCTCCTCCCGCTCCCACACCCCTCCCCTGCCTGCGCGCAGTAAAGCTGAACACGAACCGCACGGTGGTGGGGGTGCTGTGGGGCTTCGACCAGTTGATGGACCTAGTGCTCGACAACACTGTGGAGGTCTCCCTCCCCCTCCTCACTCCTCCCCTCCTTGCTCACCCCCCTCCTCTCTTCCTCCTCCCACCCCCCTCCTCGCTTCCCTCCTTCTTGGTCCCCTTTTCCTATCTGCAGTAAAGCTGAACGCGAATCGCACGGTGGTGGGTGTGCTGAGGGGTTTCGACCAGTTCATGAATCTCGTGCTCGACAACACTGTTGAGATGAGCGGTGATGACAGGACCGACATTGGCATGGTGGTCAGTGCCTCCCTCCCGTCCATCCTTTTTTCGTCTTGCCTGAACTTTTTTCTGTTACCATGTCTCCCTCTCTCCCTTCCTCCTTCCCTCCCTCCCTCCCTCCCTCCCTCCTCCTTCCTCCCCCCCACCCCTGCCTCCCACTACCTCCGTCTCTCCTTCCCTCTCACCCTCTTGACCCCTCCTTCCTCCCCTCTCTCGCCCGACGCCCCGTCATTCCCACGTTTTTCCACCCATCCCATTCTCGCCTGTCTCGCGTGACCCCTCCTTGTGGCGCCCCGCCTTGCTTCCGCTCTCCCCTCTATGACCGCCCTTCTCCCCTCTCTCCCCCATCAACTGCTGCTGTGCCTTCCTTGTGCTCCATTGACTTGGTTCGCAGTTTCTACCTCCTCTCTCTGCTTGGTTTCATGGCTATGCTCTGTGCTTCCTCTATTCTGCAGCTTCAGCTAGAACCAGAAATATCTGTGTTGAGTTGGTGTTCCTTTCTTGGGCTGCCTTACCCCCCTGTATTCCTCTGGACTCACAATCCGTTTCTTTGCTTTCGTTCTGCAGGTGATTCGCGGAAATAGTGTGATCATGATTGAAGCTTTAGAGAGTGTAAGGTAGTGATGGATTTGGTGTGGTCATTTCCACCCACACCTTTCAATGTAGTGTACTGTAAGTTCCGTCTTACAATATTAACATACTAATGCCTATTCTTGTTGCCAGGATGCAAACACATATCGAGTGCTGTAAGCTTGCATCCTGTTGCTGATACCGTACTGATCCCCCTTGTTACTGTCGATTGAGTGAACAGACGAGAATTGCACTGTTGAAGCAAGAGTCCAATGAGCGAAGGCATGAGCGAATAATATATAGCAAAATTACAGTGGTAACGGTAATGGACTGTGGTTGTCGCGTGACGGGCCTGGGACTGAGGTTGGGAAAAGTGTTGAAGCGGGGCCCGGAGCACGGGTTACCCGCCGAGCCGTGAGGTCGGGGTGCGATGTGCGAAGGTGGTGTTGGGAACAAATAAGTCTTAAACGCCTCTGTCGTGTTGGAACTCCAAGACACAAGCGAAGCAACACAATCGAAGCACCAACAAGTCAACCCTCGGAGGTGGATGTAGGGTTATGCGAAAGTCAAAGGTCAAGCGACCTTTGACCTGACAAGTGCAGCGCGACAGCAAGGACACACAACTGACTCGACATTGAACAGTTGCCCGAGTCGCACTGTATCGAACCACAACAGTAAAGTAGTTACAGTTATGTCTCTTCATGTTCTCTATACTCATATATATATACCTGTATCTCTTTCCTTTAATCAACTTACTTGGCCCTCACATACTAGCGCAAGGTGGTTCAAGGACTTTATTAAACGCTTCCGCTACTACATCGTTTACTGAGACTTTAACTCTACTAAAAGATCCTAGGGCGTATCAGCCCAAGATGGTATGAGAGCCGGATAAAGTTATAACTATTTTTTTTCTTCAACACCTAATACATCAAAAAGACATGTCTGCTAGAAAGGAGAGGAGCTCCTCCAGCGGCTCTCCCGGTACTACCCCTACTCCACCTCCTGTCTCTGGCCTACAGACAGAAGAAGGGACAACGACGAGACCAGCAGCTGGGTCTACGGAAACACCCGCAAACCAAGGCGCGGGCTTCGATCCAAGCATGATGGAGAAATTCTTCTCCTTCATGTCCTTTTACGAGCAGCATCAGCAAGGAGTATCTGCGCAATCAAACAACAGCAACAACAACAACAACGTGACGCCCATGAGTCTCGATGGCTCATCCTACGCACGCGGGAATCAACATCAACAACCTACCTTTGCTCCGTACGAGCCTCAGCGCGGCTTGGTCAGCTTCATGCCACAACTACAACCTGCACCAGGACAAGAGAGAGCGCTGGACGCATTACAAGTTCAGTCGCAATTCGCGCATGTTCTAAAACTACAAACGACAAAACCTTTCGACGGGAAGGACTTCATTACCTGGTCGTTCGAATTCGAGCTGATGATGGAAGGAGCGCAGATCCTTGGCTTCTTCGACGGGTCCCTGCCATATCCAACAAACGGCACGCAGTATGAGAAGCAGCAGTACACTTATCAATCGATGATGACGTACACAATACTATTGAGGAACATCACCCCGACTCAACAGCAGAACATAAGGACTTACCGAGGTTACGGTAACTTCGCGGAGCTCGCATGCAACCACTTGAAGAACCTGTATCAAGCAACAGACAGCGTAAACCAAAGTCGGTTAATGGCGCAACTGACAATAATCGAAATGAAACCAGGCGAGAAGGGAATGGCGTATATTAGTCGCTGCCGCGAGTTGCGCGACAAGCTTCTTCGATGTGGAGGATCGATTTCAGAAGACGCCTTCGTCACGGTCGTCATCGGCGGTCTTGGCCCTCACTGGCGCTCCACTCGCGCCATACTACGAGCACACGGGAGAATCTCCGAAGCAGCACTCTGTGCCGAAATTCATGCCGAGCAGCAGGACATGGACCTGCAAGAAGAACGACATAAGAAGAAAACGTCAGTACCAGAGTTCGCGTTTCACACCCAGCGACGCTACAACAACAACAACAATCGGCAGCAACAACAATTGAAGCCCGTACCTCCGTTTTGCCATATCTGCAAGACCTCAGGGCATCCTCGTACGCACTGCCCGTATCGTCAGCAATCGACAACACCACAGCGACAACTTCGGCCTTCAAGTACCCAAGTCACTTCAACGCAAGCAACTCCCACGACAAAGATTCAAGCTTCAACGACTCCAACAGGACAACCTGCACAAGGAGCAAGAAACATCGTCAACTTCATGGCAAAGATAACAGATTCCTGCATCACCGAATCACCACCGCACTACTCACCAGAAGAACGACTCGACAAAACCACACCCCGCCGCGAGTCACTTCAGCCGAACCCGACATACGCCGCCATCGCTCAAAGCGAGCCATCCGGAAGAGACACTTGGTTCTTGGACAGTTGCTGCGCACCACACATGTGCTCCTCAGGACGGTACGTTCAACGCGAGCACCAACTCCAACGAGAAGTTGTCATCACCATCGCCAATAATCAAAACCTGCGCACAAGGCGACAAGGCATAGTACAACTTCAGTCACGGGAGACAAACGTCGTCCTACAAATGTCAAAAGTACTAATCGCGGAGGGACTCGGCTACAACTTACTGAGCGTCAGTCAGTTGATGGTGAAAGGCATTCACCTCGAAGCCGACAGTACCACCCAGGAGTTCAAACTATACCATGGGAAGGGCGGCCTCTACATCGGAAAGGCGGTCTTGAAGAACAATGTCTTCGTCCTTGACTTCGTCCCAGACCTGGGCACCGCAGACAGCGACGCCATCGTGAACTTCGCCGACTGGACGCACCCTCCAGATCTTGATCCAGACTTCAGCCCGGAAGGCTTCTGGTACTCGCATACCATCCCTGAAGCAGATTGAACACGCGCGTTAGCAACAATTCAACATTTGGCAGCAACAGAGACAACATCGGCAGCAGCAGAGACAACATCGGCAACATCAGAAACATCATCGGCAGCAGCAGAGACAACATCGGCAGCAGCAGAAACATTATCGGCAGCAGCAGAGACAACATCGGCAGCAGCAGAAACATCGCCAGTAGCAACAGGACCAACTACACCAGGCATCGTCGACAAAGCCACACCAACACCCGCACAGCAGCTGAAACCAACTCAACAAGAAGTCCACAGAAGCGCAAACTTCGTCGCCAGCTTCTACTCCAACTTCGACGCGTATCAACGCTCACCCGGACACCGCGCCTCCGAAGACATCTGGCACGCACGTATGGGACATCCAAGCAACACCGTGTTAAATAATACAATAAGAGCAGGAGTCCTAGACAAAGATTCATTAATACTACCCAACGGCAGAGAACTTCAACGGGCACGAGGAACTTGCCTTACCTGCCCCGAAGCCGACTTACCACATCGACCGTTCACTCCTCACCACAACCCGAGCGCACCCGCGTATGCACCACTCGAGAAGGTGTACAGCGACATCCTCTTCAATCGAGAACCAGGACAAGTTACTTACAACTACACGATAACCTTCATCGACGCCGCCACTCGATACGTCTGGCACCTAAACCTACCCAGCCGCGACATGGCACTCGCAGCGTTCGCCGCCTGGCTAGTAGTAGCAGAAAGAGAGTCGGGAGCACAGTTGAAAAGCTTCCAGTCAGACGGAGGAGGAGAATACACTTCTCACCGATTCAAGTAGTACCTGGCGGAAAGAGGAATCAAGCAGCTCCTCTCCCTTCCCTACGCCCATCAGCAGCAAGGTGTTGTAGAAAGAATAAACAGGACTCTGCAGAACAGCTGTTAGAAACTAAGGACGGAGTCAATGAAGATTAGGAGCCTAAATTTCTCAAAATCGTTGGCTTGAAATTCTGGACAGAATCGTCGAGTTCACAAGAAACGCCGTCGACAAAAAACGCACTGTCAAAACTTCACGAATTTCAGATATGTTGTAGCTCTAATTTATGGCTACAATTCGCAAGTTGAATCGTGTGATAAGGTGGAGTATTTCTCGAGTTATCAATTTTGGCGCACTAGGGGGTATGCTGCCACATGCTTAACTCAATAACAAAAATAGTTCTCACAAGTTCCACAAAGTTACACACAAGAGAGTTAGGGTAGCACTAAACCAGGTAGGAGGGAAGAGGAGGACGAGAGGGAAGGTCCCAAGAGATTCCCCAACCAAGGAAACCCCATGCCACACAATTCCCTTCCCCATAGGCAACCCCACTTTCACATTTGTCACTTTCCCAACTCATGCCATCCACCTCAACCCACTTGGCCACACTTGCCAACCTGGTTTGGCTTCACCCAACCACATGGCAGCATTCTACAGTGATGGGTTCGAATTCCCAACCCCCAAAAGTCTGTACCCCATATTGAGTCAACCCCACAACTTCCCATAGTCGCCACAACCGAAGTACAGAAAACATACGAACTCCAACGTTCGTAACTTTCTTGATATTGCTCCGATCGCGACGATTCTTGGCTTGTCGGAAAGATCTTGAGCAGTGGAGTCACTTCAGATATCTGCTCAAGCCAAATAACATTCATACACACTCAGAAAATCCAAACCACAGAAAAACACAAATTCTTGCGCACGCTCATTTCACACATGCAACGCATGAACACATGATGGGAGGCAGACAGACGTGAATGCAAATGACAGCATCACATAATAACAACATGTGCAAACTGTTACGTGGCATGCGGCTACCCAACCACCAGTGGCCTGCAGCAATGGACCATGTTGTCATGCTGCACAACTTGATGTCGTCGTCCTCACTTCCGAACAATGCATCACCGCATCTGCTGTGGACAGGGAAACAGGGCAGCACAAAAATGTTACGAGTTTTTGGGTGCATGGTACAGTACCGACCCCCAGAAGCACGAGCGGGAAGATTTTCACAACGCGCACAGTGGGGACTACACCTCGGCATCGAAAAGAATTACAACGCGTGGAAAATCTTCGACGTCCACTCCAAGGAAACAGTAGCAGCACGTGATGTGATCTTCTACGAAAGACTCACACTTCAGACGTACCTTGCCAACTTGCACGAAAATCAGGACCCCACAGGTGGATTTTGTGGTGACCGAGCCTTCGCCTCAGCAGCGGACGAAGCAGACTGGGACGAGCACAACGTCGACAACGCGTCAGAAGAAGCCGGACCTCTCCCGTTCTGCTCCGTCAACGTTCCCATGGACGAAGAAAATCCTCGCGAAAGCGCCAACGCCGAAGTCTTCTACCACTTCGCCGACAATGGTTACGTAACACCTGCAACAGCCAACACCAACGAAGCACAAAGAATAGGACCGAATTTCATGCCCGACCCAGAAGCGGGAGATGAAGCAGCTTATCCTGAGGACACAACCCTCCCCCGCTAATCACAGACTGGACTACAGATCCTCGGCCTCGTCACCGCAGTCCACGGCCCTCCTCTTCCTAAAGAGCCTACGACAGTTCAACAGGCTCTGGGGGGGGAACACAGGGAGAAATGGCGTGAAGCCATGGACAGAGAATT
The DNA here is from genome assembly GCA_948144175.1 of Closterium sp. NIES-65. NCBI lineage: Eukaryota > Viridiplantae > Streptophyta > Zygnematophyceae > Desmidiales > Closteriaceae > Closterium > Closterium sp. NIES-65. The sequence goes on along the minus strand of CANXME010000343.1, from coordinate 425,073 downwards.
AAAAGCCTTGGAGGAACGGAACACCTGGAAGGTCGTTCCAGTAAGCGTGGCAAGAAACAAGACCATCCTTACCCTAAAAAACACCGTTTTATTATAAGCGCACATGCGCTTTTATCCGGGGTGATACGGTACTAGCAAAAAATATACTGTATAATTATAATATATAAATAATAGGGAGGTGATGTAGCATATCTAGTGGTCCAAGTAGTAGAAAGTGTCAAACTCATATGTTATAGTTTGTGTAGGCTGTCAGAACATATATTTGTAACTGCCTGTAGCTGTAGTTAGTGTAGATATTTAAACTTTGTTTGGTGGTGCACCTTATGTGTTTCCTTTGCTATATGTACTTCGAAACTATAGTGAAGCCACACATTCTCCAACTCCTCTTCCAATTCCCTCGACACTCACCCTAGGAGAAACCCGCTCGACACTAAATCCTAGTTGGGCCTAGGCTACTAAGCCTAGGCCCTAGTTAATCTTAACTCTCTCATTCGTTCAACTCTCGACATGTTATCAGAGCGACATTCGTTCTGGCCTCACGTTTCCGCTGCTATGATTTTCTGGTCGCGCGCCTAGGGCGCGTGACGATTTTTACCTTGTCCCGCCCCCGGTTGGCGTGTGACGCCTTTTCTGCCCGTCGCGCGCCCCGTGGCACGCGACGGTGCCCTTAACCTGCCCATCGTGCGCCCCGTGGCACACGATGGTGCCCTGCTCGTCGTGCGCCCCGAGGCACACGATCGGGCCCTTTCTCTTATCTTACCCGTCGTGCGCCCCGTGGCACTGGCACGCGACGGGCCTTTCCGCCCCTGCTCTCCCTGAAGCCGCCCCTGATCCATCTGCGCCGACACCGTTTAGCCGCTCTGCGGCTTTCTTCCCGCCCACCCCCCTCCTCCTTTGTCTCCCTGCAGCCGTGGGGAGGAGGGTATGGGGGTGGCGGGTGTTGGAGTGTTGGGTCAACTCTCTCCCTTCCCCTCCTCCTTCTTTCAGTCCCACCGCTGCAGCTGCCGCTGGGGGGGGAGGGTGTGAGGATGTGGGGGAGCAGGGGGAGTGGTACCGGGGTGGCGGGTGTGAGGCAACATGCAGCCGTCCCTCCACCTCTCCTCTCTTCCCCCCTTCTCTGCTGCTCCTGCAGCAGTGTGGGGGAGGGGAAGGAGGAGGGTGAGGAGATGGAGGGGGTAACCACTTAGTGTCAGCCCGCCTGCATTACCTGCTGTTGCTTGCTTTTTATTTTGCATGTGTACACCTGCAGGTTGTATTCTGCACATACTCCTGTTGCAGGCAGTTATGGGGGAGTGTCACAACATATATTTGTAACTGCCTGTAGCTGTAGTTAGTGTAGATATTTAAACTTTGTTTGGTGGTGCACCTTATGTGTTTCCTTTGCTATATGTACTTCGAAACTATAGTGAAGCCACACATTCTCCAACTCCTCTTCCAATTCCCTCGACACTCACCCTAGGAGAAACCCGCTCGACACTAAATCCTAGTTGGGCCTAGGCTACTAAGCCTAGGCCCTAGTTAATCTTAACTCTCTCATTCGTTCAACTCTCGACATAGGCTGTAGTGGGGTAGACAATATGGGGTACAACACTTTTAGGTTTTCCTACTTGTACCCACCTGCTTGCTAGTTCATTCATTCCTCATTTCTTCACATGGTATAGAGCAGGTTCCCTAGTGGGAACACTTCCTTGGGCCCACCACAGAAACTTTTTTTTCTGACCGGAGCGACGGTCGCTCGTGCCCGAGGCGCGCCTTGTGAGCTGCCCTTCTGTGGACCTCTCTTAGAGGCCCCTCTCACGGCCCCTCGCGCCACCCTCAGCGGCCCCGTTGCCGCCCCTAGCGGCCCCGTAGCCGCCCCTAGCGGCCCCGTAGCCGCCCTTCCAGGCCCCTCGTGGCCCCTAGCGGTCCCGTCGCCGCTCCTAGCGGCCCTGTCGCCGCCCCTAGCGGCCCCGTTGCCGCCTATCTCCCTACGCGGCCCTGTCGCCGCCCCTACGCAGCCCCGTCGCCGCCCCTAGCGGCCCCGTTGCCGCCTCTACGCGGCCCCGTCGCCGCCCCTAGCGGCCCCGTAGCCGCTCCCCTCCCTACACGGCCCCGTAGCCGCCCCTACGCGGCCCCGTTGCCGCCCCTACGCGGCCGCATAGCCGCCCCTAGCGGCCTCGTAGCCGCCCCTACGCGGCCCCGTCGCGGCCCCTAGCGGCCCCGTAGCCGCTCCCCTCCCTACGCGGCCCCGTAGCCGCCCCTACGCGGCCTCGTCGCCGCCCCTAGCGGCCCCGTCGCTGCCCCTAGCGGCCCCGTCGCCGCTAATCTTCCTACGCGGCCCCGTTGCCGCCCCAACGCAGCCCCGTCGCCGCCCCTACGCGGCCCCGTCGCCGCCCCTGGCGGCCCCGTAGCCGCTCCCCTCCCTACGCGGCCCGTCGCCGCCCCTACGCGACCCTGTCGCCGCCCCTACGCGGCCCCGTCACTGCCCCTAGCGGCCCCGTCGCCGCCCCTAGCGGCCCCGTCGCCGCCGACACTCGTACGCGGCCCCTTTGCCGCCCCTACGCGGCCTCGTCGCCGCCCCTACGCGGCCCCGTCGCCGCTCCTAGCGGCCCCGTCGCCACTCCCCTCCCTACGCGGCCCCGTCGCCGCCCCAACGCGGCCATGTCGCCGCCCCTAGCGGCCACGTCGCCGCTCCCCTCCCTAGGCGGCCCCGTCGCCGCCCCTAGCGGCCCCGTCGCCGCCCCTAGCGGCCCCGTCGCCGCCCCTACCCGGCCCCGTCGCTGCCCCTAGCGGGTAGCCGAGCCGCCGAGCTGCCCAGTAGAAGCAGCCGCCCCTGGAGAAGCCGCCACTGCAGCAGCCGCCTCTGGAACAGCCGCCACTGCAGCAGCCGCCCCTGGAGCAGCCCCCACTGCAGCAGCCGCCCCTAGAGCAGCCGCCACTATAGCAGCCGCCCCTGGAGCAGCCGTTACTGCAGCAGTCGCCCCTGGAGCAGCCGCCACTGCAGCAGCCGCCCCTGGAGCAGCCGCCACTGTAGCAGCCATCCCTGGAGCAGCCGCCACTGCAGCAGCCGCCCCTGGAGCAGCCGTCACTGCAGCAGCCGCCCTGGAGCAACAGCCACTGCAGCTGCCGTGGAGCTCTCGCTCTACAGTGGTAGCGGCATCGCCGTTGCCACCGTCGTACGCCTGCCCTTCTCGCCACTGGTGAGCACTGCCCTGCCCGTACTACTGTTACTACTGCTCTTACTGCTGCTGCTCTTTTTACTGTAACTGTTGCTCCTGGCGTGGCCATATGCAGCTCCAGCGTCGCCCGCGTGAGTCCCTCAACCCCCAACAACTTCGTGAGTGGTACGCTAGTTGGGGTTGTCGGGGTGGCCGTAGTGGGAGTCGTCCTGGAGTGAGTAGTTCCGTAGCTGCTTGTAGTGGAAGGATGCAACTCCAGCGTCGCCCGCGTGAGTCCCTCACCCCCCAACAGCTTCGTGAGTGGTACACCAGTTGGGGTTGTTGGGGTGGCAGTAGTGGGATTCGTCCTGGATAGAGTTGTTCGGCATCTACTTCTAGGGGCCAGGTGCAGCCTCAGCGTCGTCCGCGAGTGGTCCTCTCGCCCCAGCAGCTTTGTGAGTGGTACGCGTAGTGTGACGGGTCCCGGGGTACTGCTCGCTGTACGTACGTCATTCGCACTGGTGCTCGGACTGGTCAGCCTTGCGGGACGTTAGGTCACGCACCGTCCCACTGCTTCACTCGACTGAGCGACGCCTGGCGTACGGAGTTTCGTGACGCGGCTGAGCTCCCCGACTAGGTGGAGCTGCTTCAGCTTCGAGTCAAGATCTATACTCTTGACTATGATGCTATCCTCACTGCCATGTATGCATTGCCTACTAGTGATGAGGGTGACTGTTACCTGTGTGTTCCGCCTGACCCGGGCATTGAGGCTGCTGCTCTAGGTGCTGATGAGGCTGCTGCACTAGGTGCTAGTGCGTGTGCTGCCCAAGGTGCTGGTGAGTCTGCTCTCTCAGGTACTACGTCGGCTTGGGCCGTACACACCTTCACCCTTGACTCGGGTGCGTCCCGCTCCTTCTTTCAAGACCGCACCACTCTTACGCCGCTCACTCGGTCGGTTGCAGTCTCCCTGGCGGACCCCTCTGGGGGTGCTGCCCTTGCTAGCTTCTCCAGTATCTTACCGTGCCCGGCAGCCCCCTCTGGCACCCTGTCAGGTCTCTACCTCCCCTCGTTCTCTACAAACTTGGTGAGTGGAGCGGACCTACAGGATAGGGGGGTTGACCAGTTCACTCCTGCGAGTCAGCGAGTGACCCACTGCACGTGTGCTCGGACAGGCCGACACTTGGCCACGTTCACCCGTCGGCCAGTGTCGAGCCTGTACACCCTTACTACTGAGTCTCCTCCAGCTGCTGAGTCTGGCCAGGTAGCTGCATCGAGTCAGGTGTTTGCTGCAGCGTCAAGGTCTGGTCCTGAGTCTGCTCCCTGCTCATGTCGTCTACTCTCACACCAGACTCTCCTCTGGCACCACCGCCTTGGTCACCCCGCCCTACCTCGTCTCCGAGGCATGGCCTCCCGTGTCCTTGTCTCTGGTCTCCCTCGGTCTCTCCCTCCCCTACCTCCGAGGCCTGCCCCTACCTGCATCCCCTGCGTCGAGGGGCGACAGCGCGCCACCCCTCACTCCTCTGGGTTTCCTCCGACAGAGGCTCCGCTACAGACCCTCCACATGGACGTGTTGGGCCCCGCCCGGGTCCGTGGCAAGGGTCACGAGCGTTACTTCCTGTTGGTGGTTGAGGACTAGTCGCGTTACACCACGGTGTTCCCCTTACGCAGCAAGGGTGACGTCACTGAGGTGTTGATCGACTGGATCCGCGCAGCTCGTCTCCAGCTCAGAGTGAGTTTCGGCTCGGACTTTCCTGTTGTGCGTTTGCACTCTACCAGAGGCGGGGAGTTTCCCTCTGCCCGTCTTGGAGTCTTCTGTCGTGCACAGGGCATCCGCCAGACCTTCACGCTTCCGGCCTCTCCACAGCAAAATGGGATTGCTGAGCGCCGCATTGGCATGGTCATCGACGTTGCTCGTACGTCCATGATGCATGCCGCTGCCCCCCATTTTCTGTGGCCGTTCGCGGTTCAGTACGCCGGGCATCAGCTCAACCTTGAGCCCTGGGTCTCCTTGCCAGAGACCTCCCCCGCCTTACGGTGGACCGGGAAGGTTGGCGATGCGTCTGCGTTTCGGGTCTGGGGATCTCGGGCGTTTGTCCGCGACTTGTCTGCGGACAAGCTGTCCCCCCGTGCTGTTCCCTGCGTCTTCCTTGGCTTCCTCCCTAACGCGCCTGGGTGACAGTTTTACCACCCCACCTCGCGCTGTGTTCTGTCCTCCCAAGACGTCACCTTTGACGAGTCGGTGCCTTACTACCGTCTCTTCCCCTACCGCACTGCGTCCCTCCCCCCGCCGCCGCTCTTCCTTGCGCCAGGTCCTCCCCCGGTAGACCCCCTCCCCCCTTAGGGTCCTGCCCCGTCAGGTGTGTCCCAGGTAGACGCAGTCGAGCTTGTCGAGGTAGCTGCTGACTCTGGTGCTGCTAAAGGTGCTGAGCCTGCGGGTGCCGGGTCTGGAGGTGCTGAGTTTGGGGATGCTGAGACTGGGGGTGCTGAGTCTGGGGGTGCTGAGCCTGTTGGTGTTGGGTCTGGGAGTGCGGAGCCTGGGGGCGCTGGGTCTGCTCGTGTGGCCGCCGGCGGTGCTTCGTCGAGGCGGGAGCCACTCTCTCCACAGAAGCTGCGCGAGTGGTTTGCCCGCCGCTAGAGACGTGCTGCTGGAGTTGGAGGTGCTACTGTTGTTGCAGGTCCCAGAGGTGCTCGTACTGGCGGTCTTGGAGCTATTAGGACTGGGGGTGCTGCTGGGGCTACTGGAGTTGGTCCTGCTGGAGCTGCTGGCGGTGCTGGTGCTGCTGGAGCTTGAGCTGCTGGGGGTGTTGACGCTGGTGTTTCTACTGGCGCTGGTGCGTCTAGGGGTGCTGCTGAGGCTGCTGGAGCTGACGGTCCTACTGGAGCTGGTGCTGCTGGAGCTGGAGCTGGTAGGGGTGTTGGCACTGGCGGTGTTGCGGGTGCTAGTGCTTCTGAGGGTGCTGGAGTTGGCGCTGTTGGAGTTGGAGGTGCTGCTGGCGCTGGTGCTGCCGCTGGGGGTACTGGTGCTGTCCTCGCTGGTTCTGGAGGCGCTGCGCGGCCGAGGCCGTACTTGGTTCCGCTCCTGGAGCACGTTCTTGGTCTACCGCCCTCTACTGGTCCTTCTCCTCCCTTAGAGTGTCCACAGCTTGTCCAGTCGCAGTCACAGTTACAGCCCGCCTCCCCTCTACCTCCTCCTTCTCCCTACACTGGTGCTACTGTAGGTCTTGCTGAGCGTCGTGAGCTTGCGTCTCCTCCTGTGTTGCCTGTTCGTGCTACTCGCACTAGTGGTCGTACTGTGCATCCGCGTCCTCCTGCAGTCCCCGTCACACACCAGATGGCGCTGCGTCCTTCCACTGCTCCTCTACATGTCCCGTTGCTGTCTCCTCCAGAGTCCTCTGTTCCTACTCTTGCTGACCCGGAGTCTGACTCTCTTCGTGCTGCTAGTCCTCCGGTCACGCGTCTCCTGGCTACTGTTGTCACTGACCCTTCCTTTGAGTCCACTGTTGCGTTTGCCCTCGTTGCTGAGCTTGTCGAATTCAGACTCTCTGTCATCTAGACTACGCTGCTAGTCTCGTTGCTTAGTCTGAGTCTGTCTGTCCTCCGTCCGTCGAGGGTGAGTGGGCTCTTGGCACGGACGTCCTTGAGGACAGGCAGGAGGAGTTCCAGTGCTTTGCTGCTGCTTTGCCCCATCTCGTGTCCACGCTGATTGCCCTTGAGGGAGACCCGGATGCACCAGACATCCCGACTCCTCGATCGTACGCTGAGGCGATCGAGGGTCCCTACTCCTCTTAGTGGCAGTAAGCCATGGACGCAGAGATGGCTTCCTGGAAGTCCACAGGCACCTACGTTGACGAGGTTCCCCCACCTGGGGCGAACATCGTCAGTGGCATGTGGATTTTCAGGGTGAAGCGGCCGCCGGGTTCTCCGCTTATCTTCAAGGCGCGTTACGTGGCTCGTGGCTTCAGTCAGCGGCGGGAAGTTGACTATTTTCAGACCTTCTCTCCCACCCCGAAGATGACCACTCTTCGGGTGCTGCTGCACATAGCCGCTCAGCGTGACTACGAGCTTCACTCTCTTGACTTGTGTGCAGCTTTCCTGCAGGGCAGCATGCACGAGGAGATCTGGCTGCGCCGCCCTCCTGGCTTCACTGTGTCGTTTCCTCCTGGTACCCAGTGGAGCCTCCGGCGGCCAGTCTACGGTCTCCGCCAGGCGCCCCGTGAGTGGCAGGAGACACTGAGGACTACTCTTGTGGCTCTTGGGTTTGCTCCTTCTACAGCCGACCCGTCGCTGTTTCTGCGCACCGACACCTCTCTGCCGCCGTTCTACATCCTCGTGTACGTCGACGACTTGGTCTTTGCCACTGTTGACACTGCTGGACTCGCCCACGTGAAGTCGGAGCTGCAGAAGAGACACACGTGCACAGACCTGGGTGAACTGCGCAGCTACCTTGGCTTGCAGATCACCCAGGACAGAGCACAGCGCACCATTACCCTGACTCAGTCACACATGGTGGAGCAGGTCCTTCAGCGCTTCGGCTTCACGTACTCCTCGCCTCAGGCCACTTCTCTGTCTACTCGCCACTCGCTCTCAGCCTGCCTTCGGATGAGTCCGTAGAGTCGAGTGGCTTGTACCCAGAGCTTGTTGGCTGCCTCATGTACCTGATGACTGTCAGTAGATCTGCACTGTGGATGCCCGATTGATCCTGGAGAGGGTTAGAGGCGCGTTCGCTTCGGGGTTATGGGCGCACTGACCCGCTACTAAATCAAGCCATTTTATCCCAATGGTCTAGTGGTTGGGATTCTGACATGGTATCAAAGCAGTCTCGGGTTCGATTCCCGGTGTATGCACATGTAGGCCGGTGCCGCTGTGCTTAGTCCTGGGCCTCCCAGTGTGGGGGGGTGTCAGTAGATCTGCACTATGGATGCCCGATTGATCCTGGAGAGGGTTACAGGCGCGTTCGCCTGGGGGCTTATGGGGGCACTGACCCGCTGCTGAATCAAGCCCTTTTATCCCAATGGTCTAGTGGTTGGGATTCTGACAATGACCTGCACACGACCTGACCTTGCATACCCTCTTAGCATCTTGGCACGCTATGTTGCTCCTGGGAGACACCGACCAGAGCACATGGCTGCTGCGAAGAGGGTGTTGCGCTACTTGTGTAGTACTTCCGGCATGGGGCTAGTGCTTGGAGGGCGACGTCGAGTGGTCCTCACAGGTCACGCTGACGCTTCTTGGGCTGACGACCAAGCTACGCAGTGGTCGTCACAGGGTTACACCTTCAGCCTTGGCTCCGGCTCTGTTTCGTGGCGGTCTACCCGCTCGTCTTCTGTTCTCGGCTCCAGCTGTGAGGCTGAGATCTACGCGGGGGCCATGGCTGCACAGGATTTACGCTGGCTCACCTACCTGCTGACTGACCTAGGAGAGCCGCCTCGTTCTCATCCAGTTCTGTACGTAGACAACAAGGCCATGCTGGCCTTGTGTCGGGAGTAGAGACTGGACTCTAGAACGAAGCACATTGGTCTTTGCTACTTCCTTGCTCGTCAGCTGCAGTAGCGTGGTCAGTTGTGCCTTGCTTACGTGGCCTCTGAGGCCAACACTGCTGATATCTTTACCAAGGCACTTCCGCCTTGTGATCTTCAGCGCTTATGTACGATGCTAGGTCTTGTGCCTACTTGGCCTCACTTGCTCACTTCTTGACCTTGCCTGTACTGTGATCTTTCTATACCTGTACTTGCTTGTTTACCTTTATATATGATCTTGCATGTGAACTGGCCTTTTGGCCTTGCTCTTGTGCTCGGATTGTGTGGTGACGTTGTGATCCACCCTGAGCTTGCTTTGCTTTGCTTGACTGGTGTTGTGACCTCTTGTTCTCCCCCACTTTTGTCAGAACATTTTCGCTTATACATTTGTGTAGGCTATAGTGGGGTAGCCCACAAGGGGTACAACCCAATTAGGGTTAGTACTTGTACCCAACTCTTTCATAGTTCAATCATTCTCGTTTCTCGTGAACTTTGCCTATGGGGGTGTGTAAAACTCATATGCTATAGTCTGTGTAGGCTGTAGTGGGGTAGACAATATGGGGTACAACTCTTTTAGGTTTTCCTACTTGTACCCACCTGCTTGCTAGTTCATTCATTCCTCATTTCTTCACAGAAAGTGAGTTGGGAAGATTGAGGTTGCTGGTTCGAATTTTGCCTCCTGCCTCTGCCAGGCAGGTGCATACATCCTTCGAGAGTTTTGCCTTCAGATGGAAAAGACCCGATATCTGCAGTTTCAAACGAAGTGTATAAGGCTGTCTGAGAAATCAGATGAATAGAAAAGGCTTCTCTTAAAAATCAGACGAAATTAAATAGCAGGTCTGCGACATCAGATGAACCAGTAAAAATGTGTTCAGAATCCAGAAATTCAGACCAAAAATGTGTGATAAAGTAAGCCCTGGTCGTCCGGTCTGCGGTGGCGGTTGGCGTTGCGTTTAGCGATGATGTTCGATTTTTTAATTGCGTCTACTGCCCGGGTCCGTGCTGCTTGTAATATTTCGGCAAACTGTTGTGCTCGTGGTATTGGGTTGTCGGGATTCGTGGTCATGGGTACTGTCGGGTCTTGTCCGTAGTTTAGGTAAAATGGTGACTGTTGGGTCGTGGCGGATGGCGAGCTATTGTACGCGAATTCGATTAGTGGCAGTTGCTGTTCCCACGTGGTCGGGTCCTCACACGTGGCCCTGATGAGCTGTTCCATGGTCTGATTTGTCCGTTCTGTCTGTCCGTCGGTTTCGGGGTGGTATGATGAACTGAATTGCAGTCGCGTGCCGAACTGCTGCCACAAGTTCCGCCAGAAGTTGCTGGTGAATTTCGTGTCGCAGTCGCTGATGATCACGGCTGGTATCCCGTGCAGTCGAACGACAGTGGAGATGAAGAGGCGTGCTGTTTCTTCGGCTGTGATTGATTGTTTGCATGCTGCAAAATGTGCCATTTTCGTCAGTCAATCGAAAACGACCAGGATCGCGTCGTTCCCACTCGCTCCGGCCGGTAACCCCGTGACAAAGTCCATCGTCACCTGCTGCGAAGCACGCTCTGGGGGTGGTATCGGCTGCAACTGTCACGCCGGCCGCTGTCGTGATGATTTCATGAGGTGACAAGTGGGACACGATGCCACGTGTCGTTGTACGTGGGTCAACATTTCAGGCCAGTAATAATACCGCTGCAGCTGCTATCGTTTTTTTTCTACTCCAAAATGCCCCGAGGTAACTCCGTCGTGTGCCTCCAGTAATAGTAATTCCCGTAGCAGTGTATACTCAAGCACCCAAATGCGGTCAGTCCCGGCTTTTACGTAATAGACTCCCCTTGCTGCTGCAAACTGCTGCGAATTTCCTCCTGTGAAGAATGGATCCGTTTGGTACCCGTGGGTGAATAGGCCTATCAGCAGCGAGCTTGTCTGGGCGAGTAGTATAGCGTGGATTTGGGCAGTGGGGCGGGTCAGTGCGTCGGCGATGTTCGAGGCTCCCTTTTTGTAGGTGACCGTGTAGTGAAAGTTGGACTTGAGGAAATCGAGCCAGCGAATCTGTCGTGGGTTGAGGTGTGGCTGTGCGCGAAGGTACTGTAGTGATTCATGGTCTGTCCATACTGTCACGTCCGCGCTGGTCAAGTAACAGTGCCATACTTTGAACGCGTGCACAATCGCAAGCATTTCGCGGTCGTGTATCGAGTAATTTTTCTGGAGCAGATGCAGTTTTCGTGACTCGTATGTGATAGGCTGTAGGCCATTGCCGAAATCATGTAGTAGTGCGGCTCCGATGGCGATATCGCTTGCGTCGGTAACTACTTCAAATGGGCGGTGTGGGTCGGCGATGCGCAGGACAGGCGGTGAACAGAGAACATTTTTCAGGGCAGAGAAGGCAGCATGCTCTTTCTCCCCCCACGTAGAAGCGACCCCTTTCCGCAGTAAATCCGTCAGTGGGGCGGTTAACCGTGCCATATCGGGGACGAACCGACGCACATAAAAAACGAACCCTAAAAAGCTCTGCAGCTCCGTGATGTTCGTCGAGGGATGCCACGCTTTTACCATATCCAACTTCTTTGGGTCGATTTCAACTCCAGCCTCTGAAATAACGTGCCACAAAAATTCTAACCTATCCTGGAAGAACTCGCACTTGGAACCGTTGGTCAGTAATATGTGCTCGTCTAAAACCTTAAATATTGCCTCCAGACTTGCTAAGTGCTGCTGCTTATCCCTACTGTAAACGAGGATGTCGTCGAGGTACACGATCACACATTTATCTAAGAGCGGCCTAAATGCCTCGTTCATGGTCATCTCAAAAGTCGCCGGTGCGTTGGTTAGGCCGAATGGCATCATCGTGCACTCGAACAACCTGTACCTAGTCCTGAAAGCTGTTTTGGCGCAGTCCGATGCTTCGACCCTAATCTTGTTGAGATACTAGCGAGGCTTGAGAGCCATGGCTAGTGAGAGTCTTAGTAGCTTAGGTTTAGGGTTGATCAATGTCGAGAAAGTTGAAAGGAGAATGAAGTGGTTTCACTAGCAAGAGTTGGGATACAAGTACAGCACCCTAAATTGGGTTGTACTCATTACAGAGTACCCCACTGCAGGCTAGATAGCAAATACATTCTGACACACCCCCATAGCCAAAGTGGGGTGTAATCAGTACAATGAGAAAGCATAGAGCAAGAGTTCACTATAGGTAAGTAAGGCTAGAGCAAATCACAGAGTGCAAGTGAGGAGGAGAGACTGTGGGGGAGAGAAGATGGGAGGCGACTGCTGATGCTGCAGACACGCAGACGAGCTGCTGGCTCAGTGGCTACCGGAACAGCGCTCCGGACTACTGGAGTAACTGGCCACGCGGCTAAAAGTAGCGGCAGATGAGCAACGGACCCACGCGCGACTGGCGACTACCGGAGATTGTAGCCTCCGGACTGCTGCTGCTGCTGACGACAAGACTGCTGCCTCCACTCAACCTCCCCCAGCTGCCCAACACCCCTCTCACACACCCCCTGCTCAAACCCTAGCCCTACACCCACAACACCCTCTTAAACCCTAAGCCCCAGACTCCCACACATCCACCCCCCTCAGCGAGAGCTGCAGCAGTGGGAGACGAAGGAGGAGGAGGAGGAGGAGGGGACGGCACGCACAACCGACACCCCCACAACCATCACCCCCACACCCACCCCCCCACGGCTGCACCGGGTCCAGGAGCGGCTGCTGCAGGGGCCAGGGGCGGCTGCTGCAGCGGCGGTTGCTCCAGGGGCTGCTGCTCCAAGGGCTGCTGCTGTTGGGGCTGCTGCTCCATGGGCTGCTGCTGCTGGGGCGGCTGCTCCAGGTGCTGCTGCTGCAGGGGCGACTGCTCCAGTGGCTGCTGCTGCTGGGGCTGCTGCTCCAGGGGCTGCTGCTGGGGCGGCTGCTCCCGGGGCTGCTGCTGGGGTGGTTGCTCCAGGTGCTGCTGCTGCTGCTGGGGCTGCTGCTCTAGTGGCTACTCCTGTTGGGGCGGCTGCTCCAGGGGCTGCTGCTGCTGGGGCGGCTGCTCCAGGGGTTGCTGCTGCTGGGGCGGCTGCTCCAGGGGCTACTGCTGCTGGGGCGGCTGCTGCAGTAGCGGCGGCTCCAGGGGCTGCTGTTGCTGGGGCGGCTGCTCCCGGGGCTGCTGCTGCTGGGGCGGCTGCTCCAGGGGCTCCTGCTTGGGCGGCTGCTCTCGGGGCTGCTGCTCCAGGGGCTGCTGCTGCTGGGGCGGCTGCTCCAGGGGTCGCTGGTGCTGGGGCAGCTGCTCCAGGGGCTGCTGCTGCTAGGGCTGTTGCTCCAGGTGCTGCTGCTGCTGGGGCTGCTGCTCTAGTGGCTGCTGCTGCTGGGGCGGTTGCTCCAGGGGTGAGTAGGAGGGAGGGGAGGGGAAGGGCGCGGCCCCCATTGTGCCCTGACGGGCTACATTCTAGGGAGCCGCGCAGGTCCCCGAAAGTGCCTCGACGGGCGACGAAAGGGGACCGCGCGCAGGCCCCTAAGGCGCCGCGACGAGGCAACGGGAGGGGCCGGCTCGCGGGCCCCGAAAGTGCCGCGACGAGGCGACGAGAGGGACCTGCGTGCGGGCCCCCAAAACGCCGCGACGAGGCGACGGTCGGGGTCAGTGCGCGGGCCCCCAAGACATCGCGACGAGGTAGGAACCCGCCGCGCGCCTCGGGGCGCACGGCGGGCAGAAAACCGCCGTGCACCCCGAGCACACGGTGGGCAGAAAATCGCCGTGCGCCAAAATACGCCGCGCGCCCGAGGCGCGCGGCATGACGATAGGCAGCGGAAGCAAGAAGGCAGCAGGAAGGTACCTGCTCTGATACCATGTTGAGATACTAGCGAGGCTTGAGAGCCATGGCTATTGAGAGTCTTAGTAGCTTAAATTTAGGGTTGATCAATGTCGAAAAAGTTGAAAGGAGAATGAAGTGGTTGGGATACAAGTACAACACCCTAAATTGGGTTGTACTCATTACAGAGTACCCCACTGCAGGCTGGACAGCAAATACATTCTGACAAATCTGATGGTAACCTCCCACTAAATCTATCTTCGAAAAAACCCGTGCTGTTCGCAGTTGGACGATCAGTTCGTCGGCGCGGGGAATGGGGTACCGCGACTTAACTGTTACCCTGTTCAATGATCTGTAGTCGATACACATGCGAAAACCCCCGTCTTTTTTCGGTCTGAACAGTATCGGTGCGGCGAACGGTGACGAGCTCGGTCGGATGATTTTTTTCTCTAACATGTAATCTAACTGCTTCCTTAGTTCGTCGAGCTCGAGTTGTGTCAGTCTGAACTGGCGCTGTACAGTTGGCTGTGCCCCCGGTTCCAGTTCGATTCGGTGGTCATGTGCTCGCTGAGGTGGCAGTCCTTCCGGTAAGTCGTCGGGGAAAATCACGGGGTATCGTTTTAACAGTTCATGTAGATTGGGCGGTACTGCTGCCAGCAGTTTCCTGAAATCACTCGGCTGCTCTGCTCCCTCTACTACTGCTATGTCTACTGCGTACACATCAGCTCCAGCAGCGACAGCCCATTTCATTGTGACGACGTTGACGTGTACCGTTGAAGGCTCGGGCCACTGCCAGCGAGGTAGCTCGACCCAGTTACCACTACTTCGCACGGTGCAGCTACCCGTCGTCCAGTCAATTCGCGGGTTATACCGTCGCAGCCAATCACGTCCCAGTAAAATATCGTGCCCATCCAATGTCGTTGCGAGCATATCCTGTGTAAACCCGAAATTCCCCCCGCAGGGGACTTTGACTCTCTCTACCTTTTCACGTATGGCCAATGGCGTGTCGTCGACTAAGCGTGCGTCTATCTCCGGTAAGTAACGGCTAAGTGTCAATTGCAGTTTTCGTGCGGTTGCGGTATCAACTAAACTGTGGCTTGCTCCTCTATCGATAAAAATCTTCACTGCTGCTCCCTGTATTTTCCTGTGGATCATTACTGGGCAATTCATCGTGTCAGTAGAGCTACACTGTGAGATCCCCGATTGATCCTAGGGGGGGTTACAGGCGCGTTTGTCTGGGGGGTTATGGGCGCACTGACCCGCTACTGAAACAAGCCCTTTTATCCCAATGGTCTAGTGGTTGGGATTCTGACATGGTATCAGAGCGGTCTCGGGTTCGAATCCCGGTGTATGCACATGTTGGCCGTTGCCACTGTGCTCAGTCCTGGGCCTCCCAGTGTGGGGGGGTGTCAGTAGAGCTACACTGTGAGATCCCCGATTGATCCTAGGGGGGGTTACAGGCGCGTTTGTCTGGGGGGTTATGGGCGCACTGACCCGCTACTGAAACAAGCCCTTTTATCCCAATGGTCTAGTGGTTGGGATTCTGACACATCGCTGTACCCTCCTTATTCGTCCGAGTCCGATCGATAGCATGAATCGGTACCGTGACTCGGTGAGGGTCGGTGGGGTTGGGCGAGCAGGCAATCTCGTCAGTAGTTGGCCCGATTCCTACTGACTGCTGGCGTTTCCTTGCCTTAGAGACTCCCTCCCCTGCTCTGCTCCGCGGCGCCTTAGCTCCTCTGGGCATTCACTCTTGCGATGGCCCGGCCTATTGCAAGCAAAGCAGCGCCCCTTAAACGGTGCGGCAGCTGCATTCGACGCAACAACGTATACAGTGGCGTGCTCGATCGGTCCCCGAGGACGATGTCCATAGTAGGACCCCGGTCTCGGACGGCGTAAAATATCAATTTTCTCGGCGAGCGCGAGAATCTCGTTGAAGTTCGAGAGCCCGCGTAGCATGATTTCGTGCAAGATGTCCGGCTTCAGCCCTCCAACGTGCATGTAGCCGACTTGCTCGCATAATGCGAGAAAACCACTCGTATAGTCTTGAACCGATTCGAGCTGCCGCCAAGTGCGCAATCTCTGACGCGCCGAAATAGAAGCCACGATCGGCTCGAAGCGCGCCCGAAGCCCTGCGCATCACGCATCCCACGCGCTGTATTGGGCGGTCTCGCAGAATGAACTCCAGGTGACAGCTGGACCCGTGGGCCCTTCCTCTTGCGACGGTGGCTCGTAGGCGCGTGGCAACGTCACGATGACTCGCCACCAGTCCATGGCGGGGCCCCTTAGCAGCGAAACGGCATACCGAATCTTTGCTGCGTCTGACTCGACGTAATTCGCGTCGAAGAAGACGTTTATCGTGAAGACCCACAATTGAACCGTCGGACCTCCACGCTGGCTCGGGTTGAAGGAGGGCGGGCGTTGCGGCTTGAGTGGCATTGGTGCCATAATGGCCTGTTCGCCACTCTTCGCCGCGAACTCCACGTGCCGACAGGCTTCGCGAGGCTCCCGCGGGCTTGGTTTGACCCTGTTTCCTCCCATGCCAGGCATCAGTTGGGCGGCGCCATCGCTGGCTGCGCCTGAGCGCTGTCCCACGCTGTTGTTTTGTGTTGGTGTGCCGGACGAGATGACGATCGGCTCGTCCGATTGTGCAGATGCATTTGTCGGTGCGTGTGGTGGCGCTGGAGTGTTCATCGTTGATTGCTGACGCGCGGAGTCACGTTCCGCTGTGAGCGTCGCAATTTGGAGCGCCGAATCTTCAAGTTGGCGCACCAGACGGTCGAGTTGCTCCTGCGTCAATGTGGCGAGCGTGAATTCGGCCATGGCAGGGGTGTCGGGCGAGCTCAGCGAGAGCCTCGGTCGTGGCCGTGCGTGCTTACGAGAGAGCACTACGAGCGGCGGTGTTGTGTCGCTGAGAGACGTATACCCCCCCCCCAAAATTGAGATAGTGGGGAAGCGAAGGTGTGGGTGCGGTCCGAGAAGAGATCGTAGGCTCTGAATACCAAGTGTTACGAGTGCAATTGAGTGAACAAACGAGAATTGTAGTATCGAAGCAAGAGTCCAATGAGCGAAGAATATATAGCGAAACTACAGTGGTAACGGTAATGGACTGTGGTTGTCGCGTGACAGGCCTGGGACAGGTTGGGAAAAGTGTCGAAGCGGAGGCCCGGAGCGCGGGTTACCCGCCGAGCCGTGAGGTCGGGGTGCGATGTGCGAAGGTGGCGGGAGGATTGTCGATGTGAGGGTTGCGAGTAGTAACGGTGCTGACGGTGGTGCTACAGTGATGTACGCGTTGAGCAGGGATGCGAAGTAAGGAAAAGGAATTTTCCTTACACCCCTCCTGATCAATTTTGAGCTCATACTAAGGTAGGGAGGATGCAGGTACGGTACCAGTATTCCATCTCGTATAATAACAAATTGTGCATTTCTGATTTTGACAAGCCACTCCTAACTGATTACGTTTACGGTATCACTTGCATCACGTCGGGTCGACTCTGACAGGAAACATTTCCCGCCAGGACGAGCCGTTTGAGTTTGAGCACAACATTTTTGTTTTCAGATGCTTCTGTTGGATATTCATCATTTGCATGGTTTCTATGCGTCGAAGTTTCCAGTTGTCTCTAGACCAAGATCCACCCGAGTGAGAGAAACGTGAGTCGAGTCCGGCAGAGTAATGTGCTCAAGTCACCGTGATTATGAGAACGAGGGATTGTTGAGAGGCAAGAGCACTTCTATAGCCGGTGATACGAGTAATTTGACGTCACGCGATCGTCATGGCATTCTCGCTGGGAGCTGCTGAGGATCCAGCTGGCGAAATGAGAGGGACGAGCGAACCACGCGAGAGGAAGAGGCAGAGGGAAGATAGCCGTCAGGACGACGTTGACCCCGGAGGCAAGGACCCATGTTCATCGTAGCTTGACCTTATCGCGACGCAGCCATTGATTTTACCTCCGTCGCCTCGCATCTAGGCTCGAGAAACAAGGCAATCAGAATTGACGTCTTCCCAGTAAACTCTCCCAATCCCTCCACACAACCAGATAACCTGGCAACTTGCGTCCCTCCCTCCACTTGTGTTGTATTCCCTCATATCCACCTTCATTCCTCATCTCAGGAGAAGTTTTTGTAGTCGAGATAGAAGCTCTTTCCAGCCCGTATTCATTCCTAAATCCTGAAGCAGATACCGCTCGGCCTCAGCATCCCAACGCACCTCTTGTTCTCTTCTCAGTCCCTAAATCACTGTTCGAATTTCTGTCTGTATTCTTCCGCTCTCCCTCTCCCTGTCCCTCTCCCTTTCCCACCCTCGTCCTCCCCCTCTCACTCTTCCTCTCGCTCATTTTCAGATCAGGGCAGCGATGTGATCGACGCGCTACCAGCGGCGCTCTGGCACCGCATCTTCAGCCTGCTGCTCGAGCGCCGATGCATCGCCACCCCTCCGCACTCCGCGGGCGGCCGCTACTACTGCCGCGCGCTAAGCGCGGCGCAGCGAGCAGAGTTGAATGCCACCAAGGCGAATGCCAATGGTGGTGATCGTGGCGCTGCGAATCGTGCTGGCACCAACGACCCACGGAACGCTGAGAGTTGCGCCAGCAGCAGCACGGGCAAGAGCAGTAACGGCAAGTGCGAGGACGAAGGCAAGGGCAGTGCAGGGGAGAGCGACGAGGAGGAGGAGGAGGCGAAGGAGAGCGTGGTGTTCGTGAAGGCCGGGGTGTCGCCGTGCTGGCTGCATGCGCACAACGCTCGCACGTTCGGGTCCTCGTGGCCTCTGCTGTGCTGCGCGCTCGCCAGCAAGAGGCTGCTCCACCTCGTCGCCTCCTTCTCCATGAGTCCCATGCTCGCTCTCCCCCTCTCTCCCTCACTACGCCTAGTGCTGGACTCTCAGCTGATAACCTCCACTTCCACCTTTTCGCGCTCTCACACCTTCTGCCCTCTTTCTCCCCTCCCTCCATCTTTCCCCTATCCCCTTTCCTCCCCTCCCTCCCTCCCTCCCCCCTCCCTCCCCCCTCCCTCCCCCCTCCCTCCCCCCTCCCTCCCCCTCGCGTCCGACTCCAGGAACACGGCACGCCTATCAGTCTGCACCTCACCTCCGCCCAGCCCCAGTGGACCACCAGCGTGCGCTGGCTGCTCTCCCGCTCCTCTCCCACCTTCCCTTCCCTCCGCCTCTCCTTCTCCCACCCCTCCCTCATCCCCCTCATCCGCCGCCCCTTCACTCTCCCCTCCTCCCCCGCCCCCTCCTCCATCTCATCCCTGCACCTAACTCTGAGCATCAGAGAATCCTTCCCAAAGGAGGATTACCGTAAGAGCCACTGGTATCTGGCATTTCTCACTCCCTGCTCCTCCCTGCACTCCCTCACACTCGGACGCGGCGCCTGGCGCTTAGGTAAAGGCTGCCTCACCGCCCCCTGGATGCAGTCCCTTCGCAGCTTAACCCTAAAAAATGTGGACCCCGGGGCATCTCTCTTGAAGCCCTGGCCGCCATTGCACCTCAGCTGCACGAATTCACGTTCTGCGAGCCGCATAAGGTGGAGGAGGGGGCGGGGCGGGGAGCTTTCACAGGACCCGTGCTGCTGTGCCTCGAGTTCCCCAGGGCTCGCCACCTCTCCTTCCGCTTCCTTAACCACGAGCTCAAGCTGAAACTCTCCCTTGCTTCTGATTCTCTCACCTCCTTCGCAGCCTCTGCTCTGTCCCTCACACTCGCCTGCCACTCTGCCCGCCCTCTAACGTTGACCCAGCTTTTTCTGTTTGGGGAAGAGAGGATCCATATTGCCTCCTTTGACATTGCCTCTGTCCGTGCGCTTTACCTCAACGCTCCGGTTAATTTTCTGTCGCCGCGCCCTGCCCCCATCCCTGCCGCTGTTCGAGAAGCGGAGGTGTGCGGGGATTCGTTTCTGTTTATCCCGCCGCCGTTGCCATTCGCATGGGCGGACTGGCTGCGTGCACTTGCGCCTACAGTGGAGCTGCTTATAGCGAGGCATGACATCAAGCTTGCGGACTGCAAATTCCCCTGGCCGCGGTTGCGGAGCCTTGGGATTGTCGTGGAGAGCGATTACTTTGCGTGGAACGAACCTCGCGGGGAGATGGCGGTGGAAGATGTGGCGAAAGCAGATGGGAACGAGTACGTACAGTTTTCGAGGGACCAGCGGAGTGATCGGAGGGAGGAGGGGAGGGAGAGGGAGCACGATATGTGGAGTCGAGGGTTGACTCGCTTCCATGCCAGCCCATTTGGGAACCAGCTGGTTGGTGTTGGACCCGACGACTATGATGGTGTTGATGCTGGTGGAGACCTGAATGATACGGTGCATGAGGCACCTGCACACAGGCCTCATTCCCCCTCTCTGTGCATTCCTCCAAGCATCAACTCTCCGAATCTGCGAGCCATCTTCTTCCCGACCCTCGGCGACACACCCACAGCCCTGCTGGGAGATCTCAAGGCGAGGTATCCGTCTCTGGCGCTGTACTGTGTTGCGAGGCACACGTGGTACTGGGAGAGGAAAGGGATGAGGTTGATTGATGGGCCGGTGGCGCATGTGAGGGGGCCGAGAGGAGGGAAGGGTAGCGCTTCTTTCAGGAATGGGCGGAAGAGCGTTCGGGACAAAATGCACAGTGTGAATCTGGGGCTGATGGCAGGGTATAGGTTGGATGAGGAGGAGTGGTTCATGGTTGAGGGTCAGTTGTGGTTTCCGGTGGTTGGTGAGGAGGAGGGGGGGGGAGATGGTGATGATGATAGCGATAGTGATGAGTTTGATGATGACGAGGAGAAGATTGAGCATGAGGATGAGGATGAGGATGGGGATGAGGATGATGATGATGAGGATGACAATGAGGACGAGGATGAGTAAGGAAGGAACTGTCTTCGGATGGAATCGATGCAGTGGAGTACAATGCACGTACTAGAGGTTTATTGATGGACCCGACCCCGTCTATTCCCAATGTAGTAGTTTACGCGTTCGTCAAATTTAAGTAGGTACATTGTTTCTGTGTGGTTCAGTGATGTATACGCCTTTCTACGTTATGCCCAAAGCATGCCTTGTGTCCACTTTGTGAAGCATGCCGACCCACCAGAAGCCACTCACAAACAGATTCACAAGATTCCGAATGACAGACTGTGGTATTGTTTTCCGAAGCTGAGGATGTGCAACAAAAGATCAAAATGGAGGCTCAAGTTAGGGGTTCTATTATTTGTAGTTGTACGAGTGCAGGGTAAAGGGAGAGTGCACGATTCCTTGCATGTATCTTTTAGTTGTTAATTCCTTCAGTTTCATGACGAACCACTCCAAACAATCAACCGCTTCGCGTCGCGTCACGTCCACTCTGACAGGATTATCTCCCGCCAGGCACAACGGTTTGATTTGAGCTCCACATTTTTGTTTTCGTCCAGCAGCATAGGCTCCTATGGTTTAGCCAAGGCTCATCATCTTCATGATAAAAAAACGCATCAAAGCTTCGAGGTCACAGGTTTGAGTCCAAGACAGCCCCAAGGCCCACTCGCTTTATTCCATTCTCCCTGCAGGTTTGATTTGATCCCATACCCATACATGGGCAGTTGAACTACGAGACCTCGACACTAATGCGCAGATGTCACCTTGATGATTCAAACGAAGAACCGATGAGAGGCGAAATCGATTTATAAAGCCAGTGAAACGAGTCATTCGAATTTACGCTATCGCGATGGCATCGTCGCTGGGCGCTGCTGGTGTTCCCATTGGCGAACTGAGAGACACGAGCGAGCGACGCGTTCAGAGGAGGCGAACGAACGATAGACGTCAGGACGACGCTGACCCCGAAGGCAAGGGCCCACATCCTGCCGGAGCTGGATCGAAACGTGACGCAGTCGCTTGACTCAATCGCGGCTAAAAAGCAAAACATCCATACTTAAATGTCTGCGCAATGAATATTCCATCGTCAATATAGCAACCCAAGTTGGCAGTTTTGGAACTCCCCTCGACCTTCATTCCTCATTTTGGAAGCAACTTATTCCACCATCACTCCTTAATTCCTCTCCATCTCGGCATCGACACACTCCGTTTCTATCTCCTCCTGTATACTGTGAAAATGAGTAAGCAGGAATGAAATGACTAAGGAAAGATTGGGTACAAATACAACCCTAGAAACCCTGTACCCCATATGTGCTACCCCACTATAGCCTACAACAACTATGTCATATAAATCTGACACACCCCCATAGGCAAAGTGGGGGAGAACAAGGGGTCACAAGACCAGTCAAGCAAAGCAAAGCAAGCTCAGGGTGGATCACAAAGTCACCACACAGTCCGAGCACAAGAGTAGGGCCAGAGGCCAGTTCACATGCAGGAGTACAGACATATATATAAAACTAGACAAACAAGAGCAGGCATATATATATGTCACAGTACAAGTGAAGTCAAGAGGAGAGCAAGTGAGGCAAGACAGGCACAAGACCCAACTGGGTGCAAAAGCGCTGATGGTCACAAGGCGCGAGTGCCTTGGTGAACACATCAGCAGTGTTGGCCTCAGAGGCCACGTACGCAAGTCGCAACTGACCACGCTGCTGCAGCTCACGAGCAAAGAAGTAGCGGAGAGCAATGTGCTTCGTTCTGTGCTCCAAGCGCTGCTCTCGACACAAGGCCAGCATAGCCTTGTTGTCTACGTACAGCACTGGAGGAGAACGAGGCGGCTCTCCAAGGTCAGTCAGCAGGTAGGTGAGCCAGCGAAGCTCCTGTGCAGCCATGGCCCCGGCGTAGATCTCAGCCTCACAACTGGAGCCGAGAACCGAAGACGAGCGAGTAGACCGCCACGAGACAGAGCCGGAACCAAGGCTGAAGGTGTAACCCTGTGACGACCGCTGCGTAGCCTGGTCGTCAGCCCAAGAAGCGTCCGCGTGGCCGGTAAGGACCACTGGACTCCGCCCTCCAAGCACTAGCCCCATGCCCAACGTACTGCACAGGTAGCGCAATACCCTCTTCGCTGCAGCCATGTGCTCCGGTCTGTGTCTCCCAGGAGCAACATAGCGTGCAAGAATGCTCAGAGGGTATGCAAGGTCAGGTCGTGTGCAGGTCATCAGGTACATGAGGCAGCCAACAAGCTCTGCATACGGACCACTCGACTCTACGGACTCATCCGAAGGCAGAGCTGAGAGTGAGTGGCGAGTAGGCAGAGGACTGGCCTGAGGCGAGGAGTACGTGAAGCCGAAGCGCTGAAGGACCTGCTGCACCATGTGTGACTGAGTCAAGGTAATGGTGCGGCGTGCTCTGTCCCGAGTGATCTGCAAGCCAAGGTAGCTGCGCAGTTCACCCAGGTCTGTGCACGTGTGTCTCTTCAGCAGCTCGGACTTCACGTAGGCGAGTCCAGCAGTGTCTGCTGTGGCAAAGACCAAGTCGTCGACGTACACGAGGATGTAGAACGGCGGCAGGGAAGTGTCGGTGCGAAGAAACAGCGACGGGTCAGCAGTAGAAGGAGCAAACCCAAGAGCCGCAAGCGTAGTCCTCAGTGTGTCGTGCCACTCATGCGGTGCCTGGCGGAGACCGTAGACTGGCCGTCGGAGGCTCCACTGGGTGTCAGGAGGGAAAGTCCCAGTAAAGCCAGGTGGACGGCGAAGCCAAATCTCCTCGTGCAGGCTACCCTGCAAGAACGCAGTGCTGAAGTCGAGAGAGTGAAGCTCGTAGTCGCGCTGAGCGGCTATGTGCAGCAGCACCCGAAGAGTAGTCATCTTCGGGGTGGGAGAGAAGGTCTGAAAGTAGTCAACTCCCTGCCGCTGACTGAAGCCACGAGCAACGTACCGTGCCTTGAAGACAGGTGGAGAGCCCGGCGGCCGCTTCACCCTGAAGATCCACATGCCACTGACGATGTTCGCCCCAGGAGGGGGAACCGCGTCAACGTAGGTGCCTGTGGACTTCCAGGAAGCCATCTCTGCATCCATAGCTGCCTGCCACTGAGAGGAGTAGGGACCCTCTACGGCCTCCGCGTAAGAACGCGGAGTCGGGATGTCTAGTGCATCCGGGTCTCCCTCAGGGGCAAGCAGTACAGACGCGAGATGAGTTGAAGCAGCCGCTAGACACTGTAACTCCTCCTGCCTGTCCTCTAGGACGTCCGTGCTAAGAGCACACTCACCCCCGACGGACGGAGGACAGACAGACGCAGACTCAGCAACAAGACTAGCAGCGTAGTCGAGACGACAGCGAGCAGCAAAGTCGACGAGCTCAGCGACTAGAGCAGACGCAGCAGTGGACTCAAAAGAGGGGTCAGTGACGACAGTAGCAAGCAGACGTGTGACAGTAGGACTGGCAGCACGAAGAGAGTCCGACTCAGGGTCGGCAAGCGCAGGAAGAGAGGACTCAGGAAGAGAAGGCAAAGGGGCACGCAGAGGAGCAGTGGACGGACGCAAAGACATCCGGTGCGTGCCAGGGACAGGAGGAGGACGCTGACGCGAACTGCGACCACTAGCACGAGCAGCACGAACAGGCGACGCGGGACGAGACGCAGGCTCACGACGCTCAGCAAGACCTCCAGTAGGACCAGTGTAAGGAGAGGGAGCTGGCAGTGGAGAGGAAGGCTCCAGCAGGGACTGCGACTGGACAGGCGGTGGACCCTCTACCGGAGGAGAAAGACCAAGAACCTGCTGCAAGAGCGGAACGAAGTACGGCCGAGGCCGCGCGGCAGCTCCAGACTCAGCAGGGTCTGCACCAGCACCCTCAGCGACAGCACCAGCGCCACCCACACCTCCAGTGGCAGGACCAACAGCAGTAGGCTCAGCACCAGCTCCCTCAGCAGCTCCAGCTCCAGGAGGACCCGCAGGTCCAGCAGCTCCGGGACCGGCAGCACCCGCACCCACGACGGTCGAAGAAGCTCCAGCTCCAGCTCGAGCAGCACCTCCAGACTCAGCAGCACGCCTCCAGCGGCGAGCGAACCACTCGCGCAGCTCCTGTGGAGAGAGGGGCTCCCGGCGAGACGCAGCAGCAGGAGAAACCCCAGGCTCAGCAGCTCCAGACTCAGCACCCCCAGGCACAACAGCTCCAGACGTAGCACCCCCAGGCTCAGCAGCTCCAGACTCAGCACCTCCAGGCTCAGCAGCTCCAGACGCAGCACCCCCAGGCTCAGCAGCTCCCAGCTCAGCACCTCCAGGCTCAGTAGCTCCCGACCCAGCACCCCCAGACCCTGCACCCCCAGGCACAGCACCCCCCGGCTCAGCACCCCCAGGCTCCGCACCCTCCGCAGTAGCACCCTCAGGCCCAGCACCCCCAGCAGTAGCACCCCCAGGCTCAGCACCCCCGCGCACAGCACCCCCAGAGTCAGCACCCCCAGGCTCAGCACCCGCAGCAGCACCAGAGTCACCAGTTACCTCGACTGGGTCACCGGCGTCTACCTGGGACACACCTGAGGGGGCAGGAACCTGAGGGGGGAGGGGGTCTACCGGGGGGGGAACCGGCACAAGGAAGTCCGGGGGAGGGGGGAGGGAAGGAGTGCGGTAGGGGAAGAGACGGTAGAAGGGGACTGACTCGTCGAACGTGACGTCCTGGGAGGACAGAACACGACGAGAGGAGGGGTGGTAAAACTGCCACCCTGGGGCGTCAGTGGGGAAGCCAAGGAAGACACAGGGAGCAGCACGAGGGGACAGCTTGTCCGCAGACAAGTCGCGGACAAACGCCCGAGATCCCCAGACACGGAACACAGACGCATCGCCAACCTTCCCCGTCCACAGCAAGGCTGGGGACATCGCAGGCCGAGAGACCCGGGGGTGAAGGTTGAGCTGATGCGCCGCGTACCTCACTGCAAACGGCCACAGAAAATGGGGGGCAGCCGCATGCATCATGGACGTACGAGCGACATCCATGACCATGCCAATGCGGCGCTCAGCAATCCCATTTTGCTGTGGCGAGTCCGGAAGTGTGAAGGTCTAGCGGATCCCCCGTGCACGACAGTAGTCCCGCAGAAGGCGAGAAGAGAACTCTCCGCCTCTGTCCGAGTGCAGACGCAGAACAGGAAAGTCCGAGCCGAAGCTCTTCCTGAGCTGGAGACGAGCCTCGCGGATCCAGTCAATCAGCACCTCAGTGACCGCACCCTTGCTGCGCAAGGGGAGGACTGTGGTGTAACGCGAGTAGTCGTCAACCACCAACAGGAAGTAACGCTCGTAACCCTGCCCACGGACGGGGGCGGGGCCCCACACATCCATGTGAAGCGTCTGCAGGGGAGCCTCTGTCGGGGGGAAGTGGGAGGAGTGAGGAGTAGCCCGGAGGCGACCCTCGACACAGGGGACACAGGAAGGTCCTGGCCCGGAGGGGAGAGGAGGGAGAGACTGGGGAAGACCAGAGACAAGGACACGGGAAGCCATGCTCCGAAGACGGGGCAAGGAGGGGTGGCCAAGACGGTGGTGCCACAGGAGAGTCTCGTGAGACAGGAGGCGACAAGAACAGGGGGCAGACTCAGGACCTGACCGGGACGTAGCAGCAAGTACCTGACCCGACGCAGCCACCTGACCAGACGCAGGGACAGGAGGAGACTCAACGGTGAGGGTGTAGAGACTCGACCCCGGCCGACGCGAGAACGTGGCCAGGTGTCGGCTTGTGCGTGCCTCCGTGCAGTGGGTCACCCGCTGACTCGCAGGAGTGAACTGGTGAACACCCCCATCCTGCAGGTCCGCTCCACTCACCAAGTTCGTGGAGAACGAGGGAAGGTACAGACCCGACAGGGTGCCCGAAGGGGCAGCCGGACACGGGAGGACAGTGGAGTAGTGAGACAGGACAGGACCTCCAGAGGGGTCAGCAAGGGAGACTGCAACCGGTCGGCCGAGCGGCGTAAGGGTAGTGCGGTCTCGAAAGAAGGAGCGAGAAGCTCCGGAGTCAAGTGTGAAAATGAGTAAGCAGGAATGAAATGACTAAGGAAAGATTGGGTACAAATACAACCCTAGAAACCCTGTACCCCATATGTGCTACCCCACTATAGCCTACAGCAACTATGTCATATAAATTTGACATATACTGACTCCCTCTTCCTCTCCCTCTTCCTCTCTCTCTTCCTCTCCCGCTCCCTCTTCCGCTTCCTCTCCTTCGAGGCATGACATCGACCTCGAGGCCTGCAGGTTCCCGTGGCCGCGGCTGCGGAGCCTCGGGATTGTCGTGGCGAGCGATTATGATGTGATGAACCCGGTGCGAGGGGAGATGGCGATGGAAGATGTGGAGAGAGCAGATGGGAATGAGATCATCGAGTGGACGGGAAAGCAGAGGAGGAAGGAGAAGGCGGAGGCGAGGGAGACGGAGCACATGATGAGGAATCAAGGGCTCACTCGGTTTCATGCAGGCCCGTTTGGCAACCAGCTTGGGGTTGACGATGTTGATGATGATGATGACGATGTTTATGGTCCACTGGAGCGAGAGACGCCTTCACGCAGATCTGCTCCCACTCGACTGTACATCCCTCCGAAAATCCATGCTCCAAATCTGCGGGGACTCTTACCACGTTGTGGCGGAGTTCCGAGTGCGTTTGCCCCATGATCCGAGGCCTTGGATCCGTGTGTTCCGGATTCCGAAGGGCTTGGGCGCAAGGCTCTGCCGCATACGACACCGCCAGCCGCTCACAATTCCGCGCCCACCTGACCGTGAAAAATGTGTTCCAACCAACCTGCCCTGACCCTTTGTGCCAGTGATGTTTGTCGCGAATGACATTTTTCGCCATCGTAACTCTTTGGCCGACAAGTGACGACCGCCGGTCGCATGGCCGGTTGCGACCAACTGGTCTTCCTTGCGTCGTTATGTGCTTTAACTCGGTTTTTTTTTTGCTGCCACCTTTAAGCTGCAGCACGTGTGTTCCTTTATACCTTTGATCTTATGTGTTTTATAAATAACATGAGTACAAGTGTAGCATCTTACGTTTGCTCATTGTGTTTTATAGTCATTGTTTACCAACTGTAGGTGTTCTGCACACGTGGCCATGGCAACAGTTGTTGTCAGAGTCCCAAGGCTGCAAGAGCCAATCAGCGTCTAGTAGGACCATATCCCAACTGTTGTTTTTTGGCGGGAGAATCATCCAGCCCAGGGTTGGATGACCAGATCTGGACACGGGCTTCTGTGTGTGGTGGATGGGTATGAATGGATGTTTTCGTGCTCATTTGCTTCTTTTCATTTGCATTTCATGCTCCGCAAGCTCTTTGAGATCTTTTCATCCAGCACCTGTTAGTCCACCAGCGTAATCTTTTAAGCCTGCTTGGCCCACTGGCAGAACATTGGCGTCCTCGACATAGTGACGTAGGTCGTATAGAGTGGGTTTTTTTTTTGGGTCAGCCCGGTTAGGATAACTGCAGTCGTACTTGTTAGGTCGCATATGTAGGCGCAGACGTGTGTGGTATAATATTTTGTCGGTAGAACTGTTTGTATTTGCCCGGAACAATTGTCGTAGGTCGTCCGCTCTTGTAGGCGGACATCTTCGACGTTAGGCTTCTTTTATCGGTAAAAGTATTCGCTCCCGATCCATAATATCGTCGAACCCACGAAAGTTATGTACAAGCATAAGGGTTCTGTAGATGATTATATCCGTATAATGGTAGGAACTTATTTTCGTTGTTTCGTTGTAGAGAATTAAATCGGTAAAACAAAGTGTGACAGAGCTATACGGTACGGGACAGTCAAGCGACCCTGTATACGCAAGTTGTAGGCGCAGATATATTTAAACGCAAGTTGTAGGCGGTGTTCGAAGACCAATGTGCAGACGTCTGAAGCACAGACTCTCTTACGCCTTCTGCGCTTAGCCCACTAAGCATTCTGCCTATGTTATCTGCACACTTGCGAATCGTTACCACCTACCGCGGCTGACACCATCCGATTCTTTCGTCCAGTCTCGGTTGCTAGCTAATAAATTAGGAATCTGTGAATGGCCGACAGCTCGGTCCACTCTCGCCCCATGGCAGCCCAGGGCGCAGAGGATGGAGAAGAAGACCTGGAGGACGTTGAAAATACTGACCAAGACTACGCACAGGATCGCGAGAACGATAGCGAGTTTGAGGCGACCGAGGAGGATTTGTTTCAGGGTGGTCTCTACGAACCATCCGTCCGGATTCAAGTCCAGGGGAGTGAAGAAGAGAGTGAAGGGCCGGGAGGCGATGGAGTGCGCCCACGACCCGGTGCACCCGAAGAACGGTACGAGGAGGATGGAGATCACTCTGACGCAGAAGAGGAGGGAGAATCATCGCCGGGACGACGACGACCTCCCGATTCTGCGAGCCATGTCGAGCAGGCTGCGGCCCCCGGAAATGCGCAGCGGCAGACCGACGTTGCGGAAAAGGAGAGCAGGATCCGGCGTTCAACAATCCCGCTTCGACTGATAGAGGCCGGGACGAGAAGGCACTATTGTTTCCACTTTCTACACTTCAAGTGGTGGGTGATAATCTTCATGGCAACTATGGTAGATGTCCCTGTGGCAGATAGCCTTGCTCCCTCTCTGCATGATGAGGTTGGGTTTCATATGAGCAATAACTTGGGAAACGATGGGTGGTCGTGCAGCTCTGACGAGTGGCAGATTCATCTGCACGGGCCGCGAATCACGGAATGGAGGCTCGGCCGATACATCGAGTATCTCTTCTGCGAAACTGACGAGCAGGCAAAGTTTTTGCGTGGAAAAATGCGGCCAGACATCGAGAAATATGTGGGGAAGGAGGCAAAGGGGTGCACGGCTTCAATGATCAAGGCAAAGATGAACGCAATGGGATGCCTTGCCAGGTGCGAGGCGAGGCTCTACGGCTTCTCCATCACACTGACCAAGGACTGGATCAAGGATGCTCGGGATTATCTCAAAGTCAAGCTGAAGGATCTGAACGACGAGCAAGTCGCGTGAGTAACATATACGTGTGCTTTCTGTTTGTGTGAATGTTGTTGTACATGGTTTACATAATTACTGTGCTATTCTATGCAGGGATGGTCGAGATCAAACCCGTGGATCAATTGGTGATTGCTATACGGGAAGCCAGTATAGGACGCTGCATCTTACTGTCCTGCGAAAAGAGCTCCTAGAGATCTGGTGGCGGACGCCTCCGTCACAAATCTCGCTTCCTCTCTGGAAGGCTCTGCAAGTCCCGGTTATGATGCACCTCGGACACCAATTTCTCGGAAGAGGGTGCAGCATTCGAAAGATTCGACTTGGAAACCTGTTTGTCCGCATGACGCGGAGCACATCACACCTCGACGACTATCTAGACGTTTTCATACTCGTCGTTGTTTCCAGGAAGTCGAAGACCAACCCCAACAACAAGCTGAGTCATCAGTTTCTTGCAAGGCATAGGGACTGGCGGCTCTGCGGAATGGGCCATGTGTTCCTGTGGCTTTATTTCATCTACGACCTCGTTCCTCTGCGCTACGGCCCCGGTATCGTCGAGCCTCTCGACTTTTCTGAACCGATCTTGTGGACGAAAGCGCACCTCTTCTTTTCTTTGAAGAAGGGCGACCAGGGAAAGCAGAAGCAAGACGAGATGCACTACAAAACGCATAACACCTGGATTAAGTGGGCCATGACGAAGGCGAGATGGATTCTGAGCAAGGTAACACATGCATTCCGCAGATCCGGAGCGCAACAACTCCATGACGACGGTTGCTCCGACAACGATATCGGCACTCTGGGCGGATGGGCGCAGGGGGAGTTGCGGAGGTGTTATGTGTTCGGCATACCGTTCAAGCCGGTTTGGCTGCTGGCAGGATTCAGCGGGGATCGTGGAGACTACTACATCGGCAGAGCCCGCGCCAAGCTTCCGCGGCATAAGGTTAAGGAGAAGGATGAGTGGTTGCAGCTCTTGGATCTCTTGAGGCTTCACATCTTCCCCTGGGTCGAAGAGGGTTGGAAGAAGGTACGTGCTAGTGTACAGTCTTCGCGTTCGTAGCTTAATTTTGATACGCAATTATGAACCGTCCCATTTCTCCTGCATACTCGTCCCGTCAGGTCGAAGAATGGAACGCTGCGCAGACCGATCCGCTGAAGAGGCACTATGCCGGGGCGAGGTTCCTAGACACCCTCGCGAGCATCGGACGCCTCGTTGGTGCACAGGATCTGGCTATGATGTGGGCGTTCTGCCATCAGCACGGCGTGAGAAACCCGCGGTGCAATTGCGAGAGGCATCCATATGTGCAGATGAGCCCCTTGCGCAACCACCCGCTGTTCCAAAAGTGGGTGTACCTGGTCGCTATCTCTCACTTCCAGGGCGAGAAGCTTCGGGCAACCGGCCAAACCACCGCCAAAGCAGTAAGTGCATGCTATTAGTGGTAGAGAGGAGTTATTCGTTCATGCTGAGTTCTGCCGTGTTGGTTTCTGCAGGATGCTATTTTTCGCACGACCGCAGAAGAGAAGCTGCATAAGATGCACCTCACCGCCAATATGCTCAGGGAGGAGCTTGGGATTTTGAGAGGACGTGAAATGCAGTTGGCGATGGAGAACGCTGAACTGAGGGAGAAACTCGCCGCTGAGCGAGAGGACAAGGCTCGGGTCATTGCAGAGTTCGAAGCATACAGGAGGTCTGTTGCGGCCAGGGATGACGCGGCAAACACCTCTGCAGAGATCGACGGATCGTCGAAGAGCGCGGGAACAGGAGGAAACCAGGCAACGGACGCATCCAAAGCACCAGTTGCCGTCGAAGAATTCTTCGTCGTGGTCGTTGTGTCTTGGCGCGAAGCCACCACTGTTGCTGCTGCCTGGAAAGTGTGGGTGCAGCCAAGCCTCATCATGGGCGGCCGGTCACTGCGCGAAGTCTTTGCAGAGTTCGACCGGTATAAGAAGAAGGACAAGAATTCCAGCTTCATCACCGCATATTCCCGGTTCGCTGTCAAAGGTACGCCCGGGATGGCTGTGGGTGCATGCGAGCGAAAGATGCGTCGCGTGCATCGTGTCATGGTTTCCGTGGAGACGCTAAGAAAAGACAGCTCCGAGGCGGCGACCGCAACGGCCATTAAGCTGCTGGACGAGGTTTTACTCGTGTGCAACTTCACGGAATTCACCAACGGCCTGGCTGTGCTGCATGAGACTCCGACCATCAAGAAACAGAAGACCGGTTCGTCGACGGAAAAGAGGACCGTCAACGACTTGGCGCAACGCAGAGTGGGCTGGCTGTTAGTCAAGAAGGGCCTTCGCGACCAGGAGTGGGCAACTTCGCTGTTTGGTGATGATGAGTGGGAGGAGATCCACAAGGAACACATGGCGCAGGAGAAGGCGAAAGAGGAGAAACAACGAACCGATGCGGCGAAGAAGGCGGAACGGGAAAAGGCGAAGGGCGAAGCGTCGAAACGCAAGGAGCAGAAATGAGGGGGCATGTACCTTAAGGGTGGGGCGGTTTAGTTATTTGGGTACTTTATTCCGGTTGTACTGAATATGCACTACAGGCACTTGTCTGTCTCTGTAGAAGCCCGATTTGGGGCTTGTATGCCACCTTCTTCCCTGGACGCGCTGTTTTTCGTAGAATGTTTTTCTGGTGTATGCAATGAAGCACACATCGATGATATACACCGGGCGAAATTCTGCGGAGTCATGTCGTATCGTATACGATGTTATTCTATAGAGCGGCGTCAAAGATTTCACTCTCACGATTGTAGATGTGTGTTCTTAGGTCACTCGGTAGACTTTTGCGTGGATTTATTCAGTCTCAGCATATGTTTCTGGGCAAAGGAGTGTCATATTCTACTAGTAGCAACGAAGATCCTATCCATGACGGTAGATATTATCAATACGTGGGTTTTTCTGCGGTATAGTGGCGTTTCCGATTTGCCTCCAGAATTCGGCGTCGAGGAATTCAATCTCCATAGCAGAAAGGTCTGTGCATAGGAATACCGTATACGTTCTTAACAAGGTGCTCCCTAAGACAAGATGTTATGCAATTGTTTAGCCCCATACTTCTACCTCCTCGTAGAAGCCGAGTATTAAACGTAGATTAAGTGTCGTAGAAGGCCGTCCTGTCGTCAATTATTTTATTCGCCTGGCCCTCCCTTTGATGGCGAGTTCTATCGGCTGCATTGCTAGCTCCATACGCGCCCTACAAATTTTGCTAGTGTAGTGAAGGTTCGCATAGCAAAAATACATCTCTCATTGTATTGTATACAACAACACCTATATTTATACACGGTTAAATAAAAAAAAAGAAAAGGAAAATCTTTTTCTACTACGGTACTAACAAGACCTCCAAAGAACCCGTCTGCCTTTATCACTCCTGGCCGCCAGTGCTGGTGTTCTCCTCCGTCGACGCATCCTTCGTCGCGTTCCCCTTTGCGGACGATTTCTTGGTTTTCTTCTCCTTATCCGCCCCTGTTGTGGTATCCCGGCCGCCCAACTTCTTCTGCAGGACTCCGAGCCAGACGCCCTGGTGCTGGCGAAGGCCTCTTGATGCCATGCTGCATAGGCACCAAGAGGTCACCACCTTTGCCACCACCCTCGTCATCCGCTTTGCATCCTCGGCCGCTCGCGACTCTGCCGGAAGCGCTTTCAGCAGCGCATCCGACAGGGGCAGAATCCACGCTTCCTTGTCATGCTCCTGATCCTTTACCGACCTCATCGCCTCAACCGCAACGCAAGCAACCGAGGCTGCAAGCGTCGCAAGGGCATTGTGGACGGCAGAGGGCACATCGGCCGCAGAAGATGACGAGGCAGCCGACGAGGCGGTGGCAGCAGTGGACGATCTGGTAGCAGAAGATGCTATGGCCGTAGAAGTTCCACGTGCAGCTGTTGTTGCGCCCGTCTCCCACTGGGTCTGGTCCACATTCGTGGATGCGGCCCACATTACAGACAACGTGGCGGCAAGTCCGATTGCGTGTTCTTCCGTCGAATAGCCGTTTTCACCCTCCACGCCTCCCACCATCTTCTGCCACGCAGTTATTCCGACACCAGCGCAGGAAGCTACCTGAAAGCCATCCCCCTGCTGCTGCCGAAGAGCCGTGTTGGTTTGAACGAGTGAGAATCTGCACAAGACACCAGTGTCGCAAGATCAGAACCATCAAACTTCGCGGGTGTTTAGAAGTTGCAACTGTCCATCACATAAACACTCACCCGTCCGGTTTGTCCAGGTGGAGTTCGTTGATGACGCTCCACACCCCTGTTGGAAGCCACGTTGTGAAGTCGAGGTCTTCCCGCCACTTGTTAATACGGTTTGGATTCATGCCGTATGCCTGCATGTCAATATCCGGGAAGTAGAACTTCCAGCAGACTGCGACCGTGTATGCCCTCTCCCACACCGTTTTGTGAGAGCCGAGGTTCCGCTTCCGGCCGCCGACGGTCTGCTCAGACGTCCACTTCTGCAAAGCTCCCTCGCCCCGTTGAGAGAACCCGCTTCCCCTGAACGGTAGGCAGACACCCAAAGTCTTACCCTTGTCGTCCACTGCGGCGTTTTTCCTGTTGTCACACTTGTCGATCTTCATCCCTTTCTTTTCCCCTTGGATTATGGGTATCAACTCCTGTATTCCAGCTGCACGCCGTCTCTTAGCCGCATGACCCTCCGGCTCCCTGTCCTCTTGTCTAGGCCGCCTCCTGGACACCTCTACATTCCGTACAGGAACACTAGCCACGCCCTCTACTACATTCGCCTCCCCGCTCTCAATCAACAGCAAACTCCCCAGCCCCTCAGCTATTTCCTCCTCGGCTCCTGTCCAGGTCCCCTCCCCCTGCATGGTCAAATCCTCCTCTTCCATCTCCCTTGCCGATCGTTCCGTCTCTTCAGCCATCGCCTTTGCCTTTGCCTCCAGTTGCCACTGCTGTTCCGCGTAGGATGCAAGTCTGGCCCTCTTCTCTGCTCGGCACTGCTCCGCCTTCTGCAGGCGCTCCATCTCCTGCTGTTTCGCCCTCTGCTGCCGCTCGGCCTCTTCTGCCTCCTTCTTCTGCGCTTCCTCCTTCTGCAGGCGCTCCATCTCCTGCTGTTTCGCCCTATGCTGCCGCTCGGCCTCCTCTGCCTCCTTCTTCTGCGCTTCCTCCTTCTGCAGGCGCTCCATCTCCTGCTGTTTCGCCCTCTGCTGCCGCTCGGCCTCCTCTGCCTCCTTCTTCTGCGCTTCCTCCTTCTGCAGGCGCTCCATCTCCTGCTGTTTCGCCCTCTGCTGCTGCTTGGCCTCCTCTACCTCCTTCTTATGCGCTTCCTCCTTCTGTAGGCGCTCCATCTCCTGCTGATTCGCCCGCTGCTGCCGCTCGGCCTCCTCTGCCTCCTTCTTCTGCGTCTCCTCCTTCTGCAGGCGGTCCAATTCCTGCTGTTTCGCCCTCTGACGCCGCTCTACCTCCTCTGCCTCCTTCCTCTGCCTCTCCTCCTCCTGCAGGCACGCCATCTCCTGCTGTTTCTCCCTCTCCTGCCTCTCGGCCTCCTCTGCATCTTTCCGCTGCGCCTCTTCCTTCTGCAGGAGCGCCATCTCTTGCTGTTTCTCCCTCTCCACCCGCTCTGCTTCCTCTGCCTCCTTCCTCTGCGTATCCTCCTTCTGTCGCCGATCTCCCTTCGTTGCCTTCCTACCCTACTCCTCCTTTTGCCGCCGCTCTGCGTCCAATCTCAGAACCATTGACAGCCGCTTTTCCACCTCACTTAGCATCCCCTCCTTCCACCCCTTGATCCCCGTCTTCATCTCCTTCACAGCCTCCATCACTTCCTTCATTCCCGCCTCCACCTCCTTCTGCCGTCGCTCTTCCTCCTGATGTTTGTTCTTCCTCCGCCGCTCTGTGGCCTCTACATCCTTCCTCTTCACCTCCTCCTCCTTCCGCCATTGCTCGTCCAGTTGTTTCCTCTTGTGTCTCTCCTCGTCGTCCGCCACTTGTTTCCTATTCGCGTCCTGCTGTTGTCGCCGCTCCGCGTCCACTTGCCTCTCCTTCTGCCGCTCGGATTCTTCTCGCAAAACCGCGCTCAACCTCCCCACAATCTGGTTTACCATCCCATCCTTCATCTCCTTCATTTCTGCCTTCATCTCCTTCATCATCGCCTCCTTCATCTCCTTCATTCCCTCTCTCATCTCCTTTTGCCGACGCGCTTCCTCCTGCTGTTGTTCCTTCTTCCGTCTCTCTGCGGCGTCTGCTTCCTTCCTCGTGGCCTTCTGCTTCCGCTCCTCATCCTGCAGTCTATCCCTGTTCCGCCGCTCAGAGTCTTCTCTCAGAACCTCTCTCAACCTCTCTTCCACCCTCTTTAACGTGCCCTCCGCCATCCCCCCTCCCGACTGGCGAACCTGATCACTCATCCTTACGATACTCTCCTGCAAGTTGGAGAGTCTCGTGTCCACCTCCTCGCGAAACCTGGTCGCCGTTTCAGCTTGGCGCCGCCGTTCCTCGTTTCCATGGCGGACTTCTTCCAGGTTGGCCAGGGCGTCGCGACAGTAATGGACGGTCAGATCGGCCACGTCGCGACTGATGCTGCTGTTGCGGGCCGCCAAGTTGCAGAACGTCTGCGTCACCATTTGGGCTAAGAGCGTCAGACGATGCGTTACCTCTGCCGGGCTTATGTCCCAGCTTTCGGCCTCGACGAACCTGTCACCTTGTTCGACCAAGACTGTACTCGTCCGATGCAGCATCCGCCGTATTGCCGTCTCTGCCTCGACCCACTCTACCTGCCAAAACGCTTCTGCCACCCCGCCTTGGCCGAGATTCCTCTCCACTGCTCTCTGGTGAAGGGTGGGCCGCCTTTGCCTGTTGAGATCCACTGTATCCCTAGGCGCCCCATCGTCTGCCACCCTCCATGGCCCCTCTACCCCGGTTCCTGGTCCCCGCGTCGGACTTCCTCCCAAAAATATCCGGACTGCCGGATGTACCGTATCCTCCTCATTCTGCTCCTCTTCTGTTTCCAGCGCATCTCCCTCGTAGTGCCCCACTCCAGCCTCCGGGACGACACGAACCTCCTCCATAGTATTTTGACGCCCTGTCTCTGCCATGCTCTGCGTCTCTCGGTATGCGAATACCTGCGACGCTGCCTCCTCGTTATGCTGCCCCTCTTCCTCTGCGATGATGTGCCCCTCAGCACCCGCCGTCTCCCGTCCCTCTGTCTGTACCATTTTATTCCCATCTGAACCGTCCTCTCCATCTGGCTTCCTACGTGCGTCTGCCTCAGCCTGCTTCTGCTCCTCGGCCTCTGCCATCTTCTGCGCCTCACCCTCTGCCTTCTTCTGCGCCTCTACAACAGCCTTCTTCCGCGCTTCTGCCCGAGCCAGTTGTAGTGCCTCTTCCGCAGCCTGTTTCTGCTCCTCTGCCTCCGCCTTCTGCCGCACCGCTGCTTCTGCCTTATTCCGAGCCTCTCCTTCCTTATGTGCGTCTGCCTCCTCCATATGCAGCGCCGCTGCCTTATCCTTCTCCCTCGCCGCTGCCTCTGATTCCCTCTGCGCCTCTGCCTCAACCATGTTCGGCGCCGCACCCTCCTCCTTCTGCAGCGCCGCTGCCTCTGATTCCTTCTGCGCCTCTGCCTCAACCATGTTCGGCGCCGCACCCTCCTCCTTCTGCAGCGCCGCTGCCTCTGATGCCTTCTGCGCCTCTGCCTCAACCATCTTCGGCGCCGCACCCTCCTCCTTCTGCAGCGCCGCTGCCTCTGATGCCTTCTGCGCCTCTGCCTCAACCATCTTCGGCGCCGCACCCTCCTCCTTCTGCTGCGCCGCTGCCTCTGATTCCTTCTGTGCCTCTGCCTCAACCATCCTGGGCGCCGCACCCTCATCCTTCGGCTGCGCTGCTGCCGCTGATTCCTTATGTGCGTCTGCCTCATCATTCTGCTGCGCCGCTGCCTCATCCTTCTGGCTCGCCATTGCCTCTGATTCCTTCTGCGCCACTGCCTCCACTACCATCAGCTCGACTGCCTCCGACGTCAGCTCTGCTGCTGCACCCGCTTCTTTACGCGCGACTGCCTCCGCACCCTTGACCGCCTCTGCACCCACCTTCTGCTGCGCCGCAGACTCTGCTTCCGTTGGCGCCCCGTCCATTGCCGTAAGTGCCGCCTCTGCATCGACGAACTGATGGGCCGCATCCTCTGCATTCTGGTGCGCCTCTACCTCCACCATCTTATGAGCCTTAGCACCAGCGTTGCTCTCCTCCTTCTTTTTCGCCTCTCCCGAATTCTCTGGCACGTCGACGTCCCCTCTCCGGGCCTCTTCAGCCGCCTTCCGCTTTAGGCTGGGCAAGCGAACTTTCACGTATCCCCTATCCTCCTCGATATGCTGCCGCACATTGCTGGCGAGCTCCTCTCCTGCCTCTCCCACGTGTGCCCTTGCAGCGGCTCGTGCCCCACGCTCCCATGCTTCACGTATGTCTCCAGTTCCCGGGAAAGAGACGGTAGGATCGGTGTCGCCATCACTGCGCCGTTGCATCTCTTCAGCCCGTCTACTCTTGGCTTCTGCTTCGCCCATCCGCTTTTCATCAGCCGCCTTCCTCCACTGCTCCTCTGCCTGTTTGACCTGACTTGGCAGCTGTGGATCTTCTACACCCTCCTCGCCTTCATCTGCTACACTTGCCAAGTCGGTCTCCGTCCGTGCTTCGCGTTCCCGCGGCCTCCTAACCCGATCAGCAAACCTGAGCTGCCTAACTCCAGACCTATCACGCTCGTCCGCAGTGGCTGACCTTGATGTCGGGCCACTCAGTAGTGCATCCCCCGGTGCAGGTCGGCGGGAATATGAAATAAACCCAACTCTTGGATTTGCGTCCCGGTTTGCGGCAGGTACGTCTATCTGTCCCTCTACCGCTTCGGATCTGTTCTGTGCGGGTGCGCTCTCTACCACTCGAGCACAGTGGGTCGTCATGACTGCATCCGGGGCGGGACGGAGCTGGACTCCTTGCAGGTTGAAGAAGGCCCTGCAGGTCGACTCCAGCATACTCCGAATTTCTTTCGCGCTGTTTTTCCCCTTCCCTAAGACCATCATCGGCTCTACATACTGAATCGCCATGACATCCCCCCATTTGTCCAGCAACTTGCTTAACACATGGGTAACGTGCAGCCCGGAACCCACTTGCCTCTGTCCCTAAACCTTGTTGATC
This sequence comes from Closterium sp. NIES-65, assembly GCA_948144175.1. Lineage (NCBI taxonomy): Eukaryota > Viridiplantae > Streptophyta > Zygnematophyceae > Desmidiales > Closteriaceae > Closterium > Closterium sp. NIES-65. Next base: position 386,765 of record CANXME010000343.1, on the reverse strand, counting down.
TGCAACATGTGCGTGAAAAGGTGGTTGTCAGACACTCCCGTTACTTTTTATAAGCTTAATATCATACAACGCTTAAATCATAAAAATAGAGCCTCCTTCCTTACACTGCCTTCCTCCAGAATCAGATCATCTAGGCGAGCCCTCAAATCTTTCTGCACCGCTTCGGCGTGGCTGCCAGATGTCAGAATATATTTGCTGTCTAGCCTGCAGTGGGGTACTCTGTAATGAGTACAACCCAATTTAGGGCATTGTACTTGTATCCCAACCCTTCCTAGTGAAACCACTTCTCCTCTTCCAAACCTCTCGATACTTTCCTAACCCTCTCGAACTCGATCACCTAGGCACCTAAACTATGGCTTCTAAGCCTACCTTTGCTTAAGATTCTGAGATGGTATTAGAGCTTAACGCTCCTGGCCTGTGGGCCCACTCGATTCCGCTGCCCTATTGTGTGTCGTGCGCCCCGTGGCGCACGACCACCGTTTTTTCTTCCCGCCACGCGCTCGGGGCGCGTGGCGGTTTTCTGCCCGCCGTGCGCCCCGAAGCGCGCGGCGGGTACCTACCTCGTCGCGGCGTCTTGGGAGCCCGCGCGCTGGCCCCGACCGTCGCCTCGTCGCGGCGTTTTGGGGGCCCGCACGCAGGTCCCTCCCGTCGCCTCGTCGCGGCACTTTCGGGGCTCGCGAGCCGGCCCCTCCCGTTGCCTCGTCGCGGCGCCTTAGGGGCCTGCGCGCGGTCCCCTCTCGTCGCCCGTCGCGGCACTTTCGGGGACCTGCGCGGCTCCCTAGCACATCACCCTTCAGGGCACAATGGGGGCCGCGCCCTTCCCCTCCCCTCCGTCCTACTTTCCGCTGCAGCAGCCCCAGCAGCTGCAGCCCCTGAAACGGCCACCGCAGCAGCAGCAGCTCCAGGAGCCGCCGCCCCAGCAGCAGCCCCTGGGGCCGCCCCAGTAGCAGCAGCCCCGGGAGCAGCCGCCCCAGCAGCTGCTGCCTCTGGAGCGGCCACCCCAGCAGCAGCAACTTGTGGAGCAGCCGCCCCAGCAGCAGCAGCCCCGGGAGCAGCCGCCCCAGCAGCAGCAGCCCCTGGAGCCGCCCCAGCAGCAGCCCCGGGAGCAGCCGCCCCAGCAGCAGCAGCCCCGGGAGCAGCCGCCCCAGCAGCAGCCACTGGAGCAGCCGCCCCAGCAGCAGCTGCCTCTGAAGCGGCCACCCCAGCAGCAGCAGCCCCTGGAGCCGCTGCTACTGCAGCCGCCACCCCACCAGCAGCAGCACGTGGAGCAGCAGCAGCAGCAGCAGCCCCAGCAGCTGCAGCCCCTGAAACGGCCACCGCAGCAGCAGCAGCTCCAGGAGCCGCCGCCCCAGCAGCAGCCCCTGGGGCCGCCCCAGTAGCAGCAGCCCCGGGAGCAGCCGCCCCAGCAGCTGCTGCCTCTGGAGCGGCCACCCCAGCAGCAGCAGCTTGTGGAGCAGCCGCCCCAGCAGCAGCAGCCCCGGGAGCAGCCGCCCCAGCAGCAGCAGCCCCTGGAGCCGCCCCAGCAGCAGCAGCAGCCCCGGGAGCAGCCGCCCCAGCAGCAGCACCCCCGGGAGCAGCCGCCCCAGCAGCAGCCACTGGAGCAGCCGCCCCAGCAGCAGCTGCCTCTGAAGCGGCCACCTCAGCAGCAGCAGCCCCTGGAGCCGCTGCTACTGCGGCAGCCACCCCACCAGCAGCAGCACGTGGAGCAGCAGCAGCAGCAGCCGCCCCAGCAGCAGCCCCAGCAGCGGCAGCCACTAGAGCAGCCGCACCAGCAGCAGCCGCCCCTAGCCCCTGCAGCAGCGGCTCATGGACCAGGTGCAGCCGTGGGGGGTGAGTGTTGGGGTGCTAGTTGTGGGGGTGTCGGTTGTGCGTGCCGTCCCCTCCTCCTCCTCCTCCTTCGTCTCCCACTGCTACAGCTCTCGCTGAGGGGGGTGGATGTGTGGGAGACTGGGGTTTAGGGTTTAAGGGGGGGTGGGTGGGAGTGGAGCTAGCGGTATAGCAGCGGGTGTGTGTCGGGGGGTGGGACTGTGTGCGGGAGGATGAGCGGAGGTTGCGAGTCTATTGTCCGCAGCACCTGTAGTCCGGGCGCTTAGTCCGGTAGCCCAGTGAGTTTGTTGCTGCGCCAGTCGCCCGAGGGTCCGTTGCCCGTCTGCCGCTACTTGAGCCGTGGGGCCTGTTACTCCTGTACTCCGGGCGCTTAGTTCGGTAGCCACTGTGCTCGCCACTCCTGTTGCCCGTGTGTCTGCAGCTTCAGCCGCCGCCTTCTATCTCCTCTCCTCTCACTCTCCCTCCTCCTCCTCACTTGCCCGTTGTGACTACCACTAGCTTTGCTGATAACTGTGCACTTTAACTATTGCTTCTTGAACTTGTGCTCAGAATGTGTGGTGACATTGTGATCCACCCTGAGCTTGTACTGCTCTGCCTGCTCTGCTGATTACACCCCACTTTGGCTATGGGGGTGTGTCAGAATATATTTGCTGTCTAGCCTGTAGTGGGGTACTCTGTAATGAGTACAACCCAATTTAGGGCATTGTACTTGTATCCCAACCCTTCCTAGTGAAACCACTTCTCCTCTTCCAAACCTCTCGATACTTTCCTAACCCTCTCGAACTCGATCACCTAGGCACCTAAACTATGGCTTCTAAGCCTACCTTTGCTTAAGATTCTGAGACCAGAGACCCTGCGACCTCGGCTGTATTCCACATCTAGTTGTCGGATAAGCCAGCTGCAGGGCAAGGGGGTCGCAAATAATCAATAACATGCGTCCATACAAACCGCACATCTGATTAAGGAGTGATACTTACTCGAACACCTCCTTGGCATGCTCGCTATGGCGATGGGTTGGGATTGCAGATTTGGGGTCGAAGTGTAGCAGACGCGTACGGTACTCTCCGCGGGGATGTGCTAACAAATCTTGCGGGTTCATCAGCACCATGAGACTGATCGCTGTCGAGTGAACAACAGGGACTCTGCGGTACATGGAAGTTTGGATTAGCAAGATAGCTGGTGTCATCGACAAACGTTGCGGATCCATGTCAGGAAACTCACTCTGATATCATGGGTATTAAAACCATCTGGTAGTCCAACAACGACCGATGTTCGCTGCCACAACTGGGGACACGCGGGACGGCAGACCTCAAACGCCGATGCTCGGTAGGAGCCAGAATCTTTATGTCCCTGCGAACGCGAGGATCCCCAATCTTGTCCTTGGCAACCTCCCTGCATCCAAGACGACATGTCGCAGAGGTAAGAAGATAGCAGGTGCCTGTCTAAAAAAACAAGGGTTCAACGTGACGATGAAGTCAGCGTGCGTTACAAAGCGCGCTTGGATACATACACAAGGCCGAAAAGTAACAACGCCTCGTTCCACTCTTCCTGACGAGCGATTAACCTTTCATAAGACTCCCCGCCCTAGTCGTACCGACAATCCGCAGCCGTCTGTGATTAGCTGGGACGACATCGCGTAAGTATGCCAGAAGATGGCAGGTAGCTAAACGGTTACTACCATACACTGTCCGCCTGCGGGATTAGAGGCCGACACTAGAATGAGAGGGAAGCTTGTGAGGCTAGTTTGTGGAAATAAATGACCAGGAATGAAATGACTAAGCCATTGTTGGGTACAAATACAACCCTAGAAAGCTGTACCCAATATGTGCTACCCCACTATAGCCTACAAACATGTATCAGCTATAATAATCTGACACACCCCCATAGGCAAAGTGGGGGAGAACAAGGGGTCACAAGACCAGTCAAGCAAATCAAAGCAAAGCAAGCTCAGGGTGGATCACAAAGTCACCACACAGTCCGAGCACAAGAGCAGGGCCAGAGGCCAGTTCACATGCAGGAGTACAGACATATATATAAAACTAGACAAGCAGGAGCAGGTATATATATGTCACAGTACAAGTAAAGTCAAGAAGAGAGCAAGTGAGGCAAGACACCCACAAGACCCAGCTGGGTGCAGAAGCGCTCATGGTCACAAGGCGCGAGTGCCTTGGTGAACACATCAGCAGTGTTGGCCTCAGAGGCCACGTACGCAAGTCGCAACTGACCACGCTGCTGCAGCTCACGAGCAAAGAAGTAACGGAGAGCAATGTGCTTTGTTCTGTGCTCCAAGCGCTGCTCTCGACACAAGGCCAGCATGGCCTTGTTGTCTACGTAAAGCACTGGAGGAGAACGAGGCGGCTCTCCAAGGTCAGTCAGCAGGTAGGTGAGCCAGCGAAGCTCCTGTGCAGCCATGGCCCCGGCGTAGATCTCAGCCTCACAACTGGAGCTGAGAACCGAAGACGAACGAGTAGACCGCCAAGAGACAGAGCCGGAACCAAGACTGAAGGTGTAACCCTGTGACGACCGCTGCGTAGCCTGGTCGTCAGCCCAAGAAGCGTCCGCGTGGCCGGTAAGGACCACTGGACTCCGCCCTCCAAGCACTAGCCCCATGCCCGACGTGCTGCACAGGTAGCGCAATACCCTCTTCGCTGCAGCCATGTGCTCTGGTCGGTGTCTCCCAGGAGCAACATAGCGTGCAAGAATGCTCAGAGGGTATGCAAGGTCAGGTCGAGTGCAGGTCATCAGGTACATGAGGCAGCCAACAAGCTCTGGGTACAGGCCACTCGACTCTACGGACTCATCCGAAGGCAGAGCTGAGAGTGAGTGGCGAGTAGACAGAGGAGTGGCCTGAGGCGAGGAGTACGTGAAGCCGAAAGCGCTGAAGGACCTGCTGCACCATGTGTGACTGAGTCAAGGTGATGGTGCGGCGTGCTCTGTCCCGAGTGATCTGCAAGCCAAGGTAGCTACGCAGTTCACCCAGGTCTGTGCACGTGTGTCTCTTCAGTAGCTCGGACTTCACGTAGGCGAGTCCAGCAGTGTCCGCTGTGGCAAAGACCAAGTCGTCGACGTACACGAGGATGTAGAACGGCGGCAGTGAAGTGTCGGTGCGCAGAAACAGCGACGGGTCAGCAATAGACGGAGCAAACCCAAGAGCCGCAAGCGTAGTCCTCAGTGTGTCGTGCCACTCACGCGGTGCCTGGCGGAGACCGTAGACTGGCCGTCGGAGGCTCCACTGGGTGCCAGGAGGGAAAGTCCCAGTGAAGCCAGGTGGACGGCGCAGCCAGATCTCCTCGTGCAGGCTACCCTGCAAGAACGCAGTGCTGAAGTCGAGAGAGTGAAGCTCGTAGTCGCGCTGAGCGGCTATGTGCAGCAGCACCCGAAGAGTGGTCATCTTCGGGGTGGGAGAGAAGGTCTGAAAGTAGTCAACTCCCTGCCGCTGACTGAAGCCACGAGCAACGTACCGCGCCTTGAAGACAGGTGGAGAGCCCGGCGGCCGCTTCACCCGGAAGATCCACATGCCACTGACGATGTTCGCCCCAGGAGGGGGAACTGCGTCAACGTAGGTGCCTGTGGACTTCCAGGAAGCCATCTCTGCATCCATAGCTGCCTGCCACTGAGAGGAGTAGGGACCCTCTACGGCCTCCGCGTAAGAGCGCGGAGTCGGGATGTCTAGTGCATCCGGGTCTCCCTCAGGAGCAAGCAGTACAGACGCGAGATGAGGTGAAGCAGCAGCCAGACACTGTAACTCCTCCTGCCTGTCCTCTAGGACGTCCGTGCCAAGAGCACACTCACCCCCGACGGACGGAGGATAGACAGACGCAGACTCAGCAACAAGACTAGCAGCGTAGTCTAGACGACAGCAAGCAGCAAAGTCGACGAGCTCAGCGACAAGAGCAGACGCAGCAGTGGACTCAAACGAGGGGTCAGTGACGACAGTAGCAAGCAGACGCGTGACAGTAGGACTGGCAGCACGAAGAGAGTCCGACTCAGGGTCGGCAAGCGCAGGAAGAGAGGACTCAGGAGGAGAAGGCAAAGGGGCACGCAGAGGAGCAGTGGACGGACGCAGAGACATCCGGTGCGTGCCAGGGACAGGAGGAGGACGCTGACGCGAACCGCGACCACTAGCGCGAGCAGTACGAACAGGCGACGCGGGACAAGACGCAGGCTCACGACGCTCAGTAAGACCTCCAGTAGGACCAGTGTAAGGAGAGGGAGCAGGCAGAGGAGAGGAAGGCTCCGAGAATGACTGCGACTGGACAGGCTGTGGACACTCTACCAGAGGAGAATGACCAAGAACCTGCTGCAGGAGCGGAACGAAGTACGGCCGAGGCCGCGCGGCAGCTCCAGACTCAGCAGGGACAGCACCAGCACCCTCAGCGACAGTACCAGCGCCACCAACACCTCCAGCGGCAGGTCCTCCAGCAGTACCAACAGCAGAACCACTGCGAGGACAGACAGCAGTGGTCGCAGCACCAACCCCCTCAGCAGCTCCAGCTCCAGGAGGACCCGCAGGCCCAGCAGCTCCGGGATCGGCAGCACCAGCACCCTCGACTGTCGAAGAAGCTCCAGCTCCAGCAGCACGCCTCCAGCGGCGAGCAAACCACTCACGCAGCTCCTGTGGAGAGAGGGGCTCTCGTCGAGACGCAGCAGCAGGAGAAACCCCAGGCTCAGCACCCCCAGGCTCAGCAGCTCCCAACTCAGCACCCCCAGGCTCAGCAGCTCCAGGCACAGCACCCCCCGGCTCAGCACCCTCCGCAGAAGTACCCCCAGGCTCAGCACCCCCAGGCTCAGCAGCTCCCAACTCAGCACCCCCAGGCTTAGCAGCTCCAGGCACAGCACCCCCCGGCTCAGCACCCTCCGCAGTAGTACCCCCAGGCCCAGCACCCCCAGGCTCAGCACCCCCAGAGTCAGCACCCCAAGGCTCAGCACCCGCAGCAGCACCAGAGTCACCAGTAACCTCGACCGGGTCAACTGCGTCTACCTGGGACACACCTGAGGGGGCAGGAACCTGAGGGGGGAGGGGGTCTAACGGGGGGGGGGAACCGGCACAAGGAAGTCCGGCGGAGGGGGGAGGGAAGGAGTGCGGTAGGGGAAGAGGCGGTAGAAGGGGATTGACTCGTCGAACGTGACGTCCTCGGAGGACAGAACACGACGAGAGGAGGGGTGGTAAAACTGCCACCCGGGAGCGTCTGTGGGGAAGCCAAGGAAGACACAGGGAGCAGCACGAGGGGACAGCTTGTCCGCAGACAAGTCGCGGACAAACACCCAAGATCCCCAGACACGGAACGCCGACGCATCGCCAACCTTCCCCGTCCACAGCAAGGCTGGGGACATCGCGGGCCGAGAGACCCGGGGGTGAAGGTTGAGCTGACGCGCCGCATACCTCACCGCAAACGGCCACAGAAAATGGGGGGCAGCCGCATGCATCATGGACGTACGAGCGACATCCATGACCATGCCAATGCGGCGCTCAGCAATCCCATTTTGCTGTGGAGAGTCCGGAAGCATGAAGGTCTGGCGGATCCCCCGTGCACGACAGTAGTCTCGCAGAAGGCGCGAGGAGAACTCTCCGCCTCTGTCCGAGTGCAGACGCAGAACAGGAAAGTCCGAGCCGAAGCTCTTCCTGAGCTGGAGACGAGCCTCGCGGATCTAGTCGATCAGCACCTCAGTGACAGCACCCTTGCTGCGCAAGGGGAGGACTGTGGTGTAACGCGAGTAGTCGTCAACCACCAACAGAAAGTAGCGCTCGTGACCCTGCCCACGGACGGGGGTTGGGCCCCACACGTCCATGTGAAGCGTCTGCAGAGGAGCCTCTGTCGGGGGGAACTGGGAGGAGTGAGGAGCAGCCCGGAGGCGACCCTCGACACAGGGGACACAGGAAGGTCCTGGCCCGGAGGGAAGGGGAGGGAGAGACTGGGGAAGACCAGAGACAAGGACACGGGAAGCCATGCTCCGAAGACGGGGCAAGGAGGGGTGGCCAAGACGGTGGTGCCACAGGAGAGTCTCGTGAGACAGGAGGCGACAAGAACAGGGGGCAGACTCAGGACCTGACCGGGACGCAGCAGCAAGCACCTGACCTGACGCAGCTAACTGACCAGACGCAGGGACAGGAGGAGACTCAACGGTCAGGGTGTAGAGACTCGACCCCGGCCGACGCGAGAACGTGGCCAGGTGGCGGCCTGTGCGTGCGTCCGTGCAGTGGGTCACCCACTGACTCGCAGGAGTGAACTGGTGAACCCCCACATCCTGCAGGTCCGCGCCACTCACCAAGTTCGTAGAGAACGAGGGAAGGTACAGACCAGACAGGGTGCCCGAAGGGGCAGCCGGACACGGGAGGACAGTGGAGAAGTGAGAGAGGACAGGACCCCCAGAGGGGTCAGCCAGGGAGACTGCAACCGGCCGGCCAAGCGGCGTAAGGGTGGTGCGGTCTCGAAAGAAGGAGCGAGAAGCCCCAGAGTCAAGTGTGAAAGTAAGGGAGGACGAGGGCGACGCAGTACCTGAGAGCGCAGTCTCACCCGTACCTGAGAGCGCAGACGCACTGGCACCTAGAGCAGCAGCCTCACAAGCACCTAGCGCAGCAGTACCAATGCCTGGGTCGGGCTGGAAACACCGGTAACCCTCAGTCTCCTCACTAATAGTCACAGCATACATAGCAGCAAGGATAGCATCAAAATCAAGATCAAAGATCGCTACACCAGCCCTAAGAAGCTCATCCCAGCGAGGGATCTCACTAGCCCCGGGGAACTGCTGACGCCAAGCGTCCGTCAGGCGGCCAAAGCAGCGCTGGGTGGGGTGGGCACCCCCACACTGCTCACCCGCGTGGTCGCCGGAACGAAGGACGTAGGTGCAAGGACCAGTACCCCCACCCCTCTGACGCTGAGTGTACCACTCACGAAGCTGCTGAGGCGGAGGGATGTCCCGCGAACGCTGCTGCTGCTGCTGCTGCGAGCGCTGGCCACCACCGCCGCCGCTCCGCTGCTGGGTACCACCCCGACCAGCTCCACCCCCTCCACCACCACCGCCTCCTCCGCTTCCTCCTCCGCCGCCTCCACCTCCACCGCTGCCACCACCACCACCGCTGCCACCACCACCGCCGCCTCCGCCGCTGCTGCCACCACCACCACCACCCCCGCCACTACTCCCGCCGCCACCCCCACTCCCTCCGCCGCCTCCGCCGCCACCTCCACCGCCCCCTCCAGCTCCACCCGCGCCCTTGCCCCCTTTGCCCTTGCCAGAGCGACGTCTCCCACTAGGGGCAGACGCCGCGCCGACCGACTCAAGACCAAGCATGTCGGCAGCAGCAGCAGAGGCAACAGAGGGCAGCAAGGGGGAAGGAGAGCACCCCTCAAAGATGGGGGTGCGAGGGTCACCACGAGAAACTCCTACAGCGACTATGCTCTTCTCCGCTGCGAGGAGGGCCTTCTCGAGGACGTCGACGGTGAGGGTGGTGGGACAGACTGCGAGAAAGTGGTCCTTGACTACGCGAAGGGAGTCAGGGAGGCGTGCGACTACGTAGTAGAGAGTGATGTACATGGGGGGGGGGTTCTTAGCGCAGAACTCAGCAGGAAGGGCGGCGCGGTAGCGAGTGTCACTAGTGCGGAGGTGCGTAATGAGGTCAGCGACAGTGGGAAAGGCAGAGAGGTCAGGAAAGAGGTAGGGAAGCATGAGACGGCTCAGTGCAGCAGTGGCAGGGGAGGAGTAGCGCGCAACTACAGCGTCGTACAAGGTCTGAGCACTCTTGTACTGACTAAAGTGCGCGCGCTCAGAGGTAGGGAGGTGGCGACGCACAGCAAGACGTGCAGCAGCATCGCGGGTGGCCCACTGAGAGCGCACAGTGGGATCAGCATCAGCAGCAGGAGCAGGAGAGGCGCCAGAGGTAAGGTCAAAGAGAGAGAGGCCGTCTGCCCTGTCGCACTCTAAAAACAACTGCAGGTCGTCTACCCAGACCTCAAAGTCAATGGCTCGACCCTCAGCGTCAAAAGCTAGGACACTAGGGGTAGCCATGACGACGACAGTGAAGCAGTGCAAGCAGTAGGGGAAGAGCACGCAGTGACAGTGGGACTGTGCTCACCAGGCAGGGCAGGCCAGGCAACTCTGCAGAAGGGCGGCTCGGCGACTCAGCGACTCGGCTGCTGGGCGGCTCGGCTGAAGGGCGGCTCTGGTGCAGGGCGGCTCGGCTCCCGGGCGGCTCGGCGGCTCGGGTGCAGGGCGGCTCGGCTCCCGGGCGGCTCGGCGGTAGGGCGGCTCGGGTGCAGGGCGGCTCGGCTGCACTGCTGCTCGGCTGCTGCAGGGGGGGCGGCTCGGCTGCTGCAGGTAGGGTGGCGGGGCCGCGAGACCAGGGGCGGCGGGGCCGAAGTAGCAGGGCCGGCAGGTGCAGAGGCGGGGACAGCGGGGCCGCGGCTGGTGGAGCGGCGGGGCCGGCAGAGAGGGCGGCGGAGCCGCGGCTGAGGAGGCGGCGGGGCTGGCGGCGTAGCGGCCGGCGGGGCCGCTTTGTAGTCGGCGGGTGGGCCGCGTCGTAGCGGGCGGCGGGGCCGCGTCAGAGCAGGCGGCGGGGCCGCGTCAGAGCAGGCGGCGGGGCCGCGTCTGAGGTGGCGGCGGGGCCGTGTCAGATCAGGCGGCGGGGCCGCATCAGAGGTGGCGGCGGGGCCGCGTCAGATCAGGCAGCGGGGCCGCGTCAGAGGTGGCGGCGGGGCCGCGTAAGAGGTGGCGGCGGGGCCGCGTCAGAGCAGGCGGCTGGGCCGCGTCGTAGCGGGCGGCGGGGCCGCGTTAGAGTAGGCGGCAGGGCCGCGTCAGAGCAGGCGGCAGGGCCGCGTCGAGCAGGTGGCGGGGCCGCTTCGTAGCTGGTGGCGGGGCCGCGATAGGGTGGCGGGGCCGCGACGTGGCGGCGGGGCCGCGATCGGGTGGCGGGGCCGCGATCAGAAGGGGTGGCGGGGCCGCGTCTGAGGGACGGCGGGGCCACGAGGGAAAGGGCGACTCGAGGGGTCGCTAAAAAAAAAGGTGCGCGCCTCGGGGCGCGCTTCGGTGGGCCCAAGGCAACGTTCCCACAGGGAACTCGCTCTATACCATGTGGAAAAAAATGACCAGGAATGAAATGACTAAGCCAGTGTTGGGTACAAATACAACCCTAGAAAGCTGTACCCCATATGTGCTACCCCACTTTAGCCTACAAACATGTATCAGCTATAATAATCTGACATAGTTGTGGAACCCCGACTCAGATTGGAATGGCGAGAATGACGTTGAGCTTTGGTGCACCCACCCTGATCCCAAAATCTGCTTCGCTGGTAGAATTGGTTGTGCTCTGTCCTCAAAGAAGGTGGGAAAGGCTTTGCTACAAACGCCAGGCGTAGTAAGAATTTTCTGCCCCCTGGCTCAAAATATTAGGCTTCTCACCATTTCCCTTCGAACATCTGCGAACTATTCTTTGCATACTTCTGCAATGATTTACCTATTTGTCGCCAGATTGTTCTCCTAAATGTTTTACTTCAGTTGCTGGTGTCAGAACATATATATAGCTTATACTATTGTGTAGGCTGTAGTGGGGTATCCCATAGGGGGTACAACCAGTTAGGGATTTTCTATTTGTACTCACTTCATTCATAGTTCATTCATTCTCGTTCTATTCTCAACATGGTATCGAGCACGTTCCCCCGTGGGAACTGTGCTTAGGGCCCACCACCTTTAAACTTTTTTTTTCTGCCCGGAGCGCGCTCCGGGCCCTCGCTTTCACCTTTTTTTTTCGGCCTGCCTTGCGGCCCCTAGCCACCCGCGCGCGCCCGTTCAGGCCCCTAGCCGCCCACGCGCCGCCCGTCCCGGCCCCTAGACGCCCACGCGCCGCCCGTTCAGGCCCCTAGCCGCCCGCGCGCGCCTGTTCAGGCCCCTAGCCGCCCAAGCGCCGCCTGTCCCGGCCCCTAGCCGCCCACGCGCCGCCCGTTCAGGCCCTTAGCCGCCCGCGCGCGCCCGTTCAGGCCCCTAGCCGCCCACGCGCCGCCCGTCCCGGCCCTTAGCCGCCCGCACGCCGCCTGTCCCGGCCCCTAGCCGCCCGCTGGCCGCCCGTCCCGGCCCCTCGACGCCCGCGCGCCGCCATCCCGGCCCCTAGCCGACAGCTGGCCGCCCGTCCCGGCCTCTCGACGCCCGCGCGCCGCCCGTCCCGGCCCCTGATCGCCCGCGCGCCGCCCGTCCCGGCCCCTGATCGCCTGCGCGCCGCCCGTCCCGGCCCCTAGCCGCCCGCTGGCCGCCCGTCCCGGCCCCTTGAGGCCCGCGCGCTGCCCGTCCCGGCCCCTAGCCGCCTGCTGGCCGCCCGTCCCGGCCCCTAGCCGCCCGCTGGCCGCCCGTCCCGGCCCCTCGACGCCAGCGCGCCGCCGTCCCGGCCCCTAGCCGCCCGCTGGCCGCCCGTCCCAGCCCCTCGACGCCCGCGCGCCGCCGCCCCGGCCCCTAGCCGTCCGCTGGCCGCCCGTCCCGGCCTCTCGACGCCCGCGCGCCGCCCGTCCCGGCCCCTGATCGCCCGCGCGCCGCCCGTCCCGGCCCCTGATCGCCCGCGCGCCGCCTGTCCCAGCCCCGGGCCGCCCTGTGTCGCTGACAGCCCGAGCCGCTCAAGCCGCCCGCGCCGCCCGAGCCGCCCAAGCCGCCCTCGCCGCCCTCGCCGCCCTCGCCGCCCGAGCCGCCTGCACCGCCTGAGGAGCCGAGCCGCTGGTCCTGCGGAGCTGCTGTTGCTGCTGAGCCAATTGAGCTGCTGTGTTGCTGTACTGCTGTGCTACTGCGCTGCCCGACCCATCCTGTCTGGTGAGACCTTCTACTGCTGTCATGGCTACCCCTAGTGTCCTAGCTTTTGACGCTGAGGGTCGCGCCATTGACTTTGAGGTCTGGGTCGACGACCTGCAGCTGTTCTTACAGTGCGACAGAGCAGACGGCCTTTCTCTCTTTGACCTCACTTCTGGTGCCTCTCCTGCCCCTGCTGCTGATGCTGATCCCACTGTGCGCTCTCAGTGGGCCACCCGCGATGCTGCTGCACGTCTTGCTGTGCGTCGCCACCTCCCTACCTCTGAGCGCGCGCACTTTAGTCAGTACAAGAGTGCTCAGACCTTGTACGACGCTGTAGTCGCGCGCTACTCCTCCCCTGCCACTGCTGCACTGAGCCGTCTCATGCTTCCCTACCTCTTTCCTGACCTCTCTGCCTTTCCCACTGTCGCTGACCTCATTACGCACCTCCGCACTAGTGACACTCGCTACCGCGCCGCCCTTCCTGCTGAGTTCTGCGCCAAGAACCCCCTCCCCATGTACATCACTCTCTACTACGTAGTCGCGCGCCTCCCTGACTCTCTTCGCGTAGTCAGGGACCACTTTCTCGCGGTCTGTCTCACCACCCTCACCATCGACATCCTCGAGAAGGCCCTCCTCGCGGCGGAGAAGAGCATCGTCGCTGTAGGAGCTTCTCGTGGTGACCCTCGCACCCCCATCTTTGAGGGGTGCTCTCCTTCCCCCTTGCTGCCCTCTGTTGCCTCTGCTGCTGCTGCCGACCTGCTTGGTCTCGAGTCGGTTAGCGCGGCGTCTGCCCCTAGTGGGAGACGCCGCTCTGGCAAGGGCAAGGGGGGCAAGGGCGCGGGTGGAGCTGGAGGGGGCGGTGGAGGTGGCGGTGGAGGCGGCGGAGGGAGTGGGGGTGGCGGCGGGAGTGGTGGAGGGGGTGGTGGTGGTAGTGGTGGCAGCGGCGGAGGAGGCGGCGGTGGTGGCGGCAGCGGTGGTGGTGGCGGCAGTGGTGGCGGTGACGGTGGGGGAGGCGGCGGCGGAGGAGGCGGTGGTGGCGGAGGAGGTGGAGCTGGTCGGGGCGGTACCCAGCAGCGGAGCGGCGGTGGTGGTGGTCAGCGCTCGCAGCAGCAGCAGCAGCAGCAGCAGCAGCGTTCGCGCGACATCCCTCCGCCCCAGCAGCTCCGTGAGTGGTACACTCGACGTCAGAGGGGTGGGGGTACTGGTCCTTGTACCTACGTCCTTCGCTCTGGCGACCGCGCGGGTGAGCAGTGTGGGGGTGCCCACCCCACCCAGCGCTGCTTTGGCCGCCTGACGGACGCTTGGCGTCAGCAGTTCCCCGGGGCTAGTGAGATCCCTCGCTGGGATGAGCTTCTTAGGGCTGGTGTAGCGATCTTTGATCTTAATTTTGATGCTATCCTTGCTGCTATGTATGCTGTGACTATTAGTGAGGAGGGTGACTGTTACCGGTGTTTCCCGCCCGACCCGGGCATTGGTACTGCTGCGCTAGGTGCTTGTGAGGCTGCTGCTCTAGGTGCCAGTGCGTCTGCGCTCTCAGGTGCTGGTGAGACTGCACTCTCAGGTACTGCGTCGCCTTCGTCCTCCCTCACTTTCACACTTGACTCCGGGGCTTCTCGCTCCTTCTTTCGAGACCGCACCACCCTCACGCCGCTTGGCCGGCCGGTTGCGGTCTCCCTGGCTGACCCCTCTGGGGGTCCTGTCCTCTCTCACTTCTCTACTGTCCTCCCGTGTCCGGCTGCCCCCTCGGGCACCCTGTCTGGTCTATACCTTCCCTCGTTCTCAACGAACTTGGTGAGTGGTGCGGACCTACAGGATGCGGGGGTTCACCAGTTCACTCCTGCGAGTCAGCGGGTGACCCACTGCACGGACGCACGCACAGGCCGGCACCTGGCCACGTTCTCACGTCGGCCGGGGTCGAGCCTCTACACCCTGACCACTACGTCTCCTCCTGTCCCTGCGTCTGGTCAGGTTGCTGCGTCAGGTCAGGTGTTTGCTGCTGCGTCCCGGTCAGGTCCTGAGTCTGCCCCCTGTTCGTGTCGCCTCCTGTCTCACGAGACTCTCCTGTGGCACCACCGTCTGGGCCACCCCTCCTTGCCCCGTCTTCGGAGCATGGCTTCCCGTGTCCTTGTCTCTGGTCTTCCCCAGTCTCTCCCTCCCCTTCCTTCCGGGCCAGGACCTTCCTGTGTCCCCTGTGTCGAGGGGCGCCTCCGGGCTGCTCCTCACTCCTCCCAGTTCCCCCCGACAGAGGCTCCTCTGCAGACGCTTCACATGGACGTGTGGGGCCCAGCCCGCGTCCGTGGGCAGGGTCACGAGCGCTACTTCCTGTTGGTTGTTGACGACTACTCGCGTTACACCACAGTCCTCCCCTTGCGCAGCAAGGGTGCTGTCACTGAGGTGCTAATCGACTGGATCCGCAAGGCTCGTCTCCAGCTCAGGAAGAGCTTCGGCTCGGACTTTCCTGTTCTGCGTCTGCACTCGGACAGAGGCGGGGAGTTCTCCTCTCGCCTTTTGCGAGACTACTGTCGTGCACGGGGGATGTCGCTCGTACGTCCATGATGCATGCGGCTGCCCCCCATTTTCTGTGGCCGTTTGCGGTGAGGTACGCGGCGCATCAGCTCAACCTTCACCCCAGGGTCTCTCGGCCCGCGATGTCCCCAGTGTTACTGAGGACGGGGAAGGTCGGCGATGCGTCTGTGTTCCGTGTCTGGGGATCTCGGGCGTTTGTCCGCGACTTGTCTGCGGACAAGCTGTCCCCTCGTGCTGCTCCCTATGTCTTCCTTGGCTTCCCCCCTGACGCTCCAGGGTGGCAGTTCTACCACCCCTCCTCTCGTCGTGTTCTGTCCTCCCAGGACGTCACGTTCGACGAGTCAGTCCCCTTCTACCGCCTCTTCCCCTACCGCACTCCTTCCCTTTCCCCACCACCGGACTTCCTTGTGCCGGTTCCCCCCCCGGTAGACCCCCCCCCCCCTCAGGTTCCTGCCCCCTCAGGTGTGTCTCAGGTAGACGCAGTTGACCCGATCGAGGTTACTGGTGCCTCTGGTGCTGCTGCGGGTGCTGAGCCTGGGGGTGCTGACTCTGGGGGTGCTGTGCGCGGGGGTGCCGAGCCAGGGGGTGCTACTGCGGAGGGTGCTGGGCCAGGGGGTGCTGACTCTGGGGGTGCTGTGCGCGGGGGTGCCGAGCCTGGGGGTGCTACTGCGGAGGGTGCTCAGCCTGGGAGTGCTGAGCCGGGGGGTGCTGTGCCTGGAGCTGCTGAGCTAGGGGGTGCTGCGTTTGGAGCTACTAGGCCTGGGGGTGCTGCGTCTGGGGCTGCTGAGCCTGGGGTTTCTCCTGGTGCTGCGTCTCGGCGGGAGCACCTCTCTCCACAGGAGCTGCGCGAGTGGTTTGCTCGCCGCTGGAGGCGTGCTGCTGGAGCTAGAGCTTCTTCGACCGTCGAGGGTGCTGGTGCTGCCGGTCCCGGAGCTGCTGGGCCTGCGGGTCCTACAGGAGCTGGGGCTGCTGAGGGTGTTGGTGCTGAGACTACTGCTGTCTGTCCTCGCGGTGGTTCTCCTGCTGGTGCTACTGGAGGTCCAGCCGCTGGAGGTGTTGGTGGCGCTGGTGCTGCCGCTGAGGGTGCTGGTGCTGTCCCTGCTGAGTCTGGAGCTGCCGCGCGGCCTCGACCGTACTTCGTTCCGCTCCTGCAGCAGGTTCTTGGTCTTTCTCCTCCGGTTGAGTGTCCACAGCCTGTCCAGTCGCAGTCACTGTTGGAGCCTTCCTCCCCTCTACCTGCTCCCTCTCCTTACACTGGTCCTACTGGAGGTCTTGCTGAGCGTCGTGAGCCTGCGTCTCGTCCCGCGTCGCTTGTTCGTGCTGCTCGCGCTAGTGGTCACGGTTCGCGTCAGCGTCCTCCTCCTGTCCCTGGCACGCACCGGATGTCTCTGCGTCCGTCCACTGCTCCTCTGCGTGCCCCTTTGCCTTCTCCTCTTGAGTCCTCTCTTCCTGCGCTTGCTGACCCTGAGTCGGACTCCCTTCGTGCTGCCAGTCCTACTGTCACGCGTCTGCTTGCCACTGTCGTCACTGACCCCTCGTTTGAGTCCACTGCTGCGTCTGCTCTTGTTGCTTAGCTCGTCGACTTTGCTGCTCGCTGTCGTCTAGACTACACTGCTAGTCTTGTTACTGAGTCTGCGTCTGTCTGTCCTCCGTCCGTCAGGGGTGAGTGTGCTCTTGGCACGGACGTCCTAGAGGACAGGCAGGAGGAGTTACAGTGTCTGGCTGCTGCTTCACCTCATCTCGCGTCTGTACTGCTTGCTCCTGAGGGAGACCCGGATGCACTAGATATCCCGACTCCGCGCTCTTACGCGGAGGCCGTAGAGGGTCCCTACTCCTCTTAGTGGCAGGCAGCTATGGATGCAGAGATGGCTTCGTGGAAGTCCACAGGCACCTACGTTGACGCGGTTCCCCCTCCTGGGGCGAACATCGTCAGTGGCATGTGGATCTTCAGGGTTAAGCGGCCGCTGGGCTCTCCACCTGTCTTCAAGGCGCGGTACGTCGCTCGTGGCTTCAGTCAGCGGCAGGGAGTTGACTACTTTCAGACCTTCTCTCCCACCCCAAAGATGACCACTCTTCGGGTGCTGCTGCACATAGCCGCTCAGCGCGACTACGAGCTTCACTCTCTCGACTTCAGCACTGCGTTCTTGCAGGGTAGCCTGCACGAGGAGATCTGGCTGCGCCGTCCATCTGGCTTCACTGGGACTTTCCCTCCTGGCACCCAGTGGAGCCTCCGACGGCCAGTCTACGGTCTCCGCCAGGCACCGCGTGAGTGGCACGACACACTGAGGACTACGCTTGCGGCTCTTGGGTTTGCTCCTTCTACTGCTGACCCGTCGCTGTGTCTGCGCACCGACACTTCACTGCCGCCGCTCTACATCCTCGTGTACGTCGACGACTTGGTCTTTGCCACAGCGGACACTGCTGGACTAGCCTACGTGAAGTCCGAGCTGCTGAAGAGACACACGTGCATAGACCTGGGTGAACTGCGCAGCTACCTTGGCTTGCAGATCACTCGGGACAGAGCACGCCGCACCATTATCCTGACTCAGTCACACATGGTGCAGCAGGTCCTTCAGCGCTTCGGCTTCACGTACTCCTCGCCTCAGGCCACTCCTCTGTCTACCCGCCACTCACTCTCAGCTCTGCCTTCGGATGAGTCCGTAGAGTCGAGTGGCCCGTACCCAGAGCTTGTTGGCTGCCTCATGTACCTGATGACCTGCACTCGACCTGACCTTGCATACCCTCTGAGCATTCTTGCACGCTATGTTGCTCCTGGGAGACACCGACCAGAGCACATGGCTGCAGCGAAGAGGGTATTGCGCTACCTGTGCAGTACGTCGGGCATGGGGCTAGTGCTTGGAGGGCGGAGTCCAGTGGTCCTTACAGGTCACGCGGACGCTTCTTGGGCTGACGACCAGTCTACGCAGCGGTCGTCACAGGGTTACACCTTCAGCCTTGGTTCCGGCTCTGTCTCGTGGCGGGCTACTCGTTCGTCTTCGGTTCTCAGCTCCAGCTGTGAGGCTGAGATCTACGCAGGGGCCATGGCTACACAGGAGCTTCGCTGGCTCACCTACCTGCTGACTGACCTTGGAGAGCCGCCTCGTTCTCCTCCAGTGCTGTACGTAGACAACAAGGCCATGCTGGCCTTGTGTCGAGAGCAGCGTCTGGAGCACAGAACGAAGCACATTGCTCTTCGCTACTTCCTTGCTCGTGAGCTACAGCAGCGTGGACAGTTGCGGCTTGCGTACGTGGCCTCTGAGGCCAACACTGCTGATGTGTTCACCAAGGCACTCGCGCCTTGTGACCATCAGCGCTTCTGCACCCAGCTGGGTCTTGTGCCTGTCTTGCCTCACTTGCTCTCCTCTTGACTTTACTTGTACTGTGACATATATATATCTGCTCTTGCTTGTCTAGCTTTATATATATGTCTATACTCTTGCATGTGAACTGGCCTTTGGCCTTGCTCTTGTGCTCGGACTGTGTGGTGACTTTGTGATCCACCCTGAGCTTTGCTTTGCTTTGCTTGACTGGTCTTGTGACCCCTTATTCTCCCCCACTTTGCCTATGGGGGTGTGTCAGAACATATATATAGCTTATACTATTGTGTAGGCTGTAGTGGGGTATCCCATAGGGGGTACAACCAGTTAGGGTTTCCTATTTGTACTCACTTCATTCATAGTTCATTCATTCTCGTTCTATTCTCAACAGCTGGTTGGTTGATTGCCAACCTTATATGCCATGTTAGCATATTGCATGTTCTGCGGTGCATTGCATGGTCTCAGCTTTGCCTCGACCTAGTACGAAATGGTGACGGGCAGCCCCTAAAAAAAAAGAATGGTGTCCTGTGACAGGTTAATGACAGGCTGCCGCGTATAGCTATCCCATCCGCATGGTTCCCTCCGCAACCTGGAAATAGAGCTGTCTCTGCGACCTGTCACACGTGTCAGAAACCGAATGACACCCTATATCCGAGAGTACCGCTATAGGGGTACTCGTGTAGCACGTATAGTACTAGTTTTTGTAACCCATAAAACAAACACAAGCATGAACTTTGCATGATTAGCACACCCAATTCTATAACGGGTAATCCTATAAGTGTGAGATGAGTGCCCTATCATTAGCACCCGTATAACAGTGGCATTTGAATACAAAACAAATGTTGTACATTTCACCAAAGTGATTTGCTCCCGCCTGCAGAGGAGAGAGTGAAAAACATACTACACGTCTACGAAATGAGGTGAATTTTAGGTGGGGGTCTGGAATATGTGTGGTGAGAGTCCCCTATAAAAATTAGCTCATTTGCTCAAGCAGAAGTGGGTCATTTCAAATGAAACCTGATTCCAGGCAATTCTGCCCATAATGCTGCAGACTGGTGCACAACAAGGCTTAAAAAACATATCAAACCTTGGGTAAATGAGATGAATTTCAGGTGGGGGTCTTGAATATGTGTGGTGAGAGTCCCCTATAAAACGCAGCTCATTTGCTCAAGGCGAAGTGGGTGATTTCAAATGAAACCTGATTCCAGGCAATTCCGCACAGAATTCTGCAGACTGGTGCACAAAAAGGCTTAAAAAACATATCAAACCTTGAGTAAATGAGATGAATTTCAAGTGGGGGTCTGGAATATGTGTGGTGAGAGTCCCCTATGAAAATCAGCTCATTTTCTCAAGGAGAAGTGGGTGAGTTCAAATGAAACCTGATTCCAGGCAATTCTGCACAGAATTCTGCAGACTGCTGCACAGCAAGGCTTAAAACACATATCAAACCTTGGGAAAATGACGTGAATTTCATGTGGAGGTCTGGAGTATGTGTGTTACGAGTCCCCTATAAAAATCAGCTCATTTGCTCAAGGAGAAGTGAGTGTTTTCAATTGAAACCTGATTCTAGGCAATTCTGCACAGAATTCTGCAGACTGCTGCACAACAAGGCTTTCAAAACATATCAAACCTTGGGTAAATGAGATGAATTTCAAGTGTAGGTCTGTAATATCTGTGTTACGAGTCCCCTATAAAAATCAGCTCATTTTCTCAAGGAGAAGTGGGTGATTTCAATTGAAACCTGATTCCAGGCAATTCTGCACAGAATTCTGCAGACTGCTGCACAACAAGGCTTAAACAACCTATCAAACCTTGGGTAAATGAGGTGAATTTCAAGTGGGGGTCTGGAATATGTGTGGTGAGAGTCCCCTATAAAATTCAGCTCATTTGCTCAAGGAGAAGTGGGTGATTACAATTGAAACCTGATTCCAGGCAATTCTGCACAGAATTCTGCAGACTGCTTCACAACAAGGCTTTAAAAACCTATCAAACCTTGGGTAAATGAAATGAATTTCAGGTGGGGGTCTGGAATATGTGTGGTGAGAGTCCCCTATAAAAATCAGCTCATTGTCTCAAGGAGAAGTGGGTGATTTTAAATGAAACCTGATTCCAGGCAATTCTGCATAGAATTCTGCAGACTGCTGCACAACAAGGCTTAAAACACATATCAAACCTTGGGTAAATGAGATGAATTTCATGTGGGGGTCTGGAATATGTGTGGTGAGAGTCCCCTATAAAAATCAGCTCATTTTCTCAAGGCGAAGTGGGTGATTTCAATTGAAACCTGATTCCAGGCAATTCTGCATAGAATTCTGCAGACTGCTGCACAACAAGGCTTAAAACACATATCAAACCTTGGGTAAATGAGGTGAATTTCATGTGGGGGTCTGGAATATGTGTGGTGAGAGTCCCCTATAAAAATCAGCTCATTTGCTCAAGGAGAAGTGGGTGATTTCAATTGAAACCTAAATCCAGGCATTTCTGTACAGATTTCTGCACCCGCCTACAGAATATAACATGAAAGGCATGGCAAACCTTGATGAAATGAAGTGAAAACTGGATAGGGATCAGGACTAGGTGTTATGACAGTGCCCTATCAAAATGGGCTCATTTGCCCAAGGAGAAGTGGGTGATTTCACCAGACACATCACAGCAGGCAACTCAACACTAACTTCCTTGCAAGAAAAAGTCCACCAAATCAGTTTGCATATAGCTGAAAATGTTCAGGGGGGCTGGAACAGGTGTCATAACACTAAAAATGCTAAAAAAAAATGGTCACCACATAACACATGTGTGTGATGCCTAGAGAATGACTTTACATGTGCTATGAGCAATCTTAGTTGACCCAAAAGTGACAAAATGGAACAAATTTGACAAAATAACAAACTCATGCCCGCTGGTAGAGGACATCAAGGAGATGCTGGAAATCCATGTTTGTGTGCAAATGACCAACAAATTATGGAGTTATGAGCCAAACCATATAGAATGTTGACTTAGCCATTTTGACATTCTGCTTGTCAGAATTACACCAAAGTGTCAACAACAAAGTTTATCTACAAATACTGTACAACAGTGGTTGCGACGTCGCTTTCGTGCGACCGTCGATAATCCAAACCAGTAGTGTAACCACTCTTGCGCCCATTTCGTTGCGCCATCAGGTGGTTTGGATTTTGTAAGATCCAACACCCTTTTGCGCCGAATCTGAGTCAAATCCGAGTAAAATCGTCTCGCCACGGGCAAAATGGAGTTTCGCCAAAAAAAATGAATCCCGGTCGAAGCAGAGGATCCGAGTGCTGCTTCCGCCTTTGGCCCGCCCTTCCCCCGTCAGGTGGTTTGGATTTCTAGGCCATCTTCTTTCCAACCCGCCGCAACACACCCCGAGCCTTGCTAGCAGACCTGAGGGCGAGGCATCCCTCTCTGGCGCTGTACTGTGTTGCAAGGCACACGTGGTACTGGGAGAGGAAAGGGACGAGGGTAGAGGGTGGGCCGGTGTCGCATGTGAGGGGGGCGAGAGGAGGGAAGAGCAGTGCGTCGTTTAGGAATGGGAGGAAGAGCGTGCGGGACAAGATGCACAGTGTGAATCGCGGGCTGATGGAGGGGTACACACTGGATGATGAGGAGTGATTCATGGTGGAAAGACGGAACTGGAAGCATGTGGTTGGTGAAGAGGAGAGGGTGAGTGATCGAAATGGTAGTGATGGTGATGAGTTTGATGACGAGTACAATGAGGATTAGGATGAGTAGGTAGGGACGGGGATTTGAAGGAGGTGAGGTGAGAGTGCATTCTGGCACATGGTTTCATCTTTTTTGGCAGGCCAAGTGGATTATACGTAAGGCATGCTTAATGTTGACTCTACAAAGTATACCCATTACCATACATGCAGAATGCATATCCCTACAACAGGTTGGCAGATTTCAATTAATTAGCTTGTATGGAAGGTCGATATTGTAAGATTCAGAGGCCTAGGAAAGCCTTGTTTTAGGATCGGAACTAGTAGTTAATTTAAAAAAAAACAAGATTCGACGTTAACGTCGGAAGGGTTGCGTAGCCGTTTTTTTTTTGTATAAATACATGAGAAAATGCTTTATATTATACTTATGGCACTTAGAGAAAGCGACGAAACATGTTATCCCTCTTGGTAGTGGGCTTGTTAGTTCCTTTTCGTTATTGCTCAAAGTTTTTTTTATTACAATTGATGGCTGTTTATGGGAAAAGACTCTAATAATATATACATTTTCATACGAAACATTGTTTTCTACGAAATCTTATGTGTCAACTTGTTGCATGTTCATGCTCTTGCAGTCATATGACACTAGGTTCCAAATATTGTGTCTTCGTGTTTTCTCTATATATATATTTATCATATGCCCAACTGGTTAGCAATTCACCCCACTGTTTCTGTTTGTTTTTTCCACACCAAACATTTGTCATATTAGACTTTCTTGATATTTTGGAGAGTATAACCGAATTCTGGTGTATTTTGATTGTCGTGCCTGGTTGATCGTGTTTGTTTCTTGCCAGCGCTACACAAACCCAATCCCTCCCTTTCCCCACTGTCAACTCTGCTCCCTTCTTGGGAGTCCCGTTTCTTGAATTCAAGAACTCCCGTTCTCTCCCTCCCCAAATACCTTCCCAACCCCGTCGCCATTTCCACTCTGCCGTCACCTCTCCCTCACTCCCGGCCGTCGCCTCTCCTCACTCCCCGCCGTCACTCCCTTCCTCCTCGTTGTCGCCTCCTTCTCCCTTCCCGCCGTCGCCTTTGGTGGGTGCACGAGCACGAGCGCGAGTTGCTGCACGACCGCGCGTTGTTTTCGTAGGCACCTTTGTCTCAGGTGCGTTTCCTTCTCCCTTCGGAATGTCCTATATTTTCCACCTTCCTTGTAAGTTCTCTGTGCCAATTAGTCTTCTCTTAGCATTGTGCCTCCATTTTAAGAAGGGGAGAGAGGGAGTGTGAGGGAGTGTGAGGGAGTGTGTGCACGGGAGCGAGCACGCAGGAGCGCTGGCGCCTATCGCGCTGGCGCCTAGCGCACTGGCGCCTAGCGTGCTGGCACGTAACGCGCTGGCGCTTAGCGCGCTGGCGCCTAGCGCGCGGGCGCCAAGCGCGCTGGCGCCTAGCGCGCTGGCGCCAAACGCGCTGGCGCTTAGCGCGCTGGCGCCAAACGCGCTGGCGCCAAGCGCGCTAACGTTCAGCGCGTTGGCGCCTAGCGCACTGGCGCCTAGCGCGCTGGCGCCTAGCGCGCTGGCGCCTAATGCGCAGGCGCCTAGAGCACTAGCGCCTAACGCGCTGGCGCCTAACGCGCAGGCGCCTAGAGCGCTGGCGCCTAACGCGCTGGCGCCTAGCGCGCTGGCGCCAAACGCGCAGGCGCCTAACCCGCAAGCGCCTAGAACGCTGGCGCCTATCGCGCTGGCGCCAATCCCGCTGGCGCCAATCCCGCTGGCGCCAATCCCGCTGGCTGGCGCCTATTGCGCTGGCTAGCGCCTATCGCGTTGGCACCTAACACGCCGGCGCCTTACGCGCGGGCGCCTATCGCGCTGGTTGTCGCCTATCGCGTTGGCTGTCGCCTATCGCGTTGGCTGGCGCCTATCGCGCTGGCTGGCGCCTATCGCGCTGGCTGGCGCCCATCGCTCTGGCTGGCGCCTATCGCGCTGGCTGGCGCCTATCGCGCTGGCGCCTATCGATCTGGCGCCTATCGCGCTGCCTGGCGCCTATCGCGCTGCCTGGCGCCTATCGCGCTTGCTGGCGCCTATTGCTATGGCTGGCGCCTATCGCGCTGGGTGGCGCCTATTGCGCTGGCGCCTATCGATCTGGCGCCTATCGCGCTGGCTGGCGCTTATCGCGCTGGCTCGCGCCTATCGCGCTGGCTGGCGCCTATCGCGCTGGCTGGCGCCTATTGCTATGGCTGGCGCCTATTGCTATGGCTGGCGCCTATCGCGCTGGGTGGCGCCTATTGCGCTGGCGCCTATCGATCTGGCGCCTATCGCGCTGGCTGGCGCCTATCGCGCTGGCTGGCGCCTATCGCGCTGGCTGGCGCATATTGCTATGGCTGGCGCCTATTGCTATGGCTGGCGCCTATCGCGCTGGGTGGCGCCTATTGCGCTGGCGCCTATCGATCTGGTGCCTATCGCGCTGGCTGGCGCCTATCGCGCTGGCTAGCGCCTATCGCGCTGGCCGGCGCCTATCGCTCTGGCTGGCGCCTATCGCGCTGGCTGGCGCCTATCGCGCTGGCTGGCGCCTGGCTGGCGCCCATTGCGCTGGCGCCTATCGATCTGGTGCCTATCGCGCTGGCGCCTATCGCGCTGGCTGGCGCCTATCGCTCTGGCTGGCGCCTATCGCGCTGGCTGGCGCCTATCCCACTGGCTGGCGCCTATCACGCTGGCGCCTATCGCGCTGCTAGCGGCTATCGCGCTGGCTGGCGCTTATCGCGCTGGCTGGCGCCTATCGCGCTGGCTGGCGCTTATCGCGCTGGCTGGCGCCTATCGCGCTGGCCGGCGCCTATCGCTCTGGCTGGCGCCTATCGCGCTGGCTGGCGCCTATTGCGCTGGCGCCTATCAATCTGGTGCCTATCACGCTGGCGCCTATCGCGCTGCTAGCGGCTATCGCGCTGGCTGGCGCCTATCGCGCTGGCTGGCGCCTATTGCTGGCGCCTATCGATCTGGTGCCTATCGCACTGGCGCCTATCCCGCTGGCTAGCACCTATCGCGCTGGCTGGCGCCTATCGCGCTGGCGCCTTCCCCGCTGGCCGGCGCCTATCGCACTGGTGCCTAACGCGCTGGCGCCTATCTCGTTGGCTGGCGCCTATCGCCGCCTGGCGCCTACCGCGCTGGCGCTGCCTACCGCGCGCTGACGCCTACCGCGCTGGCGCCTGTCGCGCTGGCGCCTGTCTCGCTGGCGCCTGTTGCGCTAGCGCCAACCGCGATGGCACCTATCGTGCAGCATGTAACATGCTGGCCTCAAGCGTGCTAGTGCCTGTCGCGTTGGCGCCTGCCACGCGATCGCCTAACGCGTTAGCGCCTATCGCGCTATCGCTTAACGCCTTGGCGCCTGCCGCGCTGACGTCTGTCGCGCTGGCGCCCATCGCGCGGGCGCCTTTGGCGCTGGCGCCCAAGGCGCTGGTGCATAACACGTTGGCGCCTATCGCGCTGGCGCCTAGTGTTCCTGTAACTTTGGCAACGGCAACTCTTCCTTAGTCCTCTTGGACACGCCTTAGTGAGTTGTGCTAAGCGCGTTAGCCCTAGGGTGCTCACGCCTTAGGTGTTGGTGCTTTGGGCGCATTGGCGCTTATGGGTGTTGACCCGGCGACGCATGCACCTAGAGCGCTGGCAGTAGCAGCACCATTGGCGTTGATGCCGTGGACAACTTTGTTGTGCTTTTGGAGTTGGCGCGTTTGCGCCTAGAACGCTAGGTGTGTTTTTTGTGCAAATACCTCCCCATTACCATTTTTGCTCCCTTTACGTTCTTCTGTAGGTGATACATCCCGTGCATGTTGAGGTGGTGTGCATGATGCCTTGAAACCATATGTGTGAGTCATCAACTTGGATTTGCCTCCCGAATTCATCCTTCAGCAATCTATTGCATCATTTTGAATAGCACTTTCCATCATGCGTTTTTTATGCAGCGCGCTGGCGCCTTACTGCAGTGCGCTGGCGCCTTGTTGTGGTGCGCTGGCGCCTTACACAATTCACTTCACCCACTCACAGCCGTATCTTTCTTGCGTGACCTGTGTTTTGCAGGATGTGCAAGCCGTTTTGTGGGAAGTAGAATGTGGAAGGCGAGGGAAAGATTTGGCAAAACGTGAGGACAAAGAGGGAAGGGGAAAAGGGATGGAAGGGGGAGCAGGCCAGCAGTGATTGTTACGTTAACAGCTTTTTACGACTCTTTGTTATGCTTGTTTGCTCTCTCTCCTCATTGTATGTATGTGTGTGTATATATATGTGCGCCAGTGCATGTGTGTGTATCGTGTGTGTGTGGGTGGGTGTGCTGTGTGTGTGTTAGTTGGTTGTGATTATTTCAGGGTGTGGTGTTGGTATGCATCGTGTTTGCAGCTGAGGTTGTCATCGTCGTTGGCGCAGTGCGTTTTCACTGTCTCAACGACCCCATCAATCTCAGTTGTAGCATTGGTGCATATTAACATCCATTTTGATGTCGTCACAACTTTTTTTTTTCGTGGCGTTTGCATTTCGTGTTTGTGTGCTATGCATGTTCCAAGGCGGGGTGTTCCAATGCATCGTGTATGCAACTAGAGGTTGTCATCGTCGTTGGTGCAGCGTGTATTCGCTGTTTCAACGGCCCCATCAATCGCTATTGCTACGTTGATACATTGTAACATTTCTTGAAGCATTCGCATCACACTTCATACCGTGTTCATTTGTACGAATGCATTCGCTCATGTTGATGCCATGTTAGATCGTACCATCCGCCGTATTAATCGACGAGCTGGGACGGCCGGAAAAAAAAAACATGATTTCAACATGATATGTAATTGGTTTCACTTTTGGGAGACCTCATTCATGATTGATTTTTATTCACGATTTGAAGCATTCTCAAGCGGGTGCTCCAAAGAGTGTTGTAATAAAAATCTATGTTGAAATGATATCCCCAAAAGATGAAATCGATTATGTAGGGTTGCTACGCAACCCAAAAACATATGCTTGTGGTTTATTCACAAGGAAATTTAATTTCGAAGTAGCATGATTTATTTCACCGCTTTAGACCATTGCACATCCGACCGCAACCTGCAAAAGTCAGCTGTATTTGAAAATGAGAAACCCGATTCAGTAGGGATGTTGCAGGGGGTCACACGCCAGAGTGTGTTGACCAGGCTGTCCAGAATGCACACCACGACCATCACTCAATCACTTCCATTCCACTGAACAAAAAGCTGTGCTTGCACGAAGTTACCAGTGCTCTCAACTCGTCAAGACGCGTTAGTTTGAGTGCATGTTATTAGTGCTCGTCGCATTAAACTTCCTCTTGACCCCCTTTCTCTTGAGATATTCCTCGTAGCAATACCCTTTGCCCAAGGGCTTCGTGTGTGACAGTCTTCGACTTTAAATAGATATTGAGTAGTTATTGACCACAGGTGTTCGGCTTCGAGACATGTCGCGCCTCCATCGACAGGCAATATCTTACAGGAGGGCCAGTTAGTATGCGTCAACATGCAAGCGTCCTGCTACTTATCATTTTCCTCGACGTGAGTTGATGATTCGTGGCCATCCTTTGAAGATAATGACCTTTTTCATTCTCTTAATCCTTTAAGGTTCCAGGTCATATCTTTGCGTGGAGAAATGGCTGGAACACAATGGTCAGAGTCAATTCGTGATCTGGTGCAGTGTGCAGACGGATTCGGGGGCAAAGTCACAGGCGGGCATGCTGGACCCTTTTTTTGGGTCACAACTCTTTCGGATTCTGGGCCGGGTAGTTTGAGGCAAGTATTGAACAACCAATAGCTTTGTTGTGCCATATATTTCGCATCTTATTCTTTGTCACTTGCCATGATATAGGGAGGGGGCAACAGTTCATGGCTCTCGCTGGATACTGTTCAACATTTCTGGTACAATCTGCCTCTCTAGTCCAATCGGTGTTGCCTCAAATAAGACAATCGACGGCCGTGGTCAACGAGTCGTCATTTCGTGCAATGGCCTTCATATCAGGTCCCAAACATTTTTTTAGCTTCAAGTTCCGATTCAAATTGGAAAACTCTCGTCGTTCTGTAACACTGTCCTGGTTGTTTCTGAGTAGACATGCTTCTCAGAACATCATCATCAATAACCTTATTTTCTGGAGAGGTGGAGAGGATGCCATTCAGCTGAAGTACGGGGCACAGCGAGTTTGGATCAACCATGTGAGCATTGGAAGATGGGGGGATGGTGCGATCGATGTGACACGTGGCTCCACAGACGTCACAATATCACGAAGCCTTTTTCACCACCACAACAAAGTTATGCTTGTGGGCTCACAGGTAAATGCTTGCTATATTGCTGCTTGCAAGCATGACTCTTCGTGACTTTGGTGTTGCATGCTTGGCAGACAGATGCTGAAGAATCCAAAGACCACCCTGTGAATCTTCATGTCAGCATTCATACTAATTGGTTCGCTGGGACCATTCAGCGCCATCCTCGAGTTGTTGCAGGATTGGTTCACGTTTATAATAATGTCTTCCAGCATTGGGGACTGTATGGAGTTGGTAGTACCTGCCATGCTCAGGTGGCTGCTTCTGTCCTCTTTTGCATACATACAGTGCTCGTCTTTCTTTTGGCTAACATGTCTTTTGTGCAGATAGCCATGGAGAGAAACATTTTCCTCGCAGGCAGGTCGTTTTCGGGTGCTCGAATTTTTGATCGTCTGGATTGGCCCAGTAATTATGGAAGAACCCGGTCTGTCCGAGATTTACTTATTGATGCAGCACATCTTCACGAGTACGACCCAGATCACGTGTTCAACCCCCGAGTATGTGCTGGTATGCGCTGTCTGTGCATCCTTTGGTTACCACACCATGTCTTATGCCTGTTTCTTTGATCAGGACTTCTACAATTATACTGCAGCTGAAGCTACTCCGGATTCGATGGTTGATGTAGCCGGTAATGCTGGTTGGCATGATGTTAATCTTCCATCTGAGACCGGCAAAAGATGTTAACGTTGATGGGAAACATGCTGGATGTGCAGCAGCTTACCTTGTCACCAAGGCAAAATATGTACGGACAGGATTAGGTGGAAGGGCACACACCAGTTGGGGTCAGCATTAATATGCTGTTGCACTATGTGAAAGAGCATTTTAGTAAAATCCCCTGCAGCAAAGCATATCACTGTGGAACATCAAATGTGGAGCCTACATACACAAAAACTCACATGTCCTAGTCACAAACCATAGATGCTATATATATCATTGGCTGCACAGCTCCTAAGGAACTACAAATAAGCAACATGCTTGCCAAACATGTCAAGAGTGTCAGGGAGGAATACATAGATAAGCAAGAAAGCCACCATTTGCACTGTGTGGCAGAATCTTCTGACAAACAAGGCACAGTTAGTGCCATGTGAGAAGATGCAGGTAGAGTAGCATGCTGCTGACACTGACGGCGTATCATGCTTGGGCTCAAAGCAGCTGGTGATCAGCGCATCCGAACATGCTGGTTCGGAAGAATGAGGTCGGGATTTCGAATGTGCGGGTTCAGCTTCACCACATCCTTCCACTTAGTGCCGCTGCCATGCACCTTCTGTGACAAGCTCCACAGAGTGTCACCTGACTGTACAGTCACCTTGGCAGGCTTGACAGGCCCCGTAGATCTCTTAGGCTTAGCTGCTCCCTTCTTCCCCATGCCA
Organism: Closterium sp. NIES-65; assembly: GCA_948144175.1. NCBI lineage: Eukaryota > Viridiplantae > Streptophyta > Zygnematophyceae > Desmidiales > Closteriaceae > Closterium > Closterium sp. NIES-65. Next base: position 357,013 of record CANXME010000343.1, on the reverse strand, counting down.
TTGGCCGCTAACCACCTCGACCCTGCCTGCCCCTGCTTCTGATTCCCCCATCCCCTCTTCGCCGCCTCTTCGGTTTTCAGTCCCATCATGTGCACGCCTGTCAGCTTAAACCGTGCCTTCTCCACGCCGCCTTTCCCCCCGGACTGCTCGTCATCATCCACCTCCTCCACGATCGGATCCCCATCCCTCCGCCGATTGCTCACTCCGTTCCGCACTGTCAGCGGCCCTCCCGAGGGCCGCACAGCTGCACCTGTGTGCAGATTATACGCGATCCTCCTCACTCCTTCGCCTCCTGGCAACGCCTTAGCACCTCCCTCCAGCGCTGCTACACCATTTCCATTGCTCTTCTCATCATCCTCAGCAGCAGCGGGGGGGGCTCGTTCCGCCTGCAGCAGAGCCATCATCGGCGCACCCACAGGCTCGAAGTTCCTGAGAGGGTCCCTCAGCTGCACCAGCATCGCCACTGTCACCTTATCCCCCATCAACCCCCCATCTCCCCCTCCTCCTCCTCCTCCCATTCCACCCACCATCCCCCCCATCCCTCCCATACCCATCATCCCCATCCCTCCCGCACCTCCCCACGCTGCAAGCCCCCGTCCCGCTCCCATCCCACCACCCATCCCACCTCCCCTCACAGCCGCCAAATCCGTTCTCAACCGCGCAATATCATGCAGAACCATCTCGCCAGCGCCATGCGCAGCACAGTGCGCCTGCAGTACCGCTAGAGTGTCATCCTCTGTTTCAAAGTCCTCGAAAATCCCAGCGTCCAGCCGTTGCCACTCGTCTAATGATACCGCCAGTCCCATCGACCCCCCCCCTGCCGCCACCATCGCCCATTCATCCCCCCCTGCACCCATCTCCGCCCCTCCATACCCCCCATTTGTCAGCATCCCCGCTCCCCCCCCGCCATACATCAACTCCCCCATCCCTCCCCTCCCCGCCCCCCCTCCCATCCCCAACGCGCCATACCCACCCATCCCCAACGCACCCCCGCCCCCACCCTCCTTCCCCAGATCAATCGCATACGGCGCCAGCAAATCAGAAGCGTCGTTCTGCACTCTAAGCCCCTCCAACGCCATCCGTTCGATCTGCTCCATCGCCAGCGCGCCCAGCTCATCCAACGGCACATATTCCTCCTCGCCATCCTCCCACCCCTCGTCCTCCATCAGCATAAGCTCCCTCTTCAAGTCCTCCTCCATATCCTCCTCCTCTGTAAACAGATCCCCTGCAAGCAACCTTCGGTCCCCGTTCGCCCCGTTCGCTTTGTTCCCTCCCTTCCCTCCCTTCCCACCGCCAACACCAGCTAACTCCCCAGCCGTCCGCCTTAGCAGAGCCAGCCGCCCCTCCTTAGCTCCGCCTCCCCCAGTTGCGCCCTCCCATGCTTCCCCCTCCCCTCCCCCTCCGCCCTGCTCCAGCAGAAGCTGCTTTTGCATAATCCTCTGCTTTGCCACGGCTATCATCCTGCCTCGGCGCCGCAGCCGAACCAGAGTGCCAGCCAGGGCGGACTGCCGAGCCACCGCCGCCATAGCTTCGGGCGTCAAGCCGCCGCCCATACCTAATGCCAAGGCTCCTGCCGAGCCTCCTCCCACTGTTGCCAGCTGTCCCGCGCCTACATGCACAAGCTGCCCGCCTTGCATCCCTGCTGCTGCTCCTGCTCCTCCCTCTAGAGCCAAGTAATTCCCCCCTGCACGCCCCTCCAGGGCCAGATAGCCTTCTCCTCCCCCTAATGCTGCTGCTGCTGCTGCGCCAAGGGCCCTCCTGAAACAGGGAAAAGAGGGGACAGAGAAAGCAGGGGAAAGGAAGAGAAGCTTCACGTGGTGGTTCAAGGAGAGGGGTGATACAGGGGGGCATTCGCTAGCACTCATTCCTTGTGAGCACAACAACACATGTGTGTTCACTAAAACCGACCATATCTGAGCCAGTTGTGAGAATTCTCACAAGTAGTTCAGGGGAGGGGTGGTAGTGGGGGGCAATCGATTCCACTCATTCCATGCGAGCACAACAACACATGTGTGTATTGAGACTGACCCCTGTGCATGAGACAGTCATGTGCCTAGGATTCACTCACTCACTCAACTCTCACTCAATCACTCACAACCAGCCTCCATCTCACCTCTGAGGTGCGCCGAGTCTCCACAGACGCTCCTCATACCCCCCCTCCCCCTGCGCCGTAAGGGAAAGAAGCCCCTCGGCTCACCATGGACGACTTGTGAGGCGCCTCAAAAGAAGCCCCTCGGCTCACCATGGCCCCTCCACTCCATTCCCTCCTCGCAGCAACACACATGCCTTGCCTGCCTCTGTTCCCTCCATCTCACCTCTGAGGCGCGCCGAGTCTCCTCAACTGCTCTTCATACCCCCTACCGCCCGCACCATCCAGGAACAACAATCCCTCGGCCGCCATCTGTTCTAACGCCTTGCCACTGACGTCCGGCAAGTGCATGAGCATGTGCGCCTGCTGTCACTCACTCCCACTCTCCCCTCCACCGTAACAAACCCTCTTCCTAGGGTGCATGAGAACTCACCTCTGAGGCGCGCCGAGCCGTCTCAAGTGCTCCTCATAGCCCCCTCCCCCTGCCCCATCCAGGAACAGCAGCCCCTCTGCCGCCATCTGCTCAAGCGCCTTGCCACTGACGTCCGGCAAGGGCATGAGCATGTGCGCCTGCTGCGACAGCGCGTCTATCCCGAGAGCCGCCATGCTCTGTATGATGTCACCGCCCTCTATTCCCATCTCCTTGGGTACCACGACGGCACGGGAGAACTGCAGGAGCGGATGGGAGGAATGAGAGGGGTGGGGTTTGTGGGAAGACACGTCATGAGGTATGCGCATGGAGGGACAGCGTGTCTATTTCGAGCGCCGCCATGCTCTGTATGATGTCACCGCCCTCTATTACCATCTCCTTGGGTACCACAACGGCACGGGAAAACTGGGGGAGGGGAAGGGAGTGGGGGTGAGGGGAAGTGAGGGAGAGGGGATGAGAGGGCATGAGCATGTGCGCCTGCTGCGACAAGGCGTCGATTCCCAGCGCCGCCATGCTCTGAATGATGTCACTGGGTGTCACTGGGTGTCACTGGGTGTCACTGGGTGTAACTGGGTGTCACTGGGCGTCACTGGGTGTCACTGGGTGTCACTGGGTGTCACTGGGCGTCACTGGGCGTCACTGGGTGTCACTGGGTGTCACTGGGTGTCACTGGGCGTCACTGGGCGTCACTGGGCGTCACTGGGCGTCACTGGGTGTCACTGGGCGTCACTGGGCGTCACTGGGCGTCACTGGGCGTCACTGGGTGTCACTGGGCATGCCCTCCATGCCCATCTCCTTGGGTCCCCCTTCCCCCTTCCCCCTTTCACCTCCCCCCCACCGCTCTTACCTGCATGACCAGCCGGCTGGCCCCTTCTGACAAGTGCCGCCCCTGACGTCAGGAACCCTTCACCAGGCAGCGCGATGGCGGACCCACCCCCGCACCCCTCAACCCTTCCCACCCCTTCCCACCCCTTCCCACCCCTTCCCACCTTCATCTCTTCCCAGCACCGCCCTTACCTGCATGACCAGCCGGCTGGCCCCTTCAGAGAAATGTCTGCCCGACATGGACGTTAAGAATCCTCCCCCAGGCAGCGCAATCGCGGACCCCATGCCCTGCACCAGCTCGGGGGGCGCCATGCTGGGCGGAACGGCCAGCACCATGGGGTCCGCGCCGCGCAGCGCGCCCAGCTGCGCCAGCCCGCCCGCGCCGCCGTACAGCGCCGCGCTGGCGGAAGCCAGCCCCGTGGCGGAGCACGTGGGCGCAAGCACGCTGTTGAGGCTCTTCAGCGGGGGGAGGTCGAAGGAGCCGGGGGAGAAGGCGGAACCGGGGAAGGGGGACGGGGGGAAGGGGGACGCGGGGAAGGAGGGGGAGAATGTGGTGGTGGTGGTGGCGGTAACTCCCCCCACGCTGCTGCGCGTGCTGATGCTGTTGATGCCGCCGCTGCTGCCTGTGTTGACCGTCGTGAAGGGGCCACGCGAGGGCATGTGCATTCCCCCAAACCCCGCGCCTGGCGCCAGCGCGCCCTGCTGAATCGCCGCCAGCGTCATTGCGCTTGGTGCGCCTCCTCCTCTCTCCGCGCCTGCGCCGCCTCTCCCCCCGCCCGCTGTTACCAGCCCGCCAGGCCCCGCCACGGGCACCATCGCCCCCGCGCCTACCGCGTCTCTGTCAGAGGATCCGCGACCTCCCCCCTTCTTCCCCGCGCCTGCTGCTTTGCCCGCCGACACCAGTCCGCCAGGCCCTGCCACGGGCACCATCGCCGTGCAAGCATCTGCTTCCGCCGCCGCTGCTGCATCTGCGGGCGCAGGCAGCGCAGCTCTCGCCCCTCGCCCCGCCCCTCCCCCTGCTCCAACCCTGCTTCCGCGCCCAATACCGCTCATCTTAATCTCAATCGTTCCGCCGATTTTCCCGCTGCTGCCCAGAGGCCCCGCCGCCCCCCGCACGAGCGCCCGCGGGATGCCAGTAGTCACCTCCTCCACCTCTGCTGACGTGGTCAGCTGCCGCGCCGCGCCCCTGCCAGCTGGCACGAGCGCAGTCGACGTTCCGGAAGCCTCCGCGCTCGCGCTTCTCCTCGCTTCCGCCTCTGCCTCCTCCTCCTCCCCCTCCCACCCCTTCCCCCCCCGCCCTTCCTTCCCCGCCGCGCGCTCCTCCTCCATCAACCGCACTCTCTCCTGCACCGTCAGCCGTCCCCCCCTCCCCCTGCCTCCGCCCGCTCCCCCGCCCGCCGCCCCCCGACCCCCTACCCTCGGCACAAGCGCGCCACTGGCGCCCGCGCCCCTCCCCGCGCCCCTCCCGGCGCCGTTCCCCGCGCCGCTGCCAGCGACGGCGAGCGGGCCTGCGGTGGACCAGCGCTTGCGCGCAGGCGCGGCAAGAGCCGAGGAAGTGGTAACGGCGGCCGCAGCAGGGGGCGCGCCCCTGCCCCTCCCCGCCACCACCAGCGCTGCGGACTGCACGCCAGCCGCAGCGGGTTCCGAAGCAGAGGCGGCAGGTGCGGCAGAAGGGGCAGCAGCTAAGGGAACCTCAGCAGCGGCGGCGGCGGCGGCGGGCGCGTTGCCGCGGAAGCGCAGCATGAGCGCGGCCTCCTCCTCCGAGTCGAGCAGGCGCGCCTTGCGGCGGCTCTTCTCCTCGATCTCCGCGCGCTGCTGCTCCTCCTCCGCCTCGCGCAACATGCTCGACAGCATATCGTCGTCCCCCTCCCCCTCCCCCTCCCCCGCATCCTCCCCCTGCCCTGCGTCCCGCCCTACACCATTGCACGCCATCATGCCTTCACCCACCTCCTCCTCCTCCTCCTCCTCCTCCTCGTCCTCGTCCTCCTCCTCTTCCTCCTCCTCATCCTCGTCTGCGTGAGAAGACACCTCTCCACTACCCTCCATCCACTCGCGCTCACTCGCGCCAAAACTGTTGCTGCCCACGCGGCTCGACGCCTGGCGCGCGGGGCTAAGCAGCCCTTCCGCCACGCCCAGCAGCCCCCCCTCCCGTCCATCCTCCCCCTCCTCCCCTTCCCCGTCCTCTCCGCCGCCAAACCCGTCGAGACTCCCCGGCGCGCCGTCAATCGCGCCGGACTGCATGAGCAGCTCGAGGAACTCGTCGGATACCAGATCCATCTCCTCCTCCAAACCCGCCGCATTCGCCGCCGCATCCCCCGCCGCTTTCACAGCCCCGTTCGCCCACTCGCGCCCCAGCGAGTAACCGTAATCGTCGCCGCCAGACAGCCCTTTCGCGGATTCGTCCACCTTCCGCTCCGCCACCTCCGCGCTCCGCTCCTCCTGCAGCGTCCACTCGAACTCAAGCATCGCCTGCGCCATGCGCGACCGCCCCCCCTCGCCCGCGGAACTCGCGGAATCGAGCGACGCGTCGCGGCCACTGGTGGTCGTCGTCGAGGTGGTGGTGGTGGTGGCGACGCTGCTGGTGCCCGTGCCTGGGTCCACCCGCACCGTGCGCTCCTCCCCCGAATCACTCTGCACCGCATAACCCCCCATCACCCTCTTCACCTCCACTCTTCCCCCTTCTTCCTCCTCTTCTTCTTCATCCTCGTCGTCCTCTTCGTCCTCGTCCTCGTCATCGGTTTCCTCCTCCTCATCATCACTCTCTTCTTCGTCTTCCTCTCCCTCTTCCTCCTCCTCGTCGTTTAACCCCTCCCCTTCCGCCAAAACATCCGCCAAGTCCACCGCATCACCCTCCACCTCCGCCTCCTTCTCCGCCGTCCCCCCTCCGGCTCCCCCTCCGCTCGCCCCACCCTTGCCGTCCGTGCGCGCCTGTACCCCCGCCGAGCGCGTATCCTTCACCGCAACCTTCTCCTTCTCCTCCTCCTCTTCCTCCTCCTCCACCACCGTCCGCATCGCGCTTCCGCCCGAGATCATGCGCATCAGCGGGCCCGCGCGGGTCCCGCGCGCGTCCCCCTGGCTCCGCGCGCTCTGCGGCGCCGCGGAGCGATCCGCCGGCGCTTGGTACAGGGAGAACGACAGCTTCTTCTTCTGCTTCGGCGAAGCTTCGTCCTTCTCGCTTCCGCCGCGGGGACTCGCCTGCGGGCTCCCCGGAGGGCTGCTGGTCGGCGACACCGCCGCTGCCGCCGCCGCGATCGCCGTCGCGGCGTACAGGCGGAACGACTTGGTGTCAACTCGCGCGAGAAACGTAACGCCGCGGCCGAGTTGTAACTCGTACCCGAACGTCGCGACCATGACGGCCCCCTCCGCCAATCCCGCGAGCTGAAAGCTCAGCGTCATGGGCTGCCCCTCCTCCTTCTCGTGCAGCGACGCGGGCAGCAGCTTCGCTAGATCCACGGAATGCCGCCCAAGCTCCGCGACGTAGCCAATCCCAGACGTCTTCAACATCTGCACGCAGAGCGTCGACGGTTTCCGTTTGAACTTCACCGTCCCCTGCGCTCCGGCGTTGAAGAACATCGTGCACGACATCGTCAGCGTCTGCTCGAAGCGCGCGACGCCGCGGTGCACCACCATGGGGCTCGTGCCGACCGACATGCCGCGCCGCAGCCACTGCACAACGAGCTCCTTCCCCTCCATGTCTTTCGGAAAATTGTCCACCCCGTGCACGTGCATCGCCACCGTGCACTGCGCCTTCTTGCTCCCCACGCGCCCTAACAGTCGGAACGGCGCGAACGACTCGAGGAAGCTCGGCTTCTCCGGGACTTGCGGGATGACGAGGCTCTGGCTGAACTTGACCTGGTCCGCGAGCCAGGCTCGGAAGTCGACCGAAGCTAGGTTCGGTTCGTCCGTTGGCGGGTAGTGGCTGTACGCATGGTTGTGAGTGAAGACGGCGACATTTTTGTTGAGGGTTTCGGCCGCGTGGACTCCGGCGTGAAGCACGCGGCTCGACTCCTTGGCGCTGATGCTGCGGCCGTGCAGCGCGAGGCCGGTTTTCCGCTGCACGCCCACCCTCGAGTCATCCATCGCGAGAGGCGGCGCGACGGACTGATTTCTAGGATGGAAGGCTGGTTTCCGTCAGTCCGTCAGTCCTTACGCATTCTGCTAGTCATACAATGATATCAACTGATAGTCCACCGGAGAGATCTTCAAGAGACAAACGTTACGCGAGCATGACCTTGCGAGCTACATGAACGCGAAATGCGGAGACACTTTTTCCTAGAGAATGTTGCATGTCCTGTCGAGTTTCGACGAGGCCGATGCGTGGAGAAAGCAACGACAGCCCACCGAAGTGTCTTTCCGAAACCAAGTGGGCAGAGGCGAGAAGCTCTCCTGTTCTCCAGCGTGTAACGACAGGAGACTAGGAAAAGCTGTGGTGTGGAATGGAAGCCATGGCGGGGTGCTCGCTTTGCTTGGCCAACCACTCACCCGTGCGGTTCAGCACTGTTCTGCGTGGTCAGGGTGTTTCAGATCTGACTGTGCAAGATGCCGAGGGTAGTTAGGGGAAAAACAAATCAGGTGCAGAGAAACGGACTCGAACTGGTTCGTTGGCACGTATGGCGCAGGCTCGTTATGTGAGGCGGGAAAACAGACAGGTTCGGTAACAGTTTGATAGCTCTAAGCTGGCTCGGAAAATGGCCTGGTAGGAATTTCCGAGTGTCATTGTTCATCGTGATTCGCTGTTGCCTTTGGTTGGTTGCGGCTTGGAGTGACGAATCGCATCTGCTGATTCTTTTGTCTGCCCGCAAACTGCGCAAGAGGCACTGCTGCCACCAGTCATCTCGTCTCCCCAGAGCTCACTTCCGCGCCAAGGGGAGCCCGAGCCATGATTGACACCCCCAAAGCTGCAGCTCCGGCCTGGTTGGAGACGTGCGGCACGTAGGTTTCGAGCCTAACCTTCGGTTTGTGGGAGCCTTCTGACATGCCGCACCCAACTTTTCTTGGCATAGAAGGTGCTTGGCGAAATTTGATGTGACGGGTGACACCCAGACCAGGGCTGTCGATTGCTCTGGGGCCAGAACTTGGAAGGCTGAGCTGCCCAGAAATTTGCCCTTAGATTTACGTTTTGGGGCCAAACTCAGCACTTGAAATCAGGGCTACAAAGTGTCATGCACTTTTGCTAGACAAGAGATCACCCTCGATTTTCAATGCCCAACCAAATTGTGAGGGAAGGTTCTGGGACCTCTCTACCACTAAGTACTCCCTGGCCTACGCTGCATTCCCCTTCCTTGTTGCGACCAAAGGCAGGATCTTGAGGCTGTTAGCGGACAGAAAACTTAAGGACTGACATTCCTCACAGAAACCTACGGTCTGTACTAAAACCACTTCAGGTTTGACCTGCAGTTCAGGTTCTGATTTCGAAAAAAAACAGTTTAGGTCCTGACCTCGAAAGTTCACAGAGTAATCGAAACTGGCTCTGGGAAGAGTACTGCACCTGGAACTGGGATGATAGGAAATGGAGCGGGTGGGGAGAGGGGAGGGAGGTACGGCGGGAATCAGTTCGAAGGGGAAAGGGCTAGCCCCAAGACTCGTACTTGAAATCCGGGCTAGCCCCGAGCAAAGCACTTTAGGCAGACGTGCTGACCTGAAACCCAACCCTTAAATTCGGGGACCTAGGCCCAACTCAACCCTTAATGTTCAGGGCATTAAGGGCATTTGCCCTTGTAGCGACAGCCCTGACCCAGACGCTTGCGCCAAGCGTCGTCCACTTGACAGGCGGTGCACTTGGCATGCGAACCTTCTTCAGACCTTTTCGCAACGGCCGTTTCGGTTGCTCGCGCAAGGGGAAATGGACCTAAACCAGCCAAGCATATGTTGCGTAGTAACCCGTCTTGGTATGCAGTATCTTTCTGCTTTTGGACGTTCGGCATCAACAAATCCATGAGCGACGACGTGGTTTACGACCTCGCACTCATCGCCACAGTCGTCTTGTTTCAACTTATCATAGTCGCAGATCCGCTTGTAACCATCTCTGTAGCATGTTTCAGAATTCCAATTCGAAATCATGAATCGTGAAAGCTAGACCACGACCAGAACGGGTAAAACAACTAGCCCATCAACGAGATTCTGGGATGGAGGTGGTTCTCGCCTGCTCCTCATGGATTCCTTGCGTCTAATATGACGCCGCATATCCCGCCAAATGGTTAGCCCAAGAGCCACTCGATGGCAAGACCGCCTTCCGCACGCACTTCGCCTGCGCGTCAGCGCCTGCACTGAGTCCCAAGCGCATTCTTCCCGCATCCCCTGCTTGCTGAGGTTCTTCATTTTCTCCGCCGTGTGTACCCTAGCCTACATTGGCGGTGTGATTCCACACTCTAGACCAGCGCCGCCAAAACCTTCGACACGCTACGATCTTCCTGGAGGATTCGGAAGAGTGATTTCTTCGGACGAGGCGATTTCTACCCGCGACGGAATCTCGTTGGATTCATCGTGGGATCTGCGCGATGACGAGGTGCTGCCTGGAGTGTCGCACGCGCGACTGGCGAAATGGCGAGCCTCCGCCGCGCGATCACGGCTGAGCGCCGCAGCTGACGCTGATACCACGGCTAGAGCTACACGGGTTGACGCCGCTCGAGCCGACGACGAAGCTTCCTATTCTGACCGCAAGGGAAAGCGTGAAGGTGGTGACGAGCTGTGCGGCTGGCCGGCTCCCGCTGCTCCTGCGCGCGAGACGGAGGAGGGGTTTCAGGGGGACTCGGTGTGGTACAGCACGAACGGCAGCGAGTGGATGCAGCACGGATATCTGGAGATGCTTCTAGCGGAGATGGCAGGGCGCAGAGGGGTACTAGCGGGGATTGCGGGGGACGAATCGGAGGTGAGAGGGAGGATGAAGGTCGGAAGGTGCAAAGATGGATTGATATATAAAATACGTTGGTTGAGCTTCTGCCTTGGCTCTCGTGTTGGCTCTGTTTCAGTCCCAATTCTTGTTTTCTCTTCCCGCCCGTCAACCTTCATTTCTCTCCCTTCCCTCTTCCCCTCCAGGCTGTATGCGTGGCGGTGTATCTGCCACCTCATTGGTTCCCCTGCTCCGACTCGCCAGCTGGCTGCCAGCTGGCGGTGTGGGTCCGCCCCGCGTCGTCCGACGTGGCGCTGCTGTACCACCTGCTCGACACGCGCGGCTTCCGCTTCCTGCGCCCCTCGCTGCTGCCCCACTTCCGCCCGTCCGCCATCCTTGATGCGGGCGCCAACATCGGGCTCGCCTCCCTTATCTTCGCCCTGCGGTATGCTGGGATTTAGATATGAATGTATGATGTGATTCATTTATTCAACTGTGAATATATGGCACATGCTGCTGACACATGCCCCACCATCGTCAACTCATTTCTTGCTCTCTTTCTTTCAACCACCATCCTTCTCTCTTCCCGTTGCGTGGCGTCTCCCCTCCACTTTTCTCCCCCAAGCAGCTTCCCCCGTGTGCTCATACTAGCAGTGGAGCCGGCGCGGGACAACTTCGCGCTGCTTGCTCATTGCTTTCTCCTTGCCTCCATTATCCCCCTCCTGCCTTGCCCCCTCCCCCAAGCAGCTTCCCCCGTGCGCTGATAGTGGCAGTGGAGCCGGCACGGGACAACTTCGCCCTGCTGCAGCGCAATGTGAAGCACCTGCCCCGGATACTGCCAGTCAATGCCGCCCTCTGGTCGCACGACACCCGGATAGCCGTCACAGCCGGTCGCAGGGAGGGCTTCTGGGCGTACGAGACACACGCGTGTGGGGAGACGCAGCAGGCACATGAGCAGCAGGAGAAACAGCAGCAGCTTGTACAGCAGCAGCAGGATCTGCAGGATCAGCAGGATCAGCAGCAGCAGAAATCCAGCAGCAGAACGGATTCCCTGTCTCACCCATCCTCTGCTGCTGCCACTGGCAGCCACTCACCTGCTCCCGCCTCCCCCTGCATGCCCGCAGTCTCAGTGCCGTCGCTGCTGCAGCGCATGCAGGTGCCACGGTTCGACTACGCGAAGATTGACATTGAAGGCGCTGAGATCGAGGTGTTCTGCTCTGCTGCCCTGGCCAGGGCAGGCGGAGGAGGGGGAGGAGGAGGGGGAGGGGGAGGGGGAGGGGGAGGGGGAGGGAGAGGGAGAGGGAGAGGGCAAAGAGAAGAGGGTGAAGGAGAAGGAGAAGTGGGAGCAGAGTGGCAGCATGATGTGGCAGTGGTGTCAGTGGAGGTGCATGAGGACTTGGCGCCAGGGATAGGCGCGTGCATGGAGGGGGTGTATCCGCGCACGCGGTATGACGTGCGCACATACGGGGAGAACACTGTTTACTTTAGCCCCCACGTGTGGGTGCATGCACTCAAGCCATTGGATCTGAGTGTGCGGTAATCAAGGAGGAAGGGTGTTGCACTGTTACCACTACTATTGAGGGTAGGGGGCGTCTATGCGCACACGGTATGATGGGCGCCTGTATGGGGAGAACACAGTCTACTTCAGCCCACACGTGTGGGTGCATGCGCTGAAACCACTGGATCTGAGCGTGCGGTGAGGGGTAGGAGGGGTGTGTTGGTGCTACCTGAGAGGCTTGGTGGTGTATCCGTGCACACGGTATGATGTGCGCGTGTATGGGAAGAACACAGTCTACTTCAGCCCGCACGTGTGGGTGCATGCGTTGAAATTGCTGGATCTGAGTGTGCGGTGAGGGTAGGAGGAGTGTGCTACTGCCAGGGGGGTTTGGTGTATCCGCGCACACAGTATGACGTGCGCATGTACAGGTAGAGCACAGTGTATTTCAGCCCATGTGTGTGGGTGCATGCACTCAAGCTGCTGGACTTGAGTGTGCTGTGAGCGTAGCAGTGTGTTGCTACTACTGCCACTGAAGTTGGTGTAACAAGAGAGCACGGTGGGTTTGAGCCCCACTGGATTGACACTGTCGATTTGCATGCAGGGTGCAGACAGAGGATACCTTCATATGTTGCACTGCAAACTTGCGAAGTCAACTATACCACTGCAGCTTGGGGTACTGTGATGTACCACTCCAATTAAAGCCAGCAGCTAAAATAGTGACCCCCCCCTTTTAGTTGGGTCCACATGAAAACTGAAGTTTTTTTGGAACATTTCGGAATCAACGAAGTGCTGTGCATTTTATTTTTCCACTCCAGTCGAGTCTTGCTGTGAACGGGGAACATTTGGAACAAGTGCACAATTCTGATAGGCAACGAAACTCAAACACAATGCACACATACCGTACTTCTGTGCGAATTTGGCGCAAGGTTGCAATGCCTGTATTCACTCGAGCAGTCATCGAACTACCGGTAAGGGCGTGTAAAATCCCCGCACATTTGCGATGTGAAAGTAATGAACAGGAATGAGTTGACTAAGGAAAGATTGGGGTACAAATACAACCCTAGAAACCTGTACCCCATATGTGCTACCCCACTATAGCCTACAGCAACTATGTCATATAAATCTGACACACCCCCATAGGCAAAGTGGGGGAGAACAAGGGGTCACAAGACCAGCCAAGCAAAGCAAAGCAAAACTCAAGGTGGATCACAAAGTCACCACACAGTCCGAGCACAAGGTAAAGGCCACAAGGCCACTAGACACATATATATATATAAGGCTAAACAAGCAAGAGCAGGTATATATATATATATATATATATATATATATATATATATATATATGCAAGAGTACAAGCAAGGTCAAGAGGTGAGCAAGTGAGGTAGGACAGGTACAAGTCCCAGCTGAGTGCAGAAGCGCTGATGGTCACAAGGCGCGAGTGCCTTGGTGAACACATCAGCAGTGTTGGCCTCAGAGGCCACGTACGCAAGCCGCAACCGTCCACGCTGCTGTAGCTCACGAGCAAGGAAGTAGCGAAGAGAAATGTGCTTCGTTCTGTGCTCCAGACGCTGCTCTCGACACAAGGCCAGCATAGCCTTGTTGTCTACGTACAGCACTGGAGGAGAACGAGGCGGCTCTCCAAGGTCAGGCAGCAGGTAGGTGAGCCAGCGAAGCTCCTGTGCAGCCATGGCCCCTGCGTAGATCTCAGCCTCACAACTGGAGCTGAGAACCGAAGACGAGCGAGTAGCCCGCCACGAGACAGAGCCGGAACCAAGACTGAAGGTGTAACCCTGTGACGACCGCTGAGTAGCCTGGTCGTTAGCCCAAGAAGCGTCCGCGTGTCCTGTAAGGACCACTGGACTCCGCCCTCCAAGCACTAGCCCCATGCCAGACGTACTGCACAGGTAGCGCAACACCCTCTTCGCTGCAGCCATGTGCTCTGGTCGGTGTCTCCCAGGAGCAACATAGCGTGCAAGTATGCTAAGAGGGTATGCAAGGTCAGGTCGTGTTCAGGTCATCAGGTACATGAGGCAGCCAACAAGCTCTGGGTACGGGCCACTCGACTCTACGGACTCATCCGAAGGCAGAGCTGAGAGTGAGTGGCGAGTAGGCAGAGGAGTGGCCTGAGGCGAGGAGTACGTGAAGCCGAAGCGCTGAAGGACCTGCTGCACCATGTGTGACTGAGTCAAGGTAATGGTGCGGCGTGCTCTGTCCCGAGTGATCTGCAAGCCAAGGTAGCTGCGCAGTTCACCCAGGTCTGTGCATGTGTGTCTCTTCAGCAGCTCGGACTTCACGAAGGCGACTCCAGCAGTGTCCGCTGTGGCAAAGACCAAGTCGTCGACGTACACGAGGATGTAGAACGGCGGCAGGGAGTGGAGCTCGTAGTCGCGCTGAGCGGCTATGTGCAGCAGCACCCGAAGAGTGGTCATCTTCGGGGTGGGAGAGAAGGTCTGAAAGTAGTCAACTCCCTGCCGCTGACTGAAGCCACGAGCGACGTACCGCGCCTTGAAGATAGGTGGAGAGCCCGGCGGCCGCTTCACCCTGAAGATCCACATGCCACTGACGATGTTCGCCCCAGGAGGGGGAACCGCGTCAACGTAGGTGCGTGTGGACTTCAAGGAAGCCATCTCTGCATCCATAGCTGCCTGCCACTGAGAGGAGTAGGGACCCTCTACGGCCTCCGCGTAAGAGCGCGGAGTCGGGATGTCTAGTGCATCCGGGTCTCCCTCAGGAGCAAGCAGTACAGACGCGAGATGAGGTGAAGCAGCAGCCAGACACTGTAACTCCTCCTGCCTGTCCTCTAGGACGTCCGTGCCAAGAGCACACTCACCTTCGACGGACGGAGGACAGACAGACGCAGACTCAGCAACAAGACTGGCAGCGTAGTCTAGACGACAGCGAGCAGCAAAGTCGACGAGCTCAGCGACAAGAGCAGACGCAGCAGCGGACTCAAAAGAGGGGTCAGTGACGACAGTAGCAAGCAGACGCGTGACAGTAGGACTGGCAGCACGAAGGGAGCCCGACTCTGGGTCGGCAAGCACAGGAAGGGAGGACTCTGGAGAAGCAGGCAAAGGGGCACGCAGAGGAGCACTGGACGGACGCAGAGACATCCAGTGAGTGCCAGGGACAGAAGGAGGACGCTGACGTGAACCGCGACCACTAGCGCGAGCAGCACGAACAGGCGACGCGGGACGAGACGCAGGCTCACGACGCTCAGCAAGACCCCCAGTAGGACCAGTGTAAGGAGAGAGAGCAGGCAGTGGAGAGGTAGGCTCCAACAGTGACTGCGACTGGACAGGCTGTGGACACTCTACGGGAGGAGAAAGACCAAGAACCTGCTGTAGGAGCGGAACGAAGTACGGCCGAGGCCGCGCGGCAACTCCAGACTCAGCAAGGACAGCACCAGCACCCTCAGCGGCAGCACCAGTACCACCAACACCTCCAGCGGCAGGACCTCCAGCAGCACCAGCAGCAGGACCACCGCCAGGACAGACAGCAGTAGTCTCAGCACCAACACCCTCAGAAGCTCCAGCTCCAGTAGGACCCGCAGGCCCAGCAGCTCCGGGACCGGCGGCACCAGCACCCTCGGTGGTCGAAGAAGCTCCAGCTCCGGCAGTACGCCTTCAGCGACGAGCAAACCACTCGCGCAGCTCCTGTGGAGAGAGGGGCTCCCGCCAAGACGGAGCACCAGGAGAAACCCCAGGCTCAGCAGCTCCAGGCGCAGGACCCCCAGACTCAGCACCTCCAGGCTCAGCAGCTCCAGACGTAGCAACCCCAGGCTCAGCAGCTCCAGACTCAGCACCCCCAGACTCAGCACCCCCTAGCTCAGCAGCTCCAGGTACAGCACCCCCCGGCTCAGCACCCCCAGGCTCAGCACCCTCAGTAGTAGCACCCCCAGGCTCAGCACCCCCAGTAGCAGCACCTCCAGGCTCAGCACCCCCAGGCTCAGCACCCCCGCGCACAACACCCCCAGAGTCAGCACCCCCAGGCTCAGCACCCGCAGCAGCACCAGAGTCACCAGTAACCTCGACCGGGTCAACGGCGTCTACCTGGGACACACCTGAGGGGGCAGGAACCTGAGGGGGGAGGGGGTCTACCGGGGGGGGAACCGGCACAAGGAAGTCCGGTGGCGGGGGGAGAGAAGGAGTGCGGTAGGGGAAGAGGCGGTAGAAGGGGACTGACTCGTCGAACGTGACGTCCTGGGAGGACAGAACACGACGAGAGGTGGGGTGGTAGAACTGCCACCCTGGAGCGTCAGGGGGGAAGCCAAGGAAAACACAGGGAGCAGCACGAGGGGACAGCTTGTCCGCAAACAAGTCGCGGACAAACGCCCGAGATCCCCAGACACGGAACGCAGACGCATCGCCGACCTTCCCCGTCCATAGCAAGACTGGGGAAATCGCGGGCTGAGAGACCCTGGGGTGAAGGTTGAGCTGATGCGCCGCGTACCGAACCGCAAACGGCCACAGAAAATGGGGGGCAGCCGCATGCATCATGGACGTACGAGCGACATCCATGACCATGCCAATGCGGCGCTCAGCAATCCCATTTTGCTGTGGAGAGTCCGGAAGCGTAAAGGTCTGGCGGATCCCCCGTGCACGACAGTAGTCTCGCAGGAGGCGAGAGGAGAACTCCCCACCTCGGTCAGAGTGCAGAAGCAGAACAGGAAAGTCCGAGCCGAAGCTCCCCCTGAGCTGGAGACGAGCCTCGCGGATCCAGCCGATCAGCACCGCAGTGACATCACCCTTGCTGCGCAAGGGGAAGACTGTGGTGTAACGCGAGTAGTCGTCAACCACCAACAGGAAGTAGCGCTCGTGACCCTGCCCACGGACGCGGGCCGGGCCCCACACGTCCATGTGAAGTGTCTGCAGAGAAGCCTCTGTCGGGGGAAACTGGGAGGAGTGAGGAGCAGCCCTGAGGCACCCCTCGACACAGGGGACACAGGAAGGTCCTGGTCCCGAAGGAAGGGGAGGGAGAGACCGGGGAAGACCTGAGACAAGGACACGGGAAGCCATGCCCCGAAGATGGGACAGGGAGGGGTGGCCAAGACGGTGGTGCCACAGGAGAGTCTCGTGAGACAGGAGGCGACACGAACAGGGGGCAGACTCAGGGCCAGACCGGGACGCAGCAGCAAACACCTCACCTTACGCAGCTACCTGACCAGACGCAGGGACAGGAGGAGACTCAGTGGTCAGGGTGTAGAGGCTCGACCCCGGCCGACGCGAGAACGTGGCCAGGTGCCGGCCTGTGCGTGCGTCCGTGCAGTGGGTCACCCGCTGACTCGCAGGAGTGAACTGGTGAACCCCCGCATCCTGTAGGTCCGCACCACTCACCAAGTTCGTCGAGAACGAGGGAAGGTACAGACCAGACAGGGTGCCCGAGGGGGCAGCCGGACACGGGAGGACAGTGGAAAAGTGAGAGAGGACAGGACCCCCAGAGGGGTCAGCCAGGGAGACCGCAACCGGCCGACCAAGCGGCGTGAGGGTGGTGCGGTCTCGAAAGAACGAGCGAGAAGCCCCTGAGTCAAGTGTGAAAGTGAGGGAGGACGAAGGCGACGCAGTACCTGAGAGCGCAGTCTCACCAGTACCTGAGAGCGCAGACGCACTGGCACCTAGAGCAACAGCCTCACAAGCACCTAGCGCAGCAGTACCAATGCCCGGGTCGGGCGGGAAACACCGGTAACAGTCACCCTCCTCACTAATAGTCACAGCATACATAGCAGCAAGGATAGCATCAAAGTCAAGATCAAAGATCGCTACACCAGCCCTAGAAAGCTCATCCCAGCGGGGAATCTCACTAGCCTCGGGGAACTGCTGACGCCAAGCGTCCGTCAGGCGGCCAAAGCAGCGCTGGGTGGGGTGGGCACCCCCACACTGCTCACCCGCGCGGTCGCCGGAACGAAGGACGTAGGTGCACGGACCAGCACCCCCACCCCTCTGACGCCGAGTGTACCACTCACGGAGCTGCTGGGGCGGAGGGATGTCCCGCGAACGCTGCTGCTGCTGCTGCTGCTGGCGCTAACCACTACCAGCGCCGCTCCGCTGCGGGGCACCACCCCGACCAGCTCCACCTCCTCCGCCAACACCTCCTCTTCCTCCGCCTCCACCGCCGCCACCACTCCCACCGCTGCCGCCACCACCGCCGCCTCCTCTGCCGCTGCCACCACCACCACCGCCTCCGCCACCACTCCTGCTGCCACCCCCACTCCCTCCGCAGCCTCCACCGCCACCTCCACCGCCCCCTCCAGCTCCACCCGCGCCCTTGCCCCCCTTGCCCTTGCCAGAGCGGCGTCTCCCACTAGGGGCAGACGCCGCGCCGACCGACTCAAGACCAAGCAGGTCGGCAGCAGCAGCAGAGGCAACAGAGGGCAGCAGGGGGGAAGGAGAGCACCCCTCAAAGATGGGGGTGCGAGGGTCACCACGAGAAGCTCCTACAGCAAGGATGCTCTTCTCCGCCGCTAGGAGGGCCTTCTCGAGGAGGTCGACAGTGAGGGTGGTGGGACAGACTGAGAGAAAGTGGTCCCTGACTACGCGAAGGGAGTCAGAGAGGCGTGCTACTACGTAGTAGAGAGTGATGTACATGGGGGGGGGGGGTTCTTGGCGCAGAACTCAGCAGGAAGGGCGGCGCGGTAGCGAGTGTCACTAGTGCGGAGGTGCGTAATGAGGTCAGCGACAGTGGGAAAGGCAGTGAGGTCAGGAAAGAGGTACGGTAGCATGAGACGGCTCAGTGCAGCAGTGGCAGGGGAAGAGTAGCGCGCAACTACAGCGTCGTACAGGGTCTGAGCACTCTTGTACTGACTAAAGTGCGCGCGCTCAGTGGTGGGCAAGTGGCGACGCACAGCAAGACGTGCAGCAGCATCGCGGGTGGCCCACTGAGAGCGAACAGTGGGGTCAGCATCAGCAGCAGGAGCAGGAGAGGCGCTAGAGGTGAGGTCAAAGAGAGAAAGACCGTCTGCCCTATCGCACTGCAAAAACAACTGCAGGTCGTCGACCCAGACCTCAAAGTCGATGGCTTTGCCCTCCGCGTCAAAAGCTAGGACACTGGGGGTAGCCATGACGACAGACTAGCAGTGCAAGCAGTGGGGAAAGGGCAAGCGGTAGCAGTGCTGTGCTCACCAGGCAGGGCAGGTCGGGCGACTCGACGGCTGCAGGACGGCACGGCCGCTGCGGGGCGGCTCGGCTGCGACTGGGCGGCTCGGCGGCTCCTGGGCGGCTCGGCTGCTGCTGGGCGGCTCGGCTGCTGCTGGGCGGCTCGGCTGCTGCTGCGCGGCTCGGCTGCTGCTGGGCGGCTCGGCTGCTGCTGGGCGGCTCGGCTCCCGGGCGGCTCGGGTGCAGGGTGGCTCGGGCGGGGCGGCTCGGCTGCTCCGGTACCGGGTGGCGGGGCCGTGAGAGCAGGGGCGACGGGGCCGTGAGTAGGGGCGGCGGTGTCGCGGTAGTAGGGGTGGCGGGGCCGTGAGTGCTGGGGCGGCGGGGCCACGAGATCAGGGGCGGCGGGGCCGAGAGCGCTGGGGCGGCGGGGCCGCGAGATCAGGGGCAGCGGGGCCGTGAGCGCTGGGGCAGCGAGGCCGCTAGAGAAGGGGCGGCGGGGCTGCGAGTGCTGGGGCGGCGGGGCCGCGAGATCAGGGGCGGCGAGGGCCGCGAGATCAGGGGCGGCGAGGGCCGCGAGAGAAGGGGCGGCGAGTGCCGCGAGATCAGGGCGGCGGGGCCGCTGAAGTAGGGGCGGCGGGGCCGCGAGAGAAGAGGCGGCGGGGCCGTGAAGGGGCGGCGGGGCCGCGACGGAGAGGCGGGGCCGCGACGGAGTGGCGGGTCCGCGAGGAAGAGGCGACGGGGCCACGACTGGGTGGCGGGGCCGCGACGGGGCGGCGGAGCCGCGACGTAGTGGCGGGGCCGCGACTGGACGGCGGGGCCGCGACTGGACGGCGGGGCCGCGACTGGACGGCGGGGCCGCGAAGGAGAGGCGGGGCCGCTAGGAAGGGCGACGGGGCCGCGTCTGAAGGGCGGTGGGGCCGCTAGAAGGGCAGCGGGGCCGCGAGGGAAAGGGCGACTCGGGGGGTCGCTAAAAAAAAAGGAGATCGCGCGCCTCGGGGCGCGCTTCGGTGGGCCCTAGGCGAAGTTCCCACAGGGAACCCGCTCTATACCATGTGAAAGTAATGAACAGGAATGAGTTGACTAAGGAAAGATTGGGGTACAAATACAACCCTAGAAACCTGTACCCCATATGTGCTACCCCACTATAGCCTACAGCAACTATGTCATATAAATCTGACATGCGAAATCTGCTTTTGGCCGGTTTTACGTCGACCATCTGGTCGACATTTCTTTCGCGAAAGTCGACGGATTGGTCGACTTCGTGTCGTCACATTTACAGCCACTATTTGCATGCAAATTTAACAGGTTTGAGGGCCGAATTTCAGGCCGGTTTCAAAAAGTTGTAAACTTTGCAGTTGCTACAGTAGGAACGTATGTGCGACGGGGTCGTACATTTGACGGCAAAAACTCTGATTGGACAGGATAAAAAAAAAAAAAAATCAATCGTTCTGCGAGATCGTGTGACGTCGTACGTGACAGTCGCTCACGGCGTAGACTACTTGGCCGAATTGGAGTCGACATGGTGTCGGATACCGTATTATCCCGGATAAAATACCCTAGGGTATTATGAAAACCACAGGGAAAAAATGGGGTGGGTCTCAAAGGAAAATCCTACATAGTACCCGGGTCTTATTATATGGTATATTTTTTATCAAGTAGAAAAGATGTGAAACAAAATCAGGGGCCTGACTCCACTTCAAGATTGTTGACAAGTGCCGCAAAACCGAATATACGAGGATAACGTGATCACCCACTGGAATCTGCCACGTGGCAAATCCGAGTGGGCTATTCTGACACTTGATAGGGTGAAAACAAAGCCAATTGCGTGGCGAGGGTTCATGCAACCGGCGAGGCCAGAATCGCGCACGGTGGTGCGTTCTTACTGTACCAGTCACTTCTTGACTGGTTTGGTCACGTGTCTGTGCCTCATGTGAGAAGGTGATTTTCACCTATTGGGCCACTTGCATCGGAAGATTCGCCAGCGTGGCGACAGCGAGATTGTGGGAGGGGGGAAATCTTAGCAGATTCTAAGTGAAAGTACACGCGAAATTTCACCTAGGGAGCAATTCTCGTGATATTTTCCCGTAAGGAATCGGACTCGATAACAGCCATAATATGAATCTATAAGAAAAGGGGGGTGTTATAGAAAATCACCCCAAAAGGGGAGGTATAGTACAAACGGGGTCGGATATAACACCCACCCCGTATTAGCTACCCGGAGGTGTACAATTACGGGGGGGTGTTTTATCCGGGAGAATACGGTATGAGTCGACTTTCAAAACGGCCATCAATTTCGTTTTTTATTGGCGAAATTCACGACGGTCGCGAGCGTCTTCGAAATTTTCTCAAACAGGTTACTTTCGCCAGTTCGGCCATTTGGCTAGTGGCCGAATTTTTAGGTGCGGCGATTTTACACGCCCTAAACTCCAAACTCACATCAATCAAGAACAGGCGAAATCCAGAGCACACACATATGCGGGAGATGAGAGCGGAGGTGGGCCGACGACATGGCAGAGCTGCGAGAAACAACGTTTTCTTGGACTTGAGCCTGAAAGAGGTTAAAAATAGGGAGTCCAAGAACGAGGGGGAAAGGCATCACCAACGGATAGAATGATATCGATGGGGAGAGAGAGAGGAACAACGGACAGCGAGGGAAGAGCGGAGGAGCCATGGGAAGAAAGGGGAGAGAGGAGGAACGACGGGAGAGGAGGGGAGAGGAGGCGAACGACGGGATGGGAGGGGAGAGGAGGCGAACGACGGGATGGGAGGGGAGAGGAGGTGAACGACGGGATGGGAGGGGAGAGGAGGCGAACGACGGGATGGGAGGGGAGAGGAGGAACGTGAGCGCGATGGCGAGGGGAGGGAGGAACGTGAACGCGATGCCGATGGGAGGGGAGGACGTAAGCGAGAGGAGATGAAGTGAACGACCGGATGGGAGGGGAGATTGCAAGGGCGACGGGATGGAGAGCGCGAAGGCGACGGGAGGGAGAGCGCTAAGGCGACGGGAGGGAAAGCGCGAAGGCGACGGGATGGAGAGCGCTAAGGCGACGGTAGAGAGAGCTCTAAGGCGACGGGCGGGAAAAGCGCGCAGGCGACGAGAGGGAGAGCGCTAAGTGGACGGGAGGGAGAGCGCGCAGGCGACGAGAGGGAGAGCGCGAAGGTGACGGGAAAAGTGAACGGAGGGGAGGGAGGAAGGCCGGTTATATTGGGGTAGCCCATGTGGGGTACAACCTAATATTAGGGTTAGTATTTGTACCCACAATTCATTCAATGCAAACATTCTTGCTTGCTATCTTGACATGATTTCAGTGCAGTAGGTCCGTAGGACTGTTTCTTTTTTTCAGGCACGACCGAAATGGAGACGAGAGGGAGAGCGCGAATGAATGATTGCATTGAATGAAATCATTCCTGCTATCGCGACCGAAACAGTAGGTCCGTAGGCACTACCCTACGTTGTGCTGCCCCGCGCACGCCCTGCCCTGCCCCGCGTCGCGCTGCCTAGCTCACGCCTTGTCCTGCCCTGCCTCGCGTCACCCTGCGCCAGCGCCCTGCCCTGCGCCAGCGCCCTGCCCTGCGCCAGCGCCCTACCATGCGCCGGCGCCCTGCCCTGCGCCAGCGCCCTGCCCTGCGCCTGCGCCCTGCCCTACGCCCGCGCTGCTGCCGTGCGCGTCGCGCCCTACAGCAGCCCGCGCGTCGCGCGCTGCTGCCCCGCGCGTCGCACCCTACGGCAGCCCACGTGTCGCGCGCTGCTGCCCCGCACGTCGCGCTCTACTGCAGCCCACGCGTCGCGCCCTGCTGCCCCGCGCGTCGCGCTCTGCTGCAGCCCGCGCGTCGCGACTTGCTGCAGCTCGCGCGTCGCGTCCTGTTGCCCTGCACAACGCGCGCCCTGCTGCCCGCGCCGCCCAGGACGAGCCGAGCCGCCCTACCCGACCCGATCCGTCCTGCTGCTCGTGCTACTGCTGCTGGTGGTGGAGGTGCTGCTAGGAGTGATGGATGCAGCCTAGCTTCACCGAGCCGCTCTGCTGCTCTTACTGCTGCTGCTACTCCTCGTGCTACTGCCTTCACTCCGTACTGCCCTAGAGGTCGCGCTCCTCCTTGCTTGCCCGCCATGACTTCACTCTGAAGTAGCGGTGGGAGTGGTGACGACGGTGGTGGCAGCAGTGGGAGTGGTGGCGGCCGTAGTAGCAGTCACTGTGGCGCTGTTTTGTGCGGAGTTTCTGGCGGTGGCCAGATGCAGCTACGGCGGCGTCCGACCCTTACATCACAGCAGCTTCGTGAGTGGCTTTACCAGCGTGGGACGTCTCCGAGTCCTGGTCGCTGCCCGTACGTCATTCGCACAGGTCGTCGAGATGGTCAGACTTGTGGGACACCTGGTCACGGACAGTCCCGCTGCTTCGCCTATTTGAGTGACGCCTGGCAGGCAGAGTTTGGCGACGAGGCTGAGATCCCCCACTGGCTTGAGCTGTTTAGGTCGGGCGTTGATGTCTTTGCTTTAGACTATGACGCCATCCTTACTGCTATGTATGCTTTGCCTGGTGGTGCTGAGGGTGACTGTTACCTGTGTGTGCACTACGACCCCGGTCAAGAGGTTGCTGCTCTAGGTGCTAGTGAGGCTGCTGCCCTAGGTGCTAGCGAGTCTGCTCTCTCAGGTACTACGCCTGCGGAGGCCTTGCACACCTTCACGCTTGACTCAGGTGCTTCCCCCTGTTTCTTTCGCGACAGTACCGCACTCACGCCACTCCATGCACTTGTTGCAATGTCTCTGGCTGACCCCTCAGGGGGCTCAGTTCTTGCACGGTCCTCCACTGTGCTTCCGTGCCCGGCGCTTCCGTCTGGCTCACTGTCAGGTCTTCACCTCCCCTCGTTCTCTGCGAACCTGGTGAGCAACGCAGTCCTCCAAGATGCATGGGTTGCTACCTTTACCCCTGGAGGACAGCGTGTGGCGATCTGTACGTGCTCCCGGACTGGCCGTCACCTGGCCACGTTCACCCATCGGCCAGGGTCGAGTCTTTACACACTGACTACTGCGTCCCCTCAGGTAGCTGCTACTGGTCAGGTGTCTACATCAGGTCAGGTAGCCTCCCCTTGTTTGTGTCACTCCCTGTCGCACCAGACTCTTCTCTGGCACCACCGCCTGGGTCACCCCTCCTTGCCACGTCTCCGTGGCATGCACCATCGCCTCCTAGTGTCTGGTCTTCCCAGGTCTCTCCCTCCCCTCCCTACCTCCCCTACGCGGCCCTGCCTTCCTTGTGTCGAGGGGCGGCAGCACGCCGCTCCTCACTCCTCCTCGTTTCCCCCGACAGAGGCTCCTCTTTAGACCCTCCACCAGGACGTGTGGGGCCCAGCCCGCGTTCGTGGACGGGGCAGTGAGCGGTACTGTCTGCTGGTTGTCGACAACTACTCGCGTTACACCACGGTCTTCCCCTCGCTCACCAAGGGTGAGGTCCATGCTATCCTGATCCCTTGGATCCGAGCAGTTCGTCTTCAGCTCCTGTCCTGTCCTGCGTCTACACTCTGATAGAGGTGGTGAGTTCATCTCCGACCTCTTGCGGGCCTTCTGTCAGGGGGAGGGCATCGAGCAGTCGTTCACGCTTCCGGGCTCACCGCAACAAAATGGGGTTGCTGAGCGCCGCATTGGCTTGGTCATGGAGATCGCGCGTACCTCCTTGATCCATGAGGCGGCTCCCCATTTTCTGTGGCCGTTTGCGGTTTGGTACGCCGCGCAACAGCTCAACCTCTGGCCCCGTGTCTCCTTGCCGGAGACCTCGCCCACACTGCGTTGGACGGGAGAGGTTGGCGATCCGTCGCGTTTCCGAGTCTGGGGTGCTCGTGCCATTGTCCGCGATACGTCCGCGGACAAGCTCTCCTCCCGCACCATTCCCTGTGTCTTCCTTGGCTTTGTCCCTGACACGCGTGGCTGGCAGTTTTACCACCCCACCTCGCGACGTGTCTTCCCCTCTCAGGACGTCACCTTTGACGAGTCAGTTCCTTTCTACCGTCTCTTCCCCTACCGCACTGCCCCCCTCCCTCCCCCGCTGCTTTTCCTCGTTCCAGGTCCCCCTCCGGTAGACCCCCTCCCCCCTCAGGGTTCTGCACCTTCAGGTGTGTTCAGGTAGACCCACTCCCCTTGGCTGAGCCTGTAAGGGTCACTAGCAAGTCAAGTGGCGCTGCAAGTGGTGCTGCTCGAGGTACTTTGTCTGGGGGTGCTGAGCCTGTGCGTGAGGTGCTTGTGGGTGTGGAGCCTGGGGGTGCTGAGCCTGCGAGTGCGGAGCTTGGGGGTGCTGAGCCAGAGGGTGCGGAGCCTGGGGGTGCTGAGCCAGAGGGTGCCGGGTCTGGGGGTGCTGAGCCAGAGGGTGTCGGGTCTGGAGGTGCTGAGTCTGGGGGTCTCTTTTCACGACGGGGGCCTCTCTCACCACAGCAGCTACAAGCGTGGCTTGCGTGGCGTACCCGCCTGAGGAGTCGTGCTGCTGGAGCTGGAGGTCCTGCTGCTGGAGGTACTGCAACTCGAGGTGTTGCGGTTGGAGCTGCTGGAGCTGCTCGTCGTGGAGGCGCTGGGAGTGCTGGTGTTTCTGGTCCTGAAGGTGCTCGTCCTGGAGGTACTCGAGCTGCCGGGGTCCGTGGTACTGGAGGCACTGAAGTTGGAGACCCGCGCGTTGGAGTTCGAGACCTTGGAGCTGGAGGTGCTGGCCCTCGAGGTGCTGGCCCCGAGGGTACGGAGTCTGTTGGTGCTGAGCCTAGGGGTGGTGCATCTACTGAAGGTCCTCTTGGTACCGCGTCGCAGCGATCACCTCTCTCGTCGAAGCAGCAGCGCGAGTGGCTTGCTTCGCGCACCCGCCTTCGGAGTCGCGCTACTGGAGCTAGAGGCACTGCTGTTGGAGGTGCCGGAGCTGGAGGCACTGGAGCTGGAGGCGCTGGAGCTGGAGACCCTGGAGCTGGAGGTGCCGTTTCTGGGTTTGCTGCTACTGGGGGCACTGGAGCTGGTGCTGTCGACCCTGGAGTTGGAGACCCTGGAGCTGGAGGTGCCGGTCCTTGGGGTGCTGCTGCTGGAGGCACTAGAGCTGGAGCCCCTGGAGCTGGTCCTTTCCACCATGGAGTAGGAGACCCTTGTCAGAATGTCGATGTTTGTCTAGCCTGCAGTGGGGTACTCTATAGCGAGTACAGCCCGAATTAGGGTTTGCTATATGTACTCAACTGCCTGCTAGTGAAAACCTCTCTTTCCTGTTTCTGATTCTTGCCTATAGTTTTGACATGCTATCAGAGTAGGTCGACCCTCCTGGGTCGATCCTGTAGATGGGCTCGCCACCTAATGCTTTCGCTGCTGTCCTACCTATCGCGCGCCCCGGGCGCACGACGAGTTCTGCTTGCCACGCGCTCGGGTGCTTCTACCCCGTCGATCCGCGCGTCGCCCCCCGTCGTCCGTTGCAGCGCTCCCGGGGACTCGCGCGTCGCCCTCCGTCGCCCGTAGCGGCCCGCGCGACCTGCGCTAGGCCCGTGCGCGGCCCGTATAGCCCGCGCGCAGCCCGTACGGCCTGCGCCAGGCCCGAGCGCGGCCCGTACGGCCTGCGCCAGGCCCGCGCGCGGCTCGTATGAGCTGCGCCAGGCCCGCGCGCGGCCTGTACAGCCAGCGCGCGGCCTTTACGGGCTGCGTCAGGCCCGGGCGCGGCTCAGGCAGCCCGCGCGCGGTTTTTTCGGCCTGCGCCAGGCCCGTGAGCGGCCCGTACCGTCTGCCCCAGTGCCGCACGCCGTCCCCCGAGCTTCTGACCGCACTCTTGTGTTAGGGTTTGGGAGTGGAGAGTATGGGGGTGCCGTGCGTGTGAGCAGTCCCCTGCTCCTCCTCCTCCTTCGTCTCCCACTGCTGCAGCTGCCGCTGAGGGGGGTGGATGTGTTGGAGCCGTCGGAGTGGTACGAGGGGGGTGGCGTGTGAGCGGTGCTAGTGGTTCAGCAGGGGGTGTGTGAAAGGGGTGTGGGACAGTTGGGGGAGGTTGATCGGAGGTAGCCGACTTGTCGTCTGCAGCGCCTGAAGTCCAGAGAGCCAGGACCCCCTGTGGCCGTGTAGTCCGGGGCTCTGCGCCCGGTAGCCACAGTGTGAGCACTCCTGAGAGCACAATGAGCCAGCTGCGCCTGTCGCCGTGTTAGCCTGGTAGGGTCAGCGCTGCCCACTCCTGTTGCACGTGTGTCTGCAGCTTCAGCTGTCGCCTCGCATCTTCTCGCCCTCCATAGTTTCTCCTCCTCCTCACTTGCCCTCTGTGATAGCCTCTAGCTTTGCTTATCCTTGAGAACTATTGCACTCCCTAACTTGTTGTGTTGATTATACCCCACTTTGACTATGGGGGTGTGTCAGAATGTCGATGTTTGTCTAGCCTACAGTGGGGTACTCTATAGCGAGTACAGCCTGAATTAGGGTTTGCTATATGTACTCAACTGCCTGCTAGTGAAAGCCTCTCTTTCCTATTTCTGATTCTTGCCTATAGTTTTGACAACCCTGGAGCTGGAGGTGCTGGTTTTGAGGGTGCAATTGTTGGAGGCCTTGGAGCTGGAGGTTCTGGAGCAGCTGGAGGCGCTGGAGCTGCTGGTGCTCATCCTAGAGGTGCTGGAGCTACCGGAGCTTGTGGTCCTGCGGGCTTTGGAGCTGGAGGCGCTGGCGCTGGAGGCGTTGGAGCTGGAGGCGCTGGAGTTGGAGGTACTGGAGCTGGAGGCGCTAGAGCTAGAGGCGTTGGAGCTGGAGGTTCAGGAGCTGCTGGAGGTGCTGGAGCTGCTGGTACTCGTACTGGAGGTGCTGGTGCTGGTGGTACTAGTGCTGGTGGTACTGCACAGCCGCGACTGTTCCTCGCTTCGCCGTCACCGTCGTCTCTGCCACCGCCCGACTCCGCGCTTTGCCAGGTTCTTAGCCGTCTTCTAGTGGTCTCCCGTTACAGCCAGGCTCTACATTGCTTGCTCCTTCTCCTTACACTGAGCGGACAGACTCGCTCAGAGAGCGCCGTGAGCCTGCGTCTCGTCCTGCCTCGCCTGTTCGCGCGCGTCGCACTGGTAGTCGTGTTCCTAGCATGCACGCTATGGCATTTCGTCCTTCCTCTATTCCACAGCGTGTTCCCCTGCCGTCTCCTCCACCGTCTTCTCTGCCTGACGTTCAGGACCCTGAGTCTGACCTGGTTCATGCTGCTCACCCTACTATCACACGTCTGCTAGCCAGTGTTATCACTGACCCGTCGTTTGAGTCTGCTGCTGCGTCTGCCTTAGTCTCTGAGCTTGTTGACTTTGCTACTGCATGTCGTCTAGACTGCGCTGCTAGTCTTGTTGCTGAGTCTGAGTCTGTCTGTCCTCCATCCGTCGGGGGTGAGTGTGCTCTTGGCACGGACGTCCTTGAGGACAAGCAGGAGGACTTTGAGTGTCATGACTGAGGCAGCAGCAAAGTCAACAAGCTCAGAAACTATGGCAGACGGAGTAGCAGACTCAAGCGACGGGTCAGTGACAACAGTGGCTAGTAGACGCGTGACAGTAGGGTGAGTAGTATGAACCAGGTCAAACTCAGGATCCTGAACGTCAGGCAGAGAAGACGCTGGAGGAGATGGCCGGGGAACACACTGTGGAACAGAGGAAGGACGAAGTGCCATAGTGTGCGTGCCAGGGACAGGAGGCGGACGCTCACGAGGAACACGACTACCAGTGCGACGCGCGTGAACAGGCGAGGCAGGACGAGACGCAGGCTCACGACGCTCTGTACGCGAGTCTGTCTGCTCAGTGTAAGGAGAAGGAGCCGGGAAACGAGACCCAGAGGAACGCCAGCGGACTCAGCACCCCCCGACCCAGCACCCTCTAGCTCAGCACCCCCAGGCTCCGCACTCGTAGGCTCAGCACCCCCAGGCTCCGCACCCCCCAGCACCTCACGGACATGCTCAGCACCCCCAGGCTCCGCAGCCGCAGGCTCGGCACCCCCAGGCTCCGCACTCCCCAGCACCTCATGCGCGTGCTCAGCACCCCCAGACGCAGCACCCCCAGCAGCACCTGAGTCGCTAGTGACCTCTACAGGCTCAGCCAAGGGGGGCGGGTCTACCTGAGACACACTTGAAGGAGGAGGACCCTGAGGGGGGAGGGGGTCTACCGGAGGGGGACCTGGAGCGAGGAAAAGCAGCGGGGGAGGGAGAGGGGCAGTGCGGTAGGGGAAGAGACGGTAGAAAGGAACTGACTCGTCAAAGGTGACGTCCTAAGAGGGCAGGACATGGCACGAGGTGGGGTGGTAAAACTGCCAGCCAGGTGCGTCAGGGACATCACCAAGGAAAACACAGGGAATGGTGCGGGAGGAGAGCTTGTCCGAGGACGTATCGCGGACAAGGGCACGAGCACCCCAGACCCGGAAACGCGACGCATCGCCAACCTCCCCCGTCCAACGCAGTGTGAGCGAGGTTTCCGGCATGGAGACACGGGGCCAGAGGTTGAGCTGCTGCGTGGCGTACCGGAATGCAAACGGCCATAGGAAATGGGGAGCCGCTGCATGGATCAAGGAGGTACGAGCGACGTCCATGACCAAGCCAATGCGGCGCTCAGCAACCCCATTTTGTTGCGGTGAGCCCGGAAGCGTGAACGACTGCTCGATGCCCTCTACCTGACAGAAGGCCTGCAAGAGGCCGGAGGTGAACTCACCACCTCTGTCAGAGTGCAGATGCAGGACAGGAAGGTCCTGGCGGAACCCGCGGTGGAGCTGGAGACGAACTGCTTGGATCCAAGGGATCAGGACACCAGGGACCTCACCCTTGGTGCGCAAGGGGAAGACCGTGGTGTAGCGCGAGTAGTCGTCGACAACCAGCAGAAAGTACCGCTCACCGGCCTCTCCATGAATGCGGGCTGGGCCCCACACGTCTAGGTGGAGGGTCTGTAGAGGAGCCTCTGTCGAGGGAAACGAGGAGGCGTGAGGAGCGGCGCGCTGCCGCCCCTCGACGCAAGGAAGGCAGGGCGACGCAGGCGAAGCAGGGAGGGGAGGGAGAGACCTGGGAAGACCAGACACAAGGAGACGACGGTGCATGCCACGGAGACGTGGCAAGGAGGGGTGACCCAGGTGGTGGTGTCAGAGAAGAGTCTGGTGCGACAGGGAGCGACACTCACAATGGGAGGCTACCTGACCTAACACAAACACCTGACCAGTAGCACCTACCTGAGGAGGCGCAGTCGACCGTGTGTAAAGACTCGACCCTGGCCGACGGGTAAACGTGGCTAGGTGGCGGCCGGTCTGGGAGCACGTATAGATTGCCACACTCTACCGACCAGGGGTGAAGGTGTCAACCCCCGCATCCTGGAGGACAGGAGTACTCACCAAGTTCGTAGAGAACGAGGGGAGGTGGAGACCTGACAGTGAGCTAGACGAAACCGCCAGGCACGGGAGCACAGTGGTGGACCATGCAAGAACTGGTCCCCCTGAGGGGTCAGCCAGAGAGACTGCAACAGGTGCAGGGAGTGGTGTGAGTGCAGTTTTATCACGAAAGAAGTAGCGGGAAGCACTTAAGTCAAGCGTGAAGGTGTGCAAGGCCTCAGCAGGCGCAGTACCTGAGAGAGCAGACTCGCTCGCACCTAAGGCAGCAGCCTCACCAGCACCTAGAGTTCTAGTCTGTATACCGGGGTCAGGCGGCAAACACAAGTGACAGTCTCCCTCAGCACTAATCTCCAATGCATACATTGCAGTAATAATAGCATCATAGTCAAGAGCAAAGATGTCTACACCAGCCTTAAGCAGCTCATACCAGCGAGGGCGCTCAGCGTCCTCGCCCATCTCCTCACGCCAGGCGTCGTCAAGGCGGGAGAAGCAGCGGTGCTGGGTGTGGAACTTCCCACATGTTTGACCCTTGCGGTCACCTGTGCGAATGACATACGGGGAGCGACCACCACCCCCAGACCTCCCACGTTGAGCAAGCCACTCACAAAGCTGCTGGGTTGTCTGGGGAGTCTACTGCTGCTGCTATCTCTGACCAGAGCCCGTGCCTCCACCCCGACTGCCACCTCCACCGCTACCACCGCCCTTGCCGCCACCGCCGCTGCCACCGCCGCTGCCACCCCCTCCGCCGCCACCGCCTCCACCGCCTCCACCGCCTCCACCGCCGCTGCCGACGCTACCACTCCCGCCAGCACTCCCGCCACCACTCCCTCCGCCACCTCCTCCTCCTCCACCGCCTCCACCACCACCCCCCCCCCCAGTGCCACCTCCGCTACCCTTGGCTCCCTTGCCCTTGCCGTTGTGGCGCCTCCCACCAGGAGCAGAAGCAGCACCAGCAGACTCAGCAACAAGGAGGTCAACAACGCAGCAGCAGCGAAGGAGGGGGCGAGGGGAGAGGGAGAGCACCCCTCAAATATGGGGGTGCGAGGAGCGCCACGAGCAGCAGCTACAGCGACAATGCTCTTCTCTGCTGCAAGGAGGTGCTGCTCTAGGAGGTCGACAGTGAGTTCGGTGGGACAGCGAGCGAGAAAGTGGTCCCGGACCGAGCTAAGAGCGTCAGGGAGATGGGTGATTATGAAGTGAAGCGTTCAGTTCATCGGAGGCGGGTGCTTAGCACAAAAGTCTTTGGGGAGGGCGGCGCGAAGGCGGGTGTCACTAGTGCGAAGGTGGGTAATGAGATCGGCAACTGTGGCAATCGTGGACAGCTCAGGAAACAGGTAGGGCAGCATGAGGCGGCTAAGCTCAACTATGGCAGGGGAGGAGTATCGAGCCACTACAGCGTCGTAAAGGGCCTTAGCGGTCTTGTGCTCACCAAAATGCGTAAGCTCAGCTAACGGAAGATGATTGCGAACAGCTAGGCGCGCAGCAGCATCACGAGTCTGCCACTAGGAACGGGCGCTAAGCTCAGCGGTGGCAGCGGGAGCGACTGAGGCACCTGACGTGTGGTCATTAAGAGAGACATCGTTCTTGCTATCGCACATTAGGAACAGCTGCAAGTCTTCTAGCCAGGTTTCGAACTGAATGGGGCGGGCCTCGGCATCGAACGACATAACTCGGAGGGTGGCCATAGAAGCTGGCGCGGGACTAGCAGCGCAGAGCGATTGCAGGCAAGCAGCAGTAGCAGTAGCAATAGCACGAGTGGCAGCAACGGTAGAAGCAGCAGTAGCAACCTAATGCCAGGCCCCTAGGCAGCGTGGCGCGGCTCGGGCACGGCGAGGCAGTGCGGCGCTGGCAGCAGCAGCAGCGTAGCAGCGGCTGCAGCGCTGGCAGGGCGGGCAGGGCGCAGGGCAGCGCGGGCAGGGCGCCTAGGGCAGGGCGCAGCAGGCAGCCGCGGCAGCAGGGCAGGCGGCGCACGGGGCTGCAGGGGAGCACTACAGGTGGCGCTCGGGGCGTAGCAGGCAGACGCGGCAGAGGCAGGCGGCGCGCGGGGCTACAGGCGGCGCGGGGGGCTACAGGCGGCCGGCAAGGCAGCAGGGCGGGCCGCGCGCAGGACGTAGCAGGCATCTGCAGCAGCAGCAGGGCAGGCGCACGGGGCTGCGTGGCAGCGCGACACGCAGCTCGCAGGGCGCGCAAGCTAGCAGGCGGGCGGCGCGCGGGCTAACAGGGGCTGTGCACGGGCTGCGCAGACAACGCGCGGGTCGCGCGGGCTACTGGCAGGCGGCGCGCGGACCAGCAGAGGCGACGCGCGGGCCGTACGGGCTGCTAGCGAGGTGCACGCGGAAGTGGGGCAGGGCAGAGCGCGGGGTAGCGCGACACGGGTAGGTGGTAGGTGGTGGGCCCGAAAAAAAAATCGTCCTAAGGTCCTAAGACCCTACATGCTCTTAATACCATGTTCAATAGGTAGCTAGGATGATGATGACTATCGAGAGAATTTTGGTACAAGAGGAAACCCTAAGGGGTTGTACCCTACATTGGCTACCCCACTACAGCCTAAATAATCAAGTATAACATATACAATTTGACAGAAAGACCCACGAAGGTGATGGGAGGGGAGCGGACAACGGACGAAGGACTGGAGGGTAGGGGAGATGGCGAAGGCGCGATACAGGAAACTAGCACCTGCGGAAGGGTGGCGATCGCCTACGGAAGGGAATAAAATTACGATACTATACTACGTAGCAGTCTTACGCATTCCTGGAGGGTGGATAGTTCCTTACCTTGGCCACAACACCTACGGTATTGTTGTTAGCTAAAATATGCTAGGAATAAAACTAGTGATAACGGGATGGAGAGCAGCTATCATGAAACCCAATTCCAACTTGAAACCAATTTTGGCCTGGCGATCGAAACCATCGCATGGCAAGAGTCATGCAGGTGTAGCACGAAACATGCGACAGAGGAGATCCCACTTTCAAGATGGGACATGGTTCATT
This sequence comes from Closterium sp. NIES-65, assembly GCA_948144175.1. Classification (NCBI taxonomy): domain Eukaryota; kingdom Viridiplantae; phylum Streptophyta; class Zygnematophyceae; order Desmidiales; family Closteriaceae; genus Closterium; species Closterium sp. NIES-65. The sequence goes on along the minus strand of CANXME010000343.1, from coordinate 323,962 downwards.
ATTATATATTTCTGTTTTAAATGTTCAGCTTGTTCCTTTTCAGTAGCTCCAATTAAAGGTGTGTGTATATTAAAATGTCCAAATACACATACTTTAGCTTCAGTGCCTTTCTCTCAATAATGCAAGGCTACAATGAGGAGTTCTGGAGCGCTACATTGAATGCAGACGGTTGTCAATCTCATTGCCCACGCGTTGGAAGTAAGCCATGTGGTGCAGCAGCCCCACACACACCCTTGTTGTACGGTACTTCGCCCCATAATAAGATATGCAAGTCAACAGTGAGTTGTTCAGGAGCTACATAGAGTGCAGCCGGTTGTCAATCTCATTGGCTACGCGCTGGAAGTATGCCATGCGGTGCAGCAGCCCCACACATGCTCCCACATCGCCCCTCCGAAACGCATCGTCAAAGCTGCTGTACAGCCCTTCCATTCTCTCCTGGGTCTTCACATGCAAGACACGCGGGAAAGAGGGAAACCGAAACAGGAAAACAGGAGACTCGTACATGAATTGTGATTTTTGAGGCACCTCAAAAAGAGGAGATTCGTAGAGGAGTTGTGAAGCAGAAGGAGTGACATACATGTGGCCTCTGTGATGGTTCAGGCTGCTCTGTCACGCGCACAAGAACCAGTGAGTCCAACAAAGTGGCAACTCTCCTTATCGTTTCTACCCCGAACTGGTTTTGACTGCCTGAGCAACAACAAGACACCGTCTTACCTCAAGACCTGTCTCTTCGACGCCTCACCTCACCTCACCTCACGTCACCTCACCTCACCTCACGTCACCTCACGTCACCTCACCTCACCTCACCTCACCTCACCTCACGTCACCTCACCTCACCTCACCTCACCTCACGTCACCTCACCTCACCTCACGTCACCTCACCTCACCTCACCTCACGTCACCTCACCTCACCTCACGTCACCTCACCTCACCTCACCTCACGTCACCTCACCTCACCTCACGTCACCTCGCCCTCGAAATACTGACAGAGAAACCTTCCCCACCGACCACCCAGATCTGCGTCACCAAAAATACAGGCAATTCCAGTTCCCATCCTCCCCCCACCATCCCAGACCAAACCCCTCCCCTTCTCCCCCATTCTTCTCCGTTCCCCACCTGCGACTGCAGCGCCTGCAGCTCCTCGGGGCTGTCAGCGTCCTCAACGGTCTCCCTCATTTCCATCACGTGCGGCATCCCCCCCGTCTCTTCGTCCCCCTCCACACAAAAGCAACCACACACACGCGGACGCACACACACACACCTGTGACTGCAGAGCTTGCAGCTCCTCGGGGCTGTCAGCGTCCTCAACGGTCTCCCTCAGTTCCATCACCTGCCGCACCACCACACATGCATCAGCGGGGCAGAGGGGTGGCACACACTGAATGAGTGGCGAATCCCAAGCCGCTTTGAAGGGTCAGATCTCGCAAGCACACATGCACCCTCCCCGCCAAAGCACACATGCACCCTCCCCGCCAAAGCACACATGCACCCTCCCATAAGCAGCTGCTGGTCCCGCCCCGGGCTGTCCCCACTCAGCTCTGCTGCTGTCACACCGACACCCTACCCTCCCTACAAGCACCCTTTCCCCCCAAGCACCCGCGCACCTCCCTGAGCAGGTGCTGGTCCCGCCCCAGCCTGTCGCCACTCAGCTCTGCTGGGGTGACGCCACCACCCTCCCCGCCACCACCCTCCCCGCCACCACCCTCCCCGCCACCACTCTCCCCGCCACCACCCTCCCCACCGACACCCGATAAGCACCAGCACCCTTTCCCCCCCTAGCACCAGCACCCTTTCCCCCCCTAGCACCAGCACCCTTTCCCCCCCTAGCACCAGCACCCTTTCCCCCCCTAGCACCAGCACCCTTTCCCCCCCTAGCACCAGCACCCTTTCCCCCCCTAGCACCAGCACCCTTTCCCCCCCTAGAACCAGCACCCATTCCCCCCCTAGCACCAGCACCCTTTCCCCCCCTAGCACCAGCACCCTTTCCCCCCCTAGCACCAGCACTCTTTCCCCCCCTAGCACCAGCACCCTTTCCCCCCCTAGCACCAGCACCCTTTCCCCCCCTAGCACCAGCACCCTTTCCCCCCCTAGCACCAGCACCCTTTCCCCCCCTAGCACCAGCACCCTTTCCCCCCCTAGCACCAGCACCCTTTCCCCCCCTAGCACCAGCACCCTTTCCCCCCCTAGCACCAGCACCCTTTCCCCCCCTAGCACCAGCACCCTTTCCCCCCCTAGCACCAGCACCCTTTCCCCCCCTAGCACCAGCACCCTTTCCCCCCCTAGCACCAGCACCCTTTCCCCCCCTAGCACCAGCACCCTTTCCCCCCCTAGCACCAGCACCCTTCCCCCCCTAGCACCAGCACCCTTTCCCCCCCTAGCACCAGCACCCTTTCCCCCCCTAGCACCAGCACCCTTTCCCCCCCTAGCACCAGCACCCTTTCCCCCCCTAGCACCAGCACCCTTTCCCCCCTAGCACCAGCACCCTTTCCCCCCCTAGAACCAGCACCCTTTCCCCCCCTAGCACCAGCACCCTTTCCCCCCCTAGCACCAGCACCCTTCCCCCCCCTAGCACCAGCACCCTTTCCCCCCCTAGCACCAGCACCCTTTCCCCCCCTAGCACCAGCACCCTTTCCCCCCCTAGCACCAGCACCCTTTCCCCCCCTAGCACCAGCACCCTTTCCCCCCCTAGAACCAGCACCCTTTCCCCCCCTAGCACCAGCACCCTTTCCCCCCCTAGCACCAGCACCCTTTCCCCCCCTAGCACCAGCACCCTTTCCCCCCCTAGCACCAGCACCCTTTCCCCCCCTAGCACCAGCACCCTTTCCCCCCCTAGCACCAGCACCCTTTCCCCCCCTAGCACCAGCACCCTTTCCCCCCCTAGCACACGCACCTCCATGAGCAGCTGTTGGTCCCGCCCCGGGCTGTCCCCACTCAGCTCTGCTGCTGTCACGCCGCTAGCTCGCAGCTGATGGGAGGGGCGGGGTGAGGGTGAGGGGTGAAAGGGGGGATGAGAGGAGGCGAACTGGAGAAACGAGGGAGGGCGAAAGGGGAGAGAGCCAGGGCTGTCCCGACTCAGCTCTGCTGCTGTCACGCCGCTAGCCCGGAGCTGATGGGAGGGGCGGGGGGTGGAAGGGGGGAGGGGGAAGGGGCGAATGGCGATGGGGGATGAGAGGAGGCGAAGTGAGGGCGGAATGAGGGCAAAGTGAGGGCGGAGTGAGGGCGAAGTGAGGGCGAAGTGAGGGCGAAGTGAGGGCGAAGCGAGGGCTGGTAGCGGCCCAGCTCTGCTGGAGTGAAGCACATGGGAAGTGAGGGGGCATGGCGCAAGAGGCATGAGGCACAGCAGGCGGGCTCACGAGGTACTTGGCGCGCGAGAGGAGCGGCCTGAGCAGCATGTAGTAGGCGTCTCTATCACATGCGCTGCTTGCTGTGCTGCTGCCAGAGTAGTGCCCGCATTGCATGTGGGAAGTGAGGTGATGGGGGGACTAACAAGGTACTTGGCGCGAGAGAGTGGCCTGAGGAGCGTGTAGTAGGCGTCTATGACATGCGCTGCTTGCTCCGCTGATAGTGCCCTCTCCTCCTGCACATGCCCACGCATAAGCATACGCACACACACACGCGCCCGCCCATGCACATGCACATGCACACGCACATGCACATGCACGCGCACATGCACGCGCACATGCACATGCACACGCACATGCACGTGCACACGCACATGCACACGCACATGCACATGCACACGCACATGCACACGCACATGCACGTGCACACGCACATGCACATGCATGCGCACACGCACACACACATGCACGTGAACTTGCCCAGGCATACGCACATAAACATGCAGATGCACACGCGCATGGATATCATACATGCCCACCAACCATCATTCATGCCCATCATGGGCATGAATGTGCCCAGGCATGCGCGCATGCCATAAGCAAGCACATGAAAATGCACACACACGAATATCATCCATTCCCGTCAACCATCATTCAAAATCTCAAACCCATGCCACCCATCCACATGCATGCATGCATGGCGTCACGTGCAAAGCAAGAGATGAGGCTGCTGCAGCTGCAGCTGCTACCAAGGGCGTGTGCACATACTTGAAGCTTGCAGGAAAACGGGGAGACTTTTGAGTCGACTCAAAACTCACCGCGTGTGCACATACTCGAAGCTCGCGTTGTTCTAATACAGCAAGAGTTGATGAAAGTTAGACCTTCGCAGCCCACCTGTCCTCTTTTGACAGCGTGTGCACATACTAGAAGCTCGCGAAAAACGGTCCCCTGGTCCCTTGAAGCTGTTGAATGTGAAGAGGTGGGCTTCCACGCCCCCACGCCCTTGAAGCTGTCGGAAAACTCATCACTGGCCCCCACGCTCTCCCCCATTGCACACCTCACCTCCGACTTGTCCCTGTGCTTGTCCGGCTGCTGTGCAGCTGCTACCAAGGAGCGCACCCATGCCCCTCGCCCCCCTTCCTTTGTCCCCCATGAACGTCCGGATGAGGAAAGCGAATACCTAACCACCTCTCCTCCCCCCACCCTTCCCCCACACCTCACGCCGTCTCACCTGCGACCTGCCCCCATGTAGATCCGGGTGCTGCATCTTCTGCAGCTGCTGTGAAGGAGAATGCCCCATGCACTTCCCCTCCCCCCTCCCTCATCCCACCCAGGCCTCACCCCCCTTCCCCCTCCCCCTTTCTCACCTGCGACTTGCCCCCATGCAGGTCCGGGTGCTGCATCTTCTGCAGCTGCTGCGAAGGAGAGAACCCACGCACCTCCCCTGCCCCTTCTCCCCCTACTCCCCGCTTCTCACCCCCCTTTCTCACCTCTGATCTGCCCCCATGCAGGTCCGGGTGAAGCATCTTCTGCAGCTGCTTGTAGCGCTGCTCCAATAGTGATAGGTCGACGGCGAATGCACGCGGGCTGCAGGGCGGTGGGCAGAGGAGAAGGTGGGGACGAAAGAGCGGAGCAAGTGGATAGGTCAGGCAGGGATAGGTAGCTGCTTAGGCAGCTGCTTGTAGCGCTGCTCCAACAGTGATAGGTCGATGGCGAATGCACGCGGGCTGGGGCAGCACCGGGGACGCAAGAGCAGGGAAAGGGAGGGATGCAAGAGCAGGGAAAGGGAGGGACGCAAGCAGGGGGAGCAATAGTGCGGGAGGGCATATATCAAGAAAGAGGTTTCTGCAGCTGCTTGTAGCTGCTGTTCCAGTAGGGATCGGCCGATGGCAAATGCACATGGACTGAGGGGCGGTGGGCAGGGGAGACGGGGGGGACGGAAAGAGCGGAGCAAGTGGATTGGGGGAGCATGTCAGGCAGCTCCTTGTAGCGCTGCTCCAGGAGCGAAGGGTAGAGGAGGGTGGCGCGGGCTGGAGGGCAGTGGAGAGCGAGAGGAAAGGAGGGGGGCGGTGTATGGAAAGAGCGGAGCAAGTGGATGGGGGAGCATGTCGGGCATCTCCTTGTAGCGCTGCTCCAGGAGCAAAGGGTCGATGGCGAATGCACGCGGCTTGGGGAGCGGTGGGGGGAAATGGAAAGAGCAGAGGAAGTTGATTGAGATGAGAGAGAAAGCAACTCGGGCAGCTGCTTGTAGCGGCAGGTCGAGGGCGGATGCACGCGGACTGGAGGGCGGTGGGCAGGCAGGGTGGGGGAAAGAGCGAGCATCACAGGCACATGCTTGCATGGCTGCTTCAATAGCGAATGCAAGCGGGCTGGGGCATCACCGGGCAAGGGAGGGACGCAGGAGGGGGGCCAAGAAGGACATAGAGCGCATATTGTAGAAAGCTGCTTGTAGAGCTGCTCGAATCCCAATCGCAAGCACGCCAGCCTGCCAATCCAATCCAAATATCAATGAACCACTCACAGGCCGAATATCAATGAACCACTCACAGGCCGAATATCAATGAACCACTCACAGGCCGAATATCAATGAACCACTCACAGGCCGAATATCAATGAACCACTCACAGGCCGAATATCAATGAACCACTCACAGGCCGAATATCAATGAACCACTCACAGGCCGAATATCAATGAACCACTCACAGGCCGAATATCAATGAACCACTCACAGGCCGAACAGTTCGAACAGGTCCGTACGTTTGTCCACCGGTTGCAGCGCGCCACATGTTCCGCAGAAGAACCGCCACGTCAGCGGATCGCCCTGCTTGCTCGCGCCATCCCCCCTGCCCCTCGCGCCCTCCGCTTCCGCATCCGCGCGCATGTCATCCGCGGACGGGTTGCCCTTTCCCCCCGCGCGCGCATCAGCGCCGCGATCGGCGGAACAGAGCCAGCACGCGGACGCGTCATCAGCTGCTGACATGGCCCCGCTTTCTGTGCACGCCTCGTCGTGGTGGCACGGCTCGGCGGAAGAGTGGTGGCAGCGGGCAGCCGCTTGTGGTTGTGCGCAGAACACGCTTTGGCCTGATGCTGCTGCGGAATCTGCGCGTGGCGCGGCGGGCCAAAGCGTGTGAGGCACGTGAGGCGCGTGAGGTGCGTGAGTGCGCGACACCGCTCCCAGCGGGGCTAGCGGCGGGGCTAGCGGCGGAGGCACAGCTGGATGGCAGCGGCCGTGCGGCGGACGGGCGGCGTGTTGAACATATCCGCTGGGAAACCTGAGCGACACGGATTGCGACGTGGGCTGCGACGCGGCAGGCGGCAGAGAGTCGGTGGTACCGGCGGAGAGCACAGCGGGCGAGGGGCTCGTGGCGGCGGATTTAGTGCGCGCGGCGGAATCAGCGCGCGCGTGGTGAAGTGCGGTTTGGACAGGACTCGGCGTTGACGCGAATGTGCGACCGGCGGTGCTTGCGACGAGAAGATCGCGAAGGCGACACTTGGCGACCTGCTTCAGCGAGCCCGTCGCCATGGCGGGAAAGAATCTGTCAAGGGCCGACCCGCGCAGGCTGCATGCACTGGAGGCTGCGCGCAACGGAAGCTCCTACTACGAGCATCACAAGATCCTAACCTCCTGAGTCCCTTCCCTTGCTTTGGGGGCAAGAGTGGAAGTGCGTGCTAGGCTCGCTTCCTCGCTACTGCTAGCCCTGCTACCGCTGCTTCAACTATCACTATGCACGCTTACATACAGCTGTAAATCTATGGTGCATAACATGCCAATACATTAGATAACTCTCTCAGTGTAAATTCACTCCAACAGGATCATTCTCCAATTCAAGCACTTTCACAGCATAAAACCTTTGCCTTTATTATTGAACACACTGCTGGAACACACACCTTCCATTGCAACATTGTCTCTAAGAGTGCATGGAATAATGTTGGATTACTATATACTGTGGCAATTTGCCAGGTTGAGGCAGAGGTAGCATTACGAGTTTGGAGGCAGTGTTGATGAGCCTGGCAAATGAACTGTAGTTGGCAAGGAATGCAAAATGTGCCAAGCATGCACTTTCAACTCCTTATGCGGTACCGTACTACACCCTTCATCCCTACTCATCCAGGGCTAACTTTAGTAAAATGACCCGTCTGATATCAAGACCGGGTCCTGACTCCTTGTCTGATTGTCAGACAAAAGCTGTAACATTGTCTAGCTTTTCAGACGAATCCTGAATACTTGTCTGAGATTTCTGAAAAGATATTCAACTAAAAAATATATACTACAAGAAAATCTTAGCCCTTATGGTTCAGCCAGTAGAATAGGGAGTTGTGAAAATCTTGCCTCTTACTTCTGCTAGGCAGGTGCATACATCCTCCGAGAGTTTTGCCTTCAGACAAAAAAGACTCGATATCTGCAGTCTCAGACGAACTTTAAAGGCTGTCTGAGAAATCAGATGAATAGAAAAAAACTTCTCTTAAAAATCAGACGAAATTGAACATCATGTCTACGACATCAGATGAACCAGTAAAAATGTGTTCAGAATCCAGAAATTCAGACAAAAAATGTCTGATCAAGTAAGCCCTGTACTCATCCTTATCATCCTCATCATCTTCACCATCCTCATCTTCCTCATCATCCTCATCTTCCTCATCATCCTCATCATCTTCATCCTCCTCATCCTCCTCATCCTCCTCCTCCACCTCTTCCTCTTCCTCCTCATCATCATACTCTTCACCATCGCTATCCCGACCACAATCCCTCTCCCGCTCATACTCCGCACCAACCACCGGCTTCCAGTTCTGTCTTTCCACCATGAACCACTCCTCCTCATCCAGCGTGTACCCCTCCATCAGCCCGCGATTCACACTGTGCATCTTGTCCCGCACGCTCTTCCTCCCATTCCTAAACGACGCACTGCTCTTCCCTCCTCTCGGCCCCCTCACATGCGACACCGGCCCACCCTCTACCCTCGTCCCTTTCCTCTCCCAGTACCACGTGTGCCTTGCAACACAGTACAGCGCCAGAGAGGGATGCCTCGCCCTCAGGTCTGCTAGCAAGGCTCGGGGTGTGTTGCGGCGGGTTGGAAAGAAGATGGCCCGCAGATTTGGAGCATGGATTTTCGGAGGGATGTACAGTCGAGTGGGAGCAGATCTGCGTGAAGGCGTCTCTCGCTCCAGTGGACCATAAACATCGTCATCATCATCATCAACATCGTCAACCCCAAGCTGGTTGCCAAACGGGCCTGCATGAAACCGAGTGAGCCCTTGATTCCTCATCCTGTGCTCCGTCTCCCTCCACTCCGCCTTCTCCTTCCTCCTCTGTGCTCTCGTCCATTCGATGAACACATTCCCATCTGCTCTCTCCACATCTTCCACCGCCATCTCCCCTCGCACCGGGTTCATCACATCGTAGTCGCTCGCCACGACAATCCCGAAGCTCCGCAGCCGCGGCCAGGAGAACCTGCAGGCGCCAAGGTCGATGTCGTGCCTCGATATAAGCAGCTCCACTGCTGGCGCGAGTGTCCTCAGCCAGTCCGCCCATGCAAACGGCTGCGGTGGCGGAAGATACACAAACGAGTCTCCACAGATCTCCATGGCTTTCTGAACGTCAGCTGGGATGCGGTGGGGGCGTGGCGGCAGCAGATTAATCGGACCATTGAGGCACAGCGCACGGACAGAGGCAACATTGAAGGAAGAAATATGAATCCACTCTTCCCCAAACAGCAAAATCTGGGTCAACGTGAGAGGGCGGGCAGAGCTGCAGGTGAGAGTGAGGGACTGGGCACAGGCGGAGAAGGAGGTGAGGGAGTCATGAGAAAGGGCGAGTTTCAGCTTGAGCTCGTGACTGAGGAAGCGGAAGGAGAGGCGGCGAGCCCTGGGGAACTCGAGCGCTAGCAGCACCGGTCCCTTGCAGTCCTCCCCTCCCTCCTCCTCCAGCTTCCACGGCTCGCAGAACGAAAACTCGTGCAGCTGAGGGGAAACGGCAGCCAGGGCTTTAAGGGAAATCCCCCTGGGATCCACATTTTTTAGGGTTAAGCTCCGAAGGGATTGCATCCAGGGAGTGTTGAGGCAGCTTCTACCCAAGCGCCAGGCGCCACGTCCGAGTGTGAGGGAGTGCAGGGAGGAGCAGGGAGTGAGAAAGCCTAGATTCCAATCACTCTGGCGGTAATCCTCCTCTGTGAATTTCTCTCTGATGCTCAAGCTTAGTTGCATGGCTGAGAGGGAGGAGGAGACTGGAGAGGAGGGGAGAGTGAAGGGGCGGCGAATGAGGGGGATGAGGGAGGGGTGGGAGAAGGAGAGGCGGAGGAAAGGAAAGGTGGGAGAGGAGCGGGAGAGCAGCCAGCGCACGCTGGTGGTCCACTGGGGCTGGGCGGCTGTGAGGTGCAGACTCATGGGCGTGCCTTGTTCCTGGTGGTTGAGGGGAGGGGTTGGTGGTTGAGGGGAGGGGAGGGGAGGGGAGGGAGGGAGGGAGGGAGGAGGGAGGGAGGGAGCGAGGGAGAGAGGGAGGAGGGAGGGAAAAAAGCTTGGAGTGAGCACTAGAGCTTTTCAAGATGGTTATGAAGATGGCTATCAAGAGGGATTCCAGCATGCACAGAAAAATGAGAGAGAGGGAGAGAGCTCGAAGGAGCATCTGAGAGTGCGAAGCTGCCATGCATGGGAGTGAAGGACAGAGAGTTATGCATTTAACCTAGGATTCAGAATGCAATGAAGTGTGAAGGAGCGAGACACGACAAGTGCCCCTGGAAAAGAACCAACATGGAAAATGCGAGTGTGTGGAGGGGCAGCTGTCGCGAGAACAGGGCGTGGAGGGACAGAGAACGAGTGGAGCACTCTACGCACGGAGAAGGCGGCGACGAGGTGGAACAGCCTCTTGCTGGCGAGCGGAGGGAGGGTGGGAGTGGAGGGAGTGGAGGGAGTGGAGGGAGTGGAGGGAGTGGAGGGAGTGGAGAAGGAGCATGGTTCTCACGGAGAAGGAGGCGACGAGGTGGAGAAATCTCTTGCTGGCGAGCGCGCAGCACAGCAGAGGCCACGAGGAGCCATACGTGCGAGCGTTGCGCGCATGCAGCCAGCACGGCGACACCCCGGCGTTCACGAACACGGGCACCGGTGCCACTCTAGCCGAACCATTCTCAGCGCCTCGTGAGACATTGCGGCCAGTAGAACTACCAGCACCGCCGCCACCGCCAGTGCCTCTGGAGTTGGGTTCTGCTCGCTGCGCCGTGCTGCGCGCGCGGCAGTAGTAGCGGCCGCGCGCGGAGTGCGGAGGGGTGGCGGTGCAGGGGCGCTCCAGCAGCAGGTGGAAAATGCGGTGCCAGAGCGCCGCTGGTAGCGCGTCGATCAGGTCGTTGCCCTGGTCTGAGAATGAGCGAGAGGGAGATAGGGAAAGAAAGAGGGAGAGAAATAAGGGGAGAAAGAGGGAGAGAAATAAGGGGAGAAAGAGGGAGAGGAAGAGGGATAGGAGAAAGAAAGAGGGAGAGAATTGGGGGGAAGAGGGAGAGGGAGACGAGCGGGCGAGGGAAGAGAAAGAAAGGAGCGAAGGGACGGGGAGAGAACATGATTTGAGTTGCGATGCTGGAAACGAGCGAATTTAGCTTCCACGACTACTAGGATTGAAGGTGGGAGAAAGAGAACTTCTATTTCTTGTGAGATGATGAATGAAGGTGAGTAGGAGAGACTAACAAAGATTGGAAGGGATGGACGGAAACTGCCAGTTGACTGAATGTGCGAAGCGAGAGAGAGAGAGAAATTATTCTCTGAGCAGAAGTGAAGTTCGGGTGCCTTGAGGCACGCAAACAAGAATTGAGGGACAGAGTCGCGGTAAGACCAAGCTCCGCTATGAATGTAGGTCCTTGCCTTCGGGGTCGGCGTTGTCCTGTCGCCTATCGTTCTCTCGCCTCCTCTTATCACGTCGCTCGCTCGTCCCTCTCAGTTCGCAATTCGGATCTTCAGCACCTCCCGGCGACGATGCCATGACGATCCTGTTTAACTGGCTATGGAATCGCGCTCTCGCCTCTCGCCATTTTCATCACCACGGTGAAATCTGCGCGTTGCTGTCAAAGTTTGCTCGATCGGGTGGTCATTTCTGCCATGTACGGGATTGGGATGGGCTCAAACACGAGGATATGAGTGTGCGTGGCTGATTTGTTTGGCTCAACAAATCTGTGTGAATTCGAGATGAATTGCAGCACGAGTTCAAACGGTTATTTGTGGCGGGGCGGGAGGACACGCTTCTGGTCAGAGTGAACGCGAGCGTTTAAAATTAATATTATTTTACCTTTTAACCTTACTGTCACGGATCTGTGGCGCAATGGTAGCGCGTCTGACTCCAGATCAGAAGGTTGCGTGTTCGATTCACGTCAGGTTCAAGGCCTGCTTTTTGTGCACATCAGAATTGAGAAGTGGCCATCTCTCTCCCCTCAGCCCCCTTTCTTCCATCAGCAAGCAGAGCAGGAAGTATTTGTGCTGACAGACTGATGCTGACTGCACCTTGTTTGGATAGCCCTGGTGTGGCACCTCCTTAGCTGGCATGTTGGCTGCCCTCACACCAAGTTGGGCTTCGGTGCATTGTGGGGAAAAGCAGAGGATTGTACCACTTGCTTACTGCCTTGTGAGTGTCTGCCGTGCCGACCCTCCTCAACACTGGTGAAGCCGAGAAGTTCTGCAGCATTTTCTGAAAGCTTGTCAAGCAGATGTTTGTAAGAGAGGGCTACAGCTCTTGTAAACACTCAAACGCCCAGAAAAAAAAGACCTTTTCATGACATGCAGTGCGTGTATTGGCTGCTAAACCACCCTCAGGGGGCTCCAATAACCAGGTATTGTCTGAATCAGAGCACACACCCATCCAGCACCATCTTCACTCAGGTGCACAAGGTCGCACACAGGCGCAATAATGATCTGGTGACATTTCCTTTCCTTTGAATAGCTCACTTACATCCATGACTATTTGTGTTTCGACTGGAATCTCCAAAGTGCATTGAAGTACACTTCACACTCTCCATAACTGCATCACGTCATTACAGTCTGGACCCGAAGTTTACAAACAATGTCTAAAGAAAAGAACATGCTCAGAGTTCACCATTTACTTATTGGGCTGAGGTGCCCTAGGATCTTTGTAGAGTTTAAGTCTGACTAAAATTGTAATAGCGGAAGCGTTGAATAAAGAGTGCTTGAACCACCTTGCGCTGGTATGTGAGGGCAAAGTAAGTTGATTAATGTCAAACATTATATATGTTCTGCTTGTGTAGGCTACAGTGGGTTAGCCTATAGGAGGTACACAATTCTAGGGTTTCCTACTTGTACTCATTTTCACTGCTAGTTCATTCATTCCTGTTCGCTTATTCTCACATGGTATAGAGCGGGTCCTTCTACGGACCGTTTTTTTTTGGGCCCACCGAAGCGCCCCCCGAGGCGCGATTTTTTTAGCGACCCCTCGGGTCGTCATTTTCCCTGCGGCCCCGCCGCTTTCACTGACGCGGCCCCGCCGCCCTCTCTGACGGGGCCCCGCCGCCGGCCCTTACGCGGCCCCGTCGCCGGCTCTCACGCGGCCCCGCATCAGGCTCTGTCGCGGCCCCGCCCCGGCCTTTACGCGGCCCCGCCGCCTGCTCTCACGCGGCCCCGCCCCGGCTCCTTCGCGGCCCCGCCGCCTGCTCTCGCGCGGCCCCGCCCCGGCTTCTACGCGGCCCCGCCCCGGCTTTCACGCGGCCCCGCCGACGGCTTTGTCGCGGCCCCGCCCAGGCCCTTACGCGGCCCCGCCGCCTGCTCTCACGCGGCCCCGCCCCGGCTCCTTCGCGGCCCCGCCGCCTGCTCTCGCGCGGCCCCGCCCCGGCTTCTACGCGGCCCCGCCCCGGCTTTCACGCGGCCCCGCCGACGGCTCTGTCGCGGCCCCGCCCAGGCCCTTACGCGGCCCCGCCGCCTGCCCCCCGTCGCGGCCCGGTCGCCTCCTGACGGCCCCGCCGTCCCTTCGTGACGGCCCCGCCGTCCCTTCCTGACGGCCCCGCCGTCCCCTCCTGACGGCTCCTGCCGTCCCCTTCTACCGGCCCTCCAACTGCACCTGCTGGCCCCGCCGCTGCACCTACCGGCCCCCACCACCCACCCTCCCTTTTCCCATCGCCTGTCGAGGCGACCTGAGGGGGCCGCTTGTGGCAGGTGTGTGGCCTCCCCTGCTTCTCCTCCTCCTTCATCGCTCACCTGCAGCAGCCGAGCCGCCCCACCGCCGAGCCGCCCTGCACCCGAGCCGCCCAGCAGCCGAGCCGCCCTGCCGCCGAGCCGCCGGGTCGCTGAGCTGCTGAGCTGCAGTTGCTGCCGAGCCGCCCTGCCGCCGAGCCGCCGAGTCACCGAGCTGCTGAGCTGCAGTTGCTGCCGAGCCGCCTTGCCGCCGAGCCGCCTGAGTCGCCCGAGCCGCCGAGCTGCCGAGCCGCTGAGTCGCCGAGCCTACTCTTCCCACCACTGGTGAGCTCTTGCCCTGCTAGCACGCTGCGCGTCGCCTGCTTGCCTGCCTGCCTGCCTTTTGGCTTGCCTGGCTGCCTGCCTTCCTGCTGCTAGTCCTAGTCCTGCTTCTACTTGCGGAGCCAGATGCAGCCCCAGCGACGCCTGCGTGAGTCCCTCACGCCCCAGCAGCTGCGTGAGTGGTACGCTGGTTGGGGCTGTAGGGGTGGCGACGCTACTCCTACTTCCACTCCTGCTGCTTCTACTCGTGGTGGCGGCCAGATGCAGCTCCCGCGACCCTCTCGCGTGTCTCTCACGCCTCGCCAGCTTCGTGAGTGGTACGCTCAGAGTGGAGGGTCTCTCAGTGCTGTTCGCTGCTCTTACGTGATTCGCACTGGTACTCGGACTGGTCAGCCTTGTGGGACACCTAGTCATACACAGTCCCGCTGCTTCGCCCGTCTGAGCGACGCCTGGCGTACCGTGTTTGGCGACGAGGCTGAGCTTCCCGACTGGGTGGAGTTGCTTAGGCAGAGGGTAGATATATTTGCTCTTGACTATGATGCTATTCTCACTGCCATGTATGCATTGCCTACTAGTGCTGACCGTGCCGGTCACCTGTGCGTCCCGCCTGACCCAGGTATAGGACCTGCTGCTCTAGCTACTGGTGAGGCTGCTGCTCTGGGTGCTAGTGAGTCTCCTGCTCCAGGTACAGGTGCGGCTGCTGCTCTAGGTGCTAGTGAGTCTGCTTCCTCAGGTGCGGGTGAGGCTGCGCTCTCAGGTACCGCGTTGGCTTCGGCCTCCCTCACCTTTACACTTGACTCTGGGGCTTCTCGCTCCTTCTTTCGGGACCGCACCACACTCACGCCGCTTGGTCGGCCGGTTGCAGTCTCCCTGGCTGACCCCTCTGGGGGTCCTGTCCTCGCTCACTTCTCCACTGTCCTCCCGTGTCCGGCTGCCCCCTCGGGCACCCTGTCTGGCCTGTACCTCCCCTCGTTCTCGACGAAATTGGTGAGTGGTGCAGACCTACAGGATGCGGGGGTTCACCAGTTCACTCCTGCGAGTCAGCGGGTGACCCACTGCACGGACGCACGCACAGGCCGGCACCTGGCCACGTTCTCGCGCCGGCCGGGGTCGAGCCTCTACACCCTGACCACTGAGTCTCCTCCTGTCCCCGCGTCCGGTCAGGTAGCAGCGTCGGGTCAGGTGTTTGCTGCTGCGTCCAGGTCTGGTCCTGAGTCTGCCCCCTGTTCGTGTCGCCTCCTGTCTCACGAGACTCTTCTGTGGCACCACCGTCTAGGCCACCCCTCCTTGCCCCGTCTTCGGGGCATGGCTTCCCGTGTCCTTGTCTCTGGTCTTCCCCAGTCTCTCCCTCCCCTTCCTTCGGGACCAGGACCTTCCTGTGTCCCCTGTGTCGAGGGGCGCCTCAGGGCTGCTCCTCACTCCTCCCAGTTTCCCCCGACAGAGGCTCCTCTGCAGACGCTTCACATGGACGTGTGGGGCCCGGCCCCCGTCCGTGGGCAGGGTCACGAGCGCTACTTCCTGTTGGTGGTTGACGACTACTCGCGTTACACCTCAGTCTTCCCCTTGCGCAGCAAGGGTGCTGTCACTGAGGTGCTGATCGACTGGATCTGCGAGGCTCGTCTCCAGCTCAGGAGGAGCTTCGGCTCGGACTTTCCTGTTCTGCGTCTGCACTCTGACCGAGGTGGGGAGTTCTCCTCTCGCCTTCTGCGAGACTACTGTCGTGCACAGGGGATCCGCCAGACCTTTACGCTTCCGGACTCTCCATAGCAAAATGGGATTGCTGTGCGCCGCATTGGCATGGTCATGGATGTCGCTCGTACGTCCATGATGCATGCGGCTGCCCCCCATTTTCTGTGGTCGTTTGCGGTTCGGTACGCGGCGCATCAGCTCAACCTTCACCCCAGGGTCTCTCGGCCCGCGATGTCCCCAGTGTTACTGTGGACGGGGAAGGTCGGCGATGCGTCTGCGTTCCGTGTCTGGGGATCTCGGGCGTTTGTCCACGACTTGTCTGCGGACAAGCTGTCCCCCCGTGCTGCTCCCTGTGTCTTCCTTGGCTTCCCCCCTGACGCTCTAGGGTGGCAGTTCTACCACCCCTCCTCTCGTCGTGTTCTGTCCTCCCAGGACGTCATGTTCGACGAGTCAGTCCCCTTCTACCGCCTCTTCCCCTACCGTACTCCTTCCCTCCCCCCCCCACCGGACTTCCTGGTACCAGTTCCCCCCCCGGTAGACCCCCTCCCCCCTCAGGTTCCTGCCCCTTCAGGTGTGTCCCAGGTAGACACGGTCGAGCCAGTCGAGGTTGCTGCTGAGTCTGGTCCTACTGCGGGTGCTGAGCCTGGGGGTGCTGCTGCTGGGGGTGCTGAGCCTGGGGGTGCTGAGCCTGGGGGTGCGAGGCCGGGGGGTGCTGAGTCTGGGGGTGGTGAGCCGGGGGGTGCTGAGCCGGAGGGTGCTACGTCAGGAGCTGCTGAGCCTGGGGGTGCTGGGCCTGGAGGTGCGGAGCCTGCGCCTGCTGGACCTGGGGGCTCTCCGGTTCTTCCGTCTCGGCGGGAGCCGCTCTCTCCACAGGAGCTGCGCGAGTGGTTTGCTCGCCGCTGGAGGCGTGCTGCTGGAGCTGGAGCTTCTTCGCCTGCTGAGGGTGCTGCCGGTCCCGGAGCTGCTGGGCCTGCGGGTCCTACTGGAGCTGGAGCTACTGAGTCTGGGGGTGCTGAGTCTGGAGCTGCTGAGCCTGGAGGTGCTGAGTCTGGAGCTGCTGAGCCTGGGGGTGCTACGTCTGGAGCTGCTGTGCCTGGGGGTGCTGAGTCTGGAGCTGCTGAGCCTGGGGTTTCTCCTGCTGCTGCGTCTCGCCGGGAGCCCCTCTCTCCACAGGAGCTGCGCGAGTGGTTTGCTCGCCGCTGGAGGAGTGCTGCTGGAGCTGGAGCTTCGTCGACCGTCGAGGGTGCTGGTGCTGCCGGTCCCGGAGCTGCTGGGCCTGCGGGTCCTACAGGAGCTGGAGCTGCTGAGGGTGTTGGTGCTGAGACTACTGCTGTTTGTCCTGGCGGTGGTTCTGCTGCTGGTGCTGCTGGAGGTCCTGCCGCTGGAGGTGTTGGTGGCGCTGGTGCTGTCGCTGAGGGTGCTGGTGCTGTCCCTGCTGAGTCTGGAGTTGCCACGCGGCCTCGGCCGTACTTCGTTCCGCTCCTACAGCAGGTTCTTGGTCTTTCTCCTTCGGTAGAGTGTCCACAGCATGTCCAGTCGCAGTCACTGTTGGAGCCTTCCTCTCCTCTGCCTGCTCCCTCTCCTTACACTGGTCCTACTGGAGGTCTTGCTGAGCGTCGTGAGCCTGCGTCTCGTCCCGCGTCGCCGGTTCGTGCTGCTCGCGCTAGTGGTCGCGGTTCGCGTCAGCGTCCTCCTCCTGTCCCTGGCACGCACCGGATGTCTCTGCGTCCGTCCACTGCTCCTCTGCGTGCCCCTTTGCCTTCTCCTCCTGAGTCCTCTCTTCCTGCGCTTGCCGACCCTGAGTCGGACTCTCTTCGCGCTGCCAGTCCTACTGTCACGCGTCTGCTTGCTACTGTCGTCACTGACCCCTCTTTTGAGTCCACTGCTGCGTCTGCTCTAGTCGCTGAGCTCGTTGACTTTGCTGCTCGCTGTCGTCTCGACTACGCTGCTAGTCTTGTTGCTGAGTCTGCGTCTGTCTGTCCTCCGTCCGTCGGGGGTGAGTGTGCTCTTGGCACGGACGTCCTAGAGGACAGGCAGGAGGAGTTACAGTGTCTAGCGGCTGCTTCACCTCATCTGGCGTCTGTACTGCTTGCCCCTGAGGGAGACCCGGATGCACTAGACATCCCGACTCCGCGTTCTTACGCGGAGGCCGTAGAGGGTCCCTACTCCTCTCAGTGGCAGGCAGCTATGGATGAAGAGATGGCTTCCTGGAAGTCCACAGGCACCTACGTTGACGCGGTTCCCCCTCCTGGGGCGAACATCGTCAGTGGCATGTGGATCTTCAGGGTGAAGCGGCCGCCGGGCTCTCCACCTGTCTTCAAGGCACGGTACGTTGCTCGTGGCTTCAGTCAGCGGCAGGGAGTTGACTACTTTCAGACCTTCTCTCCCACCCCGAAGATGACCACTCTTCGGGTGCTGCTGCACATAGCCGCTCAGCGCGACTACGAGCTTCACTCTCTCGACTTCAGCACTGCGTTCCTGCAGGGTAGCCTGCACGAGGAGATCTGGCTGCGCCGTCCACCTAGCTTCACTGGGACTTTCCCTCCTGGCACCCAGTGGAGCCTCCGATGGCCAGTCTACGGTCTCCGCCAGGCACCGCGTGAGTGGCACGACACACTGAGGACTACGCTTGCGGCTCTTGGGTTTGCTCCTTCTACTGCTGACCCGTCGTTGTTTCTGCGCACCGACACTTCCCTGCCGCCGTTCTACATCCTCGTGTACGTCGACGACTTGGTCTTTGCCACAGCGGACACTGCTGGACTCGCCTACGTGAAGTCCGAACTGCTGAAGAGACACACGTGCACAGACCTGGGTGAACTGCGCAGCTACCTTGGCTTGCAGATCACTCGGGACAGAGCACGCCGCACCATTACCTTGACTCAGTCACACATGGTGCAGCAGGTCCTTCAGCACTTCGGCTTCACGTACTCCTCGCCTCAGGCCACTCCTCTGCCTACTCGCCACTCACTCTCAGCTCTGCCTTCGGATGAGTCCGTAGAGTCGAGTGGTCCGTATGCAGAGCTTGTTGGCTGCCTCATGTACCTGATGACCTGCACACGACCTGACCTTGCATACCCTCTGGGCATTCTTGCACGCTATGTTGCTCCTGGGAGACACAGACCGGAGCACATGGCTGCAGCGAAGAGGGTATTGCGCTACCTGTGCAGTACGTCGGGCATGGGGCTAGTGCTTGGAGGGCGGAGTCCAGTGGTCCTTACCGACCACGCGGACGCTTCTTGGGCTGACGACCAGGCTACGCAGCGGTCGTCACAGGGTTACACCTTCAGCCTTGGTTCCGGCTCTGTCTCGTGGCGGTCTACTCGCTCGTCTTCGGTTCTCGGCTCCAGTTGTGAGGCTGAGATCTACGCCGGGGCCATGGCTGCACAGGAGCTTCGCTGGCTCACCTACCTGCTGACTGACCTTGGAGAGCCACCTCGTTCTCCTCCAGTGCTGTACGTAGACAACAAGGCCATGCTGGCCTTGTGTCGAGAGCAGCGCTTGGAGCACAGAACGAAGCACATTGCTCTCCGCTACTTCCTTGCTCGTGAGCTGCAGCAGCGTGGTCAGTTGCGACTTGCGTACGTGGCCTCTGAGGCCAACACTGCTGATGTGTTCACCAAGGCACTCGCGCCTTGTGACCATCAGCGCTTTTGCACCCAGCTGGGTCTTGTGCCTGTCTTGCCTCACTTGCTCTCCTCTTGACTTCACTTGTACTGTGACATATATATATACCTGCTCTTGCTTGTCTAGTTTTATATATATGTCTGTACTCCTGCATGTGAACTGGCCTCTGGCCCTGCTCTTGTGCTCGGACTGTGTGGTGACTTTGTGATCCACCCTGAGCTTGCTTTGCTTTGCTTGACTGGTCTTGTGACCCCTTGTTCTCCCCCACTTTGCCTATGGGGGTGTGTCAAACATTATATATGTTCTGCTTGTGTAGGCTACAGTGGGTTAGTCTATAGGGGGTACACAATTATAGGGTTTCCTACTTGTACTCATTTTCACTGCTAGTTCATTCATTCCTGTTCGCTTATTCTCACAATTAAAGCATGCAAATACAGAGTTTTATATAAGAGTACAAGGAATACGAAAGGATACGAATGATAACTGTTTTTACTGTTGGCTGTTGCGGTTCGATACAGTGCGACTCGGGCAACTGCTCAATATCGAGTCAGTTTTGTGTCCTTGCTGTCGCGCTGCATTTGTCAAGTCAAAGGTCACTGACCTTTGACCTTCGTGTAACCTCCAGGCGGTTACTTCAACCTCCGAGGGTTGACTCGCGATGCTTCGATTCGGACTGCTTCGTTAGTGTCCTGAGTTTCGACACGACAGAGGCGCTTTAAGACTTATTATTCCCAACACTCCCCTTCGCTTCTGGAGTGTCGCTGATGGTGACGTGGCCTTGTCCAGTCAGCAGCATGCAGTATTCGAACTTCTGTTTTCCGAGTTTCTTGGTCAAGTAATCGGCTGCCATCTCGGACGTGGGACAGTAGGATAATTCGAGTTTTCCTTTCTCGATCTCGTCTTTCATGAAGAAGTTGTTATGTGATGCTATCATTTGCATTCACGTCTGTCTGCCTCCCATCATGTGTTCGTGCGTTGCATGTGTGAAATGAGCGTGCGCAAGAATTTGTGTTCTCCGTGGTTTGGATTTTCTGAGTGTGTGTGAATGTTATTTGGCTTGAGCAGATATCTGAAGTGACTCCACTGCTCAAGATCTTTCCGACGAGCCAAGAATCGTCGCGATTGGAGCAATATCAAGAAAGTTACGAACGTTGGAGTTCGTATGCTTTCTGTACTTCGGTTGTGGCGACTATGGGAAGTTGTGGGGTTGACTCAATATGGGGTACAGACTTTTGGGGGTTGGGAATTCGAACCCATCACTGTAGAATGCTGCCATGTGGTTGGGTGAAGCCAAACCAGGTTGGCAAGTGTGGCCAAGTGGGTTGAGGTGGATGGCATGAGTTGGGAAAGTGACAAATGTGAAAGTGGGGTTGCCTATGGGAAAGGGAATTGTGTGGCATGGGGTTTCCTTGGTTGGGGAATCTCTTGGGACCTTCCCTCTCGTCCTCCTCTTCCCTCCTACCTGGTTTAGTGCTACTCTAACTCTCTTGTGTGCAACTTTGTGGAACTTGTGAGAACCATTGTGATTGAGTTAAGCATGTGGCAGCATACCCCCTAGTGCGCCGAAAATCATAACTCGAGATTTACTCCACCATTTGATACGATTCAAATTGGAAACGATAGCCCTGGTTACAGGCTACAACATACTCGAGTTTGAGACAATTCCAACAGTGCAAGTTTAGCCGACGACGTTTCTTGTGAACTCGACGATTCTGTCCAGAATTTCAAGCCAACGATTTTGAGAAATTTAGGCTACTAATCTTCATTGACTCCGTCCTTAGTCTCTAACAAGTGGTATCAGAGCTGATTAAGGACCTTGTGGGGAGTCTACTGAAGTGTGAAGATCCTCCTAGACCCACCATGGCCTGTGGGCGTGCCTAAGTGGAGTTCTGGAGGTTGGATGTGACTTCCGCTAAGGGGAAACTCTGCCGAAATTTCGTTGGCGCCGTCACTTGTGAAAATATTGTGGATCTACATTGTGACCAGCAAGAGGGGGAGCTGAAACCTCTGATTGGGAGCAGAGGAGATGAGTGGAGAAGCAGCTGAGAAGAAGAGTGAACCGCCACCGTCCAAGATCGAGGCTTTGGACGGCTCCAACTACGAGGAATGGAGCGGGCGGATGCGGAGCGCTTTCAAGCGCTACAAGCTGCTGAAACTTGCGATGGGAGAAGAGAAGATGCCGGAGGAAGGTGATGCCCGCGACAAATGGATTGAGAAGAGCGCGGTGCTGTACGACCTAATCCTTCAATCGGTCAATAATGATATGTTCCAGCATATCAAGGACCTAGTGGAGCTGGACGACTCCGGGCCTAAGGCGTGGAAGCTGCTACGCGATGTGGTACAACCCAACACGCTGCCGATGGTGATCGTAATGGAGAAGGAGCTGGCTGCTCTCTCCATGAAGGCGGGAGACGATGTGAAACCGGTCCTTGACAAGATCAAGGACACCTATGCGAGGATGGCAGCGGCGGGCAGCAAGGTGTCGGAGATGCAGCAGTGCACCAAGATCATCTCGGTGCTCGACAACTCGTGGGACAACCTCATCCCCACCCTCAACGTTCAGCAGGACAAGTGGACGCCTGAGTGGCTACGGCAGCAGATCCTGCAGGAGGACTTCCGCAGGCGCCACATGGGAGGTGGTGCTGCCAACAAAACTGCTGAGGGGTATGGAGCTGCAGGAGGCAGCAGAGGAAGAGGGGGAGGGAGAGGCCGAGGCCGTGGGAGAGGCTTTGGCAGAGGAAGAGGCCGAGGTGACTACAACGAGGGGCATGGGAGCTTTGGTGGCAAGGGGAGTACCCGAATGGAGGGTGCGTGCTGGTACTGCAAGAAGGCTGGACACCCATGGTTCAAGTGTTTCAGCCGGCCTGAAGGATGGGCGCCTCCAGGCATGAAGCCGCCAAGTGGTGAACGTGCACGAGGTGGTGCTGTGCAAGGTTCAGGTGCACAAGGTGATGGTGCACAAGGTAAAGCCGACCCTGGTATGTTCCTCATGGTTGAGGACGTGCAAGGGAGTGGGGGTGATGTGGGTTCAGTTGGGAAGGTTGTGATGCACCCCCTCACTCACTGGGTGATCGATTCAGGTTGCACAAGTCACATGACTCCACGGGCAGATTTGCTTGATGAGGTGAAGCCCCCTGGGAAGATAAAGTTTGTGGCTGCCGCTTCAGGTGCCTTGCTCCCTGTGATTGGTGTTGGGAATGCCAAGGTTATGGGAGCTAATGGGGGGCTTGTGGGGCTGGGAAATGTGCTGTTGGTTGAAGGTTTATCCGCTAACCTCCTCTCTGTGCGCCGGCTGCAGAAAAGCAAGGCCAAAGTTACGTTCGGCCCAACCAGCTGCCGTGCAAAGCTTGGGAAGTTGCTGCTGTGGGATTTGGAGGAGAAGAGCAGCTGCATCAAGGACCTGTGGCAGCTGCCCATCATCCCTTGGAATGGGAAACCTCCAGCAACGGCAAAGGCAGCGGCAGCGGCTAAAGCAACTGCGGGAGGAGAGGAGACTGCACCAACTGCTGGGGCCCTGGATGCAGTCAAGAAGGTGCAGCAGCCACAGCAATCACATGGTGAGGTGCTTGCTGGTGTGGATGCAACGGCTGCATGGGCAAAGGCTTCTTCTGGGAGTGGTGAGGCCGATTGGGAGACGTGGCACGAGAGGTTGTGCCACATCAACATTCCGATGCTGCAGAAATTGGTGAAGGATGGGAACCTGAAGGGATTGGAGGTGAAGGGGGCAGCAAGGGAGATTGGGAGCTGCCCTACATGCCTTGAGACCAAGTTCACGAAGTTTCCCTTCAGCAGCAGCACGGGACCAGCGAAGGCTCCACTTGCACTTGTGCACATGGACGTGGTGGGCCCCACGAGGGCCCCTTCTCTCTCGGGCAGCCGCTATTTCCTAACCATTGTGGATGACCACACACGTGCGGTGTGGGTCTACCCTCTCAAGACTAAGGGGGAGGTGGCAGCGGCTGTTCTCAAGGAGTGGATGCCGAGAGCACAAAGGGAGAGCGGACACAAAGTGAAGGTGATCCGCACCGACAATGGGGGAGAGTTCATTGGCGCTGTTTTTGAGGCGGTGCTGAAGAAGAAGGGGATCCAGCATCAGCTCACGGTGCCCTACAACCCTCAGCAGAACGGCGTGGCTGAGCGGTTCAACCGGACCCTGCAGGAAGGTGCTCGCACTCTCCTTGGGCGTGCAGGGCTGCCGGATCCGTTTTGGGTGACTGCACTACGGCAGGTCGTCGTGGTGAAGAACAGGGTGCTCGCAACTGTGGGGGACAAGCAGTGGGTGCCTTACACCAAGTGGTATGGGAGTGCACCAGCAGTTAACATGCTGAGAGCCTACGGCTGCATGGTGGTGTTTCATGTGCCGAAGGAGAAGAGGGGAAAGTTGGAAGCTTCTGGAAGATGGGGTGTGCACTTGGGACTTGCGAAGGACCACAAGGGCTGGCTCATATGGGACTTGACCAGCCAGCAGCTGACTGTGTCAAGGGACGTGAAGTTCCTGGAGTCCTTGTACTACAAGGAGTGGAAGCAGCAGCAGCAGAAGCTTCCTACAACACCGCTGATCGTTGAGGCCGATGAGATGCAGCGGCCTTCGAGGCAAGTGGAGGTTGCCATCTCAGAGGAGGAGATTTCTGGGGTGACTGAGGATGGGGGAGAACCTGAGGTGGAGGAGCAACAGCAGCAGCAGCAGCAGCCACAGCAGCAAGGTGCTCCACAAGGTGCCGCACGTCCGGTTGACCGTCCTAGGAGGGATGTGCGCCCTCCTAACCGGCTGACCTATCCGAGCTTTGGGAAGCCGAAGGTGGTACGGGCTGGGAGTGTGGCTGAGCAGTGTGATGAGGAGGAGATAGCGCACTGCTACTGGGCAGCCGTCCCTGAGCCCAAGACGCTTACCGAGGCCTTGAGTGGGCCCGATGCTGAGAAGTGGAAGCAGAGTGTGAAGGAGGAGTACGACTCACTGCTGGAGAATGAGACGTGGGAGCTGTGTGAGCTGCCTCCTGGGAAGAAGGCAATCTCTTCGAAGCTGATCTTCAGGCACAAGTATGGACCTGATGGGGAGCTGACGCACTACAAGTCAAGGCTTGTCGCTAAGGGGTTCCAGCAGACGAAGGGGAAGGATTTTGATGAGCTCTATGCTCCTGTGGGAAAAGGCACAACACTGAGAGTGTCTTTGGCGATGGCCGCATACCGTGGATGGCGGGTAAAGCAGCTGGACATTACCACCGCCTTCCTCAATGGAGTCATTCTGGAGGAGCTGTACATGCTGCGGCCTGAGGGGTTGGATGATGGGAGCGGCAGGGTGTGCAGGCTGAAGAAGGCCATCTATGGCCTGAAGCAGGCTCCTCGTGCATGGTACCACAAACTGGAGGAGACACTGCTGGCTGGGGGGTTCAAGAAGAGTGAGTGCGATCACAGCTTGTTCCTGCTGCAAGAGAAGGAGCAGTTTCTCATGCTCCTGGTGTATGTGGACGACATACTGCTCTTCTCTGAGTCGTCTGCAATGATTGAGCGTGTGGAGGAGATGCTGGAAATGCAGTTCAAGTGCTCCAAGATGGGAGACGTGAAGTACTACCTTGGGATGCATGTGGAGAGGGACCTTGACAAGGGAGTGTTGAGGTTGCACCAGAGAAAGTATTGTGAGGGGCTGGCTGAGAAGTATGGGCTGCAAGATGGAGGAAAGCCAGCCACCCCACTGCCTTCAGGGTTCACCGTAGAGCCCTGTGCTGATGAGGAGGTGGTGGGAGAGAGTGATAGGAAGCTGTTTCACTCCATGGTGGGGGCACTCAACTATGCGGCTAACCACACACGGCCTGACATTGCCTTTGCAACATCCAGGCTTGCCAGTGTGGTTTCACGCCCCAGTCTTGAGCAGCTGGAAGCGGCCAAGAGGTTGGTCCGCTATGTGAGTGCAACGGCATCAGTGGGTTTGGAGTACAGTGCCGTGCGACAGAGGCTGCAGAGGGGTGCAGCTGACTTGAGCAAGGGGGAGATGCGCCTAACGTGCTACACCGACGCTAGCTTCAACTCTGTGAAGTCGGATGGCACCAGCATTGGAGGCTATGTGTGCCTCTTTGGAGGTGGTGCAGTGAGCTGGCGCAGCAAGAAGCAGAACGAGGTGGGGCTGTCCTCGTGTGAGACAGAGTACATGGCCCTTCATCATGGGGCAAAGGAGGTGGTGTGGCTGAGGCGTTTGTTGGAGGAGATTGGAGTTGGTCAGAGGGAGCCGACTGTGATTTTCTGTGACAATGAGTCGGCGGTGAAGCTAGCAAAGAATGCTTGTCTTCATGGGCTGACCAAACACATCAGGCCTAAGTGGCACTGGGTGAGAAGGCTCTTGGACAAGGAGGTGCGGCTGGAGGTTGTGAAGACCCATCAGCAGGCGGCTGACATTCTCACCAAGCGCCTGGCTGAATCTGAGCATTGGAAGGGCATGAAGCTTGCTGGGATGAGTGTGCATTGAGGATGCATGCTTGAGCAATGGCATGTGGGATGATGGTTGGCAGCCAGAGGGGGAGTTTGTTATGTGATGCTATCATTTGCATTCACGTCTGTCTGCCTCCCATCATGTGTTCGTGCGTTGCATGTGTGAAATGAGCGTGCGCAAGAATTTGTGTTCTCCGTGGTTTGGATTTTCTGAGAGTGTGTGAATGTTATTTGGATTGAGCAGATATCTGAAGTGACTCCACTGCTCAAGATCTTTCCGACGAGCCAAGAATCGTCGCGATCGGAGCAATATCAAGAAAGTTACGAACGTTGGAGTTCGTATGCTTTCTGTACTTCGGTTGTGGCGACTATGGGAAGTTGTGGGGTTGACTCAATATGGGGTACAGACTTTTGGGGGTTGGGAATTCGAACCCATCACTGTAGAATGCTGCCATGTGGTTGGGTGAAGCCAAACCAGGTTGGCAAGTGTGGCCAAGTGGGTTGAGGTGGATGGCATGAGTTGGGAAAGTGACAAATGTGAAAGTGGGGTTGCCTATGGGAAAGGGAATTGTGTGGCATGGGGTTTCCTTGGTTGGGGAATCTCTTGGGACCTTCCCTCTCGTCCTCCTCTTCCCTCCTACCTGGTTTAGTGCTACTCTAACTCTCTTGTGTGCAACTTTGTGGAACTTGTGAGAACCATTGTGATTGAGTTAAGCATGTGGCAGCATACCCCCTAGTGCGCCGAAAATCATAACTCGAGATTTACTCCACCATTTGATACGATTCAAATTGGGAAAGATAGCCATGGTTACAGGCTACAACATACTCGAGTTTGAGACAATTCCAACAGTGCAAGTTTAGCCGACGACGTTTCTTGTGAACTCGACGATTCTGTCCAGAATTTCAAGCCAACGATTTTGAGAAATTTAGGCTCCTAATCTTCATTGACTCCGTCCTTAGTCTCTAACAGAAGTATCGCAGAGCGATATGCTTCGTTCTGTTCGCGAATCCGCTTTTGTTGGCGATGCGAATTGCAGATTGGTTGTCGCAGAACAGGGTGAAGTTGGGTAACTCAGCCAACTTTGCTTCTTCCAGCAGCTCGCGAAGATAGAGTCCTTCCTTGGTAGCTGAGCAGAGGGCGATATATTCTGCTTCAGCTGAAGAGAGAGCGATTAGTTCCTGCTTAATCGACTGCCAGGAGATAGGTCCGATAGGCTCGAGACGATAGACGTAGCCAGTGCGAGAGCGCCTGTTATCTGAATCGCCGGGGTGATCGGCATCGACATAGCCGATTATTTTCGTCGTCGTAGCTTCGCTCTTGTAGTAAGTCAGCCCGATCGTCGGTGTGCTCACGAGGTAGTGCAGTGCGCGATCGAGCTCCGCCAGGTGCTCTGCTTCAGGTTTCTTGAGATATGTAGCGAGTTGGCTTGCGGAGTAGGACAAATCCGGACGGCAGGTGACGGCTGCGAAGAGGAGACAGCCCAGCTTCCTCTGGTCGTCACGTATTCCGGCAGCTTTGAGTGAGGCGGAATTTCCTTTGTCGCTTCCTGCCGTGTGGAGGTATGGCGTGGCGATGGCGGTAGGTGTGAGTGAGAAACGCTTGGCGATGGTGTCGGCGTATTTCTCGGCGCTGAAATAGATCGCATTTTCTTCTTCGCGGATGTTGAGCCCGAGGTACTGGGTCACGGTAGAAGAGACCGTGAGCGTGAGGTCTTTCTGCAGCTCCCCTTCGAACCAGGTGGTGACGTCGTCGGTGGAGCCGATGTAGAGCAAGTCGTCGACATAAACGATCAGCAGGATGTAGTCGGTGCCTTTAGTGAGTCTGTACATCCCTTGGTCATGAGGTAGTTGGCGGAATCCGATGCGGGTGAGACGGGTGTGTAGGTGCTGTTGCCACAACCGCGGAGCTTGTTTGATTCCGTAGAGCGATTTCAGTAGC
The DNA here is from genome assembly GCA_948144175.1 of Closterium sp. NIES-65. Taxonomy (NCBI): domain Eukaryota; kingdom Viridiplantae; phylum Streptophyta; class Zygnematophyceae; order Desmidiales; family Closteriaceae; genus Closterium; species Closterium sp. NIES-65. Next base: position 296,515 of record CANXME010000343.1, on the reverse strand, counting down.
AGGCAGACCTGATTGGGGTTTCCGTGGGTACCGTGGGGGAGTTCGACGAAGATTTCGGCGTCGACGGGGGCGTAGAGGAATGCATTGGCGACGTCAATTTGTCGCAGCTTCTTCTTCTTCATGGCGGCGACGGCGAGAAGAATTCGGAGAGAGGTATGTCGACTAACTGGGGCGAATGTCTCGGTGAAGTCTCGTCCTTGCTCCTGGTCGAATCCGCGCACGACCCAACGTGCTTTGAACTTTTCGATTGTGCCGTCGACTTTCGTTTTAATGCGGAAGACCCATTTCCCGGTGAGGATAGTCTTGTTCCTTGCCACGCTTGCGGGAACGACCTTCCAGGTGTTGCGTTCCTCCAATGCCTTCAATTCTCTGTCCATGGCTTCACGCCATTTTTCCCTGTGTTCCCCCCCCAGAGCCTGCTGAACCGTCGCAGGCTCCTTAGGAAGCGCGCTGCCTGTGTTCCCGTGGACTGCGGTGACGAGTCCAAGGATTTGCAGCACAGTCTGTGAGTATCGAGGGAGTGTTGTGTCCTCGGGATAAGCTGCTTCGTCTCCTACTTCTGGATCGGGTATGAAATTTGGCCCTATCCTTTCTGCTTCATTTGTGTTGACTGTCGCAGGTGTTACGTAACCATTGCCGGCAAAGTGATAGAAGACTTCGGCGTTGTTACTGTCGCGAGGATTTTCTTCGTCCATGGGCACGTCGACGGAGCAGTACGGGAGAGGTCCGGCTTCTTCCGATGCGTTGTCGACGTTCTGTTCATCCCAGTCTGCTTCGTCCGCTGCTGAGGCGAAGGCTCGGTCACCACCTGTGAGGTCCCGATTCTCGTGCAAGTTGGCGAGGTACGTCTGAAGGGTGAGTCGCTCGTAGAAAATCACATCACGTGCTGCTACTCTTTCTTTTGTGTGGACGTCGAAGATTTTCCACGCGTTGTAATTTTTCTCGATGCCGAGGTGTAATCCCCATTGTGCCCGTTGTGAAAATCTTCCCGCTCGTGCTTCTGGGGGTCGGTACTGTACCATGCATCTGAAAACTCGTAACATTCTTGTGCTGCCCAGCTTCCCTGTCCACAGCAGATGCGGTGATGCGTTGTTCGGGAGTGACGACGACGACAACAAGTTGTGCAGCATGACAGCATGGTCCATTGCTGCAGGCCACTGGTGGTTGGGTAGCCGCATGCCACGTAGCAGTTTGCGCATGCTGTTCTGCAGAGTCTTGTTCATTCTTTCTGCTACACCTTGCTGCTAATGGGCGTAGGGAAGGGAGAGGAGTTGCTTGATTCCCCTTTCCGCCAGGTACTGCTTGAAGCGCTGGGAGGTGTATTCTCCTCCTCCGTCTGACTGGAAGCTTTTCAGTTGTGTTCCTGATTCCCTCTCTGCTACCGGTAGCCAAGCGGCGAACGCTGCGAGAGCCATGTCGCGGCTGGGTAGGTTTCGATGCCAGACGTATCGAGTGGCGGCGTCGATGAAGGTTATCGTGTAATTGTAGGTGACTTGTCCTGGTTCTCGGTTGAAGAGAATGTCGCTGTATACTTTCTCGAGTGGTGCGTATGCAGGTGCGCTCGGGTTGTGGTGAGAAGAAAATGGTCGATGTGGTAAGTCGGCTTCGGGGCAGATGTGGCAAGTCCCTCGTGCCCGTTGAAGTTCTCTGCCGTCGAGTAGTAGTAGCGAGTCTTTATCTAGGACTCCTGCTCGTATTGTGTTATTTAACACTGTGTTGCTCGGATGTCCTGTGCGTGCGTGCCAGATGTCTTCAGGAGCGCGGTGTCCGGGTGAGCGTTGATACGCGTCGGAGTTGGAGTAGAAGCTGGCGACGAAATTGGCGCTTCTGTGGACTTCTCGTTGAGTCGGGTTCAGCTGCTGCTCGGGTGTTGGTGGTGCTTCGTCGACGATGACTGGTGTCGTTGGTCCTGCTGCTGCCGATGATGTTTCTGCTGCTGCCGTTGTTGTCTCTGCTGCTGCCGATGTTGTCTCTGCTGCTGCCGTTTGTTGAATCGTTGCTAATGCTCGTGTTCGTTCTGCCTCAGGGATGGTGTGCGAGTACCAGAAGCCTCCCGGGCTGAAGTCGGGATCGAGATCCGGGGGATGAGTCCAATCGGTGAAGTTGACAATGGCGTCGCTGTCTGCAGTGCCCAGGTCAGGGACGAAATCAAGAACAAAGACGTTGTTCTTTAATACCGCCTTTCCGATATAAAGGCCACCCTTCCCGTGGTATAACTTAAACTCCTGGGTGGTGCTGTCGGCTTCCAAGTGGATGCCTTTCGCCATCAACTGGCTAACGCTCAGTAAGTTGTACCCGAGTCCTTCTGCGATAAGTACTTTTGACATGTGCAGTATGACGTTTGTCTCTCGTGACTGAAGCTGTACCACTCCTTGTCGTCGTGTGCGCAAGTTCTGATTGTTGGCGACCGTAATGACTACTTCTCGCTGGAGTCGATGTTCGCGTTGAACGAAGTGCCCGGAGGAGCACATATGTTGTCCGCAGCAGCTGTCCAAGAACCAAGTATCTTGGCCGGACGGTTCGCTTTGAGCGATGGCGGCGTACGTCGGATTCGGCTGGAGTGATTCGCGGCGAGGCGTCCTGTTGTCGAGCTCTTCTTCTGGTGAGTGGTGGGGTGGTGACTCGGTTGTGCACGAATCGGTTATCTTCACCATGCAATTGACGATGCTTCTTGTTCCTTGTGCAGGTTGTCCAGTTGAAGTTGTTGAAGCTTGGATTGTGGTCGTCGGATTTGCTTGCGTTGAAACAACTTGAGAGCTTGAAGGCCGGAGTTGACGCTGTGGTGTCGTCGACTGCTGTCGAGACGGGCAGTGCGTGCGAGGATGTCCCGAAGTCTTGCAGATGTGGCAGAACGGAGGTACCATCTTCACTTGTTGCTGTTGTCTATTGTTGTTGTTGTTGTATCGTCGTTGAGTGTGAAACGCAAACTCCGGTGCTAATGCTTTCTTCTTGTGTCTTTCTTCTTGCAGGTCCATGTCCTGCAGCTCGGCGTGGATTTCGGCGCAGAGTGCTGCTTCGGAGATCCTCCCGTGTGCTCGTAATATTGCGCGAGTGGAGCGCCAGTGGGGGCCGAGACCGCCGATGACCACCGTGACAAAGGCGTCTTCTGAAATCGACCCTCCGCATCGAAGGAGCTTATCGCGCAGTTCGCGGCAGCGGCTGATATAGGCCATGCCTTTCTCGCCTGGTTTCATTTCAATCGTTGTCAGTTGCGCCATTAACCTGCTTTGATTCACACTGTCCGTTGCTTGATACAGGTTCTTCAGGTGGTTGTACGCGAGCTCCGCAGAGTTGCCGTAGCCTCGGTAAGTCCTGATGTTCTGCTGTTGGGTCGGGGTGATGTTTCTTAGCAGTATCGTGTACGCCATCATTGATTGATAGGTATACTGCTGCTTCTCATATTGTGTCCCGTTTGTTGGATACGGCAGGGACCCGTCGAAGAAGCCGAGAATTTGTGCTCCTTCCATCATCAACTCGAACTCGAATGACCAGGTAAAGAAGTCTTTGCCGTCGAACGGCTTTGTCGTTTGCAGTTTTAGGATGTGCGCGAATTGTGACTGAACTTGTAATGCGTCCAATGCCTTTTCTTGTCCCGGTGCAGATTGCGGTTGCGGCATGAAGCTGACGGAGCCACGCTAGGGCTCGTACGGCGCAAAGATAGGCTGCTGTTGTTGTTGTTGAATTCCGCGTGCGTAGGATGAGCCGTCGAGACTCATAGGAGTCACGTTGTTGTTGTTGCTGTTGTTTGACTACGCAGGTGCTCCTTGCTGGTGCTGCTCGTAGAAGGACATGAAGGAGAAGAACTTCTCCATCATGCTTGGATCGAAGCCTGTGGGCGTTTCCGTAGACCCAGCTGTTGGTCTCGTGGTAGTTCCTTCTTCTGTCTGTAGGCCAGAGAGAGGAGGTGGAGTAGGAGTAGTGCCTGGAGAGCCGTTGGAGGAGCTCCTCTCCTTCCTAGTAGACATGTCTTCTTTCTTTGTATTGAGTGTTGAGAGAAAAAATTAACTTTTAAACTCTAACTGCTCTCATACCATGTTGGGCTGAGGTGCCCTAGGATCTTTGTAGAGTTTAAGTCTGACTAAAATTGTAATAGCGGAAGCGTTGAATAAAGAGTGCTTGAACCACCTTGCGCTGGTATGTGAGGGCAAAGTAAGTTGATTAAAGCATGCAAATACAGAGTTTTATATAAGAGTACAAGGAATACGAAAGGATACGAATGATAACTGTTTTCACTGTTGGCTGTTGCGGTTCGATACAGTGTGACTCGGGCAACTGCTCAATATCGAGTCAGTTGTGTGTCCTTGCTGTCGCGCTGCATTTGTCAAGTCAAAGGTCACTGACCTTTGACCTTCGTGTAACCTACAGGCGGTTACTTCAACCTCCGAGGGTTGACTCGCGATGCTTCGATTCGGACTGCTTCGTTAGTGTCCTGAGTTTCGACACGACAGAGGCGCTTTAAGACTTATTATTCCCAACAACATCCATGACTTTTTGTGTTTCGACTGGAATCTGCAAAGTGCATTGAAGTACACTTCACACTCTCCATAACTGCATCACGTCATTACAGTCTGGACCCGAAGTTTACAAACAATGTCTAAAGAAAAGAACATGCTCAGAGTTCACCATTTACTTGGGTGCGTGCGTGGGTGCTCCTCTGAACAGGCGCTTATGAAGCAAGATTGCGCCTTGATGCAGTTTACTTTATCATCTTAAGAATGTCTCCCAGGTCAAGGACCGGCATAGGGCTGTTGAGAAACCAAAAGGGGGGGGGCAAGCCAAGCAGTCAGTGAGGCGAGCTCAAACAACACGTGGGAAAAAGTGACACGGTATAGAATGGCAAATGCGACTACATCATAACAAGTAGATACACTGAGAAAACAAGGTAGTGGGGAACGGGAATGCAACAACAAAAGACAGGTATGCAATGAAAATGTGACAAAACATTGCACATGGTTACATGGCTAAATAGCACGTGGCTACATCCTGTGATGATATTAGCAAGTTACCTGGGTGCATTAGGAGGTTTAGTTACCTCGACGGACGAGTAAGTTTCCTGGGCCCACAAACAAGTTCCTGGGCGCACAAGGAAGTTACCTGGACGCATGGGGAAGTTACCTGGGCATATGAGAAACCTACCTGGATGCACGAGAAGTTTCCTGGGCACACAAGAAAGTTACCTGGATGCACGAGTAAGTTACCTGGGCACACAAGGAAGTTACCTGGGCGCACAAGGAAGTTACCTGGCCGCACAAGGAAGTTATGTGGACACATGAGCAAGTTACCTGGGCGCACGTGGAAGTTACCTGGCTGCACAAGGAAGTTGATGGACACACAAAGGGCTCACCTGGATGCACGGGGAAGTTACCTGGGCGGCTCAGCCGTGGGGGAAGGTGGAGGCAAGGGGGCAGCAGAGGCAAGAGGGGCAGTGGAGGCAATAGGGGAAGTGGCTTGGGGGTAACGAAAGGTGCCGCTTGGTGGTGCGCTCATTCGAAGAGGCACTCTTGGACCCGTCGGGTTCGCTGTATCTATTGGCCCTTCTGCCCATCCTGCCCTTGCTGCCTCTGCTGCACGTGACGCACCCGCCTTTACTGCTGCTGCTCCTCCTTTTGCCTTGCCAGCAGCAGCGGCAGCTGCTGCCTTCCCCTTGCCTGCCGTCTTTCCCCTTCCACCTGCTGCCTTCCCTCCTGCTCCTGCCCTCCCCTCTGCCGATGCGTTTCCTCCCACTCCATCCACAGCAGCAGCTGCGGGTACGTGTGATGACACGGATGCTGTATCGGTGTCTGGAGCAGCAACCGCGTTACCACCTGCTGCTGCTGCTGCCCCTGCTTCTGCCTTACCTGCCTCTGCTGCTGCCTTTCCTCGTCCCACTGCCTTCCCTCTCGTTGATGCCTTTCCTCCTGCTGCTGTAGCAGCAGGTGCACCACTAACAGGTGCAACAGTTGCAGCGGCCGCAGCAGCAGCAGCAGTTGCAGCAGACCCAGGGGCAGCAGCAGCACGAGGCCTACCGCGCTTCTTTGCTGCTGGGGGAGCCGCATCGGCAGAAGCAGAATTAAGAACATCTGCGCTAGAAGCGGCTCCAGCAGTAGCAGCAGTTGCAGCCGCAGCAGCAGCAGCAGGCACATCGGCAGAAGGATTCACAGCACCCCTGCCCCTCCCCCTCCCCCTACCCCTACCCCTACCCCTACCCGTCCCCCTCCCCCCTCCTCTTCCAGCTTCCAGAGGAGCAGCCTCCCCGGAGCTCGCAGCCTTGGCTGCTGCAACAGCTGGAGCAGCAGGGGTAGCAGCAGCAGCAGCAGCAGCAGGGGCAGCAGCAGCAGCAGCAGCAGCAGGGGCAGCAGCAGCAGCAGCAGCAGGGGCAGCAGAAGTAGCAGCAGCGGCTGCACCTTGTGCTCCTGCCTCAGCCTTCTTGCCTCGCTTCCCTCCCGTCTTCCTCCCCCCCATGCCAGCCACATCCGTCTGTGCTGCTGCTGCTGCCCCCTCGCGGCCTTTCTTCCCTCTGCTTGCCTCCTTCCCTCCACTCACACTCTCCGCCTTCCTTGAACCCTCTGCCTTCCCCATCCCTGCAGCCCCTTTTCCCTTGCCATACCCTGACACTGTTCCTTTGCCCGTGTCCGCTCCCTTACTTGTGCTGGCCTGCTTCTTGCTCTTGTCATCCAGTTTCCTCTCCTCTTCCTCCTCCTCACTCTCCTCCTCACTCTCATCCTCACTTTCTTCCTCACTCTCCTCCTCTTTCTCCTCATCCGCTTCTCCCTCACTCTCTGTCTCGCTCCCCTCTTTCTCCTCATCCACTTCTCCCTCAATCTCTGTCTCGCTCCCCTCACTCTCCTCTTCACTCTCCTCCTCACTCTTCTCATCCTCTTCCCCACTGATCATTGCAACACCCACTCTCTTTGCATCAACAGCTTTTCCTCCTGATCCTGCTGCAGCAGATCTGACAGCTCCTTTGCTTGCTCCGTCTTGTTTGCCTCCCACAGCCTTCACTGCTAGTTCCTTGTCTTCTACTGCTTTGCCCGCCGCTGCTGCTTTGCTGTCTGCTCCTTTCCCGTCCGCCTTGCTTGCGGCTCCTTTCGTTGCCAATGCTTTGCTTGCAGCAGCAGCAGCAGAAGACGCTCTCATCTGAGCCTTGTCAGTTCGCTCCTTGATTCCCTCTGCACCGCTCTCCAACACCGCCACCTCATCATCTGACTCCTCTTCCTCCTCTTCCTCCTCTTCCTCTTCCTCCTCCTCGTCCTCCTCCTCTTTGTCTGTCTTTCCTCTATCCTTCCCTACCACTTCCTTTTCTTTCACCTTTCCTTTCTTTCCTGCCTCCTCTTCTACCTCCTCATCTGTTTCTTCCTCTGACTCTCCTTCTGTTTCAGAATCATCACCATCATTTTCCATCTTCCCATCCTCCTTCCCCTCTGCCTCTGGAACTTTCACTTTCCCATCCTCATCCTCCTCCTCTTCCTCTGACTCATCTGTCTCGGAATCATCACTGCCAGTTTCCATCTTCTCCTCCTCCTTCGACTTTGCCCCTGTAGCTTTCACTTTCCTCTCCTCATCCTCCTCCTCTCCTTCCTCTTCTTCCTCCTCTTCCCCTCCCTTCTCGTCCCCCTCCTCTTCCTCCTCTTCGTCTGTCTTTCCCCTACCTTTCCCTACCTCTTCCTTTTCTTTCACCTTTCCTTTCTTTCCTGCCTCCTCCTCTGCCTCCTCCTCTGTCTCTTCCTCTGATTCCTCTTCTGTCTCCGAATCATCACCACCATCTTCCTTCTTCCCCTCCTCCTTCGCTTCTGCCTCCAATTTTTTCACTTTCCCCTCCTCATCCTCCTCTTCCTCTTCTTCCTCCTCTTTGTCCGTCTTCCCCTTGTCCTTCCCTTTCGCTTCCTTCCCTTTCGCTTCCTTCCCTTTCGCTTCCTTCCCTTTCGCTTCCTTCCCTTTCGCTTCCTTCCCTTTCGCTTCCTTCCCTTTCGCTTCCTTCTCTTTCGCCTTTCCTTCCTTTCGTACCTCCTCCTCTGTCTCGTCGTCCGATTCTCCTTCCGTCTCCGAATCATCACCACCATCTTCCATCTTCCCCTCCTCCTTCGCCTCTGCCTCTGACGTTTTCAATTTCCCCTCCTCCTCCTCCTCTTTGTCTGTCTTCCCCTTATCCTTCCCTTTCACTTCCTTTTCTTTCACCTTTCCTTTCTTTCCCGCCTCCTCCTCTGACTCGTCGTCTGATTCTCCTTCGGACTCCGAATCATCACCCCCATCTTCCTTCTTTCCTGCCTCCTTCGCCTCTGCCTCTGAAACTCTTACGTTCTCCTCCTCTTCCTCCTCTGTCTCCTCGTCCTCCTCATCTTCCCCATCTTCTGATTCCTCTTTCTCAATCTCCATATCCTTCCCTCCCCCTTTCCCCTCCTCCTTTTCCTCCTTTCCCTCCTCCTCACCATCAGTCTCACTCTCCTCACTCTCATCCCTCACCACACTCACCACTTCCTCATTCTTACCCCGTCCACCCTTCACCCCAGCCCCCCGTGCACTATCGCCAACACCCTGTGATGCCTTTTGAGACGTCTCAACACCCTGTGATGCCTTTTGAGACGTCGCAACTCCCTGAGGTGCCTTTTGAGACGTCGCAACACCCTGAGGTGCCTTTTGAGACGTCGCAACACCCTGTGATGCCTTTAGAGACGTCGCAACACCCTGTGATGCCTTTAGAGACGTCGCAACACCCTGAGGGGCACGGCCCTCCTTCACCCCATTCATTGCTCTCTCCTCCACCGCTTCATCCTCAATCTCCGCTGCTTGCCCCTTCCCACATGCATTCCCTTCCTTCGCTTCCTTTCCCTTCACCTCATCCTTCTCCTTTGCTTCATCTATCAGCTCTATCACATCATTCCCTGTCACCTCGTCTTTCCCTTTCCCCTCATATTTCTCCTCAGCACTTCTCTTCTCCCACACCCCTTCTCTCTCCGTCAACCCTCCACCCCTCTCTTTCTTCCCCACAGTCGCATCTATCTCATCCCCCTTCCCGCCCCCTCTCCCCTCCAACTCAACCCCATCCACCGACCCCCCATCCCTCTCTCTCCCCTCCACCACCCCATCCTTCTCACTCCCCTCCGCTCGTCTTTGTCTTTTCCCTCCCCGTCCCACATCCGCACTCCCCTCGCCCAGCCCCTTCCCATCAGCGTTCTCAGCATCTACACTCTTCCCATCTGCCTTCCCCCGACCTTCCCCCTCTCCAGTGCCATCACCCATGCTCTGCTCTTCCTCGCTCTCCCTCCTCCGCTTCCTCTCACGCCCCCCTTCCTGCCCCCCATTCCCCGCCCCTTCCCCCTCCCTGCCACGCCCTTCATGGCCCACCTGTCCTCCCACCTGCGCCTCCCCTCCCCCTCTCCCGCCTCCTGCTCCCTTGATTCCCCCCTCTCCCGCCCCCCCATCTGTCAGCAGGGGCACACTGCCTCCTCCCCTCCCCTCCCCACTCCCCCCCTCCAACCGCATCCTCTTTCCCCCTCCCCCCAACACCACCCCCTTCACTCTCCTCCTCTCTCCTGATTCGCTGACCGCCTCCACCCCCCTCCCTGCCACGTCAGCAGCAGCGAGGGCAGCCAGCAGCCCACGCTGAAATGCCACGTGGTTGCTGAAGAGATTGCCACGTGGCAGTTGGTGGTGAGGAGATGGTGAGTGGTGGTGGCGGGGGCTAAAGGGGGAGTCGTCGTGACTCGGAAGAGAGGAGCCGAAGGCAAGGTGGTGTGTCAGATAGTCTGTTGGGTAGGCAAGAAAGAGTATGAAAGGGAGAGGGCGAAAGGAGGTGGAGGAGGCGCAGAGAGTGAGAGGGGGAACGAGAGAAAATGACGAAATGGAGGTGCGAGGCTTGAAGAACAAAGGCATTCCGTTCATTCGCACGTGTGCGACGGAATTGGGAACAATTGAAACGCATCTTCAAAAAGAGGGTCATGCAACAAAGAGGGTGTTGTTTACCATGTGAAGCTTGGTAATCAGACAAACTCATCACCCCAGCCTGGAAAGGTACTTAGAACGAAGAAACGACACAGGAAAACTAACAGTCAAAGAAACCAACAAGTGAAACCATGCACAGATGGCTGCGGCACCTCCAACCTATCAGAACCCAAGGGAGCTCACCGCTGACATCAGCAGCAACGTCAGCATCCCCAGTAAAAGCGAGGATGACGTCATCAGGCTTCAACACGTCAGCCAGTTTGAGATGTGGGGCAACGCCAAACAGAGTGGCCTGGCGCAGCACCTGATGGGCGAGCATGGAAGCAATGGGGGAAAAGAGTTGGACACGTGGGGGAGAAGAGGGAATTAAGAGGGATAAAAGAGGGATAAATGGGGGATAAGAAGTATAAGAGGGGACTGAGGTGGAGAGAAAGCAAGGAGCGAGAGAAAGTGTAAATCGTGGCTGTCGAATGGGTGCCGCGAGGAGACTGTATAATTCAATTTGTATTATGGTGCATCCCGTAAGGTAAGTATTTCTGTGAGGTAGGCTGGAGCCAAGGTCCGGGCCAGGGTTCGAGTGCAGGAAGGTGCAAAACCTTAAACCCTGAACCCTCGGTCCAGGGTTCGAGTGCAGAATGTTTTGGGATTGCGAGGCCGATGATTTGAGTGCTGCACACTCGCTGGTGGACTTCTAAGGAGGGATTGAAACAATTTGCATGCGCCAGGGAGGGGTGGCACGTGCCCTTGGGAGGGGTGGCACGTGCCCTTGGGAGGGGTGGCACGTGCCCTTGGGAGGGGTGGCAGTGTGGCACCTCAAGGAGGGGAAGCAAAGCACACACCTTGACGGACTCGAAACGAATGCTCCCCATGTGCGCGTGTATGTGCTCGTGCTGCTGCCCCACCATGCCTGCCATCCAGCCAGGTGGGGTGGAAGTGCAGGAGACATGAGGGATTGAAGACAGGGAAGGGGAAAGTGGTGGTGGTGGTGGTGGTGGTGGTGGTGGTGGTGGTGGTGGTGGTGGTGGTGGTGGTGGTGGTGGTGGTGGTGGTGGTGGTGGTGGTGGTGGTGGTGGTGGTGGTGGTGGTGGTGGTGGTGGTGGAGGAGGAGGAGGAGGAGGAGGAGGAGGAGGAGGAGGAGGAGGAGGAGGAGGAGGAGGAGGAGGAGGAGGAGGAGGAGGAGGAGGAGGATGAGGAGGTAATATGGGGAGGGTGGGGAAGAAGGAAAAAGGAACAAAGAAGCGAAAGTGGAAGAAAGGACATAATTCAAGGGTTTGGTTTGGAGGCGTGGAAGGGGAGAGAATGCGTGCAGTGAGGAAAGGGGGCAGAAGGTGACGTGAGTCCAGTGTTGGTTGGAAGCACGTGGGCCCGCCAGGGCAGGCGATCAACGCTTTTGCACCGCATCAACACGTGGCGCGGGTGTCAGTAAGCTTGCACGTGATGTAGGGTTCAAGCCGCGCGAGTTTATGCGCAGGGTTTAATTCTAGCGAGGGGTTACACTACTGTGTTTCATCGTTTCCTTTCCAAGAGGCAGAGGGAGACAGCAAGTGGGAGGCAGGGAAGCCGCAGGGAGTGGGATGGGGAGTGCAGCGAGCGAGTGGGTAGATGTGCGCTTCACTGAGCACTCGCCATCTTCCCCTTCCCTCGTCTCTCAGTCGAACACTCCATAGGGGACGGGGGAAGGCAGCAGTGAAGGGGGGGGAAGGCAGCAGTGAAGGGGGGGAAGGCAGCAGTGAAGGGGGGGGGGAAGGCAGCAGTGGGGGACGGGGGAGAAGAGCTGGGCGTGCGGGACGGGGGGAAGGGGAGCGCGAAGGGGAACGCACGGAGGAGGTCGCTGATGGAGGCGCTGGGAGCGACGGGCACGAGAAGGCGCGTGCCGAGCACGGTGTGCACGTGCATGCACCAGGGGGAGATGACGCCTCCCCCAGATGGCACCTCCGACGGCGATACCACCTCTCCCGCCGCTACCCACCCCCCCGCCATCCGCCCCGCCGCTTCCATGCCCATCGCTACCCCCCCCGTCCCCACGCCTCCTTCTCCGATCTCTACCGCTCCTCTTCCTGCGCCGCCCCTCCCTGCCCCGCGCGCCGCTGCCCCTCCCCGCGCACCCGCTGCTCGCCCTCGCGCCATCGCGGCAGATGCTCGTGCGCCGTAACGTGCAGCGTCTTCCCTTTCCAACGATCGCTGTGCAAAGCCTGTGCGATCCTGTGCGATGTCTGTGCGATGCCTTTGCGATGCCTGCGAGTCAACTCAAGGGCGCCGCTCGTGCGCCCAAGCCAATGGATCTCTACGCAAAAGACTTCTCTCCGACGAATACTCCTCTTCTCCCAATCAGTCTAGAAACCTCTCGGCGGAAAACGAGGGTTGTTGACCAACCACAGCCTTCCCCACTGCTTTATAAGCTTTACGGAAACCTCGGCTGATGCACAAAGCCCTGAACCCTGAGCCCTTGACCTATTTGTTTGGTGTGATGTCAAGCTTAGTGGGGCAACGTGCTATGTATTTGTAGAGTCATGCTTGTAGCGAAGCACTAGAACTCTAAGGGCCCATTCCAGTTTATTTTGCCAGTGGGACTCTTTGCAGAGAAGCACACACAAAACACCTCTTGTCGAATGTTTCCCGTGAGACTAATCCAATTCGATCCGACCTTGAATTACTATCTGGTGTCTAAAGACGACATACATGACTCTGGGCCAGCCTTAGCACGGCCTGCGAATTTCAGAATCCCGCTTGGTTTGAATTTTGAAACCTGACACGTGCGGGGGCAGCACTGCCTGCTCAGCAGCAGCATTTCCCGAAAACATCACGTTGTCGCGCGAATCTCGAACTTGACTCCCGAAAACACCACCACTAGTCGGTTTGACGAACTTGACACGATTACAGTACAGTAGTAGTGTTTAAAGGCTACCAGCTACTAATATCACATTGGTGCTCTCATTCGCCATAAGCTCTTCACTGACGAAGAAATCCAGCCTCATAAATGGAATATTCAGGTTCGTGTTCACGAAGTATCTGCCATTTAACACTAACGGATATTGATCTCGCCTCGTGCGTTTGAGTTTCACATATGCCGGCGTCATGGTCCAGCTACAGATTAGTAATTGTTACGAGTGCAATTGAGTGAATGAACGAGAATTGCACTATCGAAGCAAGAATACAATGAGCGAAGGCATGAGCGAAGAATATATAGCGAAACTACAGTGGTAACGGTAATGGAGTGTGATTGTCGCGCGACGGGCCTGTCAAACATTATATATATGTTGTGTTAGTTTAGGCTACAGTGGGTTAGCCTATAGGGGGTACACAATTCTAGGGTTAGGTACTTGTACTCATTTCACTGCTAGTTCATTCATTCCTCTTCAGTGATTTCAACATGGTATAGAGCAGGTCCTCCCTAGGACCGAAATTTTCTAAGGGCCCACCACTACGTAACTACCTACCTACCTACCTACCTACCTGTGCCCTAGGGCGCCTCGGCATATCACGCCCCTAGAGGCCCCTCTCGACGGCCCCGCGCTAGCCTCGTTCAGGCCCCGTTGGCCCCACGCCCGCTCTCCCTAGCGGCCCCGTTCAGGCCCCGTCGGCCCCATTAAGGCCCCGTTCAGGCCCCGCCCTAGCCCCGTTTAGGCCCCGTCGGTCCGCGCTAGCCCCTCTCAGGCCCCGTCGACCCGCGCTAGTACCGCTTCAGGCCCCGTCGGCCCCGCGCTAGCCCCTCTCCGACCCTGTCGGCCCGCACTAGCCCCGTTTCAGGCCTCGTCGGCCCCGCGCTAGACCCTCTCAGGCCCTGTCGGCCCGCGCCAGCCACCATTAAGGCCCCGTCGGCCCGCGCTAGCCCTCATTCAGGCCCCGTCGGCCCCGCGCTAGCCCCATTCAGGCCCCGATCGGGCCCGCGCTAGCCCCGCTTCAGGCCCCGTCGGCTCTGTCTCAGACCCCGTCGGCCCCGCGCTAGTTCCGTTCAAGGCCCCGGTCGGCACCGCGCTAGTCCCGCTCAGGCACCGATCGGCCCCGTGCCCACCACCTAGAGGCCCCGGGCTGCACGTTCCCGCCACAGCACACGAGGGAGACCGGGCGGCCCGTCCCCGCCGTGACCCGAACCGCGCGACCCGCGCCGAGCCGCGCGTCCTGCACCGAGCCGCGCCACCCAGCCGAGCCGCGACCCGACTTGAACCGAGCCGCGCCGCCCTGCCCTACCTGGTTTGTCCTACCTGCTTCTGCTACTGCTACTATTACTGCTACTGCTACTGTTACTGCTACTGCTGCTATTCTACTGTTCCTATGGCTAGCCCACAGGTTCTCGTGTTCGATGCTGAGGGCCGCCCTGTGAAGTTTGACACCTGGCTCGATGACCTGCACCTCTACCTACAGCTCACAGCCAAGGATGACATCTCACTGTACGATCACGCCCTAGGCCATGTCACTGCCCCTGCTGCTACTGCTGACAGCTCTGCTCGCTCACAGTGGCAGACTCGTGATGCCCACGCTCGCTTCGCCATTCGCAACTCCCTGCCGATAGACGAACGCGAGCACTTTGGACAGCACAAGACTGCACAGGCACTGTACACAGCTGTAGTTGCTCGCTACTCCTCACCTGCCTCTGCCGCACTAGGTCGTCTCTCCCTCCCCTACCTGTTTCCCGACCTAGCCTCTTTTCACACAGTCGCTGACCTCATCACGCACCTCCGCACTAGTGAGGCCCGCTTCCGTGCCGCCATGCCTGCTGAGTTCCTTACCACGCACCCCCCTCCACTCTGGCTCACTCTCTACCACCTAGTCACCCGCCTCCCTGACACACTGCGTGCTGTCAGGGACCACTTCCTAGCTCGTTGCCCCACTAAGCTCACCATTGCCCTCCTCGAGAAGGAGCTCCTTGCAGCTGAGACTAGCATAGTCGTTGTAGGTGCCTCTCGTGGCGACCCCCGTACCCCGTTCTTTGAGGGGTGTTCTCCTTCCCCCCTTCTTCCCTCTGTCGCCTCTGCTGCTGCTGTCGACCTTCTCGGTGTTGAGAAGGTCGGCGCTGCGTCTGCCTCGAGCGGGCGCCGCAGCGGCAAGGACAAAGGGGGCAAGGGTGGTAGCAGTGACGGCGGGGGAGGCGGCGGTGGGAGCGGTGGAGGCGGTGGGGGTGGTGGCGGCGGCGGCGAGGGAGGTGGTAGGAGTGGAGGCGGCGGTTGGGGTGGCGGTGGACGAGGCGGCGGCAGGGGTTGGGGTGGTCGAGGGGGTGGCAGCGGTGGTGGTGGCCGTGGAGGCACTGGCGGTGGCCAGCGCCAGCAGCACACTCCCTCGCCACAGGAGGTCCGTGAGTGGTACTCTCAGCACGGGGGTAGGGGTGGTCTTGGCTGCACGTACGTCATTCGCACTGGTGACTGGACTGGTCAGCAGTATGGACGACCGCACGCCACACAGCGCTATTTCTCTCGTCTCGACGACGCTTGGCGTGTTCAGTTCCCTCAGGCCACTGAGCTGCCCCGCTGGGTTGATCTCCTGAAGAAGGGGATTGATATCTATGCTCTAGACTTTGATGCTATTCTATCTGCCATGTATGTGATGTCTACTAGTGGAGAGGGTGCCGAGTACTTGTGTGTGCCGCCCGACCCGGGCATTAGGGCCAGTGCGTCTGCAGCTCCAGGTACTCGCGTGTCGGCTACCCCAGGTGCTGGTAAGGCTGCTGCTCTAGGTGCTCGTATGCCCCCCCCCCTTGGTACTGTGTCGACTGCCGCACTGCACACCTTCACACTGGACTTAGGTGCTTCTCGCTGCTTCTTTCGTGACCGCACTGCCCTTGAGCCGCTTGCTCGGCCAGTTGCGGTCTCACTTGCTGACCCCTCTGGGGGTCCGGTCATTGCGACCTCTTCCACTGTCCTTCCCTGCCCTGCGGTCCCGTCGGGCACACTGTCAGGTCTCCACCTCCCCTCGTTCTCTACGAACTTGGTGGCAGGATGTGCTCTCCAGGACGGGGGTGTTCACCAGTTCACCCCTGCCTACGAGCGTGTGACCCACTGCACGTGTGCTCGTACGGGCCGTCACTTGGCTACCTTCACCCGGCAGCCGGGGTCGGACCTGTACATACTGACTACTGCCTCCCCTCAGGTCGCTGCGTCTGCGTTTGCGTCCGCGTCAGGTCAGCTGTCTGCCCCCTGCTCGTGTCGCTCTCTAGCACACGACACTGTCCTCTGGCACCACCGACTTGGCCACCCGTCTGTGCAGCGCCTTCGTGCCATGCACTCCCGGTACCTTGTCTCTGGTCTTCCCAGGGTCCTCCCTCCCCTCCCACCCTCACCTGCTCCTCCCTGCCTTCCCTGTGTCGAGGGGCGGCAGCGCGCCGCTCCTCACTCCTCCTCGTTTCCCCCGACTACTACTCCTTTGCAAACGCTCCACATGGATGTGTGGGGCCCAGCCCGTGTCCGTGGTCAGGGTCAGGAGAGGTACTTCCTGATAGTTGTTGACGACTACTCGCGCTACACCACGGTCTTCCCCTTGCGCACCAAGGGTGAGGTCCCTGATGTCTTGATCCCTTGGATCCGCAGAGCCCGTCTCCAACTCAGCGAGCGTTTCCGCTCGGACTTTCCTGTCCTGCGCTTGCACTCTGACAGAGGTGGTGAGTTCTACTCCGACCTCTAGGCAGCCTTCTGTGCTGAGCACGGCATTGAGCAGTCGTTCACGCTTCCGGCCTCTCCACAACAGAATGGGGTTGCGGAGCGCCGCATTGGCCTGGTCATGGAGGTCGCCCGTACCTCCTTGATCCATGCGGCTGCCCCCCACTTTCTATGGCCGTTTGCGGTCCGGTACGCTGCGCACCAGCTCAACCTCTGGCCCCGTGTCTCCTTGCCGGAGACTTCGCCCACGCTGTTGTGGACGGGGGAGGTTGGCGATGCGTCACGTTTCCGGGTCTGGGGGTCTCAAGCTTTTGTCCGCGATACGTCTGCGGACAAGCTCTCCTCCCGTGCTGTTCCCTGCGTCTTCCTTGGCTTTGTCCCGGACGCGTCTGGTTGGCAGTTTTACCACGCCACCTCGCGCCGAGTCTTGCCCTCCCAGGACGTCACTTTTGACGAGTCCGTCCCCTACTGCCGCCTCTTCCCCTACCGCACTGCCTCGCTTCCCCCCCCGCCTCTCTTCCTCGCGCCAGGTGCTGCTGTTGCAGACCCCCTCCCCCCTCAGGGTGCCGCTCCCTCAGGTGTGTCTCAGGTAGACCCGGTTGAGCCTGTTGAGGTAGCTGTCGACTCTCGTCCTGCTGGGGGTGCTGAGCCTGGGGGTGTGGAGCCTGGGGGTGTGGAGCCTGGGGGTGTGGAGCCTGGGGGTGTGGAGCCTGGGGTTGTGGAGCCTGGGGGTGCTGAGCCAGGGGGTGTGGAGCCTAGGGGTGTGGAGCCTCGTGGTGCTGAGCCGCAGAGTCCGGAGTCTGGTGGTTCTAGGTCTGGTGGTCCCGGTCCTGTGAGACCTACTCCTGGAGGAGCCCTCTCCTCGGAGCAGCTGCGTACGTGGTACTTAGAGTACTGCAGCCTCCGGAGAGGTTCCACTCGTGCCGGACGTACTGCTGGGACTGGTACTAGTGCTTCTTCTCCCGTTCGGGAGCTCCCCTCCCGCGAGCGGATCTGTGAGTGGTACGAGCGGCGCTGCACTCTTCGGAGTGGCGTGCCTCGTGTTGCGGACCCCACTGGCGTTGGAGCTGCTGTTGGTACTGAGGACCCGGGCGTTGGAGCTGCTGCTGGTGCTGAGGACCCGGGCGTTGGAGCTGCCGCTGGTGCTGCGGACCCGGGCGTTGGAGCTGCCGCTGGTGCTGAGGACCCGGGCGTTGGAGCTGCCGCTGGTGCTGCGGACCCGGACGTTGGAGCTGCCGCTGGTGCTGCAGACCCAAGCGTTGGAGCTGTCGCTGGTGCTGAGGACCCGGGTGGTGGAGCTGTCGCTGCTGCTGCGGACCCTGGGGCGAGTGTTCCTGCTGACTTTGGTGCCGCTGCTCGGTCCCGGCCGTACTTCGTTCCGCTCCTTCAGCAGGTTCTTGGTCAGCTCCCTCCTCCTTGTCCTCCTCTCTCCTTAGCGTGTCCTCCGTCTGTCCAGCTGCAGTCGCAGCTACCGTCTGCCTCCTCTCTCCCTGGTCCTGCTCCTTACACTGGTCCGACATGAGGTCTTACTGAGCGTCGTGAGCCTGAGTCTCGCCTTGCGTCACCTGTCCGCACTGCTCTCTCTAGCAGTCGTGTCCAGCGTCCGAGTCTTCCTGTTGTCCCAGGCACTCACCGGATGGCGCTTCGTCCGTCCACTGCTTCACAGCGTGTCCCACTGCCGTCTCCTCCCACTTCTTCTCTTCCTGTTCTTGCTGACCCTCAGTCAGACTCTCTTCGTACTGCCAGTCCTACTGCCACGCGTCTCCTGGCTACTGTTGTCACTGACCCTTCCTTTGAGTCTGCTGCTGTGTCCGCCTTAGTTGCTGAGCTTGTCGACTTTGCTGCTCGCTGTCGTCTAGACTACGCTGCTAGCCTAGTTGCTGAGTCTGAGTCTGTCTGTCCTCCGTCCGTCAGGGGTGAGTGTGCTCTTGGCACTGACGTCCTTGAGGACAGGCAGGAGGAGTTTGAGTGCTTTGCTGCTGCTTTGCCCCATCTAGTGTCCATGCTTGTTGCCCCTGAGGGAGACCCGGATGCACCAGACATCCCGACCCCACGCTCTTACGCAGAGGCGATGGCCGGTCCCTACTCCTCTCAGTGGCAGTCAGCCATGGACACAGAGACGGCTTCCTGGAAGTCCACAGGCACCTACGTCGACGAGGTTCCCCCACCTGGGGCGAACATCGTCAGTGGCATGTGGATTTTCAAGGTGAAGCGGCCGCCGGGCTCTCCGCCTGTCTTCAAGGCGCGTTACGTTGCACGAGGCTTCAGTCAGCGAGAGGGAGTTGACTTCTTCCAGACCTTCTCCCCGACCCCGAAGATGACCACTCTTCGGGTTTTGCTGCACGTCGCCGCTCAGCGTGACTACGAGCTCCACTCGCTTGACTTCAGCACTGCTTTTCTGCAGGGCAGCCTGCACGAGGAGATCTGGCTGCGCCGTCCACCTGGCTTCACTGGGTCACTCCCTCCTGGTACCCAGTGGAGCCTCAGACGGCCAGTCTACGGTCTCCGCCAGGCGCCTCGTGAGTGGCACGACACACTGAGGACTACGCTTGCTGCTCTTGGTTTCGCGCCTTCTACTGCTGACCCGTCGCTGTTTCTACGCACCGACACCTCACTGCCGCCGTTCTACGTCCTTGTGTACGTTGACGACTTGGTCTTTGCTACTGCTGACACTGTGGCACTCGCCCACGTGAAGTCGGAGCTGCAGAAGAGACACACGTGCACAGACCTGGGTGAACTGACAAGCTATCTTGGCTTGCGGATCACCCGGGACAGAGCACGCCGCACCATCACCTTGACTCAGTCACACATGGTGCAGCAGGTCCTTGAGCGCTTCCGCTTCACGTACTCCTCGCCTCAGCCCACTCCTCTACCTACCGGTCACTCGCTCTCAGCTCTGCCTTCGGATGAGTCCGTAGAGCCGAGTGGCCCGTATCCAGAGCTTGTGGGTTGCCTCATGTACCTGATGACCTGCAATCGACCAGACCTTGCATACCCTCTCAGCATTCTTGCACGCTATGTCGCTCCCGGCCGTCACCGGAAGGAGCACATGGATGCAGCTAAGAGGGTGTTGCGCTACTTGTGCAGTACGTCGGGCATGGGGCTAGTGCTTGGAGGGCGAGTCCCAGTTGTTCTCACTGGGCACTCAGACGCTTCTTGGGCAGACAACCAGGCTACTCAGCGGTCGTCCCAGGGTTACTCCTTCAGTCTTGGCTCTGGTTCTGTTTCTTGACGTTCTTTTCGCTCTTCTTCTGTTCTCAGCTCTAGCTGTGAGGCTGAGATCTACGTTACAGCCATGGCGGCCCAGGAGCTACGCTGGCTCACCTACTTGCTGACCGATCTTGGAGAGCAGCCTCGTTCTCCTCCAGTTCTGTACGTCGACAACAAGGCAGCCATTGCCTTGTGTGAGGAGCACAGACTGGAGCACAGAACGAAGCACATTGCTCTGCGTTACTTCCTTGCTCGAGAGCTGCAGCAGCGTGGTCAGCTTCGTCTGCGTTACGTGGCCTCTGAGGCCAACACTGCTGATGTGTTCACCAAGGCGCTTCAGCCTTGTGACCATCATCGCTTTTGCACTCTTCTAGGCCTTGTGCCTACTGGACTTCACTTGCTTACTCCTTGAGTCTGTTTGTACCGTGATCTCTATATATATACCTGCATGTTTACTCTTGTTAGGTTGTGATCATTGTACCTTTTGCTCTATTATAAACCTGCATATGAACTGGTCTTGTGACCACTTGCTTGTGCTCGGAATTTTTGTGGTATCCTTGAGATCCACCCTGAGCTTGTTTTGGCTTGCTTTGCCTTGACTGGTCTTCTGACCCCTAGTTCTCCCCCACTTTGCCTATGGGGGTGTGTCAAACATTATATATGTTGTGTTAGTTTAGGCTACAGTGGGTTAGCCTATAGGGGGTACACAATTCTAGGGTTAGGTACTTGTACTCATTTCACTGCTAGTTCATTCATTCCTCTTCAGTGATTTCAACAGGGCCTGGGACTGAGGTTTGGGAAAGTGTCGAAGCGGAGGCCCGGAGCGCGGGTTACCAGCCGAGCCGTGAGGTTGGGGTGCGATGTGCGAAAGTGACGGGCTGATTGTTGATGCGAGGATCGCGAGTGGTAACGGTGCTGACTGTGGTGCTACAGTGATGTACGCGTTGATCAGGGATGCGAAGTAAGGAAAAGTGATTTTCCTTACACTACCCCCCCCCTCCTAAGGAGGTCCTCCTTACGAAAGTGCGTGGACGTCCCTGAAGTTTCGGCTGCGCAGATATTCGGTGAGAACAGGGTGGTTTTCGATTCTGTCCAGGGGAACCCAATTGTCTTCGGTGGGTGTACGGTCTTTCCAGCGGATCAGGAACTCGATCTTTCGGGCTCCTCGAGGGTCACGAACTCTGTGGCTCAGGATTTTGTCGGGGGCGATGATTGGTTCGGTTTGCGGTCGTGCCATGCTGGCTGGGCGATTGCGTGGGAGTTGGCTTGTGGATGGGACGTAGGGGCGAAGCAGGCTGACGTGGAACGAGGGGCTGACGTACCAGTCAGCGGGGAGGAGGAGGTGGGCGGTGACGGGTGTTATCATGTGGCTGATACGAAATGGCCCACAGTATCGGGGGCGGAGTTTGGGTGTGATGGGCAGTCGGAGGTTCTGAGTGTCGAGTAAAACTAGGTCGTCGGGCTGGTAAGTGACAGGTCTGCGGTGGCGGTCGGCGTTTCGTTTAGCGATGATGTTCGATTTTATTATTGCGTCTGCTGCCCTGGTCCGTGTTGCTTGCAGAATTTCAGCGAACTGTTGCGCGCGTGGAACCGGGTTGTCGGGATTCGGGGTCATGGGTACTGTTGGGTCTTGTCCGTAATTCAGGTAAAACGGTGACTGTTGGGTCGTGGCGGATGGGGCGTTGTTGTATGCGAATTCAATGAGTGGCAGTTGTTGCTCCGACGTGTTTGGATCGTCGCACGTGGCCCTGATGAGTTGCTCCATGGTTTGATTTGTCCGTTCTGTCTGTCCGTCTATTTCGGGGTGATACGATGAACTAAACTATAGTCGCGTGCCGAACTACTGCCACAGGTTCCGCCAGAAGTTGCTGGTAAACTTCGTGTCTCTGTCGCTGATGATTGATGCTGGTATCCCGTGTAGTCGAACGATGGTAGAGATGAAGAGGCGGGCTGTTTCTTCGGCTGTGATTGATTTCTTGCAGGCTGCGAAGTGTGCCATTTTCGTCAGCCGATCGATGACGACCAGGATTGCGTCATTCCCACTCGCTCCGGCCGGTAACCCCGTGACGAAGTCCATCGTCACCTGCTGCCAAGCACGCTCTGGGGGTGGGATTGGTTGCAACTGTCCCGCCGGCCGCTTCCGGGTTGACTTCATGATCGGCAAGTGGGACACAATGCCACGTGTCGCTGTCCGTCGGTCAACATTTCGGGCCAATAATAATACCGCTGCAGCTGCTGCCGTGTTTTCTCTACTCCGAAATGTCCCGAGGTAACTCCGTCATGTGCCTCCTGTAACAGTAATTCCCGTAGCAGTGTGTACCTTGGTACCCAGATGCGTTCGGTCCCAGCTTTTACGTAATAGACTCCCTTGGCTGCTGCGAATTGCTGCGAGTTTCCTCCAGTGAAGAATGGGTCCGTTTGGTATCCGTGGGTAAATAGTCCTGTCAGTAGCGGGCTGGTCTGGGCGAGTAGTATCGCATGGATCTGGGCAGTGGGGCGGTTTAGTGCGTCGGCGATATTCGAGGCTCCTTTTTTATAGGTGACTGTGTAGTGGAAATTTGACTCGAGGAAATCGAGCCACCGAATCTGTCGTGGGTTGAGGTGGGGTTGTGCGCGGAGGTACTGTAGGGATCGATGGTCGGTCCGTACTGTCACGTCTGCGCCGGTCAAGTAGCAGCGCCATATTTTGAACGCATGCACGATCGCGAGCATTTCGCGGTCGTGTATCGGGTAATTTCGTTTGGGCGGATGCAGTTTTCGTGATTCGTATGCGATGGGCTGTAGGCTGTTGCCGAAGTCCTGTAACAGTACGGCTCCAATGACGATGTCGCTTGCGTCTGTAACAACTTCGAAGGGGCGATGTGGGTTAGCGATGCGCAGGACGGGTGGTGAACATAGGACAGTTTTCAGGGCAGAGAAGGCAGCATGCTCTTTCTCCCCCCACGTAAAAACGACCCCCTTGCGGAGCAAATTGTCGAGAGTCTAAGAACAGGAGTTGAAAGGTGGGGCCTAGGCTTAGTAGCCTAGGCCCTAACTAGGTATCGAGCGGGTTTTCCTTAGGAGCGATGTCGAGTGAGTTGTGAGAGAGAAATTGGAGAATGAGTTTTCACTATAGCATTCGAAGTACATATAGCAAAGGAACACATGAAGAGGTGCACCACCTACAAATTTAATAACTACACTACAGCTAGAACTACATGCAGTTATAATAAATATAATTCTGACATCCCCCCGTAACTGCATGCAGGAATAGCTAAGTGCCAAGCACAACCTGCAGAGGTACACCAACGAGCAATAAAACAAGCAACAGCAGGTACTGCAGGCGGGCTAACTTTGAAAGGTTACCCCCTCCATCTCCTCACCCTCCTCCTTCCCCTCCCCCACACTGCTGCAGAAGCAGCAGAGAAGGGGGGAAGAGAGGAGAGGTGGAGGGACGGCTGCTTGTTGCCTCACACCCGCCACCCCGGTACCACTCCCCCTGCTCACCCACATCCTCACACCCTCCCCCCCCAGCGGCAGCTGCAGCGGTGGGACTGAAAGAAGGAGGAGGGGAAGGGAGAGAGTTGACCCCACGCTCCAACACCCTCCACCCCCATACCCTCCTCCCCACGGCTGCAGGGAGACAAGAGAAAGGGGGGGGTGGGAAGGAAGAAAGCCGCAGAGCGGCGAAGAGGCGTCGGTGCAGATGGGTCAGGGGCGGCAGCAGGGAGTGCAGGGGCGGAGAGGCCCGTCGCGGGCCAGTGCCACGGGGCGCACGACGGGTAGGATAAAAGGGCCCGATCATGTGCCTCGGGGCGCACGACGAGCAGGGCACCATCGTGTGCCTCGGGGCACACGATGGGCAGATAAAGGGCACCGTCGCGTGCCACGGGGCGCGCGACGGGCAGGGTAGGAGTCACACGCCCGTGGGCGGGACAAGGTAAAGAATAAAATCGTCACGCGCCCTAGGCGCGCGACCGTAAAATTTTAGCAGCGGAAGTAAAGCGGGCCCACAGGCCAGGACGAACTCAGCTCCGATAACATGTCGAGAGTCTAAGAACAGGAGTTGAAAGGTGGGGCCTAGGCTTAGTAGCCTAGGCCCTAACTAGGTATCGAGCGGGTTTTCCTTAGGAGCGATGTCGAGTGAGTTGTGAGAGAGAAATTGGAGAATGAGTTTTCACTATAGCATTCGAAGTACATATAGCAAAGGAACACATGAAGAGGTGCACCACCTACAAATTTAATAACTACACTACAGCTAGAACTACATGCAGTTATAATAAATATAATTGTGACACAAATCTATCAGCGGGGCGGTTAATCGTGCCATGTCGGGGACGAACCGACGAACGTAATTAATGAACCCTAAAAAACTCTGCAGTTTCGTGATGTTCGTCGGGGGACGCCACGCTTTGACCGTATCCAGCTTCTCGGGGTCGATTTCAACTCCAGCCTCCGAAATAACGTGTCCTAAAAATTCTATCCTGTCGCACTTAGAGCCCTTGGTGAGTAACCGATGTTCCTCTAAAACCTTAAACACTGCTTCGAGATCTGCTAAGTGCTGCTGCTTGTCGCGACTGTAAACGAAGATGTCGTCGAGGTTGTGAAAGTTTAGAAGAGAGAAGAAGGTTGAACTAGCAAGAATGGGGATACAAATAGCAAACCCTAGAAGGGTTGTACTCGCTATGGAGCACCCCGCTACAGGCTAGAGCATAATATTCTGATAGAGGTAAACTATCACGCATTTATCTAAAAGTGGCCTAAACGCCTCGTTCATGGTCATCTGAAATGTTGCGAGCGCGTTGGTCAGCCGAGAAGGCATTTTCGTGTACTCAAACGACCCGTACCTAGTCCTAAATGCTGTCTTGGCACAGTCCCACGGTTCAACTCGAATCTGATGGTAACCCCCCTGTAAGTCTATTTTCGAAAATACCCGTGCTGTTCGCAGTTGGTCGATCAGTTCGTCGGCGCGGGGAATGGGGTACCGCGATTTGACTGTTACCCTATTAAGCGCTCGGTAATCGATGCACATGCGAAACCCTCCGTCTTATTTTGGTGTGAACAGGATCGGTGCGGCGAACGGTGACGAGCTCTCTCGGATAAACTGCTTCTCTAACAAATAATCTAACTGCTTCCTCAGTTCGTTGAGCTCGGGCTGTGTCAGTCTGAACTGGCGCTGTACAGTTGGTTGTGCCCCCGGTTCTAACTCGATCCTATGATCATGCGCCCGCTGAGGTGGGAGCCCTTGCGGTAAGTCGTCTGGAAAAGTCCCCGGGTACCGTTTCAACAGTTCATGAAGTTCGGGCGGTACTGCTGCCAACAGTTTCTGAAAATCACTCGGCTGCTCCTCTTCTTCCACTAATGCTATATCCACTGCGTACACGTCAGCTCCAGCGGCGACAACCCGTTTCATCGTGATGGCGTTAACGTGGACCGTTGAAGAGTCGGGCGATCGCCAGCGAGGTAGTTTGACCCAGTTACCACTGTTGAACAAGGAATGGAATGACTAAGAATGAAATGGGTACAAATATGGAAACCTAGAAATGTGTACCCCATATGGGCTAACCCACTGTAGCCTAAACAACTACAACAATATATATAATGTTTGACACACCCCCATAGGCGAAGTGGGGGAGAACTAGGGGTCACAAGACCAGTCAAGTAAAGCAAAGCAAAACAAAGCAAGCTCAGGGTGGATCACAATGTCACCACACAATCCGAGCACAAGTTCAAGGCCACAAGGCCAGTTCACATGCAGGGGTACTTATATATATAAGACTAAACAACCAAGAGCAGTGATATATATATGTAACAGTACAAAGAGGGTCCAGAGGAGAGCAAGTGAGGCAAGACAGACACAAGACCCAGCTGGGTACAGCAGCGCTAATGATCACAAGGCGGAAGTGCCTTGGTGAAAACATCAGCAGTGTTGGCCTCAGAGGCCACGTACGCAAGTCGCAACTGACCACGCTGCTGTAGCTCACGAGCAAGGAAGTAGCGGAGAGCAATGTGCTTTGTTCTGTGCTCCACTCTCTACTCTCGACACAAGGCCAGCATGGCCTTGTTGTCGACGTACAGGACTGGAGGAGAACGAGGCGGCTCTCCAAGGTCGGTCAGCAGGTAGGTGAGCCAGCGAAGCTCCTGAGCAGCCATGGCCCCTGCGTAGATCTCAGCCTCACAACTTGAGCCGAGAACAGAAGACGAGCGAGTAGCCCGCCACGAAACAGAGCCGGAACCAAGGCTGAAGGTGTAACCCTGTGACGACCGCTGCGTAGCCTGGTCGTCAGCCCAAGAAGCGTCTGCGTGTCCAGTGAGGACCACTGGACTCCGCCCTCCAAGCACTAGTCCCATGCCTGACGTACTGCACAAATAGCGCAACACCCTCTTCGCTGCAGCCATGTGCTCTGGTCGGTGTCTCCCAGGAGCAACATAGCACGCAAGAATGCTAAGAGGGTATGCAAGGTCAGGTCGTGTGCAGGTCATCAGGTACATGAGGCAGCCAACAAGCTCTGGGTACGGGCCACTCGACTCTACGGACTCATCCGAAGGCAGAGCTGAGAGCGAGTGGCGAGTAGACAGAGGAGTGGCCTGAGGCGAGGAGTACGTGAAGCCGAAGCGCTGAAGGACCTGCTGCACCATGTGTGACTGAGTCAGGGTAATGGTGCGGCGTGCTCTGTCCCGGGTGATCTGCAAGCCAAGGTAGCTGCGCAGTTCACCCAGGTCAGTGCACGTGTGTCTCTTCTGCAGCTCGGACTTCACGTAGGCGAGTCCAGCAGTGTCAGCTGTGGCAAAGACCAAGTCGTCGACGTACACGAGGATGTAGAGCGGCGGCAGAGAAGTGTCGGTGCGCAGAAACAGCGACGGGTCGGCAGTAGAAGGAGCAAACCCAAGTGCCGCCAGCGTAGTCCTCAGTGTGTCGTGCCACTCACGCGGCGCCTGGCGGAGACCGTAGACTGGACGCCGGAGACTCCACTGGGTACCAAGAGGGAAAGACCCAGTGAAGCCAGGTGGGCGACGCAGCCAAATCTCCTCGTGCAGGCTGCCCTGCAAGAAAGCTGTGCTGAAGTCGAGAGAGTGAAGCTCGTAGTCCCGGTGAGCAGCAACGTGCAGCAGTACCCGAAGAGTGGTCATCTTCGGGGTGGGAGAGAAGGTCTGAAAGTAGTCAACTCCCTGCCGCTGACTGAAGCCACGAGCCACGTAACGCGCCTTGAAGACAGGCGGAGAACCCGGCGGCCGCTTCACCCTGAAGATCCACATGCCACTGACGATGTTCGCCCCAGGAGGGGGGACAGCGTCAACGTAGGTGCCTGTGGACTTCCAGGAAGCCATCTCTGCATCCATAGCTGCCTGCCACTGAGAGGAGTAGGGACCCTCTATCGCCTCCACGTAAGAGCGCGGAGTCGGGATGTCTAGTGCATCCGGGTCTCCCTCAGGGGCTAGCAGTACAGACGCGAGATGGGGTAAAGCGGCAGCCAAGCACTTCCTCAAGGACGTCCGTGCCAAGGGCACACGCACCCCCGACGGACGGAGGACAGACAGACTCAGACTCAGCGACAAGACTAGCAGCGTAGTCTAGACGACAGTGAGCAGCAAAGTCAACGAGCTCAGCAACAAGGGCAGACGTAGTAGAAGACTCGAAGGAAGGGTCAGTGACGGCAGTAGCAAGGAGACGCGTGACAGTAGGATTGGCAGCACGAAGAGAGTCCGACGCAGGGTCGGCAAGAGTAGGAAGAGAGGACACAAGAGGAGAAGGCAAAAGAGCACGCAGAGGAGCAGTAGACGGACGCAGAGACATCCGGTGCGTGCCAGGGGCAGGAGGAGGACGCGGACGCGAACTACGAGCACTAGTGCTAGCAGGACGGACAGGCGACGCAGGGCGAGACGCAGGCTCACGACGCTCAGTAAGACCGTCTGTACGACCAGAGTAAGGAGAAGGAGCAGGCAGTGACTGGACAGGCTGTGGACACACTAAAGGAGGGGGAGGACCAGGAGGAGGCGAGAGACCAAGAACCTGCTGAAGGAGCGGAACGAAGTACGGCTGAGGGCGCGCGGCGACTCTAGACACAACAGGGACAGTACCAGTGCCCCCAGCGGCAGTACCAACGCCCGAGTCCGCAGCACCAGCAGGGACTCCAACACCAGGGTCCACAGCACCAGTCGCAGCTCCAACGCCCGGGTCCTCAGCACCAGCCGCAGCTCCAACACCCGGGTCCGCAGCACCACGGGTCCGCAGCACCAGCAGCAGCTCCAACGCCCGAGTCCTCAGCACCAGTCGCAGCTCCAACACCCGGGTTCTCAGCACCAGTAGCAGCTCCAGCGCCCGGGTCCGCAGCACCAGCAGCAGCTCCAACGCCCAGGTCCTCAGTACTCGCAGCAGCTCCAACGCCCGGGTCCTCAGCACCAGCAGCAGCTCCAACGCCCGGGTCCGCAGCACCAGCAGCAGCTCCAACGCCCAGGTCCGCAGCACCAGCAGCAGCTCCAACGCCCAGGTCCTCAGTACCAGCAGCAGCAGGGTCCGTGAGACGAGGCGCGCAACTCCAAAGTGTGCAACGGCGCTCGTACCACTCACGGATCCGCTCACGAGAGGGGAGCTCCCGACTAGGAGGAGAAGTACCAGCACCAGTCTCCGTAGCGCGCCTGGTACCAGAGGTACCTCTCCGGAGGCTGCAGTACTGTAAGTACCACTCACGCAACTGCTCCGAGGAGAGGTCTCGTCCAGGTGTAGGACCCCCTGGCCCAGCACCGCCAGAGTCAGAACTCTCAGACCCAGCACCCCCAGGCTCAGCACCCCCAGTCACCGCACCCCTAGGCTCAGCACCCCCAGGCACAGCTCCCCCAGGCTCAGCACCCCCAGGCTCAGCACCCCCAGTCTCAGCACCCCCAACGTCCGCACCCCCAGGCTCAGCACCCCCAGCGTCCGCACCCCCAGGCTCAGCACCCCCAGCAGGATGAGAGTCGACAGCAACCTCAACAGGCTCGACCGGGTCTACCTGAGACACACCTGAGGGAGCGACACCCTGAGGGGGGAGGGGGTCTACGACAGCAGCACCTGGCACGAGGAAGAGAGGCGGGGGTGGGAGCGGGGCAGTGCGGTAGGGGAAGAGGCGGTAGTATGGGACAGACTCGTCAAAAGTGACGTCCTGAGAGGGCAAGACCCGGCGCGAGGTGGCGTGGTAGAACTGCCAACCAGGTGCGTCCGGAACAAAGCCGAGGAAGACGCAGGGAACAGCACGAGAGGAGAGCTTGTCCGCGGACGAATCGCGGACAAAAGCTCGAGATCCCCAGACCCGGAAACGTGACGCATCGCCAACCTCCCCCGTCCACAGCAGTGTGGGCGAGGTCTCCGGCAAGGAGACACGGGGCCAGAGGTTGAGCTGATGCGCAGCGTACCGGACCGCAAACGGCCACAGAAAGTGGGGGGCAGCCGCATGGATCAAGGAGGTACGAGCGACCTCCATGACCAGGCCAATGCGGCGCTCCGCAACCCCATTCTGCTGTGGAGAGGCCGGAAGCGTGAACGACTGCTCAATGCCGTGCTCAGCACAGTAGGCTGCCAAGAGGTCGGAGGAGAACTCACCACCTCTGTCAGAGTGCAAGCGCAGGACAGGAAAGTCCGAGTGGAAACGCTCGCTGAGCTGGAGACGAGCTCTGCGGATCCAAGGGATCAAAACATCAGGGACCTCACCCTTGGTGCGCAAGGGGAAGACTGTGGTGTAGCGCGAGTAGTCATCAACAACGATCAGGAAGTACCTCTCCTGACCCTGACCACGGACGCGGGCTGGGCCCCACACGTCCATGTGGAGCGTCTGCAAAGGAGCAGTCGTCGGGGGAAACGAGGAGGAGTGAGGAGCGGCGCGCTGCCGCCCCTCGACACAGGGAAGGCAGGGAGGAGCAGGCGAGGGTGGGAGAGGAGGGAGGACCCTGGGAAGACCAGAGACAAGGTACCGGGAGTGCATGGCACGAAGGCGCTGCACAGACGGGTGGCCAAGTCGGTGGTGCCAGAGGACAGTCTCGTGCGCTAGAGAGCAACACGAGCAGGGGGCAGACAGCTGACCTGACGCGGACGCAAACGCAGACGCAGACGTAGCGACCTGAGGGGAGGCAGTAGTCAGTGTGTACAGGTCCGCCCCGGCTGCCGGGTGAAGGTAGCCAAGTGGCGGCCCGTACGAGCACACGTGCAGTGTGTCACACGCTCGTAGGCAGGGGTGAACTGGTGAACACCCCCGTGCTGGAGAGCACAACCTGCCACCAAGTTTGTGGAGAACGAGGGGAGGTGGAGACCTGACAGTCTGCCCGACGGGACCGCAGGACAGGGAAGGACAGTGGAGGAGGTCGCAATGACCGGACCCCCAGAGGGGTCAACAAGGGAGACAGCAACTGGCCGAGCAAGGGGCTCAAGGGCAGTGCGGTCACGAAAGAAACAGCGAGAGGCATCTGAATCCAGCGTGAAGGTGTGCAGTGCTGCAGTCGACACCGTACGAGGGGGGGGAGACACGCACGCACCTAGAGCAGCAGCCTCACCAGTACCTGGGGTAGCAGACACGTGGGTACCTGGAGCAGCATACGCACTCGTCCTAATGCCCGGGTCGGGCGGGACACTCAGGTACTCAGAACCCTCTCCACTAGTAGACATCACATACATGGCAGATAGAATAGCATCAAAGTCTAGAGCATAGATATCAATCCCCTTCTTCAAGAGATGAAGCCAGCGGGGCAGCTCAGTGGCCTGAGGGAACTGAACACGCCAAGCGTCGCTCAGACGAGCGAAGCAACGCTGTGTGGCGTGCGGTCCCCCAGACGGCTGGCCAGTGCGGTCACCAGTGCGAATGACGTACGTGCAGCTAAGGCCACCCCCCCCCCCCCCCCCGTGCTGAGAGTACCACTCACGGACCTCCTGGGGCGAGGGAGTGTGCTGCTGTCCTTGGCCACCGCCAGTGCCTCCACGACCACCACTCCCGCCACCACCTCCTCGACCACCCCAACCCCTGCCGCCGCCTCGTCCACCGCCACTCCCACTACCTCCTCCGCCCCGGCCACCTCCCCCGCCGCTGCCGCCACCCCCACCACCGCTGCCCCCTCCCCAACCCGCGCCACCCCCCCCGCCACCACCTCCCCCACCACCGCCACCCCCGCTGTCACCACCACCGCCCTTGCCCCCCTTGCCCTTGCCGCTGCGGCGTTCGCTCGAAGCAGACGCAGTCCCGACCGTCTCAGCACCAAGGAGGTCGACAGCAGCAGCAGAGGCGACAGAGGGAAGAAGGGGGGAGGGAGAACACCCCTCAAAGAACGGGGTGCGGGGGTCACCGCGAGAGGCACCTACAGCGACTATGCTAGTCTCGGCTGCAAGGAGTTCCTTCTCGAGGAGGGCAATGGTGAGCTCGGTGGGGCAGCGAGCGAGGAAGTGGTCCCTGACTGAGCGGAGCGAGTCAGGGAGGCGCGTGACTAGGTGGTAGAGAGTGATCCAGAGCGGGGGTGGGTTCGTGGCGAGGAACTCATCAGGCATAGCGGCGCGGAAGCGAGCCTCACTAGTGCGGAGGTGGGTAATGAGGTCAGCGACAATGTGAAAGGAAGCTAGGGCGGGGAACAGGTAGGGAAGAGAGAGTCGGCCTAGAGCAGCAGAGGCCGGTGAGGAGTAGCGGGCAACGACAGCAGTGTGCAGTGCCTGTGCAGTCTTGTGCTGCCCAAAGTGCTCGCGCTCATCTATCAGCAGAGAGTTGCGAATAGCGAAGCGAGCATGGGCGTCACGAGTCTGCCACTGTGAGCGAGCAGTGCTGTCGGCAGTAGCAGCAGGAGCAGTAGCGTGGCCTAGGGCATGATCGTACAGCGAGATGTCTTCCTTGGCAGTGAGTTGTAGGAAGAGGTGTAGGTCATCAAGCCAGGTGTCGAACTTCACTGGGCGGCCCTCAGCATCGAAGGCTAGCACAGGAGGGCTAGCCATGGTAGCAGCAGTAGTTAAAGCACTAGGAGCAGTAGGGTAGGTAGGGCGGCGCGGCTCGGGTCGGGCGGCGCGGCTCGGTTCGGGCGGCTCGGGTCGGGCGGCGCGGCTCGGGTCGGGCGGCTCGGTTCCGTTAGGGTCGGGCTGTTCGGTGCGGGCGGCGCGGTCTAGGTGGGGCCGTTCGAGGCGGCTAAGGGTGAGCGCGGGGAGCGGGTGGGGTTAGGGACGGGGCCGACGCGGGCCGAAAGGGGTAGGGACGGGGCCGACGCAGGCTGTTAGGGGTAGGGACGGGGCCGACGCGAGCTGGTAGGGGTAGGGACGGGGCCGACGCGGGCCTCTAGGGGTAGGGACAGGGGCCGACGCGGGCCTCTAAGGGTAGGATCGGGGCCGTCGCGGGCCTCTAGGGGTAGGGACGGGGCCGTCGCGGGCCTCTAGGGGTAAGGACGGGGCCGTCGCGGGCCTCTAGGGGTAGGCTTGGGGCCGATGCGGGCCTCTAGGGTAGGCGCGGGGCCGACGCGGGCCTCTAGGGGACGAGCTCGGGGCCGGCGCGGGCCGTTAGGGTTAGGCGCGGGGCCGATTAAGGGCCTCTAGGTGCAACAGCGCGGGGCCTACAGGGCCTCTAGAGGCGTGAACACCGGGGCGCCCTAGGGCAGGTAGGCAGATAGGCAGGTAGGTAGTGGTGGGCCCTTAGGAAAAACGGTACTAGGAAGGACCTGCTCTATACCATGTTGAACAAGGAATGGAATGACTAAGAATGAAATGGGTACAAATATGGAAACCTCTGTAGCCTAAACAACTACAACAGTATATATAATGTTTGACAACCACTACTTCGCACGGTGCAGCTACCCGTCATCCAGTCAATTCGCGGGTTATACCGTTGCAGCCAATCACGCCCCAATAAAATATCGTGCCCATCCAGTGTCGTTGCGAGCATTTCCTGTGTAAACCCGAAGTTCCCTCCGCAGCGGACTTTTACTCGCTCCACCTTTTCCCGTATGGCCAGTGGCGTGCCGACGAATAAGCGTGCGTCTATCTCAGGTAAGCAACGGTTAAGTGTTAACTGTAGTTTTCGTGCGGTCGCGTTATTAACTAAAGTGTGACTTGCTCCTCCGTCAATAAAAATCTTCACTGTACCCGTGGATCAGTACTGGGCAATCCGTCGCTGTACCCTCCTTATTCATCCGAGCCCGATCGATGGCGTGAATCGGTACTGTGACTCGGTGAGGGTCGGTGCGGTTGGGCGAGCAGGCAGTCTCGTCAGTAGTTGGCCCAACTTCTACTGACTACTGGCGTTTCCCTGCCTCTGAGACTCCCTCCCCTGCTCTGCTCCGCGACGCCTCAGCTCCTCTGGGCATTCGTGTCAAACATTATATATGTTATGCTTGTGTAGGCTACAGTGGGTTAGCCTATAGGGGGTACACAATTCTAGGGTTTCCTACTTGTACTCATTTCACTGCTAGTTCATTCATTCCTGTTCGCTTATTCTCACATGGTATAGAGCGGGTCCTTCACGGACCGTTTTTTTTGGGCCCACCGAAGCGCCCCCCGAGGCGCGATTTTTTTTTAGCGACCCCTCGGGTCGCCATTTCCCCTACGGCCCCGCCGCCTTCACTGACGCGGCCCCGCCGCCCTCTCTGTCGCGGCCCCGCCGCCTGCTCTCACGCGGCCCCGCCCCGGCTCCTTCGCGGCCCCGCCGCCTGCTCTCGCGCGGCCCCGCCCCGGCTTCTACGCGGCCCCGCCCCGGCTTTCACGCGGCCCCGCCGACGGCTTTGTCGCGGCCCCGCCCAGGCCCTTACGCGGCTCCGCCGCCTGCTCTCACGCGGCCCCGCCCCGGCTCCTTCGCGGCCCCGCCGCCTGCTCTCGCGCGGCCCCGCCCCGGCTTCTAAGCGGCCCCGCCCCGGCTTTCACGCGGCCCCGCCGACGGCTTTGTCGCGGCCCCGCCCAGGCCCTTACGCGGCTCCGCCGCCTGCTCTCACGCGGCCCCGCCCCGGCTCCTTCGCGGCCCCGCCGCCTGCTCTCGCGCGGCCCCGCCCCGGCTTCTACGCGGCCCCGCCCCGGCTTTCACGCGGCCCCGCCGACGGCTCTGTCGCGGCCCCGCCCAGGCCCTTACGCGGCCCCGCCGCCTGCCCCCGTCGCGGCCCGGTCACCTCCTGACGGCCCCGCCGTCCCTTCCTGACGGCCCCGCCGTCCCCTCCTGACGGCTCCTGCCGTCCCCTTCTACCGGCCCCGCAACTGCACCTGCTGGCCCCGCCGCTGCACCTACCGGCCCCCCACCACCCACCCCCCCTTTTCCCGTCGCCCGTCGCGGCTCCTTCGGGGGCCGCAAGCGGCCCCCTCAGGTCGCCTCGACAGGCGACGGGAGAGGCCAGCAGAGGGGTGGCAGGTGTGTGGCCTCCCCTGCTTCTCCTCCTCCTTCATCTCCCCTGCAGCAGCCGAGCCGCCCCACAGCCGAGCCGCCCTGCCGCCGAGCCGCCGGGTCGCTGAGCTGCTGAGCTGCAGTTGCTGCCGAGCCGCCCTGCCGCCGAGCCGCCGAGTCACCGAGCTACTGAGCTGCAGTTGCTGCTGAGCCGCCTTGCCGCCGAGCCGCCCGAATTGTTGCTCGTGGCTTCAGTCAGCGGCAGGGAGTTGACTACTTTCAGACCTTCTCTCCCACCCCGAAGATGACCACTCTTCGGGTGCTGCTGCACATAGCCGCTCAGCGCGACTACGAGCTTCACTCTCTCGACTTCAGCACTGCGTTCCTGCAAGGTAGCCTGCACGAGGAGATCTGGCTGCGCCGTCCACCTAGCTTCACTGGGACTTTCCCTCCTGGCACCCAGTGGAGCCTCCGATGGCCAGTCTACGGTCTCCGCCAGGCACCGCGTGAGTGGCACGACACACTGAGGACTACGCTTGCGGCTCTTGGGTTTGCTCCTTCTACTGCTGACCCGTCGCTGTTTCTGCGCACCGACACTTCACTGCCGCCGTTCTACATCCTCGTGTACGTCGACGACTTGGTCTTTGCCACAGCGGACACTGCTGGACTCGCCTACGTGAAGTCCGAACTGCTAAAGAGACACACGTGCACAGACCTGGGTGAACTGCGCAGCTACCTTGGCTTGCAGATCACTCGGGACAGAGCACGCCGCACCATTACCTTGACTCAGTCACACATGGTGCAGCAGGTCCTTCAGCGCTTCGGCTTCACGTACTCCTCGCCTCAGGCCACTCCTCTGCCTACTCGCCACTCACTCTCAGCTCTGCCTTCGGATGAGTCCGTAGAGTCGAGTGGTCCGTATGCAGAGCTTGTTGGCTGCCTCATGTACCTGATGACCTGCACACGACCTGACCTTGCATATCCTCTGAGCATTCTTGCACGCTATGTTGCTCCTGGGAGACACCGACCAGAGCACATGGCTGCAGCGAAGAGGGTATTGCGCTACCTGTGCAGTACGTCGGGCATGGGGCTTGTGCTTGGAGGGCGGAGTCCAGTGGTCCTTACCGGCCACGCGGACGCTTCTTGGGCTGACGACCAGGCTACGCAGCGGTCGTCACAGGGTTACACCTTCAGCCTTGGTTCCGGCTCTGTCTCGTGGCGGTCTACTCGCTCGTCTTCGGTTCTCGGCTCCAGTTGTGAGGCTGAGATCTACGCCGGGGCCATGGCTGCACAGGAGCTTCGCTGGCTCACCTACCTGCTGACTGACCTTGGAGAGCCGCCTCGTTCTCCTCCAGTGCTGTACGTAGACAACAAGGCCATGCTGGCCTTGTGTCGAGAGCAGCGCTTGGAGCACAGAACGAAGCACATTGCTCTCCGCTACTTCCTTGCTCGTGAGCTGCAGCAGCGTGGTCAGTTGCGACTTGCGTACGTGGCCTCTGAGGCCAACACTGCTGATGTGTTCACCAAGGCACTCGCGCCTTGTGACCATCAGCGCTTTTGCACCCAGCTGGGTCTTGTGCCTGTCTTGCCTCACTTGCTCTCCTCTTGAATTCACTTGTACTGTGACATATATATATACCTGCTCTTGCTTGTCTAGTTTTATATATATGTCTGTACTCCTGCATGTGAACTGGCCTCTGGCCCTGCTCTTGTGCTCGGACTGTGTGGTGACTTTGTGATCCACCCTGAGCTTGCTTTGCTTTGCTTGACTGGTCTTGTGACCCCTTGTTCTCCCCCACTTTGCCTATGGGGGTGTGTCAAACATTATATATGTTATGCTTGTGTAGGCTACAGTGGGTTAGCCTATAGGGGGTACACAATTCTAGGGTTTCCTACTTGTACTCATTTCACTGCTGAGCCGCCTTAGCCGCTTATTCTCACAATTCGCTCTTGAGATGGCCCGGCCTGTTGCAAGCAAAGCATCGCCCCTTAAAAGGTGCGGCAGCTGCATTCGTTGCAACGGCGTGTACAGTGGCGTGCTCGGTCGGTCCTCGAGGGCAATGTCTGTAGTAGGACCCCGGTCTCGGTCGGCGTAGAATGTCAATTTTCTCGGCGAGTGCGAGAATCTTGTTGAAGTTGGAGAGTCCGCGCAGCATGATTTCGTGCGAGATATCCGGCTTTAGCCCTCCGACGTAACGGTCCACCCGCTCCGCTTCGTCTATGTAGCCGACCTGCTCGTAAAGTGCGAGAAAACCGCTCGTATAATCTTGAACCGACTTGAGCTGCCGCCAAGTGCGCAGTCTCTGACGCGCCGAGATGGAAGTCGCAATCGGCTCGAAGCGCGTCCGAAGCCCTGCGCACCACGCATCCCACGTGCTTTATTGTGCGGTCTCGCAGAACGAACTCCAGGTTACTGTTGGACCCGTGGGCCCTTCCTCGTGCGACGGTGGCTCGTAGGCGCGTGGCGACGTCACGATGACTCGCCACCAGTCCATGGCAGGGCCCCTTAGCAGCGAAACGGCATACCGGATCTTCGCGGAGTCCGACTCGACGTAGTTCGCGTCGAAAAAGACGTTCATCGTGAAGACCCACGATTGAACTGTCGGACCTCCACGTTGGCTTGGGTCAAAGCAGGGCGGGCGTTATGGTTTGAGCGGCATTGGTGCCATAATTGCCTGTTCGCCACTTAGTCCACGTGCCGACGGGCTTCACGGGGCTCCCGCGGGCTTGGTGCGACCCTGCTTCTACCCATGCCAGGCATCGGCTGGGCGGCGCCATCACTGGCTGCGCCTGAGCGTTGTCCCATGCTGTCGTGTTGCGTTGGTGTGCCGGACGAAATGATGATCGGCTCGTCCGACTGTGCAGATGCATTTGTCGGTGCGTGTGATATCGCCGGAATGTTCACCATGGACTGTTGACGGGCGGAGTCACGTTCCGCCGTGAGCGTCGCGATTTCGAGCGCCGAATCTTCAAGTTGGTGCACGAGACAATCAAGCTGCTCCTGCGTCAATGTGGCGAGCGTGAAATCGGCCATGGTGGGGGTGTCGTGCGAGCTCAGCGAGAGCCTCGGTCGTGGCCGTGCGTGCTTACGAGAGAGCACTACGAGCGGCGGTGCTGAATCGCTGAGAGACGTCTACCCCCCCCCCCCCCCAAAAAAATTGAGATAGTGGGGAAGCGAAAGTGTGGGTGCGGTCCGAGAGGAGATCGTAGGCTCTGAATACCAAGTGTTACGAGTGCAATTGAGTGAATGAACGAGAATTGCACTATCGAAGCAAGAATACAATGAGCGAAGGCATGAGCGAAGAATATATAGCGAAACTACAGTGGTAACGGTAATGGACTGTGGTTGTCGCGCGACAGGCTTGGGACTGAGGTTTGGGAAAGTGTTGAAGCAGAGGCCCGGAGCGCGGGTTACCAGCCGAGCCGTGAGGTTGGGGTGCGATGTGCGAAAGTGGCGGGCTGATTGTTGATGCGAGGATTGCGAGTGGTAACGGTGCTGACTGTGGTGCTACAGTGATGTATGCGTTGAGCAGGGATGCGAAGTAAGGAAATGTGATTTTCCTTACAGTAATGCTTTTCTTGATAATGCTAAGGAAACGTTTAAGAAGGTGAAAAAGAACGGGAGAGCATGAAGAACTGTAGCAAGAACACCGCTTTTCCATACTATTTTGTCCCATTACCTGTCGCTTATCTTCCCAGTGTCGCTTTGCTCCTCGTCAATGCAGTCTGATTCTTCTTTTATTTTTGTCGTTCTCTCATTCTCGCGTATTAATGTGACACCCTTTCTCACGTTTGTCATCCCGTTGCTCCGTGGTCTCCCTGCTGCAAGCGTGATTCCAATTCTCCCTTTCAATCTAGCGTCATGCCCGTCGCTTTCAGTACCTGTCTGTCCTTCCACAGCATTTCACTCTTCAAGGCTACACAAGCCGTTCTTTCTTTTTTTCTCTGATTCAGCTCCTGATCCTCCTGTCAGAATATTATCTTATTGTCCTAGCCTGTAGTGGGGTGCTCTATAGCGAGTACAACCCTTCTAGGGTTTGCTATTTGTATCCTCATTCTTGCTAGTTCAACCCCCTCTTTCTTCTTCTAATTTTGACATGGAATCGGAGCATTTTTACGACTTGGCCTGTGTGCCCGCCTTACGCTTCCGCGATGAGTTTTCGGTCGCGCGCCTAGGGCGCGTGACGATTTTTAATTAGTCCCGCCCACGGGTGTGTGGCTCCTTCTCTGCCCGTCGCGCGCCCTGTGGCACGCGACGGTGCCCTTCATCTGCCCATCGTGCGCCCCGTGGCACACGATGGTGCCCTGCTCGTCGTGCGCCCCTAGGCGCACGATCGGGCCTGTTTTCTTCTTCTACCCGTCGTGCGCCCCGTGGCACTGGCCCGCGACGGGCCTTTCCGCCCCTGCACTCCCTGGAGCCGCCCCTGACCCATCTGCACCGACGCCTTTTCGCCGCTCTGCGGCTTTCTTCCTTCCCACCCCCTCCTCCTTTGTCTCCCTGCATCCGTGGGGAGGAGGATATGGGGGTGGAGGGTGTTGGAGTGTGGCGTCACCTCTCTCCCTTCCCCTCCTCCTTCTTCCAGTCCCACCGCTGCAGCTGCCGCTGGGGGGGGAGGGTGTGAGGATGTGGGGGAGCAGGGGGAGTGGTAACAGGGTGGCGGGTGTGAGGCAACATGCAGCCGTCCCTCCACCTCTCCTCTCTTCCCCCCCCTTCTCTGCTGCTCCTGCAGCAGTGTGGGGGAGGGGAAGGAGGAGGGTGAGGAGACGGAAGGGGTACCTGCTGTTGCTTGCTATGCTGTAACTACACATCTACCTACAAGCATTATGGGGGCGTGTCGAAATATTTTGTCATGTTTTATAACTGCTTGTAGTTGTAGTTAGTGTAGTTATGTAAACTGTTGGTGGTGGTGCACCTTATTTGGTTTCTATGCTATATGTACCCTTGAACCTATAGTGAAACCATCTCCATTCTCCAATTTCCCTTCTCAACTCACTCGACACCTTGCCTAGGTAAAAACCCGCTCGATACCTAAGTTCGGGCCTAGGCTACTAAGCCTAGGCCCCACCTTTTAACTCACTTATTCTCTTGACATGCTATCAGAGCAGGTCGATCCCCTTGGATCGATCCTGTGGGTGTGTCCCCACCTTGCTTCCGCTGCTACCTTTCCTTCCCGCCGTGCGCCCCGAGGCGCGCGGCGATTTTTTTCCTTCCCGCCGTGCGCCCCGAGGCGCGCGGCGGTTTTCTGCCCGCCGTGCGCCCTAGGGCGCGCGGCGGTTCTTTGCCCGCTGTGCGCCCCGAGGCGTGCGGCGGGCGTCTGCTCTACGTCGCGGCCCCGCCCTACGTCGGGCTTCTCCCCTACGTCGCGGCCCCGCCCTT
The DNA here is from genome assembly GCA_948144175.1 of Closterium sp. NIES-65. Classification (NCBI taxonomy): domain Eukaryota; kingdom Viridiplantae; phylum Streptophyta; class Zygnematophyceae; order Desmidiales; family Closteriaceae; genus Closterium; species Closterium sp. NIES-65. Next base: position 257,150 of record CANXME010000343.1, on the reverse strand, counting down.
CGTCGCGGCCCCGCCCCTCGACGCGGCCCCGCCCTATGTCGCGGCCCCGCCCTGCGTCGCGGCCCCGCCCCTCGAAGCGGCCCTGCCCCGACCGTCGCGGCCCCGCCCCACCTTCGCGGGCGTCTGCCCTACGTCGCGGCCCCGCCCCGACCGACACGGCCCCGCCCGCGTCGCGGCCCCGTCCCTTCGAAGCGGCCCCGCCCCTTGTCGCGGCCCCGCCCTACGTCGCGGCTCCGCCCTGCGTCGCGGCCCCGTCCCTTCGAGGCGGCCCCGCCCCTTGTCGCGGCCCCGCTCTCCTCTCAGGTCCGTCGTGGGCCCCACTCTCCCCCCCCCCCCCCCCTCCCGTCGCCCGTCGCGGCTCCTTCGGGGGCCGCAAGCGGCCCCCTCAGGTCGCCACGACGGACGACGGGAGGGGCGAGCTGTGGGGTGGCGGGTATGGGGGTGGCCGGTGTGCCTTCCTCCCTTTCTCCTCCTCCTCCTTCGTCTCCCACTGCTGCAGCTGTCGCTGAGGGGGGTGGTTGTGTGGGAGACTGGGTTTAGGGTTTTAGGGGGGTGCGTGGGAGTAGAGCTAGTGGTGTAGCAGTGGGTGTGTATCAGGGGGGTGGGACTGTGTGCGGGAGGATGAGCAGAGGTTGCCAGTTTGTCGTCAGCAGCACCTGTAGTCCGGGGCGCTGTCCCGGTAGCCCAGTCGTAGCCAGCTGTGCCAGCCGCCCGTGGGTCCGTTGCCCGTCCGCCGCTATTTGAGCCGCGGGGCCTGTTACCCCTGTAGTCCGGGCGCTGTCCGGTAGCCGCTGTGCCAGTCTGCCTCCTGTTGCCCGTGTGTCTGCAGCTTCAGCCGTCGCCTCCTGTCTCCTCTCCCCTCACTCTCCCTCCTCCTCCTCACTTGCCCGTTGTGACTACCACTAGCTTTGCTTATAATTGTAAACTCTAAACTATTTCTTCTTGAACTTGTGCTCAGAATGTGTGGTGACATTGTGATCCACCCTGAGCTTGTTTTGCTTTGCCTGCTCTGCTGATTACACCCCACTTTGGCTATGGGGGTGTGTCAGAATATTATCTTATTGTCCTAGCCTGTAGTGGGGTGCTCTATAGCGAGTACAACCCTTCTAGGGTTTGCTATTTGTATCCTCATTCTTGCTAGTTCAACCCCCTCTTTCTTCTTCTAATTTTGACACCTCCCCCATTTTCACTTCCCATCCTTTTCACCCTTCAGTTAACTCCCGCCATGATGTAGTCTTTTGAGTCGACTCAATAGTCGCCTCAACACAACACGTTCTTGCTATTTTCTGATTTAGTTCTTTGACTTCTCCGACTTTCGCACACCATCGTTTTCACCCTTCAGCCACCACCCGCCGTGATGTGGTCGCCATGCTGCTAGCTCGCCTCTGGCACAGAATCTTCCTCGGCCTCCTGCAGCTACCCCCCAAAGTGGACAAACCCGAAGTCGCCTCGCGGTTTAAAAACCCAAGACGTGACTTTTCGAAGAAGGAATCGGACAACCAGTCGGAGTTCAAGAAAATGTTCACTCACCCTGATTCCTCCGCCAGTGACCAGCATGAGTTTAATGTTAGAGGATATGGCTTCTCGTGGCCTCTGCTCTGCTGCGCTCTCGCCAGCAAGAGGCTTCTCCACCATGTCCTCTCCTTCACGGTGAGTCCTCTGCCTCTATCCTTGCATTTCTTCCGTCAACTCGTTTCTTTCCTCAAGCTGTTCCGGATCCGTCACTATTTCTCGCAGCAATCCATGATTCTGGATGAAATCTCTAGAAATTATGTACCCTCGCCATGTATGTATGCATGATTCTGCCCAACATGCATGTACACCTTGAAGATGCAACAGACATCACAATGTGAAGAAATGAGGAATGAATGAACTAGCAAGCAGGTGGTATCAGAATACCAACCACTAGACCATTGGGATAAAAGGGTTTTTTTCAGTAGCGGGTCAGTGCGCCCATAACCCCCCAGGCAAACGCGCATGTAACCCCCCCTAGGATCGATCGGGGATCTCACAGTGTAGCTCTTCTGACACCTCCCCACACTGGGAGGCCCAGGACTGAGCACAGTGGCAACGGCCAACATGTGCATACACCGGGATTCGAGCCCGAGACCGCTCTGATACCATATCAGAATCCCAACCACTAGACCATTGGGATAAAAGGGCTTTTTTCAGTAGCGGGCCAGTGCGCCCATAACCCCCCAGGCAAACGCGCCTATAACCCCCCTAGGATCGATCGGGGATCTCACAGTGTAGCTCTACTGACAAGTGGGTACAAGTAGGAAAACCTAGAAGTGTTGTACCCTATATTGTCTACCCCACTACAGCCCACACAGACTATAGCATAAGAGTTTGACACACCCCCATAGGTAAAGTGGGGGAGAACAAGAGGTCACAAGACCAGTCAAGCAAAGCAAAACAAGCTCAGGGTGGATGACAAAGTCACCACATAGTCCGAGCACAAGCTCAAGGCCACAAGGCCAGTTCACATGCAAGATCATATATAAAGGTAAACAAGCAAGTGCACGTATAGTAAGACCACAGTACTAGCAAGGTCACAGCTGGAGCCGAGAACAGAAGACGAGCGGGTAGACCACCACGAAACAGAGCCGGAACCAAGGCTGAAGGTGTAACCCTGTGACGACCGCTGCGTAGCCTGGTTGTGAGAGTACGACGGCTTATGCCAGCTATGCTTGCTTGCCTTTACTTTATCATGCTATTTCTAGCATAGGATAATCATATGCATGCACGAATTGCTTGATTTCCTAGGCTAGGTGCTTTCCTATATTATATTATAGTTATAGCACCGAGCTAGGTTGCGTGCACCGAATTCTGGCCTTTTCGGTTGCCACCGAATTTCCTTCTACCGAATTCGGTAAGGATCCGTTCGGGACGCTACGCGGCCCGCGGAACCTTCGCGTAACACCTGGTTACGGGGCCTTGTGTCGAGCCTATATATAGCCTCGTGTTGTACCCAGTTGATCATTCAATTCGACTTAATTCTCATTATGTTTTCAGAGCTCGATCCTAGATCCTCACACTTGGTAATCAGAGCTCGTTTACATGCAAAGTTCTTTCGACCGCTAAAACCCAGTCTTCAAAAACCGCGTGGGCGATGCAGTCAAATATCCATTTCGGGTACGTAAAACCGGTTCCGTATTTTTCGCTCCCCCTTGATTCAATTTTTCGGACGCGTTGATGTCAGGCATGGAGGGCCAAGGCGACAACTACGCGACTAGGAGCGACATCGCGAGCCTCCGCACCGACATGGAGCAGACACAGGCGACGCTTCGTCGACTAGAGGCTTTTCTGACAAGCCAACCAGGGTTTGCCACCGCAGCAGCAGCGAACGCAGCGACTGCAGCACCAACAACTCCAGCAGTAGTGGCGACACCGACATTTCACGGACCGATGGCACCACTGTCGCCGAACCTCGAAGCAGCACGACCGAGGCTCCGGGAGGCGTTCGATCCAAGCGCGAAGGGATCCGACGTCCGGCGATTCGTGGCCACCCTCGAAATTTACTTCGAGGCCATTGGCTGTTCGACCCCTCAACACGACGCAGCAAGGATTCGGCTCGCAGCGATACTGTTACGTGGACCGGCTCTCAAATGGATTTACTACACCGACGTAGCCCGCGGGGAGAAAACGTGGCAGCAGTTTCAGGCAGATTTAATCGAGCGTTTCGAACCAATTAATACAACCTACATGGCGCGGCAGCAGATACACCGACACAAGGAATACAGTAGTGTAACACAGTACACGCAGCAGATGGAGTTACTGTTCAACCGCATCACCGACCTGACCGAAGGCGAAAAAATCCAGGCGTACACCGGAGGGTTAAAAATGGAGATTCGGCGGCAGGTGATTGCGGCGAATTACAACAGCTACGGAGACATCGTGCGTGCTGCCGAGCGATACGACACGCTGACTCGAGGTCAACCCGAAACACGACGCTTCACGCCGAACCGTACATTCGGCACGGAGCGATCGGCACCCCCCACATTCGCCGAACCGATGGATATCGACAAATACGATGCGAAGCAGCAGCCGACAAAATGCGAATTTTGCGGCAGAGTAGGACATCAGTTTTTGTCGTGCTACAAAATGAAGAAAGCACGTGCGACACTCCGGGACGGAAACAATGGAGCACCGCCGAAGTAAAAAAACGGGAATCGCCAGTAGCCGCGGATCGACCTGGCGATCGCGTAAAGATCCGAAAAGCAGGAAAAGGCGATGACGTGGCGACTTCAGAGCGGGTGAAAAAAGGAGAAAATGATGGCGCGAATTTAAAACGTCACGACCGGCCGGCATGAGGGGAAATCGCCGAGGCCAATGGAGGCTCCGCGAAAAAAGACTCTGCACCGACCGGGAAACTCCAGCCGAACACCTACGAAAGTAAGAATTCGTTAAAAGTATCCTATAAAGATGCTCCAACGAAGAATATTGCTTCTCGTGGTTTACATGTCAGAACATTATAGCTTATGCTTTTGTGTAGGCTGTAGTGGGGTAGCCTATATAGGGTACAACCCAATTAGAGTTAGTACTTGTACCCAACTCTTTCATAGTGCATTCATTCTCGTTCATTTTCACATGGTTTCAGAGCACATATGCTCCTGGCCTGTGGGCCCTACTACTGCTTCCGCTGCTACTTGATCTGTCGCACGCCCCGTGGCATGCGACCTATTTTTCATCTCGGCGCGCGGCGATTTTCTCTCTGGCGCGCGCCCCGAGGCGCGCGGCCCCGTTCCTTCTAGGCGCGCCACTCCCCGCTACCCCGTCGCGGCGCCCAGGGGAGCCGCGCGCGACCCCTCGCTGCCCCGTCGCGGCCCCATCTCGCCGCGCCGCCCTAGCGGCCGCGTCGCGCCGCCCTCGCGGCCCCGATCCGCCACACTAGCGGCCCCGTCACCTACCCCTGCGGCCCCGGCGCCGCCCATCCCGGCCCCGGCTCCGCCCTTCCTGGCCCCGGCGCCACCTCGGCTGGCCCCGTCGCCTATCCCGGCGACCCCGACGCCGCCCTTCCCGACCCGGCCCCGCCTCTGCTGGCCCCGTCGCCTGCCCCTGCGGCCCCGGCTCTGACCTTCCTAGCCCCGGCGCCACCTCGGCTGGCCCCGTCGCCTACCCCGGCGACCCCGACGCCGCCCTTCCCGACACGGCCCCGCCTCTGCTGGCCCCGTCGCCTGCCCCTGCGGCCCCGGCTCTGCCCTTCCTGGCCCCGGCGCCACCTCGGCTGGCCCCGTCGCCTACCCCGGCGACCCCGACGCTGCCCTTCCCGACCCGGCCCCGCCTCTGCTGGCCCCGTCGCCTAACCCTGCGGCCCCGACGCTGCCCGTCACGGCCCCGGCGCCACCTCTGCTGGCCCCGACGCCACCCTTACCGGCCCCGCCGCCGCCTCTACTGGCCCCGTCGCCTACTTCTGCGGCCCCGACGCCGCCCTTCCCGGCCCCGGCGCCGCCTCTGCTGACCCCGTCACCTACCCTGCGGCCCCGGCGCCACCTTTGCTGGCCCTGTCGCCGCTCCACCCGGCCCTGCCGCCGTCCCCAAGCGGCCCCGCCGTCACCACCGAGCGGCAGGCGCCGTCGAGCTGCTACCGAGCCGCCCGAGCCACCCGAGCCGCCCGAGCCGCAACGCCACCTGAGCAGCCCGAGCCGCCGGGTCCCCGAGCCGCCGAGCTGCAGTTGCTGCCGAGCCTCCGTACCGCCAAGCCGCCTGAGCCGCCCGAGCCGCCGAGTCGCCGAGCCGCAGTTGCCGCCGAGCCGCCCGAGTCGCCCGAGCCGCAGTTGCTGCTGAGCCGCCGTGCCGCCGAGCCGCCTGAGCCGCCCGCACCGCCGAGTCGCCGAGTCGCCGAGCCTGCTCTTCCCAACACTGGTGAGCCTCTGCCCTGCTAGCGCACTGCGCGCCGCCTGCTTGCCTGCCTGCTTGCCTTTCGGCCTGCCTACCTGCCTGCCTTACTGCTGCTACTCCTGCTTCTACTGGCGGAGCCAAATGCAGCCCCAGTGACGTCCGCGTGAGTCCCTCACGCCCCAGAAGCTGCGTGAGTGGTACGCTGGTTGGGGTTGTAGGGGTGGCGGCGCTGCTACTGCTACCACTACTGCTGCTACTACTACTGGCGGCGGCCAGATGCAGCTCCAGCGACGCCCACGCGCGTCTCTCACGCCCCAGCAGCTTCGTGAGTGGTACGCTCAGAGTAGAGGGTCTCTCAGATCTGTTTGCTGCTCTTACGTGATTCGCACTGGTGCTCGGACTGGTCAGCCTTGTGGGACACCTAGTCACACACAGTCCCGCTGCTTCGCCCGTCTGAGCGACGCCTGGCGTACCGAATTTGGCGACGAGGCTGAGCTCCCCGACTGGGTGGAGTTGCTTAGGCAGAGGGGAGATGTATTTGCTCTTGACTATGATGCTATTCTCACTGCCATGTACGCATTGCCTACTAGTGCTGACCGTGCCGGTCACCTGTACGTACCGCCCGACCCGGGTATAGAGCCTGCTGCTCTAGCTGCTGGTGAGGCTGCTACTCTGGGTGCTAGCGAGTCTCTTGCTCCAGGTACAAGTGCGGCTGCTGCTCTAGGTGCTAGTGAGTCTGCTTCCTGAGGTGCGGGTGAGTCTGCTCTCTCAGGTACCGCGTCGGCTCCGGCCTCTCACACCTTCACTCTTGACTCGGGGGCTTCCCGCTCCTTCTTTCGAGACCGCACCACACTCACGCTGCTTGGTCGGTCAGTTGCAGTCTCTCTAGCAGACCCCTCTGGGGGTCCTGTCCTTGCTCAATTCTCCACTCTCCTCCCGTGTCCGGCGGCCCCCTCTGGCACCCTGTCTGGTCTTTACCTCCCCTTGTTCTCTACGAACTTGGTGAGTGGTGCAGACCTACAGGATGCGGGGGTTGACCAGTTCACTCCTGCGAGTCAGCGGGTGACCCACTGCACGGACGCTCGGACAGGCCGACACCTGGCCACGTTTACACGCCGGCCGGGGTCGAGCCTGTACACGGTGACCACTGCGTCTCCTCCAGTCACTGCGTCTGGTCAGGTAGTTGCGTCGGGTCAGGTGTTTGCTGCAGCGTCCAGTTCTGGTCTTGAGTCTGCCCCCTGCTCGTGTCGTCTCCTGTCTCACGAGACTCTCCTCTGGCACCACCGCCTTGGTCACCCCTCCCTGCTTCGTCTCCGAAGCATGGCCTCCCGTGTCCTTGTCTCTGGTCTTCCCCGGTCCCTCCCTCCCCTTCCTTCGGGGCCTGGCCCTACCTGCGTCCCCTGTGTGGAGGGGCGGCAGCAGGCTGCCCCTCACTCCTCTCAGTTTCCTCCGACAAAGGCCCCGCTGCAGACTCTCCACAACAAAATAGCATTGCTGAGCGACGCATTGGCATGGTCATGGACGTCGCCCGTACGTCTATGATGCATGCGGCTGCCCCCCATTTTCTGTGGCCGTTTGCGGTCCGATACGCGGCGCATTAGATCAACCTTTAGCCCAGGGTCTCCATGCCGGAGACCTCTCTAGCTTTGCTGTGGACGGGGAAGGTTGGCGATGCGTCTGCGTTCCGTGTCTGGGGATCTCGGGCGTTTGTCCGCGACTTGTCTGCGGACAAGCTGTCCCCTCGTGCTGCTCCCTGCGTCTTCCTGGGTTTCCCCCCTGACGCGCCAGGGTTGCAGTTCTACCACCCCACCTCTCGCCGTGTTCTGTCCTCCCAGGACGTCACGTTCGACGAGTCGGTCCCCTACTACCGTCTCTTCCCCTACCGCACTCCGTCCCTCCCCCCACCACCGCTCTTCCTTGTGCCAGGTCCCCCCCCGGTAGACCCCCTCCCCCCTCAGGGTCCTGCCCTTTCAGGTGTGTCCCAGGTTGACACTGTTGAGCATGTCGAGGTCGCTGGTGACTCTGGTGTTGCTGAGGGTGCTGAGCCTGGGGGTGCTGACTCTAGGGGTGCTGAACGTGTAGGTGCAACGCCTGGGGGTGCTGAGCCTGGGGGTGCTGAGCCTGGGGGTGCTGAGCCTAGGAGTGCTGAGCCCGGGGGTGCTGAGCCTTTGGGTGCTGAGCTTGGGGGTGCTGAGCCTGGGGGTGCTGAGCCTGCGAGTGCTGAGCTTGGGGGTGCTGAGGACGGGGGTGCTACGCATGGGGGTGCTACGCCTGGAGGTGCTGAGCCTGGAGGTGCTGAGCCTGAGGGAGCTGGGCGTGCTCGTGTGGCGTCTGGCGGTGCTGTGCCTGGCAGTTCTCCGGGGGCTTCGTCTCGTAGGGAGCCACTCTCTCCACAGGAGCTGCGTGAGTGGTTTGCCCGGCACTGGAGGCGAGCTCCTGGAGCTAGAGGTGCTGCGGGTACTGGAGGTTTTGCTGTTGCTGAGGGTGCTGGTGCCGCGGGTCCCGGAGGTGCTTGTACAGGGAGTACTGGAGCTGCTGGGCCTGCGGGTACTTCTGGAGTTGGAGCTGCTGCGGGTGTCGGTCCTGGAGGCGGTCCTGCTGGGGGTGCTACTGGTGCTGCTGGAGGTACTGGAGCTGGAGGTGGTACTAGTGCTGGTGCTGCCGCTGGGGGTACTAGTGTTGTCCCTGCTGTGTCTGGCCTCAGCCGTACTTCGTTCTGCTCCTTCAGCAGGTTCTTGGTCTCCCGTCTTCTACTGGTCCTCCTCCTCCCTTTGAGTGTCCACAGCCTCTCCCGTCACAGTTACAGTTACAGCCGGCCTCCCCACTGCCTCCTCCGAGTCCCTACACTAGTCCTACTGGAGGTCTTGCTGAGCGTCGTGAGCCTGCGTCTCGCCCTGCGTCGCCTGTCCGTGCTGCTCGCACTAGTGGTCGCGGTTCGCGTTAGCGTCCTCCTCCTGTCCCTGGCACGCACCGGATGTCTTTGCGTCCGTCCACAGCTCCTCTGCGTGCCCCTTCTTTACCTTCTCCTCCTGAGTCTTCTCTTCCTGCTCTTCACGACCCGGAGTCGGACTCTCTTCGTGCTGCCAGTCCTACTGTCACGCGTCTCCTTGCTACTATTGTCACTGACCCTTCCTTTGAGTCCACTGCTGCGTCTGCCCTAGTTGCTGAGCTCGTCGACTTTGCTGCTCGCTGTCGCCTAGACTACGCCGCCAGTCTTACTGCTGATTCTGAGTCTGTCTGTCCTCCGTCCGTCGGGGGTGAGTGTGCCCTTGGCACGAACGTCCTTGAGGACAGGCAGGAGGAGTTCCAGTGTTTGGCTGCTACTTCACCTCATCTCGTGTCCGTACTTCTTACCCTTGAGGGAGACCCGGATGCACTTGACATCCCGACTCCGCGCTCTTACGTAGAGGCGATAGAGGGTCCCTACTCCTCTCAGTGGCAGTCAGCTATGGACGCAGAGATGGCTTCCTGGAAGTCCACAGGCACCTACGTTGACGAGGTTCCCCCGCCTGGGGCGAACCTAGTCAGTGGCATGTGGATTTTCAGGGTGAAGCGGCTGCCGGGTTCTCCGCCTGTCTTCAAGGCGCGTTACGTGGCTCGTGGCTTAAGTCAGCGGCAGGGAGTTGACTACTTTCAAACCTTCTCTCCCAACCCGAAGATGACAACTCTTTAGGTACTGCTGCACATAGCTGCTCACCGTGACTACGAGCTTCACTCTCTTGACTTCAGCACAGCTTTCCTGCAGGGCAGCCTGCACGAGGAGGTCTGGCTGCGCCGCCCACCTGGCTTCACTAGGTCTTTTCCTCCCGGCACCCAGTGGAGCCTCCGGCGGTCAGTCTACGGTCTCCGCCAAGCACCGCGTGAGTGGCACCACACACTGAGGACTACACTTGCGGCTCTTGGGTTTGCTTCCTCTAGTGCCGACCCGTCGCTGTTCCTCTACTTCTTTGCCGCCGTTCTACATCCTCGTGTACGTCGACGACTTGGTCTTTGCCACAGCTGACACTGCTGGACTCGCCTACGTGAAGTCCGAGCTGCAGAAGAGACACACGTGCACAGACCTGGGTGAACTGCGCAGCTACCTTGGCTTGCAGATCACCCGTGGCAGAGCACGCCGCACCATTACCCCGACTTAGTCACACATGGTGCAGCAGGTCCTTCAGCGCTTCGGCTTCACGTACTCCTCGCCTCAGGCCACTCCTCTGCCTACTCCCCACTCACTCTCAGCTCTGCCTTCGGATGAGTCCGTAGAGTCGAGTGGCCCGTACCCAGAGCTTGTTGGCTGCCTCATGTACCTGATGACCTGCACTTGACCTGGCCTTGCATACCCTCTTAGCATTCTCGCACGCTATGTTGCTCCTGGTAGACACAGACCGGAGCACATGGCTGCAGCGAAGAGGGTGTTGCGCTACTCGTGCAGTACCTCAGGCATGGGGCTTGTGCTTGGAGGGCAGAGTCCAGTGGTCCTCACTGGGCACGCAAACGCTTCTTGGGCTAACGACCAGGCTACGCTGCGGTCGTCACAGGGTTACACCTTCAGCCTTGGTTCCGGCTCTGTTTCGTGGCGGACTACCCGCTCGTCTTCTGTTCTCGGCTCCAGTTGTGAGGCAGAGATCAACGCCGGGGTCATGGCTGCACAGGAGCTTCGCTGGCTCACCTACCTGCTGACAAACCTCGGAGAGCCGCCTCGTTCTCCTCCAGTGCTGTACGTAGACAACAAGGCCATGCTGGCCTTGTGTCGAGAGCAGAGAGTGGAGCACATAACGAAGCACATTGCTCTCCGCTACTTCCTTGCTCGTGAGCTGTAGCAGCGTGGTCAGCTGCAGCTGCGTACGTGGCCTCTGAGGCCAACACTGCTGATATCTTCACCAAGGCGCTTGCGCCTTGTGATCATCAGCGCTTCTGCACTCAGCTGGGTCTTGTGCCTGCCTTGCCTCACTTGCTCACCTCTTGACCTTGCTTGTACAGTTACATATATATATACACCTGCCCTTGCTTGTCTAGCCTTTTATATATATATATATGTACTCGTGCGTGTGAACTAGCCTTGTGGCCTTGACCTTGTGCTCGGAATGTGTGGTGACTTTGTGATCCACCCTGAGCTTGCTTTGCATTGCTTTGCTTGACTGGTCTTATGACCCCTTGTACTCCCCCACTTTGCTTATGGGGGTGTGTCAGAACATTATATCTTATGCTTTTGTGTAGGCTGTAGTGGGGTAGCCTATATGGGGTACAACCCAATTAGGGTTAGTACTTGTACCCAACTCTTTCATAGCGCATTCATTCTTGTTCATTTTCACATTACAAGCCTTCAAGAAATTCAGGGGAGGTCTAGAGGCCAAGAAAAAGCCTTAAGAAATTATTCAGGTACCTGAGAAGTTGGGCAAAGTACTACGGAGCGTAGAAAATGGTCGTGCGTTCCGTGGAGTTAATATTCTCTCCCCGCAGCACAGTGTTTGTCAAAATTAGAAGGAGGAGGAGGAGCAAAGGGAGGAATGAGGAAGTGCCACCCCCATACTCGCCACCCCCAAACCCTAACACAGACAGGGTGGGATGGCCGCAAGCGGCCCCCGAGGGTCGCCTCGACAGGCGACGGGAAATGGGGCCGGGGGGCAAGGAGGGCGGCGAGGCCACGGGTGTAGGGCGGGGGGGGGGGGGGGGGGGGGGGGGGGGAGAAGGTGGGGCGGCGGGGCCGCGACAGAAGGGCGGCGGGGCCGCGAAGGAAGGCGGCGGGGCCGCGAACGTGGGGTGGCGGGGCCGCGAAATGAAGGCGGCGGGGCCGCGACGTGAGGCGGCGGGGCCGCGAAGCGGGGCGGCGGGGCCCCGACGGGTCCCCGTCGCCCGTCGCGTCGCCTCCAGAAGGCGACGCGGCGAACGACGGGGCAGAAGCCCGCCGTGCGCCTCGGGGCGCACAGCGGGCAGAGAACCGCCGCGCGCCTCGGGGCGCACGGCGGGCAGAAAACCGCCGCGCGCCTCGGGGCGCACGGCGGGCAGAAAACCGCCGCGCGACTCGGGGCGCACGGCGGGAAGGAAAAGTTGCAGCGGAAGCGAGGGGGTGGTAACCCACCCACAGGATCGATCCAAGGGGATCGACCTGCTCTGATAGCATGACAAAATTAGAAGAAAGAAAGAGGATTGAACTAGCAGGAATGAGGATACAAATAGCAAACCCTAGAAGGGTTGTACTCGCTATAGAGCACCCCACTACAGGCTAGAACATAAGATAACATTCTGACAGTGTTAAGGCTCCCCGTTGCCCACAGATGAAGCCTACACACCTGCCAAGGCTTAGAGGAGACATACAGGCTCAGGAGAAATTATACAAGCCTCGGAAAAATCCTCCTCCCCCCCAGGTGAAGTTGGAAAGTGCTGAGTTAGGTATAGGAAAAAGGGAAGGTATTAAGTTTGATGTACCCTATGATCCTATTAACAAGACCCTCTTTGGCTACTCAGCGCAGCAGAAACCACTACTCCTCGAGGTGTTATGCAATGGGCGACGCCTCCAAGCACTGATGGACAGCGGTGCATCTTGATGGAAAGCGAGCAAATCTGGAGAGCGTACAAGAGATTAAGTCCGCCGAATTCGACGGAGCATTGCGTGCAGCTCACGTAACCTTAAACTATGAGCAGGTACGCATTGGAAAGGTCTTAATCTCTAATTTCCAGAATGGTAATGCACGCTTTCAACCAAGATCTAGGCGGATCGCTATCGCGATCTAAGTGCGATGGTGTATTCTGGCGGAATTAATAGGCAGCCATGGATTAGATCAAGAGACTAGCTTTAGCAAGAGTTCAGATCTGAAAAGTGACGAGTTGTTCAAACCCTACCAACCCAACCTTCGCCCTACAACAATCCCCAACAACCCAAAGTGCTAAACTAGCAACACCAAAGGTGTTGTAGTGAATAGCAAAGGTTTGTTGGTGCTTGTTGGGTGCGAGATCAATTCCAGCCCGCAACAAGTCTAACCACCATATTTTGCCCAAACCCTTAGCCCACAACCAGCTAGAGCAAAATACCACAACCACCTACACAATCAACACATCTCACTCGGTGTGTGACCGCGGAGCATTGGAGAAAATTGGAGAGAAGGCGGAAGAGACCCAGTTTTCAGCAACCATGGTGGACGGTACGAAGCTTCCTATCCACGGCGAAGCATCACTGCAGCTGCATATAGGTGCGTTGAGGTGGAAGCCGAAGCTACCAGTCACCAACATCAAAGGATTAGATTTTATCTTGGGGTGAGATTTCCTGAAGCGGTTCAACCCCGAGATCGATTGGGTCAACAGCAAGGTGTGCATCTACAACAACGAGAAGCGGATAGCACAGCGAAGCTGGACGGATACAGGGAACGTTCCAAAAATAACACTGGCACGGTTCGAACAGACGGTGAACGAGAGTAACACAGGTTACCTAGCACTGGTTATGGCAGCAGCAGAGGAGGAGAAGCTGAGTTCCGAGCTACCTGCAGTAGTAAAGGAGGTCTTGGAGCAATACGAGGATATAATGCCCGACGACCTACCTGCAGGCGTACCTCCAGCACGCACCCACGAGCACGAGATCGTGGAGGAACCAGGTGCGAAACCCGTCTCACGTGCACCATACCAACTGAGTTCGACCGAACTGACAGACATGAAGAAACAGATAGAATATCTACTGGACCGACAACTGATCCGCCCATCCACCTCTCCCTACGGTGCACCAGATCTCTTCACTCCAAAACCAGACGGCAGTCTACGGATGTGCATCGACTACCGCGCACTGAACAAACAAGTACCCCATTCCGCGCATCGATGACTTACTGGACCAACTACGTGGTGCAACAGTCTTCTCGAAGATGGACCTACGGTCGGGCTACTAGCAGATCAAGATAGCGGACAACTCGATCCACAAGACGGCGTTCCATACCGGATACGGCTCCTACGAATACTTGGTGATGCCGTTCGGACTCTGCAACGCACCAGCAACGTTTCAGGCGGAAATGAATCACATCTTACGACCCCTACTGGACGAGTGCGTGGTGGTGTACCTGGACGACATTCTCATCTACTCCAAGAACATGAAGGAGCACGTGGAGCATCTACGGAAGGTGTTCGAGATCCTGCGGAAAAACAAGTTCTACGTGAAGCTGTTGAAGAGCGACTTCGCCCTGAAGAAGGTGCAGTTTCTCGGGCACATGGTGAGTGCCGAGGGCGTACACGTGGACCCACGGAAGATCGAAGCCGTCAAGAAGTGGAAAGTACCGGAGAACATGAAGGAGTTGCAGCAGTTCCTAGGCTTCGCCAACTACTACAACAGGTTCGTGCCGCAGTACGCTAAGATAGCAGCGCCACTGACCGACCTACTAAAAAAAGATACGCCCTACAAATGGGATACCCCTCATTAGCAAGCCATGGAGCCGCTACAGACATCACTGACTACAGCGCCAGTACTCATCTTGCCGGATCCAGACAAGGACTACGTGGTGGAAGCAGACGCTAGTGACCAAGCAGTCGGAGCAGTTTTGATGCAGGATCACGGTCGCGGTTTGCAGCCCATCGCCTACCTCAGTAAGAAGCTACACGAAGCATAACTGAACTACCCCATCCATGACAAGGAAGCCTTAGCGATAGTCATAGCCTTCAAGGAGTGGAGGTGTTACCTAGAGGGAGCCAAGACTACAGTCTATACTGACCACTGCAGTCTCAAATACCTGAAGTCGCAGCCGACGCTCTCACGACGACAGGTGCAGTGGGTGGACTTCCAGGAAACTCACTTCCACTACGACATCGTCTACAAGCCCGGGCTACACAACAAGGCAGACGCGTTGAGCCGCCTCGGACATTTAGACGGCATCCAGCTCGACGGGATGAACCCTCTGCTCAAGGGTCTATTCCAACATGGGTACTCCGTGGACGCAGAGATCGCTACAGCACAGTCTAAGAAGTTGTTACAGTGGGAGAAAGACTTAGCTATAAGGAAGGGTTCAGGAAAGATTTGGGTACCGAATTACGCCCTGCTACGGCAGATCCTATTGGAGGAGTTTCACGACGTACCATACGCGGGACATTTCGGGAGCAACAAAACGTTAGCAGGGATAGCGAAGTATTACTACTGGCACGGGATGGCAGCAGACGTGCAGCAGTTCGTCACCTCTTGCAACACGTGCCAGCGGATGAAGAGTAGCAAGCAGAAAAAAGCAGGGTTACTTCAACCTCTACCCGTACCGGAGCAGCCATGGCAGGTCGTTAGCCTCGACTTCATCACCGGACTTCCTTCGACCTCACGGGGGCACGATTCCATCCTCGTAGTCATCGATAAGTTCTCCAAAATGGGTCATTTCATACCGACCAACGCCACAGCTACAGCTGAAGCAACTACTCGCCTCTTCTTCGACCGCATCATCACCATCCACGGCATCCCCGCTACACTCATCTCAGACAGAGACCCAAAATTCACGAGTAAGTTCTGGAAGGAGCTCATGGGACTGTTGGGGACAAAGCTTGCAATGTCTTTAGCATACCACCCATAGACTGACGGACAGACAGAGCGACTCAATCAAGTGGTTGAAAAGTTACTTCGCACAGCTTGCAAGGACGACGTCAGCCACTGGGACACACAATTATCGACCCTAGAGTTTGCTTACAACGCCTCACATGCGGCCATAGGGAAAACTCCTTTCTTCCTGTGTTACGGACGGGAACCACTCACACCATAGCAGCCAACCACACCGGCACACGTCCAAGCCGCACATGAATTTGTCACCACCATGCAGCAGCTATGGGAGAAAAATCAGCGACAACTCACCACGATGCAGACCTCCCAGAAGCAGTATGCCGATCGTCAGCGACGAGATCACTCAGTAGCAGTCCGAGATCCGGTGCTTCTTGACACGCGCAACTTGAACATGTCTCATCTCCCATCCAAACTCCGGCCTCGCTTCTGTGGCCCTTTTCTCGTTGAGGCACAGGTGACACCAGTTACATTCCGCTTGCGCTTACCAGATACTTGGAAGCTTCACAACGCTTTCCATGTGCAGCTACTGAAGCCCTACAAGGACCCCAACCAACAGCTCCAGGGACGGCAGCTACCGCCACCTCCACCTGTTCTTGTGCAGGATGAACCCGAGTACGAGATCGAGCGCGTTCTCTCTCATCGGCGCCGCGGCGGCAAGACCCTCGAGTTCCTGATACGCTGGAAGGGATACGACCCCACTGAGGACAGTTGGGTTGCAGAAGCTGATATGGGCAACGCACGCCGTGCTCTCAAGGACTATCTTGTCAAGCAGGGTGTATCTCACGCCACCCAGCTTTGAGGGGGGGACGTGCGAGAGTACGACGGCTCATGCCAGCTATGCTTGCTTGCCTTTACTTTATCATGCTATTTCTAGCATAGGATAATCATATGCATGCATGAATTGCTTGATTTCCTAGGCTAGGTGCTTTCCTATGTTTTATTATAGTTATAGCACCGAGCTAGGTTGCGTGCACCGAATTCCGGCCTTTTCCGTTGCCACCGAATTGCCTTCTACCGAATTCGGTAAGGATCCGTTCGGGAAGCTACGCGGCCCGCGAAACCTTCGCGTAACACCTGGTTACGGGGCCTTGTGTCGAGCCTATATATAGCCTCGTGTTGTACCCTGGTGATTCATTCAATACGACTCAATTCTCATTCTCTTTTCTGAGCTCGATCCTAGATCCTCACACTGGTCGTCAGCCCAAGAAGCGTCTGCGTGACCTGTGAGGACCACTCGACGTCGCCCTCCAAGCACTAGCCCCATGCCTGACGTACTGCACAAACAGCGCAACACCCTTTTCGCTGCAGCCATGTGCTCTGGTCGGTGTCTCCCAGGAGCAACATAGCGTGCCAAGATGCTAAGAGGGTATGCAAGGTCAGGTCGTGTGCAGGTCATCAGGTACATGAGGCAGCCAACAAGCTTTGGGTACGGGCCACTCAGCTCTACGGACTCATCCAAAGGCAGAGCTGAGAGCGAGTGGCGAGTAGACAGAGGAGTGGCCTGAGGCGAGGAGTACGTGAAGTCGAAGCGCTGAAGGACCTACTGCACCATGTGTGACTGAGTCAAGGTGCGCAGTTCACTCAAGTTTGTGCACGTGTGTCTCTTCTGCAGCTCGGACTTCACGTGGGCGAGTCCAGCAGTGTCAGCTGTGGCAAAGACCAAGTCGTCGACGTACACGAGGATGTAGAACGGCGGCAAAGAGGTGTCGGTGCGCAGAAACAGTGACAGGTCGGCAGTAGAAGGAGCAAAGCCAAGAGCCGCACGTGTAGTCCTCAGTGTGTCGTGCCACTCACGGGGCGCCTGTCGCAGACTGTAGACTGGCCGCCGGAGGCTCTACAGGGTACCAAGAGGAAACGACCCAGTGAAGCCAGGTGGGCGGCGCAGCCAGATCTCCTCGTGCAGGCTGCCCTGCAGAAAGTTGTGCTGAAGTCAAGAGAGTGAAGCTCGTAGTCGCGTTGAGCGGCTATGTGTAGCAGCACCCTGTTGGAATAACAAAACAGGAATGAATGAACTAGCAGTGAAATGAGTACAAGTACCTAACCCTAGAATTGTGTATCCCCTATAGGCTAACCCACAGTAGCCTAAACTAACACAACATATATAATGTTTGACACACCCCCATAGGCAAAGTGGGGGAGAACTAGGGGTCACAAGACCAGTCAAGGCAAAGCAAGGCAAAACAAGCTCAGATGGATCTCAAGGATACCACACAAGTTCCGAGCACAAGCAAGTGGTCACAAGACCAGTTCACAAGCAGGTTTATAATAGAGAAAAGGTATAATGATCACAACCTAACAAGAGTAAACATGCAGGTATATATATAGAGATCGCAGTACAAACAGACTCAAGAAGTAACCAAGTGATGTCCAGTAGGCACAAGGCCTAGAAGAGTGCAAAAGCGCTGATGGTTACAAGGCTGAAGCGCCTTGGTGAACACATCAGCCGTGTTGGCCTCAGAGGCCACGTAACGCAGACGAAGCTGACCACGCTAATGCAGCTCTCGAGCAAGGAAGTAACGCAGAGCAATGTGCTTCGTTCTGTGCTCTTGTCTGTGCTCCTCACACAAGGCAATGGCTGCCTTGTTGTCGACATACAGCACAGGAGGAGAACGAGGCTGCTCTCCAAGGTCGGTCAGCAAGTAGGTGAGCCAGCGTAGCTCCTGAGCCGCCATGGCTGTGGCGTAGATCTCAGCATCACAACAAGAGCTGAGAACAGAAGAAGAGCGAGTAGAACGCCAAGAAACAGAAACAGAGCCAAGACTGAAGGAGTAACCCTCAGACGACCGCTGAGTAGCCTGGTCGTCTGCCCAATCAGCGTCTGAGTGCCCTGTGAGAACAACTAAGCACTAGCCCCATGCCCGACGTACTGCACAAGTAGCGCAACACCCTCTTAGTTGCATCCATGTGCTCCTTCCGGTGACGGTCGGGAGCGACATAGCGTGCAAGAATGCTGAGAGGGTATGCAAGGTCTGGTTGTGTGCAGGTCATCAGGTACATGAGCCAACCCACAAGCTCTGGATACAGGCCACTCGGCTCTACGGACTCATCCGAAGGCAGAGCTGAGAGCGAGTGACCGGTAGGCAGAGGAGTGGGCTGAGGCGAGAAGTACGTGAAGCCGAAGCGCTGAAGGACCTGCTGCACCATGTGTGACTGAGTCAAGGTGATGGTGCGGCGTGCTCTGTCCCGGGTGATCCGCAAGCCAAGATAGCTTGTCAGTTCACCCAGGTATGTGCACGTGTGTCTCTTCTGCAGCTACGACTTCACGTGGGCGAGTGCCACAGTGTCAGTAGTAGCAAAGACCAAGTCGTCAACGTACACAAGGACGTAGAATGGCGGCAGTGAGGTGTCGGTGCGTAGAAACAGCGTCGGGTCAGCAGTAGAAGGCGCGAACCCAAGAGCCACAAGCGTAGTCCTCAGTGTGTCGTGCCACTCACGAGGTGCCTGACAGAGACCGTAGACTGGCCGTCGGAGGCTCCACTGGGTACCAAGAGGGAACGACCCAGTGAAGCCAGGTGGACGGCGCAGCCAGATCTCCTCGTGCAGGCTGCCCTGCAGGAAGGCAGTGCTGAAGTCAAGCGACTGGAGCTCGTAGTTACGCTGAGCGGCGACGTGCAGCAGAACCCGAAGAGTGGTCATCTTCGGGGTCGAGGAGAAGGTCTGGAAGAAGTAAACTCCCTCTCGCTGAATGAAGCCTCGTGCAACATAACGCGCCTTGAAGACAGGCGTAGAGCCCGGCGGCCGCTTCACCTTGAAAATCCACATGCCACTGACGATGTTCGCCTCAGGTGGGGGAACCTCGTCGACGTAGGTGCCTGTGGACTTCCAGGAAGCCATCTCTGTGTCCATGGCTGACTGCCACTGAGAGGAGTAGGGACCGGTCATCGCCTCTGCGTAAGAGCGTGGGGTCGGGATGTCTGGTGCATCCGGGTCTCCCTCAGGGGCAACAAGCATGGAAAAGAGATGGGGCAAAGCGGCAGCAAAGCACTCAAACTCCTCGTGCCTGTCCTCAAGGACGTTAGTGCCAAGAGCACACTCACCCTCGACGGACGGAGGACAGACAGACTCAGACTCAGCAACTAGGCTAGCAGCGTAGTCTAGACGACAGCGAGCAGCAAAGTCGACAAGCTCAGCAACTAAGGCAGACGCAGCAGCAGACTCAAAGGAAGGGTCAGTGACAACAGTAGCCAGGAGACGTGTGACAGTAGGACTGGCAGCACGAAGAGAGTCTGACCCAGGGTCAGCAAGAGTAGGAAGAGAAGAAGCAGGAGGAGACGGCAGTGGGACATGCTGTGGAGCAGTGGACGGACGAAGCGCCATCCGGTGAGTGCCTGGGACAACAGGAAGACTCTGACGCTGGACACGACTGCTAGAGAGAGCAGGGCGGACAGGTGACGCAGGGCGAGACTCAGGCTCACGACGCTCAGTAAGACCTCATGTCGGACCAGTGTAAGGAGCAGGACCAGGGAGAGAGGAGGCAGACGGAGGAGGGAGCTGACCAAGAACCTGCTGCAGGAGCGGAACGAAGTACGGCCGGGACCGAGCAGCGACACCAGAGTCTGCAGGAACACCCGCCCCAAGGTCCGCAGCAGCAGCGGCAGTTCCACCACCCGGGTCCTCAGCCCGAGCTGCAGCTCCAATGCCCGGGTCCGCAGTACCAGCAGCAGCTCTAACGCCCGGGTCCGCAGCACCAGCGGCAGCTCCAACGCCCGGGTCCTCAGCACTAGTAACAGCTTCAACGCCCGGGTCCGCAGCACCAGCGGCAGCTCCAACGCCCGGGTCCTCAGCACAAGCGGCAGCTCTAACGCCCGGGTCCTCAGCACCAGCAGTAGCTCCAACGCCCGGGTCTGTAGCACCAGCGGCAGCTCCAACGGCAGTGGGGTCCGCAACACGAGGCACGCCACTCCGAAGAGTGCAGCGCCGCTCGTACCACTCACGGATCCGCTCGCGGGAGGGGAGCTCCCTAACGGGAGAAGAAGCACTAGTACAAGTCCCAGCAGTACGTCCGGCACGAGTGGAACCTCTCCGGAGGCTGCAGTACTCTAAGTACCACGTACGCAGCTGCTCTAAGGAGAGGGCTCCTCCAGGAGTAGGACTCCCAGTGCCAGTACCTCCAGACCCAGAACCCCCAGACTCCGGACTCTGCGGCTCAGCACCACGAGGCTCCACATCCCCAGGCTCCACACCCCAAGGCTCCACACCCCCAGGCTTAGCACCCCCAGGCTCCACACCCTTAGGCTCCACAACCCCAGGCTCCACACCCCCAGGCTCCGCACCTTGATACCATGTTGGAATAACTGAACAGGAATGAATGAACTAGCAGTGAAATAAGTAAAAGTACCTAACCCTAGAATTGTGTACCCCCTATAGGCTAACCCACTGTAGCCTAAACTAACACAACATATATAAGGTTTGACACACCCGAAGAGTGGTCATATTCGGGGTGGGAGAGAAGGTCTGAAAGTAGTCAACTCCCTGCCGCTGACTGAAGCCTCGAGCCACGTAACGCGCCTTGAAGACAAGCGGAAAACTCTACGGCTGTTTCATCCTGAAAATCCACATGTCACTGAGGATGTTCGCCCCAGGTGGGGGAACCTCGTCGACGTAGGTGCCTGTGGACTTCCACGAAGCCATCTCTGCGTCCATGGCTGACTACCATTGTGAGGAGTAGGGACCCTCGATCGCCTCAGCGTACGATCGAGGAGTCGGGATGTCTGGTGCATCCGGGTCTCAGGGCAATCAGCGTGGACACAAGATGAGGCAAAGCAACAGCAAAACACTGGAACACCTCCTGCCTGTCCTCAAGGTCGTCCGTGCTAAGAGCACACTCACCCCCGACAGACGGAGGACAGACAGACTCAGATTCAGCAACAAGACTAGTGGCGTAGTCTAGACGACAGCGAGCAGCAAAGTCGACAAGCTCAGCAACCAAGGCAGACGCAGCAGTGGACTCAAAGGAAGGGTCAGTGACAACAGTAGCTTGGAGATGCGTGACAGTAGGACTGGCAGCACGAAGAGAGTCTGACTCCGAGTCAGTAAGGACAGGAAGAGAGGACTCTGGAGGAGACGGCAACGGGACACGCAAAGGAGCAGTGGAAGGACGTAGTGCCATCCGGTGTGTGCATGGGACCGCAGGAGGACGCGGAGGCCGAGCACGACTACTAGTGCGAGCAGCACAAACAGGCGACGCAGGAAGAGACGCAGGCTCACGACGCTCAGCAAGACCTCCAATAGGACCAGTGTAGGGAGAAGGAGTAGGTCAGGAGGAGGCTGGCTGTAACTATGACCGCGAGTGGACAGGTTGTGGACACTCTAAGGGAGGAGCAGGACCAGTAGAGGGCGGGAGACCAAGAACCTGCTCAAGGAGTGGAACGAAGTACGATCGCGGCCGCGCAGCGCCTCCAGAACTAGCAGGGACAGCACTAGTACCCCCAGCGGCAGCACCAGCGCCAGCAGCACCTCCAGCTCCAACAACGCCAACTCCAGCACCTTCAGAAGCACCAGCGCCAGCAGCACCTCCAGCGCCAACACCCCCAGCAGCTCCAGCTTCAGCAGGACCGTCAGCTCCAGTACCGCCAGCAGCTCTAGCAGTACCTCCAGCAGGACCAACTCCAGCAGCCCCAGCAGCACCCCCATTCCTAGCAGCTCCAGTACCGCCAGTACGAGCACCTCCAGGACCAGCAGCAACAGTAGCACTTCCAGCTCCAGCAGCACGGCTCCAGCGCCGGGCAAACCACTCGCGCAGCTCCTGCGGAGAGAGTAGCTCCCGCCTCGACGAAGCACCGACAGAGGCCACACGAGCAGACCCAGCACCCCCAGGCTCCGCACCCCCAGGCTCCGTACTCCCAGGCTCAGCACCCCCAGGCTCCGCACCCCCAGGCTCCGTACCCCCAAGCTCAGCACCCCCAGACTCCGCACTCCCAGGCTCTGTACCCCCAGACGTAGCACCCCTAGACTCAGCACCCCCAGACCCGGCACCCGCAGGCTCAGCACCCCTAGCAGCACCAGAGTCAAAAGCAGGGAAGCCAAGCAAATGTATTCCACCCAACGGCCAACCAGATAGTACAATAGAGGCTTCTTACCCCCTGGATGGTAATCAACCCATGTCTATCACTCCAGGGGGGGCATCGTCTCTCTTCAAAAACACGTGAAACGTCTCCGATAAGCACCGCTTCAATGCAGCACCAAACTTGGCCGAAGCAGCAAAGCAGCAAGGCAACGATGCAGTTGGCCCATCAATGCCGCCAACGTTGGGACGCGCGCCTCAAAAGTTGAAGCAGCGGGCACAGGCCAACGCCCTCGGCAACTCGTGTGGCCGTAACTCTAGGACCTAGTTTGCTTGTGCATGGCCTTACTTATGGCCTTACTTGTCTGTTGCCGCGGTGGCAACAGCAGCGGGCACAGGCCAAATGACCATTTTGCAGCTAGAGCTGCCGTAGTGTGCTAACCTATGGGTACATGTTTACCTCTTTGCACCCAGGCTGTCTAAATACAACGACCGTTGAGAGAGAGGAGAGAGCACCTTGTGTGAGGAGGAGGTGGGGCAGTACTTGACTTGAGCTGCCAGTCTCAAGTCGATCCACCCGTTCAGAGCATCATCCCATGCCGGCGCCTCTGTCACTCTAGTTGTTCTCCTAGAAACTTTCCACCTCTTTTCCGCATCCTCCCCACCCTCCCCGCGCTCGCTTCTTCTCCCACTGGTGCTGCTGTTGCCACCGCGGCTGCTGGCGCTGCTGCTGTTGCTGCTGCTGCTGCTGCTGCTGCTGCCGCTGATGGTGCTGGTGGTGTTGGTATTGGTCATGGTGGTGGCGGTGGCGGTGGAGGGTGACTTGGTCGAGAGAGAGGAGGTAGCATTGAGTGGTTCTAAGGAGCGTTTGGTGAGGGTGTCAAAGGCGAGTAGCGCCACAAAGAACGCCCGCTGCCCGAGCAGAGGGGCGATGGAGTGGAGAGGAGCGATGGAGTGGAGAGGGGTGATTGATTTATTTGTCGACTAATAAAAAGGGGCTGTGGAGCAGAGAGTGGTGACTGAGTACCGAGGTTGAGGATGCGGATAAAGAGACGGGGCGGAGGGAGATGGAGTGCGCATGGCAAAGGAAGATGGGTGTGGAGTAACGATTCGGTAAGGATGGCATGGCATGATGGGGAAAGAGGGAGGGAGAGGAGCGGGAGGTGGGATGGACACGGCACCTGCAACCAACATCGAATGCGTCTCCAGCTTCATCGAATGCTGCCACATGCAACACCAACAACAGGCATGATAACACCAATAGCAGCAGCAGCAGCGGCATCAAACATCATCAACACCAGCGGCAGCAGCAACAGCAACAACACCAGCGGCAGCAGCAACACCAGCAATACCAGCAAACAGCAGCGGCAGCAACACCAGCAACACCAGCAACAGCAACGGTAGCAGCAACACCAGCAACAACAGCGACAGCAGCAACACCAGAAACAGCCGCGACAGCAGTGACAGGATGCAGAGACAAACCATGCAAATCAAGCATGACGTGCACACCAATGCTTGTCATGGGTCATTATGCCATTGTTAGAAGTACACAGAATACTTTCTCAGGATTGGCAATCCTGCAGCACCCACTGAAAGCACTTTCCTTCCCTCCCGCGTTGCCTTTTCGCGTCCTTTTCAGTCTGCCTTTTACTCACAGCTGTCACAGTCCCCCTTTTCGGTCTGCATTTCGCTCCTCGCATCCCCTATACACCAGTCCCACCAGTCCCACCAGTCACGGAGAAGCACGTGCGCTGGTTGGCTAGCATCGCGAAAGTTGGGTTTCTGGTTTTCCAACCGAAAGCCAGTCGTTGACAACTGGAGGGGTAAAACCAATCGTTAACGCCTCGCAAACCTGTCCAGTTGGCCAGTAGGTTTCGACATCCCAGTTTTCGGGCGGCTCATTTGCGTGTTGCCAGGTATTTCATCGGGATGTTGGTTGACACCAACCAATCACTGAGACACGGGAGGCGAGCCTCCGGCTTGGCTGAGGTTGGGAAATGCCCCAGACGCTAGAGAACCAATCGTTTGATTGGAGGTTCCGAGGTTTTGGGGCTTCGACAATGTGTGACGAAGACATCGTATGGGTGACCTGTTAATGAGACATTCAGGCATATGTACATGTGGCATGTAGAACGGGAATGGATTTCAATTTGATGCTGGTTCTTTAATAGTGGCCATTATTTATTTCAATGTACTTATTGAGTGTGCTATGAACGGTGAGTTACATGTATGCAAAACTTGCGAAGATAATTTACCCCGTGAAGTATAAATGATATGAGTGTAACAATGTCAATTAGATTATCACATTCAGAGATTGGTACATAAAATATGTATATGCTGGACTGTAACCACGTGTTACAGGATTTGTCAAAGGAATTGGCGCGCGAAATGGAAGTGTTAGGACGAGGCACCTGTAGAAGTTTTGCAGTATCGATTGCACGATCGCTGATTGCACCGCGCTGAATGTCTTTGAAAGCATTCAAAATTCACTACACCATTTATTACTCCGCAAAAAATCGAACCTGCGCAGGTTCGGTCGCAGGTACGGTCGCAGGTACGGTGATACAAGGGTCAGGTCCTTATCATGTCGGTGGGCTGGGAGGGAGGTCCTTATCAAGGGTCAGGTCCTTATCATGTCGGTGGCGCGGATTTGCAGGTTGTAGAGAGGCGCGAGAAAATGTACACGTGGCCCGGTTTCCACGCGTGTGCACTATTACACTCGCATCAATTTCGTCGATCCAAATTCGATCAGTCACCGCACTGAAAACCTGCTATTACAGTCTAAAACTTCCTGACCTTTTTAAAACCCTGCTATGTGTTAGGTCGCCTTCCTGCGAACTTCGGACAGGACAGCCCCCCAAAAGTGCACCGCAGTGGTTCCAGCGTGGCAGCGCAAAAGATTCCCATACCCGCTCACCGACGTCCGGATTCACCCCCCCGCCACCTCATCACAAACCCCAGTGGTTTCGCACGTGCCGAGTGCACTTTTCGCTGTCGGAACTTCGAACTTCGGACAGCCCAGGATTGCGATCTTAATGATCAATGGACACGATTGTCTCCGTTCAGATTTCAGGCAACGCACATTACCCAATCACAGGAATTCGACGGCAGAATGTGTGTGTGAGGTTGACCCAGGGTGATGCCGTGGCAATATAGTATGGTGAAGAAATGACACCGTGTCCCAAATTTGACGCGTGGAGTTGCACAGTGACTCCGACAGCACAGAATTACCACCCAATCATACCCAACAGCGAGATTCAAGGCGAGTCATTTTCATTTCATTTTTCCTCAATACCCATCTCGACCTATGTGGAAACCGATTTGGCCATTGTAGAACGCGAGAAATCCCACTAAGCCGCATTCAAACGAACGAAAAAGTCCCGCCCTCAGAGTAGGTGAAGGTGCATCCCCAATGTTTCTTCTGGTGCATCCCACACGCACCCTTCCCTTTCTCCCATTCACAGATCCAGTTTTTTCGTCATTCAGCTGCTCCATAGCTGTTTCACGCACCTTCCCTTACTCCCTCCACGTCGCCTAACAAAAATAGTTTCACAGGCTCAGTCTAGCTGGCGCCGAGTGCACTCTTTCTCTCGACATCATCAATCCGAAATCGCGTGCAGGATATTCTCAGGTAATCAGAAATCCTTGGCATTTTTTTCATGCTTATTTTTTATTTTCCAGATCTGTAGTTTCTGGTGTTTTGCTGCTACCGCACCTAAATTTTGACACCTAAAGGTAAGCCAGCATTGCAGGGAGCAATAATACATCGGTGCTCTGCTTATCTTGCTGAGATGTTCGTTTTTATTTTTATTTTTTTCCTTTTATGGATAACTGTGTATATGAGTAAGTGACGGGTTTCGTGCCTTCCAGGCTACAATCACTAACATTTCTTATGGCATTTCGTGTACCTGCAGGTCTGCTGAAGGTGTTTCAGCCGAAGATTGTTGCTTAGGGACTTCTAGATTTAGGCAGTTTGAGGATTGTGCTCTGAGTTTTGTATATCATATACACTTGCATTATATCAGTTTATACAGTTGTCAAGATCCTACTTGGCAGAATGGAAGAAGGGGGGCATTATCGATGTGATGTGAAGGACTGCATTGCAAAATTTCCTACTTTGCTGGCAAAGGCATGGCATATGTCGAAGGGAAAGCACAAGTTCAAGGCTCCTGATGCAACTCCAGAGCTGAGAAACGAAAGCAGCCAGGGCGGAGCTGCTGAGGCGCTCCAAGCTGCAGCAGAGCGCATTCGCACGAGAACAACTAAACGTACCCGCAGTGAAGCGCAGGCAGAGAGTAGTCGCATGGCAGAGGACGTGGGCGCTGCAGAGATGAACGAGGACCCAACAAGGTATCGCTTCTCCTCCGGTGGTGACACATCGAAGGTGGATCCCGACGCACGCGTATATCGTTTTGTAAGGACGGCTGCAGGAGGTTCTGGACTCTCAAGGGTTGATATCAAGGAGTTGATATCCATCCTCATAGAGGTGTTGAGCAATCCCGGGCATCTAACCATAAATTCCCTTGCCGCATTTGATGGCTACGAGAAGTTGCAACTCGCCGATGCCAACTTGCACCCTTTCGAGCAGGTTAATCTTGCGAAGGAGGGGGATTTGGAGCCGGTGATAATGTGGCGTCGTTCTGCACTGAACTGCGTGGCAAGCCTATACGAGAACGTGGCGAACGCGGACGGCTTCATTGTGAAACCACCGCCACCCAACAGAGACCCTGAAGCTAAGCGCATATACAAGGGTCCTGAGACGGGAAGCTGGTGGCGAGAAGTCCTGGCCGAATTGCCACAAGGGGCGTCAGTGGCTGCGGTGATTATATACTCCGACGAAACGACACTCACCATCGATGGAGGACTCAAGGGATGGCCAGTGTACATCTCACTGGCCAACATTGCTTCGGGTAATCGTTGGAAATCGCACGGCCATCGACTTGTTGCTCTGTTACCCGACGACGACGGCGGCTTCTACGCGAAAGGGAACGAAGAGCGTCGGCGGCTTGAAGTGTTCCAGGAGGCCCTGAATCTTATCATGGAGGACTTGAAGGCCGGGCAGTACAAGTAAGTGCGTTATTCACGCGATTACACCTCGTTTTATGTATGCAATGCTCGCCGATAGATACTCGCGCTTGTGATGTTTCACTAACGACGAGCTGCGTACATTTTTATTGCTTGTGCAGCGGTATGATACTCACGGACCCATATGGCATTCGTCGAAAGGTGTATCCAATGACGTACGCGTACGTCGGTGACTACCCAGAGCAGTGCAAGGTCGCCGGAACCAAGTCGGGCATCAAGACAAAGTTCCCATGTCCGAGATGCGCCGTACCAAAGGAGGAGCTCAACAACATGGAATATCCATTGGAGTACAGGAGGGAGGAGCATCAGAAGCAGCTTGTGGGCGAGATGGAGCGTGCGTGTACGAAAGAAGCGCGCACAGACCTCGAGCGTGCACACAGTACCCACTGCATTCATGTAAGTGACGTCGCGTTTGCGCCTAGGGTTTCGATATGCTGTTGCATATGTTATGCAATGGTGTTGGTGTGATGGCTGGGATTATGACAGGTAATTTATCACAACCCATCCGTTTGTATATGTGCAGAGCGCATTGTGGGGACAACGATTTGCTGATAAGGATTTTGCCAATCCTTATCGGCAAATCACATCCGACTGCATGCACATGTCGCTGCTGGGTGTGTACAAGCACATCTTAGAAGGTCTCAAGTCGAAGCTCAGTACAGAGAAGCTCCAAAAACTGGATGTCGCGCTCAAGACCGTCACCCAGTATAGCAGACAGTCATTTTTCCGACTACCGGCGCACTCCGACGGATACTTCAGTGGGAATAGCACTTTCAAGGCCTTCCATCATCAGGCAGTCATGCAAGTGCTACCAGTGCTCTTGTTGATGGTCAAGGTGGATGAGAAAACGATCCGAGTAGTGGAGTTGTTCTGCCACTGGCACTCCGAGGCGTGGCATCGGACGTACCACGATGACGACTCGTTGGAGAACCTCGACAACCTCACACGCACGTGAGTAAAAGTGTTTGTGATTGCTTGTCGTCCGTACTTGCCGCTGTATGGTTGTTCGGTTGCATCCTTAAATGTTTTCCTGTATAGTAATGTATCACTGATCACCGTTTACGTACATATACGTGCAGGTTGGTACCGATGCTCATGACGGAGTTCGAGGCCGACCAGAAGTCGCACTTCAACGTCCCCAAGATTCACGCGATGCTGCATGTTACCGACGACATCAGGCGGCAAGGCATCCCAATTCACTACTGCACGGATGTATATGAGCATGTGCACGTCGCCATAATGAAGCGGCCGTACCGCGCGTCGAACAAGAGGAACGCCGAGGCAGCGATCACTCGACGCTGCCTCATTTCCGAGCTAGTCGAGAAGATGACCGCGTCCATCGAGGAGGCCAGCGACAATGAAACACGATGCGTTGCTCTGCAACAGGTTCGTGCATTGGGGTGTGTGTGTGGGAGTGTGTGTATTTGTGGGTGTGTGTGCGACTGTGCGTAAGTGTATGAGTGTGTGTGCACGAGTGTGCGCGTGTGTAGGGTGTGAGTGTGTGTGTGTGTGTGTGTGTGTGAGTGTGTGTGTATGTATGTGGGTGTGTATGTACGGGAGTGTGCGAGTGTGTATGCGTATATGTGTGCGAGTGCAAGCGTGTGTGTGTGTGTTTGTGTGTGTGTGTGCCAGTGTGCGGGTGGGGATGTGTGTCTAGGAATATGTGTATTTGTACGTGTGTGCGAGTGTGTGTATGTGTGAATGTGTGTGTATGTATGTGCAAGTGTGTGTGTATGAGTATGTGCGAGTGTGTGTGTGTGTGTGAGTGCGAGCGTGTGTGTATGTGTGTATGCGAATGCGAGTGTGTGTGCGAGTGTGTGTGTGTGTGTATGTGTGTGTGTGCGAGTGTGTGTGTGTATATGTATGTGCAAGTGTATGGGAGTGTGTGCGTGTGAGTGTGTGTGTGCGTATGTGTGTGTGAGTGTGCGTATGTGTATGTGTGTGTGTGTGTGTGTGTGCGAGATAGAGAGTGTGTATGTGAGTATGTGTATGTGTGTGTGGAGGGAGTTGTATGTTTGGGTGTAAGTGTGTGTGTTTGCACATCCGTCGAAGATTACACGAGGATCTGTTTCTCTCATTACCTGAGATCTAACTCTAGTTACTGGCTTTATTTTTGTGAGCAGGCAATCGAGAGCAGACGTCCAACAGTGTCAGCATCGTCATCACGACTGGTGCTCAGGGATTTAAACGACAAGAACTTCAAAGCGTACCGGGCGAGCGTTCCGGCCGACTTTCGACTTCTGGAGGGGACCATTAAAGCGTACCTTAATGGAGAGCATCCTAGCGAGCGTACTAAGGTGCACTACCATCGCGTGATCGAGGTGCACTCTGGTGTCGCTGTGCCGCCTGACGATGATTTCACGAGGTATAGTAGATACCCGCAGTATGCACGCGCTACACCGATGTTCTACGGGAAGCCCTGGTTTTCCGATGTCACAATCGAGGGCGAGGACGACAACAATATCAAACAGATTTGGCGAGCCAAACTCCTTTGTGTGTTTACGCTGCGACGGACAGTGGAGACGGTTGATGTTTCCGGCGACACAACGGAAGAGCAGATTACGGAGCAACTCGCATTCTGCCGTTATTACAGTGAGACCGCACAGTCTCTGACGACTGACATGAAGTCACTAAAGTGGTGGCTGTCAAAATCATATTTATTATAACTGCATGAAGTTCTAGCTGTAGTGTAGTTATTAAATTTGTAGGTGGTGCACCCCTTCATGTGTTCCTTTGCTATATGTATCTCGAATCCTATAGTGAAACTCCATTCTCCAATTTTCCTCTCTCAACTCACTCGACTCTCACCCTAGGTGAAAACCCGCTTGATACCTAGTTAAGGGCCTAGCCTACTAAGCCTAGGCCCCTCACCTTTCAACTTAATCTACTTTAAGTTTGACATGGTATCAGAGCTGTTTTCGTCCTGGCCTGTGGGCCCGCGTTACTCTTCCGCTGCTGAGATTTTCCGGTCGCGCGCCTAGGGCGCGTGACGATTTTAGTTTTACTTTGTCCCGCCCACGGGCGTGTGACTCCTACCCTGCCCGTCGCGCGCCCCGTGGCACGTGACGGTGCCCTTTATCTGCCCATCGTGCGCCCCGTGGCACACGATGGTGCCCTGCTCGTCGTGTGCCCCGAGGCACACGATCGGGCCCTTTTATCCTACCCGTCGTGCGCCCCGTGGCACTGGCCCGCGACGGGCCTCTCCGCCCCTGCACTCCCTGCTGCCGCCCCTGACCCATCTGCACCGACGCCTCTTCGCCGCTCTGCGGCTTTCTTCCTTCCCACCCCCCCCTTTCTCTTGTCTCCCTGCAGCCGTGGGGAGGAGGGTATGGGGGTGGAGGGTGTTGGAGCGTGGGGTCAACTCTCTCCCTTCCCCTCCTCCTTCTTTCAGTCCCACCGCTGCAGCTGCCGCTGGGGGGGGAGGGTGTGAGGATGTGGGTGAGCAGGGGGAGTGGTACCGGGGTGGCGGGTGTGAGGCAACAAGCAGCCGTCCCTCCACCTCTCCTCTCTTCCCCCCTTCTCTGCTGCTTCTGCAGCAGTGTGGGGGAGGGGAAGGAGGAGGGTGAGGAGATGGAGGGGGTAACCTTTCAAAGTTAGCCCGCCTGCAGTACCTGCTGTTGCTTGTTTTATTGCTCGTTGGTGTACCTCTGCAGGTTGTGCTCGACACTTAGCTATTCCTGCATGCAGTTACGGGGGGATGTCAAAATCATATTTATTATAACTGCATGAAGTTCTAGCTGTAGTGTAGTTATTAAATTTGTAGGTGGTGCACCCCTTCATGTGTTCCTTTGCTATATGTATCTCGAATCCTATAGTGAAACTCCATTCTCCAATTTTCCTCTCTCAACTCACTCGACTCTCACCCTAGGTGAAAACCCGCTCGATACCTAGTTAAGGGCCTAGGCTACTAAGCCTAGGCCCCTCACCTTTCAACTTAATCTACTTTAAGTTTGACAGTGGCCATCAGGCCGTGGTTATGGGGTGTTGCCGGTTGAGAGTATATTGCGTGTGATTCATGTTGTACCCAACACAGTAGATCCGGCTCACCCCAACGCAAAATTTATCATGAACCATTTTAGATGGTAGGTTGTATATTCTGTAAATATTGTAGCTAATTTTTGGGCACAAAATAACTGTTATATGGCTTTGCTTGAATTAGAAAGATTATATAAACTTTAGGTATAGCCATACTACACCCTTTCACATTTTGGTAAAGTTGGATGCGTCTGTGTTTCTGAACGCGAGTTAGCTCCATCGTGTTCAGAAACACAGATGCATGCAACCGCTAACATCGTGTTCTGTGGTTGG
Source organism: Closterium sp. NIES-65 (assembly GCA_948144175.1). Classification (NCBI taxonomy): domain Eukaryota; kingdom Viridiplantae; phylum Streptophyta; class Zygnematophyceae; order Desmidiales; family Closteriaceae; genus Closterium; species Closterium sp. NIES-65. The sequence goes on along the minus strand of CANXME010000343.1, from coordinate 225,420 downwards.
ATGTCAACCGCTAACATCGTGTTCTGTAAACCGGTAACATCGTGTTCTGTGGTTGGATTTGAACCGCTAACATCGTGTTGTGTGTACCGCTAACATCGTGTTCTGGGGCTAACATCGCGTTCTGTGAACCGCTAACATCGTGTTCTGTGAACCGGTTAGCGGTTGGATGCGTCCTTGTTTCTGAACACGATGTTAGCGGTTGCATGCCTCAGGCAGCTGTGCAGTATTCGGTTTCTGATTCGACTGCCAGAGGCACTGGCGACAGCTCAGCGAGTAAGCCAGCTTGAACAACTGGCCAAACATCTGTGATTGGTTTTTTTTGGCCTTTTATTTTGCACGGCGACAGCTCATCGGGTAAGCCAGCCTGAACGTCTGGGCAGACAGTTCGGCTGTTTTGTGTTTTTTTCCTTTTGCCCTCTATCATTACTGTTCTAGCTGCCCGAACAGTACAAGTATTGCTGGAGTTGTCTTCATTGGCCTTGCAAGTGTACTACCGCGGTGGCGGATTCCATCGTGCGCGCAGAATAGCTGATTTCCCAGTCCAACACCTTCTCCACGTCACTGCTACACATTACCCTTTGCTTCGTAGAACTGCCCGCGACATGACTAAACCTGTCTGCATGGATGATGTAAAGTTCTTGTCAGCAGGAAAATGCACCGCGTCAACACTTTGCTTGCTTCACTGTTTCAAAAGCGACAAACGAGGCAATACGAAATTCAGAGCTACACCTGCCCATGCACAGTTCGAGTCCTCCAGCGGGGCAAGAAGAGAAGATTCCAGTTGTGCAAGGTCGGCGAATCCGCCGCGTTGTCACGTGATTCGAGGCAGACACGAACCCCACCTTCCCCTCTGCTACCCCCATGACTCTCTGCATCTTTAGTACCCTCACACACCCTCTCTTCCCCCTCTCCCTTTCCTTCTCCTCTCAAACGACCTCGTTTCTGCTCTGCCTTCGTGTCTCATTTTGGAAATTCAAATTTCGAGTTTCAAAGTTTAACTTCCCTCCGCCTTGGCCGAGCTTATCCGATCGCGCCCCGTCCCGAGCCTTATCATTCACGCCCTGCTGTCACTCGTTTGGTGACCCAATGACATGACGGTGCGTTTTCTATCCCGTTTTAGCCTTTTTTTTTGTCGTCGAGCCGCTTCTGCTTGCGCTCTTTATTATCACGGTCCTGCGTATTATAAATACCTACAGAAGCGTGTTGCTGGCGACACGCTTCTGTAGGCTGCTACACGCTTCTGTATGCTATTAGTCTCCTGTAGCGATGGCCCGCGGCAATCCGAAAAACTTAGTCCCTCTCGCTATGATGCATTTGCAGTCTCGGCCCTCCTTGCCTCGTCTAAGCAAGGAGAAGCACAAGTACCTTTCGACCAACGCTGTCTCAGGTACTTAGCGTTAGTAAAGAATAGTTTCTTGAATCGTGCTTTCGTATGTGATATTTTGAAGTGATTTCTTTTTAGTTATTTTGTTGCAGGTGTTGCTGATGTAGCTGACGATGCAGCGGACGAAGCTCAACCCAATCGCCGACCCACCGGGGCACGGAGTCAGCAAACTCGACGGAGCCAGATTGAGAAATCCCCCCCAACAGTCACTGGTACGCGGACGAAGGACACGGCGCTCCCTACGGCGACAAATCCCGCCCTTCACCAACAGCCTGTCGTCACCTCTGCTTCGCCCGTCGAGACTTCTCCTGCCGGTTCACCTGAACGCAATGGTGAACGTCGTTCCCCTGCTGTAGCGACGGTGGTTGCAAACGTCGATGCAGCCGTCGCTAACAAACAAGATGCTGCTTCTGCGGGTGAGTGAATGTTTATGTGACACGCTTCATCCGTGCTTACACTTGCTAATTTTGCTGTTCTGTTGCGTCTGTTCTCAGCCCAAACAGGCAAAATTGGAGATCACCCGATGGAGTTGGCAATGACCCGGGCGATAGGGGAGGCTTATACTACCAATGCTACGCATTTTCGCGAGGAGGGACGGCAGCATCTGGAGGTGAATGACGAGCTTCAACTGAAGGCTGACGACCAGGAAAAGCAGAACGTGGAGCTTCGTCAGCAGCTTGAGAAGAGGGACGCGGATCTGAAGGATGCATTGGCGCTGTTGAAGCATCTGGCGGAGAAAATTGCCGATGATCAGCTGGCCAAAGTGAATTGGCGGGTGAGTATTGCCCTCATTTTTAAGTCTGCGCTGTTTACAAACAGTCACTAATGCGATGTGATTTTTTAATTTCAGGTCCACATCAAGGAGTCGTGCGACGAATTCCTTTTCAAGCCGGATACGTTCAACCTGTCACCCGATCCTGATGCGATGCTCGCAGCTTTAATCAGTAAGTGACGGTCAGAAACTGTCGCGTTCGTTTTTCATTGTTTTTTACTTACTCGTCGTCATTCGTGTTTGGTGCAGAGAAAGCTGGTTACATCGCTGACTCCCCTCAGGGCTTGAAGCTCGCTGCCTTGCTGAAGGTCAATGGCATTTTGAAGCACGCGTGTGTGCGCTTCAACGACCGGATCGGTAAAATCTACCGATTCTGTCGCCTTTATGCTCTGAGCCTAGAACCATGCGTTTTTATGGAGAGGAAGCGGAACTTCAAGGGAGAGCTAACCCTGCAGGTGCCTGAGGACTTACTCATGAAATGTGCTGACTACGTTGAGCGTTACGCCGACAGTAAGTCATTGAGGTTTTTTTTTATCGGTTGCATTAATTGGGTTTCGGGATTAACGTCATGGCATGTTCTGATGATGTTTTGCTCCTTGCAGAGTTCTTGGGGATTCCCTGGCACGTCAACAGGAGAGGCAGTCCGTTTTCTAGCCCTGCCTTCGTTAAGTGTGCTTCTCTGTGGGATTCGAGTGGCGCCTTGCCAATTGGTTTATTTCCTGTTCAGCTGCTTGTCATCCTTGCAGCGGTAAGTTTAACATGAGCACTTGATTTGCCTTTCACATTGTGCAATTTAACAAGTCTTTATTGCTTTTCTTCGTGAAGGTGAGGTTCAAGTTCCGCCATCTTGGCGCCACGAAGGCTCAGTTGGATCGGTCGGGGGATCCTGGTGCTCTTGCCAGGCAGGCGCGGGTTGTACAGCGCTGGATCAACAGCAGCGACGTCACTCGCACGGACGACTGCCTTGGGATCGGCAAGGTCTGCATCGTTGGTTGGAAGGATATTCCAGAGGAGGAGCTGGTTGCAGACGAGCATGGTGACCTTGATCTGGATGAGCTAGTGAGCGAGCCGGGCTCGCAGGAGCGGGATTATGATGAGAATGAAGAGCAGGAGGAGCTTTACGGGTGACCTGTAGTACTAGTGGTAGCTTAGGGCTGTTTTTGTAGGTATAGATGAGTTTGTAGCTAATGATAGTTTTTGGATTTGTATATATGTAAGCTTTTGACCTTTTTAGTGTATTGTTTTCTCTATTTGTTATAATGTAGAATTGTAGGCTGTACTGAATTTCTAAAAGTATTGGTAATTGTTTTAGTCAATAACTCTTTATTTTGCTAGTTTACTGTATCCTTACTGTACCTATTGACATTACTGTTTTCGAAATTCGCTGTGTTCATCCCTCCTTAGTATCACGTTTTAAATAACGGGGAAACAAATGTAGGATTAAATGAACGAGTCCGAAGACTGATAACGAGTTTCCTCTTCTAAACGAGTGCGCGTCGGAATGTATTTGGACGGCCCGGCAGCCAATAGAAATAAAGTTGCAACAAATCGTCACGCGCCAGGTGTCATGTGCGTGTTCGCTTAAATTTCCCGAACCAAGTCGGAGGGCTTGGGAGACATTCTCTGCACCAGTCGATCTCTTCTTGTCAGATGTATCGGAAACCAATCGCAATTCGCGGGAAAACGCCAGGAGTCGAAAACCACTCGGCAACAACTCGTTCCCAACAAGTTTCCCACACCCCCCGAATTGGCGATGAGAGTGCGTTCCGCCCCTGCGCTTCCACCTCCACTCGTCCGGACCTCACCGCTTCCACGACGTTCCACCCTTCCCCCGCCCGCCGCTCCTCCTCCACCCCGCACTCCGCCTCCGCCCCATCCTCTTTTTTCGATTCATTCTGCGCCAAACCTGGCGTTACAGATTCTCGTACCCCTAGATCGTCTGCGGGCCTGACCTGCTGCTTGCTTTTAAGCAGTCTTGCTGCTCGCTTGAGCTGAAACAGCGGCGTCTGCGAGTGGTACATCCACACATGCTGGCCGACAATAACTGGAGGCCAGGGCGGAGCGGAGAGCGCCACTCCCGGCGGGAGATGGTGGGCGCGGGAGTGGGGGGGAGGAGAACTTGGACTGCAGCGCTGATAAGAGAGGTGAACAAGAGGCAGATGGGAAGATGGTGTAGCAAAAAAGCTACAATTTTGATATTAGTAGTACTACTACTAGTAGTAGTGGAGGTGCAGCACATTTCACCGCTGCCAGTGCACTCACGTGCTGCCACGTCCGGAGGCGAGTAAATGAGCATGGCGTGGACCAAGTAGTAGTAGACGCATAGCAGCGCCCCGAGCAACAACAGGCCTGCCGCGGTGGCGGATGTGAACAGGCGCCGCTGCTCTAGATTCGCCGCTTCTGCCGTGCCCTCTCTCATGCGCTTAATAGTACTTCTACTAGTAGAAGTAGTATTAGTGTTCTCGGGTGAGATGATACGAGTCTACTAGTACTAGTAGGGCTAATGTTGGTGGGAACGGGAGGTGAGGGTAGTATTTTCTAACTTCACTCCTAACTTTGTTTTTCCCCAAACTTTGTTGCAGTCTTTGGTGCTCTGGGGTGCATGGGAAGAGCCAGCGGTACAACCTGTTTCTCAATTTTGCTTGTTCATTATACCGAATGCCCGTCGTCAGAACCCCACGTCATCAAAGTCAATGTCATCACCCACGTTATAGAGTCAACCTCGTATCAGTGAGTTCAGAAGAGGTGAGTTACGTTTTAGCGTGCTAGAACTCTTTGGAAAGGCAGACTAGGGTTTTTTTGGAAAAGTGAGAATTTTGGAACTTCCCCTCACAGGTGCCACCTTCTGGGGACTGTTCTCAGCTTGTGTTCTAATAGCCGAAAATCTGGTGTACCAGATGTGTGATTGATTTTGGGCGCGCCACGTTTTGGGCGAGGAGGATTGTTCGTTCTGGATGAGCCCCACCCAACTGAACCTCCCTATACCTACCACTGAAAGTGCTTCGCAAACCAAACCAAACCTCCGTGTGCCTTCCAAACCATTTTTTTCGCGTTGACTATTGGCTCCACTTGACACCGTTGCATGACGAACATAAAGCAGTAGACAGTTTACGTATCGATCTGAAACATTATTGGTTGCGTGGCTCAATTTCTAGAAGATAATTGTGGATCAATTCTGTTAGAATAGTAGGTAGTGGGGCCTAGGCTTAGTAGCCTAGGCCCACACTAGGAGGTAGGTGTGTGCGCTCTAGAGGTAGGAGTTAGGGTTTGCGAAGGAGAATTGAAAGGAAGAATGAATGCACTAGCAAGCAGCAGGACACACAAATAGCAAACCCTAAGGGGTTGTACTCACTATTGAGCACCCCACTGCAGGCTAGACAAATAAGAATAATATTCTGACACACCCCCATAGCCAAAGTGGGGTGTAATCAGCAGAGCAGGCAAAGTGGTACAAGCTCAGGGTGGATCACAATGTCACCACACATTCTGAGCACAAGTTCAAGAAGAGATAGTTTAGACTTCACAATTATAAGCAGAGCTAGTGGTAGTCACAATGGGCAAGTGAGGAGGAGGAGAGAGAGTGAGGGGAGAGGAGATAGGAGGCGACGGCTGAAGCTGCAGGCACACGGGCAACAGGAGGCACACTGGCACAGCGGCTACCGGACAGCGCCCGGACTACAGGAGTAACAGGCCCCGCGGCTCAAATAGCGGCGGACGGGCAACGGACCCACGGGCGGCTGGCACAGTTGGCTACGACTGGGCTACCGGGACAGCGCCCCGGACTACAGGTGCTGCGAACAACAAACTGACAACCTCCACTCAACCTCCCGCACACAGTCCCACCCCCCTGATACACACCCACTGCTACACCGCTAGCTCCACTCTCACGCACCCCCCTTAAGCCCTAAACCCCAGTCTCCCACACAACCACCCCCCTCAGCGACAGCTGCAGCAGTGGGAGACGAAGGAGGAGGAGCAAAGGGAGGAATGCTCACAGAGCACCCCCATACCCGTCACCCCCACACTCTCCTGTCCAGGGGACGGGGGGGGGTGGGGGGGGGGGGGGGGGGGGGGGCCAGGGGCGGCGGAACCGAACAAGGCGCACGAGGGCGCGGGCAGCAACAGGCAGCAACGGGCAGCACAGGCACGGGCAGCAACAAGCAGCACAGGCACGGGCAGCAACGGGCACAGGCAGCACAGGCATGGGCAGCAACAGACAGGGGTAGCAACAGGCACATGCAGCACAGGCATGGGCAGCACAGGGCGTACCAGGTCCAGGGGTAGCGTCTGAGGTCCAGGGGCGGCTCCTGCTGGGGCGGCTGCACCTGGGGCTGCTGCTGCAGTGGCGGCTCCGGGGGCTGCTGTTCTAGTGGCGGCTCCAGGGGCGGCTCCTGCAGTGATGGCCGTTGCAGGAGCTGCTGCTGCTGGGGCGGCTGCACCTGGGGCTGCTGATGCAGTGGCGGCTCCAGGGGCTGCTGTTGCAGTGGCGGCTCCAGGGGCGGCTCCTGCAGTGACGGCCGTTGCAGGAGCTGCTGCTGCTGGAGCGGCTGCACCTGGGGCTGCTGCTGCAGTGGCTGCTCCAGGGGCTGCTGTTGCAGTCGCGGCTCCAGGGGCGGCTCCTGCAGTGACGGCCATTGCAGGAGCTGCTGCTGCTGAAGCGGATGCACCTGGGGCTGCTGCTGCAGTGGCGGCTCCAGGGGCTGCTGCTGCAGGGCGGCGGTGGCTGCTGCTGTAGTAGAGCGGCTGCTGCTGCTACAGAGCGGCGGCAGCTGCTGCAGGCCTGGCGGCGGCTGCTGCTGCAGAACGGCGGCGGCTGCTGCTGCAGAGCGGCGGCGGCTGCTGCTGCTGCAGAATCTGGCGGCGGCTGCTGCTGCAGGCTCTGGCGGCGGCTGCTGCTGCAGGCCAGGCGGCGGCTGCTGCTGGTGGTGCTGGCTCGTCGGCGGGGGGGGGGGAAGCAGCGGGCGGGCCCCCTTGAATGCACCGCGACGTGCAGGGACGGCGCCCAGGGGGGCGTCGCGACGAGCAGGGGCGACGCCCCGCGGGTCCCGCACGGGCGTCGCGACGAGCAGCGGGGAGGGCAGCGCGCAGGCCCCCCCGAGGGCGCTTCGACGGACGGGAAAACCACCGCGCGCCTCGGGGCGCATGGCGGGCAGAAAACCGCCGCGCGCCCCGAGCGCACGGCGGGATGAAAAACTCCGAAACCCTAAAAAAAAAAATTCGCGGCAGGAAGAAGGACTGCAGCGGAAGCATAGGGGCCCACAGGCCAAGGTAGAACGGGCTCTGATAACATGTTAGAATAGTAGGTAGTGGGGCCTAGGCTTAGTAGCCTAGGCCCACACTAGGAGGTAGGTGTGTGCGCTCTAGAGGTAGGAGTTAGGGTTTGCGAAGGAGAATTGAAAGGAAGAATGAATGCACTAGCAAGCAGCAGGACACACAAATAGCAAACCCTAAGGGGTTGTACTCACTATTGAGCACCCCACTGCAGGTTAGACAAATAAGAATAATATTCGGACAAATTCCCGAAACCTGGCAGGTGCAGTGCACTGTACAATAATTGTTGACAGAGCAGTCTGACCTGTCACTGCTTGACCCGGTACACCTGTTCTGCGTTATTTTCACACTCTGAAAATCGCGCACGCGGCTTTGTCTGTTCTGGGGGGTGTGAAGTTAGGGGTAAGAAAACTGTTCCGACTAATTTCACGCGCGCTGAGTCAGCGCGCGTGGAAAGTGAAATCCGAAAGTTGACTCAGCAGCTTTGACTTTGTTGAACATTCCTTGTGTGTTGGACACACCTCCGAAAATGCAAAACTCAAGAGAAACAAATTCTATAACTGGAAAAATGCAAGTACACCTGAACGTAAATGAAGGCCTACAAACAAAAACAGAAATTCGGAACATGATACAATGCTCCTTCCTTGCACACGTTAAAAGGCAATGGTACAAAGAGCACTATGAGTTTAGCCCAGCATACGCGAACGCCATGTTGTCTTCTGACAGCATGTCCCTAAAACTGTAGGTACCTGCGGCGCGATCAACCGCGGGACGAACATACCTCGCCATAGAGGAATCCGATGCGAACTCATGCAAGGCCGTCGTTGCCGCTGCTGCATCTGCAGCATCCATGCCTGCCTCAGAGGGGGGCGCGTCATTCAGATCGAATGGGACGCCGCGGTTTCCGGGCTGGGCAGTCCACCAACTCCTACCAACCCACTCCGTGTCGTTTGCAACGCGTGTAGAAGTGGCGACGTGGTCGTCACAACCAACGAACGCCCGAGCGGTCATTAAAGGATCGTCAATCTTCAGTTTTTTCATTAACACACCTAGAGCTGTGATGTCCGCCGTCTCAGGATCCTTAGAAGGTCCTTGAAATAGCCGTTCCAACCCCCACTCCTCCAACCAATTGTACGGCACCACACCGGACCGACGCCAACACCTCCTTATGATCTCTCGACCCATAGTACTCCATACACCACATATCCATGTAATGGCAGTCCGCAAGTCGGGCCGGACAGTTTTCCGTGCCTCTTGATCACGCGTGCGCTGAAATTGATCAAGCAACCACGTGACCAAAATTTTCCGGTACCGCAACTTCAATGTTGCGATGACACCTTGATCCAAGGGTTGTACGTGGGAAGTGCAGTTTGGGGGTAGATAAATTACCCTCACGTTCGGAAGCTCCACAACCTTGATCCCGTCCCTCCAAAACTCGCGCTTTCCCTCGATGTTGTTGATGTTGTGTGCGCTTGCATTGTCCACCAATATTGCGATTTTCCGGTCCTTGAATCCCATGTCGCCGTCCACCGCGTCCACCCATTGGGTGAAGATCTATGCGCAACACAAGAAAGCCAAAGAGAGTTGTGAGTAAGTTGGAAGTAATGTTTGCATACACGACAAGTGGGAAGTGGCGGGGGTATTCATTGCTTACCTCTGAGGTCATCCATGCACGCCTATTTGCACGGTACCAAGTGTAGTCGTCCACGTGGAAATCGTTCCGGAATGAAGTCGGCCGCAATGCCTTTCCTATGACGATTGGTTTCATCAAATCGGTGCCATCGGCGTTGCAACACAATGCAAGGGTAAACCGTTCTTTGTCTAACTTCCCTCCCGCCACGGATTCGTTCGCGTACGTGCGACGCGGTTGTTGACCGGAGATAAATCCGGTCTCATCCATGTTGTACACATCCGCGGCCTCGTACCCAAAATCTTTGAGGATTTTCGGTATGGTCTCCCAAGCGAGGGCAATGGATTCAGCATTAGCATCCTTCGCCTCACCCTTCCTCTGATACGACGACATCCCCATTCGTGCAAGCGCGCGGCATAACCACCCGGGAGAGACTGTGAAATCGCTAGGAAGACGCATAGCTTTGGCAAATGCCTCCGACTTTTGAAGAAGAACATGGAAGGTGATCGGTAAATTCGCTGCAGTGTGCCTAACAGCCCACGCATGCAACCTGGCCTCAAGGGCGGGAAACTTTCCCTCACGGAGGCGTTTACGGTCTGTGGGGAGTAAAGAGGGGGCTGTCCATTTGGTTGAGGCTTTTAGTATCTTACATACAGTGCTACGACACGGGTGTTTTTTGAAGTTCGTGAAGCACCATAACGCAAGCTCTTTGTGCGACAAGTTCGGGTTCCTAACACGATACTCGCATAATGCAGCCTTCTCGACACGAGTTAGAGCTGCATTTTTTTTAGGCTTAGGCATTCTGTTATGCTGGGAAGGCTGTTAGGAGGTGGAAAAAACGTTGGCGAGAAATGTGGCAGTCTCTGGTGTCGAATGAGTTTGTTCTGAATTTTGAGTCTGGGTTTCGAGAGATGGTGAAGCTGGGTTGGACATTCTAATTTGTACACGTCAGGTTCATGTGTACTTGATTCAAGGAAGAATGCGTGCATTTTTTTGTGTGGTCGCGTTTTTGGCGCTGTGATTTTCGCCAATGCGAATTGAACACGTGAGAAATTTGAAACATCCGCAATCGGAGGATTGCGGATGCGAATTTCTGGGTTGTGCCTGGAAAAGCGATTTCGCGCCCAAGTCAAACATGAAATGACCCCTTGCTGACTCAGCCGCGCGTGCACCCCCTTGGTCACTTTTCTGCCGCCCCTGGTCAGATTGCCCCTGAAAAGGACAAAGGGGTTGAAGATAGGGGGTGTGAAATTATCGCGGAACACGTGTATCTCGAGGTCAGCACGTGACAACTCAGCGTTGAATCCAAACCTGGCACTCAACGCTAAATTGTTGACAGTGCACTCCGACCAGTCACAGCTTGACCCGAAATCTCGAGGTAAGCACGTGACTCGACAAGGAGGTGTGTAATCTGGCCGTACACCACCACACTGACATTGGCTCTATGCACCAACGTGCCCAAAACGGTCGTGTAGAACACAGCATATAAGCACAACTTGCCATCCTCAACCATACATAATATATCAACGTTTCTTTTATAAACCACTGTTAGTTGTTCCCCTCGTGTAAATTTTCTCGCCACCTATTCGCCAAAAGCGCAGCTGTATTGCTTATGCACACTGTTACTGCCCGATTTTCAGTCAATATACAGAGTTTATGCGCTTTCAACGTTTTTTTTTTTTTTTTTTTTTCATTGGTCGCACAACTTACGGACCGACGACTCTCCTTGAGTTGACAAACACCGAACCGTCTGTTGACGCTAAGCCCTGCACGCGCCTGTTTTCGCAGGTAGCAGCCCTATGCGGAGCAGCCTGACTTCGCATACCGCATACCGGTTTTACGTGTATTCCGGCATTCGCCAAGTACACTCCAATCTGTGCAATTCGGTATGCACATTTCGACATTGGACCAGGGAAGGGATGACATTGCACAAACGCGTATGTGCAGCTATCAGTGTTGCAAGAACCTACGCAACTACTACTGGGCAGGTAGAAATACACCTGACGGTATTTTCATCTGATAGAAATACAGCGAAGCTCCTGTGCAGCCATGGCCCCGGCGTGAATCTCAGCCTCACAACTGAAGCCGAGAACAAAAGACGAGCGGGTAGCCCGCAACGAAACAGAGCCAAAACCAAGGCTGAAGGTGTAACCCTGTGACGACCGCTGCGTAGCCTGGTCGTCAGCCCAAGAAGCGTCTGCGTGCCCAGTGAGGACCACTCGACTCTGCCCTCCAAGCACAAGCCCCATGCCCAACGTACTGCACAAGTAACACAACACCCTCTTCGCTGCAGCCATGTGCTCCGGTCTGTGTCTCCCAGGAGCAACATAGCGTGCGAGAATGCTAAGAGGGTATGCAAGGTCAGGTCGAGTGCAGGTCATCAGGTACATGAGGCAGCCAACAAGCTCTGGGTACAGGCCACTCGACTCTACGGACTCATCCGAAGGCAGAGCTGAGAGCGAGTGGCGAGTAGGCAAAGGAGTGGCCTGAGGCGAGGAGTACGTGAAGCCGAAGCGCTGAAGGACCTGCTGCACCATGTGTGATTGAGTTAGGGTAATGGTGCGGCGTGCTCTGTCCCGGGTGATCTGCAAGCCAAGGTCTGTGCACGTGTGTCTCTTCTGCAGCTCGGACTTCACGTGGGCGAGTCCGGCAGTGTCAGAAGTGGCAAAGACCAAGTCGCCGACGTACACGAGGATGTAGAACGGCGGCAAAGAAGTGTCAGTGTGCAGAAACAGCGACGGGTCGGCAGTAGAGGGAGCAAACCCAAGAGCCGCAAGTGTAGTCCTCAGTGTGTCGTCCCACTCACGCGGTTCCTGGCGGAGACCGTAGAATGGCCGCCGGAGGCTCCACTGGGTGCCAGGAGAAAAAGTCCAAGTGACCCAAGTGGGCGGCGCAACCAGATCTCCTCGTGCAGGCTACCCTGCAAGAAAGCAGTGCTGAAGTCAAGAGAGTGAAGCTCGTAGTCGCGCTGAGGGGCTATGTGCAGCAGCACCCGAAGAGTGGTCATCTTCAGGGTGGGAGAGAAGGTATGAAAGTAGTCAACTCCCTGCCGCTGACTGAATCCACGAGCCTCGTACCGCGCCTTGAAGACAGGCGGAGAACCCGGCGGCCGCTTCACCCTGAAAATCCACATGCCACTGACGATGTTCGCCCCATGTGGGGTAACCTCGTCAACGTAGGTGCCTGTGGACTTCCAGGAAGCCATCTCTGCGTCCATAGTTGCCTGCCACTGAGAGGAGTAGGGACCCTCTATCGCCTCCGCGTAAGAGCGCGGAGTCGGGATGTCAAGTGCATCCGGGTCTCCCTCAGGGGTAAGCAATACGGACACGAGATTAGGTGAAGCAGCAGCCAGACACTGGAACTCCTCCTGCCTGTCCTCAAGGACGTCCGTGCCAAGGGCACACTCACCCCCGATGGACGGAGGACAGACAGACTCAGACTCAGCGACAAGACTAGCAGCGTACTCTAGACGACAGCGAGCAGCAAAGTCGACGAGCTCAGCAACGAGGGCAGACGCAATAGTGGACTCAAAAGAAGGGTCAGTGATGACAGTAGCAAGGAGACGTGTGACAGTAGGACTGGCAGCACGAAGAGAGTCCGACTCCGGGTCGGCAAGAGCAGGAAGAGAGGAAGAAGGAGGAGAAGGCAAAGGGGCACGCAGAGGAGCAGTGGACGGACGCAGAGACATCCGGTGCGTGCCAAGGTCAGGAGGAGGACGCTGACGCGAACTACGACCAATAGTGCGAGCAGGACAGACAGGCGACGTAGGGCGAGACGCAGGCTCACGACGCTCAGCAAGACCTCCAGTAAGACCAGTGTAGGGAGAGGGAGCAGGCAGTGAAGAGGCCGGCGGTAACTGTAACTGTGACGTGACACGCTGTGGACACTGTCAAGGTGAGAGAGGAATGATGTCGACTAGTTTGGGGCATGGGGTACAAAAGTGACGAGAGAAAAGTTGTACCCCCTAAGAAACACCCCTACAAAACCTAAACCTAAATTATATAAATCATATAATTTGACACACCCCCATAGGTGAAGTAGGGGGATAGACAAACCTAACAGGGGTCACAAGACCAGTTCACATGCAGGTTTATAACACAGCAAGAGATACAGTGATCACATCCTAGCAAAAGTAAACATGCAGGCATATATATATATATATAGTGATCACAGTACAAGCAGGGTCAAGAAGTAAGCAAGTGAGGTCCAGTAGGCACAAGGCCTAGCAGAGTGCAAAAGCGCTGATGGTCAACAGGCGGAAGCGCCTTGGTGAACACATCAGCAGTGTTGGCCTCAGTGGCCACGTAACGCAGACAAAGCTGACCACGCTGCTGCAGCTCTCGAGCAAGAAAGTACCGCAGAGCAATGTGCTTCGTTCTGTGCTCCAGTCTGTGCTCCTGACACAAGGCAATGGCAGCCTTGTTGTCGACGTATAGCACTGGAGGAGAACCAGGCCGCTCTCCAAGGTCGGTCAGCAGGTAGGTCAGCCAGCGTAGCTCCTGGGCAGCCATGGCTGTGGCGTAGATCTCAGCCTCACAACTGGAGCTGAGAACAGAAGAAGAGCGTGTAGAACGCCAGGAAACTGAGCCTGAGCCAAGGCTGAAGGTGTAACCCTGTGACGACCGCTGAGTAGCCTGGTCGTCTGCCCAAGAAGCGTCTAAGTGCCCTGTGAGAACAGGCCGGTCTCGCCCTCCAAGCACTAGCCCCATGCCCGACGTACTGCACAAGTAGCGCAACACCCTCTTAGCTGCATCCATGTGCTCCTTCCGGTGACGGCCGGGAGCGACATAGCGTGCAAGGATGCTAAGAGGGTATGCAAGGTCAGGTCGTGTGCAGGTCATCAGGTACATGAGGCAACCCACAAGCTCTGGATACGGGCCACTCGGCTCTACGGACTCATCCGAAGGCAGAGCTGAGAGCGAGTGTCCCGTAGGCAGAGGAGTGGGCTGAGGCGAGGAGTACGTGAAGCGGAAGCGCTGAAGGACCTGCTGCACCATGTGTGACTGAGTCAGGGTGATGGTGCGCCGTGCTCTGTCCCGGGTGATCCGCAAGCCAAGGTAGCTTGTCAGTTCACCCAGGTCTGTGCACGTGTGTCTCTTCTGCAGCTCCAACTTCACGTGGGCGAGACCAGCTCTGTCCGCTGTGGCAAAGACCAAGTCGTCGACGTACACGAGGATGTAGAACGGCGGCAGCGAGGTGTCGGTGCGTAGAAACAGCGACGGGTCAGCAGTAGAGGGAGCAAACCCAAGAGCCGCAAGTGTCGTGCTCAGTGTGTCGTGCCACTCACGCGGTGCCTGGCGGAGACCGTAGACCGGCCGCTGAAGCCTCCACTGGGTGCCAGGGGGAACCGACCCAGTGAAGCCAGGAGGGCGGCGCAGCCAGATCTCCTCGTGCAGGCTGCCCTGCAAGAAAGCTGTGCTGAAGTCAAGAGAGTGAAGCTCGTAGTCGCGCTGAGCGGCTATGTGCAGCAGCACCCGAAGAGTAGTCATCTTCGGGGTGGGGGAGAAGGTCTGAAAGAAGTCGACTCCCTCTCGCTGACTGAAGCCCCTAGCCACGTAGCGCGCCTTGAAGACAGGCGGAGAACCCGGCGGTCGCTTCACCCTGAAAATCCACATGCCACTGACGATGTTCGCCCCAGGAGGGGGAACCTCGTCGACGTAAGTGCCAGTGGACTTCCAGGAAGCCATCTCTGCGTCCATGGCTGTCTGCCACTGAGAGGAGTAGGGACCCGCCATCGCCTCAGTGTAGGAGCGCGGGGTCGGGATGTCTGGTGCATCCGGGTCTCCCTCAGGGGCAACAAGCATGGACACGAGATGAGGCACAGCAGCAGCAAAGCAGTGAAACTCCTCCTGTCTGTCCTCAAGGACGTCCGTGCCAAGAGCACACTCACCCCCGACGGACGGAGGACAGGCAGACTCAGACTCAGCAACTAGGCTAGCAGCGTAGTCCAGGCGACAGCGAGAAGCAAAGTCAACCAGCTCAGCGACCAGAGCAGACGCAGCAGCGGACTCAAAAGACGGGTCAGTGACGACAGTAGCGAGAAAACGCGTGACAGTGGGACTGGCAGCACGACGGGAGTCAGACTCCGGGTCAGGAAGAGTAGGCAGCGAAGACTCAGGAGGAGACGGCAGCGGGACACGCTGCGGAGCAGTGGAGGGACGCAGAGTCATGTAGTGAGTGCCCGGGACAGGAGGAGGACGCTCACGCGGGGCACGACGACCGGTGCGCGCAGTACGGACAGGCGACGCTGGACGTGACTCAGGCGCACGACGCTCAGTAAGGCCTCCCGTGGGACCAGTGTAGGGAGAGGGACCAGGGAGAGGGGAGGCGGGCGGTAACTGTGACTGCGACTGGACTGGCGTGAGACCAAGAACCTGCTGAAGGAGCGGGACAAAGTAGGGTCGCGGCCGCGTAGCGGCTCCAGAACCAGTAGAGACAGCAGCGGCGGGGTCCTTAGCACCAGCGACAACGCCAACGTCCGGGTCCGCAGCACCAGCAGCAGCTCCAACGCCCGGGTCCTCAGCACCAGCGACAACGCCAACGTCCGGGTCCTCAGCACCAGCAGCAGCTCCAACGCCCGGGTCCTCAGCACCAGCGACAACGCCAACGTCCGGGTCCTCAGCACCAGCGACAACGCCAGTGTCCGGGTCCGCAGCACCAGCAGCAGCTCCAACGCCCGGGTCCGCAGCACCAGTGACAACACCAGCGTCCGGGTCCGCAGCACCAGCAGCAGCTCCAACGCCCGGGTCCTCAGCACCAGCGACAACGCCAACGTCCAGGTCCTCAGCACCAGGGGCACCACTCCGGAGACTGCAGCGCCGCGCGTACCACTCTCGGATCTGCTGAATGGGGGGGAGCTCCTGGGCAGGAGGGGAAGTACTGGGACGAGCTCCAGAAGCTCCGCTCCGGAGGCGGCAGTACTGTAGGTACCTCTCCTGCAGCTGCTGGGAGGAGAGAGCTCCTCCAGACGTAGTGCGCTCAAGCTCAACACCCCCAGACGCAGCACCCCCAGTCGCCACACCCCCAGGCTCCGCACCCCCAGGCTCAGTACCCCCAGGCTCCGCACCCCCAGGCTCGGGACTGTCAGGCTCCGCACTCTCAGGCTCAGCACCTCTGGCAGGGCGGGACTCGACAGCTACCTCAACAGGGTCAACCGGGTCTACCTGGGACACACCTGAGGGAGCGGCACCCTGAGGGGGGAGGGGGTCTACCACAGCAGCACCTGGTGCGAGGAAGAGCGGCGGTGGGGGGAGTGGGGCAGTGCGGTAGGGGAAGAGGCGGTAGAAGGGGACAGACTCGTCAAAAGTGACGTCCTGAGAGGCCAGAACCCGGCGCGAGGCGACGTGGTAAAACTGCCAGCCAGGCGCGTCGGGGACAAAGCCAAGAAAGACACAGGGAACAGCGCGACGCGAGATCTTGTCCGCAGACGTATCGCGGACAAAGGCTCGGGATCCCCACACCCGGAAACGCGACGCATCACCAACCTCTCCCGTCCACCGCAGAGTCGGGGAAGTCTCCGGGAAGGAGACACGGGGCCAGAGGTTGAGCTGATGCGCTGCGTAACGGACCGCAAACGGCCACAGAAAGTGGGGAGCAGCCGCATGGGTCAGGGAGGTACGAGCGACCTCCATGACCAAGCCAATGCGGCGCTCAGCGACCCCATTCTGCTGTGGAGAGGCCGGAAGCGTGAACGACTGCTTGATGCCGTGCTCAGCACAGTAGGCTGCCAAGAGGTCGGAGGCGAACTCACCACCTCTGTCAGAGTGCAAGCGTAGGACTGGAAAGTCCGAGCGAAAGCGCTTGCCTAGCTGGATACGGGCTCGGCTGATCCAGGGGATCAAGACATCAGGGACGTCACCCTTGCTGCGCAAGGGGAAGACCGTGGTGTAGCGCGAGTAGTCGTCGACAACTATCAGGAAGTACCGCTCCTGACCCTGACCACGGACGCGGGCTGGGCCCCACACGTCCATGTGTAGCGTCTGCAAAGGAGCAGTCGTCGGGGGGAAGGAGGAGGAGTGGGGAGCGGCGCGCTGCCGCCCCTCAACACAGGGAATGCAGTCGGGAGCAGGTGAGGGGGGGAGGGGAGGGAGAACCCGAGGGAGACCAGAGACAAGCTGCCGCTTGTGCATGGCACGAAGGCGCTGCACAGACGGGTGGCCAAGTCGGTGGTGCCAGAGGACAGTGTCGTGCGCCAGAGAGCGACACGAGCAGGGGGCGGACAGCTGACCTGACGCCGACGCAGACGCGGACGCAGCTACCTGAGGGGACTCAGTGGTCAGTGTGTACAGGTCCGACCCCGGCTCCCGAGTAAAGGTAGCCAGGTGGCGACCCGTCCGGGCACACGTGCAGTGGGTCACTCGCTCGTAGGCAGGGGTGGTCTGGTGAACACCCCCATCCTGTAGCTCACATCCTGCCACCAAGTTCGTAGAGAACGAGGGGAGGTAGAGACCCGACAGCGTGCCGGACGGGACTGCAGGACAAGGGAGGACAGTGGAGTGAGTCGCAACGACTGGACCCCCAGTGGGGTCAGCTAGCGAGACTGCAACCGGCCGAGCAAGAGGCTCAAGGACAGTGCGGTCACGAAAGAAGGAGCGGGAAGCACCTGAGTCAAGAGTGAAGGTGTGGAGTGCGGCGGTCGGCTCAGTACCAGGGGCGACTGGGGCTATAGCACCTAGGGCAGCAGCCTCACCAGGACCTGGGGCAGCAGACACACTAGTACCTAGGGCAGCAGCCTCACCAGGACCTGGGGCAGCAGACACACTAGTACCTAGGGCAGCAGCCTCACCAGAACCTAGGGCAGCAGACACACTAGCACCTAGAGCAGCAGCCTCACCAGAACTTGGGACAGCAGTCTCACAAGTACTGAGAGCGGGAGCCTGACAAGTCACAATGCCCGGGTCGGGCGGAACACGCAGGTACTGAGCACTCTCTCCACTAATAGACATCGCATACATGGCAGTGAGAATAGCATCAAAGTCTAAAGCCCAAATATCAACACCCTTCTTTTCCAGCTCAGGCCAGTGGGGCAGCTCAGCACCCCCAGGAAACTGGGCGCGCCACGCGTCAGTAAGGCGCTGGTAGCAGCGCTGCGTGGGGTGCGGCCTCCCACACGGCAGGCCCTTGCGGTCACCAGTGCGGTGGACGTACGTGCAAGTGGAACCACGCTGTGCGTACCACTCACGGGCGGCCTGGAGGGTCGGGGCGTGCTGCTGACCCTGGCCACCACCAGCGTCTCCACGACCACCACCGCCACCGCCACCGCCTCGGCCACCTCCACCCCTGCCGCGACCACGACCACCACCGCCGCCGCTGCTACCGCCGCTGCCGCCACTACTCCCGCCGCCGCTGTCACCACCCCCACTGCCACCACCAGTGTCTCCAGACCCACCGCCACCCCCACTGCCGCCACCCCCACCGCCCCCGCCTCCACCCCCACCCTTGCCCCCCCTGCTCTTGCGACGCCCGCTCGAGGCAGACGCAGCCCCGACCTTCTCAGCACCAAGGAGGTCGACAGCAGCAGCAGTGGCGACAGAGGGGAGAAGGGGGGAAGGGGAACACCCCTCAAAGAAGGGGTGGCGGGGCTCGCCACGAGAGGCACCTACGGCGACGATGCTCGCCTCAGCTGCAAGTAGATCCTTCTCAAGGATGGCGATGGTGAGCTCAGTAGGGGAGCGAGCAAGAAGAGAGTCCCTGACTGCGCGCAGTGAGTCAGGGAGGCGGGTGACAATGTGGTAGAGCGTGAGCCAGAGCGGTGGGGGGTTGCTGGCGAGGAACTCGGCAGGCATAGCAGCGCGAAAGCGGGCCTCACTGGTCTTAAGGTGAGTAATGAGATTGGCAACGGTCTGAAAAGAGGCCAGGTCAGGGAAGAGGTAGGGTAGGGTGAGGCGGCCTAGGGTGGCAGACGCAGGCGAGGAGTAGCGGGCAACGACGGCTGTGTACAGGTCCTGAGCAGTCTTGCACTGGCCGAAGTGCTCGCGCTCATCTAGCGGTAGCGAGTTGCGGATAGCAAAGCGAGCATGCGCGTCGCGGGTCTGCCACTGGGAGCGTAGCGTGCTGGCAGCAGGGGAGTCAGGGGCAGTAGCATGGCCGAGGGCATGATCATACAGGGAGATGTCTTCCTTGGCAGTGAGCTGTAGGAAGAGGTGGAGATCCTCAAGCCAGGTGTCAAATTTCACTGGGCGACCCTCAGCATCGAAGGCTAGGACAGGAGCGCTAGCCATGATAGCAGGAGGAGGAACAGTCGAAAATGGAAGGATAACAGGAACAGCAGCAGTTGGGACAGCTGCGGCAGTTGCTGCAGTTGAGTCGGCGACGGCAGCTGCTGCAGGAGGTGCGGCTGTTGCCGCTGCTGGAGATGCGGAGGCGGTCGTTGCTGGGTCGGCGGCGGCCACTGCTGCAGAGGCAGCGGCGGCTGATGCTGATGTAGCTACGGCGGCCGCTGCAGGAGATAGCGGCGGCTGCTGCTGCAGAAGATGTGGCAGCTGCTGCTGCAGTAGATGCTGCGGCGGCTGCTGGTGAAGATGCGGCAGTTGCCGCTGTAGGATGTGGCGGCGGCTGCTGCTACAGTAGATGCGGCAGTTGTCGCTGCAGGAGGTGGCGGCGGCTGCTGCTGCAGAAGGTGCGGCAGCTGCTGCTGCAGGAGATGCTGCGGCGGCTGCTGCTGAAGATGCGGCAGCTGCTGCTGCAGTAGATGCTGCGGCGGCTGCTGCTGAAGATGCGGCAGCTGCTGCTGCAGTAGATGCTGCGGCGGCTGCTGATGAAGATGCGGCAGCTGCTGCTGCAGGAGATGCTGCGGCGGCTGCTGCTGAAGATGCGGAAGGAGCCGCTGGAGAAGATGCAGCAGCTGCTGCTGTTGTAGATGCAGCGGCGGCTGCTGCTGAAGATGCGGCAGTTGCCGCTGAAGAGGGTGCAGTAGTTGCGGCTGCTGCTGGAAATGCAGCGGCAGTTGCTGCAGAAGAAGCGGCAGTTGCTGCTGCTGAAAATGCAGCGGCGGCTGCTGCAGACAATGCGGCCGTTGATGCTGCAGGAAATGACGCGGCGGCCGCTGCAGAAGGTGTGGCTGCGGCTGCTGCTGGAGATGCAGCGGCGGCTGCTGCAGATGGCGCGGCGGCTGCTGCTGCTGCAGCTGCAGTGGCGACCAGGCCGCAAACCGGCGGCAACAAGGCCGCGAATCGGCGGCGACGAGGCCGCGGCCGGGCGGCAGCGACGCCGCAAAAGGCGCGACAGAGTCACGACACGGCCGTGGAAAAAAAAAAAGGAGGGGGGGGAGGCCGTGAGAGAGTCGCGCGGGGCCAACAAAGGGGCCGGGAAAAACGAAGAAAGAAACGGCCGCAACTGGCCGTCGAGGAGAAAGCGCCCGTGGCGCGACTAGGGGAAACGCAAAGCGCGCTCCGGGCAGAAAAAAATTTCTTAAACGTGGTGGGCCCTTCCTAGGAACCTTCCTGCTCTATACCATGTCAAGGTGAGAGAGGAATGATGTCGACTAGTTTGGGGCATGGGGTACAAAAGTGACGAGAGAAAAGTTGTACCCCCTAAGAAACACCCCTACAAAACCTAAACCTAAATTATATAAATCATATAATTTGACAGACACTCTAAGGGAGGAGGAGGACCACTAGAAGGCGGGAGACCAAGAACCTGCTGAAGGAGCGAACGAAGTACGGCCGAGGCCGCTCAGTGACTCCAGACATAGCAGGGACAGAACCAGCACCCCCAGCGCCAGCACCAGCGCCAGCAGCACCCCCAGCTCAAGTACCTCCAGCAGCACCAGTAGCACCTACAGTAGCACCGCCTCCAGGACCGACAACAGTAGCCTCAGCACCAACACCCTCAACAGCTCCAGTACGAGCACCTCCGGGACCCGCGGCTCAGTGCAGCAGTGGCAGGGGAGGAGTTGCGTGCAACTACAACGTCGTACAGGGTCTGAGCACTCTTGTACTGGTTAAAGTGTGCACGCTCAGAGGTAGGCATGTGGCGACGCACAGCAAGACGTGCAGCAGCATCGCGTGTGGCCCACTGTGAGCGAACAGTGGCGTCAGCATCAGCAGCAGGGGCATGAGAGGCACTAGAGGTGAGGTCAAAGAGGGAGAGACCGTCTGCCCTATTGCAGTGTAGGAAAAGTTGCACGTCATCTACCCAGACGTCAAAGTCAATGGCCCGACCCTCATCGTCAAAAGCGAGGACACTAGGGGTAGTCATGGCAGCAGTAGACTAGTAGCGCAAACAGTGGGGTAAGGGCAGTCCAGTGACAGAGGCGCTGCTCTTACCGGACAGGGCGGCTCGGGCGGCTCGGCGGCTCGGCGGCTCGGCTGGAACTGCAGCTCGGCAGCTCGGCGACTCGGCGGCTCGGGCGGCTCGGGCGGCTCGGCGGCAACTGCGGCTCGGCGACTCGGCGGTTCGGGCGGCTCGGGCGGCTCAGCAGCAACTGCGGCCCGGCGACTCGGCGGCTCGGGTGGCTCGGGCGGCTCGGTGGTACGGCGGCTCGGGCGGCTCAGGTGGCGTTGCGGCTCGGGCGGCTCTGGTGGCGCTGGTGGCTCGGCAGTAGCTCGGCGGGGCCGCATGAAGGCGGGGCCGGGGCCGGTAAGGGCGGGCGACGGGGCCAGCAGAGGCTGGGCCGGGGCCGGGGAGGGCAGTGCCGGGGCCGAGAAGGGCAGTGTCGGGGCCGCAGAGGTAGGCGACGGGGCCAGCAGAGGCGGGGCCGGGTTGGGAAGGGCGGCATCGGGGCTGGGAAAGGGCGGCGCCGGGGCCGCAAGGTAGGCGATGGGGCCAGCAAAGGCTGGGTCGGGTCGGGATGGGCGACGTCGGAGCCGAGAAAGGGCGGCGCCGGGGCCGCGGGGTAGGCGACGGGGCCACAGAGCGGCGGATCGGGGCCGGGAAGGGCGGCGTCGGGGCCGGGAAGGGCGGCGCCGGGGCCGCAGGGCTAGGCGACGGGGCCAGCAGAGGCTGGGCTGAGCCGGGAAGGGCGTCGTTGGGGCCCGGGAAGGGCAGCGCCGGGGCCGCGGGGTAGGCGACGGGGTCGCTAGGGCGGCGGATCGGGGCCGGGAAGGGCGGCGCCGGGGCCGCAGGAGTAGGCGACATGACCGCTATGGCGGCGGATCCGGGCCGCTAGGGCGGCGGGATGCAGCCGCTAGGGCGGCGCGACAAGATGGGGCCGCGAGGGCGACGCGACGGGGCCTCTAGCGCGACGCGATGGGGCCGCTAAGGCGGCGCGAGTGGGTCGAGAGAGGGGAGCGCGACTCGGGCAGGAACTTAGCGCGCTCCGGGCAGGAAAAAAAAAAGAATTCCAATTGGTGGGCCCTAGGAACAGTTCCCACGAGGGAACCTGCTCGATACTATGAGAAAACTAGAATGAGAATGAATGCAGTATGAAAGAGTTGGGTACAAGTACTAAACCTAATTGGGTTGTACCCTATATGGGCTACCCCACTACAGCCTACACAAAAGCATAAGCTATAATGTTTTGACATGGGATTCGAACCCGTGACCTTTGCTCTGATACCATGTCAGAATCCCAACCACTAGACCATTGGGCTTGTTAAGTAGCGAGTCAGTGCGCCCATAACCCCCCAGGACAGCGAGCCTGTAACCCTTCCCTAGGATCAATCGGGGATCACCTGTGGACCTCTGACAGCGGGAGCGCCATAGCGATGGCGAAATTAGAGCCACAGATTTGGAGCTGATGATCGAAGGAGCTTGCTCGAAATGGGCTCGCGATCACCCACCTCCTCGCGCTGAAGCGGAAATTGAGTCATCTTCTCTTCGTGCTGAAGGCAACAACGTCAACATCGATGGCATTGAAGATGCAAGAGTCACACGCGGTGAACTGCGTGGGGCCGTCAGAGTGAATGCCGCGAGTGTCGGTGGAACGCAAGCGCAAGTCCTTCGGCCAGCTGTTGCAAGAAGTGCGCCTAGTGACGCGCACGGTCGTCGCATTTCTTTACGACAAAGTAGTGGCGGGCTCTCGTGGACGGCAAATGCGTCAATTGTACGCGACGGTGGAATCGCTCCGGAATATGGATACTTCAAGTTCTCACCCGAAATCGCTCGAAGAGCGTCACGACTTGACAACGAGGGTCGAGTCCATTGAGCCGCAGTTGGAAATCGCACAGCTGAAGAAGTTTGTTGACCGAACGGTGGAGGTGCCGCCTGAGGAGGATGCTGAGCGGCGCACCCAGTTTCATTCTGCACAGCTGTTGACGTTTATGGTTATCTCAGGGTGTTGCTCGCCGTTCGTCTGAGTTGCGTTGAAGCCCAGCCGTCTTCGGGTGGATGCTGATTTTCAAGCCTGGCAATTCATTATGAAGACCTACAAGGCAACTGATGACCTTTACATCCGGTTAGCTGGAACAACGGTTGACAAATCTGGAGATGGGGGAGCACGAAAGCGCAACCGCATACTGCGATCGCATAGCAGATACTTGCAGATTTGCGCATGGCTGGCGTCGACTACGCAATGTCCTCGTACGTTACGTATATCATCAAAGGTCTTCCTACAACCTATCTCCTTCGTCGTACGGTGAAACTTCCAGGCGCACGCGAAGAGCTCGATGAGGACACGCTTTCCAGCTACATCATTGAGGAGGAGTTCACCCTTGAATCCGAGCAGCGCAAGGAGCATCGTCTGAGAAAATGAACGAGAATGAATTGACTAAGGGAAAGTTGGGTACAAGTACAAACCCTGGAAAGTCGTACCCCATATGTGCTACCCCACTATAGCCTACAACAGCTATGTCATATAAATCTGACACACCCCCATAGGCAAAGTGGGGGAGAACAAGGGGTCACAAGACCAGTCAAGCAAAGCAAAGCAAGCTCAGGGTGGATCACAAAGTCACCACACATTCCGAGCACAAGTTCAAGGCCACAATGTCAGATATATATGACATAGCTGTTGTAGGCTATAGTGGGGTAGCACATATGGGGTACAGCTCTCTAGGGTTTGCATTTGTACCCAACTTTCACTTAGTCATTTTCATTCCTGTTCTACTATTCTCACAAGGTATAGAGCGGGTTCCCTGTGGGAACTTCGCCTAGGGCCCACCGCAGCGCGCCCAGAGGCGCGCTAACCTTCTTTTTCTCTCTCTCGAGCGACCCTCTGTGTCGCCCTTCCCTCGCGGCCCCGCCGCCCCATTCAAACGCGGCCCCGCCGCCATTTCAGACGCGGCCCCGCCGCCCACTTCGTACGCGGCCCCGCCCGCCCCTTCAGACGCGGCCCCGCCGCCCGCTCCGACGCGGCCCCGCCGCCCACTCGGACGCGGCCCCGCCTCCTGCTCAGCCGCGGCCCCACCGCCCGCTCCGACACGGCCCCGCCGCCTGCTCAGACGCGGCCCCGCCGCCTGCTCAGCAGCGGCCCCGCTGCTCCCTCCGACGCGGTCCCGCCGCCTGCTCAGACACGGCCCCGCCGCCCGTTCCGACGCGGCCCCGCCGCCATCACTCGCGGCCACCCCGCCCTTGCGCGGCCCCGCCGCCTCTTACCTGCGGCCCTACGGCCGCCTCTACTGCGGCCCTTCGCCGTCCCTGCAACCCGGCCCCGCCGCCCCTTCCTCTCGCGCCGCCCAACTGCAGCAGCCGAACCGCCCACCTGCAGCAGCCGAGCCGCCCACCTGCAGCAGCCGAGCCGCCCACCTGCAGCAGGCGAGCCGCCCACCTGCAGCAGCCGAGCCGCCCACCTGCAGCAGCCGAGCCGCCGGACCACCGAGCAGTAGTGCACCCGAGCCGCCCTGCACGCCAAGCCGCCCGGGAGCCGAGCCACCCAGTAGCCGAGTCGCTGAGTCGCCGAGCCGCCCTTCTGCAGAGCTGCCCGACCTGCCCTGCCCGGTGAGCACAGTACCGCTGTCACTGCGTGCTCTTCCCCTACTGCTTGCACTGCTTCGCTGTCGTCGTCATGGCTACCCCTAGTGTCCTAGCTTTTGACGCTGAGGGTCGCGCCATTGACGTTGAGGTCTGGGTAGACGACCTGCAGTTGTTTTTACAGTGCGATAGGGCAGACGGCCTCTCTCTCTTTGACCTCACTTCTGGCGCTTCTCCTGCCCCAGCTGCTGATGCTGATCCCACTGTGCGCTCTCAGTGGGCCACCCGCGATGCTGCTGCACGTCTTGCTGTGCGTCGCCACCTCCCTACCTCTGAGCGCGCACACTTTAGTCAGTACAAGAGTGCTCAGACCTTGTACGACGCTGTAGTTGCGCGCTACTCCTCCCCTGCCACTGCTGCACTGAGCCGTCTCATGCTTCCCTACCTCTTTCCTGACCTCTCTGCCTTTCCCACTGTCGCTGACCTCATTACGCACCTCCGCACTAGTGACACTCGCTACCGCGCCGCCCTTCCTGCTAAGTTCTGCGCTAAGAACCCCCCCCCCCATGTACATCACTCTCTACTACGTAGTCGCGCGCCTTTCTGACTCCCTTCGCGTAGTCAAGGACCACTTTCTCGCAGTCTGTCCCACCACCCTCACCGTCGACGTCCTCGAGAAGGCCCTCCTCGCAGCGGAGAAGAGCATCGTCGCTGTAGGAGCTTCTCGTGGTGACCCTCGCACCCCCATCTTTGAGGGGTG
Organism: Closterium sp. NIES-65; assembly: GCA_948144175.1. NCBI lineage: Eukaryota > Viridiplantae > Streptophyta > Zygnematophyceae > Desmidiales > Closteriaceae > Closterium > Closterium sp. NIES-65. The sequence continues at coordinate 199,814 of CANXME010000343.1, read as the reverse complement.
CTCCCTTCCCCCCTCCTGCCCTCTGTTGCCTCTGCTGCTGCTGCCGACCTGCTTGGTCTCGAGTCGGTTGGCGCGGCGTCTGCCCCTAGTGGGAGACGCCGCTCTGGCAAGGGCAAGGGGGGCAAGGGCGCTGGTGGAGCTGGAGGGAGCGGTGGAGGTGGCGGTGGAGGCGGCGGAGGGAGTGGGGGTGGCGACGGGAGTGGTGGAGAAGGTGGTGGTGGTAGTGGTGGCAGCGGCGGAGGAGGCGGCGGTGGTGGCGGCGGCGGTGGTGGTGGCGGCAGTGGTGGCGGTGACGGTGGGGGAGGCGGCGGCGGAGGAGGCGGTGGTGGCGGAGGAGGTGGAGCTGGTCGAGGCGGTACCCAGCAGCGGAGCGGCGGTGGTGGTGGTCAGTGCTCGCAGCAGCAGCAGCACCAGCAGCGTTCGCGTGACGTCCCTCCGCCCCAGCAGCTCCGTGAGTGGTACACTCGGCGTCAGAGGGGTGGGGGTACTGGTCCTTGTACCTACGTCCTTCGCTCTGGCGACCGCGCGGGTGAGCAGTGTGGGGGTGCCCACTCCACCCAGCGCTGCTTTGGCCACCTGACGGACGCTTGGCGTCAGCAGTTCCCCGGGGCTAGTGAGATCCCTCGCTGGGATGAGCTTCTTAGGGCTGGTGTAGCGATCTTTGATCTTGATTTTGATGCTATCCTTGCTGCTATGTATGCTGTGACTATTAGTGAGGAGGGTGACTGTTACCGGTGTTTCCCGCCCGACCCGGGCATTCGTACTGCTGCGCTAGGTGCTTGTGAGGCTGCTGCTCTAGGTGCCAGTGCGTCTGCGCTCTCAGATGCTGGTGAGACTGCGCTCTCAGGTACTGCGTCGCCTCCGTCCTCCCTCACTTTCACACTTGAGTGCGGGGCTTCTCGCTCCTTCTTTCGAGACCGCACTACCCTCACGCCGCTTGGCCGGCCCGTTGCGGTCTCCCTGGCTGACCCCTCTGGGGGTCGTATCCTCTCTCACTTCTCCACTGTACTCCCGTGTCCGGCTGCCCCTTCGGGCACCCTGTCTGGTCTGTACCTTCCCTCGTTCTCTACGAACTTGGTGAGTGGTGCGGACCTGCAGGATGCGGGGGTTCACCAGTTCACTCCTGCGAGTCAGCGGGTGACCCACTGCACGGACGCACGCACAGGCCGACACCTGGCCACGTTCTCGCGTCGGCCGGGGTCGAGCCTCTACACCCTGACCACTACGTCTCCTCCTGTCCCTGCGTCTGGTAAGGTAGCTGTGTCAGGTCAGGTGTTTGCTGCTGCGACCCGGTCTGGCCCTGAGTCGGCCCCATGTTCATGTCGCCTCCTTTCTCACGAGACTCTCCTGTGGCACCACCGTCTTGGCCACCCCTCCCTGTCCCGTCTTCGTGGCATGGCTTCCCGTGTCCTTGTCTCAGGTCTTCCCTGGTCTCTCCCTCCCCTTCCTTCGGGACCGGGACCTTCCTGTGTCCCCTGTGTCGAGGGGCGCCTCCGAGCTGCTCCTCACTCCTCCCACTTCCCCCCGACAGAGGCTCCTCTGCAGACGCTTCACATGGACGTGTAGGGCCCAGCCCCCGTCCGTGGGCAGGGTCACGAGCGCTACTTTCTGTTGGTGGTTGACGACTACTCGCGTTACACCACAGTCCTCCCTTTGCGCAGCAAGGGTGCTGTCACTGAGGTGCTGATCGACTGGATCCGCGAGGCTCGTCTCCAGCTCAGAAAGAGCTTCGGCTCGGACTTTCCTGTTCTGCGTCTGCACTCGGACAGAGGCGGAGAGTTCTCCTCGCGCCTTCTACGAGACTACTGTCGTGCACAGGGGATCCGCCAGACCTTCACGCTTCCGGACTCTCCACAGCAAAATGGGATTGCTGAGCGCCGCATTGGCATGGTCATGGATGTCGCTCGTACGTCCATGATGCATGCGGCTTCCCCCCATTTTCTGTGGCCGTTTGCGGTCAGGTACGCGGCGCATCAGCTCAACCTTCACCCCCGGGTCTCTCGGCCCGCGATGTCCCCAGTCTTGCTGTGGACGGGGAAGGTTGGCGATGCGTCGGCGTTCCGTGTCTGGGGATCTCGGGCGTTTGTCCGCGACTTGTCTGCGGACAAGCTGTCCCCTCGTGCTGCTCCCTGTGTCTTCCTTGGCTTCCCCACAGACGCTTCAGGGTGGCAGTTCTACCACCCCTCCTCTCGTCGTGTTCTGTCCTCCCAGGACGTCACGTTCGACGAGTCCGTCCCCTTCTACCGCCTCTTCCCCTACCGCACTCCTTCCCTCCCCCCTCCGCCGGACTTCCATGTGCCGGTTCCCCCCCCGGTAGACCCCCTCCCCCCTCAGGTTCCTGCCCCTTCAGGTGTGTCCCAGGTAGACGCGGTTGACCCGGTCGAGGTTCCTGGTGACTCTGGTGATGCTGCGGGTGCTGAGCCTGGGGGTGCTGACTCTGGGGGTGCTGTGCGCGGGGGTGCCGAGCCTGGAGGTGCTGCTATCGGGGGTGCTGAGCCTGGGGGTGCTGGGCCTGGGGGTGCTACTGCGGAGGGTGCTGAGCCTGGGGGTGCTGAGCCGGGGGGTGCTGTGCCTGGAGCTGCTGAGCTAGGGGGTGCTGGGTCCGGGGGTGCTGGGTCGGGAGCTGCTGAGCCTGGGGGTGCTGAGTCTGGAGGTGCTGAGCCTAGGGGTGCTGCGTCTGGAGCTGCTGAGCCTGGGGTTTCTCCTGCTGCTGCGTCTCGCCGGGAGCCCCTCTCTCCACAGGAGCTGCGCGAGTGGTTTGCTCGCCGCTGGAGGCGTGCTGCTGAAGCTGGAGCTTCTTCGACCGTCGGGGGTGCTGGTGCTGCCGGTCCCGGAGCTGCTGGGCCTGCGGGTCCTAATTGAGCTGGAGCTGCTGAGGGTGTTGGTGCTGAGACTACTGCTGTCTGTCCTGGCGGTGGTTCTGCTGCTTGTGCTGCTGGAGGTCCTGCCGCTGGAGGTGTTGGAGGCGCTGGTGCTGTCGCTGAGGGTGCTGGTGCTGTCCCTGCTGAGTCTGGAGTTGCCGCGCGGCCTCGGCCGTACTTCGTTCCGCTCTTAAAGCAGGTTCTTGGTCTTTCTCCTCCGGTAGAGTGTCCACAGCCTGTCCAGACGTAGTCACTGTTGGAGCCTTCCTCTCCACTTCCTGCTCCCTCTCCTTACTCTGGTCCTACTGGAGGTCTTGCAGAGCGTCGTGAGCCTGCGTCTCGTCCCGCGTCGCCAATTCGTCCTGCTCCCGCTAGTGGTCGCGGTTCGCGTCAGCGTCCTCCTCCTGTCCCTGGCACGCATCGGATGTCTCTGCGTTCGTCCACTGCTCCTCTGCGTGCCCCTTTGCCTTCTCCTCCTGAGTCCTCTCTTCCTGCACTTGCCGACCCTGAGTCGGACTCCCTTCGTGCTGCCAGTCCTACTGTCACACGTCTGCTTGCTACTGTCGTCACTGACCCCTCTTTTGAGTCCACTGCTTCGTCTGCTCTTGTCGCTGAGCTCGTCGACTTTGCTGCTCGCTGTCCTCTAGACTACGCTGCTAGTCTTGTTGCTGAGTCTGCGTCTGTCTGTCCTCCGTCCGTCGGGGGTGAGTGTGCTCTTGGCACGGACGTCCTAGAGGACAGGTAGGAGAAGTTACAGTGTCTGGCGGCTGCTTCACCTCATCTCGCGTCTGTACTGCTTGCTCCTGAGGGAGACCCGGATGCACTAGACATCCCGACTCCGCGCTCTTACGCGGAGGCCGTAGAGGGTCCCTACTCCTCTCAGTGGCAGGCAGCTATGGATGCAGAGATGGCTTCCTGGAAATCCACAGGCACCTACGTTGACGCGGTTCCCCCTCCTGGGGCGAACATCGTCAGTGGCATGTGGATCTTCAGGGTGAAGTGGCCGCCGGGCTCTCCACCTGTCTTCAAGGCGCGGTACGTTGCTCGTGGCTTCAGTCAGCGGCAGGGAGTTGACTACTTTCAGACCTTCTCTCCCACCCCGAAGATGACCACTCTTCGGGTGCTGCTGCACAAAGCCGCTCAACGCGACTACGAGCTTCACTCTCTCGACTTCAGCACTGCGTTCCTGCAGGGTAGCCTGCACGAGGAGATCTGGCTGCGCCGTCCACCTGGCTTCACTGGGACTTTTCCTCCTGGCACCCAGTGGAGCCTCCGGCAGCCAGTCTACTGTCTCCGCCAGGCACCGCGTGAGTGGCACAACACACTGAGGACTACGCTTGCGGCTCTTGGGTTTGCTCCTTCTACTGCTGACCCGTCGCTGTTTCTGCGCACCGACACTTCACTGCCGCCGTTCTACATCCTCGTGTACGTCGACGCCTTGGTCTTTGCCACAGCGGACACTGCTGGACTCGCCTACGTGAAGTCCGAGCTGCTGAAGAGACACACGTGCACAGACCTGGGTGAACTGCGCAGCTACCTTGGCTTGCAAATCACTCGGGACAGAGCACGCCGCACCATTACCTTGACTCAGTCACACATGGTGCAGCAGGTCCTTCAGCGCTTCGGCTTCACGTACTCCTCGCCTCAGGCCACTCCTCTGTCTACTCGTCACTCGCTCTCAGCTCTGCCTTCGGATGAGTCCGTAGAGTCGAGTGGCCCGTACCCAGAGCTTGCTGGCTGCCTCATGTACCTGATGACCTGCACACGACCTGACCTTGCATACCCTCTGAGCATTCTTGCACGCTATGTTGCTCCTGGGAGACACAGACCAGAGCACATGGCTGCAGCGAAGAGGGTATTGCGCTACCTGTGCAGTACGTCGGGCATGGGGCTAGTGCTTGGAGGGCGGAGTCCAGTGGTCCTTACAGGCCACGCTGACGCTTCTTGGGCTGACGACCAGGCTACGCAGCGGTCGTCACAGGGTTACACCTTCAGTCTTGGTTCCGGCTCTGTCTCGTGGCGGGCTACTCATTCGTCTTCGGTTCTCAGCTCCAGTTGTGAGGCTGAGATCTACGCCGGGGCCATGGCTGCACAGGAGCTTCGCTGGCTCACCTACCTGCTGACTGACCTTGGAGAGCCGCCTCGTTCTCCTCCATTGCTGTACGTAGACAACAAGGCCATGCTGGCCTTGTGTCGAGAGCAGCGTGTGGAGCACAGAACGAAGCACATTGCTCTTCGCTACTTCCTTGCTCGTGAGCTATAGCAGCGTGGACAGTTGCGGCTTGCGTACGTGGCCTCTGAGGCCAACACTGCTGATGTGTTCACCAAGGCACTCGCGCCTTGTGACCATCAGCGCTTCTGCACCCAGCTGGGTCTTGTGCCTGTCTTGCCTCACTTGCTCTCCTCTTTTCTTTACTTGTACTGTGACATATATATACCTGCTCTTGCTTGTCTAGTTTTATATATATATGTCTGTACTCCTGCATGTGAACTTGCCTCTGGCCCTGCTCTTGTGCTCGGACTGTGTGGTGACTTTGTGATCCACCCTGAGCTTGCTTTGCTTTACTTTGCTTGACTGGTCTTGTGACCCCTTGTTCTCCCCCACTTTGCCTATGGGGGTGTGTTAGATATATATGACATAGCTGTTGTAGGCTATAGTGGGGTAGCACATATGGGGTACAGCTCTCTAGGGTTTGCATTTGTACCCAAGTTTCACTTAGTCATTTTCATTCCTGATCTACTATTCTCACACACAAGGCCAGTTCACATGCAGGATTACACACATATATACATATATATATGGCTAGACAAGCAAGAGCAGGTGTATATATATATGTAACAGTACAAACAAGGTCAAGTGGTGAGCAAGTGAGGCAAGGCAGGCACAAGACCCAGCTGAGTACAGAAGCGCTCATGATCACAAGGCGCAAGCGCCTTCGTGAAGATATCAGCAGTGTTGGCCTCAGAGGCCACGTATGCAAGGCGCAGCTGACCACGCTGCTGTAGCTCACGAGCAAGGACGTAGCGAAGAGCAATGTGCTTCGTTCTGTGCTCCAGTATCTGCTCTCGACACAAGGCCAGCATGGCCTTGTTGTCTACGTACAGCACTGGAGGAGAACGAGGCGGCTCTCCTAGGTCAGTCAGCAGGTAGGTGAGCCAGCAAAGCTCCTGTGCAGCCATGGCCCCGGCGTAGATCTCAGCCTCACAACTGGAGCCGAGAACCGAAGACGAGCGAGTAGACCGCCACGAGACAGAGCCGGAACCAAGGCTGAAGGTGTAACCCTGTGACGACCGCTGCGTAGCCTGGTCGTCAGCCCAAGAAGCGTCTGCGTGCCCAGTGAGGACCACTGGACTCTGCCCTCCAAGCACAAGCCCCATGCCCGACGTACTGCACAAGTAGCCCAACAGCCATGTGCTCTAGTCGGTGTCTCCCAGGAGCAACATAGCGTGCCAAGATGTTAAGAGGGTATGCAAGGTCAGGTCGTGTGCAGGTCATCAGGTACATGAGGCAGCCAACAAGCTCTGGGTACGGGCCACTCGGCTCTACGGACTCATCTGAAGGCAGAGCTGAGAGCGAGTGGCGAGTGGGCAGAGGAGTGGCCTGAGGCGAGGAGTACGTCAAGCCGAAGCACTGAAGGACCTGCTGCACCATGTGTGACTGAGTCAGGGTAATGGTGCGGCGTGCTCTGTCCCGGGTGATCTGCAGGCCAAGGTAGCTGCGCAATTCACTCAGGTCTGTGCACGTGTGTCTCTTCTGCAGCTCGGACTTCACGTGGGCGAGTCTAGCAGTGTCAGCTGTGGCAAAGACCAAGGCGTCGACGTACACGAGGATGTAGAACGGCGGCAAAGAAGTGTCGGTGCGCAGAAACAGCGACGGGTCGGCAGTAGAGGGAGCAAACCCAAGAGCCGCAAGTGTAGTCCTCAGTGTGTTGTGCCACTCACGCGGTGCCTGGCGGAGACCGTAGACTGGCCGCCGGAGGCTCCACTGGGTACCAAGAGGAAAAGACCCAACGAAGGCAGATGGGCGACGCAGCCAGATCTCCTCGTGCAGGCTGCCCTGCAAGAAAGCAGTGCTGAAGTCAAGAGAGTGCAGCTCGTAGTCACGGTGAGCAGCTATGTGCAGCAGTACCCGAAGAGTGGTCATCTTCGGGGTGGGAGAGAAGGTCTGAAAGTAGTTAACTCCCTGCCGCTGACTTAAGCCACGAGCCACGTAACGCGCCTTGAAGACATGCGGAGAACCCGGCGGCCGCTTCACCCTGAAAATCCACATGCCAGTGACGATGTTCGCCCCAGGCGGGGGCAACCTTGTCAACGTAGGTGCCTGTGGACTTCCAGGAAGCCATCTCTGTGTCCATAGCTGCTTGCCACTAAGAGGAGTAGGGACCCTCTATCGCCTCCGCGTAAGAGCGCAGAGTCGGGATGTCAAGTGCATCCGGGTCTCCCTCAGGGGTAAGCAGTACGGACACGAGATGAGGTGAAGCAGCAGCCGAACACTGGAACTCCTCCTGCTTGTGCTCAAGGACGTCCGTGCCAAGGGCACACTCACCCCCGACGGACGGAGGATAGACACACTCAGACTCAGCGACAAGACTAGCACTATAGTTTAGACGACAGCGAGCAGCAAAGTCGACGAGCTCAGCAAATAGGGCAGACGCAGCAGTGGACTCAAAGGAAGGGTCAGTGACGACAGTAGCAAGGAGACGCGTGACAGTAGGACTGGCAGCACGAAGAGAGTCCGACCCCGGGTCGGCAAGAGCAGGAAGAGAGGACCTAGGAGGAGAAGGCAAAGGGGCACGCAGAGGAGCAGTGGACAGACGCAGAGACATCCGGTGCGTGCCAGGGACAGGAGGAGGACGCTGACGCGAACCATGACCACTAGTGCGACCAGCACGGACAGGCGACGAAGGGCGAGACACAGGCTCACGAAGCTCAGCAAGACCTCAAGTAGGACAAGTGTAAGAAGAAGGAGCACGCAATGGGGAGGCCGGCTGTAACTGTAATTGTGACGAGACAGCTGTGGACACTCTAAGGGAGGAGGAGGACCAGTAGAAGGCGGAAGACCAAGAACCTGCTGAAGGAGCGGAACAAAGTACGGCCGAGGCCGCGCAGCGACTTCAGACACAGCAGGGACAGCACCAGTACCCCCAGTGGTAGCACCAGTGCCAGCAGCACCTCCACCTCCAGCCCCCCCAGCAGCTCCAGTAGCTCCAGGACCTCCAGCAGTACCAGTTGCATCCCCAGCAGGACCGCCTCCAGGACCGACAGCAGTAGCCTCAGTGCCAACACCCGCAGCAGCTCCAGCTATAGTCGTACCCGCAGGCCTAGCAGCTCCAGTACTCCCAGTACGAGCACCTCCGTACCCGCGACACCAGCACCTTAAGTAGCCGAAGAACCTCCAGCTCCAGCAGCACGCCTCCACCGCCAGGCAAACCACTCGCGCAGCTCCTGTGGAGAGAGTGGCTCCCGCCGAGACGAAGCACCCGGAGAACCTCCAGGCACAGTACCGCCAGACGCGACACGAGCAGGCCCAGCTCCCTCAGGCTCAGCACCCCCAGGCTCAGCACCTCCAGGCGTAGCACCCCCAGGCTCAGCACCCCCAGTTGTAGCACCCCTAGGCTCAGCACCCCCAGGCGTAGCACCCCCAGGCTCAGCACCCCCAGGCTCAGCACCCCCAGGCTCAGCACCCCCAGGCGTAGCACCCTCAGGCTCAGCACCCCCAGGCGTAGCACCTACACGCTCATCACCCCCAGAGTCAGCACCCCCAGGCTCAGCACCCTCACCAGCATCATAGTCACCAGCTACCTTGACAGGCTCGACTGCATCTACCTGAGACACACTTGAAGGGGCAGGACCCTGAGGGGGAAGGGGGTCTACTAGGGGGGGACCTGGCATAAGGAAGAGCGGTGGCGGGGGGAGGGACGGAGTGCGGTAGGGGAAGAGGCGGTAGTAGGGGACCGACTCGTCAAACGTGACGTCCTGGGAGGACAGAACACGGTGAGAGGTGGGGTGGTAGAACTGCCACCCAGGCGCGTCAGGGGGGAAGCCAAGGAAGACGCAAGGAGTAGCACGAGGGGACAGTTTGACCGCAGACAAGTCGCGGACAAACGCTCGAGATCCCCAAACACGGAATGCAGACACATCGCCAACCTTCCCGGTCCATAGCAAAGCTGGGGAGGTCTCCGGCATGGAGACCCTGGGCTGAAGGTTGATCTGATGCGCCGCATACCGAACCGCAAACGGCCATAGAAAATGGGGGGCAGCCGCATGCATCATGGACGTACGGGCGACGTCCATGACCATGCCAATGCGGCGCTCAGCAATCCCATTTTGCTGCGGAGAGTTCGGAAGCGTGAAGGTCTGGCGGATGCCTCGTGCACGACAGTAGGCTCGCAGAAGGCGAGAGGAGAACTCTCTGCCTCTGTCAGAGTGCAGACGCAGAGCAGAAAAGTCCGAGCCGAAGCTCTGCCTAAGCTGGAGGCGAGCTGCGCGGATCCAGTAGATCAACACCTCAGTGACATCACCCTTGCTGCGCAAGGGGAAGACTGTGGTGTAACGCGAGTAGTCGTCAACCACCAGCAGGAAGTAGCGCTCGTGACCCTGTCCACGGACGCGGGCTGGGCCCCACACGTCCATGTGAAGCGTCTGCAGCAGGGCCTTTGTCGGAGGAAACTGAGAGGAGTGAGGGGCACCACGCCGCCCCTCGACGCAGGGGACGCAGGCAAGGGCAGGCCCCGGGGGAAGGGGAGGGAGGGACCGGGGAAGACCAGAGACAAGGACACGGGAGGCCATGCCTCGGAGACGAAGCAGGGAGGGGTGATTAAAGCAGTGGTGCCAGAGGAGAGTCTCGTTTGACAGGAGGCGACACGAACAGGGGGCAGACTCAGGACCAGACCTGGACGCTATAGCAAACACCTGACCCGACGCAGCTACCTGATCAGACGCAGTGACAGGAGAAGACTCAGTGGTCAGTGTGTACAGGCTCGACCCCGGCCGACGTGTAAACGTGGCTAGGTGTCGCCTAGAGCAACAGCCTCACTAGCACCTAGAGCAGCAGCCTCACCAGTACCTAGAGCAGCAGTCTCAATGCCCGGGTCGGGCAGAAAACACCGGTAACAGTCACCCTCATCACAAATAGTCACAGCATACATGGCAGCAAGAATAACATCAAAGTCAAGGTCAAAGATAGCTACTCCCGCCCTAGACAGCTCGCCCCAGCGAGGGATCTCAGTGGCCTCAGGGAACTGGTGACGCCAAGCTTCCGTCAGGCGGCCAAAGCAGCGCTGGGTGGAGTGCGCACCCCCGCACTGCTCACCCGCGCGGTCGCCGGTGCGTAGGACGTAGGTGCACGGACCAGTACCCCCACCCCGCTAATGTGCAGCGTACCACTCACGGAGCTGCTGAGGGGGGGGGACCACCACCGTAGCCGACCCTCTGCACCGCGCCACCCCGACCAGCTCCGCCTCCTCCGCCGCCGCCTCCTCCTCCGCCGCCACCTCCGCCACCTCCGCCCCCACCGCCACCGCCGCCTCCGCCTCCGCCTCCACTGCCGCCACCGACACCTCCACCCCCGCCACCACTCCCACCACCACCCCCACTCCCTTCACTGCCGCCACCGCCACCTCCGCCACCCCCGCCAGCCCCTCCAGCGCCCTTGCCCCCCTTGCCCTTGCTGGTGCGGCGGCTCCCGCTCGGGGCAGACGCAATGCCGACCGACTCGAAACCAACAAGGTCAGCCGCAGCAGCAGAGGCAACGGAGGGCAAAAGGGGGGAGGGGGAACACCCCCCAAAGACGGGTTTGCGAGGGTCACCACGAGAGGCTCCTACAGCGACTATGCTCTTCTCTGCCGCTAGGAGGGCCTTCTCGAGGAGGTCAACGGTGTGAGTGGTGGGGCAAACTGAGAGGAAGTGGTCCCTGACTACGCGAAGAGAGTCAAGGAGCCGGGTGACTATGTAGTAGAGGGTGATGTACATGGGGGGGGGGGTTCTTGGCACAAAACTCAGCATGAAGCGCAGTGCGGTAGCGAGTGTCACTAGTGCGGAGGTGCATAATGAGGTCAGGGACTGAGGGAAAGGCAGCAAGGTCAGGGAAGAGGTGCGGTAGTATGAGGCGGCTCAGTGCAGCAGTGGCAGGGGAGGAGTAGCGTGCAACTATAGCGTCGTACAAGGTCTGAGCACTCTTGTACTGACTAAAGTGCGCACGCTCAGAGGTAGGCAGGTGGCGACGCACAGCAAGACGTGCAGCAGCATCGCATGTGGCCCACTGTGAGCAAACAGTGGCATCAGCATCAGCAGCAGGGGCAGGAGAGGCACCAGAAGTGAGGTCAAAGAGGGAGAGACGGTCTACCCTGTCGCACTGTAGGAAAAGCTGCAGATCATCTACCCAGACGTCAAAGTCAATGGCCCGACCCTCAGCGTCAAAAGCGAGGACACTAAGGGTAGCCATGACAGTAGTAGGCTAGCAACGCGATCAGCAGGGTAAGGGCAGTGCAGTGATAGAGGCGCTGCTCTGACCGGACAGGGCGGCTCGGGCGGCTCGGCGACTCGGCGGCTCGACAGGAAATGCAGCTCGGCGACTCGGCGGCTCTTGCGGCTCGGGCGACTCGGCGGTACGGCGGCTCGGCAGCAACTGCGGCTCAGCGACTCGGCGGCTCTGGCGGCTCGGGCGGCTCGGCGGTACAGCGGCTTGGCAGCTCGGCGATCCGGCGGCTCGGGCGGCTCAGGTGGGGCGGCGGCTCGGGCGGCTCGGCAGTAGCTCGGCGGCGCCGGCGGCTCGGTGGTGACGGCGGGGCCGCGTGGGGACGGAGGCGGGGCCGGTAGAGGTGGCGCCGGGGCTGGCAAGGGTAGCGCCGGGGCCGCAGGGTAGGCGACGGGGCCAGCAGAGGCGGCGCCGGGGCCAGGAAGGGCGGCGCCGGGGCCGGGAAGGGCGGCGCCGGGGCCGGGAAGGGCGGCGCCGGGGCGGGGAAGGGCGGCGCCGGGGCCGTAGGGGTAGGCGACGGGGCCGCTAGGGCGGCTAGGAGGGGGGTCGCGAGGGCGGCTTGAAGAGGGCCGCGAGGGCGGCGCGAACGGGCCGCGAGGGCGGCGCGACGCGACGGAGCCGCGAGGGCGGCGGATCAAGGCCGCGAGGGCGGCGCGACGCGGCTGCTAGGGCGGCGCGACGTGACTGGGCCGCGAGGGCGACGCGACGGGGCCTCTTAGGCGGCGCGACAGGGTCGAAAGAGGGGAGCACAACTCGGGCAGAGTAGAGCGCACTCCGGTTAGGAAAAAAGGTGGTGGGCCCTAGGAACAGTTCCCACAAGGGAACCTGCTCGATACCATGAGAAAATGAACGAGAATTAAATGACTAAGGGAAAGTTGGGTACAAGTACAAACCCTAGAAAGTCGTACCCCATATGTGCTATCCCACTATAGCCTACAACAGCTATGTCATATAAATCTGACATCTTCTCCCTCAAGTCAACTATGTCGCGTCGAAGCAGCAGCGGTCGCAACAGAAGTGGGGGCAATCGCGCGAAGGAGGCGACAATGACAAATAAGTCAAAAGCGCGAAGACGACCGAGAGCGACGAGCGTTCCGGTGGCGGAAAGCGCAACTCTCAGCCATAGTGTTTCGTTTGTGGAGATCCCGAGCACTTTGCGAATCAGTGCCCCGACCGCATCAACAAGGAGGACGGCGATGGTCAGGGAGCTCCGCGCAGACGATCGCAAAACCGTTAATCTCGTCGCGAAACCGCATACCACAAGGACAAACAACACTCCGATTCCAAGGACAAGTAGCCGTCGGATGCTGAAACTTCTTACGGAAAAGGTGCGAAGGACGCCCCAAGTGACGACGTGCACTATAAAGGGGGCAAGTATGGGACAACTTCAGCTGCAATCCAATTTAGCCAGCGCGGTTCGCAAATGCGATCCCTAACAGTCCGCCTGGAAGAAGCTGATGGGTCGTAATCTGCCCGCGGTCAGAAAAAAATAAACCCCATCTGGATGGCATGCGATTAGGGGAGCCCCAACCCTAAACACGGGGAGCCCCAACCCTAAGCACGGGCAGCCGCATTGTTTTGCCCGAAAAGATTGTATTTGCAAACCCGCACTGGGAAAATGAGATCGCAGTTCGAATTGTCCGGGCAAGCATCGTGTTTGATGGTCGGCGTCGTGACGGACGCATCTGCGAAACCGACAATTTCCTTGGCCCCGGAAGCAGGCGAGGACTGTCAAACTCATATGCTATAGTCTGTGTAGGATGTAGTGGGGTAGACAATATGGGGTACAGCACTTTAAGGTTTTCCTACTTGTACCCACCTGCTGGCTAGTTCATTCACTTCCTCATTCTTTCACATGGTATAGAGCAGGTTCCCTAGTGGGAACGCTTCCTTGGGCCCACCACTGACTTTTTTTGTTTTTTCTGACCGCAGCGCCAGACGCTTCTGCCCGAGGCGCGCCTTGTGGGCCGCCCTTCCGTCCAGGTCCCTTAGAGGCCCCTCCCACCGCCCCCCGTGCCGCCCCTCACGGACCCTAGCGGCCCCGTCGCCGCCCCTAGCAGCCTCGTTGCCGCCTCTCCACCTACGCAGCCCCGTTGCCGCCCCTAAGCGGCCCCGTCGCCGCCCCTACACGGCCCTGTCGCCGCCCCTAGCGGCCCCGCCGCCGCCTCCCTACCTACGCGGCCCCATCACCGCCCCTACGCGGCCCCATCGCCGCCCCTACGCGGCCCCATTGCCGCCTCTAGCGGCCCCGTCGCCGCCCCTAGCGGCCCCGTCGCCGCCTCCCTACCTAGTCAGGGACCACTTCCTCTCAGTTTGCCCCACCACACTCACCATTGACCCCCTCGAGGAGCGCCTCCTAGCAGCAGAGAAGAGCATAGTCGCTGTAGGAGCCTCTCTTGGTGACCCTCGCACCCCCGTCTTTGAGAGGTGTTCCCCCTCCTCCCTCTTGCCCTCTGTTGCTTCTGCTACTGCGGCCGACCTCGTTGGTTTCGAGTCGGTTGGCGCTGCGTCTACCCCTAGCGGGAGACGCCGCACCGGCAAGGGCAAGGAAGGCAAGGGCGCAGGAGGGGCTGGCGGGGGCGGTGGAGGTGGTGGTGGAGGCAGTGGAGGGGGTGGGGTTGGTGGTGGGAGTGGTGGAGGGGGGTGGAGGTGTCGGTTGCAGCAGTGGAGGCGGAAGAGGCGGCGGTGGTGGCGGAGGGAGCGGAGGCGGCGGAGGTGGCGGAGGCGGCGGAGGTGGCGGAGGCGGCGGCGGCAGCGGTGGAGCTGGTCGCGGCTCTGCACAGAGGAGTGGCTCCGGTGGTGGTCAGCGCCACCAGCAGCAGCGCAGTCGTGAGACCCTGTCCCCTCAGCAGCTCCGTGAGTGGTACGCTGCGCGTCAGCGCGGTAGGGGTACTGGTCCCTGCACCTACGTCCTCCGTACCGGCGACCGCGCTGGTGAGCAGTGCGGCGGCCAGCACTCCACCCAGTGCTGCTTCAGCCGCCTCACGGACGCGTGGCATCACCAGTTCCCTGAGGCCTCTGAGATCCCCCGTTGAGACGTTCTGTCTAGGGCGGGGGTTGCTATCTTTGATCTGGATCATGATGCTATTCTTGCTGCCATGTATGTTGTGTCTACTAGTGATGAGGGTGACAATTACCTGTGTGTTCCGCCTGACCCGGGCATTGAGGCTGCTGCTCTAGGTGCTAGTGTGTCTGCTGCCCCAGGTGCTGGTGAGTCTGCTCTCTTAGGTACTACGTTGGCTCAGGCCTTACACACCTTTACCCTTGACTCGGGTGCTTCCCGCTCCTCATTTCGAGACCGCACCACGCTTACGCTGCTTAGTCGGCCGGTTGCAGTCTCCCTTGCGGACCCCTCTGAGGGTCTTATCCTTGCTAGCTTCTCCACTGTCTTACCGTGCCCGGCAGCCTCCTCTGGCACCCTGTCAGGTCTCTACCTCCCCTCGTTCTCTACGAACTTGGTGAGTGGAGCTGATCTACAGGATAGAGGGGTTGACCAATTCCTTCCTGCGAGTCAGCGGGTGACCCACTGCACGTGTGCTCGGACAGGCCGACACTTGGCCACGTTCACCCGTCGGCCGGGGTCGAGCCTGTACACACCTACTACTGAGTCTCCTCTGGTTGCTGAGTCTGGTCAGGTGGCCGCGTCGAGTCAGGTGTTTGTTGCAGCGTCCATGTCTGGTCCTGAGTCTGCTCCCTGCTCGTGTCGTCTCCTGTCCCACCAGACTCTCCTCTGGCACCACCGCCTTGCTCACCCCTCCCTGCCTCATCTCCGAGGCATGGCCTCCCGTGTCCTTGTCTCTGGTCTCCCTCGGTCTCTCCCTCCCCTACCTCCGGGGCCTGCCCCCACCTGCGTCCCCTGCATCGAGGGGCGACAGCGCGCCGTCCCTCACTCCTCCGAGTCTCCTCCGACAGAGGCTCCGCTGCAGACTCTTTACATGGACATGTGGGGCCCTGCCCGCGTCCGTGGACAGGGGCACGAGCGTTACTTCCTGTTGGTGGTTGACGACTACTCGCGTTACACCACGGTGTTCCCCTTGCGCAGCAAGGGTGACGTCACTGAGGTGTTGATCGACTGGATCCGCGCAGCTCGTCTCCAGCTCAGAGAGAGTTTCGGCTCAGACTTTCTTGATCTGCGTCTGCACTCCAACAGAGGAGGGGACTTTTCCTCTGCTCGTCTGGGAGCCTTCTGTCGTGCACAGGGCATCCGTCAGACCTTCACGCTTCCGACCTCTCCACATCAAAATGGGATTGCTGAGCGCCGCATTGGCATTGTCATGGACGTCGCTCGTACGTCCATGATCCATGCGGCTGCCCCCCATTTTCTGTGGCCGTTTGCGGTTCAGTACGTAGCGCATCAGCTCAACTTCAGCCCCGGGTCTCCTTGACAGAGACCTCCCCCACCTTGCGGTGGACGGGGAAGGTTGGCGATGCGTCTGCGTTTCGGGTCTAGGGATCTCGGGCGTTTGTCCGCGACTTGTCTGCGGACAAGCTGTCCCCCCGTGCTGTTCCCTACGTCTTCCTTGGCTTCTATCCTGCCGCGCCTGGGTGGCAGTTTTACCATCCCACCTCGCGCCGCGTACTGTCCTCCCAGGACGTCAACTTTGACGAGTCGGTGCCTTAATACCGTCTCTTCCCCTACCGCATTGCGCCCCTCCCCCCGCCGCCGCGACCCCCTTGCGAGGGTCCTGCCAGGTCCTCCCCCGGTAGACCCCCTCCCCCCTCAGGGTCCTGCCCCGTCAGGTGTGTCCCAGGTACACGTAGTCGAGCCTGCCGAGGTAGCTGTTGACTCTGGTGCTGTTAGAGGTGCTGTGCCTGCGGGTGCCGGGTCTGAGGGTGCGGAGCCTGGGGGTGCTGAGTCCAGGGGTGCGGAGCCTGGGGGTGCTGGGTCTCGGGGTGCTGAGCCTGGGGGTGCTGGGTCTGGTGGTGCTGAGCCTGGGGGTGCTGATCCTGGGGGTGCGGAGCCTAGGGTTGCTAGGTCTGCTCGTGTGGCCTTTTGCGGTGCTTCGTCAAGTGGTTTGCTCGGCGCTGGAGCCGTGCTGTTGGAGCTGGAGGTACTACTGTTGCTGCTGGTCCCGGAAGTGCTGGTACTGGCGATAATGGAGCTGCTGGGGCTGGGGGTGCTGCTGGAGGTACTGCTGGAGCTGCTGGCGGTACTGGAGCTGCCAGTCCTGCCGGAGTTGGTGCTGCTGGAGCTGTTGGGGGTGTCGACGCTGGTGTATCTGCTGGCGCTGGTGGTTCTGCTGGCGCTAGTGCATCTGAGGGTGCTGGAGTTGGCGCTGTTGGAGCTGGAGGTGCTGCTGGCACTGGTGCTGCCTCTGGGGTTGCTGGTGCTGTCCCTGCTGGTTCGGGAGGAGCTTCGCGGCCGAGGCCGTACTTCGTTCTGCTCCTGGAGCAGGTTCTTGGTCTCCCGCCCTCTACTGGTCCTGCTCCTCCCTTAGAGTGTCCTCAGCCTGTCGAGTCGCAGTCATAGTTACAACCCGCCCCCCCCCCTGCCTGCTCCTTCTCCCTACACTGGTCCTAGTGGAGGTCTTGCTGAGCGTCGTGAGCCTGCGTCTCTTTCTGCGTCGCCTGTTCGTGCTGCTCGCACTAGTCGTCGTGCTCCGCGTCTGCCTCCTCCTGCGGTCCCACGCACACACCAGATGGCACTGCGTCCGTCCACTACTCCTCTGCGTGTCCCGTTGCCGTCTCCTCCAGAGTCCTCTCTTCCTGTTCTTGCTGACCCGGAGTCTGGCTCTCTTCGTGCTGCCAGTCCTACTGTCACACGTCTTCTGGCTACTGTTGTCACTGACCCTTCCTTTGAGTCCACTGCTGCGTCTGCCCTAGCTGCTGAGCTTGTCGACTTTGCTGCTCGTTGCCGTCTAGACTACGTTGCTCGTCTCGTTGCTGAGTCTGCGTCTGTCTGTCCTTCGTCCGTAGGGTGTGAGTATGCTCTTAGCACGGACGTCCTTGAGGACAAGCAGGAGGAGTTCCAGTGTTTTGCTGCTGCTTTGCCTCATCTCGTGTCCACACTGATTGCCCCTGAGGGAGACCCGGATGCACCAGACATCCTGACTCCTCGATCGTACGCTGAGGCGATCGAGGGTCCCTACTCCTCACAGTGGTAGTCAGCCATGGACGCAAAGATGGCTTCCTGGAAGTACACAAGCACCTACTCGGACGAGGTTCCCCCACCTGGGGCGAACATCGTCAGTGGCATGTGGATTTTCAGGGTGAAGCGGCCGCCGGGTTCTCCGCATGTCTTCAAGGCGCGTTACGTGGCTCATGGCTTCACTCAGCTGCAGGGAGTTGACTACTTTCAGACCTTCTCTCCCACCCCGAAGATGACCACTCTTCGGGTGTTGCTGCACGTAGCCGCTCAGCGCAACTACGAGCTCCACTCTCTTGACTTCAGCACAGCTTTCCTGCAAGGCAGCCTGCACGTGGAGATCTGGCTGCGCCGCCCACCTGGCTTCACTGGGTTGTTTCCTCCTGGTACCTAGTAGAGCCTCCGGCGGCCAGTCTACGGTCTCCGCCAGGCGCTCCGTGAGTGGCACGACACACTGAGGACTACACTTGCGGCTCTTGGGTTTGCTCCTTCTACAGCCGACCCGTCGCTGTTTCTACGCATCGACACCTCTTTGCCGCCGTTCTACATCCTCGTGTATGTCGACGACTTGGTCTTTGCCACTGCTGACACTGCTGGACTCGCCCACGTGAAGTCTGAGCTGCAGAAGAGACATACGTGCATAGACCTGGGTGAACTGCGCAGCTACCTTGGCTTGCAGATCACCCGGGACAGAGCACAGCGCACCATTACCCTGACTCAGTTACACATGGTGCAGCAGGTCCTTCAGCGCTTCGACTTCACGTACTCCTCACCTCAGGCCACTCCTCTGTCTACTCGTCACTCGCTCTCAGCTCTGCCTTCGGATGAGTCCGTAGAGCCGACTGGCCCGTACCCAGAGCTTGTTGGGTGCCTCATGTACCTGATGACCTGCACATGACCTGACCTTGCATACCCTCTTAGCATCTTGACACGCTATGTTGCTCCTAGGAGACACCGACCAAAGCACATGGCTGCAGCGAAGAGGGTGTTGCGCTACTTGTGCAGTACGTCGGGCATGGGGCTAGTGCTTGGAGGGCGACGTCGAGTGGTCCTCACAGGTCACGCAGACACTTCTTAGGCTAACGACCAGGCTACGTAGCGGTCTTCACAGGGTTACACCTTCAGTCTTGGCTCCGGCTCTGTTACGTGGCGGTATACCCGCTCGTCTTCTGTTCTCGGCTCCAGCTGTGAGGCTGAGATCTATGCGAGGGCCATGGCTATACAGGAGCTACGCTGGCTCACCTACCTGCTCACTGACCTAGGAGAGCCGCCTCGTTCTCCTCCAGTTCTATACGTAGACAACAAGGCCATGCTGGCCTTGTGTCGGGAGCACAGACTGGAGCACAGAACGAAGCACATTGCTCTTCGCTACTTCCTTGCTCGTGAGCTGCAGCAGCGTGGTCAGCTACGCCTTGCTTACGTGGCCTCTGAGGCCAACACTACTGATATATTTACCAAGCAATGTGCTTCGTTCTGTGCTCTAGTTTGTGCTCCCGACACAAGGCCAGCATGGCCTTGTTGTGTACGTACAGAACTGGAGGAGAACGAGCATGCTCTCCTAGGTCAATCAACATGTAGGTGAGCTAGCGTAGCTCCTGTGCAGCCATGGCCCCCGCGTAGATCTCAGCCTCACAGCTGGAGCCAAGAACAAAAGATGAGCGGGTAGACCGCCACGTAACAGAGCCGGAGCCAAGGCTGAAGGTGTAACCCTGTGACGACCGCTGCGTAGCCTGGTCGTTAGCCCAAGAAGCGTCTGCGTGACCTGTGAGGACCACTCGAAGTCGCCCTCCAAGCACTAGCCCCATGCTCGACGTACTGCACAAGTAGCGCAACACCCTCTTCGCTGCAGCCATGTGCTCTGGTCGGTGTCTCCCAGGAGCAACATAGTGTGTCAAGATGCTAAGAGGGTATGCAAGGTCAGGTCATGTGCAGGTCATCAGGTACATGAGGCAGCCAACAAGCTCTGGGTACGGGCCAGTCGGCTCTACGGACTCATCCGAAGGCAGAGCTGAGAGCGAGTGACGAGTAGACAGAGGAGTGGCCTGAGGTGAGGAGTACATTAAGTCGAAGCGCTGAAGGAACTGCTGCACCATGTGTGACGGAGTCAGGGTAATGGTGCGCTGTGCTCTGTCCCGGGTGATCTGCAAGCCAAGATAGCTGCGCAGTTCACCCAGGTCTATGCACGTATGTCTCTTCTGCAGCTCGGACTTCACGTGGGCGAGTCCAGCAGTGTCAGCAGTGGCAAAGACCAAGTCTTCGACATACACGAGGATGTAGAACGGCGGCAAAGAGGTGTCGATGCGTAGAAACAGCGACGGGTCGGCTGTAGAAGGAGCAAACCCAAGAGCCGCAAGTGTAGTCCTCAGTGTGTCGTGCCACTCACGGAGCCCCTGGCGGAGATCGTAGACTGGCCGCCGGAGGCTCTACTAGGTACCAGGAGAAAACGACCCAGTGAAGCCAGGTGGGCGGCGCAGCCAGATCTCTTTGTGTAGGCTGCCCTACAGAAAAGCTG
This sequence comes from Closterium sp. NIES-65, assembly GCA_948144175.1. Lineage (NCBI taxonomy): Eukaryota > Viridiplantae > Streptophyta > Zygnematophyceae > Desmidiales > Closteriaceae > Closterium > Closterium sp. NIES-65. Next base: position 179,880 of record CANXME010000343.1, on the reverse strand, counting down.
TGCTGAAGTCAAGAGAGTGAAGCTCGTAGTTGCGCTGAGCGGCTATGTGTAGCAGCACCCAAAGAGTGGTCATCTTCGGGGTGGGAGAGAATGTCTGAAAGTAGTCAACTTCCTGCCGCTGACTGAAGCCTCGAGCCACGTAACGCGCCTTGAAGACATGCGGAGAACCCGGCGGCCGCTTCACCCTGAAAATCCACATGCCACTGACGATGTTCACCCAAGGTGGGGGAACCTCGTCGACGTAGGCGCCTGTGGACTTCTAGGAAGCCATCTCTGCGTCCATGGCTGACTACCACTGAGAGGAGTAGGGACCCTAGATCGCCTCAGCGTACGATCGGGGATTCGGGATGTCTGGTGCATCCGGGTCTCCCTCAGGAGCAATCAGCGTGGACACGAGATGAGGCAAAGCAGCACCAAAACACTGGAACTCCTCCTGCTTGTCCTCAAGCACGTCCGTGCTAAGAGCACACTCACCCCCGACGGTCGGAGGACAGACAGACTCAGACTCAGCAACCAGACTAGCAGCGTAGTCTAGACGACAGCGAGCAGCGAAGTCGGCAAGCTCAGCAACTAGGGCAGACGCAGCAGTGGACTCAAAGGAACGGTAAGTGACAACAGCAGCCAGTAGACGCGTGACAGTAGGACTGGCAGCACGAAGAGAGTCCGACTCCGGGTCAGCAAGGACAGGAAGAGAGGACTCTGGAGGAGACGGCAACGGGACACGCAGAGGAGCGGTGGAAGGACGCAGTAGCATCTGGTGTGTGCCTGGGACCGTAGGAGGACGCGGACGCGCAGTACGACCACTAGAGCGAGCAGCACGAACAGGCGACTCAGGACGAGACGCAGGCTCACGACGCTCAGCAAGACCTCCAGTAGGACCACTGTAGGGAGAAGGAGCAGGTAGGGAGGCTGGCTGTAACTGTGACCGCGACTGGACAGGCTGTGGACACTCTAAGGGAGGAGCAGGACCAGTAGAGGGCGGGAGACCAATAACCTTCTCCAGGAGCGGAACGAAGTACGGCCTCGGCCGCGCAGCGCCTCTAGAATCAGCAGGGACAGCACCAGTACCACCAAGGGCAGCAGCAGCAACAGTAGCACCTCCAGCTCCAACAGCGCCAGCTCCAGCACCCTCAGAAGCACCAGCCCCTGTAGCACCTCCAGCGCCAACACCTCCTGCAGCTATAGCTCCAGCAGCTCGACCAGCACCAACTCCAGCAGGACCGGTAGCTCAAGTACCACCAGCAGCTCCAGGAGTACCTCCAGTAGCCCAAGCAGCACACCCAGTCCCAGCAGCTCCAGAACCGCCAGGACGAGCCCCTCCGTAACCTGCAGCAAGAGTAGCACCTCCAGCTCCAGCAGCACGGCTCCAGCGCCGGGCAAACCACTCGCGCAGCTCCTGCGGAGAGAGTGCCTCCCGCCTCGAAGAAGTACCTCGCGAGGCCACACGAGCAGACCCAGCACCCTTAGGCTCAGCACTCCCAGACTCCCCACCCCTGGACTTAGCACCCTCAGGCTCCGCACCCTCAGGCTCAGCACCCCCAAACCCGGCACCCGCAGGCTCATCACCTCTAGTAGCACCAGAGTCAATAGCTATCTAGACTGGCCCGACTGCGTCTACCTGGGAAACACCTGACGGGGCAGGACCTTGAGGGGGGAGGGGGTCTACCGCGGGAGGACCTGGCGCAAGCAAGAGCGGCGGCGGGGGGAGGGGCGCAGTGCGGTAGGGGAAGAGACGGTAGTAGGGCACCGACTCGTCAAAGGTGATGTCCTGGGAGGACAGAACACGGCGCGAGGTGGGGTGGTAAAACTGCCACCCACGCGCGTCAGGGGGGAAGCCAAGGAAGACGCAGGGAACAGCACGGGGGGACAGCTTGTCCGCAGACAAGTCGTGAATAAACGCCCGAGATCCCCAGACCCGAAACGCAGACGCATCGCCAACCTTCCCCGTCCACCGCAGGGTGGGGGAGGTCTCTGGCAAGGAGAGCCTCGACCAGCTCCGCCGCCGCCGTCCTCTCCGCCGCCTCCGCCGCCTCCCTTGCCTTCCCCCTCTCCGCCACCACCGCCGCCTCCTCCGCCTCCACTGCTGCTACCGCCGCCTCCACCCCCGCCACCACTCCCACCACCACCCCCACCCCCTCCACTGCCTCCACCACCACCTCCAGCGCCCCCGCCAGCCCCTCTTGCGCCCTTGCCCCCCTTGCCCTTGTCGGTGCGGCGTCTCCCGCTAGGGGCAGACGCAGCGCCGACCCCGTAGAAACCAACGAGGTCGGCCGCAGTAGCAGAAGCAACATAGGGCAAGAGGGGGGAGGGGGAACACCCCTCAAAGACGGGGGTGCGAGGGTCACCACGAGAGGCTCCTACAGCGACGATGCTCTTCTCTGCTGCTAGGAGGCGCTCCTCGAGGAGGTTAACAGTGAGTGTGGTGTGGCAAACTGAGAGGAAGTGGTCCCTAACTAAGCAAATGGAGTCAGGGAGCCGGGTGACTATGTAGTAGAGGGTGATGTACATGGGGGGTGGGTTCTTGGCGCAGAACTCAGCAGGAAGCGCAGTGCGGTAGCGAGTGTCATTAGTTCGAAGGTGCGTAATGAGGTCAGCGACTGTGTGAAAGGCAGCAAGGTCAGGGAACAGGTACGGCAGCATGAGGCGGCTAAGCGCAGCAGTGGCAGGGGAGGAGTAGCGTGCAACTACAGCGTCGTACAAGGTCTGAGCACTCTTGTACTGGCTAAAGTGCGCACGCTCAGTGGTCGGTAAGTGGTGACGCACAGCAAGATGGGCAGCAGCATCGCGTGTGGCCCACTGTGAGTGAACAGTGCTGTCAGCAATAGCAGGCGGGGCGGGGGAGGCACCAGAGGTCAGATCAAACAGAGAGAGTCTGTCTGCCCTATCGCACTGTAGGAACAGCTGGAGGTCATCGACCCAGACCTCAAAGTCAACAGCACGACCCTCAGTATCAAAGGTAAGAACATTGGGGGTAGCCATGACTGAAGTGGCCTAACAGGGAGTGATCTCACCAGTCCGAGTAAGTAGGGCCGGGGCGCTCCGGTAGGAACAGCAGTGGCTCGACGGCAGGGCGGCTCGGCGGCTCGGCTGCTGGGCGGCTCGGCGGCTCGGCTGCTGGGCGGCTCGGCTATCGGGCGGCTTGGCTGTTGGGCGGCTCGACTGTCAGGCGGCTCGGCGGCTCGGCTGCTCGGCGGCTCGGCGGCTCGGCTTCTGGGCGGCTCGGCGGGCCGGTTGCTGAGCGGCTAGGCTGCTTGGCGTCTCGGCTGGTGGGCGGTTCGGCTATCGGGCGGCTTGGCGGCTCGGCTGCTCGCGGCTCGGCTGCTGGGCGGCTCGGCGGCTAAAAGGGCCACTAGGGGCGGCGACGAGGCCGCGTAGGGAGGGGAGCGGCGTCGGGGCCGCTAGGGGCGGTGATGGGGCCGCTTAGGGGCGGCGACGGGGCTGCTAGGGGCGGCGACGGGGCCGCGTAGGTAGGGAGGCGGCGACGGGGCCGCTAGGGGCGGCGACGGGGCCGCTAGAGGCGGTGACGGGGCCGCGTAGGGGCGGCGACGGGGCCGCGTAGGGGTGGCGACGAGGCCGCGTAGGTAGGGAGGCGGCGGCGGGGCTGTTAGGGGCGGTGACGGGGCCGCGCAGGGGCGGCGACGGGGCCACTTAGGGGCGGTGACGGGGCCGTGTAGGGGCGGCGACGGGGCCGCTTAGGGGCGGCGACGGGGCCGCGTAGGTGGAGAGGCGGCGACGGGGCCGCTAGGGGCGGCGACGGGGCCGCTAGGGGCGGCGACGGGGCCGCGTAGGGGGCGGCGACAGGGCCGCTAGGGGCGGCTACGGGGCCGCGTAGGGGCGGGGACGGGGCCGCTAGGGGCCGCGAGGGGCGGCACGGGGGGCCGTGGGAGGGGCCTCTAAGGGATCTCGACGGAAGGGCGGCCCACAGGGCGCGTCTCGAGCAGCAGCGGTCAGAAAAAAAATTAAGTGGTGGGCCCAAGGAAGCGTTCCCACTAGGGAACCTGCTCTGATACCATGTGAAAGAATGAGGAATGAATGAACTAGCACAAGGTTGGGTACAAGTAGGAAACCCTAGGAAATTGTACCCCATAGTGTCTACCTCACTATAGCCTAGACAAGCTATATATTATGAGTTTGACATTGTGATCGTCAGCGCTTCTATACGATGCTAGGTCTTGTGCCTACTTGGCCTCACTTGCTCACTTCTTCACCTTGCTTGTACTGTGATCTATCTATACCTGCACTTGCTTGTTTACCTTTATACATGATCATGCATGTGAACTGGCCTTTTGGCCTTGCTCTTGTGCTTCGATTGTGTGGTGACGTTGTGATCCACCCTGAGCTTGCGTTGCTTTGCTTGACTGGTCTTGTGACCTCTTGTTCTCCCCCACTTTGCCTATGGGGGTGTGTCAAACTCATATGCTTTAGTCTGTGTAGGCTGTAGTGGGGTAAACAATATGGGGTACACCACTTTTAGGTTTTCCTACTTGGACCCACCTGCTTGCTAGTTCATTCACTTCCTCATTCTTTCACAAGGACTTCCAGGCGGTCGCTGCAGCTGTGCAAGCAAATCCGGCTGTGGTACTTATCGACAGTGGTTGTTCTCATCACCTCATGGGAACGCGCGAGGCATTTGTGAAGATGAATGCGGAAGGCGACGTTCACCATGTGCGTGAATTCAACTGCGCTATTCAACCTGTGCAGGGGCGCGGCACAATTGCTCTTCAAGGGGTAGCGGGCTCGAAGGTTCTCATCCCCAATGTGCTATATGTGCCTGGTCTACAAGCAACTCTGCTGTCAGCTGGACAGTTGAAGGACAGTGGTGTGCAGTTTCAGGACGCCGGCGACGAAACGCTTCTCGTATTTGCTAAGGGAGCTGTTCTCAGTCGCGCGCGCTACATCGGCCGCGTTCTCTGCACCGACCTCCACCCATGTTCGTCGGAGCCGACGCCGCCGTCGACGGAGATAGTCGAGTTGCGGACAATTGTATCGTCTACGAAGTCGTCATCAGATATTTGGCATGCAAGACTTGCATACGTGGGCATCGATACGATTAAAAGAACAGCTGCACATGGTGCGGTAGCTGGGTTGAAGATCACGTCACCGTCTGCCGCGGACCTGGTATGCGTTTCTTGCGTTGGCGAAAATCTGGTTCGTCATACCTTACTCGATCAAGGTTCTGAACCTGAAAACGCATTGGACGTTGTGCACATCAACGTCTGCGGACCCTTTCGAGTTGCTGCACAGGACGGAAGTCGCTACTGTTTTCTCTTGAAAGACTGTAAAACGCGCTTCGTGTGGACATATACTTTCACACGGAAGAGTGACGCTTTTGAGAATCTCGAGAAGTGGCTGACGATGGTGGAGCGACAAAGCAAGCTGACGGTGAAGATGATCCATTTTGACCACGGAGGTGAGTTCTTGGGTGGCAATTTCACCGCCTTCCTTGACAAGCACGGCGGTGTCCACGATTTTGTCAAACTTATATCATATAGCTTGTCTAGGCTATAGTGGGGTAGACTGCGGAGATAACTACTGCAACGGGAGCTAGACTACGGGCTAGGCACGTGTGCTCTTGTCATCTCTGCGTTCGTTAGTCCTTAGTCGTTTTCCTTGTGCATACACTACTTGCTAGTTCACGGGGAAAGTTGGCAAGAGTTTCACTAGGAAAAGTTTAGAACAATGATACAATGAAGTTGGCATAGCAAGACTATATCAGAGCAAGCTTAGTCGACCACGTTCCAGCACGACTTGGTCGACCGTGTCCAGCAAGGCAAGGTCGATGGTGTGCCAACGTCGCAGGTTGGCGGCGTGCCAGCGTTGCTTACGCAGGACAGCAGTGCACCCGCTTTGCAGGTGCGTGCAGATGATTGGCGTGCAGTATCTCGTCACCTGCACAGCGCACACACCACGTCAACCTCGAGCTGACGACTGCCTCTGATCGGCCATGTCGACCTCGTGATACCACCACCGAGGTCGGGCTCGCCAACTTCGCCTGGGCGACCGTCGCACTCCTCCGCAGCACTTCGTCACCCAGGTAACCTGGTCGACCGGGCAACCACGTCGACCAGCAGCTCCCGTACGTGCCCGTCGACCTCCCAAGTCGACGACCACCTCCATCGGTCAACCTCCTCCAGGTCGACGTCCCTTCTGGTCGACCAACTCCACGTCGACCAGTACTCCTGGTCGACCTGCTCCTCGTCGACTAGCACAGTCGTCGGCCGACCACCCACGTCGGCCACCCGAAGTTGGCGTCAAGAAGTTGACGCCCCGCTACTTGACGCCCAACTGCTCGGCATCCTGATTCGAGGTCGACGTCGGCCCCTCCTTCGTCGACCACCAGGTCCAGTCGGCCACCCACAGGTCGACCAGCGGTCCATCAGCCGACCACCAAAGTCGGCTTCCCCAAGTTGACGTCATCTGCAGGTCGACTCCCAAGTCAACCTCCCCGAAGTTGGCGCCACCCTGAAGTCGGCGCCCGTGCAGTGGTCCTCGTGCACGTCGATCTCCTCGTCAACCAACTCGCCCACTGTCGTAGGTCGGCTGTTCCCCTCACACCCGACCACGATGTCGGCTCCGCCCAAGCGAGGACGTGGCCAACACACAACTCTCGTTGACATAGACACTATGAGGTACAGTTTCCTAGGGTTTCCTACTTGTACCCAACCTTGTGCTAGTTCATTCATTCCTCGTTTTTTCACATGGTATAGAGCAGGTTCCCTAGTGGGAACGCTTCCTTGGGCCCACTACTGAATTTGTTTTTCTGACCAGAGCGTCTGCTGCTCTTTCCCGAGGCGCGCCTTGTTCGCCGCCCTTCCAGGCCCCTAGCGGCCCATAGCGGCCTCGTTTCCGCCCCTACGCAGCCCCGTCGCCGCCCCTAGCGGCCCCGTCGCCGCCCCTAGCGGCCCCGTCGCCGCCTCTCTCCCTCCGCGGCCCCGTAGCCGCCCCTATGCGGCCCCGTCACCGCCCCTACGCGGCCCCGTCGCCGCCCCTACGCGGCCCTGTTGCTGCCCCTAGCGGCCCCGTCGTCGCCCCTAGCGGCCCCGTCGCCGCTCCCCTTCCTACACGGCCCCGTCGCCGCTCCCCTCCCTACACGACACCGACCAGGGCACATGGCTGCAGCGAAGAGGGTGTTGCTCTACCTGTGCAATACGTCGGGCATGGGGCTAGTGCTTGGAGGGCGACGTTGAGTGGTCCTCACAGGTCACGCAGACGCTTCTTGGGTTGACGACCAGGCTACGCAGCGGTCGTCACAGGGTTACACCTTCAGCCTTGGCTCCGGCTCAGTTTCGTGGCGATCTACCCGCTCGTCTTCTGTTCTCGGCTCCAGCTGTGAGGCTGAGATCTACGCGGGGGCCATGGCTGCACAGGAGCTACTCTGGCTCACCTACCTGCTGATTGACCTAGGAGAGCCACCTCGTTCTCCTCCAGTTCTATACGTAGACAACAAGGCCATGCTGGCCTTGTGTTGGGAGCACAGACTAGAGCACAGAACGAAGCACATTGCTCTCCGCTACTTCCTTGCTCGTGAGCTGCAGCAGCGTGGTCAGCTGCGCCTTGCCTACGTGGCCTCTGAGGACAACACTGCTAATATCTTTACCAAGGCACTTCCGCCTGGTGATCATCAGCGCTTCTGTACTATGCTAGGTCTTGTGCCTACTTGGCCTCACTTGCTCACTTCTTGACCTTGCTTGTATTGTGATCTTTTTATACCTGCACTTGCCTGTTTATCTTTATATATGATCTTGCATGTGAAGTGGCCTTGTGGCCTTGCTCTTGTGCTCGGATTGTGTGGTGACGTTGTGATCCACCCTGAGCTTGCTTTGCTTTGCTTGACTGGTCTTGTGACCTCTTGTTCTTCCCCACTTTGCCTATGGGGGTGTGTCAAACTTATATCATATAGGTTGTCTAGGCTATAGTGGGGTAGACACTATGGGGTACAATTTCCTAGGGTTTCCTACTTGTACCCAACCTTGTGCTAGTTCATTCATTCCTCGTTTTTTCACAGATTTGACTTGTCCGTATACTCCGCAGCCGAATGGTATGGCTGAACGCGAAATGCGCACACTTGTTGAAGCGGTGCGGACGATGCTTTTGCATACAAACGTGCCACACCATTGGTGGCACCTCGCACTTCACCAAGCCGTGTGGGTACGCAACAGCATTGAGCGTGCTTCACTGCCTTTTGGAGCAACACCGCATACGCTGATGTACAAAGCGAAGCCGGACCTCACCATGGTCCAAGTGTGGGATTGCATGGTGCAATACATGGTCCTGCAACATCAGCGCGGTGGGAAGCTTGCGCTGAACGCCAGTTGGGGTCTTCATCTTGGCGTCTATCCAGCGAGCAAAGGTTGGGAGGTGCTGGATCTTGTTGCAAACCGCATCGTTACCACTGTGGAGCTGATATTTTACAAAACGCAATAACTGGATGATTGGAAAGGAGAGCACAGACACGGAAGTGCACACAAGGTACTCACTTCAGAGGCATTGTCTCCGTCACCTAGACTCCTCCCCGATAAGATTGACGATCCGCTTGACGCCCCGGCTTCAGCTCCTGCACCTCTGCACGTCCCCACGTCTATCCCCAGCTCTTCCCTTCCACTGGTGTACTCGCGTGTGGTACTGGTCACCAAACCGTCAACCTCCCCCTTGCCTGGTGTCCTCTCCTCTCCGCTGCCAGCTGCTGAAGGCCTACTTCCCACCGCCGACACCCCGTCCAAGTCGGCCGACAACGATGAGGGGAGACATGACGCACTACCTTCGGCGCCGTGCATCGGCATTGTCGACGGTCGACCTGCCACATCTTCTAAGGATGGCGCACACCGTATGCAAAAACCGGCTCCTAGTATGCCGAAACCGGTAGGGGAGCAGTTGACAGAGGAGAAGATCAACGACAACACGTCAAGCGACGTTGTGGAGGTCATCGGCAAAGATGCAGAGGAGTCGTCTGGAGATAGTTCTTCGAGCGACGTGGTGGAAATCAAGCCGTCGACACGGCATTCCACCCGCTCCAAATTTGGTGTGCCTCCAAAGAAATGGGCCGATGTGTGCTTGATATTCGCTAACACACTTCTCGATGACGCAAATGCGGATACCACGCTGCCAGAACAGAATCCTGATGTGCACGCTGATCGTGAACGCCGGTGGGATATTGGAACGATGACCATTAAAGAAGCGCTTGCGAGCTGGAAGGGGAAGGCGGTGAAAACGGCAATGGATGAGGAGATGCGTAGCCACCTCACCAACGGAACATGGGAGTTGGTGCCTCGATCGCGCGGCGTCAATGTTATGAAGAACTAGTGGATTCTTACGACAAATTACAACGCCAACAAGACGGTCGCTTGTGAGAAGGCACGGCTTTTCGTAAAGGGATTTACGCAGATTTATGCCGCATATTGCAATGAGACTTATTCCCCGGTTGGCAGCTACGTAACACTGTGCATTTTCCTCTCCATCGTCGCGGTACTTGATCTGCACATCATGCAACTGGACATAAAAAAACGCATACATTTAGAGCCAACTGGATCGCGTTCTGTACATGGAGCAGCCATCCCACTACAACGACGGTACATCTCGCGTCTGCAAGCTTCTAAAAAGTTTGTACGAACTCAAACAGAGCCCACTGCTATGGTATTCGGCACTTGACAGCGTACTCATTGGCGGCGGATGGAGCAAGAGGCAGGTGGACGAAGTGCTCTACTTCAAGTTCGGTGCTGATGGAGTCGGTTGCTAGCTGCTCGTCTACGTTGACGACTTGCTCGCCGCAAGTAGCAGCCTCGAGATGCTGAAGGACCTCCGTGAAATCTGCAAAACGCATTCGAGCTTCGGGAAATTACCCCCATGCAGAAGTATTTGGGGCTGGAGATTGTGCGCGACAGGTCTGCGCGAAAGCTGTGGCTGCACCAAAGTGCATACGTGGACAAACTGCATCGCCATTTTGTGGACGAAGAGCAGATAGGTCGTCGCCCGAAAATGCCTATCTTGGTCGACGCGTACACCGAGCTGACATTCGATGATGAGGAGTATTAGGCTCGTGAAGAGGAATAGTATCGCTAGAAAGTGGGTTCGCTCCAGTTTGCTGCAACCACGGCTGGGACCGACGAAGCTGTTCTCAGCGGGGAAGTGGCCGAAAATCAAGGCTCGGCGAGAGAAGAAGTGCCATGAGTGGCTGCAGGGATGCAGCCAGCCTTTTTGCAACAAGCTACCTGGATTCGACCTCAAGGCAGCAAAGAGAGAGCTCCTGACATTCTGTGCGATCATGGAGACACACCACAAGCTGGAGAGCTTCTCGCAGGGCCTGACCAACTTTCTCAGCAGTGCGGAATCCAAGAGGTATCGCTCTGCTCCGGCCAATGTTGTATGCGTATGCTGGTTTGGTTCAATATTTGTGCTCTTTGGTGCTTGAATATGCGTGTCAGGAGATGGCCCAACCTCATCCTTCTGTGGCAGGCGCTCGCTGTGCTCCCCCTCTCCACCGTGGAGTGCAAGAGGGTTTTTTCCGGGCAAAACGTCATTTAGTCTTGGATGCGTGGAGCGCTCTACAACGCTGGACTGGGCGAGCTGATGTAGATCTCGTTCCTCAGGTATGAGGTCGACTAGCCGGAAGCACTGGAGGTCTGGAGGTTCATGCAGAGGAGGTGCCCTGCAAAGAGCCTGAAGCTGGCTGTGGCAGAGAGGGACTGGAAGAGCAAGCAGAAGGAGGACGAAGTGGCTGCTGGAGCTATGGAGGAGAACGGGGATGAGGGGGAGGAGGAGGAGGATGAAGTGGAGCAGGACCTGGGCGACAATCAAGAGCTTGTGGGGGAGGAGGAGGAGGACAACCCCTTCCTGTCGGACGATGAGGACGTGGAGGAGGTGTATCACATTGACATGCCCGTGCACTAGATAGTGTAGGATAGTTTCTACATGATGTATAAGACATTGTAAAGTGTAGAGCAAATGTTAAAGCAACCCTGATCTTATGGTGTGAACCCTGACGAAACAAAGTAAGACTCTGTTGGACATTGAGCTATCAAAGTAGCTACCTTGTGGAAAATATGCCCACAAAATACAGGGGGAAAATTTTCCCAACAATCTTGGATACATCGACGGCTGCGGAGCGGAGATGGTTCAACAACACCTCAAACAGAGACCCTACATCACACCTCTCAACCGTCAGCATGGTAAAGAACTCGCATGCGATTCTAAAGAAACGCCAGGGAAACAATCGTGTGTTTTCCTCGCGTCTGGTCGGTGCTCTCGTCGAAGCTGATACCCAGGAAGGGGGAAGATAGGTTTTGGTTCATCTGCACCCGTCTGAGGTAAGCACTGATGCTGTGGACCATCTACTGGAAGCCGTACCTGCGCAGTTAATACTTAAATTGGTTATTAACTGTTTAGCAAAACAAGCAAACGCGACTTGCTTAACAAAGCAACACACCAAAGGACACACCGTTTCAGATAGACCCCGTAGGATACCGCGGAATGTTAAGCGTGTCCTGCTCCGCAAGATGCCGCATCAGCTTCGGGAACATGCTGATCGGCGCGTCGCACTGGCACAGAAACTGAACCGGCCGCATGAGTCAAATCGCGCGCCGCCCCCTCGATGTCCGAGTTGATGAAGTCCAAAATCACCTGCTGACCCTCGTGAATGCCCTGTGCAATCTTCATCTGCCGATCCACCGCCGCCGTATGTGCGTCTGTGTGCTCGTGTGCCCTGAACGACTGCGTTTGCAAGTCACGGCCACCGGCGTACTTTGTGTTCTCCTTGCCGTACGACATGCATATGCTTCACTTCACATAGGGAAATTTATCCTTGGTTTTCCCGAACACCAGTCACGAAAACATGCCCGACCACTTCTCTCATAGTTAATACTCGCCTCCATGTACATCTGCTCTCTCAGCTGCATCTTGGTGAGTGCGGGCGAGCTTGTGTTCGCTCGGATTGAGATATCACCTTCCTCCGCGAGCTCAGCGACATCAGGTGGACGGTCAGCCGGCTTATCAGGCTGTGGAACACAGCGGCCACTGACGACTAGGGTACTATGCGCCCACTTCCCAGATCGCGCTCGCTTGGGAGTGGAAGAAGCAGGCGGCGGACCAACGGACACCCGCACCATGCTTGGAGTTGGACTCAGCGAGGGCGGTGGGGGATCCTTACTGCAAGAAGCAACAGCCGGGGGTAGAGTGCAGGCGGCAGGATGGGGAGAGTCAGACGAAGTGGCGGTTACTCTAACTGGAGAGACCTAGGAGGATCGTGCATTAGTGGAGCACCGCTAGTTCTAAGAAAATCCAGCCCAGAGCGGGGGGCACCTGAAGCTTTCTCTGGCAAGGTAGGATCTGTGAGTTTTGCCGGTAAAGGTGGCTCGTCTGGGCCAGCCAGAGGAGAAGCATCGTCGTTGGGCAGGCCTTCCATGGCGGCGAGATAGAAGAGAGGTGGAACGAGAGATGGGAGGAAGAAGAACGGACAAAATGAAAAATACAGCAGCACTTCCATGAGCCTGGCTGGGGGTAGGGGGAAGGAAGAGAAGGTTGGAGATGGCGGAGTCATCAAGAAACATCCGCGTCGCCACGCCACGAATTTGATGGCTCGAGTCGTCAATGAATTCGAGCTTTGATGCAAGGCCGAATACATTTAACGCCTGCCTGCCTGCCACCGCCGACTGTCAAGATGCCTCTCTGGCCAATGACAGAGTCATGCTAGGCATTGCGCGATGCGCGTGGCAGTAAACAATCATTTTCTGGTTGCGCTGTCACACTTCACAGCGGTGCTGTACAGCGTGGTGTTGGGTTTGTTGTCGATATTACGCCAGTCCTCCGTGTGAAAAGGGGTTCCTCACATGGGTGCATACGAAGTCATGATTACGCACATGGGGGGTTATGGGACAGATTTTTCCGTAACCTTCGTGCCGATACCCTCGCATACAGGGTCCACAGGACGCGTACTCTACATTGATAGAGGCAGTAAGAACACTACTCTGAGCCTATATACAAGATGTCAAGGTTTGCTAAAGCACAATTCTGAATGGATCAGTGTTCACAACTCCAAAATTCTGAAATCGCAGGGACCACAAGCTGACAAGTCTGTAGTCACCCTAAAATCAGGGCAATTACCTTGATAAAATCAGCCCTGGTATCAACCATAAACACTTTCCGAATTGTGTTTACTATAAATGACTCCATCGATAGCTTCCCATCGAAAAAAAAAATAGAAGTCTTTGGAAAAGACATGTTGTTTAGGGTTGGTGATTTATTCGAAAGACATGCCTATTCTGGAGGGTTTTTATATGTTTATGCCCAAATTGCTAGCGTTGACGGTGCGGAGAATAGGCGATTGTGGGAGAGCCTAGGCGCATAGTTGCAAAGTGGATGCTTGTAACCCGAAAACAGACTTGTTGGAAACCGAATACTGATGCCAAGGTTGGTCTGCAGTAACTGAAGGAACGGAATTGAATAATTGATATATTACAGCAGAACAACATGAACCTTATAGAGAAGCATAGTGAAGAACGTTGTTCAAGGAGAACGTGCAAGCACCTACTCTAGTATGTGGTTCCAGGTTGGCACCACCATGTGAAAATACCATAATGTGAAAATACCGTCAGGTGTATTTCTACCTGCCAAGGAGTAGCTGCGCAGGTTCTTGCAACACTGACAGTTGCACATACGCATTTGTGCAATGTCATCCCTTCCCTGGTACAATGTCGAAATGTGCATACCGAATTGCACAGATTGGAGTGTACTTGGCGAATACCGCAATACAGATAAAAACCGGTATGCGGTATGCGAAGTCTCACTACTCCGCATAGGGCTGCTACACGCGAAACCAGGCGCGTGCAGGGCTTAGCGTCATTACTCCCCTGCCCTGCTCGTGCCTGGGCAACTGAAGGGTTAGCATACCACACAAAGCGAAAGGAAGTAATAGAGTACAACATGGTGACGATCCTAATATTCGTCCGCGTGTTTCCACACACGCATACTCACCGTACCAGCCATGTTGAAGGACATGGCACTTATTCCTGCGCGTTTTTACGCACGTCGTCTGCAAGATCGACTTGCCCAACAGCAACAAAGCAGCGCTTGAATGCAGGGGAATGCAACGTCTTCGTGAGATAGTCCGCAGGTTGCTCGCTCATTGGAATGTACATAAGCGCGAGTTTCTTGCGCTTCACCATCTGTTGCAGCCAAATGTAGCGCCTCTCTATGTGCTTAGGGCTCCCCTTGAGCCCCAACCCCTCCGCAACCGCAATAGCAGATGAGTTTTCCGCGTGGATGTGTCAGAATGTTATGTTATCAAGCCTGCATTGGGGTGCTCCATAGCGAGTACAACCCAGTTAGGGTTTGCTATTTGTATCCAACTGCTTGCTAGTGAACCCCCTCTTTCTTCATTCTCACTTTCTACTTCTTAACTTTGAAATGCTATCAGAGCAGGTCGATCCCCTTGGGTCGATCCTGTGGGTGGGCCCACCACCTAAAGCTTCCGCTGCTCTACTGCTGACGTGCGCCCCGAGCGCGCTACCCTTCCTTCCTGCCGCGCGTCTGCTGCGCGCGGCGGTTTTCCTGTGTGGCGCGCGCCCGGGGGGGCGCGCGGCCCTTTCTTCTTCCTGGCGCCCCCTGGCGAGCCGCGCGCTGCCCCCGCCCGTTCGTCGCGGCGCCCTGAGGAGTCGCGCCCGAACCCCCGCCCAGCTCGTCGCGGCGCTCTGGGGCGCACACACGGCCCCGCCCTGCTCGTCGCGGCGCCCTGGGGAGCCGCATGCGCCCTGGGGAGCCGCATGCGCCCCCTGCTTGTCCGTCGCGGCGCCCTGGGGAGCCGCGCCCGCCCCCTGCCCTTCCGTCGCGGCGCCCTGGGGAGCCGCGCCCGCCCCCTGCCCTTTCGTCGCGGCGCCCTGGGGAGCCGCGCCCGCCCCCTGCCCGTCCGTCGCGGCGCCCTAGGGAGCCGCGCGCGCCACCCTCCCGCCCCGCCCGTCCGGCACCCTGGGGGTCGTGAGCCGTCCCTCCCCCCGCCGTCCCCCGCGCTCCTGCCCCTATCCCACCCATTTTAGGGTTTTGGGGGTGAGGGGTGTGGGGGTGGTGCTTGTGGCGCTTTCGGTTGTGCGCGCCGTCCCCTTCTCCTCCTCCTACTTCGTCTCCCACTCCTGCAGCTGTCGCTGAAGGGGGTGGATGAGTGGGTGACTGGGGCTTAGGGTTTAAGGGGGGTGCCTTGGGAGTGGAGCTAGGGGTGAAACTGGGGTTGTGTGTGGGGGGGTGTGGGACTGCTTGGGGAGGCTGAGAGGAGGCTGCCGTCTTGTCGTCCGCAGCACCTGTAGTCCGGGGCGCTGTCCTGGTAGCTCAGAGAGCCTGGTGCGCCTGTCGCGCGTGGGTCCGTTGCTCCTGTAGCTCGTCGTAGCCCGTGAGCCAGTTACTCCAGTAGTCCGGGGCGCTGTCCCGGTAGACACTGTGCCAGCCGCTCCTGTAGCCCGTGTGACTGCACCTTCAGCCGTCGTCTCCCATCTTCTCCCCTCTCACAGTCCCTCCTCCTCCTCACTTGCCCGCTGTGACTACCACTAGCTTTGCTCAAAATTGTGAACTTTAAACTGTTGCTTCTTGTAATTGTGCTCAGAATGTGTGGTGACATTGTGATCCACCCTGAGCTTGTTCTGCTTTGCTTACTGTGCTGATTACACCCCACTTTGGCTATGGGGGTGTGTCAGAATGTTATGTTATCTAGCCTGCAGTGGGGTGCTCCATAGCGAGTACAACCCAGTTAGGGTTTGCAATTTGTATCCAACTGCTTGCTAGTGAACCCCCTCTTTCTTCATTCTCACTTTCTACTTCTTAACTTTGACAGGATGATGGTGTCAAAGGTCCACTGGTGATCCCCGATTGATCCTAGGGAAGGGTTACAGGCACGGTTGCCTGGGGGGTTATGGGCGCACTGACCCGCTACTTAAATAAGCCCTTTTATCCCAGTGGTCTAGTGGCTGGGATTCTGAGATGGTATCCAGAGCGAAGGTCTCGGGTTCGAATCTCGGTGTGTGCACTTCGGGCATCCCAGTGAGGGGGGATGTCAGAGGTCCACTGGTGATCCCCGATTGATCCTAGGGAAGGGTTACAGGCACGATTGCCTGGGGGGTTATGGGCGCACTGACCCGCTACTTAAACAAGCCCTTTTATCCCAGTGGTCTAGTGGCTGGGATTCTGAGAGATGGTCGGCACCCCGGCATCGAGAAGCCAACATTTAGTGAGAAGAAAGCGCAAACGCGGCGCCTACTTGCCGGCCTCCGTTGCAGCAATGTACTCGGACTCCGTTGAGGATAACGTCATGCACTGACTTGCCCACGAAACTTCAGCTCTGCCAAGCTTGAAAACGTATCCACTAGTACTGCTGCGCGTCTGTCAGTCACCCGCATCATCGGAATCCGTATAACCCACCAGGCGCAAAGTATCCAGTCCACCACCGAACTCGAGAGCGAAATCGGTGGTGTCCACCACGTAGTCAATGCAGCGGTCCAGTTCCCTCCAGTACTAGTCACTGCGAATCGCCAACCTGTCAGAATAATATATAAATCTATATATTGTTTTGTAATTGCCTGTAGTGTAGACTAGTGTAGTTATATAATGTTCTGTTTTGGTGGTGCACCTTTCATCTTGCCTATATGTACTGCTCGCTCTATAGTGAAACCCCTCCTCTTCTCTTTTCAACTTTCTCGACTCTCCTAACTCAAACTCACTCGAACTTCTCATTAGCTATGGCTTCTTAGCCAAGCTAAGATTCTGACACAACCCTGAGCCCAACTTGTTGCATGTGTATGCGATGTCGGGACGGGCCGTGGTTGCAGCAAACTAGAGCGAACCCACTTTCTAGCGATACTATTCCTCTTCACGAGCCTAATACTCCTCATCATCGAATGTCAGCTCGGTGTACGCGTCGACCAAGATAGGCATTTTCGGGCGACGACCTATCTGCTCTTCGTCCACAAAATGGCGATGCAGTTTGTCCACGTATGCACTTTGGTGCAGCCACAGCTTTCGCGCAGACCTGTCGCGCACAATCTCCAGCCCCAAATACTTCTGCATGGGGGTAATTTCCCGAAGCTCGAATGCGTTTTGCAGATTTCACGGAGGTCCTTCAGCATCTCGAGGCTGCTACTTGCGGCGAGCAAGTCGTCAACGTAGACGAGCAGCCAGCAACCGACTCCATCAGCACCGAACTTGAAGTAGAGCACTTCGTCCACCTGCCTCTTGCTCCATCCGCCGCCAATGAGTACGCTGTCGAGTGCCGAATACCACAACATTGGGCTCTGTTTGAGTTCGTACAAACTTTTTAGAAGCTTGCAGACGCAAGATGTACCGTCGTTGTAGTGGGATGGCTTCTCCATGTATAGAACGCGATCCAGTTGGCTCTGAATGTATGCGTTTTTTTATGTCCAGTTGCAAGATGTGCAGATCAAGTACCGCGACGATGGAGAGGAAAATGCACAGTGTTACGTAGCTGCCAACCGGGGAATAAGTCTCATTGCAATCTGCGGCATAAATCTGCGTAAATCCCTTTACGAAAAGTCGTGCCTTCTCACAAGCGACCGTCTTGTCGGCGTTGTACTTTGTCGTAAGAATCCACTAATTCTTCATAACATTGACACACGCGATCGAGGCACCAACTCCCATGTTCCGTTGGTGAGGTGGCTACGCATCTCCTCATCCATTGCCGTTTTCACCGCCTTCCCCTTCCAGCTCGCAAGCGCTTCTTTAATGGTCATCGTTCCAATATCCCACCGGCGTTCACGATCAGCGTGCACATCAGGATTCTGTTCTGGCACGACGAAGCTGTTCTCAGCGGGGAAGTGGCCGAAAATCAAGGCTCGGCGAGAGAAGAAGTGCCATGAGTGGCTGCAGGGATGCAGCCAGCCTTTTTGCAACAAGCTACCTGGATTCGATCTCAAGGCACCAAAGAGAGAGCTCCCGACATTCTGTGCGATCATGGAGACACACCACAAGCTGGAGAGCTTCTCGCAGGGCCTGACCAACTTTCTCAGCAGTGCGGACTCCAAGAGGTATCGCTCTGCTCCGGCCAATGTTGTATGCGTATGTTGGTTTGGTTTGATATTTGTGCTCTTTGGTGCTTGAATATGCCTATCAGGAGATGGCCCCACCTCATCCTTCTGTGGCAGGCGCTCGCTGTGCTCCCCCTCTCCACCGTGGAGTGCGAGAGGGGTTTTTCCGGGCAAAACGTCATTTAGTCTTGGATGCGTGGAGCGCTCTACAACGCTCGACTGGGCGAGCTGTGAGAAGATTTGAACGAGAATGAAATGACTAAGAACGAAGTGAGTACAAATAGGAAACCCTAATTGGGTTGTACCCCCTATGGGATACCCCACTATAGCCTACACAAATAAGTAAGCTATAATGTTCTGACACACCCCCATAGGCAAAGTGGGGGAGAACAAGGGGTCACAAGACCAGTCAAGCAAAGCAAAGCAAAGCTCAGGGTGGATCACAAAGTCACCACACATTCCGAGCACAAGTTCAGCGGCCAGAAGGCCAGTTCACAAGCAAGATCATATATAGAGATATACGAGAGTCAAGCAGGCAAGAGCAAGAGTATATATATGTGAAGGTACAAGCAAGGTCAAGAAGCGAGCAAGTAAGGCAAGACAGGCACAAGACCCAGCTGCGTGCAACAACGCTGATGATCACAAGGCGCAAGTGCCTTGGTGAAGACATCAGCAGTGTTGGCCTCAAAGGCCACGTACGCAAGTCGCAACTGTCCACACTGCTGTAGCTCACGAGCAAGAAAGTAGCGGAGAGCAATGTGCTTTGTCCTGTGCTCCAGTCGCTGTTCTCGACACAAGGCTAGCATGGCCTTGTTGTCTACGTACATGACTGGAGGAGAACGAGGCGGCTCTCCAAGGTCGGTCAGCAGGTAGGTGAGCCAGCGTAACTCCTGTGCAGCCATAGCCCCGGCGTAGATCTCAGCCTCACAACTGGAGCCGAGAACAGAAGACGAGCGGGTAGCCCGCCACGAAACAGAGCCGGAACCAAGGCTGAAGGAGTAACCCTGTGACGACCGCTGCGTAGCCTGGTCGTCAGCCCAAGAAGCGTCCGCGTGCCCAGTGAGGACCACTGGACTGCGCCCTCCAAGCACTAGCCCCATGCCTGACGTACTGCACAAGTAGCGCAACACCCTCTTCGCTGCAGCCATGTGCTCTGGTCGGTGTCTCCTAGGAGCAACATAGCGTGCGAGAATGCTAAGAGGGTATGCAAGGTCAGGTCGTGTGCAGGTCATCAGGTACATGAGGCAGCCAACAAGCTCTGCATACGGGCCACTCGACTCTACGGACTCATCCGAAGGCAGAGCTGAGAGCGAGTGGCGAGTAGGCAGAGGAGTGGCCTGAGGCGAGGAGTACGTGAAGCCAAAGCGCTGAAGGACCTGCTGCACCATGTGTGACTGAGTCAGGGTAATGGTGCGGCGTGCTCTGTCTCGGGTGATCTGCAAGCCAAGGTAGCTGCGCAGTTCACCCAGGTCAGTGCACGTGTGTCTCTTCTGCAGCTCGGACTTCACGTAGGCGAGTCCAGCAGTGTCAGCTGTAGCAAAGACCAAGTCGTCGACGTACACGAGGATGTAGAACGGCGGCAGAGAGGTGTCGGTGCGCAGAAACAGCGACGGGTCGGCAGTAGAAGGAGCAAACCCAAGTGCCGCCAGCGTAGTCCTCAGTGTGTCGTGCCACTCACGTGGCGCCTGGCGGAGACCGTAGACTGGACGCCGGAGACTCCACTGGGTACCAGGAGGGAAAGACCCAGTGAAGCCAGGTGGGCGACGCAGCCAGATCTCCTCGTGCAGGCTGCCTTGTAAGAAAGCTGTGCTGAAGTCGAGAGGGTGCAGCTCGTAGTCACGGTGAGCAGCAACGTGCAGCAGTACCCGAAGAGAGGTCATCTTCGGGGTGGGGGAGAAGGTGTGAAAGTAGTCAGCCCCCTGCCGCTGACTGAAGCCACGAGCCACGTGACGCGCCTTGAAGACAGGCGGAGAACCCGGCGGCCGCTTCACCCTAAAGATCCACATGCCACAGACAATGTTCGCCCCAGGAGGGGGAACAGCGTCAACGTAGGTGCCTGTGGACTTCCAGGAAGCCATCTCTGCATCCATAGCAGCCTGCCACTGAGAGGAGTAGGGACCCTCTATCGCCTCCGCGTAAGAGCGCGGAGTCGAGATGTCTAGTGCATCCGGGTCTCCCTCAGGGGCTAGCAGTACAGACGCGAGATGAGGTGAAGCGGCGGCCAGACACTAGAACTCCTCCTGCCTGTCCTCAAGGACGTCCGTGCCAAGGGCACACACACCCCCGACGGACGGAGGACAGGCAGACTCAGACTCAGCGACAAGACTAGCAGCGTAGTCTAGACGACAGCACACAGCAAAGTCGACGAGATCAGTGACAAGGGCAGACGCAGCAAACGACTCAAAGGAAGGGTCAGTGACAGCAGTAGCAAGGAGACGCGTGACAGTGGGACTGGCAGCACGAAGAGAGTCCGACTCTGGGTTGGCAAGAGCAGGAAGAGAGGAAGAAGGAGGAGAAGGCAAAGGGGCACGCAGAGGAGCAGTGGACGGACGCAGAGACATCCGGTGCGTGCCAGGGACAGGAGGAAGACGCTGACGCGAACCGCGACCACTAGTGCGCGCAGGACGAACAGGCGACGCAGGACGAGACGCAGGCTCACGACGCTCAGTAAGACCTCCAGTCGGACCAGCGTAGGGAGAAGAAGCAGGCAAAGGGGAGGCAGGCTGTAGCTGTGACCGTGACGGGACAGGCTGTGGACCGTCTAAGGGAGGAGGAGGAGGACCAGGAGAAGGTGGAAGACCAAGAACCTGCTGCAGGAGCGGAACGAAGTACGGTCGGGGTCGCGTGGTGACGCCAGAAACAGCAGGGACAGCACCAGTACCCCCAGCAGGAGTACCCGCTCCAGCAGCACCTCCATCAGCACCTCCATTAGCTCCAGAACCTCTAGCAGCACCTCCAGGAGCACTGCCAGTCGGACCGCCAGCGGTAGTCTCAGCGCCAACACCCTCAAAAGCACCAGCTCCAGGAGAACCTTCAGACCCAGCAGCCCCAGTACCCACAGCACTAGCACCTCCGGGACGCGCGGCAGCAGCACCCTCTACAGCCGAAGAAACTCCAGCACCAGCAGCACGCCTCCAGCGCCGGGCAAACCACTCACGCAGCTCCTGTGGGGAGAGTGGCTCTCGGCGAGACGAAGCACCTCCAGGCGGAGCACCCCCAGTCTCAGTACCTCCAGGCTCAGCACCCCCAGGCCCAGCACCCCCAGGCTCAGCACCCCCAGACTCAGTACCCCCAGGCTCAGCACCCCCAGGCTCAGCACCCCCAGGCTCAGCACCCCCAGGCTCAGCACCTCCAGACTCCGCACCCCCAGGCTCAGCACCCCCAAGCGTAGCACATCTAGTCCCAGCACCCCCAGGCTCAGCTCCCGCAGCAGCACCAGAGTCACCAGTGACCTCGACAAGCTCGACCGCGTTTACCTGGGACACACCTGAAGGGGCAGGACCCTGAGGAGGGAGGGGGTCTACCGGGGGGGGACCTGGTACCAAGAAGAGCGGGGGCCGGGGGAGGGACGGAGTGCAGTAGGGGAAGAGGCGGTAGTAGGGTACCGACTCGTCGAACGTGACGTCCTGGGAGGACAGAACAC
This sequence comes from Closterium sp. NIES-65, assembly GCA_948144175.1. Lineage (NCBI taxonomy): Eukaryota > Viridiplantae > Streptophyta > Zygnematophyceae > Desmidiales > Closteriaceae > Closterium > Closterium sp. NIES-65. Next base: position 158,229 of record CANXME010000343.1, on the reverse strand, counting down.
GTCGAGAGGTGGGGTGGTAGAACTGCCACCCAGGGGCGTCGGGGGCGAACCCCAGGAAGACGCAGGGAGCAGCGCGATGGGACAGCTTGTCCGAAGACAAGGCGCGGACAAACGCCCGAGATCCCCAGACCCGGAACGCCGACGCATCGCCAACCTTCCCCGTCCACAGCAGGGCTGGGGAGGTCTCCGGCCTGGAGACCCTGGGGTGGAGGTTGATCTGATGCGCCGTGTACCTGACCGCAAACGGCCACAGAAAATGGGGGGCAGCCGCATGCATCATAGACGTACGAGCGACGTCCATGACCATGCCAATGCGGCGCTCTGCAATCCCATTTTGCTGCGGTGAGTCCGGAAGCGTGAAGGTCTGGCGGATGCCTCGCGCACGACAGTAGGCACGCAGAAGGCCAGAGGAGAACTCTCCGCCTCTGTCCGAGTGCAGACGCGACACCGGAAAGTCCGAGCCAAAGCTCTGCCTGAGCTGGAGACGAGCTGCGCGGATCCAGTCAATCAGCACCTCAGTGACATCACCCTTGCTGCGCAAGGGGAAGACTGTGGTGTAACGCGAGTAGTCGTCAACCACCAACAGGAAGTAGCGCTTGTGACCCTGTCCACGGACGCGGGCTGGGCCCCACACGTCCATGTGAAGCGTCTGCAACGGAGCCTCTGTCGCAGGAAACTGGGAGGAGTGAGGGGCAGCACGCTGGCGCCCCTCGACACAGGGGACACAGGCAGGGCCAGGGCCCTGAGGAAGGGGAGGGAGGGACCGGGGGAGACCAGACACAAGAAGACGGGAGGCCATGCCTCTGAGCCGAAGCAGAGAGGGGTGGCCAAGGCGGTGGTGCCAGAGGAGGGTCTCGTGAGACAGACGGCGACACGAACAGGGGGCAGACTCAGGACCAGACCTGGACGCTGCAGCAAACACCTGACCTGACGAAGGGACTCTACCAGACTCAGCACCTGGAGGAGAAGGAGTGGTCAGTGTGTACAGGCTCGACCCTGGCTGACGTGTAAACGTAGCCAGGTGACGACCCGTGCTAGCCTCTGTGCCGTGCGTCACTCGCTGACGAGCAGGGGTGAACTGGTGGACTCGCGCATCCTGTAGGTCAGCACCACTCACCAAGTTTGTAGAGAACGAGGGGAGGTAGAGACCAGACAGGGTGCCAGAGGGAGCTGCCGAACACGGGAGGACTGTGGAGAAGTGAGACAGGACAGGACCCCTAGAGGGGTCAGCCAGGGAAACCGCAACCGGCCGACTAAGCGGCGTGAGTGTGGTGCGGTCCCGAAAGAAAGAGCGAGACGCTCCAGAGTCAAGAGTGAAGGTGTGGGAGGCCGAAGCCGACGCAGTACCTGAGAGCGCAGACGCACTAGCCCCTAGAGCAGAAGTACCAATGCCCGGGTCGGGCAGGAAACACCGGTAACAGTCACCCTCATCACTAATCGTCACAGCATACATGGCAGCAAGGATAGCATCAAAATCAAGATCAAAGATAGCTACACCAGCCCTGGACAGCTCTCCCCAGCGGGGGATCTCCGCGGCCTCCGGGAACTGCTGGCGCCAAGCGTCCGTCAGGCGGCCAAAGCAACGCTGGGCGGTGTGGGTGCCCCCACACTGCTCTCCAGCGCGGTCGCTAGTGCGGAGAACGTAGGTGCAGGGACCAAAACCCCCACCGCGCTGACGCTGCGTGTACCACTCACGGAGCTGCTGAGGGGTGGGGACGTCGCGAGAACGCTGCTGCTGCTGCTGCTGCTGCTGCTGGCGCTGACCTCCCCCAGTGCTGCTCCGCTGCGAAGCTCCACTCCGACCACCTCCACCTCCGCCACCCCCGCCTCCGCCTCCACCGCCCCCGCCTCCGCCTCCACCGCCGCCACCTCCGCCACCTCCGCTACCACCGCCACTGCCGCCGCCACCCCCGCCTCCACTGCCGCCACTAGCACCCCCACCCCTGCTACCACCTCCACCGCCACCCCCACTCCCTCCGCCGCCTCCACCTCCACCGCCCCCACTGGCCCCACCCGCTCCCTTGCCCCCCTTGCCCTTGCCAGAGCGGCGTTTCCCGCTAGGGGCAGACGCCGCACCGACCGACTCAAGACCAACGAGGTCGGCCGCAGCGGCAGAGGCGACAGAGGGCAGGAGAGGGGAAGGAGAACACCCCTCAAAGATGGGGGCGCGGGGGTCACCTCGAGAGGCTCCTACAGGGACTATGCTCTTCTCTGCTGCAAGGAGGGCCTTCTCGAGGCTGTCAACTGTGAGGGTGGTGGGACAGACCGCGAGGGAGTGGTTTCGGACTACACGAAGGGAGTCAGGGAGGCGAGTGACTAAGAAGTAGAGAGTGATGTACATGGGGGGGGGGGTTCTTGGCGCAGAAGTCAGCAGGAAGCGCAGCGCGGTAGCGAGTGTCACTAGTGCGGAGGTGCGTGATGAGATCAGCGACAGTGGGAAAGGCGGCAAGGTCAGGGAAGAGGAAGGGGAGCATGAGGCGGCTCAGTGCAGCAGTGGCAGGGGAGGAGTAGCGCGCAACTACTGCGTCGTACAAGGTCTGGGCACTCTTGTACTGGCTAAAGTGCGCGCGCTCAGCGGTAGGCAAGTGGCGACGCAGAGCAAGACGTGCAGCAGCATCGCGCGTGGCCCACTGTGAGCGAACAGTGGCGTCAGCATCAGCAGCACGGGCAGGGACGGCGCCTGAGGTGAGGTCAAAGAGAGACAGACCGTCCGCCCTATCGCACTGTAAAAACAGCTGCAAGTCGTCGAGCCAGACCTCAAAGTCTATGGCTCGACCCTCAGCGTCAAACGCGAGGACACTAGGGGTGGCCATGACGACAGGCTAGCAGTGCAAGCAGTGGTAGGGGGGGGGGACGGGCACGCAGTAGTAGTGGGGCTATGCTCACCAGGCAAGGCAGGTCGGGCGACTCGGCAGTAGGGCGGCTCGGCTGCGGGGCGGCTCGGCGGGTGGGCGGCTCGGCGGCTCGGCGGCAGGGCGGCTCGGCGGCTCGGCGGCGCGCCGGCTCGGCGGCTCGGCTGCTCGGCGGCTCGGCGGCTCGGCTGCTCAGCGGCTCGGCGGCTGGGTGGCCCGGCTGCTGGGCGGCTCGGCTGCACCGCGGCTAGGCGGCTCGGCTCCTCCGGTACTAGGTGGCGCGGCGGGCGGCTGCTCGGGTGCACGCTGCAGGGTGGTGCAGTGGGCGGCGGCTCGGGTGGCGCTACAGAGGAGGAGAGCGGCGGGGCCGCTTAGTAGAGGGCGGCGGGGCCGCGAAGTGTAGGGCGGCGGGGCCGTAAAGGAAGGGCGGCAGGGCCGCTAAGGAGAAGCGGCGGGGCCGCGAAGTGCAGGGCGGCGGGGCCGCTGAAGGAAGGGCGGCGGGGCCGCGAGGTGCAGGGCGGCGGGGCCGTCGAAGAAGGGCGGCGGGGCCGTCGAAGCAGGGCGGCGGGGCTGTTAAGGAGAAGCGGCGGGGCCGCGAAGTGCAGGGCGGTGGGGCCGCTGAGGGAAGGGCGGCGGGGCCGCGAGGTGCAGGGCAGCGGGGCCGTCGAAGCAGGGCGGCGGGGCCGTCGAAGCAGGGCGGCGGGGCCGTCGAAGCAGGGCGGCGGGGCCGTCGATGCAGGGCGGCGGGGCCGTCGAAGCAGGGCGGCGGGGCCGTCGAAGCAGGGCGGCGGGGCCGCGGAGTGTAGGGCAGCAGGGCCGCGAAATGCAGGGCGGCGGGGCCGGAAAGGAAGGGCGGTGGGGCCGCGAAGTGCAGGACGGCAGGGCCGCAAAGCGTAGGGCGGCAGGGCCGCTAGGGGAGAGAAGGCCGCTAGGGCGGCTCGGTAAGTTAATAGCCCGAAGCGCGACTCGGGATGAGTGCGCTTCGGGCAGTAAAAAAAAAAAACTCGAAGTGGTGGGCCCTAGGCGCAGTTCCCACAGGGGAACCTGCTCGATACCATGAGAAGATTTGAACAAGAATGAAATGACTATGAACGAAGTGAGTACAAATAGGAAACCCTAATTGGGTTGTACCCCGTATGGGATACCCCACTATAGCCTACACAAATAAGTAAGCTATAATGTTCTGACAAGCTGATGTAGATCTCGTTCCTCAGGTATGAGGTCGACTAGCCGGAAGCACTGGAGGTCTGGAGGTCCATGCAGAGGAGGCGCCCTGCAAAGAGCCTGAAGCTGGCTGTGGCAGAGAGGGACTGGAAGAGCAAGCAGAAGGAGGACGAAGTGGCTGCTGGAGCTATGGAGGAGAACGGGGATGAGGGGGAGGAGGAGGAGGATGAAGTGGAGCAGGACCTGGGCGACAATCAAGAGCTTGTGGGGGAGGAGGAGGAGGACAACCCCTTCCTGTCGGACGATGAGGACGTGGAGGAGGTGTATCACATTGACATGCCCGTGCACTAGATAGTGTAGGATAGTTTCTACATGATGTATAAGACATTGTAAAGTGTAGAGCAAATGTTAAAGCAACCCTGATCTTATGGTGTGAACCCTGACGAAACAAAGTAAGACTCTGTTGGACATTGAGCTATCAAAGTAGCTACCTTGTGGAAAATATGCCCACAAAATACAGGGGGAAAATTTTCCCCGGAATCATGGAGGCCCAAAATGAAATATCAGCCCTGGTTGATACCTTTCTTTATGGGGGTATATATTGTTTTGGCATGTAAAACACAAGAACGGTAGTTACTATTGTCTATTTGTAGTTATGTGCCATGTGTGGACCAACGGATAAAAGAAAGTGTTGAAAGCGCATTGTTTTTGCATTCTGAGTTAAACCCTTCGACAAAGGCGACATACATGCGCCTTTTGCCTACATTTTCAATTATCCTGCGCGATCAGCTGAAAGCCCTAGTATAAAGGTAGATCCTGGCTGTTCATTGGCGAGAGGTTTGTCCTGTTGTGGGACTCCATTTTTTTTTTTTCCAACAGGAGCCCGAACACTCACAAGCCATTTCTTTCCCGCTACTGTTCCTAAAATTTTTCAATCAATCATATACTACTTAGCCTACTTCCCTGTGTGAAATGCGTAGCACCCCACCCAAGCCTACTTCCTTGTTGTGTGAAATGCGTAGCACCCCACCCAATGCACATCATAGGATCAAAGAGACGGCGACCATGGCAGTTGCCCAACTGTTAGCAGACACTCTCAAGCAGTGCTTCGAAGATGGCATTGCCCTGATTCTGGGGTAATTTGGGAATGGATGGCGACGCAGCATTTGCAGACCAGTGGTCCCCTGCATTTTTCAGGCACCCATGTCGGCGATGACGATAGCTGGCATGACTACCGAGAGGGCAGCGAGGGCAACACCAACGCCAACCTTAGTGACGGGGTTGAAGATGTAAACGGGAGATAAGTTTTGGCCCCGCCCTCGCTTGGGCAACGCCGACATGAAGTTATAACAACATAATTCTGACACATGGAGCTCGACAGCTGCAGGTGACTGGGCTGGGCGATGGGTGGGTCATCGGCCAGGAGGAGCAGTTCGACCGGGAGGTCGACCAGAGCATTGCGTCGACCTGACAGAGTTTATGCTTGGGTTATGCTTATTGTGCTGTATCTAGCTTGGGTTTACTAAATCATGCATAGATATGCTTGATTTCCTGGGTTAGGTGCATTCCTTTATTTTATTATAATTATAGCACAGAACCAGGTTACGCGTACCGAACTCAAGCCTATTCGGTTTCCACCAAATTGCTTTCTACTGAGTTCAGGAAGGTTTTGTTCAAAACGCTTCGCGACCCTCAAAACATTCGCGTAACCCCTGCACACGAATTTGCTATGCCCGCGATGGAAACTCTGCACCCGTGCATTAGGGTACCAGGCAGTTGCACCCTGTTTATAAGCACCTCGAGCAATACGAACCACAAAAACCGAAGTTTAACAGAAGAGACCCATGTCAAACGGTCAACAGCGAGTTACAAAATCTTTTTAAAGGCCCTTTTTGCTAAGTGCGAATTGACGAAAGCTTAGCGAAATGCAAGAATCACTTAAGAGCCCTCTTAGCAGGGCAACCTTGGGTTAGTCAAACGGGCATCGTATGTATCTAATTTCCTCAATTTTCCAAAAAATTATGGGTTTCTAGGAAGTTAGACCGCAAATTTTTTAATGGTGCCAACCAATGAGGGTTTAGGAAGAAACAAATTGACGAATAAGGGTGCTCCGCACCAGCTGTGCGCGCATCATGCGACTTCTCGGAGTTGCATGATGCGCGCATCAATGATGCGCCAGATTGCTAGGACGAGAAATTTCTCGTAAATCGGCGACATGTTAAATTTTGGTCGCCGAAAAGGCCGTTCTGCATGCATTCGGATTTGTTTCGCTTCGGCAGCCATGCGCTTATTGCGAACCTTGATAACCTGACGGCAGTTATCACGGAAGTATCTTGGAGCCGTGGTAGAATGCATCAATGTACATTGATGCGGGCTGATGCGCCCACAGAACGCAGCCAAAGTTTCGACCAATCAGGTTTGAACACAAATTCCAGCCGAGAGATCAATTGTGTTGCAATTGTGTTGATAACAAAGCCTAGTACAAACAGATTTAACCCTAACCAAAGCACACACACAAATTGGTAACAAAACGTGTTCTACAAGCAAACCCTTGCCCACGTTTCATGTCGCGTCGCACACGCAACCAACCCAACTTCGTCGAACACTCCCAAAGTCCGAATTTCAGAAACTCGTTTGAACACGCCTCGGGTTCCTTGTTGATCACTCCCCAACCAATCAAACCTTCCCGTCAATTCCTTTCCCGTCACTTCTTCACTTTTCTTCCACTAGTCAAACTTCTTCCGCACACCTTCTTCCATACTTCTCTCGTATTTCACTTGCCGCTAACCACGCTCCTAAGCAAGGTCGTAGCTTCCTTGCTTGTTTGTTCGATGCTTTCAACACGCCACCTCCAAACCGTCGGTCCGCCTTTTTTCCGCCGTCATTAGTCCTCCTGCCGTCGTTAGTCTGGTTTGTAGAAACCACTCCAACAGTGCGAGGGGACTCACTAGAGGGCCACCACGGTTCATCCACTCGGCGACTGGTTTTGGCTTCGGACAAGAAGCAATGGAATCTGGTTGCACTGATTAGGATGATTTTCTTGCGCGCGCCGCGTGACTCCGACTAAATTGCGGAAAGAGCGTGGGAAGACACTAGTCTCTCGCTTAAACTTCCTTGCTCCTTGCAATTGAAGCTCGCCAAAACAATGGAAGCCTCAGGTTTGTGATCCCGAAAATTATTTTCCCCCCATGTTTCCTATTTACATTGAATGTTGAATCGAACCCCTTTATTCCAGTCCCCTTTGCATCCCTCCCTCTGCCCCCATCTCCGTCTCCCCCTTCCTCCCCCCCTCTTCCCCATGTCATCCCTCAGCTAGCTCCTTGTGAAAGAAAGAACGAGAATGAAATGACTATGAACGAAGTGAGTACAAATAGGAAACCCTAACTGTGTTGTACCCCCTATGGGATACCCCACTATAGCCTACACAAATAAGTAAGCTATATGTTTTGACACACCCCCATAGGCAAAGTGGGGGAGAACAAGGGGTCACAAGACCAGTCAAGCAAAGCAAGGCAAAGCTCAGGGTGGATCACAAAGTCACCACACATTCCGAGCACAAGTTCAAAGGCCAAAAGGCCAGTTCACATGCAAGAGCACATATATAGGTATACAAGAGGCTAAATAAGCAAGGGCAAGAGTATATATATGTGACAGTACAGGCAAGGTCAAGAAGTAAGCAAGTGAGGTAAGACAGGTACAAGTCCCAACTGAGTGCAGAAGCGCTGATGATCACAAGGCGCAAGTGCCTTGGTGAAGACATCAGCGGTGTTGGCCTCAGAGGCCACGTACGCAAGCCGCAACTGTCCACGCTGCTGCAGCTCACGCGCAAGAAAGTAGCGAAGAGCAATGTGCTTTGTCCTGTGCTCCAGTCGCTGCTCTCGACACAAGGCCAGCATGGCCTTGTTGTATACGTACAGCACTGGAGGAGAACGAGGCGGCTCTCCCAGGTCGGTAAGCAGGTAGGTGAGCCAGCGAAGCTCCTGTGCAGCCATAGCCCCGGCGTAGATCTCAGCCTCACAACTGGAGCCGAGAACAGAAGACGAGCGGGTGGCCCGCCACGAAACAGAGCCGGAACCAAGACTGAAGGTGTAACCCTGTGACGACCGCTGCGTAGCCTGGTCGTCAGCCCAAGAAGCGTCCGCGTGCCCAGTGAGGACCACAGGACTACGCCCTCCAAGCACTAGCCCCATGCCCGACGTACTGCACAAGTAGCGCAACACCCTCTTCGCTGCAGCCATGTGCTCTGGTCGGTGTCTCCCAGGAGCAACATAGCGGGCAAGAATGCTAACAGGGTATGCAAGGTCAGGTCGTGTGCAGGTCATCAGGTACATGAGGCAGCCAACAAGCTCTGGATACGGGCCACTCGACTCTACGGACTCATCCGAAGGCAGAGCTGAGAGCGAGTGGCGAGTAGGCAGAGGAGTGGCCTGAGGCGAGGAGTACGTGAAGCCGAAGCGCTGAAGGACCTGCTGCACCATGTGTGACTGAGTCAGGGTGATGGTGCGGCGTGCTCTGTCCCGAGTGATCTGCAAGCCAAGGTAGCTGCGCAGCTCACCCAGATCAGTGCACGTGTGTCTCTTCTACAGCTCGGACTTCACGTAGGCGAGTCCAGCAGTGTCAGCTGTGGCAAAGACCAAGTCGTCGACGTACACGAGGATGTAGAACGGCGGCAGAGAGGTGTCGGTGCGTAGAAACAGCGACGGGTCGGCAGTAGAAGGAGCAAACCCAAGTGCCGCCAGCGTAGTCCTCAGTGTGTCGTGCCACTCACGTGGCGCTTGGCAGAGACCGTAGACTGGACGCCGGAGACTCCACTGGGTATCAGGAGGGAAAGACCCAGTGAAGCCGGGAGGGCGGCGCAGCCAGATCTCCTCCTGCAGGCTGCCCTGTAAGAAAGCTGTGCTGAAGTCGAGAGAGTGCAGCTCGTAGTCACGGTGAGCAGCGACGTGCAGTAGTACCGAAGAGTGGTCACCTTCGGGGTCGGAGAGAAGGTCTGAAAGAAGTCAACTCCCTGCCGCTGACTGAAACCACGAGCCACGTAACGCGCCTTGAAGACAGGCGGAGAACTCGGCGGCCGCTTCACCCTGAAGATCCACATGCCACTGACGATGTTCGCCCCAGGAGGGGGAACAGCGTCAACGTAGGTGCCTGTGGACTTCTAGGAAGCCATCTCTGCATCCATAGATGCCTGCCATTGAGAGGAGTAGGGACCCTCTATCGCCTCCGCGTACGAGCGCGGAGTCGGGATGTCAAGTGCATCCGGGTCTCCCTCACGGGCTAGCAGTACAGACGCGAGATGAGGTGAAGCGGCGGCCAGACACAGGAACTCCTCCTGCCTGTCCTCAAGAACGTCCGTGCCAAGGGCACACTCACCCCCGACGGACGGAGGACAGGCAGACTCAGACTCAGCGACAAGACTGGCAGCGTAGTCTAGACGACAGTGCGCACCAAAGTCGACGAGCTCAGTGACAAGGGCAGACGCAGCGGAAGACTCGAAAGAAGGGTGAGTGACAGCAGTAGCAAGGAGACGCGTGACAGTAGGACTGGCAGCACGAAGAGAGTCCGACTCCGGGTCGGCAAGAGCACGAAAAGAGGAAGCAGGAGGAGAAGGCAAAGGGGCACGCAGAGGAGCATTGGACGGACGCAGTGACATCCGGTGCTACCAGGGACAGGAGGAGGACGCTGACGCGAACCGCGACCACTAGTGCGCGCAGTACGAACAGGCGACGCTGGACGAGACGCAGGTTCACGACGCTCAGTAAGACCGCTAGTCGGACCAACGTAGGGAGAAGGAGCAGGCAAAGGGGAGGTAGGCTGTAGCTGTGACCGTGACGGGACAGACTGTGGACCCTCTAAGGGAGTAGGAGGAGGACCAGGAGAAGGTGTAAGACCAAGAACCTGCTTTAGGAGCGGAACGAAGTACGGGCGGGGCCGCGTGGCGACGCCAGAAACAGCAGGGACAGCACCAGTACCCCCAGCAGGAGTACCCGCTCCAGCAGCACCTCCATCAGCACCAGAACCTCCAGCAGCACCTCCAGTAGCTCCGGAACCCCCAGCAGCACCAGAAGCGCCGCCAGCCAGTCCGCCAGCGGTCGTCTTAGCGCCAACGCCCTCAGCAGCACCAGCTCCAGGAGAACCCGCAGGCCTAGTAGCTCCAGCACCCACAGCACAAGCACCTCCGGGACGCTCGGCAGCAGCACCCTCTGCAGCCGAAGAACCTCCAGCACCTGCAGCACGCCTCCAGCGCCGGGCAAACCACTCACGCAGCTCCTGTTGGGAGAGTGGCTCTCGGCGAGACGAAGCACCTCTAGGCGAAGAACTCCCAGGCGAAGAACCTCCAGGCTCAGCACCCTCAGGCAAAGCACCTCCAGGTGGAGCACCCCCAGTCTCAACACCCCCAGGCTCAGCACCCCCAGGCCCAGCACCCCCAGGCTCAGCACCCCCAGACTCAGTACCCCCAGGCTCAGCACCCCCAGGCTCAGCACCCCCAGGCTCAGCACCCCCAGACTCCGCACCCCCAGGCTCAGCACCCCCAAGCGTAGCACCTCCAGTCCCAGCACCCCCATGCTCAGCTCCCGCAGCAGCACCAGATTCACCAGTGTTCTTGACAGGCTCGACCGCGTCTACCTGGGACACACCTGAAGGGGCAGGACCCTGAGGGGGGAGGGGGTCTACCGGGGGGGGACCTGGTACCAAAAAGAGCGGGGGCGGGAGGAGGGACGGAGTGCGGTAGGGGAAGAGGCGGTAGTAGGGTACCGACTCGTCGAACGTGACATCGTGGGAGGACAGAACACGTCGAGAGGTGGGGTGGTAGAACTGCCACCCAGGGGCGTCGAGGGGGAAACCCAGGAAGACGCAGGGAGCAGCGCGAGGGGACAGCTTGTCAGCAGACAAGTCGCGGACAAACGCCCGAGATCCCCAGACCCGGAACGCCGACGCATCGCCAACCTTCCCTGTCCACAGCAGGGCTGGGGAGGTCTGGCGGATGCCTCGCGCACGACAGTAGGCACGCAAAAGGCCAGAGGAGAACTCTCCGCCTTTGTCCGAGTGCAGACGCAACACAGGAAAGTCCGAGCCAAAGCTCGGCCTGAGCTGGAGACGAGTTGCGCGGATCCAGTCGATCAGCACCTCAGTGACATCACCCTTGCTGCGCAAGGGGAAGACTGTGGTGTAACGCGAGTAGTCGTCAACCACCAACAGGAAGTAGCGCTCGTGACCGAGTCCACGGACGCGGGCAGGACCCCACACGTCCATGTGAAGCGTCTGCAACGGAGCCTCTGTCGGAGGAAACTGGGAGGAGTGAGGGGCAGCACGCTGGCGCCCCTCGACACAGGGGACACAGGCAGGGCCAGGGCCTTGAGGAAGGGGAGGGAGGGACCGGGGGAGACCAGACACAAGAAGACGGGAGGCCATGCCTCTGAGCCGAAGCAGAGAGGGGTGGCCAAGGCGGTGGTGCCAGAGGAGGGTCTCGTGAGACAGACGGCGACACGAACAGGGGGCAGACTCAGGACGAGACCTGGACGCTGCAGCAAACACCTGACCAGACGAAGGGACTCTACCAGACTCAGCACCTGGAGGAGAAGCAGTGGTCAGTGTGTATAGGCTCGACCCTGGCTGACGTGTAAACGTAGCCAGGTGACGACCTGTGCTAGCCTCTGTGTAGTGCGTCACCCGCTGACTAGCAGGAGTGAACTGGTGGACACCCACATCCTGTAGGTCAGCACCCCTCACCAGGCTCGTAGAGAACGAGGGGAGGTAAAGACCAGTCAGGGTGCCAGAGGGAGCCGCCGGACACGGGAGGACTGTGGAGAAACGAGACAGGACAGGACCCCCAGAGGGGTCAGCCAGGGATACCGCAACAGGCCGACTAAGCGGCGTGAGAGTGGTGCAGTCCCGAAAGAAGGAGCGAGACACCCTAGAGTCAAGGGTAAAGGTGTGAGAGGCAGAATCCGACACAGTACCTGAGAGGGCAGACTCACTAGTACCTGAGAGCACAGACGCACTGGCACCTAGAGCAGCAGCCTCACTGGCACCTGACGCAGCAGTACCTATGCCCGGGTCGGGCAGTAAACACCGGTAACAGTCACCATCGTCACTAACAGTCACAGCATACATGGCAGCAAGGATAGCATCAAAGTCAAGATAAAAAACAGCTACACCAGCCCTAGACAGCTCTCCCCAGCGGGGGATCTCAGAGGCCTCCGGAAACTGCTGGCGCCAAGCGTCGGTCAAGCGGGCAAAGCAGCGACGAGCGGTGTGGGTGCCCCCACACTGCTCACCCGCGCGGTCGCCGGTGCGAAGGACGTAGGTGCAGGGACCGAACGCCCCACCACGCTGACGATACGAGTACCACTCACGGAGCTGCTGAGGGGCGGGGACGTCGCGAGAGCGCTGCTGCTGCTGCTGCTGCTGCTGGCGCTGACCACCCCCAGTGCTGCTCCGCTGGGACGAGCCACTCTGACCACCTCCACCACCGCCACCTCCGCCTCCGCCGCCACCGCTGCCATCGCTACCCTCGCCCCCGCCGCTCCCACTACCACCTCCGCCACCACCTCCGCCGCCACCTCCGCCTCCACTGCCGCCCTTAGTACCTCCACTCCCGCCTCCACCCCCACCGCCACCCCCACTCCCCCCGCCGCCCCCACCTCCTCCGCCACCGCCCCCGCTAGCTCCACCCGCTCCCTTGCCCCCCTTGCTCCTGCCAGAGCGGCGCCTACCGCAGGGGGCAGACGCCGCACCGACCGGCTCTAAACCAACGAGGTCGGCCGCAGCAGCAGAGGCGACAGAGGGTAACAGGGGGGAAGGAGAACACCCCTCAAAGATGGGGGTGCGCGGGTCACCACGAGAGGCCCCTACAGCGACTATGCTCTTCTCGGCCGCTAGCAGGGACTTCTCGAGGAGGTCGACAGTGAGGGTGGTGGGACAGACAGAGAGAAACTGGTCCCTAACAGCACGAAGGGACTCAGGGAGACGGGTGACTAGAAAGTAGAGGGTGATGTACATGGGAGGGGGGTTTTCAGCGAGGAAGGGAGCAGGAAGCGCAGCTCGGTAGCGAGTGTCACTAGCGCGAAGGTGGGTAAAGAGGTCAGTGACTGTGGGAAAGGCAGCAAGGTCAGGGAAGAGGTACGGTAGCATGAGGCGGCTCAGTGTAGCAGTGGAAGGGGAGGAGTAGCGCGCAACTACAGCCTCGTACAAGGCCTGAGCGGTCTTGCACTGACTAAAGTGTGCACGCTCGGAGGAAGGGAGGTGGCGACGCACAGCAAGACGTGCAGCAGCATCGCGTGTGGCCCACTTGGAGCGAACAGTGGGGTCAGCATCAGCAGGAGGGGCAGGGACAGCGCCAAAGACAAAGTCAAAGAGAGAAACCTCATCGATCGCATCGCACAGTAAGTACAGCTGCAGGTCCTCAATCCAGACTGCAAAGTCAATGGCGCGACCCTCAGCGTCAAAAGTCAGGACACTGGGGGTGGCCATTGTAGCAGCTGACAGTCTCACCGGGCAGGAAGAGTCGGGTAGCACAGCGACACAGCAACACAGCAGCACAGCAGCTGCGCCGGCCCAGGAGCAGTAGGAGCCCCACAGGAGCAGAAGATCGGTCCCTCGGGCGGCTCGGGCGGCTCGGGCGACTCGGGCGGCTCGGGCGGCTCGGGTGGCTCGGGCGGCTCGGGCGGCTCGGGCGGCTCGAGCGGCGCGGGCATCTCGCGGGCGGCTCGGGCGGCGCGGGCGTCTCGCGGGCGGCTCGAGCGGCTCGGGCGGCGCGGGCGTCTTGCGGGCGACTCACGGGCGGCCGCACGGGCGGCTGGGACGGCTCGCGGGCGGCTGCACGGGCGGTTGGGGCGGCTCACGGGCGTTGCACGGGCGGCTGCACGGGCGGGTGGGGCGGTTCGCAGGCTGCTCACGGGCGGCTGCATAGGCGGCCGCACGGGTAGGTGCACGGGCGGGTGCACGGTCAACGCGGCGGCGAGGCCGCGTAGCAGAGGGCGGCGGGGCCACGTGAGCAAGGCGGCGGGGCCGCTTAGCAGAGGGCGGCGGGGCCGCTTAGCAGAGGGCGGCGGGGCCGCATGGCAGAGGGCGGCGGGGCCGCGTGAGCAAGGCGGCGGAGCCGCGTAGCAGAGGGCGGCGGGGCCGCTTAGCAGAGGGCGGCGGGGCCTCGATCGAAGGGCTTCGGGGCCGCTAAGGAAGGGCGGCGGAGCCGCGATCGAAGGGCGGCGGGGCCGCGATCGAAGGGCGGCGGGGCCGCTAAGGAAGGGCGGCGGAGCCGCGATCGAAGGGCGGCGGGGCCGCTAAGGGAAGGGCGGCGCGACGGGCCGCTGGGGGCGACACAACGGGTCGCTAAAAAAAAGGAAAACGCGCCTCGGGGCGCGCTTCGGTGGGCCCTAGAAGCAGTCCCTAGGAGGGAACCTGCTCTGATTCCATGTGAAAGAAAGAACGAGAATGAAATGACTATGAACGAAGTGAGTACAAATAGGAAACCCTAACTGTGTTGTACCCCCTATGGGATACCCCACTAGAGCCTACACAAATAAGTAAGCTATATGTTCTGACACTCCTCTTACGATGCACTTGACGTGCTCCCAGCTGCTCTTTGGCTTCAAATTCTCCACCATCTGCACCTGCCGCCGTCTCACCCGGACGACCCTGCGATTCGCAGCCAGAGGCACACTCTCAACCGTCTCGAGCGGTGTATTAGGCAGCTTTGTGATCTTGAGGTGTTCCGCTCCAGTAGGTTTTTTTCTCGCGGGCAATTAGGTCGCTCGGCAAGCGGCACGCAGCGCGGAACTAGCGACCATCTCACTGAAGAGGGCCTCACAGCCAGCGAGCACTAAAAAAAGGACGCCGTCACCTTTGGTGCCTCGTGGCCTCTGCTCTGCTGCGCTCTCGCCAGCAAAAGGCTTTCGACCTCGTCGTTGCTTTCTCTGTAAGCTCCCAGTGCTCGTGTCTCCTCGTTATACATTACCTTCTTTCATTTCCATATCCCAGACCATCAAGTGCACCCATGAATGTCAGCTCAGCTTTCAACTTTCAGTGAGTCGAGGAAATGTTTGTCACAGCCGTAGCAACAAGAACCCGCAATTCTTTCACCTGCTGCGTGTTCGTGCTCTTGAACAAGAATGAATGAACTAACAGTGAAATGAGTACAAGTATGAAAACCTAGAAATGTGTACCCCCTATAGGCTAACCCACTGTAGCCTAAACAACTACAACAACATATATAATGTTTGACACACCCCCATAGGCGAAGTGGGGGAGAACTAGGGGTAACAAGACCAGTCAAGTAAAGCAAAGCAAAGCAAAGCAAGCTCAGGGTGGATCACAACGTCACCACACAATCCGAGCACAAGTTCAAGGCCACAAGGCCAGTTCACATGCAGGAGTACATATATATATAAGACTAAACAAGCAAGAGCAGTAATATATATATGTAACAGTACAAAGAGGGTCAAGAGGAGAGCAAGTGAGGCAAGACAGACACAAGACCCAGCTGGGTACAGCAGCGCTGATGATCACAAGGCGGAAGTGCCTTGCTGAAGACATCAGCAGTGTTGGCCTCAGAGGCCACGTACGCAAGTCGCAACAGACCACGCTGCTGTAGCTCACAAGTAAGGAAGTAGCGGAGAGCAATGTGCTTTGTTCTGTGCTCCAGTCTCTGCTCTCGACACAAGGCCAGCATGGCCTTGTTGTCGACGTACAGGACTGGAAGAGAACGAGGCGGCTCTCCAAGGTCGGTCAGCAGGTAGGTGAGCCAGCGAAGCTCCTGAGCAGCCATGGCCCCTGCGTAGATCTTAGCCTCACAACTGGAGCCGAGAACAAAAGACGAGCGAGTAGCCCGCCACGAAACAGAGCCGGAACCAAGGCTGAAGGAGTAACCCTGTGACGACCGCTGCGTAGCCTGGTCGTCAGCCCAAGAAGCGTCTGCGTGTCCAGTGAGGACCACTGGACTCCGCCCTCCAAGCACTAGCCCCATGCCCGACGTACTGCACAAGTAGCGCAACACCCTCTTTGCTGCAGCCATGTGCTCTGGTCGGTGTCTCCCAGGAGCAACATAGCGTGCAAGAATGCTAAGAGGGTATGCAAGGTCAGGTCGTGTGCAGGTCATCAGGTACATGAGGCAGCCAACAAGCTCTGGGTACGGGCCACTCGACTCTACGGACTCATCCGAAGGCAGAGCTGAGAGCGAGTGGCGAGTAGACAGAGGAGTGGCCTGAGGCGAGGAGTACGTGAAGCCGAAGCGCTGAAGGACCTGCTGCACCATGTGTGACTGAGTCAGGGTAATGGTGCGGCGTGCTCTGTCCCGGGTGATCTGCAAGCCAAGATAGCTGCGCAGTTCACCCAGGTCAGTGCACGTGTGTCTCTTCTGCAGCTCGGACTTCACGTGGGCGAGTCCAGTAGTGTCAGCTGTGGCAAAGACCAAGTCGTCGACGTACACGAGGATGTAGAACGGCGGTAGAGAGGTGTCGGTGCGTAGAAACAGCGACGGGTCGGCAGTAGAAGGAGCGAACCCAAGAGCCGCAAGCGTAGTCCTCAGTGTGTCGTGCCACTCACGTGGCGCCTGGCGGAGACCGTAGACTGGACGCCGAAAACTCCACTGGGTACCAGGAGGGAAAGACCCAGTGAAGCCAGGTGGGTGGCGCAGCCAGATCTCCTCGTGCAGGCTCCCCTGCAAGAAAGCTGTGCTGAAGTCGAGAGAGTGCAGCTCGTAGTCCCGGTGAGCAGCAACGTGTAGCAGTACCCGAAGAGTGGTCATCTTCGGGGTGGGGGAGAAGGTCTGAAAGTAGTCAACTCCCTGCCGCTGTCTGAAGCCACAAGCCACGTAACGCGCCTTGAAGACAGGCGGAGAACCCGGCGGCCGCTTCACCCTGAAGATCCACATGCCACTGACGATGTTCGCCCCAGGAGGGGGAACAGCGTCAACGTAGGTGCCTGTGGACTTCCAGGAAGCTATCTCTGCATCCATAGCTGCCTGCCACTGAGAGGAGTAGGGACACTCTATCGCCTCCGCGTAAGAGCGCGGAGTCGGGATGTCAAGTGCATCCGGGTCTCCCTCAGGGGTAAGCAGTACGGACACGAGATGAGGTGAAGCAGCGGTCAGACACTGGAACTCCTCCTGCCTCTCCTCAAGGACGTCCGTGCCAAGGGCACACTCACCCCCGACAGACGGAGGACAGACAGACTCTGACTCAGCGACAAGACTCGCAGCGTAGTCTAGACGACAGCGAGCAGCAAAGTCGACGAGCTCAGCAACTGGGGGAAACGCAGCAGAAGACTCGAAAGAAGGGTCAGTGACAGCAGTAGCAAGGAGACGTGTGACAGTAGGACTGGCAGCACGAAGAGAGTCCGACGCAGGGTCGGCGAGAGCAGGAAGAGTGGACGCAGGAGGAGAAGGCAAAGGGGCACGCAGAGGAGCAGTAGACGGACGTAGAGACATCCGGTGCGTGCCAGGGGCAGGAGGAGGACGCTGGCGTGAAATACGAGCACTAGCGCTAGCAGGACTGACAGGCGACGCAGGACGAGACGCAGACTCACGACGCTCAGTAAGACCGCCAGTAGGACTAGTGTTCGGAGAAGGAGCAGGTAGTGGGGAGGCCGGCTGCAACTGTAACTGTGACGGGACAGGCTGTGAACACGCTAAGGGAGGAGGACCAGGAGGAGGCGAGAGACCAAGAACCTGCTGAAGGAGCGGAACAAAGTACGGCTGAGGGCGCGAGGTGATGCCAGACACAGCAGGGACAGCACCTGTACCCCCAGCGGCAGTACCAGAACCAGCAGCAGCTCCAACGCCAGGGTCCACAGCACCTGTCGCAGCTCCAACGCCCGGGTCCTCAGCACCAGCAGGGACTCCAACACCAGGGTCCACAACACCAGCCGCAGCTCCAACGCCTGGGTCCTCAGCACCAGTAGCACCTCCAACTCCCAGGTCCGCAGCACCAGCAGCAGCTCCAACGCCAGGGTCCGCAGCACCAGCCGCAGCCCCAACGCCCGGGTCCTCAGCACCAGCAGCACCTCCAACTCTCGGGTCCGCAGCACCAGCAACAGCTCCAACGCCAGAGTCCGCAGCACCAGTGGCAGCTCCAACGACCGGGTCCGAAGCACCAGCAGCAGCCGGGTCCGTGAGACGAGGCGCACCACTCCGAAGTGTGCAACGGCGCTCGTACCACTCACGGATCCGCTCACGAGAGGGGAGCTCCCGACTAGGAGGAGAACTCCCAGCACCAGTCCCTGCAGTGTGCCTGGTCGCAGAGGTACCTCTCCGAAGGCTGCAGTACTGTAAGTACCACTCACGCAACTGCTCCGAGGAGAGGTCTCGTCCAGGTGTAGTACCCTGAGGCCCAGCACCGCCAAAGTCACAACTCCCATACCCAGCACCCCCAAGCTCAGCACCCCCAGTCACCGCACCCCGAGGCTCAGCACCCCCAGTCACCGCACCCCCAGGCTCAGCACCCCCACGCTTAGTACCCCCAGTGTCTGCACCCCCAGGCTCAGCACCCTCAGAGTCCGCACCTCCAGGCTGAGCACCCCCAGCAAGACGAGAGTCGACAGCAACCTCAACAGGCTCGACCGGGTCTACCTAAGACACACCTGAGGGAGCGGCACCCTGAGGGGGGAGGGGGTCTACGACAGCAGCACCTGGCGCGAGTAAGAGAGGCGGGGGTGGGAGCGGGGCAGTACGGTAGGGGAAGAGGCGGTAGTAGAGGACAGACTCGTCAAAAGTGACGTCCTGAGAGGGCAAGACCCGGCGCGAGGTGGCGTGGTAAAACTGCCAACCAAGCGCGTCCGGAACAAAGCCGAGGAAGACGCAGGGAACAGCACGAGAGGAGAGCTTGTCCGCAGACAAATCGCGGACAAAAGCTCGAGATCCCCAGAACCGGAAACGCGACGCATCGCCAACCTCCCCCGTCCACAGCAGTATGGGCGAGGTCTCCGGCAAGGAGACACGGGGCCAGAGGTTAAGCTGATGCGCAGCGTACCGGACCACAAACGGCCACAGAAAGTGGGGGGCAGCCGCACGGATCAAGGAGGTACGAGCGACCTCCATGACCAGGCCAATGCGGCGCTCCGCAACCCCATTCTGCTGTGGAGAGGCCGGAAGCGTGAACGACTGCTCAATGCCGTGCTCAGCACAGTAGGCTGCCAAGAGGTCGGAGGAGAACTCACCACCTCTGTCAGAGTGCAAGCGCACGACAGGAAAGTCCGAGCGGAAACACTCGCTAAGCTGGAGACGAGCTCTGCGGATCCAAGGGATCAAAACATCAGGGACCTCGCCCTTGGTGCGCAAGGGGAAGACCGTGGTGTAGCGCGAGTAGTCGTCAATAACGATCAGGAAGTACCTCTCCTGACCCTGACCACGGACGCGGGCTGGGCCCCACACGTCCATGTGGAGCGTCTGCAAAGGAGCACTCGTCGGGGGAAACGATGAGGAGTGAGGAGCGGCGCGCTGCCGCCCCTCGACACAGGGAAGGAAGGGAGGAGCAGGCGAGGGTGGGAGGGGAGGGAGGACCCTGGGAAGACCAGAGACAAGGTACCGGGAGTGCATGGCACGAAGGCGCTGCACAGATAGGTGGCCCAGTCGGTGGTGCCAGAGGACAGTCTCGTGCGCTAGAGAGCGACACGAGCAGGGGGCGGACACCTGACCTGACGCAAACGCAGACGCAAACGCAGCGACCTGAGGGGGGGCAGCAGTCAGTGTGTACAGGTCCAACCCCGGCTGCCAGGTGAAGGTAGCCAAGTGGCGGCCTGTACGGGCACACGTGCAGTGTGTGACACGCTCGTAGGCAGGGGTGAACTGGTGAACACCCGCGTCCTGTAGTGCACAACCTGCCACCAAGTTCGTAGAGAACGAGGGGAGGTGTAGACCTGACAGTGTGCCCGACGGGACCGCAGGACAGGGAAGGACAGTGGAGGAGGTTGCAAGGACCGGACCCCCAGAGGGGTCAGCGAGGGAGACAGCAACTGGCCGAGCAAGGGGCTCAAGGGCAGTGCGGTCACGAAAGAAACAGCGAGAGGCACCTGAATCCAGTGTGAAGTTGTGCAGTGCTGCAGTCGACACAGTACTGGGGGGGGCAGACGTACACGCACCTAGAGCAGCAGCCTCACCAGCACCTGGGGTAGCGGACACGCGAGTACCTGGAGCGGCAGACGCACTAGTCCTAATGCCCGGGTCGGGCGGGACACTCAGGTACTCAGCACCCTCTCCACTAGTAGACATCACATACATGGCAGTGAGAATAGCATCAAAGTCTAGAGCATAAATATCAATCCCCTTCTTCAGGAGATCAACCCAGCGGGGCAGCTCAGTGGCCTGAGGGAACTGAACACGCCACGCGTCGTTCAGACGAGCGAAGCAACGCTGTGTGGCGTGCGGTCCCCCACACGGCTGGCCAGTGCGGTCACCAGTGCGAATGACGTACGTATAGCTAAGACCACCCCCCCCCCCCCCCGTGCTGAGAGTACCACTCACGGACCTCCTGGGGCGACGGAGTGTGCTGCTGGCCCTGGCCACGGCCAGTGCCTCCACGACCACCACCGCCGCTACCACCTCCTCGACCACCCCAACCCCGGCCGCTGCCTCGTCCACCGCCACCCCCACCACCTCCTCCGCCCCGGCCACCTCCCCCGCCGCTGCCGCCACCCCCCCCACTGCTGCCACCTCCCCCACCCGCGCCACCCCCCTCGCCACCACCACCTCCCCCACCACCTCCACCCCCGCTGTCACCACCACCGCCCTTGCCCCCCTTGCCCTTGCCGCTGCGGCGCCCACTCGAAGCAGACGCAGTTCCGACCTTCTCAGCACCAAGGAGGTCGACAGCAGCAGCAGAGGCGACAGAGGGAAGAAGGGGGGAGGGAGAACACCCCTCAAAGAACGGGGTACGGGGGTCACCGCGAGAGGCACCTACAGCGACTATGCTAGCCTCAGCTGCAAGGAGTTCCTTCTCGAGGAGGGCAATGGTGAGCTCGGTGGGGCAGCGAGCTAGGAAGTGGTCCCTGACTAAGCGCAGAGTGTCAAGGAGGCGCGGGACTAGGTGGTAGAGAGTGAGCCAGAGCGGGGGTGGGTTCTTGGCAAGGAACTCATCAGGCATAGCGGCGCGGAAGCGAGCCTCACTAGTGCGGAGGTGGGTAATGAGATCAGCGACAGTGTGGAAGGAAGCTAAGTCGGGGAACAGGTAGGGAAGAGAGAGACGGCCTAGAGCGGCAGAGGCAGGTGAGGAGTAGCGGGCAACGACAGCAGTGTACAGTGCCTGCGCAGTCTTGTGCTGCCCAAAGTGCTCGCGCTCATCTATCGGCAGAGAGTTGCGAATAGCGAAGCGAGCATGGGCGTCACGAGTCTGCCACTGTGAGCGGGCAGTGCTGTCAGCAGTAGCAGCAGGAGCAGTAGCGTGGCCTAAGGCGTGATCGTACAGCGAGATGTCTTCCTTGGCAGTGAGCTGTAGGAAGAGGTGTAGGTCATCAAGCCAGGTGTCGAACTTCACTGGGCGGCCCTCAGCATCGAAGGCTAGCACAGGAGGGCTAGCCATGGTAGCAGCAGTAGGAAAGCAGTAGGAGCAGTAGGGTAGGTAGGGCGGCGCGGCTCGGTACACGTAGGGCGGCGCGGCTCGGTATAGGTAGGGCGGCGCGGCTCGGGTCGGGCGGCGCGGCTCGGTTCGGGCGGCTCGGGTCGGGCGGCGCGGCTCGGTTCGGGCGGCTCGGTTCGGGCGGCTCGGGTCGGGCGGCTCGGTTCGGTTAGGGCTGGCGGCTCGGGTCGGGCGGCTCGGTTCCGTTAGGGCTGGGCGGCTCGGGTCGGCTCGGTTCGGGCTGCTCGGTTCGGGCGGCTCGTTCTGGGTGGGGCTGTTCGGGGCCGCTAAGGGCGAGCGCGGGGAGCGGGTGGGGCCGTGAGGGACGAGCGCGGGGCCGACGTAGGCGCTAAGGGCGAGCGCGGGGCCTATCGGGGCCATGAGGGACGAGCGCGGGGCCGATCGGGGCCGTAAGGGACGAGCGCGGGGACGACGTGGGCCTCTAAGGGCGAGCGCGGGGCCGATTCTGGGCCATTAAGGACGAGCGCGGGGCCGACGCGGGCCTCTAGGGGTAAGCGCGGGGCCGATTCGGGGCCTCTAAAAGCGAGCGCGGGGCCGACCGAGGTCTCTAGGTGCGAGAGCGCGGGGCCGGCGGGGCCTCTAGGGGCGTGAAAGCCGAGGCGCCCTAGGGCGTAGGTAGGTAGGTAGGTAGGTAGTGGTGGGCCCAAAAACAAAATCGGTCCTAGGAAGGACCTGCTCTATACCATGTTGAACAAGAATGAATGAACTAACAGTGAAATGAGTACAAGTATGAAAACCTAGAAATGTGTATCCCCTATAGGCTAACCCACTGTAGCCTAAACAACTACAACAACATATATAATGTTTGACACGTGCTGCTAGCATCACTGAGCCAACTGTCACAACCCATGCTCCTCCATGCTGCCAACTCCTCTCCCCATTCCTTTCTACCCTCCCACAACAGTCCTCAAACCGCAGGAGAGCCAGCACATCTCACTCATGTACGATGACCAGTACTCTCAGTGGATGCAGACCATCCACTTCTTCCTCACCCGCTCAGGCCTCTACTCCCTTGACCTCCGCTTCTCTGACCCCGATATACTTCACACCCCCTCCCTCACCGCCTACATCGCTCGCTGCAGCTCCTCTCTCTCGTCCCTCCGCCTGGAGCTTCAAAGCAAAGAATTTTTTTTCATGAAGAAGTAGGAGGCAAAGCATTGGACGCTGGGATTTATCAGCAGTTGCTCTCAGCTGCAGAAGTTGAACCTGGGGTGGGGCATGTGGGTTCTGAACAAGCAGTGTGCAGGTGCTTCGTGGCTCAAATCGATCCACAAGCTGACCTTGGAGAGTGTAGACTTCAAGAATGTGAATTTCCATTTTCTCCAGTCCATCACTCCGCAGCTGCACGAGTTCACGCTCCACGAGGAGAAAGAGTTGAGTCTTGGTCCTCGCCTTGCCTCGCGCACTCTCGCCTTTTCCTTCCCCAACGCCCGCCTCCTCCGCTTCCGCTTTCCTTGTAAGGAGCTCAAGCTCACCCTAACCGTCTCCCCTACGCTCAAGACTCTATCGGTGATGGCCAAGTGGCTCGTCCTCTCCTGCAAGAGCACCGCCCCTCTCGCTCTCCACCACCTCTCGCTGTACGGCCAGGAGCGACTCGTCAATTGCTCCCTCTGCCTTGCATTCGTCAGGGTTGCTTACGTGGACCGTCTACGTGGACTTATTCTGGACAGATTGGCTTTCCACTATTGCGCCGACTATGGAGGTGCTTGTAGTGCCACAGTGGATGCCTATAATAAGGGTGAATGCAGAGTGGAGGAGGCTGAGGAGCCTTGGGATTGTAGTACACACCAAGGGGAGGCATTACTGGGACAAGGAGGCCACTGTGGACAACTTCAGAACGCTCAAGGATGATGACTTTGAAGAATATTGAGGCGATAGAGATTTTTGGGAATTTTGCAACAATTAAGAGATGACAGTGCTGGTGAGTGGTACGAGCAGGCACGGGCACGCTACCGTGTGCATTTGGAAAGCATGCACAGGCTGCAGCTTAATCAGAACATGTTTGCCAAGCCGCCTTCCATCGGCGCTCCGAATCTGCAATTCCTCTCCTTCCCTTCTAGCAAGGCATGCGACACACCCGCACTGGCTGCACTGCAGCAGGACTACCCCGCCCTGGCGCTCTACTGTGTGGTGGACCGCTCCTTCTACTGGCACAGAAAGGGCGAGCATGTGAGCAATGGGCCACTGGAGATTGTGAGGAGGGAGAAGAGTGGGGTGTTGTGGGATGACGATGTTGGTAAGAAGCGGGCCAAGAATGTGAGGGAGAAGATGCACAGTGTGAATAAGAAGCTGGTGGAGGGGTACACAATTGATGAGGATGAGCTTTACGTGCTCCGGCATAAGGAACGCTTTTAGAATCAGCCTTTAGCTTGCATCTTTTCTTGACAAGGCATCATGAGGCATACAGCGGCACACGTCATTATACATTGGTTATCAGTTTACGGGCTTTGATTTATTTCAGTATCAGGTTTCATGCATCTGGGGTAATCGATATGGACACAAGGATATTGGACCGGTGCTTGCTTGATATGGACAGGTATTCCCTGCAGTGTACACTAGTTACGCTACATATGCAAATAACTAAATATGTGAGGATATATTCACGTCCATGGACATTATGTTTGTGACATAGACAACTTAGTTATATCATACTACTGCAAATCATTACTTACCGAGGCAAAACAATCGATCAAACCCCGTTCTGAGAGCACTTTTCTCAACTTTCTATCGCGTACGACGACGAATATGGAGACTGATGACTTGCCTTCTCTTGGAATCTCAAGATCCAGCATGGCTGTCACATGTCGAGCTTCCACGCCATTCTCAGGAGGCCAAGTTATCCGAGTCGGTAGCAAGCGCTCTCACAACCACATTGAGCGGAAGCGAGATTTCCAGGTAGCGCTGCCGGAGGGGAGGGAAAACCCGTAGGAACGAGCATTTCGGACCATGTGGCTCCTCCTCGGGAACTCCTCTGTGCTTGAGTGTCTGACTGATAGCTGGTTTCACGTGCGTCAATTGGGCCGTCGCTGTTACTCATCCAGCTTCCCTACACCTTTCTCGCTTCCGTCCCGCTGCCAGCGCTCACGAACAGGGTTCGCGGAAACGGGTTTCGTAGTAACAAGGAGCATCGAGTACCACGCGCGTGTTCAATCCGCCAGCCGTGCAGGTAGATTTTGTGCCAAATTGGCGGGAGCCAGATCGACAGACCTTGGCTGCTGAGCCTATCCAGCAAAGCCAACACGAGCAACAATTGGCGACGTGAAACGCGTCCTAGACCAGCCTGGCAGAGCCTGACGCGACAGAGGAACCTAGGGTATCGATCGACAGCTCTTTTACGGCATACGTGGTCCCGGCTGCGTGCGTGTCGTGCTGGTGGTGGTCCCGGCCACGTACGAGAGTGCTCACCAACTGGACTCCAGGATTTGTTCCCTCTGTGTCTAGGTCTTATTGGTCAGCGTCTGACGCTGTAGCAGGCTTCGAGTGCTGCCTGGGTGTGGAACTCCACGATTGCTGTGAAACAGCATTCCGTTTCGAATTTCCTGGGATCTTGCACGAGGAAGTTCCTCTGAATGAGCAAGGTAACTCTTGCAACGGCTGAGCAGGGTTGCCTGGTTTTGGTCAAATTGTGGAAAGTGCGGGTGAAGGCTACTGGTACCGAGTGTGGGTCGTGGGAAAACGCCATCATGCCGACGCTCACTAACGCTCACTGAGGGTTCTGCAGATCTCGCCTTATGTGTTTGCATAGCGTAGTCTTTCCTGTGCCTAGTCCTGCCTGATACGTGCAGCATATGTCCCTAGTCTTTACGTCTCCTTTCCGCAAGTGCCAGTCTCACGGTCTCACCTTCACACCTAAGGCCAGCACGTGATATACTCCCTGGAACCTGCTCTCGCCCGCTCATTCCCTGCAACCGAAATCTCTGAGACGATGGAGGCTTCAGGTCCGTGCTTGTTGAAGCTCCCTTTTCCGCCATATTTCAAGTTAATGCTAAAGCGAATCATTTTTTGCCAGTCTCGTTAACACTCCCTAAAGCCCTTTCTCCTCCCTATTGGTTCATGCTGCAGCCAACACCTCCCCTGATGAAGTCGACATGCTGCCAGCGCCTATCTGGTTTCGAATCTTCCACCTTCTGCATCAACCGCCCTCCCAACTGGACGACGCTGATATCTTCCCTCAAAAAGAGGAGAAGAAGACGGAAACTGGCTCTGATGATTCCGAGACAGAAGAAGAATCAGAGGAAGAATCAGATGAAGAGACAGAGGATGAGGTAGAAGAGGTGGCAGAGCGGTTCCGTGAGGTTGAATGGTTCCGCACCCCTGGGTTCACTAACACTAGAACCAGCGACCATCTCACCAACACCAAGGTTGATCGCGATCGTCCGCCAGTTGTGTTCCAAGAAAAGGGCCTCACTGCCAGAGAGCAGCATGAGGAGAACGCTGATACCTATGGCGCTTCATGTTCTCTGCTCTGCTGCGCTCTCGCCAGCAAGAGGCTTCTCAATCTCGTCGTTGCTTTCTCCGTGAGCGCTCTCTCTCCACTCGTGTTTCGCCTGCACAAATTTCCACTTCCTCCTGGCAGATCTTGCACTTAATCATCGACCTTTCAGCTTTACCACCTACTCAGTGCACCCTTGCATATCAGCCTCCAGCTTCATTTCTTGTCATTTCAGATTTCATTGCTCATATTTCAGCTTTCAGCTTTCCTTTCACCTTTTCAGAGTTTATTTCAGCATGGTTTCAGCTTTCAAAACAGCTTTTAGCTTTCAGATTTCATTCCAGCTGCCAGATTATATTTCGGCTTTCATATGTCATTTAGGATTTCAAATTTCGTTTCCATTCCAGCTTTTAGATTGCATTCCAGCTTTCAAATTTCAATTCAGCTACTCATCATTTGGCTTTCCTTTCAGGCTTTCAGCTCTCAGCTTTGGTTTCACTTTCCATTCAGCTTTTATGTTTTGTTTCAGCATTCAGGTTTCATCTCAGCTTTCAGTTCCTCTTTCAGCTTTTCTTTCAGCCTATCAGCTTTCAGCCCTTAGCTTACAATTTGCTTTCAACTTTCCGTGCATGGGATGGATGACGTCTCCCACGGTCATTAGCACCAAGAACTAAATTTCTTGCACCTGCTGCTTGTGCTGGTGACGCTGAGCACCAGGTGTGTGCCGAAGCCAACTTCCACACCTCAGATGTCTCAAATCTCCCACTCGTCCATGCTCCCACACCCCACCCACTTGCAATCGCAGGAGAGCCAGCCCATCTCGCTCGTGTACGGCGACCAGAACCCGCACTGGATGCGAACCGTTCGCTACTTCCTCGTCCGCCCGGGCTTACACTCGCTTCACCTCCGCTGCTCTGACTCGAAAAAACTCCCCACACTTGGCACCTACATCGCTCGCTGCAGCCACTCCCTCTCGTCCCTCCGCCTGGAGATACAAGGCGATGTTGGCTCCTCCAAGGGCCAGGAGAGCGAGTGCTGGAGGCTGGAATTTCTCAAGGATTGCGCCCAGCTGCAGGAGCTGAATTTGGGGCGGGGCATGTGGAAACTCAACTGGCAATGTGTGAACACGTCATGGTTCAAGTCAATCCGCAAGCTGACCCTAGAGCACATTCATTACGGGAGCATGAGCTTCCAGTTTCTCGAGATTATCACGCCGCAGCTGCATGAGTTCACGCTCTATGAGGACGGCAACGTGCTTCGTGAACATCCCGGCGTGCCCTCCACCACCACCCTCGCCTTCTCCTTCCCCAACGCACGCCTCCTCCGCTTCCGCTTTGCCAGCACTGAGCTGCACCTCACCCTCACCGTCCCGCCCTCCCTCGAGACCCTATCAGTTGTGGCCAAACGTCTGGTCCTTTCCTGCAAAAGCAGTGCCCCTCTCGCTCTCCACCACCTCTCGCTATACGGCCAGGAGCAGCTTGTCGTCTCCTCCCTCCGCCTGGCATCCACCAGAGTTGCCTACTTGGACGGACCTACCAGTGACCAGGGAGTTTTTTCCTGGACGGAATTGCTTGGCACTATAGCGCCAACAGTGGAGGTGCTTATAGTGAGGCATGGGGTGCCTATAAAGAAGGTGGAGGCGGAGTGGGGGAGGCTGCAAAGCCTTGGGATTGTCGTGCCCCCCTGGGACAAGAGTGCCCATGTGAACAACTGGGGAATGGGAATGGTCTCGGATGACGATGAGGGTGAGGAGCATCTAGACGATGGCAGGTTGCGCTTCTCTTGGGCGGATGAACCGGGTTATTTCGGCTCGGAGCCAGATGAGGAAGTGGATGAGGATGACTACATGTTTGATGATGCTGATGAGGATGAGGATGATGATGATGATGGTGATGACGATGAGGCTGAGGATGATGACGATGAGGATGATGATGACGATGATGGTGTTGGTGACTTTGGTTGTTACGATGATGACCGGCTGTTTTGGGCAATGTATGGTCCAGAAATAACAGCCAAGATTAAGGATCGGGAGCGGTTGATGAAGGCCTTCCCAAAGCCGCCATCCATCCGCGCTCCGAATCTGCGGTTCCTCTTCTTTCCCACCCGCAAGGCGTGTAATGCGCCCGCACTGGCTGCACTGCGGCAGGACTACCCCGCCCTGGCTCTCTACTGTGTGGTGGACCGCTCCTTCTATTGGGAGAGGAGAGGCAAGACGGTGAGCAATGGGCCGGTGGAGCATGTGAGGAGGGAGAAGAGTGGGGTGTGGGATGAAGAAGTGTGGGAGATGCGGGCCAAGAAAGTGAGGGAGAAGATGCACAGTGTGAACAGGAGGCTGGTGGAGGGGTACTGTGCTGGGGAGGACCAGGTTCATGTGCTGCAGTGTCAGTAGTGTTGGAAACAATAAGTCCTAAGTACGCTTCTGTCGTATCAAAATCCAAGGTACCAAGCGAAGCAGTCCCAATCGAAGCATCGAGTCAACCTCGGAGGTTAGGGTAACCGCCTGGAGGTTACGAGAAAGTCAAAGGTCGCTGACCTTTGACTCGACAATTACAGCGCGACAGTTAAGGACACACAACTGACTCGTTACAGAGCAGTTGCCCGAGTCGCGCTATATCGAACCGCAACAGCAATACAGTTATCTATCTATTCTCTGTACTCTTATATAAATCCTTGTATTTGCTTGTTTAATTCAATCAACTTTGCTCTCACACACCAGTGCAAGGTCGGTTCAAATTCTTCACTAAACGCTTCCGCTATTACAACTACTTCACCTAGAGTTATCCCTTGCAAAGATCCTAAGGGGCTATCTCAGCCCAACATGGTATGAGAGCGGACAAGGGAAACTCTACTCTTTTTTTTTTCAAGATCATTACAAGACATGGCAACAAACAAGGAAAGGAGCTCCCCTAATGGCTCCTCGGGCACTACTCCTACTCCACCGCCAGCCTCTGGCCTGCAGACAGAAGAAGGCACGGCAACAAGACCAAGAGGAACGTCAACCGAGACCCCCATGAACCACCCTTCGGACTTTGACCAGAACATGATGGAGAAATTTTTCTCCTTCATGTCCTTCTACGAACAACACCAGCAGTCGGGACCTGCACAAACACACAACAGCAACAACGGAGCGACACCCATGAGTCTTGATGGGTCGTCATATGCGCGAGGAAACCAGCAGCAGCAACCTACCTTTGCTCCGTACGAGCGCGGGTCAATCAGCTTCGTGCCCCACCCGCAACCTTCACCTGGACAAGAAAGACCACTGGACGCACTTCAAGTTCAGTCGCAGTTTGCACACGTCTTAAAACTGTAAACGTCAAGACCCTTCGACGGCAAAGACTTCTTTACCTGGTCCTTTGAATTCGAGCTGATGATGGAGGGCGCGCAGATACTCGGCTTCTTCGACGGGTCCTTGTAGTATCCAGCCAACGGGACACAATATGAAAAGCAGCAGTATACGTATCAATCAATGATGGCGTATACAATCCTATTGAGGAACGTGACACCAACTCAGCAGCAGAACATTCGCTCTTACCGGACCTTCGGCAACTCGGCGGAGCTCGCGTACAGCCATCTGAAGAACCTGTATCAAGCAACAGACAGTGTAAACCAGAGCAGGTTAATGGCGCAGTTGACGACAGTCGAAATGAAACCAGGAGAAAAAGGACTGGCGTATATCAGCCGATGTCGCGAACTGCGCGACAAGCTGCTTCGATGCGGAGGGTCAATCTCTGAAGACGCCTTCGTGACAGTCATCATTGGTGGGCTTGGTCCTCAGTGGCGCGCCACCAAAGCCATTCTTCGAGCCCACGGAAGAATCTCTGAAGCTGCACTCTGCGCCGAAATACATGCCGAGCAGCAAGATATGGACCTGCAGGAAGAACGACACAGGAAGAAAACGACAGTATCAGAGTTCGCATTCCACACTCAACGACGACACAGCAATTATAACAACCGACAGCAGCAACCGAAGATAGTACCTCCCTTCTGCCACATCTGCAAGACTTCAGGGCACCCGCGCACACACTGCCCGAATCGTCAGCAATCAACGGCACCACAGCGACAACTTCGACCTTCAAGCTCCCAAATGGCTTCAACACAAGCAAGTGCGACAACCACTATTCAAGCTTCAACGACTTCACCCGGACAACCTGCACAAGGAGCAAGAAATATAATCAACTGCATGACGAAGATAACCGATTCGTGTACAACCGAATCACCACCACACTACTCACCGGAAGAAGAGCTTGACAACAGAACGCCTCGCCGTGAACTACTCCAGCCGAATCCAACGTACGCCGCCATCGCTCAAAGTGAACCGTCCGGCCAAGACACCTGGTTCTTGGACAGTTGCTGCGGGCAACACATGTGCTCGTCCGGGCGTTTCGTACAACGCGAACATCGACTCCAACGGGAAGTGATCATCACGGTTGCCAACAACCAAAACCTGCGCACACGAAGACAAGGAGTGGTACAGCTTCAGTCAAGAGAAACAAATGTCATACTGCACATGTCTAAGGTACTCATCGCTGAAGGACTCGGCTACAACTTACTGAGCGTTAGCCAGTTGATGGCGAAAGGAATTCATCTGGAAGCTGACAGCACGACCCAGGAGTTCAAGCTTTACCACGGGAGAGGCGGTCTCTACATCGGAAAAGCAGTGCTGAAGAACAACGTCTTCGTCCTCGACTTCGTTCCTGACCTCGGCACTGCAGACAGCGACGCCATCGTGAATTTCACTGACTGGACACACCCTCCGGATCTCGACCCCGACTTCAGCCCGGGAGGCTTCTGGTACTCGCACACCATTCCTGAAGCAGAACGAACACGAGCATTAGCAACAATTCGACAATCGGCATCAGCAGCAACAACATCGGCAGCAGTAACAACATCGGCAGCAGCAACAACATCAGCAGCAGCAGAAACAACGACACCAGTCACAGTCGACGAAGCACCACCAACACCCGCGCAACACCTGAATCCGACTCAACGTGAAGTCCACCGAAGCGCCAACCTCGTCGCCAGCTTTTACTCCAACTCCGACGCATATCAGCGTTCACCTGGACACCGCGCCTCTGAAGAGATCTGGCACGCACGCACAGGACATCCAAGCAACACGGTTTTGAATAACACGATAAGAGCAGGAGTCCTCGACAAAGACTCTCTACTTCTACCCGATGGCAGAGAACTCCAGAAGGCACGAGGGACTTGCCTTATATGTCCCGAAGCTGACTTACCTCATCGACCGTTTGCTTCACATCACAACCCGAGCGCTCCAGCGTACGCACCACTCGAAAAAGTCTACAGCGACATCCTCTACAATCGCGAACCAGGACAAGTCAACTACAACTACACCATCACCTTCATCGACGCCGCCACTCGATACGTCTGGCATCGCAACCTACCCAGCCGCGACATGGCGCTCGCAGCATTCGCCGCCTGGCTAC
Source organism: Closterium sp. NIES-65 (assembly GCA_948144175.1). Classification (NCBI taxonomy): domain Eukaryota; kingdom Viridiplantae; phylum Streptophyta; class Zygnematophyceae; order Desmidiales; family Closteriaceae; genus Closterium; species Closterium sp. NIES-65. The sequence continues at coordinate 126,770 of CANXME010000343.1, read as the reverse complement.
CGATAGCAGAGAGAGAGTCTGGAACACAACTGAAAAATTTCCAGTCAGACGGAGGTGGCGAGTACACCTCTCACCGCTTCAAGCAGTTCTTGGCGGAAAGGGGGATCAAGCAACTCCTCTCCCTTCCCTACGCACATCAGCAGCAAGGTGTTGCAGAACGACTGAACAGGACCCTGCAGAACAGCATGCGCAAACTGTTACGTGGCATGCGGCTACCCAACCACCAGTGGCCAGCAGCAATGGACCACGCTGTCATGCTGCACAACTTGTTGTCGTCGTCGTCACTCCCGAACAACGCATCACCGCATCTGCTGTGGACAGGGAAGCAGGGCAGCACGAAAATGTTACGAGTTTTCGGGTGCATGGTACAGTACAGACCCCCAGAAGCACGAGCGGGAAGATTTTCGCAACGGGCACAGTGGGGACTACACCTCGGCATCGAGAAAAATTACAACGCATGGAGAATCTTCGACGTCCACACAAAGGAAACAGTAGCAGCACGTGACGTGATCTTCTACGAAAGACTCACCCTTCAGACGTACCTCGCCAACTTGCACGAGAATCGGGACCTCACCAGTGGTTTTCGTGGTGACCGAGCCTTCGCGTCAGCAGCGGATGAAGTAGACTGGGACGAGCAGAATGTTGACAACGCATCGGCAGAAGCCGGACCTCTCCCGTACTGCTCCGTCAACGTGCCCATGGACGAAGAAAATCCTCGCGACAGTAACAACGCCGAAGTCTTCTACCACTTCGCCGACACCGGTTACGTAACACCTGCAACCGTCAACACAAATGAAGCAGAAAGGATAGGACCGAATTTCATCCCTGATCCAGAAGCGGGAGACGAAGCAGCTTATCCCGAGGATCCAGAACTCCCTCGATACTCACAGACTGGGCTGCAAATCCTCGGCCTCGTCACCGCAGTCCACGGGAACACACGCAGCTCGCTTCCTAAGGAGCCTGCAACGGTTCAGCAGGCTCTGGGGGGGGAACACAGGGAGAAATGGCGTGAAGCCATGGATAGAGAACTGAAGGCATTAGAGGAACGCAACACTTGGAAGGTTGTTCCCGTAAGCGTGGCACGGAACAAAACCATCCTTACCGGGAAATGGGTCTTCCGCATCAAGACGAAAGCAGACGGCACGATCGAAAAATTCAAAGCACGCTGGGTCGTACGTGGATTCGACCAAGAGCAAGGACGAGACTTCACCGAGACCTTTGCTCCAGTCAGCCGCCACACGTCAGTCCGAATTCTCCTCACCATTGCCGCCATGAAGAAGAAGAAGTTACGGCAGATCGACGTCGCGAATGCCTTCCTCTACGCACCTGTGGATGCAGAAATCTACGTCGAGCTCCCGCACGGTTCCCACGGCGAACCCAACCGAATCTGTCAACTACTTAAGTCGCTCTACGGGATCAAGCAGGCACCGTGACTGTGGCAGCAGTACCTGCACGCCCGTCTCATCCGCATCGGCTTTAGTCAACTACCTCACGACCAAGGCATGTACCGCCTCACTAAGGGAAGCGACTACGTTCTCCTGATCGTCTACGTGGACGATCTTCTCTACATTGGGTCAACCGACGGCATCGCCACGTGGTTCGAAGAAGAGCTCCAGAAAGACCTCACGCTCACGGTCTCCTCCACCGTTACACAGTACCTCGGGCTCAACATCCGCGAAGAAGAAAACGCCATCTATCTAAGCGCCGAGAAATACGCCGACACCATCGCGAAACGGTTCAGCCTCACACCAAGCGCCATCTCCACGCCTTACCGCTACACATCAGGAACCGAGAAGGAACGAACTACTCTACTCAAGCCCGCCGGCATACGCGACTATCAGAAGAAGCTCGGATGCCTGCTATTCGCCGCCGTCACCTACCGTCCTGACTTATCCTACTCCGCAAGTCAGCTCGCCACCTATCTCAAGAAGCCTGAAGCTGAACACCTGGCGGAACTTGATCGCGCTCTCCACTACTTCGTCAGCACCGCGACGATCGGGCTAACCTACCACAAGAGCGCAGCTACACCGACTAAGCTAATCGGCTACGTCGACGCCGATCACGCCGGCGACACCGACAACAGGCGCTCACGCACCGGCTATGTCTACCGCCTTGAGCCTATCGGTCCTATCTCCTGGCAGTCGAGCAAGCAAGAGTTAATCGCACTATCTTCAGCAGAAGCAGAATATATTGCACTCTGCTCAGCCACCAAGGAGGGACTTTACCTTCGCGAACTACTGGAAGAAGCGAAGCTAGCCGAGTTACCCAGCTTCACCGTGTTCTGCGACAACCAGTCAGCAATTCGCATCGCCAACAAAAACGGCTTCGCAAACAGGACGAAACACATCGCCCTGCGCTATTTCTTCGTGAAGGACGAGATAGAAAAAGGGAAACTCGATCTGTCATACTGTCCAACATCCGAGATGGCAGCCGATTACTTGACCAAGAAACTCGGCAAGCAGAAGTTCGAATACTGCATGATGCTGACTGGACAAGGCCACGTCACCAGCAGTAACACTCCAGAAGCGAAGGGGAGTGTTGGAAACAATAAGTCCTAAGTACGCTTCTGTCGTATCAAAATCCAAGGTACCAAGCGAAGCAGTCCCAATCGAAGCATCGAGTCAACCTCGGAGGTTAGGGTAACCGCCTGGAGGTTACGAGAAAGTCAAAGGTCGCTGACCTTTGACTCGACAATTACAGCGCGACAGTTAAGGACACACAACTGACTCGTTACAGAGCAGTTGCCCGAGTCGCGCTATATCGAACCGCAACAGCAATACAGTTATCTATCTATTCTCTGTACTCTTATATAAATCCTTGTATTTGCTTGTTTAATTCAATCAACTTTGCTCTCACACACCAGTGCAAGGTCGGTTCAAATTCTTCACTAAACGCTTCCGCTATTACAACTACTTCACCTAGAGTTATCCCTTGCAAAGATCCTAAGGGGCTATCTCAGCCCAACAAGTAGAAGGGATGCTTCTAGTATTTGCCTCCATGTTTGGGCAATTTGCATTCTTGCCAATAGAGCATGACGATGGCATGTATTGGACGAGGTAGCATAAGTGTAACCGCACGAGTCATGATACCGTATCTAGGTCATGAGTACTACACTGTTTCATTCAATTTTGTTTCATGCATGTCTGATGTTTTAGCTTCCATAAATTTTACCGATTATTGTACAGTAACTGTAGAGAACGAAGCCCACCCAGCTGGTCATACAATCTACCACGTAAACGTCGGCATCATGACAGCTCAAATATGAAATGCAGATAGATACTTCACATCCATGCACATCCATCATCGTAATGCAGGCAGAATGCATGATGATAGCACACAATTGGGTGTGCCTGCAGTGCAGAGAGGGATGAAGCGAGGAGGAGACGAGCGCGTCAGGCGGAGGGCAGCAGCAGCGCAGCAGCAACGGACCGACCCTCCTCGTTGAGCACGTTGAGTGTGGATATGGCATGGCGCTGGTGGGGTGATGGGGGAGGAGGGGAAGAAGGGAATGACGGAGGATAGATGTGTGCGTGGCTACGGCATGTCCCCACTTGTTTGGGTGTGGATATGGCATGGCGCTGGTGGGGGGATAAGGGGAAGGGAAGGGGGCGGATATGAAGGAGGACAGGGGTAGCTGTGTGGCTATGCCACGGCCCTCCTCGTTGAAAACGTTCAGCATCGCTATGGGGTGGCGCTGGTGGGGGGTGGGGGCAAGGAATGGCGGGAGGGACAGGAGGTAGGAAAGAGATCGACGTGTGGATATGGCATGGGCAGGAGAGACATGAAGGGCTATACATCCTCATTGAAAACGTTCAGCATCACTATGGCATTTGGCTGGTTGGGTGGGGAGGAGGAGGGAGAAGGTGGGACGGGAGGACGGAAAGAGGTGGAGGTGCGGGATTGGCACGGATGGCCATCCACGTTGTGCGCGTTGAGCGTCGCTATGGCGTGGTGCAGAAATGATGGGGGAATTGGCGTGGTGCAGAAATGATGGGGGGAATGGCATGGTGCAGATATGATGGGGGGAATGGCATGGTGCAGAAATGATGGGGGGAATGGCATGGTGCAAAAATGATGGGGGGAATGGAATGGTGCAGAAATGATGGGGGGAATGGCATGGTGCAGAAATGATGGGGGGAATGGTATGGTGCAGAAATGATGGGGGGAATGGCATGGTGCAGAAATGATGGGGGGAATGGCATGGTGCAGAAATGATGGGGGGAATGGCATGGTGCAGAAATGATGGGGGGAATGGCATGGTGCAGAAATGATGGGGGGAATGGCATGTTGCAGAAATGATGGGGGGAATGGCATGGTGCAGAAATGATGGGGGGAATGGCATGGTGCAGAAATGATGGGGGGAATGGCATGGTGCAGAAATGATGGGGGGAATGGCATGGTGCAGAAATGATGGGGGGAATGGTATGGTGCAGGAAATGATGGGGGGAATGGCATGGTGCAGAAATGATGGGGGGAATGGCATGGTGCAGGAAATGATGGGGGGAATGGCATGGTGCAGGAAATGATGGGGGGAATGGCATGGTGCAGAAATGATGGGGGGAATGGCATGGTGCAGAAATGATGGGGGGAATGGCATGGTGCAGAAATGATGGGGGGAATGGCATGGTGCAGAAATGATGGGGGGATTGGCATGGTGCAGAAATGATGGGGGGAATGGCATGGTGCAGAAATGATGGGGGGAATGGCATGGTGCAGAAATGATGGGGGGAATGGTATGGTGCAGAAATGATGGGGGGAATGGCATGGTGCAGAAATGATGGGGGGAATGGCATGGTGCAGAAATGATGGGGGGAATGGCATGGTGCAGAAATGATGGGGGGAATGGCATGGTGCAGAAATGATGGGGGGAATGGCATGTTGCAGAAATGATGGGGGGAATGGCATGGTGCAGAAATGATGGGGGGAATGGCATGGTGCAGAAATGATGGGGGGAATGGCATGGTGCAGAAATGATGGGGGGAATGGCATGGTGCAGAAATGATGGGGGGAATGGTATGGTGCAGGAAATGATGGGGGGAATGGCATGGTGCAGAAACGATGGGGGGAATGGCATGGTGCAGGAAATGATGGGGGGAATGGCATGGTGCAGGAAATGATGGGGGGAATGGCATGGTGCAGAAATGATGGGGGGAATGGCATGGTGCAGAAATGATGGGGGGAATGGCATGGTGCAGAAATGATGGGGGGAATGGCATGGTGCAGAAATGATGGGGGGATTGGCATGGTGCAGAAATAAAGGGGGGAATGGCATGGTGCAGAAATGATGGGGGGAATGGCATGGTGCAGAAATGATGGGGGGAAGCATGGTGCAGAAATGATGGGGGGAATGGCATGGTGCAGAGATGATGGGGGGAATGGCATGGTGCAGAAATGATGGGGGGAATGGCATGGTGCAGAAATGATGGGGGGAATGGAATGGTGCAGAAATGATGGGGGGAATGGCATGGTGCAGAAATGATGGGGGGAATGGCATGGTGCAGAAATGAGGGGGGGAATGGCATGGTGCAGAAATGATGGGGGATTGGCATGGTGAAGAAATGATGGGGGGAATGGCATGGTGCAGAAATGATGGGGGGAATGGCATGGTGCAGAATTGATGGGGGGAATGGCATGGTGCAGAAATGATGGGGGGAATGGCATGGTGCAGAAATGATGGGGGGAATGGCATGGTGCAGAAATGATGGGGGGAATGGCATGGTGCAGAAATGATGGGGGGAATGGCATGGTGCAGAAATGATGGGGGGAATGGCATGGTGCAGAAATGATGGGGGGAATGGTATGGTGCAGGAACTGATGGGGAGAATGACATGGTACAGAAATGATGGGGGGAATGGCATGGTGCAGGAACTGATGGGGAGAATGACATGGTACAGAAATGATGGGGGGAATGGCATGGTGCAGAAATGATGGGGGGAATGGCATGGTGCAGAAATGATGGGGGGAATGGCATGGTGCAGAAATGATGGGGGGAATGGGATGGTGCAGAAATGATGGGGGGAATGGCATGGTGCAGAAATGATGGGGGGAATGGCATGGTGCAGAAATGATGGGGGGAATGGAATGGTGCAGGAAATGATGGGGGGAATGGCATGGTGCAGAAATGATGGGGGGAATGGCATGGTGCAGAAATGATGGGGGGAATGGCATGGTGCAGAAATGATGGGGGGAATGGCATGGTGCAGGAAAAGATGGGGGAATGGCATGGTGCAGAAATGATGGGGGGAATGGCATGGTGCAGAAATGATGGGCGGAGGGGTCAGGGGATTAGGGAAGTGATTGGAGTGGTGCTGTGCGGTGATAGGAGTGGTGCTGTGCAGTGATGGGAGTGGTTCTGGGCAGTGATAGGAATGGTGCTGTGCGGTGAAAGGAGATGAAGAGTTGCATTGATGTTGTTAGATATGTAAGACTTGGGTCAATAATTGAGGATTCGTTGGTGTATAAGGGATCATCCCCCATCCATCCAACCTCATGCCACAAGCCCAAACCCACTAGCACCACCAGCGTTCCTATCAGTAGCAGAGGCACTCACAGTGGAGAGCACTTCGAGCTTCATGGCAGCACTACGAGCAGTAGTCTTAATGCAACCAGCACTACCACTTGGCTGCTGTACCGCAAATGCGTTTTGAGTGAACTTGATGATGTGTTTTGAGTCGACTCAAAACATACCAGCACTACCAGCACTACCAGCACTACCAGCACTACCAGCACTACCAGCACTACCAGCACTACCAGCACTACCAGCACTACCAGCACTACCAGCACTACCAGCACTACCAGCTGTACTGCAAGTGAACTTCCATGATGCTCACAGTACAGTACTGATGGGGCTCGCTGCACTCACAGTAGAGAGCACTTCAAGCTTCATGCCACACGCCCTCACAAACTCCCTCAGCTGCCCCGGCACTGCCTGCATGCGCTGCCCCGTGCCCAGCAGCAGTAGCTCTGTGCAAGACGGGTGGTAGTGGGGAACAGGAGGCGGGCGGGGAAGACGCTTTTTGAAGGGAGAAGAGGGGAAGGGAGGAAATGGTTGCTTTCTCTGTCTTGCCCATTCCATGCCATGCAATGCCCATGCCCATGCCCATGCCATGCCCATGCCCATGCCCATGCCATGCCTCTCATGCCATGCCTCTCATGCCATGCCTCCCATGCCATGCCATGCCATGCCTCCCATGCCATGCCATGCCATGCCATGCCTCACCTTTTGAAGCTCAGACATGGCATGCCCTACACGGCAGCAGCACAGCATTCACAACACACCACACACTCAGCACGCCCTCTTCAAGAGCAATCCAAACGAGCAACGTCGCAGGCAGCACAGAGCATTCACAGCAGCCTGGCATTCAAAAGAGCATACCTGGTTGCGGGCGAATGAGCTGAAAGAGAGCCAGGCTGTGTGGAAGGGACAGGCAGGGGTGACAAGGGGGTAAAAAAAGACGACGGGAGTGGAGCGGATGAAGAGGGGTTAGGCAGGGGCAGGGAGTGAGGTCGAGGTAAGGAGAGAGTACGGGAGAGAGGGTGGCAGGTAAAGGCTAAACTGCAAGCCCGGGTGGGAAATTGGGGAGAAATGGCGGGACCCACAGATAAGCCACAGGAAAATGGGGAAAATGGACAGAAGGCTTAAGCGGAGACCACGCAGGTTGCTTGGTTTGGCTTGGGTAGAGAGCTCGCATGTTGTTTGGCGTATGACAAAGAGGTGGTGGCAGGGCAGGGAGGGACGGATGGAGACGAGTGAAGCGAGGGGGTGAGGAGGGCCAAAACACATTGTGGCGGGGTGGCAGAGAAAGAGGAGGACGGAGGCGGTAAGGGCATGCGAGGAAGAGAGAGGCGAGTGGCGCGACGCGAGAGGATGGAGGAGGACGCAGAAAGGAAGGCAGACCTGCCATGTGCCGAGACGTCATGAGTGCAGCAAACGTATGAAGGGAAGAAGGAGTGCCATGGAATGGAAGATTGACCAGCACCAGCAGCCGTGACAGCTCTGCAGTTACAACCGCAACCACACCCCTCTCCTCCCTTAACCCTCACCCTCACCCCTCACCCCTCTCCCCCCTCCCATCCCCCTCACCCCCCTCACCCATCTAACCCCCCCCCTCTCTTCGCACTCGCCCCTCTCCCCTCACCTGTCGGGTGTGACGTCAGCGAGGCAGGAGGGCGACCAGCAGAGCGCCACGTCACCCACACAGAGGATGGAGGAGTCCAGGTCCCTGCCGCCCACCGTGAAGCCCTTGTCGTCGTACCTGCAGCGGGCGTGGGCAATGGGTACAATGGGCGCAGTGGGTGCAGGGGATGCAGTGGGTGCAATGGGCGCAGTGGGTGCAGGGGATGCAGTGGGTGCAATGGGCGCAGTGGGTGCAATGGGCGCAGTGGGTGCAATGGGCGCAGTGGGTACAATGGGCGCAGTGGGTGCAGGGGATGCAGTGGGTGCAATGGGCGCATGGAAGGACACGATATGTGTGAGCCACAAGGCCAGTCCAAGTCCCTGCCGCCCACCGTGAAGCCCTTATTGTCATACCTGCGAAAGGGGAGTGTGGGGGTGCAGTGGGTGCAATACAGAGGGGGCATGGAGAGGTAGCATAAAGGAATAAGATCAGCATGAGCCACAAGTCGAGTCCACGTGCCGCCCACCCTTGTTGAATCCCTTGTTGTTGTACCTGAGAGAGGGGAAGGGAGCAGCGGGTGCATGCATGGAAAGAGATGCCGGGCTTGGTCAGACTTGCACGGCACGGCACGGCACGGCACGGCACAGCACGGCACGGCACGGCATGGCACGGCACGGCACGGCATGGCACGGAATGGCATGGCATGGCATGGCACGGAATGGCACGGCATGGCATGGCATGGCATGGCACGGAATGAGTGAGGGAGGGAGGGAGGGAGGGAGGGAGAGAGGGAGGGAGGGAGGGAAGGGAATGGAAGGGGTGGGGAAGCGTCACTCACGCGAGGATGAACACGTACCAGAAAGTCTCAGCAATGAGCTAGATGGGGGAGAGCGAGATGGGGAGAGAGCGGGGAACAGAGCGAGGGAGGGTGCAGAGAAGAGGAGCGCGGGGGGAGAGGCACTCACGCGGTGATAAACACGCGTCCGCTACTCTCCGCCGCCCCTTCCAGCACGTTGAAATTAGACGGCTCCGCTGCCCGCGCAACGGCGGACGGCGCGGCTGCTAGGTTGACTCTAGATGGTCCGGCCGCCAGACCCCTTCGTTGCTGTTGCTGGTGGGAGTGGTGGGGGTGGTGCTGGTGATGGGAGAGGGAGTGGGAGGCGCGGTGGTGGTATCTAAGAGGGGTGGTCTCATTTTTCTCAACCAATTGGTGCGGCTGTGCCGCCGCATGTGCGGGTGTGTCGCAGCCATCCCCGCTATAAGGTCGGCCGTTATACGTGGATTCACTAACCGCGCCTACAACGGCGCCGCTAAGAGTCGGCGCCCCGGAGGCACTTGTGGGCGGCAGGCGAGGCGACGCGCTTGCCAGTAGTGGACGGCACAGCGCGCCGAGCTTCGATCGCGCAGTCATGGCAGAGTACGTAATATAAGGCGCGCGGGGTGGAGGAGGGAGCACGAGAAAAAAGGTGCAAGGAACGGCCGCACGGTTGCGGAAGCGAGGAAAGGATGTGGGAGGGGTGGAGAGGAATGGAGCGTAGCGCGGAGAGATGTGACACGTCGGCGAAAAGTAGCAGCAGCGCGCGCGAGAGAACGGGATGTGCGCGCGTAGAGCGGGGCAAATTTGAGAGGAGCGAGGAGATGAACCATGGGATGGGATCAGCATGAGAGACAATGCGGCAGAGACATACTCGGTACAACTGGTTGTTATGAGTGCGCGGATTTCACAACCTAACTGAAATGCACTCGAAGCGAAAACTACAGAATACAACTGAAGACTACTGAATGGGAGACCTACGAGGCCTCATTTATAAAGGCAGGTTCGAGCTAGGCGTGAAGCTCGGGCTCAACGAGGCTCGGATGTTTGGGGAAAGGTGCGGAGGGCGACTCGGAAGTGGTTCGGTCCGAGATTGTAGGCCGAACCAGCTGACGCGAGCCGCTCGGCACATAGCCGAAAAAGTCTGACTACAGTAAGGAATTATGATTTCTTACTCCGATAGGAATAACAGCTGAATAAGAATTTGCAGATCTTATGAAACTTGAAGGATGGTCTATAAGTTGATTAATTGTAGGGTTATGGACGACGCCTCAGGGACCTTGTCCAATAAAAAGACGATTTAAATAGCTGAGAAAAAAAAAAACAAAAAAACAACATAATAACACACTCCCTCTCAATTTCCTCCAAATCAGGGCTTTCTTTCCAGCACCGACAAGCCTTGACATGACAGGGCACCTCAGCACCTTGATCAGTCGGCACCAGCAATCAAGCAATCACAGTACGGCTCGAAACATCACCCATTGGCCTCCACCACCACATGCCCACACAAGCTTTACGAATTACATGCATCTCTAAGCGTCACTACCAATAAGCTCCCGCTCAATCTCCTCCAAGCTCCGCCCCTTGGTCTCCACCACACACGCGCGCACAAACACCACCCCGACAAAGCACACCGCCGCAAACCCCACATACGCTGCCGCCACACCCACCACCTTCACAAACCCTAAAAAGGAGAGGCCTATAACGAAGTTGCAGAGCCAGTGCGTGGTGAGCGCTGCTGCCACAGCAGAGGCGCGGATGTTGGAGGGGAAGATCTCGGGGAGGAGTAGGGCCGGCACGGGTCCGGCTCCCATGGCAAAGGAGAGAACGTAGGCGACTGTTCCCAACACAGAGAGCGGCGCTGCTACGGGCTGGAGTGGCGGGAAGGAGAGCGTGAGGGCTAGAAGCAGCATCGAACAGCCCTGAGGGATGGGAGGTGGGGGGATGGGAAATGGGGAAGGGGAAGACGAGGAATGTGAGAGCAGGACGGGGGATATGGATGAATGGTTTTTTAACAACAGGAGAGCACCGCGGGCACGGGTCCGGCTCCCATGGCAAAGGAGAGCACATAGGCAATGGTGCCGAGGAGGGAGAGTGGGGCTGCTATGGGCTGCAGCGGTGGGACAGAGAGGGTGAGCGCAAGGACGAGCATGGAGCAATCCTGGTGGGATGGGGGGTTTGGGAGAGGGTTGGGGGGTGTTGAGACAGGAGTGGGAAATGCGAGAAAGGAAGGGAGCAGGGTTGAGTGGATTGACCAAGGAGAGGACGTAGGCAATGGTGGTGATGACATAGAGATGGGCTGCTATGGGCTGGAGAGGTGGAAAGGAGAGGAGGGAAGGAGATGTGGAAATGAGAGGGCGAGGGCCAATCTGATGAACAGGATTGCCCAGGTGAGATGGGGAAGTAGGCAATGGGAGATAGGAAGGGATGAGCAATGTAAGCATTGGGATGAGCAATGTAAGCATTGGGATGAGCAATGTAAGCATTGGGATGAGCAATGTAAGCATTGGGATGAGCAATGTAAGCATTGGGATGAGCAATGTAAGCATTGGGATGAGCAATGTAAGCATTGGGATGAGCAATGTAAGCATTGGGATGAGCAATGTAAGCATTGGGATGAGCAATGTAAGCATTGGGATGAGCCATGTAAGCATTGGGATGAATTTGGCGAGAAAACAGCAGCAGCATTTGATAGAGAGTGAGCATTGACATGTGATGCAATGCCAGCCAGCCAGCTTTTGAGGCGCGTCAAAAATCGTTGCATTGAAATGACATGCAATGTGAGCCAGAGATGCAACAATCATGCAAGATCAAGGTGCCATGCATTTCTGCATACCATCATACATGCATATCACCATGCCCCAACACCATACCATACCACCCATCACACCGCCCTACCATGCCCCACCAACCAACACCGCGCCCTACCATGTCCCACCACCCACCACAGCGCCCTACCATGCCGGTAAAGGACCCCATGAGCAGGCTCTTGCGGCCCTGACGGTCCACCAGGTTGAGTGAGACTGCCGTGCCTGCTTGGTGGGTGGCACGGATGGAAGAAAGGATGCAGCGCGAGAGAGGAAAAAAAGGATGGAGTGATAAAATGGCAACCACGTGGGTGCACACGACAGGAGACAGCGCTGCCATGTGCGGCAGCGAGCACAAGGCTGGGGGCAGGGCGAGACAAGCACAGCCAGTTGCATGCGCGGAGCAGCTGCATAGTGAGAAGCACACCCAGACAGGTGTTTGGCCCTGAACCTAGCACGCTATCTCAGCACACCTAGCACGCCATATCAGCACCTTACCTTGCATGGTATTCGCCTGTACCTAGCACGTCAGCAAGGCCCACGAGGAGACTGGCAGCAACGTCTGACTGGATGCCGGCAGTGCCACACCATGGTGCTGCTCACTCTGCCATGTGCTATGTGCCATGCCCCATGCTCGATGCACTATGTGTGATGCGCCATGCACCACCAGGCATGTCAACATTCCACTGAAGCTCAGCCCTGTACGTCGTGTGTTTTGAGTCGACTCAAAACACACCTGAACCTCAGCCCTGTACCTAGCACGTTGGCGAGGCCCACAAGGGCACTGGCAGCGACGTCGGATTGAACGCCGGCGGAGCGGAAGACAGAGGAGGAGTAGTAGATGATGGCGTTGATGCCCGCGAACTGCTGCACTGCGAACAGCGCCATGCCCAGCAGCACCACTGGGAGGGGGTTGGGGTTGGGGATGGGGCGGTAGAGGGAACGGGGCAAACGGGGTTGAACGGGGGTTGATGGAGGAACCGGGGAGGAAGAAATAGGGTGGGAAGGGGACCGGGAGGAGTAGTAGATGATGGCATTAATGCCGGCGAACTGCTGCACTGCGAATAGCGCCATGGCCAGCAGCACCACTGGGGGGGGAAAGTGGAAGCAAGGGGAAGGGGAGGAGGGCGAGATGGTGGAGACGGGGGGTTGTGGGGAGGGGGAGGGCGTGGGGAGGGGACTGGGTAAAGGAATAGTAGATGATGGCGTTGATGCCCGCAAACTGCTGCACTGCGAACAGCGCCATGGCCAGCAGCACCACTGGGGGAATGTCAGAAGGGAGGAGGAACAGGAGGGTGGGGGAAAGAAACGGAGGAGGTCATGGCGGATAGTGCGACTGTGCAATGAGAGAGGCACGGAAGGAGCATCATTGGACCCGCAGGGATGGAGAAGGGGTGGGAACGGAGTGAAGGGTTGGGAAGGGAAAGAAGAGTGGCGAAGGAAATGAAGGGTTGGGAGCGGTGGTGAGCGGTGGCTGGGCTTGGGATGGCAGTGGAATGTTGTTGTGGCCGTACCTGTTGAGATTTAGAAACTGCCTATTAATCAACTGCAACAGTACCTTTGCGGTAGCGCTTCGAAAAGAGGGTGAATAACGATGCGGCAGGTGCTTCGTCTGCCCGTTTCCTCGCAACACCTGCCTCTGCCTCCGCCAACCCATCCACCGCTGCACCTGCTGCTCCCTTGGCGGAGGCAACAGGTTGAGGCGAGGAGGAGGAGAGCTCCGCTGCAGCAGCAGCAGCCTGGGAGGGACCCAGCAGGCGCTTTAGCTGCCTCTCGGCCTCGTCAATCCTGCCCACCTGGGGGGGCAACAGGCAGGGGAGAAAGGTGGGGGGCAATGTAGGGAAGAAGGGGCAGAGGAAAGGCCATCTGGGGCTCTCGACCTCTGAGGCGCCCACAGCATGCCTGCAGCACACATAGGCAAATGCTTTCACCACACAACTTGCCATTCTTCCACCGCACAACATGGCATGCCCACTCATCGCACCTTAGCCAACTATCAGGGGCTCTCAGGCGCCGACAGCATGCCAGCAGCACACATGAACACATACTCTGTTACCACCCCACGCCATGCCGTGAACCCATCCCACTCCATGCCATGCCCACTCAACCCACCTTCGCGAGCCATCTGGAGCTCTCAGGTGCCCACAGCATGCCTGCAGAACACATGAATACATCCCATCCCACACCACCTACACTCCCAGCCACCACCATGCACACATAATCACCTTGACCAACCACGATGCAAACCCCCAACTCATCCCACCTTAGTGATCCATCTGGAGCTCTAAGGTTCCCACACCATGCCAGCAGCAAACAAGAACGCATGCTACCATCCATGCCATGCCCACTCATCCCACCTTAGCGAGCCATCTAGGGCTCTCGGGCGCCCACAGCATGCCTGCAGGCACACATAGGCACATGCTTTCATCGCACAACTTGCGATGCACCCACCGCACAGCATGTCATACACCCACCAACTCATCAACTCATCCCACCTTAGCCAACCACCGCGGGCTCTCAGGCGCCCACAGCATGCCAGCAGCCAGGGCGGCCGCTGGTGCCACTCCAATCCAAAACATCTGCCGCCACCTGATTGGCGGAGAGGCGGGGGGGCAGGGGAGCAGAAAGTGGTGACTTTTGAGTCGACTTAAAAGTCGCAGCCAGGGCGGCCGCTGGTGCCACTCCAATCCAGAATATCTGCCTCCACCTGATTGGGTTTAAGAGGCGCGGGGAAAGGGCAGGAGAGGATGGGACACCAAGTGATCAAGGTACTTGTTGGGGAGGCACGGTGAATGCAGCCAGGGCGACCGCTGGTGCCACTCCAATCCAAAACATCTGCCTCCACCTGATTGGTGGAGAGATGCGAACAGACCAGAGGGAGGGGCGCGAGGGGACAGACAAGGTTTGTTGTGGTGTGGGGGAGATGGTACTGCAGCGGTGCAGTGCATAGCACAGGAGGCAAGGCGAGCACAGGTGGAGCAGCAAGCGAGTTGACGTGAGTAGAGCAGGAGGTGAGGCAGAGCAGGAGGTGAGGCAGAGCAGGAGGTGAGGCAGAGCAGAGTGCGATGACATTCAGACAGCAGGCTGAAAAGGGCTTCTGTGGAAAGGCAAACGGAACTGGAAAGCGTATAGCCTTAAAAATTGCAGTGCAAGCCGTGTACCAGGTGAGGGGCATGCTGGTGAGCACTGGAGCATGCAGCATGCAGCACCGGGGGGGGGGGAGGGGGGTGGGTGGGGGGGGGGCGGGGGGCACAATTGAGCCGTGCAGGGTGCAAGGCACCCACCAGGAGGGGTTGGCAGCGAGGGGCAGACCAGCGAGCAGAGCAGCGAGGATGCCGACACAGATGGCCAGCTGGTTCAACGAGCCCAGGCGACCCCGCACTGATGCTGGCGCTATCTGATGCATGGGGGACGGTGGGCATGGCGAGAGCGGCGGTCGAGGCGTGAGTTGGTGGGAGGAGAAGGTTGCGAGTGGGGCTGGGCAGTAACGAGGCAGTCTTAGAGCAGCTTATGGCATGTGAGCCATTTGACGAACAGACTGGGAAAGAGACGGGCAAGAATTTACTTTTGAGATGTCGACAGGGAAAGGTGTGGAGAGGCGGGCACATACACACCTCAAGGATGTAGACGGGCACGACACAGGAGATGACGCCAAAGGCCCCATGGGCAGAGAGGGGGACAGAGAGGTGGGCAGGCAGAGAGGAGGGGGCACCGCACACGCACCTCGGAGATGCAGACGGGCACAACACAGGAGATGACGCCAAAGGCCAGCCCTGTGAGCGCACAGGCATAAGCAGACCGACAGACAGGGCGTGCAAGCGGGCGGGCGGCCAGGCGGGCCGAGAGGCACGCACCTCGGAGATGTAGACGGGCACAACACAGGAGATGACGCCAAAGGCCAGCCCTGTGAGCGCACAGGCATAAGCAGACCGACAGACAGGGCGTGCAAGCGGGCGGGCGGCCAGGCGGGCCGAGAGGCACGCACCTCGGAGATGTAGACGGGCACAACACAGGAGATGACGCCAAAGGCCAGCCCTGTGAGCGCACAGGCATAAGCAGACCGACAGACAGGGCGTGCAAGCGGGCGGGCGGCCAGGCGGGCCGAGAGGCACGCACCTCGGAGATGTAGACGGGCACAACACAGGAGATGACGCCAAAGGCCAGCCCTGTGAGCGCACAGGCATAAGCAGACCGACAGACAGGGCGTGCAAGCGGGCGGGCGGCCAGGCGGGCCGAGAGGCACGCACCTCGGAGATGTAGACGGGCACAACACAGGAGATGACGCCAAAGGCCAGCCCTGTGAGCGCACAGGCATAAGCAGACCGACAGACAGGGCGTGCAAGCGGGCGGGCGGCCAGGCGGGCCGAGAGGCACGCACCTCGGAGATGTAGACGGGCACAACACAGGAGATGACGCCAAAGGCCAGCCCTGTGAGCGCACAGGCATAAGCAGACCGACAGACAGGGCGTGCAAGCGGGCGGGCGGCCAGGCGGGCCGAGAGGCACGCACCTCGGAGATGTAGACGGGCACAACACAGGAGATGACGCCAAAGGCCAGCCCTGTGAGCGCACAGGCATAAGCAGACCGACAGACAGGGCGTGCAAGCGGGCGGGCGGCCAGGCGGGCCGAGAGGCACGCACCTCGGAGATGTAGACGGGCACAACACAGGAGATGACGCCAAAGGCCAGCCCTGTGAGCGCACAGGCATAAGCAGACCGACAGACAGGGCGTGCAAGCGGGCGGGCGGCCAGGCGGGCCGAGAGGCACGCACCTCGGAGATGTAGACGGGCACAACACAGGAGATGACGCCAAAGGCCAGCCCTGTGAGCGCACAGGCATAAGCAGACCGACAGACAGGGCGTGCAAGCGGGCGGGCGGCCAGGCGGGCCGAGAGGCACGCACCTCGGAGATGTAGACGGGCACAACACAGGAGATGACGCCAAAGGCCAGCCCTGTGAGCGCACAGGCATAAGCAGACCGACAGACAGGGCGTGCAAGCGGGCGGGCGGCCAGGCGGGCCGAGAGGCACGCACCTCGGAGATGTAGACGGGCACAACACAGGAGATGACGCCAAAGGCCAGCCCTGTGAGCGCACAGGCATAAGCAGACCGACAGACAGGGCGTGCAAGCGGGCGGGCGGCCAGGCGGGCCGAGAGGCACGCACCTCGGAGATGTAGACGGGCACAACACAGGAGATGACGCCAAAGGCCAGCCCTGTGAGCGCACAGGCATAAGCAGACCGACAGACAGGGCGTGCAAGCGGGCGGGCGGCCAGGCGGGCCGAGAGGCACGCACCTCGGAGATGTAGACGGGCACAACACAGGAGATGACGCCAAAGGCCAGCCCTGTGAGCGCACAGGCATAAGCAGACCGACAGACAGGGCGTGCAAGCGGGCGGGCGGCCAGGCGGGCCGAGAGGCACGCACCTCGGAGATGTAGACGGGCACAACACAGGAGATGACGCCAAAGGCCAGCCCTGTGAGCGCACAGGCATAAGCAGACCGACAGACAGGGCGTGCAAGCGGGCGGGCGGCCAGGCGGGCCGAGAGGCACGCACCTCGGAGATGTAGACGGGCACAACACAGGAGATGACGCCAAAGGCCAGCCCTGTGAGCGCACAGGCATAAGCAGACCGACAGACAGGGCGTGCAAGCGGGCGGGCGGCCAGGCGGGCCGAGAGGCACGCACCTCGGAGATGTAGACGGGCACAACACAGGAGATGACGCCAAAGGCCAGCCCTGTGAGCGCACAGGCATAAGCAGACCGACAGACAGGGCGTGCAAGCGGGCGGGCGGCCAGGCGGGCCGAGAGGCACGCACCTCGGAGATGTAGACGGGCACAACACAGGAGATGACGCCAAAGGCCAGCCCTGTGAGCGCACAGGCATAAGCAGACCGACAGACAGGGCGTGCAAGCGGGCGGGCGGCCAGGCGGGCCGAGAGGCACGCACCTCGGAGATGTAGACGGGCACAACACAGGAGATGACGCCAAAGGCCAGCCCTGTGAGCGCACAGGCATAAGCAGACCGACAGACAGGGCGTGCAAGCGGGCGGGCGGCCAGGCGGGCCGAGAGGCACGCACCTCGGAGATGTAGACGGGCACAACACAGGAGATGACGCCAAAGGCCAGCCCTGTGAGCGCACAGGCATAAGCAGACCGACAGACAGGGCGTGCAAGCGGGCGGGCGGCCAGGCGGGCCGAGAGGCACGCACCTCGGAGATGTAGACGGGCACAACACAGGAGATGACGCCAAAGGCCAGCCCTGTGAGCGCACAGGCATAAGCAGACCGACAGACAGGGCGTGCAAGCGGGCGGGCGGCCAGGCGGGCCGAGAGGCACGCACCTCGGAGATGTAGACGGGCACAACACAGGAGATGACGCCAAAGGCCAGCCCTGTGAGCGCACAGGCATAAGCAGACCGACAGACAGGGCGTGCAAGCGGGCGGGCGGCCAGGCGGGCCGAGAGGCACGCACCTCGGAGATGTAGACGGGCACAACACAGGAGATGACGCCAAAGGCCAGCCCTGTGAGCGCACAGGCATAAGCAGACCGACAGACAGGGCGTGCAAGCGGGCGGGCGGCCAGGCGGGCCGAGAGGCACGCACCTCGGAGATGTAGACGGGCACAACACAGGAGATGACGCCAAAGGCCAGCCCTGTGAGCGCACAGGCATAAGCAGACCGACAGACAGGGCGTGCAAGCGGGCGGGCGGCCAGGCGGGCCGAGAGGCACGCACCTCGGAGATGTAGACGGGCACAACACAGGAGATGACGCCAAAGGCCAGCCCTGTGAGCGCACAGGCATAAGCAGACCGACAGACAGGGCGTGCAAGCGGGCGGGCGGCCAGGCGGGCCGAGAGGCACGCACCTCGGAGATGTAGACGGGCACAACACAGGAGATGACGCCAAAGGCCAGCCCTGTGAGCGCACAGGCATAAGCAGACCGACAGACAGGGCGTGCAAGCGGGCGGGCGGCCAGGCGGGCCGAGAGGCACGCACCTCGGAGATGTAGACGGGCACAACACAGGAGATGACGCCAAAGGCCAGCCCTGTGAGCGCACAGGCATAAGCAGACCGACAGACAGGGCGTGCAAGCGGGCGGGCGGCCAGGCGGGCCGAGAGGCACGCACCTCGGAGATGTAGACGGGCACAACACAGGAGATGACGCCAAAGGCCAGCCCTGTGAGCGCACGCCCCACCAGCATCTGTGGCACCGATGACGCTGTGGCACTGCGAGAGAGGGAGGAAAGGAGGGAGGGCGAGGGTGGAAGGGGCATGAACTGCAACCTCACAACGCACTTCCAATATGATTAGCCCTGTGAGCGGCCTCCCCACCAGCATCTGTGGTGGCGATGACGCTGTGGCACTGCCAGGAGGCGGGGGAATGGGGACAAGGGTGCAGAGGGGGGTGGGGAACGGGGCGTATTCAGGTATTAGAAGACCTTGAGGCGGCGCATCGATGCCCGGGCAGTGAGCGTTTGGAGGCATAGAGGGAAGCGGGAGGGGAGAGGGGAGAGGGGGGGGCTTCTGCAGCGGAGAAAGAGACCGGTTACAGGGGCTGTGGCGTTGGACGATAGCAGTTGACTGCAGGTTGGAAGGGCTGGGCTGGGCTGTGAGCGTTTGAAGCGGACCTATGACCAGGCACGTGGGTTGGACTACATAAGCGGATTTCAGAGAGAGGCTTCCAACCTATGACCACATGCCTGGGGAGTGAGCGTTTGAATGTATGGCGGGGGGGAAGATGGGGACTGCTGCATTGGAAGCGAGAAGCGGGATACAGGGGATATGGCGAAAGCAGGAAAAGACGTGAGCTGTCTATCGGCCCCAGATGTCTGTCTAACAACGAGATGTTGTTCTGCTGGACCCACACACACTCCCTGCCATCGCCGCCAGCCAGCTGAGAGACAGCCAAGAGATAGCAACAGCTCTGTTATCTGTTATGTGTTCCAGCAGTCAATATGCGTGCGAGTAGGTGGAATGCTGTTCGTCGCCCACACAGTCAGCCAAGCAGCCAGGCAGCATAGTGGCATCCGCCTGAAACACCTGCAACAGCGGAGGGAGCGAGCACCTGAGTGCACTTCCCAGTGCGAGGGGCAGCGAGAGCAGCAGGAAGGTGATTCGCCGGCCCACAGAATCGGCGAGCCAACCAGTCGGCTGAGAGGGCCCCACACGCTGCTGTGTAGCTCAAGCACCCTGGAGCGGAAGAAGCATGTAGATGAAAGCACCTTGCAGCAGCAGAAGAAGCGTGTACCTGAGCGCGCTCCCCAGTGCAAGGGGCAGCGAGAGCAGCAGGAAGGTGGTTCCCCGGCCCACAGAGTCTGCCAGCCAGCCGGCTGAGCTGAGAGTGCGCCACACGCTGCTGTGTACCTCAAGTCAAGCACCTTGCAACAGAATAAACATGTACCTGAGAGCACTCCCGAGTGCGAGGGGCAGCGAGAGCAGCAGGAAGGTGGTTCGCCTGCCCACAGAGTCGGCGAGCCAGCCGGCTGAGAGCGCGCCACACGCTGCTGTGAGCAGCGATGCACTCACCACCCAGCCTGGCGGCGGGAAGGGGGGTGTGAGGAAGGGTACGGGAGATGATGAGATGAGACATGGGAAGGGAGGCGAGTACCAGTGTGAGGGCTACGAGGTTCTGTTTCTGCTGTGAGTCCACAAGGCAGCCAGCCACCTGAGAGCACTCCGCACGCTGCTGTGAGCAACGATGCACTCACCACCCAACCTGGGGGGGAATGGGAGGGAAGGAGGGGGCGTAGACGATCGGGCATGGGGAGGCGAGTAACAGCGTGTGAGCCCAGGCGATCTGGGAGTCATTTGAACGGGACGCTCAAGCATGTAATGATGAGCAGGCTTGTGACACGTTTGAAGAAGGTGCCTGTGATGATGTGATGAGCAGTGAGGCACTCAGCACCCAGCCTGGCGGGGCAGCGGGAGGGGGGGTACCGTGGAGGATTAGACATGGGGAGGCGAGTAAGGGTGGTGGTGCGAAAGGAAGACGGCTTGGTGAGGGTGGTGTTGTTGTGAGGCGACAAAGGGGGGGATAGAGCTTACCACGACAGCGCGCATAAGTAGAGGGGTCTATGGAGAGCAGCAGACAGTGGGAGTGGAGGGATGACAAGGAGAAACAACAGACCGTGAGGCAATGTAGTAGCAAGAGGCACACACACATGGCATGGCAGCACTAGCGTACCTCCTACGAGGGAGTTGCCAGGCGCGCCGATGCTGATGAGGATGTGATCCAACGGCCCGTTCACCACACTGCCACACACGCGAGAGAGAGGGGGAGAGGAGGGGATGATGTTTTAGGCGCCTCGAAAAGACGCGAAATTTCTTGCGCCTGAGAAGGGTTGCCTGGCGCGCCGATGCTGACGAGGATGTGATCCAACGGCCCGTTCACCACACTGCCGTGCCGTGAGCGGGAGAGAGGGAGGGTGAGAGAGAGGAGGGAACGATTTTTGCGGCGCCTCAAAAAGAGATGCCTGGCGCGCCTATGCTGAGTAAAATGTGATCCAACGGCCCGTTCACCACGCTGCCGTGGATGTGGGGGGAAGAGAGGGGGCGGGAGGGAACGCGCATGGAAGGTGAGCCGTGATGTTTTGCCTTGTTTGTGAGGCAAGGCAAGGATGGTTCTGGTCTGGAATGCAGCGGAGTGGAGGAAAACACACAGGCAGGCAGGCGGGCGGCCCTAATTTGTCACACCGCACCGCACTACACTACTACGGTGGCTCCACCGTGGAGCTGTTGTGTTGCTACGAACCCATCACATCCACTCGAACCTGATGTGGTAACCGAAGGCGAATGCGCCAATGCATGCGACAAGCACGGCGGCCAGCACCATGCCTCCGCCCGTTCCCCCCGCTGCCTCTGCTTCCCCCCCACCGCCGCCACTTGCGCGAGCCGCCACCGCCCTCCCCCTGCCGCCTCTGCCGCTCCGCAGGCCTGGAGTGGTTCCTGAGCTGCCGGCTGAATTTCGCGCCGCAACTGCGCCGCCGGATGCGGCGCCTGATGCGGCGCCTGATGCGGCGCCTGATGCGGCGGAGGCACCTGGTGGGGACCTCAAAGCGGTGGCTGTGATTTTCCGAGACATGAGGGATGCGGGGATGGCGGCGGGAGATGCGGAAACTCTAAAAATGCGGCTGGTGGAGAGACAAGAGTTTTCGGAGAGGTGGTGAGGGGTGCAGGGAGTTCGAGGCGCGGATTGCTGGGTGTAATGGACAAGGGTTCTGGGAGATGGTGACGGTAACGATAACGATAACGCCGACCCGGGCGGAGACAAAGTTAGAAGCCTGGTTGGCCCTCCCTGTCTGCGTTTGCTAGCTGTGCGTGCTGTCAATGAAGCTGAAGGCGACGTTGACGTTGACGGTGACGGTGACGGTGAGATTGACGACGAAGGGAGAGCGCACAACGACGTTGGCGCGCTTACAGCAACGGAGGCGAGCATGATGAGAGCCGTCCGCACGACAAACTATAGTCTTGGATTTGGGTGAAATAGCTACTAAGATGACACAATTACCGCATTATGAGCCCCATTGCAGGAATGACTTACGTTTGGTGCTGAAGAGTGAGAATTGCGTTCCCGCTATTGGCATTGCTTGGCGATGAAAATAAGATACCACATATCCACAATTCACTAAAATTGTTAGCAATTCTACAATGTGCGACTACAATCAGAGCAAAACAAACGCGAGTGGTCAATGCACGGATATTCCAAGATTTGATTGGCTGGACTAAGCACTTCCTAAAACCTTCCTTTGTACTTCAACATATGAGCCTCATCCTCCTCAACTCTATACCCCTCCACCAGCTTCCTGTTCACACTGTACATCTTCTCCCTAACATTCTTCGGCTTCTTCTCAAGAAACCTATGCCGCAGCATCCCGCTCTTTGCCTGCCGCACATGCTTGAGCGGCGCATTGCTCACCCTCTCGCCCTTCCTGTGCCAGTAGAACGAACGGTCCACCACACAGTAGAGCGCTAGGGCGGGGTAGTCCTGCCGCAGTGCAGCCAGTGTGGACGCATCACACGCCTTGCTGGAAGGGAAGAACAGGAACTGAAGATTCGGAGCGCGGATG
This sequence comes from Closterium sp. NIES-65, assembly GCA_948144175.1. Classification (NCBI taxonomy): domain Eukaryota; kingdom Viridiplantae; phylum Streptophyta; class Zygnematophyceae; order Desmidiales; family Closteriaceae; genus Closterium; species Closterium sp. NIES-65. The sequence goes on along the minus strand of CANXME010000343.1, from coordinate 103,964 downwards.
GAGGGAAGCTTGATACTATCCTCGTCATCATCATAATTATCCATATCATCATCATCATACTCCCCATCATCCATAAACGCCCTGTCATTCTCCAGCGTCGCCTCCCACTCCTTACTATGCTCCCCCTTCGCGTGCGCGACAATCCCAAGGCTGCGCAGGTTTCTCCACACCTCATCCACCTCCTCGATCGGGATCCCATGCCTCACTATAAGTACCTCAACGTTTTGCGCTATGGAGCCCAGCCAGTTGGTCCAGGAGAAGTTAGAGATGCCGTATGGAACATGCTGCCAGGAAGGGGGCAGCTGAGCAGAGAGCCTCGGGCAGCTGGATTCCTCATCGCTGGCCGGCCCATTGAGGTACACGGCTCGCGTGGATGCGGTGTGGAGGGAGGAGATGACAAGGCGCTCCTGACCATACAACGAGAGGTGGTCGAGTCGAGAGCGAGAGGGGCGGTGCTCTTGCAGGAAAGCACGAGCCACTTGGCCATCACCGATAGGCTCTTTAGTGAGGGCGGCACGGTGAGCTTGAGCTTGAGCTCGTTGCTGGCAAAGCGGAAGCGGAGGAGGCGGGCATTGGAAAAGTTGAATTCCATGACGTGGGAGCCAAAGACGGGCCCATGAGAGAGGTGCCAGTGCTCGTAGAGCGTGAACTCGTGCAGCTGCGGCGTGATCGACTCGAGGAACTTGTAGTTTCTATATCTCCTATCCATGTGCTTCAGGGTCAGGCAGCGGATGGACCTCACCCACGCTGCATTCGCACAGCTCTCGTCAAGGTTCCACATGCCCCAGCCCAGCTTCAGCTGGTGCAGGCGCGAGCAGCCGGTGAGGAAGTCGAGAGTCCAGGCTTCGTCCTCCTGCTCCTCGTCGCTGTCCACGAAGCCCCACAGCTTGATGCTGAAGGAGGAGAGGGAGGGGCTGCAGCGAGCGATCAAGGGGCGGAGGGTGGGGAGCTGCTGCAAGTTGGTGAAGATGAGGTGGAGGGAGGTGATGCTCTGGCCGTGGCGCGTGAGGAAGTAGCGAATGGTCTTCTGCCAGCTCTTCTCCTTGTACACGAGGGAGATGGGCTGCCTCTCCTGCACTTCATGGGGATCAAGGAAGTTGGGCTTTGTGAAACTGGCTGGTGTGTTCAGTATCGCAAAAGAAGGTTGTTGCATGTTTAAGATATTTATGTGTGTTGGACTGAAGCACATACACATGGAGAAAGTCTTTTTTTTAGTAAGTTTCGATTCTCAATCAGAAATAGCTGCGAGAATTAGTAAGAGATGAAAAGAAAATAGATGAGGAACAGAAAGAGTTGATAGGAGAACGAGGAAGAGCAGAAGGCTCACAGCGAAGGAGAGGACATGGTGGAGAAGCTTCTTGCTGGCGATACCACAGCAGAGTAGAGGCCAGGAGGACCCATAGCTGTTGTCGTTGTATCTATGCTGATCACTGGCAGAAGAATTCCGGTATGTGAACATCTTCATAAACTCTGTTCGTTGTCCGGCTGTTGTCTCTCGTCTGACTGCTCCTCCGAGCTGTACCATAGGCTTTCAAATCCTGTGAGGCCTTGGGGTTTGTCCACTTGGAGGGGTGGCCGCAGGAGGCAGTGGAAGATTTGGTGCCAGAGAGGAGCTGGCAGCATGTCGACCACATCGTGACAAGTGATGGCTGAAGGGTGAATGATGGAATGCAGAAAAGGGAGGATAATGACAGAGGATCACATGAAAGTGTCAGAGGGAAATGGCAACATATCAGAGAGGAACGGAGAGAAACAGTGAGAACGAGACTCTTGCTCACGGAAAAGAGCGCAAGGAGCAAGGGGATGGGAGTAAGAAGGCGAGTGACAGTTTCTCATGCGAGAAACCAACAGATGAAAAGATGTCGATACAAACGAAAATGTATTAGCCTTAGAATGGCGAGGTTAAAAATATAGGAAGCTGAAGAGCGAAACCCAAGAACGGCAATACTTCAGGAAGCGCCAGTTTGCGTTGAAGAACAGGGAAGAGACTCGAAACATAAGGCTCCGGGTGAATGAGATTTGTGTGACAAATAACAGAAACAAACCGAGAAAATCCAGTAAAAACGGATGATGAGATTAGTATTTCTTTCTGCCCGTCCTACTGGAATTTCCTCTGCATTACCCTAATCAGCATTGCGCATGTATACCGAACTATGTGTCAGCATTGGTGGCTACGTAAAACTTGTCTCAAACCCGTCATTCAAATTTCGTCACCTACATTGACTTCGACACGGACGTGAAGATTCCATCGATCAATGCCAGATTCTCGTTGACGGAAGAGAGGGAATGGCGAGGCGAATGGGAGCCTCAATGAGGTAGCACTAGCGAGAAACCGAAGCCGGTGTATTCTGTTTCAGGTTTCGCGCGGCAGTTGCTGTGCCAAAATCAAGGGACAGCGGTGTTGTCCAGGCAGCGGGCGTCGGCATGGCAGCGACATGCGCGGCAGGATTGAAGCTCCCTAAGGACTTGTGTGTAGGTGCCACTCATGTGTCAGGAGGACCCACGAGAGACTATCAAACCATGCTAGTCGAAATTCGCCTCACACAAGGCGGATCCAGGCAGCAGTATCGCTTTCGACACCAGCTACAGAAACGGGCTAGAGATCAGGTCACGTTGGCGATCGCTTCGTATCTCAGCCTTTCTGGCGGGGATAATGTCGACAGTAGGTGTTCGCTGGTGTCGCTGTTCACGACGGAATCTGCACGTGGTGGCTGATCCCCTTGGAACGTGCACTAGAATAGAAATCAGGGTTTCAAAACTTCGCTAGAAGCATGTGATATTCCAGAATCATTGGCTACAAGTAGACGCTCTGTCAAATCTATACATCCACCACCAGACAAATGGAGTGGAGTGATGAGAAGTGGTAGGGGCCCTGGAGTGGAGCTTTAGTTGAGTCAATAAATGGCTAGTGAAGTAACAACTATATGACGAACCAGCACATACGAACATTCCCAACGCACCACCAATGGTATCACAAAGAAACTCGCATAGTCTCACCTAGAGATTAACTGGACCACAAAAAAACACATAGAACTGGACATCATGTTCCAATATGCAATTCATCCTGGCTACCCTTTGCTGCATCTCCTAGAACCTTCCCTTGTATTTGAACATATGAGCCTCATCCTCCTCAACACTGTACCCCTCCACCAGCTTCCTATTCACACTGTACATATTTTCCCTCACGTTCTTCGGCTGCTTCCTCTCATCAAACCTATCCCGCAGCACCCCGCTCTTCGCCTGCCGCACATGCTTGAGCGGCGCATTGCTCACCGGCTGCCCCTTCCTCTGCCAGTAGAAGGAGCGGTCCACCACACAGTAGAGCGCCAGGGGCGGGGTAGTCCTGCCGCAGTGCAGCCAGTGTGGCGGCGTCACACGCCTTGCGAGAGGGGAAGAAGAAGAACTGCAGATTCGGAGCATCGATAGAAGGCGGCTTCGCAGGGGCCTTCTTCTTGCGACTCCCTCCCCTTCCTCCACCGCAACCCCTCCCCCCATACTCACCCTCCTCATCATCATCATCGAAACCATCCTCATCCTCATCATCATCTTCCTCCTCGTCATCATCACCATAACACCCACCCCAGCCACCGTCCTCATCCAGATCATCATCAAACTCCCCGTCCTCCATAAACGCCCTATAATTCTCCACCGTCGCCTCCCACTCCTTGTTGTGCGGCCCCTCCGCATGCATGACAATCCCAAGGCTACGCAGGTTCCTCCACTCCACACCCACCTCGTGGATCGGAATCCCATGCCTCACTACAAGCACCTCCACGTTTTGAGCTATAGAGCGCAGCCACTCGGTCCAGGAAAAGCCGGAAATGCCGCGGGGAACGTGCTGCCAGGAGGGGGGCAGCTGGTAAGAGATCCCGGGGCAGCTGGATTCCTCATCACTGGCTGGGCCATTGAGGTAGGCAGCTCGCACGGATGCGATGGGGAGGGAGGAAATGACGAGCCGCTCCTGGCCGTACAGCGAAAGGTGGTCGAGAGCAAGAGGAGCGGTGCTCTTGCAGGAGAGAACAAGCCACTTGGCCATCACTGAGAGAGTCTTGAGTGCAGGGGAGACAGAGAGGGTGAGCTTGAACTCGTTGCTGGCAAAGCGGAAGCGGAGGAGGCGGGCATTGGGGAAGGAGAAGGTCATAGCGTGGGAGCCAAAGACGGGTCCACGGGAGAGGTGCCAGTGCAGGTAGAGCGTGAACTCGTGCAGCTGCGGCGTGATGGAATCGATATATTCGAAGTTCACGTGGCTCGTATCCACCTGCTTCAGGGTCAGGCGGCGGATTGATTTCAGCCACGCGGCATTCGCGCAGCTCTTCTCGAGGTTCCACATGCCTCGGCCCAGCTTCAGGCGCTGCAGGTGCGAGCAGTTTTGAAGGAAGCTGAGAGTCCAGTCCTTGTACTCATGCTCATCGAACATGGTTACGAAGCCCCGCAACTTCAGTCTGAAGGAGGAAAGAGAGGGGCTGCAGCGAGTGATCAAAGGGCGGAGGGAGGGGAGCTGGTCCATTTCTGTGAAGATGAGATCAAGAGAAGTGATGTGCTGGCCGTGGTGGGTAAGGAAGTAGCGAATGGTGTTCTCCCAAAGCTCGTCCTCGTACACGAGGGAGATTGGCTGTTTCTCCTGCACCCAGTGAGTATTGCAATAAATGGTTGCAAAGAAAGAAAAAGAAGGAGAAAAAGAAGATAAGATCCAGTCAATGATGTTTCCTGCATATTCAAGATGCTCATGCGTGTTGGACAAAAGCATGTGGTAAATGTTTTTGTAAGGTTTCATTCTGAACCATGGATTGCTGCAAATAACAATGAGGAGTTTAGACAGCTTGAGGAACAAGATGAGTTGGTCAAGTCTGCAAGAAACGGAGCAGAGGACTCACAACGAAAGAGAGGACATGCTGAAGAAGCCTCTTGCTAGTAAGAGCGCAGCAGATTAATGTGGAAGAATGAGGAATGAATGAACTAGCAAGCAGGTGGGTACAAGTAGGGAAACATAGAAATGTTGTACCCCATATAGTCTACCCCACTACAGCCTACACAGACCATAGCATATAAGTTAGACACACCCCCATAGGCAAAGTGGGGGAGAACAAGAGGTCACAAGACCAGTCAAGCAAAGCAAAGCAAGCTCAGGGTGGATCACAACTTCACCACACAATCCGAGCACAAGAGCAAGGCCAAAAGGCCAGTTCACATGCAAGATCATATATAAAGGTAAACAGGCAAGTGCAGGTATAGAAAGATCACAGTACAAGCAAGGTCAAGAAGTGAGCAAGTGAGGCCAAGTAGGTACAAGACCTAGCATCGTACAGAAGCGCTGATGATCACCAGGCGGAAGTGCCTTGGTGAAGATATCAGCAGTGTTGGCCTCAGAGGCCACGTAAGCAAGGCGCAGCTGACCACGCTGTTGCAGCTCACGAGCAAGGAAGTAGCGGAGAGCAATGTGCTTCGTTCTGTGCTCCAGTCTGTGCTCCCGAAACAAGGCTAGCATGGCCTTGTTGTCTACGTACAGCACTGGAGGAGAACGAGGCGGCTCTCCTAGGTCAGTCAGCAGGTAGGTGAGTCAGCGTAGCTCCTGTGCAGCCATGGACCCCGCGTAGATCTCAGCCTCACAGCTGGAGCCGAGAACAGAAGACGAGCGGATAGACCGCCACGAAATAGAGCCTGAGCTAAGACTAAAGGTGTAACCCTGTGACGACCGCTGCGTAGCCTGTTCGTCAGCCCAAGAAGCGTCTGCGTGACCTGTGAGGACCACTGGACGTCGCCCTCCAAGCACTAGCCCCATGCCCGACGTACTGCACAAGTAGCGCAACACCCTCTTCGCTGCAACCATGTGCTCTGGTCGGTGTCTCCCAGGAGCAACATAGCGTGCCAAGATGCTAAGAGGGTATGCAAGGTCAGGTCGTGTGCAGGTCATCAGGTACATGAGGCAGCCAACAAGCTCTAGGTACGGGCCACTCGGCTCTACGGACTCATCCGAAGGCAGAGCTGAGAGCGAGTGGCGAGTAGACAGAGGAGTGGCCTGAGGCGAGGAGTACGTGAAGTCGAAGTGCTGAAGGACCTGCTGCACCATGTGTGACTGAGTAAGGGTAATGGTGCGCTGTGCTCTGTCCCGGGTGATCTGCAAGCCAAGGTAGCTGCGCAGTTCACCCAGGTCTGTGCACGTGTGTCTCTTCTGCAACTCGGACTTCACGTGGGAAAGTCCAGTAGAGTCTGCAGTGGCAAAGACCAAGTCGTCGACGTACAGGAGGATGTAGAAGACGGCCAAGAGGTGTTGGTGCGTAGAAACAGCGACAGGTCAGCAGTAGAAGGAGCAAACCCAAGAGCCGCAAGTGTAGTCCTCAGTGTGTCGTGCCACTCACGGGGCGCCTGGCGGAGACCGTAGACTGGCCGCCGGAGGCTCCACTGGGTACCAGGAGGAAACGACCCAGTGAAGCCAGGTGGGCGGCGCAGCCAGATATCCTCGTGCAGGCTGCCCTGCAGGAAAGCTGTGCTGAAGTCAAGAGAGTGGAGCTCGTAGTCGCGCTGAGCGGCTATGTGCAGCAGCACCCGAAGAGTGGTCATCTTTGGGGTGGGAAAGAAGGTCTGAAAGTAGTCAACTCCCTACCGCTGACTGAAGCCTCGAGCCACGTAACGCGCCTTGAAGACAGGTGGAGAACCCGGCAGCCGCTTCACCCTGAAAATCCACATGCCACCGACGATGTTCGCCCCAGGTGGGGGAACCTCGTCGACGTAGGTGCCTGTGGACTTCCATGAAGCCATCTCTGCGTCCATGGCTGACTGCCATTGAAAGGAGTAGGGACCCTCGATCGCCTCAGCGTACGATCGAGGAGTCGGGATGTCTGGTGCATCCGGGTCTCCCTTAGGGGCAATCAGCGTGGACACGAGATGAGGCAAAGCAGCAGCAAAACACTGGAACTCCTCCTGCCTGTCCTCAAGGACGTCCGTGCTAAGAGCACACTCACCCCCGACGGACGGAGGACAGACAGACTCAGACTCAGCAACGACACTAGCAGCGTAGTCTAGACGTCATCGAGCAGCAAAGTCGACAAGCTCAGCAACTAAGGCAGACGTAGGAGTGGACTCAAAGGAAGGGTCACTGACAACAGTGGCCAGGAGACGCGTGACGCTTGGACTGGCAGCACGAAGAGAGTCAGACTCCGAGTCAGCAAGAACAGGAAGAGAGGACCCTGGAGGAGACGGCAACGGGACATGCAGAGGAGCAGTGGAAGGACGCAGTGCCATCTGGTGTGTGCCTGGGACCGCAGGAGGACGCGGACGCGGAGCACGACGACTAGTGCGAGCAGCACGAACAGGCGACGCAGGACGAGACTCAGGCTCACGACGCTGAGCAAGACCTCTAGTAGGACCAGTGTAGGGAGAAGGAGCAGGCAGAGGGGAGGCGGGCTGTAACTGTGACTGCGACTAGACAGGCTGAGGACACTCTAAGGGAGGAGCAGGACCAGTAGAGGGCGGGAGACCAAGAACCTGCTCAAGGAGCAGAACGAAGTACGGCCTTGGCTGCGCAGCGCCTCCAGAACCAACAAGGACAGCACCAGCACCCCCAGAGGCAGCACCAGCGTCAGCAGCACCTCCAGCTCCAACAGCGCAAACTCCAGCACCCTCAGACGCACCAGCGCCAGCAGAACCACCAGCGCCAGCGAAACCACCTGCGCCGACACCCCCAGCAGCTCCAGCTCCAGTAGCAACAGCAGCTCCAGCAGCACCAACTTCAGCAGAACCGGCAGCTCCAGTACCGCCAGCAGCTCAAGTAGTACCTCCAGCAGCACCCCCAGCCCCAGCAGCTCAAGTACTGCCACTACGAGTACCTCCGGGACTAGCAGCAACAGTAGTACCTCCAGCTCCAGCAGCACGGCTCCAGCGCCGGGCAAACCACTCGCGCATCTCCTGCGGAGAGAGCGGCTCCCGCCTTGACGAAGCACCGCGAGAGGCCACACTAGCAGACCCAGCACCCGCAGGCTCTGCACCCCCACGCTCAGCACACCCAGGCTCAGCACCCCCAGACTCAGCACCCCCAGGCTTAGCACCCCCAGACTCAGCACCCCAAGGCTCCGCAACCCTGGACTCAACACCCCCAGGCTCCGCACCCTCAGACCCGGCACCCGCAGGCACAGCACCTCTAGCAGCACCAGAGTCAACAGATACCTTGACAGGCTCGACTGCGTCTACCTGGGACACACCTGACGGGGCAGGACCCTTAGGAGGGAGGGGGTCTACCGGGGGAGGACCTGGCGCAAGGAAGAGCGGCGGCGGGGGGAGGGGCGCAGTGCGGTAGGGGAAGAGACTGTAGTAAGGCACTGACTCGTCAAAGGTGACGTCCTAGGAGGACAGAACGCGACACGAGGTGGGATGGTAAAACTGCCACCCAGGCGCGTCAAGGGGGAAGCCAAGGAAGACGCAGGGAACAGCACGGGGGGACAGCTTGTCCGCAGACAAGTCGCGGACAAACGCCCGAGATCCCCAGACCCGAAACGCAGACGCATCGCCAACCTTCCCCGTCCACCGCAAGGTGTGGGAGGTCTCTGGCAAGGAGACCCGGGGCTGAAGGTTGAGCTGATGCGCTGCGTACTAAACCGCAAATGGCCACAGAAAATGGGGGGCAGCCGCATGGATCATGGACGTACGAGCCACGTCCATGACCATGCCAATGCGGCGCTCAGCAATCCCATTTTGCTGTGGAGAGGCCGGAAGCGTGAAGGTCTAACGGATGCCCTGTGCACGACAGAAGGCTCCCAGACGGGCAGAGGAAAACTCCGCGCCTCTGTCAGAGTGCAGCCACAGAACAGGATAGTGAGAGCCTAAACTCTCGCTGAGCTGGAGACGAGCTGCGCGTATCCAGTCGATCAACACCTCAGTGACGTCACCCTTGCTGCGCAAGGGAAAGACTGTGGTGTAACGCGAGTAGTCGTCAACCACCAACAGGAAGTAACGCTCGTGCCCCTAACCACAGACGCGGGCAGGGCCCCACACGTCCATGTGAAGAGTCTGCAGCGGAGCCTCTGTCAGAGGTAACTCGGAGGAGTGAGGGGCGGCGCGCTGTCGCCCCTCGACGCAGGGGACGCAGGTGGTGGCAGGCCTCGGAGGTAGGGGAGGGAGAGAACGGGGGACACCTGAGACAAGGACACGGGAGGCCATGCCTCGGAGACGAGGCAAGGAGGGGTGACCAAAGCGGTTGTGCCAAAGGAGAGTCTGGTGGGACAGGAGACGACACGAGCAGGGAGCAGACTCAGGACCAGACCTGGACGCTGCAACAAACACCTGATTCGACGCAGCGACCTAACTAGACTCAGCAACCGGAGGAGACTCAGTAGTAAGTGTGTACACGCTCGACTCCGGCCGACGGGTGAACGTGGCCAAGTGTCGGCCTGTCCGAGCACACGTGCAGTGGGTCACCCGCTGACTCGCAGGAGTGAATTGGTCAACCCCCCTATCCTGTAGATTAGCTCCACTCACCAAGTTCGTAGAGAACGAGGGGAGGTAGAGACCTGACAGGGTGCCAGAGGGGGCTGCCGGGCACGGTAAGACAGTGGAGAAGCTAGCAAGGACAGGACCCCTAGAGGGGTCCGCCAGGGAGACTGCAACCGGCTGACTAAGCGGCGTAAGCGTGGTGCGGTCTCGAAAGAAGGAGCGGGAAGCACCCGAGTCAAGGGTGAAGGTGTGTAAGGCCTGAGCCGACGTAGTACCTGAGAGAGCAAACTCACCAGCACCTGGGGCACCAGACGCACTAGCACCTAGAGCAGCAGCCTCACCAGCACCTAGAGCAACAGTCTCAATGCCCGGGCCAGGCGGAACACACAGGTAACAGTCACCCTCATCACTAGTAGACACAACATACATGGCAGCAAGAATAGCATCATAATCCAGATCAAAGATAGCAACCCCCGCCCTAGACAGAACGTCCTTGCGAGGGATCTCAGAGGCCTGAAGGAATTGGTGACGCCACGCGTCCGTCAGGCGACCGAAGTAGCGCTGCGTGGAGTGCGGGCCCCCGCACTGCTCACCAGCGCGGTCGCCGGTACGGAGGACGTAGGTGCAGGGACCAGTTTCCCCACCGTGCTGACGCGCAGTGTACCACTCACGGAGCTCCTGAGGGGACAGGGTCTCACGACTGCGCTGCTGCTATTGGTGCGGACCACCACCGGACCCACTCCTCTGTGCAGAGCCGTGACCAGCTCCACTGCTGCCTCCGCCGCCTCCGCCACCTCCGCCGCCTCCGCTCCCTCCACCACCACCGCCGCCTCCTCCGCCTCCACTGCTGCCACCGACAACTCCACCCCCGCCACCACTCCCACCACCACCCCCACCCCTTCCACTGCCTCCACCACCACCTCCACCGCCCCCGCTAGCCCCTCTAGCGCCCTTGCCCCCCTTGCCCTTGCCGGCCGACCGACTCAAAACCAACGAGGTCGGCCGCAGCAGCAGAAGCAACAGAGGGGGGAGGGGGAACACCCCTCAAAGACGAGGGTGCGAGGGTCACCACGAGAGGCTCCTACAGGGACTATGCTCTTCTCTATTGCTAGGAGGCGCTCCTCGAGGAGGTCAACAGTGAGTGTGGTGGGGCAAACTGAGAGGAAGTGGTCCCTGACTAAGCAAAGGGAGTCAGGGAGCCGGGTGACTATGTAGTAGAGGGTGATGTACATGGGGGGGGGGGGGTTCTTGGCACAGAACTCAACAGGAAGCGCAGCGCGGTAGCGAGTGTCACTACTAGTGCGAAGGTGCGTAATGAGGTCAGCGACTGTGGGAAAGGCAGCAAGGTCAGGGAAGAGGTACGGCAGCATGGGGCGGCTAAGCGCAGCAGTGGCAGGGGAGGAGTAGCGTGCAACTACAGCGTCGTACAAGGTCTTAGCACTCTTGTACTGGCTAAAGTGCGCACGCTCAGTGGTCGGTAAGTGGCGACGCACAGCAAGGCGCAGCATCGCGTGTGGCCCACTGTGAGCGAACAGTGCTGTCAACAGTAGCAGGCGGGGCAGGAGAGACACCAGAGGTGAGATCGAACAGAGAGAGTCCGTGTGCCCTATCGCACTGTAGGAACAGTTGGAGGTCATCGACCTAGACCTCAAAGTCAACAGCACGACCCTCAGCATCAAAGGAAAGGACACTGGGGCTAGCCATGACTGTAGTGGCTTAACAGGGAGTGATCTCACCAGTCCGAGTAAGTAAGGCCGGGGCGCGCCGGTAGGAGCAGTAGGGGCTCGACGGTAGGGCGGCTCGGCGGCTCGGGTGCTCAGCGGCTCGGCGGCTCGGCGGCTCGGCTGCTGGGCGGCTCGGCGGCTCGGCTGCTGGGCGGTTCGGTTGTCGAGCGGCTCGGCGGCTCGGTGGCTGGGCGGCTCGGCTGCTCGGCGGCTCGGCTGTTGGGTGGCTCAGCTGCTGGGCGGCTTGGCGGCTGAAGGGGCCGCTAGGGGCGGCGACGAGGCCGCGTAGGGAGGGGAGCGGCGACGGGGCCACTGAGGGCGGCGATGGGGCCGCTAGGGGCGGTGACGGGGCCGCGTAGGGGCGGCGACAGGGCCGCGTAGGGGCGGCGACGGGGCCGCGTAGGTAGGGAGGCGGCAGCGGGGCCGCTAGGGGCGGCAACGGGGCCGCGTAGGGGCGGCGTCAGGGCCGCTTAGGGGCGGCGACAGGGCCGGGTAGGTGGAGAGGCGGCGACGCGGCCGCTAGGAGCGGCGACGGGGCCGCTAGGGGCGGCGACGGGGCCGCGTAGGTAGGGAGGCGGCAACGGGGTTGCTAGGGGCGGCGACGGGGCCACTAGAGGCGGCGACGGGGCCGCGTAGGGGCGGCGACAGGGCTGCGAAGGGGTGGCAACGGGGCCGCGTAGGTAGGGAGGCGGCAGCGGGGCCGCTAGGGGCGGCGACGGGGCCGCGTAGGGGCGGCGACAAGGCCGCTTAGGGGCGGCGATGGGGCCGCGTAGGAGGAGAGGCGGCAACGGGGCCGCTAGGAGTGGCGACGTGGCCGCTAGGGGCGGCGACGGGGCCGCTAGGGGCGGCTACGGGGCCGCGACGGGGCCCTTAGGGGCCGCTAGGGGCGGCACGCGGGGCCGTGGGAGGGGCCTCTAAGGGGTCTCGACGGAAGAGCGGCCCGCAAGGCGCGCCTCGGGCTGTAGCGACTGGCGCTCCGGTCAGAAAAAAAAAATTCAGTGGTGGGCCCAAGGAAGCGTTCCCACTAGGGAACCTGCTCTATACCATGTGAAAGAATGAGGAATGAATGAACTAGCAAGCAGGTGGGTAAAAGTAGGGAAACCTAGAAATGTTGTACCCCATTTAGTCTACCCCACTACAGCCTACACAGACTAAAGCATATAAGTTGGACAATTAGAGGCCATGATGAGCCATAGCCTTGAGAAGAAGTGAACGAGAATGAAATGACTATGAACGAAGTGAGTACAAATAGGAAACCCTAATTGGGTTGTAGCCCCTATGAGATACCCCACTATAGCCTACACAAATAAGTAAGCTATAATGTTCTGACACACCCGCATAGGCAAAGTGGGGGAGAACAAGGGGTCACAAGACCAGTCAAGCAAAGCAAAGCAAAGCTCAGGGTGGATCACAAAGTCACCACACATTCCGAGCACAAGTTCAAAGGCCAGAAGGCCAGTCCACATGCAAGATCATATACAGAGATATACAACAGTCAAGCAAGCAAGGGCAAGAGTATATATAGGTGAAGGTACAAGCAAGGTCAAGAAGTGAGCAAGTGAGGCAAGACAGGCACAACACCCAGCTGCGTGCAGCAACAATGATGAACACAAGGCGCAAGTGCCTTGGTGAAGACATCAGCAGTGTTGGCCTCAGAGGCCACGTACGCAAGTCGCAACTGTCCACGCTGCTGCAGCTCACGAGCAAGAAAGTAGCGGAGAGCAATGTGCTTTGTTCTGTGCTTTAGTCGGTGCTCTCGACACAAGGCCAGCATGGCCTTGTTGTCTACGTACAGGACTGGAGGAGAACGCGGCGGCTCTCCAAGGCCGGTCAGCAGGTAGGTGAGCCAGCAAAGCTCCTGGGCAGCCATAGCCCCCGCGTAGATCTCAGCCTCACAACTAGAGCCGAGAACAGAAGACGAGCAGGTAGCCCGCCACGAAACAGAGCCGGAACCAAGGCTGAAGGTGTAACCCTGTGACGACCGCTGCGTAGCCTGGTCAACAGCCCAAGAAGCGTCCGCGTGCCCAGTGAGGACCACTGGACTGCACCCTCCAAGCACTAGCCCCATGCCCGACGTACTGCACAAGTAGCGCAACACCCTCTTCGCTGCAGCCATGTGCTCTGGTCGGTGTCTCCCAGGAGCAACATAGCGTGCGAGAATGCTAAGAGGGTATGCAAGGTCAGGTCGTGTGCAGGTGATCAGGTACATGAGGCAGCCAACAAGCTCTGCATACGGGCCACTCGACTCTACGGACTCATTCGAAGGCAGAGCTGAGAGCGAGTGGCGAGTAGGCAGAGGAGTGGCCTGAGGCGAGGAGTACGTGAAGCTGAAGTGCTGAAGGACCTGCTGCACCATGTGTGACTGAGTCAGGGTAATGGTGCGGCGTGCTCTGTCCCGGGTGATCTGCAAGCCAAGGTAGCTGCGCAGTTCACCCAGGTCAGTACACGTGTGTCTCTTCTGCAGCTCGGACTTCACGTAGGCGAGTCCAGCAGTGTCAGCAGTGGCAAAGACCAAGTCGTCGACATACACGAGGATGTAGAACGGCGGCAGAGAGGTGTCAGTGCGCAGAAACAGCGACGGGTCGGCAGTAGAAGGAGCAAACCCAAGTGCCGCCAGCGTAGTCCTCAGTGTGTCGTGCCACTCACGTGGCGCCTGGCGGAGACCGTAGACTGGACGCCGGAGACTCCACTGGGTATCAGGAGGGAAAGACCCAGTGAAGCCAGGTGGGCGACGAAGCCAGATCTCCTCGTGCAGGCTGCCCTGCAAGAAAGCAGTGCTGAAGTCGAGAGTGTCAGAACATTATAGCTGATACATGTTTGTAGGCTATAGTGGGGTAGCACATATGGGGTACAGATTCCTAGGGTTTGCTATTTGTACCAATTTCTGACTTAGTCATTTCATTTCCTCTTCTCATTGTTTCACATGGTATAGAGCTAGGTCCCTCCAGGACCGATTTTTTTTTGGGCCCACCGAAGCGCGCCCCGAGGCGCTGTTTTTTTTTTAGCGACCCCTCGAGTCGCCCTCTCCCCTGCGGCCTCGCCGCCCACTCTGTCGCGGCCCCGCCCTGACCCTTACGCGGCCCCGCCGCCTGCTCCTTACGCGGCCCCGCGCCGGCCCCTTACGCGGCCCTTACGCGGCCCCGCGCCGGCTCCTAAGCGGCCCCGCGCCGGCTCCTACGCGGCCCCGTCCCCGGCTCCTACTCGGCCCCGCACCGGCCCTTACGCGGCCCCGCCACCGGCTCCATTGCGGCCCCGCCACCGGCTCCATTGCGGCCCCGCCCCGGCTCCTACGCGGCCCTGTCCGCCGGCCCCTTACGCGGCCCCGCGCCGGCCCCTTACGCGGCCCCGTCGCCGGCCCCTTACGCGGCCCCGAGCCGGCCTCCTACGCGGCCCTTCCCCGGCTCCTACGCGGCCCCGCCCCCGGCTCCTACTCGGCCCCGCGCCGGCTCTCACGCGGCCCCGTCCCGGCTCCTTCACGGCCCTGTCCGCCGGCTCCTTACGCGGCCCTGCCGCCAGCCTCTGCTCGGCCCTGCGCCGACCCCTACGCGGCCCTGCCGCCGGCTCCAACGCGGCTCTGCCCCGGCTCCTCCGCCGGCCCTACCGCCGGCCCTGCCGCCGGCTCCAACGCGGCCCAACTGCCGGCCCCCCCCTTCGCGGCCCCGCCCCGGTTCTCTCACGCGACCCCGCCGCCTCACCTGCAGCAGTCGGGCGGCCGGGCAGCCGAGCCGCCCAGTCGCCGAGCCGCCCGGGAGCCGAGCCGCCCTGCACCCGAGCCGCCCTGCCGCCGAGCCGCCCGGGAGCTGAGCAGCTGTACACCCGAGCCGCCCGGTCGCCGCTCTGCTTTTCTGTCGAGCTGCACGGCCTGCCCTGCCTGGTGAGCACAGTCCCTCTGTCACTGCGCCCTCTTTCCCTACTGCTTGCACTGCTTCGCTGTCGTCATCATGGCCACCCCTAGTGTCCTAGCCTTTGACGCCGAGGGTCGCGCCATTGATTTTGAGGTCTGGCTAGATGACCTGCAGCTCTTCTTACAGTGCGACAGAGCTGACAGCCTTTCTCTCTTTGACCTCACCTCTGGCGCCTCTCCTGCTCCTGCTGCCAATGCTGATCCCACTGTCCGCTCTCAGTGGGCCACCCGCGATGCTGCTGCACGTCTTGCTGTGCGTCGCCACCTCCCTACCTCTGAGCGTGCGCATTTTAGTCAGTACAAGAGTGCTCAGACCTTGTACGACGCTGTAGTTGCGCGCTACTCCTCTCCTGCCACTGCTGCACTGAGCCGTCTCATGCTTCCCTACCTCTTTCCTGACCTCTCTGCCTTTCCCACTGTCGCTGACCTCATTACGCACCTTCGCACAAGTGACACTCGCTACCGCGCCGCCCTTCCTGCTGAGTTCTGCACTAAGAACCCCCCCCCCATGTACATCACTCTCTACTACGTAGTCGCGCGCCTCCCTGACTCCCTCCGCGTAGTCAGGGACCACTTTCTCGCAGTCTGTCCCACCACTCTAACCGTCGACCTCCTCGAGAAGGCCCTCCTCGCAGCGGAGAAGAGCATAGTCGCTGTAGGTGCCTCTCGTGGTGACCCTCGCACCCCCATCTTTGAGAGGTGCTCTCCTTCCCCCTTGCTGCCCTCTGTTGCCTCTGCTGCTGCGGCCGACCTGCTTGGTCTTGAGTCGGTCGGCGCGGCGTCTGCCCCTAGTGGGAGACGTCGCTCTGGCAAGGGCAAGGGGGGCAAGGGCGCGGGCGGAGCAGGAGGGGGCGGTGGCGGTGGCGGCGGGGGCGGCGGAGGGAGTGGGGGTGGCGGCGGGAGTAGTGGTAGTGGTGGTGGTGGTGGTAGCAGCAGCGGCGGAGACGGTGGTGGTGGTGGCACCGGTGGTGGTGGAGGCAGCAGCGGGAGTGGAGGCGGTGGAGGTGGAGGCGGTGGAGGTGGAGGCGGTGGAGGCGGCGGCGGAGGAGGCGGTGGTGGTGGAGGAGGTGGAGCTGGTCGTGGTGGTACCCAGCAGCGGAGCGGCGGTGGTGGTGCCCAGCGCTCGCAGCGGCAGCAGCAGCAGCGTTCGCGGGACATCCCTCCGCCTCAGCAGCTTCGTGAGTGGTACGCTGCGCGTCAGAGGGGTGGGGGTACTGGTCCCTGCGCCTACGTTCTTCGTTCCGGCGACCGCGCGGGTGAGCAGTGTGGGGGTGCCCACTCCACCCAGCGCTGCTTTGGCCGCCTGACGGACGCTTGGCGTCAGCAGTTCCCCGGGGCTAGTGAGATCCCTCGCTGGGATGAGCTCCTTAGGGCTGGTGTAGCGATCTTTGATCTTGATTTTGATGCTATCCTTTCTGCTATGTATGCTGTGACTTATAGTGAGGAGACTGAGGGTTACCGGTGTTTCCAGCCCGACCCGGGCATTGGTACTACTGCACTAGGTACTTGTGAGGCTGCTGCTCTAGGTGCCAGTGCGTCTGCGCTCTCAGGTACTAGTGAGACTGCGCTCTCAGGTGCTGGTGAGACTGCGCTCTCAGGTACTGCGTCGCCCTCGTCCTCCCTCACTTTCACACTTGACTCAGGGGCTTCTCGCTCCTTCTTTCGAGACCGCACTACCCTCACGCCGCTTGGCCGACCGGTTGCGGTCTCCCTTGCTGACCCCTCTGGGGGTCCTGTCCTGTCTCACTTCTCCACTGTCCTCCCGTGTCCGGCTGCCCCTTCGGGCACCCTGTCTGGTCTGTACCTTCCCTCGTTCTCTACGAACTTGGTGAGTGGTGCGGACCTACAGGATGCAGGGGTTCACCAGTTCACTCCTGCGAGGCGGCGGGTGACCCACTGCACGGACGCAGACACAGGCCGACACCTGGCCACCTTTTCGCGTCGGCCGGGGTCGAGTCTCTACACCCTGACCACTTCGTCTCCTCCTGTCCTTGTGTCTGGTCGGGTAGCTGCGTCAGGTCAGGTGTTTGCTGCTGCGTCCCGGTCAGGTCCTGAGTCTGCCCCCTGTTCCTGTCGCCTCCTGTCTCACGAGACTCTCCTGTGGCACCACCGTCTAGGCCACCCCTCCTTGGCTCGTCTTCGGAGCATGGCTTCCCGTGTCCTTGTCTCTGGTCTTCCCCGGTCTCTCCCTCCTCCCCCCCCCGGGCCAGGGCCTTCCTGTGTCCCCTGTGTCGAGGGTCGCCTCCGGGCTACTCCTCACTCCTCCCACTTCCCCCCGACAGAGGCTCCGCTGCAGACGCTTCACATGGATGTGTGGGGCCCGGCCCCCGTCCGTGGGCAGGGTTACGAGCGCTACTTCCTGTTGGTGGTTGACGACTACTCGCGTTACACCACAGTCCTCCCCTTGCGCAGCAAGGGTGCTGTCACTGAGGTGCTGATCGACTGGATCTGCGAGGCTCGTCTCCAGCTCAGGAAGAGCTTCGGCTCGGACTTTCCTGTTCTGCGTCTGCACTCGGACAGAGGCGGAGAGTTCTCCTCTCGCCTTCTACGAGACTACTGTCGTGCACGGGGGATCCGCCAGACCTTCACGCTTCCGGACTCACCACAGCAAAATGGGATTGCTGAGCGCCGCATTGGCATGGTCATGGATGTCGCTCGTACGTCCATGATGCATGCGGCTGCCCCCCATTTTCTGTGGCCGTTTGCGGTGAGGTACGCGGCGCATCAGCTCAACCTTCACCCGCGGGTCTCTAGGCCTGCGATGTCCCCAGCCTTGCTGTGGACGGGGAAGGTTGGCGATGCGTCTGTGTTTCGTGTCTGGGGATCTCGGGCGTTTGTCCGCGACTTGTCTGCGGACAAGCTGTCCCCTCGTGCTGCTCCCTGTGTCTTCCTTGGCTTCCCCACTGACGCCCCAGGGTGGCAGTTCTACCACCCCTCCTCTCGTCGTGTTCTGTCCTCCCAGGACGTCACGTTCGACGAGTCGGTCCCCTTCTACCGTCTCTTCCCCTACCGCACTCCTTCCCTCCCCCCTCCCCCGGACTTCCTTGTGCCGGTTCCCCCCCCGGTAGACCCCCTTCCCCCTCAGGTTCCCGCTCCCTCAGGTGTGTCCCAGGTAGACGCCGTTGACCCGGTCGAGGTTACTGGTGACTCTGGTGCTGCTGCGGGTACTGAGCCTGGGGGTGCTGACTCTGGGGGTGCTGTCCGCGGGGGTGCTGAGCCGGGACGAGCTGCTGCTGGGGGTCCTGAGCCTGGGGGTGCTAGTGCGGAGGGTGCGGAGCCTAGGGGTGCTGCGCCGGGGGGTGCTGTCACTGGAGGTGCTGGGTCTGGGGGTGCTGAGTCGGGAGCTGCTGAGCCTGGGGGTGCTGCGTCTGGAGCTACTGCGCCTGGGGTTTCTCCTGCTGCTCAGCCTCCCCGGGAGCCTCTCTCTCCACAGGAGCTGCGCGAGTGGTTCGCTCGCCGTTGGAGGCGTGCTGCTGAGTCTGGGGGTGCTGCTGGAGCTGGAGCTGGCCCTTCTTCGACTGACGAGGGTGCTGGTGCGGCCGGTCCCGGAGCTGCTGGGCCTGCGGGTCCTCCTGGAGCTCGCGCTGCTGAGGGTGTTGGTGCTGAGACTGCTGCTGTTGGTCCTGCTGCTGGAGGAGTTGGTGGCCCTGGTGCTGTCGCTGAGGGTGCTGGAGCTGTCCCTGCTGCGCCTGGAGCTGCTGAGCGGCCTCGACCGTACTTCGTTCTGCTCCTGCAGCAGGTTCTTGGTCTTTCTCCTCCAGTAGAGAGTCCATCGCCTGTCCAGTCGCAGTCCCTGCTGGAGCCTTCCTCTCCGCTACCTGCTCCCTCTCCTTACACTGGTCCTACTGGAGGTCTTGCTGAGCGTCGTGAGCCTGCGTCTCGTCCTGCGTCGCCTGTTCGTCCTGCTCGCGCTACTGGTCGCGGTTCGCGTCAGCGTCCTCCTCCTGTCCCTGGCACGCACCAGATGTCTTTGCGTCCGTCCACTGCTCCTCTGCGTGCCCCTTTGCCTTCTCCTCCTGCGTCCTCTCTTCCTGCGCTTGCCGACCCTGCGTCGGACTCTCTGCGTGCTGCCAGTCCTACTGTCACGCGTTTCCTTGCTACTGTCGTCACTGACCCTTCTTTCGAGTCTTCTGCTGCGTCTGCCCTACTCACTGAGCTTGTCGACTTTGCTGCTCGCTGTCGCTTAGACAACGCTGCTAGTCTTGTTGCTGAGTCTGCGTCTGTCTGTCCTCCGTCCGTCGGGGGTGAGTGTGCTCTTGGCACGGACGTCCTAGAGGACAGGCAGGAGGAGTTACAGTGTCTAGCGGCTGCTTCACCTCATCTCGCGTCTGTACTGCTTGCCCCTGAGGGAGACCCGGATGCACTAGACATCCCGACTCCGCGTTCTTACGCGGAGGCTGTAGAGGGTCCCTACTCCTCTCAGTGGCAGGCAGCTATGGATGCAGAGATGGCTTCCTGGAAGTCCACAGGCACCTACGTTGACGCAGTTCCCCCTCCTGGGGCGAACATCGTCAGTGGCATGTGGATCTTCAGGGTGAAGCGGCCGCCGGGCTCTCCACCTGTCTTCAAGGCGCGTTACGTCGCTCGTGGCTTCAGTCAGCGGCAGGGAGTTGACTACTTTCAGACCTTCTCTCCCACTCCGAAGATGACCACTCTTCGGGTGCTGCTACACGTTGCCGCTCAGCGCGACTACGAGCTTCACTCTCTCGACTTCAGCACTGCGTTCCTGCAGGGTAGCCTGCACGAGGAGATCTGGCTGCGCCGTCCGCCTGGCTTCACTGGGACTTTCCCTCCTGGCACCCAGTGGAGCCTCCGACGGCCAGTCTACGGTCTCCGCCAGGCACCGCGTGAGTGGCACGACACACTGAGGACTACGCTTGCGGCTCTTGGGTTTGCTCCTTCCAATGCTGACCCGTCGCTGTTTCTTCGCACCGACACTTCCTTGCCGCCGTTCTACATCCTCGTGTACGTCGACGACTTGGTCTTTGCCACAGCGGACACTGCTGGACTCGCCTACGTGAAGTCCGAGCTGCTGAAGAGACACACGTGCACAGACCTGGGTGAACTGCGCAGCTACCTTGGCTTGCAGATCACTCGGGACAGAGCACGCCGCACCATTACCCTGACTCAGTCACACATGGTGCAGCAGGTCCTTCAGCGCTTCGGCTTCACGTACTCCTCGCCTCAGGCCACTCCTCTGCCTACTCGCCACTCGCTCTCAGCTCTGCCTTCGGATGAGTCCGTAGAGTCGAGTGGCCCGTATGCAGAGCTTGTTGGCTGCCTCATGTACCTGATGACCTGCACACGACCTGACCTTGCATACCCTCTGAGCATCCTTGCACGCTATGTTGCTCCTGGGAGACACCGACCTGAGCACATGGCTGCAGCGAAGAGGGTATTGCGCTACCTTTGCAGTACGTCGGGCATGGGGCTAGTGCTTGGAGGGCGGAGTCCAGTGGTCCTTACGGGCCACGCGGACGCTTCTTGGGCTGACGACCAGGCTACGCAGCGGTCGTCACAGGGTTACACCTTCAGCCTTGGTTCCGGCTCTGTCTCGTGGCGGTCTACTCGCTCGTCTTCGGTTCTCGGCTCCAGTTGTGAGGCTGAGATCTACGCCGGGGCCATGGCTGCACAGGAGCTTCGCTGGCTCACCTACCTGCTGACTGACCTTGGAGAGCCGCCTCGTTCTCCTCCAGTGCTGTACGTAGACAACAAGGCTATGCTGGCCTTGTGTCGAGAGCAGCGTCTGGAGCACAGAACGAAGCACATTGCTCTCCGCTACTTCCTTGCTCGTGAGCTGCAGCAGCGTGGTCAGCTGCGACTTGCGTACGTGGCCTCTGAGGCCAACACTGCTGATGTGTTCACCAAGGCACTCGCGCCTTGTGACCATCAGCGCTTCTGTACCCAGCTGGGTCTTGTGCCTGTCTTGCCTCACTTGCTCTCGTCCTGACTTCACTTGTACTGTGACATATATTTATACCTGCTCTTGCTTGTCTAGTATTATATATATGTCTGTACTCCTGCATGTGAACTTGCCTCTGGCCCTGCTCTTGTGCTCGGACTGTGTGGTGACTTTGTGATCCACCCTGAGCTTGCTTTGCTTTGCTTGACTGGTCTTGTGACCCCTTGTTCTCCCCCACTTTGCCTATGGGGGTGTGTCAGAACATTATAGCTGATACATGTTTGTAGGCTATAGTGGGGTAGCACATATGGGGTACAGATTCCTAGGGTTTGCTATTTGTACCAATTTCTGACTTAGTCATTTCATTTCCTCTTCTCATTGTTTCACAGAGAGAGTGCAGCTCGTAGTCACGGTGAGCAGCAACGTGCAGCAGTACCCGAAGAGTGGTCATCTTTGGGGTGGGGGAGAAGGTCTGAAAGTAGTCAACTCCCTGCCGCAGACTGAAGCCACGAGCCACGTAACGCGCCTTGAAGACAGGCGGAGAACCCGGCGGCCGCTTCACCCTGAAGATCCACATGCCACTGTCGATGTTCGCCCCAGGAGGGGGAACAGCGTCTACGTAGGTGCCTGTGGACTTCCAGGAAGCCATCTCTGCATCCATAGCTGCCTGCCACTAAGAGGAGTAGGGACCCTCTATCGCCTCCGCGTAAGAGCGCGGAGTCAGAATGTCAAGTGCATCCGGGTCTCCCTCAGGGGCTAGTAGTACAGACGCGAGATGAGGTGAAGCGGCGACCAGACATTGGAACTCCTCTTGCCTGTGCTCAAGAACGTCCGTGCCAAGGGCACACTCACCCCCGACGGACGGAGGACAGAAAGACTTAGAATCAGCGACAAGACTAGCAGCGTAGTCTAGACGACAGCGCGCAGCAAAGTCGACGAGCTCAGTGACAAGGGCAGACGCAGCAGAAGACTCGAAAGAAGGGTCAGTGACAGCAGTAGCAAGGAGACGCGTTACAGTAGGACTCGCAGCACGAAGAGAGTCCGACTCCGGGTCGGCAAGAGCAGGAAGAGAGGAAGAAGGAGGAGAAGGCAAAGGGGCACGCAGAGGAGCAGTGGACGGACGCAGAGACATCCGGTGCGTGCCAGGGACAGGAGGAGGACGCTGACGCGAACCGCGACCACTAGTGCGCGTAGCACAAACAGGCGACGCAGGAAGAGACGCAGGCTCACGACGCTTAGTAAGACCTCTAGTAGGACCAGCGTAGGGAGAAGGAGCAGGCAAAGGGGAGGCAGGCTGTAGCTGTGACTGTGACTGGACAGGCTGTGGACCCTCTAAGGGAGGAGGAGGAGGACCAGTAGAAGGTGTAAGACCAAGAACCTGCTGCAGGAGTGGAACGAAGTACGGTCGAGGCCGCGTGGCGACGCCAGAAACAGCAGGGACAGCACCAGGACCCCCAGTAGCACCTCCAGCAGCTCCAGAACCTCCAGCAGCACCAGGAGCACTCCCAGCAGGACCGCCAGTGGTAGTCTTAGCGCCAACACCCTCAGCAGCACCAGCTCCAGTCGAACCTGCAGGCCCAGCAGCTCCAGTACCCCCACTATGAGCACCTCCGGGACGCGCGGCAGCAGTACCCTCCGAGCCAAAGAACCTCCAGCACCAGCAGTACGCCTCCAGCGCCGGGCAAACCACTCACGCAGCTCCTGTGGGGAGAGTGGCTCTCGGCGAGACGAAGCACCTCCAGGCAGAGAACCTCCAGGCGAAGAACCTCCAAGCTCAGCACCCTCAGGCAAAGCACCTCCAGGCAGAGCACCCCCAGGCACAGCACCCCCAGGCTCAGCACCCCCAGGCCCAGCACCCCTAGGCTCAGCACCTCCACACTCAGTACCCCCAGGCTCAGCACCCCCAGGCTCAGTACCCTCAGACTCCGCACCCCCAGTCGCAGCACCCCCAGGCGTAGCACCTCCAGTCCCAGCACCCCCAGGCTCAGCTCCCGCAGCAGCACCAGAGTCACCAGTGACCTCGACAGGCTCAACCGCGTCTACCTGGGACACACCTGTAGGGGCAGGACCCTGAGGGGGGAGGGGGTCGACCGGGGGGGGACCTGGTACCAAGAAGAGCGGGGGCGGGGGGAGGGACGGAGTGCGGTAGGGGAAGAGGCGGTAGTAGGGTACCGACTCGTCGAACGTGACATCCTGGGAGGACAGAACACGTCGAGAGGTGGGGTGGTAGAACTGCCACCCAGGGGAGTCGGGGGGGAACCCCAGGAAGACGCAGGGAGCAGCGCGAGATCCCCAGACCCGGAACGCCGACGCATCGCCAACCTTCCCCGTCCACAGCAGGGCTGGGGAGGTCTCCGGCCTAGAGACCCTGGGGTGGAGGTTGATTTGATGCGCCGCGTACCTGGCTGCAAACGGCCATAGAAAATGGGGGGCAGCCGCATGCATCATAGACGTACGAGCGACGTCTATGACCATGCCAATGCGGCGCTCTGCAATCCCATTTTGCTGCGGTGAGTCCGGAAGCGTAAAGGTCTGGCGGATGCCTCGCGCACGACAGTAGGCACGCAGAAGGCCAGAGGAGAACTCTCCGCCTCTGTCCGAGTGCAGACGCAACACAGGAAAGTCCGAGCCAAAGCTCTGCCTGAGCTTGAGACGAGCTACGCGGATCCAGTCGATCAGCACCTCAGTGACATCACCCTTGCTGCGCAAGGGGAAGACTGTGGTGTAACGCGAGTAGTCGTCAATCACCAACAGGAAGTAGCGCTCGTGACCGAGTCCACGGACGCGGGCAGGGCCCCACGCGTCCATGTGAAGCGTCTGCAACGGAGCCTCTGTCGGAGGAAACTGGGAGGAGTGAGGGGCAGCACGCTGGCGCCCCTCGACACAGGGGACACAGGCAGGGCCAGGGCCTTGAGGAAGGGGAGGGAGGGACCGGGGGAGACCAGACACAAGAAGACGGGAGGCCATGCCTCTGAGCCGAAGCAGAGAGGGGTGGCCAAGGCGGTGGTGCCAGAGGAGGGTCTCGTGAGACAGACGGCGACACGAACAGGGGGCAGACTCAGGACCAGACCTGGACGCTGCAGCAAACACCTGACCAGACAAAGAGACCCTACCAGACTCAGCACCTGGAGGAGAAGCAGTGGTCAGTGTGTACAGGCTCGACCCTGGCTGACGTGTAAACGTAGCCAGGTGGCGACCTGTGCTAGCCTCTGCGCAGTGTGTCACCCGCTGACGAGCAGGAGTGAACTGGTGGACACCCGCATCCTGTAGGTCAGCACCACTCACTAGGTTCGTAGAGAACGAGGGGAGGTAGAGACCAGACAGGGTGCCAGAGGGAGCCGCCGGACACGGGAGGACTGTGGAGAAACGAGACAGGACAGGACCCCCAGAGGGGTCAGCCAGGGACACCGCAACAGGCCGACTAAGTGGCGTGAGAGTGGTGCAGTCCCAAAAGAAGGAGCGAGACGCCCCAGAGTCAAGGGTGAAGGTGTGAGAGGCCGAAGCCGACACAGTACCTGAGAGTGCAGACTCACTTGTACCTGAGAGCACAGACACACTGGCACCTAGAGCAGCAGCCTCACCGGCACCTGACGCAGTAGTACCAATGCCCGGGTCGGGCGGGAAACACCGGTAACAGTCACCCTCATCACTAACAGTCACAGTATACATGGCAGCAAGGATAGCATCAAAGTCAAGATCAAAGATAGCTACACCAGCCCTAGACAGCTCTCCCCAGCGGGGGATCTCAGAGGCCTCCGGAAACTGCTGGCGCCAAGCGTCGGTCAGGCGGGCAAAGCAGCGGCGGGCGGTGTGGGTGCCCCCACACTGCTCACCCGCACGGTCGCCGGTGCGAAGGACGTAGGTGCAGGGACCGAACGCCCCACCACGCTGATGCTGCAAGTACCACTCACGGAGCTGCTGAGGGGCGGGGACGTCGTGAGAGCGCTGCTGCTGCTGCTGGCGCTGACCACCCCCAGTGCTACTCCGCTGGGACGAGCCACTCCGACCACCCCCACCACCGCCACCCCCGCCTCCGCCGCCACCGCCGCCACCGCCACCCTTGCCCCCACCGCTCCCACCGCCACCTCCACCGCCACCTCCGCCGCCACCTCCGCCTCCACTGCCGCCACTAGTACCTTCACCCCCGCCCCCACCTCCACCGCCACCCCCACCCCCCCCGCCGCCCCCACCTCCTCCGCCACCGCCCCCGCTAGCTCCACTCGCTCCCTTGCCCCCCTTGCCCTTGCCAGAGCGGCGCCTACCGCTGGGGGCAGACGCCGCACCGACCGACTCTAGACCAACGAGGTTGGCCGCAGCAGCAGATGCGACAGAGGGTAACAGGGGGGAAGGAGAACACCCCTCAAAGATGGGGGTGCGGGGGTCACCACGAGAGGCTCCTACAGCGACTATGCTCTTCTCGGCCGCTAACAGGGACTTCTCGAGGAGGTCGACAGTGAGGGTGGTGGGACAGACAGAGAGAAACTGGTCCCTAACCGCACGAAGGGACTCAGGGAGACGGGTGATTAGAAAGTAGAGGGTGATGTACATGGGAGGGGGGTTTTCGGCGCAGAAGGCAGCAGGAAGCGCAGCTCGGTAGCGAGTGTCACTAGCGCGAAGGTGGGTAAAGAGGTCAGCGACTGTAGGAAAGGCAGCAAGGTCAGGGAAGAGGTAAGGTAGCATGAGGCGGCTCAGTGTAGCAGTGGAAGGGGAGGAGTAGCGCGCAACTACAGCGTCGTACAAGGCCTGAGCGGTCTTGCACTGACTAAAGTGTGCACGCTCAGAGGAAGGGAGGTGGCGACGCACAGCAAGACGTGCAGCAGCATCGCGTGTGGCCCACTTGGAGCGAACAGTGGGGTCAGCATCAGCAGGAGGGGCAGGGACAGCGCCAGAGGCAAAGTCAAAGAGAGAGATGTCATCTACTGAATCGCACTGCAAGTACAGCTGCAGGTCCTCGACCCAGACCGCAAAGTCAATGGCACGAGCCTCAGCGTCAAAGGTCAGGACACTAGGGGTGGCCATGATAGCAGCCGACAGTCTCACCAGAGAGGAAGGGTCGAGCAGCTCAGTAGGACAGCAACACGGCAGCTCAGCAACTCCGCCGGCCTAGGAGTAGCAGCAGCCCCACAGGACCCGGCGCTCGGCACCGTAGGCGGCTCGGGCGACTCGGGCGGCTCGGGCGACTCGGGCGGCTCGGGCGGCTCGGGCGGCTCGGGCGGCTCGGGCGGCTCGGGCGTTCAGCGGCACGGGCGACTCGAGCGGCCCTCTGCTCGGGCGGCGCTCGCGGCTCGGGTGACACGGGCGGCGCGGGCGTCGTGACGGGCTGCCCACGGGCGGCTCACGGGCGGCTTCACGGGTGGCTGCACGGGCGGCACTGGTGGCTGCACGGGCGGCTGAACGGGCGGCTGCAAGGGCGACTGAACGCGCGGCTGAGGGCGGCTGCACGGGCGGCTGAGGGCGGCTGTACGCTGGGCGGCTGCACGGGCGGCTGCACAGGCAGCTGCACGGGCGGGTGCGCGGGCGGCTGCACGGGCGGGTGCGCGGGTGGCTGCACGGGCGGGTGCGCGGGCGGCTGCACGGGCGGGTGCGCGGGCGGCTGCACGGGCGGGTGCGCGGGCGGCTGCACGGGCGGCGTGCGAGCTGCTGAGGGCGACGCACGGGCGGCGCACGGGCTGCGCACGGGCGGCGCGTCGGGCGGCTAGCGGGCGCGCGGGCGCTAGGGCGGCGACGGGCGGCGCGTCGGGCGTCGGGCGCTAGGGCGGCGACGGGCGGCGCTCAGGCTATAGGGCGGGCGGCCGTCAGGCTCTAAGGCGGGCCGCGCGCGGGCGCTAGGGCGGGCGGCGCTAAGGCTCGAGGGGCCGTTAGGGCAGATCGAAAAAAAGGAAGAGAAAGGGCCCGGAGGACGCTCCGGGCAGAAAAAAAAAGTTACGAGGTAGTGGTGGTGGGCCCTAAGCACAGTTCCCACAGGGGAACCTGCTCGATACCATGAGAAGAAGTGAACGAGAATGAAATGACTATGAACGAAGTGAGTACAAATAGGAAACCCTAATTGGGTTGTACCCCCTATGAGATACCCCACTATAGCCTACACAAATAAGTAAGCTATAATGTTCTGACAAGCCTCTGGCATTATCTTCATGCTGGTCGCAAGCGGAGAAATTAGGGTCACTGAACATTTTTAGGAACTCCGATCGGTCGTCCGATTCCCTCTTCGAATAGTCATACTTCAGCCTTTCAAACCCCGTGAGGCCCGTGGTGCCTTGGGGTTTGTCCAATTGGGGGGTTGGCTGCAGGAGGCAGTGGAAGATTTGGTGCCAGAGAGGAGCTGGCAGCATGTCGACCACATCATGGCAAGTGGTGGCTGAAGGGTTAAAACGATGGGTGTAAAAAGAATCCGAATCAGAAATCATCAGAACTGCTTGTGTAGCCTTGGAGAGTGAAATATGGGGACGGACAGACTGGAACAGAGAGCGACATGCATGAAGTAGCAATGGCAGGGAGAGTGAGAGTCACGCTCGAGTGACACATTTATACGCGAAGAGCTAGTGGAATGAAGAACTTGAAGAGGATGAGATGGACTACATTGAAGAGGAACGAAGCCACATGAAAGATAGGCAGGGACAAGGGATTCTTGCGAGGAAATACGATGGAAAAGTCACGTTGCACGGAGCTCCTTGCTATTTCTTCACACCCACTAAGAATCACCTTAGTAAACGTTTCCTCTGCATTATCATGAAGAGCACTAAGAACCTGTAGCTGGAAAATGGTGTTGACATTTGTGGCTAAAACCAAGAGCTAGTCTCACACGCAGAGACTGCGTTGCGAGCACGAACCTGGATCTTCCATTTACCAATGCTGGATTCTTCGTTGGTAGGGAGTGAATGGCGAATGAGAAAACCAATGGAATTACAGAAGCTGGTATCCGTTGAAACGCTACTAATTTCGTCGCACTTCGCGGGAATGGCGCTCCCAAGACAGTCTTGGATTTGTTTGCACGGGAATCTGTGATGCTGCAATTTCAGTTCCCAAGCGGGGACTTCGAAATCACTCAAGGTACCGTTTCCACACCTGTTACAGTGGTATAAGTCGAGTGGATTTAGTGCTTGTTTCGCAACGCAGCCTGTCTTGCGAGGGAGATTTTTGACACGAGATTTTGTTGGTGTTCCCTGTGCGGCACCTCGACGATATCTGCACGAATTGTTATGGATGCATCGCCACAAGCATGATGCTGTTTCAGTTTAAGAGACACAGAGTTGGGTTTGCTGCTAAAATTACACGTAAGGGTGCGTCAGATCCGTTGGTCGGAAAAATCCGGCCGGCCGGATCTAGCGAAGGTTACACATTCACGACATTCGTAAGGTATTTCGTTAATTTCGCACAATCCGGCCACTTGCTAAAATTTTGATGGCCGGTTTGATGGCCGGTTTAGCATTCGACAACTTTCCGACGTGCAAACGAATCGAGAGTCGACCACTTTGTCGACTCGTCAGCGCTACAGTGCCTATGCGACTTGGCCAACATACCCGAGCGACTCAACGTATCACAAGGATGACTCGCACGGCGCTTTCAGCGCCGTTGAACATTGTCAAACTCATATTATATAGCTTGTGTAGGCTATATTGGGGTAGACACTATGGGGTACAGTTTCCTAGGGTTTCCTACTTGTACCCAACTTTGTGCTAGTTCATTTCATTCCTCAATTCTCACATGGTATTGAGCACGTTCCCTCGTCGGAACTTCCTAGGGCCCACCCCTGAACATCGATTTTTTTTCCTGCCCTGAGATCGAGTCGCTCCTGACCGAGGCGCGCTCTGTGTGCCGCCCTCCCCTTAGCGACCCGTCGCGCCGCCCTCAGCAGCCCTCCCCCTCTCTCACGGCCCCTCGCGACCTCGTCGCCGCCCTCCTAACGGCCCGTCGCGCCGCCCTCAGCGGCCCCTCCTCCACGGCCCTGCCGCCGCCCTATCGCGGCCCCGTCGCCGCCCTATCGCGGCCCCGTTGCCGCCCTCTTGCGGCCCCGTCGCCACCCTATCGCGGCCCCGTTGCCGCCCTCTTGCGGCCCCAACGCCGCCCAATCGCGGCCCCGTCGCCGCCCTCTTGCGGCCCCGTCGCCACCCTCTCGAGGCCCCGTCGCCGCCCTATCGCGGCCCCGTCGCCTCCCTCTCGCGGCCCCGTCACCGCCGTCCGCGGCCCCGCCGCCGCCCGTAGCGGCCCTGGTAATACTTTTTGCCATGGCAATTCTTTGAAAAATAGCGCCCCTCGCGGCCTCGTCGACGCCCTCTCGCGACCGCGTTGCCGCCCTCTAGCGGCCCCAGTCGCCGCCCTCTTGCGGCCTCATCGCCGCCCCTCCGCGGCCCCGCTACCGCTCCTAAGCGGCCCCGTTGCCGCCCCTAAGCGGCCCCGACGCCGCCTCCTACTCGGCCTCGACGCCGCCTCTACCGAGCCGCCCAGCAGCATAGCCACCGAGCCGCCCAGCAGCAGAGTCGCCGAGCCGCCCAGCAGCCGAGCCGCCAAGCTGCCCAGCAGCCGAGCCGCCTAGCCGCCGAGCCGCCCAGCAGCCGAGCCGTCGAGCCGCCCAGCAGCCGACCCGCCGAGCCGCCCGACAACCGAGCCGCCCAGGAGCCGAGCCGCCGAGCCGCCCAGCACCCAACCTCCGAGCCGCCCAGCAGCCGAGCCGCTGAGCCGCTACCAGTCCTACCGACGCACCCCGGCCCTACTTATTCGTACTGGTGAGCCCACTCCTTGCTAGACCTCTGCAGTCATGGCTACCCCCAGTGTTCTTACCTATGACACTAAGGGCCGTGCTGTTGACTTTGAGGTCTGGGTCAATGACCTCCAGCTGTTCCTCCAGTGCGATAGGGCAGACGGCCTCTCTCAGTTCGACCTCACCTCTGGTGCCTCCCTTGCCCCGCTTGCTACTGCTGACAGCACTGTTCGCTCATAGTGGGCCACACGCGATGCTGCTGCCCGTCTTGCTGTGCGTCGCCACTTACCGACCACTGAGCGTGCACACTTTAGCCAGTACAAGAGTGCTCAGACCTTGTACGACGCTGTAGTTGCACGCTACTCTTCCACTGCCACTTCTGCACTGAGCCGCCTCATGCTACCGTACCTCTTCCCTGACCATGCTGCCTTTCCCACAGTCGCTGACCTCATTACGCACCTTCGCACTAGTGACACTCGCTACCGCGCTGCGCTTCCTACTGAGTTCTGCGCCAAGAGCCCCCCCCCCATGTACATCGCCCTCTACTACATATTCACCCAGCTCCCTGACTCTCTCCGTGTAGTCAAAGACCACTTCCTCTCAGTTTGCCCCACCACTCTCACCGTTGACCTCCTCGAGAGAGCCTCCTAGCAGCAGAGAAGAGCATAGTCACTGTAGGAGTCTCTCGTGGTGACCCTCGCACCCTCGCCTTTGAGGGGTGTTCCCCTTCCTCCCTCTTGCCCTCTGTTGCTTCTGCTGCTGCTGCCGACCTCGTTGGTTTCTACGGGGTCAGCGCTGCGTCTGCCCCTAGCGGGAGACGCCGCACCGGCAAGGGCGCTGGGGGGGCAAGGGCGCTGGGGGGGCTAGCGGGGGCGGTGGAGGTGGTGGTGGAGGCAGTGGAGGGAGTGGGGGTGGTGGTGGGAGTGATGGCGGGGGTGGCGGCGGCAGCGGCAGCAGTGGAGGCGGAGGAGGCGGCCGGGGTGGCGGAGGGAGCGGCGGCGGCGGAGGTGGCGGAGGAGGCGGAGGTGGAGGAGGCGGCGGAGGCAGCGGCGGCGGTGGTGGTGGAGCGGGTCGCGACTCTGCGCAGAGGATTGGTCAGGTGGTGGTCCGCGCCAGCAGCAGCAACGCACTCGTGAGACCCCGCCCCCCCAGCAGCTTCGTGAGTGGTACGCTGCGCGTCAACACGGTGGGGGTACTGGTCCCTGCACTTACGTTCTCCGTACCGGCGACCGAGCTGATGAGCAGTGCGGGGGCCCGCACTCCACCCAGCGCTGCTTCGGCCGCTTGACGGACGCGTGGCGTCACCAGTTCCCTGAGGCGTCAGAGATCCCCCGCAAGGGAGATCTGTCTAGGGCGGGGGTTGCCATCTTTGATCTTGACTATGATGCTATCCTTGCTACCATGTATTCTGTGACTACTAGTGTTGAGGGTGACTGTTACCTGTGTGTTTCGCCTAACCCGGGCACTGAGGCCACTGCTCTAGGTGCTGGTGAGGCTGCTGCTCTAGGTGCTAGCGCATCTGCTGCCCCAGGTGCTAGTGCGTCCGCTCCCTCAGGTGCTGGTGAGTCTGCTCTCTCAGGTACTACGTCGGCTCAGGCCTTACACACCTTCACCCTTGACTCGGGTGCGTCCCGCTCCTTCTTTCGAGACCGCACCACTCTTACGCCGCTCAGTCAGCCGGTTGAGGTCTTCCTGGCGGACCCCTCTTGGGGTCCTGTCCTTGCTAGCTTCTCCACTATCTTACCGTGCCCGGCAGCCCCCTCTTGCAACCTGTCAGGTCTCTACCTCCCCTCGTTCTCTACGAACTTGGTGAGTAGAGCGGACCTACAGGATAGGGGTTTTGACCAGTTCACTCCTGCGAGTCCGCGGGTGACCCACTGCACGTGTGCTCGGACAGGCCGAAACTTGGCCACGTTCACCCGTCGGTCAGGGTCGAGTCTCCTCCTGCTGCTGAGTCTGGCCACGTAGCTGCGTCGAGTCAGGTGTTTGCTGCTGCGTCCAGGTCTGGTCATGAGTCTGCTCCCTGCTCGTGTCGTCTCCTATCCCACCAGACTCTCCTCTGGCACCATTGCCTTGGTCACCCCTCCCTGCCTCGTCTCCGAGGCATGGCCTCCCGTGTCCTTGTCTCTGGTCTCCCTCGGTCTCTCCCTCCCCTACCTCCGGGGCCTGGCCCTACCTGTGTCCCCTGCGTCGAGGGGCGACAGCGCGCCGCCCCTCACTCCTCCGAGTTTCCTTCGACGGAGGCTCCGCTACAAACCCTCCACATGGACGTGTGGGGCCCCGCCCGCGTCCGTGGGCAGGGGCACGAGCGTTACTTCCTATCGGTGGTTCACGACTACTCGCTTACACCACAGTCTTCCCCTTGCGCAACAAGGGTGACGTCACTGAGGTGTTGATCGACTAGATCCCCGCAGCTCGTCTCTAGCTCAGGGAGAGTTTCAGCTCGGACTTTCCTGTTCTGCGTCTGCACTCGGACAGAGGCGGGGAGTTTTCCTCCGCCCGTCTGGGAGCCTTCTGTCGTGCACAGGGCATCCGCCATACCTTCACGCTTTCGGCCTCTCCACAGCAAAATGGGATTGCTGAGCGCCGCATTGGCATGGTCATGGACGTCGCTCGTACGTCTATGATGCATGCGGCTGCCCCCCATTTTCTGTGGCCGTTTGCGGTTCAGTGTGCCTCGCATCAGCTCAACCTTCAGCCCCGGGTCTCCTTGCCAGAGACCTCCCCCACCTTGCGGTGGACGGGGAAGGTTGGCGATGCGTCTACGTTTCGGGTCTGGGGATCTCGGGCGTTTGTCCGCGACTTGTCTGCGGACAAGCTGTCCCCCCGTGCTATTCCCTGCGTCTTCCTTGGCTTCCCCCTTGATGCGCGTGGGTGGCAGTTTTACCACCCCACCTCACGCCGTGTTTTGTCCTCCCAGGACGTCACCTTTGACGAGTCGGTGCCTTACTGCCGTCTCTTCCCCTACCGCACTGCACCCCTCCCCCCGCCGCCGCTCTTCCTTGCGCCAGGTCCTCCCCCGGTAGACCCCCTCCCCCTCCAGGGTCCTGCCCCGTCAGGTGTGTCCCAGGTAGATGCAGTCGAGCCTGTCGAGGTAGCTGTTGACTCTGCTGCTGCTAGAGGTGCTGAGCTTGCGGGTGCCGGGTCTGGAGTTGCTGAGTCTTGGGGTGCTGAGACTGGGGGTGCTGAGTATGGATGTGCTAGGTCTGGAGGTGCTGAGCCTGGGGGTGCGGAGCCGGGGGGTGCGGAGCCTGGGGGTGCGGAGCCTGGGGGCACTGGTTCTGCTCGTGTTGCCGCCGGCGGTGCTTCGTAGAGGCGGGAGCCACTCTCTCCACAGGAGCTGCGCGAGTGGTTTGCCCGCCGCAGGAGCCGTGCTGTAGGAGCTAGAGGTACTACTGTTGCTGCTGGTCCCGGAGGTGCTCGTACTGGCGGTATTGGAGCTGCTGGGACTGGGGGTGCTGCTGGGGCTGCTGGAGTTGGTCCTACTGGAGCTGCTGGCGGTACTGGAGCTGCCGGTCCTGGTGGAGTTGGTGCTGCTGCAGTTGCTGGAGCTGGAGCTGCTGGGGGTGTTGGCGTTGGTGTTTCTGCTGGCGTTGGTATGTCTGGGAGTGCTGGAGTTGGCGCTGTTGGAGCTGGAGGTGCTACTGGCATTGGTGCTGCCGCTGGGGGTACTGGTACTGTCCCTGCAAGTTCTGGAGGCGCTACGGGGCCGCAGCAGTACTTCGTTCCGCTCCTTGAGCAAGTTCTTGGTCTCCCGCCCTCTACTAGTCCTGCTCCTCCCTTAGAGTGTCCACTGCCTGTCCAGTTGCAGTCACAGTTACAGCCCGCCTCCCCCCTACCTGCTCCTTCTCCCTACACTGGTCCTACTAGAGGTCTTGCTGAGCGTCGTGAGCCTGCGTCTCGTCCTACGTCGCCAGCTCGTGCTGCTTGCACTAGTCGCCGTGCTCCGCGTCCGCGTCCTCCTGCGGTCCCAGACACACACCAGATGGCACTGCGTCCTTCCACTACTCCTCTGCGTGTCCCGTTGCCGTCTCCTCCAGAGTCCTCTCTTCCTGTCCTTGCTGACCCTGAGTCTGACTCTCTTCGTGCTGCCAGTCCTACTGTCACGCGTCTCCTGGCCACTGTTGTCACAGACCCTTCCTTTGAGTCCACTCCTGCGTCGGCCCTAGTTGCTAAGCTTGTCGACTTTGCTGCTCGCTATCGTCTGGACTACGCTACTAGTCTTGTTGCTGAGTCTGAGTCTGTCTGTCCTTCGTCCGTCTGGGGTGAGTGTGCTCTTAGCACGGACGTCCTTGAGGACAGGCAGGAGGAGTTCCACTGCTTTGGTGTTGCTTTGCCCCATCTCGTGTCCACGCTGATTGCCCCTAAGGAAGACCCGGATGCACCAGACATCCCGACTCCTCGATCGTGCGCTGAGGCGATCGAGGGTCCGTACTCCTCTCAGTGGCAGTCGGCCATGGACGCAGAGATGGCTTCCTGGAAGTCCACAGGCACCTACGTTGATGAGGTTCCCCCACTTGGGGCGAACATCGTCAGTGGCATGTGGATTTTCAGGGTGAAGCGGCCGCCGGGTTCTCCGCCTGTCTTCAAGGCGCGTTACGTGGCTCGAGGCTTCAGTCAGCGGTAGGGAGTTGACTAATTTCAAACCTTCTCTCCCACCCCGAAGATGACCACTCTTCGGGTGCTGCTGCACATAGCAGCTCAGCGCGACTACGAGCTTCATTCTCTTGACTTCAGCACGACTTTCCTGCAGGGCAGCCTGCACGAGGAGATCTGGCTGCGCCGCCCACCTGGCTTCACTAGGTCGTTTCCTCCTGGTACCCAGTGGAGCCTCCGGCGGCCAGTCTATGGTCTCTGCCAGGCGCCCCGTGAGTGGCACGACACACTGAGGACTACACTTGCGGCTCTTGGGTTTGCTCCTTCTACAGCCTACCCGTTGCTGTTTCTGCGCATCGACACCTCTTTGCCGCCGTTCTACATCCTCGTGTACGTCGACGACTTGGTCTTTGCCACTGCTGACACTACTGGTCTCGCCCACGTGAAGTCCGAGCTGCAGAAGAGACACATGTGCACAGACCTAGGTGAACTGCGCAGCTACCTTGGCTTGCAGATCACCCGGGACAGAGCACAGCGCACCATTACACTGACTCAGTCACACATGGTGCAGCAGGTCCTTCAGCGCTTCGACTTCACGTACTCCTCGCCTTAGGCCACTCCTCTGTCTACTCGCCACTCGCTCTCAGCCCTGCCTTCGGATGAGTCCGTAGAGCCGAGTGGCCCGTAACCAGAGCTTGTTGGCTGCCTCATGTACCTGATGACCTGCACACGACCTGACCTTGCATACCCTCTTAGCATCTTGGCACGCTATGTTGCTCTTGGCAGACACAGGCCAGAGCACATGGGTGTAGCGAAGAGGGTGTTGCGCTACTTGTGCAGTACGTCGGGCATGGGGCTAGTGCTTGGAGGGCGACGTCGAGTGGTCCTCACAGGTCACGCAGACGCCTCTTGGGCTGACGACCAGGCTCTGCAGCGGTCGTCACAGGGTTACACCTTCAGCCTTGGCTCCGGCTCTGTTTCGTGGCGGTCTACCCGCTCGTCTTCTGTTCTCAGCTCCAGCTGTGAGGCTGAGATCTACGCGGGGGCCATGGCTGCACAGGAGCTACGTTGGCTCACCTACCTGCTGACTGACCTAGGAGAGTCGCCTCGTTCTCCTCCAGTTCTGTACGTAGACAACAAGGCCATGCTGGCCTTGTGTCGGGAGCACAGACTAGAGCACAGAACGAAGCACATTGCTCTTTGCTACTTCCTTGCTCGTGAGCTGCAACAGCGTGGTCAGCTGCGCCTTGCTTACGTGGCCTCTGAGGCCAACACTGCTGATATCTTTACCAAGGCACTTCCGCCTTGTGATCATCAGCGCTTCTGTACGATGCTAGGTCTTGTACCTACTTGGCCTCACTTGCTCACTTCTTGACCTTGCTTGTACTGTGATCTTTCTATACCTGCACTTGCTTGTTTGCCTTTATATATGATCTTGCATGTGAACTGGCCTTTTGGCCTTGCTTTTGTGCTCAGATTGTTTGGTGACATTGTGATCCACCCTGAGCTTGCTTTGCTTCGCTTGACTGGTCTTGTGACCTCTTGTTCTCCCCCACTTTGCCTATGGGGGTGTGTCAAACTCATATTATATAGCTTGTGTAGGCTATAGTGGGGTAGATACTATGGGGTACAGTTTCCTTGGGTTTCCTACTTGTACCCAACTTTGTGCTGGTTCATTTCATTCCTCAATTCTCACAAACATGACCACTTTTTGGAGTCACACTTGTGTAGTGCAACACGAGGTAACCGAATACGTCACGATCAACTCGCAGTGTTTCGTATAGGGGGTCTTGGGACATGTGCAAGAAGCGGTCCATCCAACGCGCTCGTTGAATACTTCGGTCTTTCCGCCAGAACACCTGGTAATCGCTCTCGTCAGCAAAGTCAAGGAGCAAGGGCACCATGACATCGACTGCAGCGACCAAGGGGATGAGCACAACGTGCGTGAGTCCGATTGCTAAACGTCGTGCCCATCTGGGTGTGAAAGGATCCTCCATGTTGGATAATGGCTAGAGTGTAGGGACGTTCCGGTTTTTGTATGCTCTCGTCACACTCAGTTCGGGTAGACGACACGATCTCGCCGAGCCGGGTTGTAAATGGAGCCGCAGCTCACATCTTGACTTCCTGATCGTAGTGTGCACAATAGCGGTTATGTCACTTCAGGAACAATACGTGCGACTCCGTCGCACAATCCGGCCAACTGTGGACCTGCAAATCTGACACTTTTGCAAACCGGCCTGTAAATCGGCCACCAAATCTGTCAGATTTCAATACCTTGTAAATGTGGCTGGATGGTGGTCGGTTTAGCATTCGACCATTCGGTCGACTTTGGTGAAAAAAGGAGTCGACCAAAGGGCGACAAATTTGCAGCCAAATCACATTGTAGCGGATCTGACGCACCCTAAGTACCCCAGAGCAGGTGGGTGAGGGGGCTTTGGATTCAGGGCTCAATCCCGTGCGCACACCCAGCCCAAGCGGATAAATTCAGTAAGCAAGGTTGTTGCTTCTCGAACAACAGTCGTTTTTCTCCACATGCGCCCCAGTCGGTTTTAATTCACTGTTTTTGAGGCGCACGAGCGCGCCCTTGAGTCGACTCACAGGCATTGCACAGGGATCGCGCAGACGTCGCACACGCATCGCATAGGAACCGCACAGAGATCAGTCGAGAAGGGAGCGGCTGCTAAAAAAGTCGCACGAGCGGTTGCTGCGATGGCGCGGCGACGGCGCGCGGCGGGCGCGCGGGGAGGGGCAGCGACGCGCGGGGCAGGGAGGGGGTTCCCCTCTCTCGCGCGCGCTGCTGCTGCCTTTCGCCGCCATGTCACATCTCGCCGCGCTACGCTCCAATTTTCCCCACCCCTCCCACAGCCTTACCTCGCTTCCGCGAGCCGCGGCCGTTCCTAGCACCCTTCTCTTCCCACTCCCTCCTCCGCCCCGCGGCGTGCGTTATATCGCGTACGCCGCCATGACTGCGCGATCGAAACTCGGCGCGCTGTGCCGTCCACTACTGGCAAGCGCGTCGCTTCGTCTGCTGCCCACAAGTGCCGCCGGGGCGCCGACTCTTTAGCGGCGCCGTTGTAGGCGCGGTTATGGCGGGGATAGGCGGCACACCCGTACCGATTGGTTGAGAGGAAAAAAACCACCCCTCTTAGATACCACCACCGCGCCTCCCACTCCCTCTCCCACCACCAGCACCACCCCCACCACTCCCACCAGCAACAGCAGCGAAGGGGTCTGGCGGCCGGACCATCTAGAATCAACCTAGCAGCCGCGCCGTCCGCCGTTGCGCGGGCCGCTGAACCGTCCAACTTCAACGTGCTGGAAGGGGCGGCGGAGAGCAGCGGACGCGTGTTCATCACCGCGTGAGTGCCTCTCCCCCCGCGCTCCCCCTGCCCTCTGCACCCCCGTTCGCTCTCTTCCCCCCTTTCTTCCCTGTTCTCCGCGCTCTCCTCCCCTGTCGCGCTCCCCCCATTCCGCTCGCTCCTGAGATCAGCGGAGCAAACACTTATTTATTACCCGCCCCTTCCACTCCCCTCGGTCTTCCCTCCCTCGCTCCCTCCCTCCCTCCTCCCCATTCCTTTCCCCCCTCCTCCCACCTTCGCTCCTGCTCCCTTACACCTTTCATTCCGTCTGCTACATAGCCCTTGTTACACTGCCGGTGTCACCCCCCCGCCACAGCCGCTGTGGCAGAGACACGAGCGTCGCAGTCGTGTGCGCTGAGACATGCACGAGACACATCAACTCCACTCGTGCAGCACAGTGCCTACCCACTGTTGCCATGCCGTGCCATGCTGTGCAAGCCTGACCAATCCCATATCCTCTTCTTCCATACACCCACTGCACCCACTGCACCCACTGCACCCACTGCACCCACTGCACCCACTGCACCCACTGCACCCATTGCACCCACTGCGCCCACTGCGCCCACTGCACCCACTGCGCCCATTGCACCCACTGCGCCCATTGCACCCACTGCACCCACTGCACCCACTGCACCCACTGCACCCACTGCACCCACTGCACCCACTGCACCCACTGCGCCCACTGCACCCACTGCGCCCATTGCACCCACTGCGCCCATTGCACCCACTGCGCCCATTGCACCCACTGCGCCCATTGCACCCACTGCATCCCCTGCACCCACTGCGCCCATTGTACCCATTGCCCACGCCCGCTGCAGGTACGACGACAAGGGCTTCACGGTGGGCGGCAGGGACCTGGACTCCTCCATCCTCTGTGTGGGTGACGTGGCGCTCTGCTGGTCGCCCTCCTGCCTCGCTGACGTCACCCCCGACAGGTGAGGGGAGAGGGGCGAGTGCGAAGAGAAGGGGGGGGTTTAGATGGGTGAGGGGGGTGAGAGGGATGGGAGGGGGGAGAGGGGTGAGGGTTCAGGGTTGAGGGGGGGGAGGGGTGTGGTTGCAGTTGTAACCGCAGAGCTGTCACGGCTGCTGGTGCTGGTCAATCTTCCATTCCATGGCACTCCTTCCCTTCATACGTTTGCTGCACTCATGACGTCTCGGCACATGGCAGGTCTGCCTTCCTTTCTGCGTCCTCCTCCATCCTCTCGCGTCGCGCCACTCGCCTCTCTCTTCCTCGCATGCCCTTACCGCCTCCGTCCTCCTCTTTCTCTACCAGCCTGCCACAATGTGTTTTGGCCCTCCTCACCCCCTCGCTTCACTCGTCTCTATCCGTCCCTTCCTGCCCTGCCACCACCTCGTTCTCACCTCGTTCTCACCTCGTTCTCACCTCGTTCTCACCTCGTTCTCACCTCGTTCTCACCTCGTTCTCACCTCTTTCTCACCTCTTTCTCACCTCGTTCTCACCTCTTTCTCACCTCTTTCTCACCTCTTTCTCACCTCGTTCTCACCTCTTTCTCACCTCTTTCTCACCTCTTTCTCACCTCTTCTCACCTCTTTCTCACCTCTTTCTCACCTCTTTCTCACCTCTTTCTCATACGCCAAACAATCGGCGTGGTCTCCGCTTAAGCCTTCCGTCCATTCTCCCCATTTTCCTGTGGCTTATCTGTGAGTTCCACCAGTTCTTCCCAATTTCCCTCCCAGGCTTGCAGTTTCGCCTTTACCTGCCACCCTCTCTCCCATACTTTCTCCTTACCTCCACCTCACTCCCTGCCCCTCTCTACCCCCTCTTCATCCCCTCCACTCCCCTCCCTTCTTTTTGTCCCCCTTGTCACCCCTGCCTGTCCCTTCCACACAGCCTGGCTCTCTTTCAGCTCATTCGCCAGCAGCCAGGTATGCTCTTTTGAATGCCAGGCTGCTGTGAATGCCCTGTGCTACTTGCAGCGTTGCTCGTTGGGCTTTCTCTTGAAGAGGGCGTGCTGAGTGTGTGGTGTGTTGTGAATGCTGTGATGCTGCCTTGTAGGGCATGCGTGTCTGAGCTTCAAAAGGTGAGGCATGGGAGGCATGGCATGGGCATGGCATGGCATGGCATAGCATGGCATGGCATGGGAGGCATGGCATGGCATGGCATGGCATGGCATAGCATGGCATAGCATGGCATGGCATAGCATGGCATGGCATGGCATGGCATGGCATAGCATGGCATGGCATGGCATGGCATGGCTTGGCATGGCATGGCATAGCATGGCATGGCATAGCATGGCATGGCATAGCATGGCATGGCATGGCATGGCATGGCATGGCATGGCATGGCATAGCATGGCATGGCATAGCATGGCATGGTAGGGCATAGCATGGCATGGCATGGGCAAGGCGGAGAAAGCAACCATTTCCTCCCTTCCCCTCTTCTCCTCTCCTTTCCTCACCTCTCCTCTCCCTCCTCTCCTCTCCTCTATTCCCCTCTCCCTCCCCTTTCTCTTCCTCTTCTTTTCTCTCCTCTCCTCTTCTCTCCTCCTTCAATCTCCCTTTCTCTTTCCCCTTTCCATCTCTTGTCCCCTTCACTCCACCCCTCTCCTCTCCTCTCCCCTCCTCGTCTCGCCCTTGGATTCCCTTTCCCCTCCCCCCCCCCCCCATTACCCAACCCCCTCTCTCTGTGCAGAGCTACTGCTACGGGGCACGGGGTGGCACATGCAGGCAGTGCAGAGGATCTTTTGAGGCGCCTAAAAAAGCGTCTTCCCCGCCCGCCTCCCGTTCCCCACCACCACCCCTCCTGCACAGAGCTACTGCTACTGGGCACGGGGCAGCGCATGCAGGCAGTGCCGGGGGAACTGAGGCACTTCGTGAGGGCGTGTGGCATGAAGCTCGAAGTGCTCTCCACTGTGAGTGCTGTGTGCTCCGTGAGTGCTCCATGTTCGGTAAATGCCTGTGGTACAGCTGGTGATGCTGGTATCACTGAAAGTGCTGCGGGTGCTGGCAGTGCAGTGCAGCACCAGGGGAGCTGAGAGAGTTCATGAGGGCGTGTGGCATGAAGCTCAAAGTGCTTTCAATTGTGAGTTTTTTTGTTACTTGTTGTAACGCTCGCGGTGCTGGTGGGTTTGGGTTTGTGGCATGAGATTGGATGGGGAATACTCTTTCATACACCAACGAATCCTTAATTATGAACTCCCGTCTTACACATCTAACAACATTGATGCAACACTTCATCTCCTTTCACCGCTCAGCACCACTCTCTCACCGCTCAGCACCACTCCTATCACCACTCAGCTCCACTCCTATCACCGCTCAGCACGTCTCTCTCACCGCTCAGCACCACTCCCATCACCGTTCAGCACCAGTCCTATCACCGCTCGGCACCGCTCCTTTCACGCTCAGCGCCACTCCTATCACTGCACCACTCCCATCACCGCTCTGCACCACTCTTATCACCGCTCAGCACCACTCCTCTCACCGTTCAGCACCACTCCCATCACCGCTCTGCACCACTCTTATCACCGCTCAGCACCACTCGTATCACCGCTCAGCACCACTCCCATCACCGCTCTGCACCACTCTTATCACCGCTCAGCACCACTCGTATCACCGCTCAGCACCACTCCCATCACCGCTCCGCACCACTCTTATCACCGCTCAGCACCACTCCTATCACCGCTCAGCACCACTCCCATCACCGCTCTGCACCACTCTTATCACCGCTCAGCACCACTCTTATCACTGCTCAGCATCACTCCAATCACCTCTCAGAACCCACTTCTATCACCTCACAGCACCACTCAAATCACTGCACAGCACCGATCCTATCACCTCTCAGCACCACTTTGTGTCCTGACTGCCGACCTCTCACACTTCCCTAACCCCGGACCCCTCCGCCCTCCTCCTATTTGCCCCCCTCACAACACCATGCCGTATCCAGCACCCCACTGTCTCCTTCCCTCATCCCTTTCCCACCGCCCTCCTTTTTGCGCCCCTCAAAGCACCATGTTCTATCCAGCGACCCCCCCCCTCTCCCTTCTTTCCTCCCACCCCCATCAGTCCCTGCACCATGCCATTCCCCCCATTATTCCCTTTCTCGCGTGTGGCCCCCGTCCCCACCTCCCCACATATCCCACCAGTACCACTCCATAGTGACGCTCGGCGCGCTCAACGAGGAGAGCAATCCATGCCATTCCCTCAACCAGCGGCACGTTATAGCGATGCTGAACATACTCAACGAGGGATGCCATATCCTCACCTCTACGCTTTTCCTTCCTCCTATCCCCCGTTCATGGCCCCCCTGCTTATGTCATATCCACACCTCCATCCCTTTCCTTCCTCCTATCCATCCCGCTATTCCTTGCCTCCACCCCGCACCAGCGCCACGCCATAGCGACGCTCAACGTGTTGAACGAGGAGGGCCATGGCATACCCACACACCTACCCCTGTCCTCCCTCATATCCCCCCCTCTTCTCCACTTTATCCCCCACCAGCGCCACGCCATAGCCACACTCAACGTGCTCAACGAGGAGGGAATGTCCGTTGCTGCTGCGCTGCTGCTGCCCTCCGCCTGATGCCCTCGTCTCCTCACTGACTCCATCTCCTCAGCACCCACACCCTCATTAGTAGAATGTGTGCTAGCATCGTGCGTGCTGCCTGCATTACGATGATGTGCATGCATTTGAAGTGTGTCTCTGCATTTCATGTTTGAGCTGTCATGATAGCCGGCTGCGTTGCGTTCTCTACAGTAACAACACTGTACAAATGCAAGTTAGCTACCTTTGCCTACAACATAGACATGGTATGAAACATAATCGAATGAAACAATGTTACATTGATAACCTACATATCATGACTCATACAATTGTATCAGGCCCTCAGATTCACTTTTAGGGACGTTGATGCATCAGGGTCCCTGTGAAAAAAGGCCTGAATTTTCAGGGTTCCTAAAAAAAAAGGCCTGAATTTTCAGGGTTCCGGAAAACAAAAGCCTGAATTTTCAATCACATCATGCAATTGTGCAAGAGAGTAGCCTATACGATCACGGTAGTAGAGAAATTTGAACCGGAAACCTTACCAATCGGTATCTACTTCGCCAACTAAGCCAGTTCATCGAGTCAGCCTTTTTTTATATAAGATTTTATTATGCGGAAATGTTGGTTGACTTATTGTCTCGGGTGTTTTACGGGAAGGATTCGGAATGTGCATTCAGTGTACACTTCGATATAAGTCTGAAACATCAGTGTTAGCTATGAAGTAAAGGCTGAAAAAATCAGTGTCACAAAAATCTCAACATTGAAAATTCAGTGTAGGTACACAAAACTAGGCTGAAAATCAGGAATTCCAGGAAAAAATTCCTGATATCGTAGGGCCTGAATTGTATGCTTCTGCTACCTCCTCCAATTCATGCAATCGTCATGTCGTGCTACCGGCTGCTGAAACCATCAAGAGAGCAAGTTACCCAGGCCTGGAGGCAAATGCGGTACTAGAAGAATCACTTCTACTGGAACTGCAGCTCGTACACCTGGTCGTCCTCAGCACAGTACCCCTCCACCAGCTTCCTGTTCACACTGTGCATCTTCTCCCACACTTTCTTGGGCCGCTTCTCCTCCTCTTCTTCATCCCACACCCCACTCTTTGCCCGCCTCACATGCTCGAGCGGCGCATTGCTCACCATCTTGCCCTTCCTCTCCCAATAGAAGGAGCGGTCCACCACACAATAGAGCGCCAGGGCGGGGTAGTCCTGCCGCAGTGCAGCCAGTGCAGGCGCATTACACGCCTTGCGGGTGGGGAAGAAGAGGAACCGCAGATTTGGAGCCTGTAGTGAGGTTTGTCTAAGGGGGTACAGAAGTTAGGGTTTGTCATATGTACCCCAACCAACATCAATGCAACATCCATTCCTCATTTAGACATGGTATCAGCTAGGTTAGGATCCTGTGGGATCCCGTTCCTCCGTTCTCCGTTCGTACCTCCCGAGCCTGATCCTACCTCTCGTTCGTACCAGTTTCGTTGTTACCGCGCCTAGTACCGAGCCTAGCGCCATCTCCCCCGTCGCGTCACGCCCGTTCCCCCCCCGTCGCGTCGCGCCCGTTCCCCCCGTCGCGTCGCGCCCGTTCCCCCCGTCGCGTCGCGCCCGTTCCCCCCGTCGCGTCGCGCCCGTTCCCCCCCGTCGCGTCGCGCCCGTTCCCCCCGTCGCGTCGCGCGCGCCTGTTACCCCCCCGTCCCGTCGCCCTGTCCCGTCGCGTCGCCCTGCCCTGTCCCGTCGCCCTGTCCCGTCGCGTCGCCCTACCCCGTCGCGTCGCCCTGCCCTGTCCCGTCGCCCTGCTCCGTCGCGCCGCCCTGCCCCGTCGCGTCGCCCTGTCCCGTCGCGTCGCCCTGCCCCGTCGCGTCGCTCCTGCCCTTTCCCCCGTCGCGTCGCCCTCCCTAGGCCCTGGCCCGTCGCCCTCCCTAGGCCCTGGCCCGTCGCCCTCCCTAGGCCCTGGCCCGTCGCCCTCCCTAGGCCCTGGCCCGTCGCCCTCCCTAGGCCCTGGCCCGTCGCCCTCCCTAGGCCCTGGCCCGTCGCCCTCCCTAGGCTCTGGCCCGTCGCCCTACCCTAGGCCCTGGCCCGTTGCCCTACCCTACGTCTTGGCCCGTCGCCCTAGCCCGCTCTTCCGCTGCGACTGAGTCCTCTTCCCCCCCGTGTTGTTACTCGCCTGTTCGTTCGCGTTGGTTCTCACTATGGCGACTCCGCGAGTTCTTCGTTTCGACGCCGACGGTAGACCCCTTGACTTTTCCGTCTGGCTTCTTCGCGCTCGTCGTCTGTTAGAGAGTCAGGTCCAGGGGGTCGAGACCCTCTGGTCACACGCTACTGGTGACCTCCCCGAGCCCCCCGAGCCTACCGCTTTAGGCCCTGCTCCTGACGACGCTGCTACGGCTCGCTTTGCCCGTCAGCGCGCTGACCGGACGGCTTGGACGTCGCGTGACGCTGCGGCCTGCATCGCACTCAGCAGCCTCCTCCCTGAGTCCGAGGAGGTCCACTTTACTCAGGTTCGCACCGCTGCTGCGTACCTCAGTGCGATTAAGGCCCGCTACTCTACTCCCGCTACTGTCTCTCTCGGCCGTCTTTTCCTCCCGTTCCTGTTTCCTGATCTTGCCTCGTTTGAGCGCTCTGCTGACTTGATCGCTCACCTCCGCTCGCTCGACGCTAGTTACCGCGCTGCTTGCACTGAGGCACAGCTTGCACTGCTTCCT
This sequence comes from Closterium sp. NIES-65, assembly GCA_948144175.1. Taxonomy (NCBI): domain Eukaryota; kingdom Viridiplantae; phylum Streptophyta; class Zygnematophyceae; order Desmidiales; family Closteriaceae; genus Closterium; species Closterium sp. NIES-65. The sequence continues at coordinate 59,163 of CANXME010000343.1, read as the reverse complement.
CCCCCCATGGCGATTACTGTCTATTTCATCGCCACTAGCCTCCCTGACCGCCTTGCCTCCGTTCGTGACGCGCTTCTGCTGAAGCACCCTAGTGAGCTGACTATCGAGGTCCTTGAGTCTGCACTCAAGGACGTCGAGAGCAACCTTCGTTCGGTAGCTGCCGCCTCTGGTACTGTGTCCCCCCCACTCTTCCACGGGTGCACAGTCCCGCAGTTACCCACCTTCACTGCCTCTCTTGCCACTGCCGCTACTGACGCGACTGCGGCTGCTGCTACGACTGCGTCGCGGTCCCGCGGCAGGGGGGGCAAGAAAGGTGGTTCCGGTGGAGGTGGAGGCGGAGGTAGCGGAGGTAGTGGGGGTGTTGTTGCGACTGGCAGTGGTGGGAGTGCAGCCTCTGGAGAGACCCCTCGTGCAGCGGCTGGTGACTCCACTGCACCTGCTGGTGGCGGCGACCCTCGAGCTCGTCAGTCGCCTCCTGTACTGCCGGCCCCGCTAGGTGGAGCAGCGGCGTGGTACCAGGCTCAGCGTCAGCAGCACCTTCAGCAGCAGTAGCAGCCCCTTTCCTCCCAGCAGCCTCAGCAGCAGCAGCGTCAGCAGCTGGCTCCGGGGTCGGGGCTGCGTCAGCCCCAGCGCGGTGCTGCTTACCCTCCCCGCCCCTACCAGGTTCAGACAGGTCCTCGTCGGGGCCACCCTTGTGGCCGCTTTCACCCCCCTGGTCAGTGCTTTGCTCAGTTCACTGACACGGTCCAGTTGACCTACGGGGTTGGCGGTCCTGCTCCTGACTGGCTTCCTCTGGTTCAGCGCTACGGCTCCGCTCTGTGGGGCATGTCTGCTGAGCAGTTAGTTGATCTGATTAGTGCTCCTCATGCTATGTATGCTGTTGTTGACTCTAGTGTTTCTGACTCTGTTTACTCTGGTGTTGTTAGCTTAGGTGCTAGTCTTGCTCAGTTGCCTGTTGCTAGTGTAGGTACTTGTGTAGACTCTAGACCAGCGACTACCTCAGAGGACACTTCGCTGTCGTTCACACTGGACTCTGGAGCCTCCCACTGCTTCTTTCGGGACAGCACGACACTTACACCACTTCCTGCGCCTGTTTCTGTAGCGTTGGCTGATCCCACTACGGGACCAGTCACTGCACGTCACACTACCACTTTACCGTGTCCTGCTGCTCCCTCCGGGTCTCTCACTGGGTTTCACGTCCCCTCGTTCTCCCGGAACTTGGTGGGCGTGCGACCCCTCGTGAGCCAGCACGTGGGTGTGTGGTTTGAGCCTTCTGGAGAAACTGCGGTGTGTGTTGACGGAGACTCTTACCAGCCTCTTGCTACCTTTACTACTGAGCCGGGCTCGGGTCTCTACACTCTTCACACTGGCCCGCGTGCGCCGCAGCAGCAGCCGCAGCAGCAGCAGCAGCAGCCGCAGCCGCAGCAGCAGCAGCAGCAGCAGCAGCAGCAGCAGCAGCAGCAGCAGCAGCAGCAGCAGGAGCAGCAGCACCAGCGGCCGCACCAGCAGCCCCCCCTACTGCCACTGCCCCCGGTTCCCCCCCCCGTTCGGGTCCCCGCGTCTCACCAGGTTGCTACGTCCCCCCAGGTGTCTGTGTCGTGTCAGGTTCCTACGTCTGTTCCAGTCGCTGCGTCGTGCTCCTGTCGGTCGCTTGCCCACCCCACCGTTCTGTGGCACCACCGGATGGGGCACCCGTCCCTTCCACGTCTGCGCGCTATGTCTAGTCAGCGTCTTGTCCTAGGCCTCCCACGTGTCTTGCCGTCGCTGCCGCCTTCGCCTGCGCCGCCGTGTCGTCCCTGCGTCGAGGGTAGGCTGCGCGCCACCCCTCACTCCTCCTCCCTTCGTCCGGACACCGAGCCTTTTGAGACGCTTCACTTGGACGTCTGGGGCCCAGCCCCTCGTCTAGGCCCTGAGCGTGAGCGTTACTTTCTGGTGGTCGTTGACGACTTCTCCCGCTACACCACAGTGTTCCCTCTGGCGAAGAAGTCTGCGGTGACTTCTACGCTGATCAGGTGGTTGCTCACCACTGCGGACACTCGTGGTCGTCGTGTCAGCTGTCTCCACTCCGACCGTGGGGGTGAGTTTCGCTCCGGCATTCTCGCTGGATTCTGTCGCGAGCAGGGCATTCGTCAGTCCTGGACGCTTCCAGAGTCCCCACAGCAGAATGGGGTTGCTGAGCGCCGCATAGGCCTGGTCATGGAGATCGCCCGCACCTCCCTGACTCACGCCTGTACCCCCCATTTTCTGTGGCCCTACGCGGTCAGGTACGCCGCGCACCAGCTGAACCTCTGGCCACGTGGCTCTCGACCAGAGGTTTCACCGACCAGTCTTTGGACAGGGTCCCCTGGTGTTGCGTCGCGGTTTCGTGTCTGGGGGTGCTTGGCTCTTGTCCGCGACACCTCCGCGGACAAGCTCTCGCCTCGTGCCGTCCCCTGTGTCTTCCTTGGTTTCCCTGAGGACTCCTCTGACTTCACCTTTTACCACCCTCCCTCTCACCGGTTCTTTGACTCCCGTGACGTCCGTTTCGAGGAGTCCGCTCCGAACTACGTCAGGTACCCCAGTCGAGGTCTCCTGGTTCCTCCTCGCCCCCTCTTCCTGACTGCCGTTCCCCCTCCTGCTCCCCCGGTACAGCCTCCCCCCCCTGGTCCAGCCCCGTCAGGTGTGTCCCAGGCTACCCCTCCTCCTTCGGTAGCCCCTCCGGTACAGCCTCCCTCCCCACAGTCCTCCTCGCAGCGTGCCGCTGGTGCTAGCTCTCGAGAGGTTGGTGCGGCGCCTGTTCCTGTACCGGTTTCTGGTTCTGGGGGTGCTGGAGTTGGAGCTGGAGTTGGAGCTGGAGTTGGCACTGGAGTTTCTGGTTCTGGGGGTGCTGGAGTTGGAGCTGGAGTTTCTGGTTCTGGAGTTGGAGCTGACCCGGTGGGTGCAGAGGACTCTTGTCGTCCGGGAGCTGGTGCTGGCCGCGCGGACACTGGGGGTGCTGCGTCTGGGGGTGAGGGTGCGCCTCCTTCGGGTTCAGGTGAGCCTGGTTCTGGAGCTGGTGTTAGTGCTGCCTCTGGGGGTGGTGCGCCTAGTTCTTCTGAGGTGGACTCTGGAGCTGCCGCTGCTTCGGACACTACTCCACCCCCCCACCCCTACCCGACTAGGCACCAGGCTCGTGTTCGCCGTGCCCGTGACGAGCAGCTGGCGTTGGAGAGAGAGGAGAGGGAGTTACAGCGGCTGGAGCAGCAGCAGCAGCTGGACCCGCAGGAGCAGCAGTCCCAGCAGCAGCCGCGTCCGCAGCAGCAGCAGTCGCAGCCGCAGCAGCAGCAGCCACTTCCTCCTCCCGTCTCGGGTCTTCGGATCCTTGGTCTCCCCTCCCCTTCTCCTCCCTCCTCCGCCTCTCCTCCTGTCTACGGTCCCACGTTTCCTCCTCCTGACTCCTCCCCCGCTGTTTTCCCCAGTTCTCCGCCTTTGTCCTCTCCTCCTCCGTCTCGTTCTTGGGCTACTCGTCGCTCCCCTCGTGCTCGTCCCTCGTCTCCTGTTCCCTTCACTGACCTTCGTACTGCCTTCCTTCTTTCTAGTCCACCTCGTCCGTCTCAGTCTGTGCTTCCGTCTCCTTCTGAGTCGGCCCTCACTGTGTCGCTCCCTACTCCTGTCACTGACTACTACCGCACGTACCGTCCTGTTCTCTCTCGTGTTCTTGCCTCTCTTGTTACTCACCCTCGTGCCTCTGTGTCCTCTGTGTCCGCTCTTACTGCCGCAGTTACTGACTTTGCCTCTACCCGTCGCCTTGACTACGCCACCACGCTTGTGGCTGCTCCTCCTACCAGTCCTCTGGCCGTCGGGGGTGTGTCTGCCCTTGGCTGTGACGCCCTAGAGGACAGGCAGTTTGAGCTAGAGTTCCTGGCGGCCGCTTCCCCTCATCTCTGTGCCATGCTCCTCGCTGTTGAGGGTGACCCCGACGCCCTTGACATTCCGACTCCTCGCACTTACGCTGAGGCAGTGTCAGGGCCTTGGGCCTCTCAGTGGAGAGCTGCCATGGACGCAGAGATGGCCTCCTACAGATCCACAGGCACCTACGTCGATGAGGTTCCCCCCCCTGGGGCGAACGTAGTCGACGGCATGTGGATCTACAGGGTGAAGCGGCCACCGGGATCTCCCCCGGTCTTCAAGGCGCGCTACGTGGCTAGAGGTTTCAGTCAGCGCGAGGGAGTTGACTTCTTTCAGACCTTCGCACCTACCCCGAAGATGACCACTCTTCGGGTGTTACTACACGTAGCAGCACAGAGAGACTACGAGTTACACTCTCTTGACTTCTCCACTGCTTTCCTTCAGGGCAGTCTACACGAGGAGGTCTGGTTGTGTCGTCCCTCGGCCTTCACTGGCACTTTCCCTCCTGGGACCCAGTGGAGGCTGAGGCGACCTATTTACGGTCTTCGCCAGGCCCCTCGTGAGTGGCACGACACTCTGCGTTCTACCCTCTCTGACCTTGGGTTCCAGCCGTCTTCTGCCGACCCGTCGCTGTTCGTTCGTCGTGGCTCCACACCGTTCTTTGTTCTGGTCTACGTCGACGACCTCGTTTTCGCCACTTCGGACAGGGTTGCTTTGGCAGACGTGAAGTCCGAACTGCAGAAGAGACACACGTGCACTGATCTTGGTGAGCTGCGCCACTACCTTGGCCTGCAGATCACCAGGGACAGAGCCGCTCGCACCATTACACTCTCACAGTCACACATGGTGCAGCAGGTCCTTCAGCGGTTCGGGCTTCAGCACTCTACCGTACAGCGCACACCTCTAGCTGTTGACCACAGACTCACTGGTCCCTTTCCTGACGAGCCGTTTGAGCCTAGTGGTCCCTACGCAGAGCTTGTGGGTTGCCTCATGTACCTGATGACTTGTACTCGCCCGGACCTCGCCTTCCCTCTCAGCATCCTTGCGCGCTTTGTTGCGCCAGGGAGACACCGTCCTGTTCACTGGACGGCAGCTGTGAGGGTGGCGAAGTACCTAGCGACTACATCAGGCGTGGGGCTAGTTCTTGGAGGGCAGCAGTCTGTCGTACTCACTGGTCACTGTGACTCCTCTTACGCTGACGACGCTGAGACTCACAGGTCTACTCAGGGGTACTGTTTCAGTCTGGGTTCTGGAGCTGTTTCCTGGCGTTCCACGCGCTCCTCTTCTGTCTCGACCTCTACAGCTGAGGCTGAGATTTACGCTGGTGCCATGGCGGCACAGGAGTTGCGGTGGTTGACCTTCTTGCTCGCCGACCTTGGTGAGCGGCCGAGCTCTGCACCGACCTTGTTTACTGACAACAAGGCGTCGATCCTCCTCTGTCGTGAGCCGCGACTGGAGAGCAGAGTGAAGCACATTCACGTCAGGTACTTTCTTCTGCGAGAGTTGCAGAGGCGTGGACAGGCTCTCTTCGAGTTTGTAGAGTCCGAGGCCAACAATGCAGACATCTTCACCAAGGCGCTTCCGCCTTGTGACCACCAGAGGTGTTGTGTGCAGTTAGGCCTTGTTGACACAGGTTCTAGTCCTGCGTAGACTTGAGTTTATTGCCTGCTTCGTCTGTACACTTACTATATATACTTGTGATCTCTTGGACTGGCCTTGTGGCCACTGTTGCTTGTGCTCAGAGTGTGTGGTGACGTTGTGATCCACCCTGAGCTTTGTTTTCTTTTGGACTGGTCTTGTGACCGTACTCTTTTTTTTGTTTTTGCTAGACACCCCTCACTTAGGCTATGGGGGTGTGTCAAATGTTGTAGCCTGTAGTGAGGTTTGTCTTGGGGGGTACAGAAGTTAGGGTTTGTCATATGTACCCCAACCAACATCAATGCAACATCCATTCCTCATTCTGACAGAAACATAATCGAATGAAACAATGTTATATTGATAACCTACATATCATGACTCATACAATTGTATCAGGCCCTCAGATTCACTTTTAGGGACGTTGATGCATCAGGGTCCTTGTGAAATAAGGCCTGAATTTTCAGGGTTCCTAAAAAAAAAGGCCTGAATTTTCAGGGTTCCGGAAAACAAAAGCCTGAATTTTCAATCACATCATGCAATTGTGCAAGAGAGTAGCCTATACGATCACGGTAGTAGAGAAATTTGAACCGGAAACCTTACCAATCGGTATCTACTTCGCTAACCACTAAGCCAGTTCATCGAGTCAGCCTTTTTTTTTTATAAGATTTTATTATGCCGAAATGTTGGTTGACTTATTGTCTCGGGTGTTTTACGGGAAGGATTCGGAATGTGCATTCAGTGTACACTTCGATATAAGTCTGAAACATCAGTGTTAGCTATGAAGTAAAGGCTGAAAAAATCAGTGTCACAAAAATCTCAACACTGAAAATTCAGTGTAGGTACACAAAACTAGGCTGAAAATCAGGAATTCCAGGAAAAAATTCCTGATATCGTAGGGCCTGAATTGTATGCTTCTGCTACCTCCTCCAATTCATGCAATCGTCATGTCGTGCTACCGGCTGCTGAAACCATCAAGAGAGCAAGTTACCCAGGCCTGGAGGCAAATGCGGTACTAGAAGAATCACTTCTACTGGAACTGCAGCTCGTACACCTGGTCGTCCTCAGCACAGTACCCCTCCACCAGCTTCCTGTTCACACTGTGCATCTTCTCCCACACTTTCTTGGGCCGCTTCTCCTCCTCTTCTTCATCCCACACCCCACTCTTTGCCCGCCTCACATGCTCGAGCGGCGCATTGCTCACCATCTTGCCCTTCCTCTCCCAATAGAAGGAGCGGTCCACCACACAATAGAGCGCCAGGGCGGGGTAGTCCTGCCGCAGTGCAGCCAGTGCAGGCGCATTACACGCCTTGCGGGTGGGGAAGAAGAGGAACCGCAGATTTGGAGCGCGGATGGACGGCGGCTTGAAGAAGGCCTTCAGCAGCCGCTCCCGTTCCCTTATCTTGGCGTTTATGGCTGGACCATACATTTCCCAAAACTGCCGGTTATACTTACCACAACCATAATCACTGAAACCATCATAAGCATCATCATACTCATCCTCGTCCTCAGCATCATCATCAAACATATAGTCATCCTCATCCACTTCCTCATCCGGCTCCGAGCCGGAATAACCCGGTTCATCCGCCCAAGAAAAGCGCAACCTGCCATCGTCTAGATGCTCCTCACACTCACTCTCATCATCTGTGCTGTATCCCGTACTCCAGCTGTTTGCACGAGTATCCCTGTCCCAGGGAGGCACGACAATCCCAAGGCTCAGCAACCTCCCACACTCCGCCTCCACCTTCTTTATAGGCACCCCGTGCCTCACAATAAGCACCTCCACTGTTGGTGCTATAATGTCAAGCCATTCTGCCCAGGAAAAACCCTCCTGGTCATTGGCCGGTCCGTCCAAGTAGACAACCCGGGCGGATGCGAGGCGGAGGGAGGAGATAACAAGCTGCTCCTGGCCGTACAGCGAGAGGTGGTCGAGAGCGAGAGGGGCGGTGCTCTTGCAGGAGAGGACCAGCCGTTTGGCCACGACTGAGAGAGTCTCGAGGGAGGGCGGGACGGTGAGGGTGAGGTGCAGCTCAGTGCTGGCAAAGCGGAAGCGGAGGAGGCGGGCATTGGGGAAGGAGAAGGCGAGGGTGGTGGCGGAGGGCACGTGAGGATGTTCACGAAGCATGTTCCCGTCCTCATAAAGAGTGAACTCGTGCAGCTGCTGTGTAATAATCTCAATAAATTGGAAGCTCATGCTGCCGTAATGAATGTGCTCTAGAGTCAGCTTGCGGATCGACTTGAACCATGACGTGTTCACACATTGCCAATTGAGTTTCCACATGCCCCGCCCCAGATTCAACTCCTGCAGCTGGGCGCAGTCCTTGAGAAAACTCAGCGGCCAGGACTCGCTCTCCTGGCCCTTGGAGGAACCAACAGTGCCTTGCATCTCCAGGTGGAGGGACGAGAGGGAGGGGCTGCAGCGAGCGATGCAGGTGCCAAGAGTGGGGAGATGATCGGGGCGAGAAAAGCGAAGGTGAAGGGAGTGAAGATCCGGGCGGGTGAGAAAGAAGCGGACGGTCTGCGACCAGTGGGGGTTCCAATCGTTGTAAACGAGCGAGATGGGCTGGATCTCCTGCGATTGTAAGTGGGTGGGGTGGGAGAATGTGGAAGAGTGGAAGATTTGAGAGAAATGAAGTGTGAAAGTTGGTTTCGGGACACACCAGGTGCTCAGCGTCGGCAGCACAAGCAGCAACTGCAAGATTTTTTTGTTCTTGCTGCTAACGACTGTGGGAAACGTCATCCATAACATGGAAAGGTGAGAGCCAAGTGAAAGCTGAGGGCTGAAATAAAAAACCTGAAAGGTGAAATAAACGTTGAAAGATGAACTGAAGGTTGGAAATCTGAAAGGAAAGCTGAAAGCTAAACTGAAAGCTGATTTGGGACCGCACAGCTTAAAGCTGGAACTAATTCTGAAAGTTTAAATGGAATCTGAGGAGCTGAAATGATATCTGAACGCTGAAACGAAATCTGGACGCTGAAATCAAAGCTGAAAGCTGGAAAAAAAAAATACAAAGAGATGAAAGTCTGAATTTTAAGCTGGAAGCTGAAAGAAGAGCAAAAATGAAATATGACAGCTAGAATATGAAAGCTGAATTGAATTTTAAAGCTGGAATGAAATCTGAAAGCTGCAACAAAAGCTGAAAGCTGAAATGAAATCTGAAAGCATAAATGAAATATGAAAGCAGAAATTAAGTCTCAAAGCTGGACTGAAATTTGAGAGTGGAAAGCGGACTCGAAACCAAATCCGAAACTGAAAGGTGAGACTGAAATGAAAGCTGAAAGCTGAAATGAGAGCAGCAATGAAATCTGAAATGAAAGCTGAAAGCCGAACGAGAGCTGCAATGAAATCTGAAAAATGAAATGGAAGCTGAAAGCTGAAATGAAAGATGGAAGCTCATATTTACAGGTGCACTGAAAAAGTGCAAGATCTTCCTGGCGAAAGTGGACACGGAAAGTGAATCATGAATAGAGAGAGCTTACAGAAAAAGCAACGACGAAATTACATAGCCTCTTGCTGGCGAGAGCGCAGCAGAGCAGAGCACATGAAGCGCCATAAGTGTCAGTGTTATCCTCGTGCTGCTCTCTGGCAGTGAGGCCCTCTTCCCGGAACACAACTGGCGGGTGATCGCGATCAACCTTGGTGTTGGTGAGATGGTCGCTAGTTTTGGTGTTAGACAACCCAGGGGTGCGGAACCATTCAACCTCACGGGCATCCAGCCGCTCTGCCTCCTTTTCTACCTCATCCTCTGCCTCTTCCTCTGATTCTTCATCTGATTCTTCCTCTGATTCTTCTTCTGTCTCGGAATCTGATTCTTCTTCTGTCTCGGAATCATCAGAGCCAGTTTCTGTATTCTTCTCCTCCCTTTGGGGGATGATAGCAGCGTCGTCCAGTTGGGAGGGTGGTTGATGCAGAAGGTGGAAGATTCGAAACCAGATAGGCGCTGGCAGCATCTCGACTGCATCAGGGGGGTTGTTGACTGCAGCATGAACCGAAAGGGAGGAAAAGCGGCTTTATCGAGACTTAACGAGACTGGCAAAAATGGGTTCACTTAAGCCTAAAAAAGAAAAATGGCGGAAAAGGGAGCTTCAACATGCACGGACCTGAAGCCTCCATCGTCTCAGCGATTCGGTTGGAGAAATTGATGGGAGAGAGCAGCGAGGGTGTAGATTTCGTGCTGGCCTTAGGCTTGATGGAGAGACTGGCACTGGCGGAAAGGACTCGGGAGGACTAGGGATAGTTGCTGCATGTATCAGAGAGGGCTAGGCACAGGAAAGACGTCAGAAGGCGAAAGCTGCTAACTCCTCAGCAAAAGTCAGTGAGCGTCAGTGAGCGTTAGTGAACGTCAGTAAATGTCAGTGAGCATCAGTGAATGTCAATGAGCGTCAGTGAGCGTCGGCATGATGGCGTTTTCCCATGTCCCGCTCGGTACCAGTGATAAGCCTTCCCTTGCTCCTTTCACAGAATATCAGAACCAAGCAAGCCACTCAAGATAGCCCTGCTTAGCCTCTGCATGATACCAAGATGCAGAGCTACGTTGCCCATTCAGTGAAACTCCCTGGTGCAAGAGCCCAGGAAATTCCCTAAGCAATGCTGCTTCACAGCAATCCTGGAGTTCTACACCCAGGCGGCACTTGAAGTCTGCAACAGCGTTAGACGCTGACCAATGGTAACGCCTAGACACAGAGGGAACGAATCCTGGACACCCTCTGGTAAGCCCTCTCGTACGTGGCCGGGACCACCGCCAGCACGACACGTACGCAGCCGGGACCATGTATGCCGAAACGGGGCTGTCGATCGATACCCTAGGTTCCTCCGTCGCGTCAGGGTCTGCCACGCTGGTTCAGGACACATTTCACGTCGATAATTGCTGCTCGTTGGTTTTGGGATGTTCATACGGCTACAGTAGCCCCAACCTGTCGTGTAGTGCGGCCCGCAGGCAAGAAAAAACTAAACAATTGTCCTTGTTACTAGGACACTTGTTTCCGCGAACCCCCTCGTGAACGCTGGCAGCGGGAGGGGAGCGAGAAGGCACTAGCAATGGGATGAGAAACAGCGACGCCCCAATTGACGCTGGCGAACCAGTTATCCGTTAGGCAGTCAAGCACAGTGGAGTTCCCGAGGAGGAGCCACAAGGTACGAAATGCTCATCCGTACGAATTTCCGCCGCCTGCCCTGCTTCTCCCCGACAGCTCTACCTGGAAACTCTCGCTTCTGCTCAAATTTGGTTGTGCCAGAGTGCAAGCTACCGACATGGCCTGCTGAGAACTGCGTGAATCTCGTTACGCGACAGCCATGCTGGAGCTGGAGATCCCAAGCGCGAAAAGGTCAGCTCAGGAGTCAGAATGTGTCCCCGTACGCGATAGAAAGTTGAGAACTTTGCTCCCAGAACGGGTTTCCACCGATTGTTCTGTTGGTAAGTATTAATTTATATCCAGATTGCTAACCTCAAAGTTAGACTCATTCATGAAACAAGATCTTAGCGTAACTGGTAAAATATAATATCATAAATCCTGCATATGTTACCACGTCCAAAGCCTCACCCAGTAACATGCTATTTCCTGGTTAAACCAAACAAAAAGTGCAAGTTACCCATACATGGCAGGTAGTGAATATTAGAAGCATCCTTTCTACTGGTACTGCACCACGTACATCTGGTCCTCCCCAGCACAGTACCCCTCCACCAGCTTCCTTTTCACACTGTGCATCTTCTCCCTCACATTCTTGGCCCGCTTCCCCTCTTCTTCATCCCACACCCCACTCTTCTCGCTCCTCACATGCTCGAGCGGCCCATTGCTCACTGTCTTGCCTTTCCTGTGCCAGTAGAAGGAGCGGTCCACCACACAGTAGAGCGCCAGGGCGGGGTAGTCCTGCCGCAGTGCAGCCAGTGCAGGCGCATTACACGCCTTGCGGGTGGGGAAGAAGAGGAACCGCAGATTCGGAGCGCAGATGGGCGGAGGCTTGGGGAAGGCCTTCTTCATCCGCCGCCGAGCCCTCATCCTGGCTTTAATGGCTGGACCATACATTTGCCATGCGAGGCGGTAATACTCATCCCCACCAACACCATCATCGCCATCATTATCATCCTCATCATCATCGGCAGCATCATCAAACATCCATTCATCCTCATGCAATTCCTCATCCGGCTCTTTGCTCAAATAACCGGGGTCATCTTCCCAAGAAAACCGCAACCTGCCATCGTCTAAATGCTCCTCACACTCACCACCATTTGTGACCATTCTTATGTTCCAGCTGTTCGCACGAGCATCTTTGTCCCACGGTGGCAGGACAATCCCAAGGCTCCGCAGCCTCCCCCACTCTGCATCCACCTTCTCTAAAGACACACCGTGCCTCACAATAAGCACCTCCACCGTTGGAGCTATAGCGCCAAGCAATTCGGTCCAGGAGAAACCATCTTGATCCTTGCCAGGACCGTCCAAGTAGGCAACCCTGGCGGATGCGAGGCGGAGGGAGGAGATGACGAGGCGCTCCTGGCCGTACAGCGAGAGGTGGTGGAGAGCGAGAGGGGCGGTGCTCTTGCAGGAGAGCACGAGCCACTTGGCCATCACTGATAGGCTCTCGAGCGAGGGCGACACGGTGAGGGTGAGCTGTAGCTCAGTCTTGGCAAAGCAGAAGCGGAGGAGGCGGGCGTTGGAGAAGGAGAAGGCGAGGCTGATGGGGGGCAAGGTGGAACCTCCTACGGCGTCACGGAGGCGAGAGATGTTGCCGTCCTCGTAGAGCGTAAACTCGTGCAGCTGTGGCGTGATGGTCCCGAGAAACTGGAAGCTCAAGCTCTCGAAATCCGCATGCTCCAGGGTCAGCTTGCAAATCGGCTTGAGCCATGCCGCTATTGTAAGTGCGTGGGGTGGGAAAACGTGGAAGAATGGGAGATTTGAGGCAGCTGAGGTGTGAAAGCTGGCTTCATGACACACCTGGTGCTCAGCATCACCAGCACAAGCACACACAGCAGGTGCATATATTCTAGGTCCTTGCTGCCAACGACTGTGGAGACATCATCCATCCCCATGCACGAGTGAAAGACAAGTGAAAGCTAAAGGCTGAAAGCTGAAAGGTGAAGTGAAAGCTGAAAGCTGGAAGCTGAGATGAAATCTGAAAGCTGAAGGATAAAATGGAAGCTGAGAGATGAAATGGAAGCTGAAAGATGAAATGGAAGCTGAAAGATGAAATGGAAGCTGAAAGATGAAATGGAATCTGAAAGATGAAATGGAAGCTGAAAGATGAAATGGAAGCTGAAAGTTGAAATGGAAGCTGAAAGTTGAAATGAAATCTGAAAGCTAAAATGAAATGTGAAGGCTTGAATGAAATCTGAAAGCTGAATTTAAAACCTAAAGCTAAAATGAAATGTGAACGCAAGAATGAAATCTGAAAGCTGGAACGAATTCTGAAAGCTGAATTGAAATCTGAAAGCTAAAATGGAATCTGAAAGCTAAAATGAAATGTGAAATCCAGAATGAAATGTGAAAGCCGGAATAAAATCTGAAAGCCGAAATGAATCTTCAAGCTCAATTGAAATCTGAAAGGTGAAAAAGAAGTTGGAGGGTGATATTCACGGGTGCACTGCATAGGTGGTCAAGCTGACAGGTCGATGAAAGCTGGACGAGAACGGGCAAGATCTACCAGGAAAAAGCGGAAAGAGGGAACTTTGTGAAGGCGAAACACAAGTAGAGAGCGCTTATAGAGAAAGCAACGACAAGTTTGAAAAGCCTCTTGCTGGCGAGGGCGCAGCAGAGCAGAGCCCATGATGCGCCATAGGTGGAAGAATTCTTCTCATGCTGCTCACTGGCAGTGAGGCCCTCTTTCAAGAACACAACTGGTGGCTTGCGATCAACCCTGGTGTTGATGAGATGGTCACGGGTTCCGGTTCCCCTCTGCGTGCTCCTTGCAGGGTCGCCCTGCCAGTCCCAGGCAGTGAGCCCTGCGCTGCTTCCAGAGTGGCCCGGCAAGCCAAATTCAGCGTAAAACATTTGGAGAGCGCGCACTGCGCTGCTTGCAGGGTGGCCCACCTGGCCCCAGGCAGTGAGCCCTGTGCTGTTTGCAGGGAGGCCCAGCTGGGCAGTGAGCCCTGTGCTGTTTGCAGGGAGGCCCAGCTGGGCAGTGAGCCCTGTGCTGCTTGCAGGGAGGCCCAGCTGGGCAGTGATCCCTGTGCTGTTTGCAGGGAGGCCCAGCTGGGCAGTGATCCCTGTGCTGTTTGCAGGGAGGCCCAGCTGGGCAGTGACCCCTGTGCTGCATGCAGGTTGGCTCGGCTGGGAAGTAAGCCCTGTGATGTTTGCAGGGCGGCTCAGCTGGCCCAGCTGGGATGTAAGCCCTGCGCTGCTTGCAGGCTGGCCCAGCTGGCCCCAGGCAGTGAGCCCGGCGCTGCTTGCAGGGTGGCCCCACGGTTGCCAGGCAGTGAACCCAGGAGTGCGGATCCATTCAGCCTCACGGGCAGCCAATCGCGCTGCCTTCGCAGCAGGATCCTCAGGGGCTTCCCTATGGGCGAGGACAGCAGGGTCGTCCGGTTGGGAGGGCGGTTGATGCAGAAGGCGGAAGATTCGAAACCAGATAGGCGCTGGCAGCATGCCGACTGCATCAGGGGGGTTGTTGGCTGCAGGACGAACCAAAAAGAAGGGGAGAAGAGTGAGGGTGGGGGAAATCGGGAAAGAGAAAGAGACAAGCAGGAGGGAGTGGGAAGGAAGACTTAACGGGACTGGTTCGCTTTACGAAAGGTGGCGGAAAAACAAAACCTTAACCAGCACGGACCTGAAGCCTCCATCGTCTCAGCGATTTCGGTTACAGGGAATGAGCGGGCGAGAGCGGCGCGGGAGTATATCACGTGCTGGCCTTACTAGGCTTGATGGTGCGATTGGCACTGGCGGAAAGGACTCGAGAGGACTAGGGACATTTGCTGCACGTATCAAGCAGGGCTAGGAACAGAAACAACGCTAAGCAAACTTCTAGGCTGAGATTTGTGGAATCCTCAGTGAGCGTCAGTGAGAGTCAGTGAGCGTCAGTGAGAGTCAGTGAGCGTCGGCATGATGGCATTTTTCGCTCCTTCCACTCAGGGAAGCCTTGCTCAGCCGCTGCAGGATACCAAGATACAGAGCTACCTGCTCATTCAGTGGCACTCTGTGCAAGATCCCAAGAGATTCGAGATGTTGAAACAACCCTAGAGTTTCACAACGAGGCAGCGCCGTCACCAATGGCGAGATCCGTTCACCCAGGGAATGAAACTTCCGGTCAACCCTTTCGTACGTGGCCGGGACCACACCCAGCACGGCACGCACGCAGCCAGGACCACGTATGCCGAAACGAAGCTGTCGATTGATACCCTAGGTTACTCTGTTGCGTCAGGCTATGCCAGGCTGGTTCAGAACGCATTTCACATCAGACACTCGAGCACTGAAATTCCCGAGGAGGAGCGAAAAGGTCCAAAATGTTCGTCCCTGCGGGTTCTCCCCCCTTGCCATAAAACATTGCGCCCCTCCGGCAGCGCTACCTGGGAACCCTCGCTTCTGCTCAATCTGGTTGCGCGAGAGCGCGCGCTGAGATGAGAACCGCGTTGATGCTCGCAATTTTGTGATGTGACAGCCATGGTCGAGGCTAGAGTTCCCAAGGGTGGAATGGGATTGTCGCCTCAGGAATGTTTCGGCGTACGCGATAGAAAGTGGGTGCTAGGTGTGCATTGTGTAACTCGTTGCATACTGTGCCCGAATGAAACATAGTACATTAATTCAAGTCCTCACACATACCAGTATATACTAACCAGCTAGACACAGAAATCGAGCAAGACAAATCAACTCTGACAGAACTGCATTACTGACACGATTGAATGTGTAAAGCAAACAGAGGGACAAGATATCGCGCAAGCTATCGTACTCACGCCTGAAGGCTAATAAAAGGCACGTTCCTTCAATGTGAGTGCATACATCTCATCCTCCTCAGCACAGTACCCCTCCACCAGTGTCAAGTTCACACTATGCATCTTCTCCCTCACATTCTTTGCACGCTTCTCGCCACGACCGGTAGTCATCACCACCCCACTCTTGGTCCGTTGCACATGCTCGAGCGGCGCATTGCTCACAGGCACCCCTTTCCTGTGCCAGTAGAAGGAGCGGTCCACCACACAGTAGAGCGCCAGGGCGGGGTAGTCCTGCCGCAGTGCAGCCAGTGTGGCGGCGTCACTCGCCTTGCTGGATGGGAAGAACAGGAACCGAAGATTCGGAGCACCGATGGACGAAGGCTTGGCACAGGCCTTCGCCTCCTGCAGAATCTTGTGCCTGCTTCCGGTGGGGGCACCATAACGTGCTCGTGCCTGCTGATACCACTCATCCTCCTCGTCAGCATCACGAGTGTCCCAATCATGGTCATCCTCCTCCTCATCCTCTTCATCGTCGCAATATCCACCAATCACATCGTCCGTAAGGAACCTATAGTTATCCACAGTGGCCTCCCTGTCCCAAACATGCGTCCCCTTGGTGTGCACGACAATCCCAAGGCTGTGCAGCCTCGTCCACTCTGCATCCACCTTCTCTATAGGCACCCCGTGCCTCACTATAAGCACCTCCACTGTAGGCGCTATAGCGCCAAGCCATTCCGTCCAAAAGCTGTTCTCAGAGTCACTGTTGGGCCCATCCAAATAAGCAGCCCTGGTAAAACCCTCTTGGTCACTTGCAGGTCCGTCCAAGTAGGCAACCCTGGCGGATGCGAGGGGGAGGGAGGAGATAACAAGCTGCTCCTGGCCGTACAGCGAGAGGTGGTGGAGAGCGAGAGGGGCGGTGCTCTTGCAGTTGAGGCTAAGCTGTTTGGCCATCACTGACAGAGTCTTTAGAGCAGGCGAGACGGTGAGGGTGAGCTTGAGCTTGCTGTTGGCAAAGCGGAAGCGGAAGGAGAGGGCGAGTGTGTGGGAGGCAAGGCGGGGGCCAAAAATCAGGTCGCTCTCCTCGTAGAGTGTAAACTCGTGCAGCTGCGGCGAGATGGAGTCCAAAAACTGGAAGCTCACATTCTTGAACGCCACCCGCTCCAAGGTCAGACTGCGGAGAGACTTGAGCCATGCAGCATCTGCGCACTCCCCGTTCAGAACTCACATGCCCCACCCCAGATTCAACTCCTGCAGCTGGCCGCAAGGCCTGAGAAATCCCAGCGTCCAGTGCTCGTTCTGCTGCTCCTTGAAGTCAACCGTGCCTTGCAGCTCCAGGCGGAGGGACGAGAGGGAGGGGCTGCTGCGAGCGATGCAGGCGCCGAGAGTGGGGAGATGCTCGGGATTGGAGAAGCGGAGGTGAAGGGAGTGCAGGCCTGGGTGGGCAAGGAAGAAGCGGATGGTCCGCATCCACTGTGGGCGCTGGGCGTTGTACCTGAGCGAAATGGGGTGGCCCTCCTGTGATTTATGGGTGAACAAGAAAACATGAACAAGAAATAAAAGCTGGATGCAAGCTCAAGGCTGAAAGCTGACACTCACGGGTGGACTGCACTGCACCGATGGCTAACATGAAAGCCTGACTTTTTGGGAGTGAGCAAATGCAAGATTTGCTCAGCGAAACTGACACGAGAGAATTGTGAAGGAGAGACAAGTAGCGAGCACGAGCGCTTACAGAGAAGGCGATGACGAGATAGAGAAGCCTCTTGCTGGCGAGAGCACAGCAGAGCAGAGGCCACGAGGCACCAAAGGTGTGGGAGTTCTTCTCGTACTGCTCGCGGGCAGTCGGGCTCTCCCCAGTGCCGCCCTCCCCAGTGCCGCCCTCCTCAGATCCGCCCTCCTCAGATCCGCCCTCCTCAGATCCGCCCTCCTCAGATCCGCCCTCCTCACTGCCACCCTCGCACCGGGAATCCAGTATCTCGCAATCAATATCGAACCCGGTGAGATGG
This sequence comes from Closterium sp. NIES-65, assembly GCA_948144175.1. NCBI lineage: Eukaryota > Viridiplantae > Streptophyta > Zygnematophyceae > Desmidiales > Closteriaceae > Closterium > Closterium sp. NIES-65. The sequence goes on along the minus strand of CANXME010000343.1, from coordinate 41,801 downwards.
CCGCTGATTTCACTCCGCGTGCTGCCAGCAGGGTCGGCCCACTGCTCAGTGGCAGTGAGGCCGTCGTCACGTAACCCCAGTGGCTCGCAATCCACTGGGAAAAACTCGGTGAAATGGGCAGTGAGCTGGTCGCTGCTTCCTCCGCTCTGCGTGCTGCCAGCAGGGCCGCCTGACAGCTCACTGCCAGAAGACGGGGACATATAGATGCTGAACCGCTCAAGACCACGGGCACCCGTCCTCTCTATGATAGGCGCCTCAAAACTCACCCCAGCAGGGTCGCCCGACTGCTCACAGCCAGGGGGCGCATAGATGCTAAACAGCTCCTGATCACGGGCACCTGTCCGCTCTATGATAGGCGTCGCGAGACCGCGGGGAGTGTGCCTTTGGCCGCAGATCGCAGGATGGTCTGGGTGGGAGGGCGGCAGGTGCAGATGGTGGAAGATTCGCAGCCAGAGAGCGGCTGGCAGCATGTCGACTGCATCAGGAGAGGAGCTCGCTGAGGGATCATGAAACCGTGAGGGGGAGTAGCGGGGAGACATGCAAGGGGAAGAGGGTAGGATATTAAACGGGACTGGAAAAGGGATTAGATTCACCGTAAGTTAGGAAAAATGGCGGAAAATGAAATTTGGCAAGCACGAACCTGAGGCCTCCATGTCGTGAGCGCGAGATCTGGTTGCAGAGGCCGAGTGAGCCTTTACTGTGATGAACTCCGAAACCTCAAAAGTGGTTCTCTCACGCCCTGTCCACAATCGATTGGGAATTAGGCAGCACAATCGGTGCAACCGTGGTCCACTGCCAGATACCTGGCAGATGATTTCGGTATCTGGCAGACCGACGGAGCAGTGCTAGGTCAATACTGCTCATTCCGCCACCGTCCCAAGCCACTTGGTTCCACGTCGGGAAACGCTTGGAAACGGCGCGTGCAGCGAGAGTTTATCCACCTTGCTCCCGCCAATCTGGCCTTGAATCCGCCAGCCATGCTGGCAGGGTTATGTTTCCTTCCGGAGCTCTCGTACGCGTCAATACGAGGCATTCATGCAGCTGGAGTTGTCTGAATGTGAGCCATACGCGATAAGAAGGCTGGGCGTGCTGCTGTATTGACGCCAAATACATCTGTGCATTCCGCAATTTGTTGTTCACCTCTCAGCACCGTACTATAGCTTACTGCAACACAAAATGCGTGAGATTCCATAAGGACGCGTCCGTACTGTACTTGTGCGAACCACGGATGCAAAGTCGGTTGTGTAACTCACTGCGAGCTGGTGAGCGAGTTGTCAAACGCTGTAATTCACTCGTCCAAATTTCGCAACGCGAAAGTGTAACTGTGACCCCAAACGGAATGCACGCATCTCGAAGTGAATGTGACTTGCACCGAACTTCCTCTCCCCGACACCAAGCAGGAACACCCCGTAGGAAGCACACCTGACTGACCACTCGGCTTCAGTGCTCCACCACGCATGCTCGTCCTTGTAGCGCCGCGTTCCTTCCTCCAGTAGTACCCACAAAGGCCGTACTGCGTCCGCCAGAATGAAGGCGAACCAGCAGCGCAAGCCGCCAGGCAGCAGCGGCGCCGCGTTGCCGCAGAAGCGCTTCTACCGCGCTCGAGCGCACAGCAACCCCCTCAGCGACAATCTCTTTCCAGTGTAACCGTCTCTCCCATCCTCTACCGTCGGATTCAGGCGTATGGTGCTTTCAGCCGTTAGATCGAGTCCATCGCATTTGTCGCTGTCCTCCTCTACGTAAGCCGACAGCCGTTCGTGCCATAGGCTATTCGATGACTGCTGTCTGTCAGGTGGATCGCATCCGGAAAGAAATCATATGGGATGGAGTGTGTCGGGAGTATTGTGTGCTAGGAAATAATGTGAGGATAGAGTGTACGACGGGAAGAGCGCTCCGAGCTTGGCGGTTACCGTTGCCCTCCGGCCATTCCCTTGGCCAAGACGAACGAGAATTTCGTCAGCCTGGCTTAATTCGCCTTTCCGGCTCGTCCTCGTTAGGATTAGGGTCTGGTTAGGTTTAATCTGCGCATTGTCTGCCGTCAGGCAAGTGCTGGGATGATTCGCATTACACGAGGCTGCGTTAGGGTTTGAGGTCTGGGCGCATCAAACGCGGTCAAGCCCAGTTAAGAGTTTCACTGCTAACTCTCAGGCAGTGCTTCGCACAGAAACCACAATATGCTCGCCAGGGGTCCGGGGTCGGGGTTTGTCTCGTGGGTTTTGCCCCGACAGGCAGACGTACAAACACGCGGGCAGCAATCCACCGGCACTCTCCAGCACCCTCTCACCTTGCCGTTTCGCACCTCTGCTTGCGCCCTTCTTGCCTCCCCTGCGTCCCTTCCCCTCCAATTCCGCCCTTTTTTTGGCAACCCACCCCCCCCCCCCCCCCACTCCAATCCCCTCTTCCCCCTCCCCCTCCCCCCCTACCCTCCCCTCCCCCCCTCCCCCCCCCCTTTTTCCCCTACCTCTCCCCCGTGCGCCCCACGTGCAGCCCCGTGTGCCCCGCGGAGGTGGACTGGTCTGCGCACTTCCCCGTGTTCTTCCCCCCCACTCCTGCCGCAGCGCACCCACCTGCTGCTGCTGAGGGCGCAGCCAGTGATGCGGCTGGTGGCGCTGCTGCTGGTGGCTGTGCTGCTGCTGCAGCTGAGGGGGAGGGAGGTGCTTCAGCAGCACGAGATGGTGCGGATTGAGTCGTGTTGACTGACGGCATGGGTAGTGGGCGTTGGAGATGATGAAGCTAGGGAGTGGGCTGTGGTGAGGGCGGTGATGAGAGTGAGGGATTTGGGGACAAAGGGGCGAGGGAGAGTAGGGATGAGAGGGTACAGATTGTGGGATGTGGGTGCATGAGATGGGTGCGGTGGGGTAAGAGGTGAAAGGAATGGCTTTTCATTGATGCTCCTTCTCCTTCTGCTCGTGCGTTGCTTGCAGGAGCGGCACAGCAGCATGCCACAGCCGCTGCACCGACCAGCAGCACGGGGCAACCAATGGTCCGCTTTGCTGATGTCGGGTGTGGCTTTGGCGGCCTGCTAGGTGCGTTGGTGGTTTGTGCTACTGGACGTGCATGCTGGTCTCACCACTGCATGCATCTTCGCCCGCTTCTCCTTTGCTCCTCTCTCCCGCCTTTCTCTGCCAAGTGGCAAGTGCACCTCTCCTCTCCATCTCACTGCACCTTCACGTCGTCAGACCTCACTTTCGCACCACTCGCCCTTCGCTCCCTTACCATCTTCCCCACACTCGCTTGCTCTCTTCTCTACCCCCCCCTCCCCCCCCCCCCCCCCCCCTTCTTCTTCGCCCCTCTCCCCCGCTCCCTCTCCCCTCCCCCGCTCCCGCTCCCCTCCCCCACCCCCTGTTTTGCCCGTTTGTTGCAGTTAAGCTGTCTCCCATGTTTCCCAATACACTCATGGTTGGCTTCGAGCTACGTGACAAAGTACGCTATCCAGCTGGCCGCCCGTTGTGTTGTTCACAATAGCCGCAGGCATAACGTTGACGTGTGATCTGTGTGTGTGTGGAAGATGGGGGTGGGTGAGTTGCGTGTGCGTGCGTGCATGCGTGTGTGTATGTGCATTCCATTATCCTTGCTTGCTCCTCTCACGTGCCATCTCCTTCACACTCTACACGCTTTCTCCCGTTTTGTCATGTCATCCCCCCTAACCCCCATGTGAGCGAGTACGTGAGTACGCCTCACAGCCCCACGTTCTGTTATCCCCCACTCCACCCCTTCCCCACAGGTGAGCGAGTATGTGAAGGACCGCATTCTTGCTCTCCGGCAGCAACACCCCTCCCAGGTACACCCCTCCCAGGTACACCCCTCCCAGGTACCCGCCTCCCTTTCGCGAATTCTCAAGAGTCATTCTGCCTCTCTCTCCCCCCTCTCCCCCTCTCCTGGCCACTGGTCATTTCCTTTCTCGCCTGCTAGCTCACCATTCCCTCTTTCCTCACCTTGCAACGCCTCACTTCTGTTTGTCCTGCGGATTCCATGCTCTTCTTGCTCAACCTTAATTCTTCTCATTTACTTGTCTCTCCGATTGTTATTGTCGGGTGCACTCTTACTTTAAGCGACCTGTAAAATTACTCCCCTTCCTTTCTTGTTGCTTCCCCGCCATCTCTCCTCCACGTTCTGTGCCCTCATTCTGCTCTCCTCCACGTTCTGTGCCCTCATTCTGCTCTCCTCCACGTTCTGTGCCCTCATTCTTCTCTCCTCCACGTTCTATGCCCTCATTCTGCTCTCCTCCACGTTCTGTGCCCTCATTCTGCTCTCCTCCACGTTCTGTGCCCTCATTCTGCTCTCCTCCACGTTCTGTGCCCTCATTCTGCTCTCCTCCACGTTCTGTGCCCTCATTCTGCTCTCCTCCACGTTCTGTGCCCTCATTCTGCTCTCCTCCACGTTCTGTGCCCTCATTCTGCTCTCCTCCACGTTCTGTGCCCTCATTCTGCTCTCCTCCACGTTCTGTGCCCTCATTCTGCTCTCCTCCACGTTCTGTGCCCTCATTCTGCTCTCCTCCACGTTCTGTGCCCTCATTCTGCTCTCCTCCACGTTCTTGTTAGAACTTAGGCTTAGAAGCGATACATTAGTAATGAGCTTGAAGCTCTTTAAGTACATCCAAAAAGGGGAGGGAATGGATGGGGAAGGGAATCGGGGGCAATCCCTAGGGATTGGGGGTAATCCCAAGGCAATCTCCAATTGGTGGGTTGGAGATTGCTTGGAGATTACATTAGGGTTTGGTTGGGATATAGGTGTACACCCAACCAAACACAATGTGCAAACTACACTACTCTAGGATATAGAAAATACAAAGTACAAAGTGTGAGATTGAAGGCTAACACTAACACCCTCCCATAGACATCAATCGAACTCAGGGTAGAGAGGGTGGAGCACAGAGTCCCATGGCGCCAAGGAGAAGGTGGTGGGGAACTTTCCCAAGGGGCTTGATGAACAGATCAGCCAGGTTGCAGTCAGATGCAACGTATTCCACTTTCAGCTGCTCCAGTTGGACAAGGTCACGGATGAAGAAGTGCCGGAGTTCAATATGCTTGGTGCGGGTGTGATACACAGGGTCTTGAGAGATGTGGATGGTACTCTGGTTGTCACACCAGAGGGTGGGGGCGGCGGACTGTGGGAAACCAAGCTCCTGGAGTAGGAAGGTGAGCCAACGGGCCTCCTGAGCAGCCATGGTGCCAGCGTAGAGCTCTGCCTCACAGGAGGAGAGGGAGACTGCAGACGACCTGGTGGAGCGCCAACTGACAATTCCGCTCCCAAGGGTGAAGCAGTACCCCTGAGAGGAGCGTCGGTCGGTCTGGTAATCAGCCCAGGAGGAGTCGGTGTAACCTTCTAGGCGAGGAGGGGAGAGCCCACCGAGTGTGAGAACGTGAGACTTGGTGCCCTTAAGATAGCGCAGCACCCGCTTCGTCGCCTTCCAGTGAAGATCAGTGAAGCGTCCAGGGGCCACGTAGCGAGAGAGGACACTGACAGGATAGGCCAAGTCCGGTCGGGTGCACATCATGGCGTACATGAGGGACCCAACAAGCTCCGGGTATGGCTCAGAGCAGGCCTCTGGTGTGGGTACAGCTGGAGCTGTGAGGAGGTGTTGCAGCGGCTGCGGGGTGGCAACAGGTGTGCACAGCTCCATCTCAAACCGCTTGAGCACATTGTCGATGTAGAACTCCTGGGAGAGTGAAATGGTGCGAGCCTGGCGATCACGAGTGATCTCCATCCCCAGGTAGTGCTTGAGGTCACCGAGGTCTTTCATCTGGAGGGCCTTGCTCAGGGCTGCCTGGACAGAGGTCATCTGGGCTGAGTCCTTGGCAACGAGGATGAAATCATCCACGTAGACCAGGATGTAGAATGGCTCAGAATGACGGCGGATGAAGAGAGTCGGGTCAGCAGTGGAAAGGTGGAAGTCCAGGGAGAGGAGGACTTCTTTCACCTTGTTGTGCCATTCGCGAGGGGCTTGCTTAAGGCCGTAGACGGGGCGATTCAACTTCCAGACAGTGTTGGGAGGGAATTCTCCTGGGAAGCCTTCTGGTCTGTCCATGAACACTGTCTCCTTGAGACGTCCTTGTAGGAAGGCGATGAGGCATCCATGGATTTGATCTCAAAGTCTTCTCAAGCTGCGACATCCATGAGCGTATGAATGGTGGGAGGTTTGGATGTGGGGGAGAAGGTTCGGAAGAAGTCGCGGTACTGCTGCTGGGTGAAGCCCCTGGCTACGTAACGCGCTTTGAACACCGGGGCCTCGTTTGGGAGCTGTTTTACACGGAACAACCACTTGCCCCCGACGATGTTGACTCCTGGAGGTGGAGTCTCGTCATCGAAGGAGTGGTTGCGGGTGAATGCTGCAATCTCCGCTTCCATGGCAGCACGCCATTCGGCAGCATGAGGGCCTGAGAGAGCCTCTTGGACGGTGAGAGGGATAGGGATGGTCGGGTTCTCCGCGAAGTTGAGGGAGGGTGAGTCAGTGATGTCGGGAAAGATGTGCGAGAGCTGAGGAATGACTGCATGAAGATCACACAGCTCCTCATGCGTGTCTTCCAGAAGGGTAGAGGGCACATCCCCCCCAGCAGGAGGAGGCGGTGTGATCGCCGTGTATCGAAGATCCAGCGCGAGTGGAAGAGCAGCGCCATGCGAACGAGTGCCATGAGCCACCGGAGAAGAGGGTGGGGCAGGCGGTATCGGAGGGGTTGACTTAGGAGGCTTGGGCGGGGGAATGGGCCGCCGGTGGTACGTGATCAGCTCGAGCGACTGTGGGAGAGCGGGTTCCTCTGTGCTGGGGGGAACCGGGGAGGAGGTGGGGCCGGAGGGTGGGACCGCCGATGGTAGGTGATAGGTGCGCTCGGAGGTGCCTGCACAATCGGCGGAGTGGGAAGTGAGGGGGATGGAGGAGCAGCTGCCGAAGACACCGGTGAGGGCGGGTCAGAGACCTCAGAGGGGGACGGTGCGGTGGCAGGAGGGGTAGGAGGTGAAGGGGCCGGAGCAGGCGGGAGGTTAGGGGGCGCATCAAAGTCTGCCCACACGAGGGAGGGTGGATCAGGGAGAGGGTCGCGTCCCGAAGTGGAGTAGAATGGGCGGGTCTCATCAAAGACAACGTCGCGGCTCCGAACCAACTGTTGAGTGGAGGGATTGAGAAAGAGGTAGTCAGGCGAGTCGGCGTTGTGCCCGAGGTAGATGCACGTCTGGGTCTTGGGACCGAGCTTGCCGCCGTGCTGCCGTCGAGCCTGAGGGTTGAGGAGGACATAGGCGGTGCACCCCCAAACGCGAAGAGAGCGAGCAGTGGGCGTTTTCCCGAGCCAGAGTGTGGTTGGAGTGGTGTCGGGAAGATGCGGGTGGGGGTAAAGGTTGTAGAGGAGGGCGGCGTGGTAGAGAGCGTACCCCCAAAGAGAGTGCGGAGCATTGGAGTGGCTGAGGAGGCACCGAGCGATCTGCACCAGGGTGTGGTTGCGGCTCTCAGCTATGCCGTTCTGCTGCGGGCTGTCAGGGAGGGTGAAGTTTTGCTGGATGCCTTCTGAGGAGCAGAAGGCTTTGAGCTTGTCGTTGCAAAACTCACCACCACCATCTGAGTGGAGGCGCTTGACTTTGCGGTCAAAGGTGCTCTGTGCCTGTTTAACCCACGCCATGAGGACCTCTGGAACCGCAGCCTTAGTGTGGAGGAGGTGAACAGAGACGTAGCGAGAGTGGTCATCGACGATAACAAGGAAGTAGCGATAACCACCTCGTGCGGGAACAGGGGCAGGGCCCCAGACGTCCAGGTGTACCAGGTCCAGTGGTCCTGCTGCGACAGAGGGTGAGGCCGGGTGGGGCTGTTGACGCAGTTTGCTCTTGGTGCAATCAAGGCACGTGGGAGCGGGGGAGTCTGGTGGTGGAGGAAGTGAGGCTGGCAGGCCGAGTAGAAGTTTCCTGGAGGCCATGTCAGCAAGTGTGCGGAAGTTTGGGTGCCCGAGCCGATGGTGGTAGAGTATGGTCGGGTTGGAGAAACTGCGGCACGAGCATGGTGAGGTAGTCGCCGCTGTTTGGGTGGTTGACACCTGTGGGGTGGGTACTTGCAGCGTGTAAAGGCCGCTGCTGTTGAGGGTGAAACGAGTCAAGACCTTGTTGGTGAGTGGGTCAAGGATATCACCATAGTTCTCGTTCTCCCAGAAGATGGTGCGTAACCCAGCTTCTTGAATTTCCGTTTGGGCCACGAGATTGTGGCGAAGTGAAGGCACGCACATTCCAGTGACAGTGCCGGAAGGGAAGGCGGGGCACGGGACTGTGGATGAACCCTTGGCATGAGTGGTGAACCTTGAGTCAGCTCCTAAAAGAGGGATGGGTGTTGCGTAGGGTTTGAAGGAGAGTGTCTCCTTGAGTACAGTGTGTGTGGCGTCGCTGTCGAGTGTGAACTCTATGTATTGTGGTGCTTGTGATGAACCGAGGTACTGGGAGGAAGCTTCATTAATCATGGCAGTGCCAGGAAACAACAGGTTGGTACGCACATCAGCAGGATCACTATCACTAGCACTAGCCGAAGCGGGGTCCGGGACCTCAACTAGGTTGGCCTTACGAGGGCGCATCCAGTTTGGCGGCTTCTTGTCCACTCCGTGAATGGCATACCATTCGTTGTCTTTCTTCTTGAAGCACGTAGCAAGGGGGTGGTTAGTGCCACCACACACTTGTCCCTTGCGGTTGCCATACTTGACGACATAGGTGCACGGAGGGAAGCGGTTGCGCTCGAAGGGCGCCGACGATGTGACACTTGCTTGCGGCATGGAAGCGCGGATGGCGTAAGCCTTGGCTTGAGCCGTGGAATCTTTCTCAGCAGAGAGGAGTGCGGATGAGACCTTAGCAAATGTGAGGTCTTCCGCTGAGAGCGTGAGGAGCATCTTCCTCGTTACTTCATATGCCGAGGTGAGACCAACAAGAAGGGCGGCTGCAGGGGCTTGTTCGGGGAAGACAATGCCCAGCTCCTTCAGTTCGCCATGAATAGTCTGCACCTTGGCGATGTAGTCAGCCATTCCCGAGCAGTCCTCAAGGCGGACCTGGAACATGCTGGGGATGAGGATGGCAACTCCGACCGCCGTTTTGTTCATGAACCGATCCTGGAGGTAATTCCAGATGGCGTTGGAGGTAGGGTAGTTGCGGAACGTGTTGACTAGTTCGGGAGGGGTGGAGGCAATGAAGACGCTGATGATAGCAGCATCTGCCTTCTCCCATTTCCGGTACGTCTCAACAGCTTCCTCGTACGCCCTCATGTCAGTATCACTAGCGGATTCGGTCGGCTCAAGGGGGGAAGGGGGCTGTTTTCCCTTGCCACGGTTGAGGAGAACGTCCTTGAGGTCCAATCCCTGCACGTCACGACTCAGGAGGTGCTTGTCAACCCCGTAGCTCCATGCCTTGAAGTTGGAGCTAGAGCCATCGGCTTCAAGGCGGAGCGGGGTGATGGGGTTGGCCATGGTGGACGAGGAGAAGGCCATGATGAAGGCCCCTTAATGTCTCGCGCGGAGCGCCGCTCTTAAGTCACCGATAGTCACTAACAGTTCTGTGCCCTCATTCTGCTCTCCACGTTCTGTGCCCTCATTCTGCTCTCCTCCACGTTCTGTGCCCTCATTCTGCTCTCCTCCACGTTCTGTGCCCTCATTCTGCTCTCCTCCACGTTCTGTGCCCTCATTCTGCTCTCCTCCACGTTCTGTGCCCTCATTCTGCTCTCCCTCCTCTCTCGTCTTCCGCCACACCCACCACGGTACACCTAAATCTGTGACCCCTCTTCTCAACCCAACCCTCTCCCCAGCACACCAGCATCTCATTGCACCGCACAGCACCATCACATACCTCCCCAACCACTCTCCATGAGGCATATTAGAACTCACCGCTCTCGCCATCCACCCCAAGACACCAACAACTTGTGACCCCTCTCCCATTCGCCCTCTCCTCCCCCCTTCCCCACCACCAGTACACCAACATCTCCTTGATCCGCACCAACGCCATGAAGTACCTTCCCAACTACTTTAACAAGGCCCAGGTGGGTGGGAGGGAGGGGCACACGCCACAGGTGGGTGGGAGGGAGGGGCACACGCCACAGGTGGGTGGGAGGGAGGGGCACACGCCACAGGTGGGTGGGAGGGAGGGGCACACGCCACAGGTGGGAGGGAGGGAGGGGCATGCACGCACGAGGCACAGGCGGGCACTAACGCCATGAAATACTCCAACAAGGCCCACGTGGGTGGGTGGGTGGGTGGGTGGGTACACGTGTTGCGCTGCACTGAGGCGTGTGCACTCACTGACCACTCGTTGACAGGCAGATGACAATACCTCCCACCTCGCCGTCTTGCCTCCTTTTGCCTTACCATCCCCGCGCTCCTAACCCGTCTTCTTCCTCTCCCCTCCTCCTCCCCCTCCCCCACTCCATCCCCACATCCTTTCATTCCTCATCGTTACAGGGATTTTTTTAGAATTCTAAATAAAGCACCCTCTTCCCTGCTTCTATCCGGCAGCTGACCAAGATGTTCTTCCTCTTCCCCGACCCGCACTTCATCGTCTTGTCTCTTTTCATCACTCTCACCCTCTCCGCTTGTCTCCCCCCCAGCAGCTGACCAAGATGTTCTTCCTCTTCCCCGACCCGCACTTCAAGGAGAAGAACCACCGTCGCAGAATCATCACGTGAGGCTCTGCAAGTAGACACAAAACAACACGACCCATAACACGGCTGTGTCCATCTGCTGCTTTCTGACTGCTGCATTCATCTCCCCCAGGGGCTTTCACGACAGCCATGGCGGCATTCGTTGGCTGTATGTGGCCGCCCCATCTCCTCCCTTTCTCCCGCCATGCACATCCGCTGCTTGCCTGTGCGCACTCATGCATGTTTGCACGTGCCATGCACAACCGCCATGTGCCTGTGCTGTGTGCAGGCACGTAGGGCCACCGCTGATGATGCATGCCGCCATCCGCCTGGTTGACCCCTTGTAGCAGCATGTGTGTATGGTTGTGTGCATGGCTGCGTTGCGCCATGATTGTGCACCTATACATGCCATGCCATGCCATGCCATGCCATGCCCCACTTGATGCGCCCTCCCTTGCATCATCACTTTCTGTCTGCATGTCTAATTGCAGGACTGCTCTGTTGGCGGAGTATGCCTATGTGCTGGCTCCAGGAGGTGAGTGACTATGGCAGGAGGTGAGTGACTATGGCAGGAGGTGAGTGACTATGGCAGGAGGTGAGTGACTATGGCAGGAGGTGAGTGACTATGGCAGGAGGTGCTTCTATTCTAGCGGTATTAGGGCCTGGAAGCCTGCCTGTAAGTCAGCTTGTGAGTCTTCTCAAATCAGAAGCCATTGTTTAAGGGGCCCTACACGCATCAACCTTGCATCCATCCACGCTTTCCTCTGATCTACCTGTGCTGATCCCCCCTCTCCCTCTATCTGTCCCCAACCATCAACCGTTTTTTTTTAGAATAAAAAAGAAATCATCAACCCGACTCATGGAACTCATCCTCTTTTGAGTCGATTGAAAAAAACCGTCAATCCGACACGTGCAACTCATCTTTCACCACGCGGGCCGCTTCGGGTGCCGGTAGCTTCAATCCCCTCCCCCTCCCTCCTCCACCGATCCGTCCCCAACCAACCCCCCTTCCCCACGCTTCCACCTTGTGTGCGCGCAAGCAGGCCTGCTCCACAGCAAATCGGACGCGAGTTTTGAGTCAACTCAAAAATCACCTTGGTTCCAACCCAACCAAGCACCCTCCCAACCCTTGTGCACGCGAGCAGGCATCCTGTACAGCATCACGGACGTGGAGGAGCTGGGTGTGTGGATGGACGTTTTAGTCGACTCAAATGTCAACTCTTCCTTCTTTCCCTCCGCTTGTGTGTGCGAGCAGGCATCCTGTACAGCATCACGGACGTGGAGGAGCTGGGTGTGTGGATGGACGTTTTAGTCGACTCAAATGTCAACTCTCCCTTCTTTCCCTCCGCTTGTGTGTGCGAGCAGGCATCCTGTACAGCATCACGGACGTGGAGGAGCTGGGTGTGTGGATGGACGGCCACCTGGCTGCACACCCACTCTTCCGCAAGCTCACTCCCGCCCAGACGGTGAGCTCACTGCCGCCCACATGGTGAGCTCACTCCCGCCCAGACGGTGAGCTCACTGCCGCCCAGATGGTGAGCTCACTGCCGCCCGGATGGTGAGCTCACTGCCGCCCAGATGGTGAGCTCACTGCCGCCCAGACGGTGAGGTCACTGCCGCCCAGATGGTGAGCTCACTGCCGCCCAGACGGTGAGCTCACTGCCGCCCAGATGGTGAGCTCACTGCCGCCCAGATGGTGAGCTCACTGCCGCCCAGATTGTGAGCTGTCGGTCTTGGCACAGATAAGGAGAGGAGAGCGTCGCAGGGAGGCGTGGGGAGTGCTGTACTCATAGTTCGCTCCACTGTCATTCTGATAGCCCTGCTGTTTGCCCATCCTCGGGCTTTCAAATAGCATCGTACGTGTGCAATTAACATTTGTGAGCGATAAGACGGATTTGAGAGGAGCTGCACCCACAGCTTCATGTATCTCTGGTCGGGAGAGTGCATGTTCTCGAATCCCACGTGTGACGGGTTTTTCTCTTGTGGCGTTTTACACCGCGCCTGCCGCCGGTGTTGCTTATTGCACCCCTCTGTGGAATGGCTGCTGTTCACCCGCCGCATGGATGCATGAGAAATGCGAATCCTCTGTGTGTTTCTCTGGGTTGCTTGCTGTGCTCTGGGCATGGGTGCTGTTCGTGGTTGCATGGGCGTGCATGTGTGTGCATGGGAATAACAGGAGGCGGATCCGGTCATTCCGCTGCTCTCCACGTCGTCAGAAGAAGGCCTCAAGGTCAGCGGTGTGCAAGCTTGCCTCACAGCATGTAGAGCTAAGGGAAGAGCAGTGAATGCAGTGAATGCAGTGAATGCAGTGAATGCAGTCAGTGCAGTCAGTGCAGTCAATGCAGTGAATCCATTCATTGCAGTCAATGCAGTCAATGCAGCCAATCCATTCATTGCAGTCAATGCAGTCAATGCAGCCAATCCATTCATTGCAGTCAATGCAGTCAATGCAGCCAATCCATTCATTGCAGTCATTGCAGTCAATGCAGTCCATGCAGTCAATACATTCATTGCAGTCGATACATGCCTCCTTTTCTTCTTGTGGCAGGGTCTGCGATGTGCTATGCATCATGATAAAACCACATAGGCTTGTTGGTGATTTATTGGGAGATAGTTCCTCGTCGCAACTGAATGCTCCAACCATGTTTGTTATGACAGGAACTGCAATCCCCTCACCCCATGCCCCTCACCCCATGCCCCTCACCCCATGTCCCTCACCCCATGTCCCTCACCCCATGTCCCTCACCCCATGCCCCTCACCCCATGCCCCTCACCCCATGCCCTTCACCCCATGCCCCTCACCCCATGCGCCTCACCCCATGCGCCTCGCCTATGTCCCTCACCCCATGCGCCTCACCCCATGCGCCTCGCCCTATGTCCCTCACCCCATGCCCCTCACCCCATGCCCCTCACCCCATGCCCCTCACCCCATGCCCCTCACCCCATGCGCCTCGCCCTATGTCCCTCACCCCATGCGCCTCACCCCATGCGCCTCACCCCATGCGCCTCACCCCATGCCCCTCACCCCATGCGCCTCGCCCTATGTCCCTCACCCCATGCCCCTCACCCCATGCGCCTCGCCCTATGTCCCTCACCCCATGCGCCTCACCCCATGCGCCTCGCCCTATGTCCCTCACCGCGAGCCTCTCACCTGTCACCCTCGTGTGCACTTCCATTGCCCCTGCTGGTCACGGTGGCCCGCCACACTCCCTGCAGGTGCAAAGAAACGGTGGGCGCACGTTTCTGGCGGTGTACGAGCGGGTTGCTGCGCCTGCAAGCAACAACACATGAGGGTTGTACTCGCCTAGGCACCTCAAATGCAGGTCGCTGTGGCTGCAACCAAGAAACCATGGCAATGGCAACATTACCGTAGGGGCTTTCATGGCTCGTGGATTGAATTGCTGGAGGACTTGCTCTTTTGAGGGTGCTCTGCTCTTGGCTGTAATGGAAGGAAGTGCAGGCGTATAGAAATTGTGCATCTAATGTACTGGTGAGAAAGAAGACGAACAAAAAGACAACGATGGTGTATAGTGTCAACAGGACAAGCCTTGTGCCACGGAGGAGCCACTTGACAAATGCACATGGTTGGGGGAACTCCCTTACCATTATCCCTCCACACCACGTCCATGTTCAAACTGTGTGAACAGTGCCATAGAACATTGCTGAAACACCACAGACGCCCTGACATGACACACCCATTGAGACCCTGGGGTCTTTTACCGTATGTGGGAAATTTACTGTATAATGAATTTTAGGATTTGACCTCTCTAAATAATCCTAGGGCTTCATCCCATCCCAGCAATTCTCTGGCTTAATAAACAATATGGTTGCATCAGCAGCTACAACTGCACCACGAGCGGAGCCAGCACCACTGCCACTGCTGTGCCGCAGCAATTCTCTGTCTCCACTCGCTCTGCTAGATTTGGAGCTTGTGCCCTCTCTACACGTGCACCAGTGAGCGCCACCAGTGACCACCACCAGTGAGCACCACCAGTGAGCACCACCATCACCACCATAGCACACTAAAAGCTAGCAGCAGCACCGTCAGTGCCCGAGCAGCACACCACCCAGCATTCTCATTCTCCCCTCCCCTGCCCTCATTCACAGCGCATGCATCCCCACATCGATGCGCACCATCGCCCAACCGATCAACGTAAAACCGTGCCAACATTTTGCCAGAATCTCGCCAGCATGCCTGCATGATCAGCACCAATAAGAGTCACCATTTCCCGCACCACCAACACTGGCCTTATCACCTCTCCCTTCCTCTCAGATCTGCTGCTGCTGCCGCGGCACATTCTGCTGTTGCTGTTGCTGCACCCCCTACTTCTGCTTCTGATAAACCCTACAGCTAGCATTGCCCATCCCCTGCTTTCCTCGCAGCTCATGCCAGTTCCACGTGCTCAGCAAAGAAAAGAACCCCTCCGCACCCACTTCCATGATCACATCACATCACAGCCCTCTGCCCTCTTTGCGATAGTCGGCGTTGGATGACTCAACATTGCCTCAGTCCATGCACCCTCCGCTGCTTCCCCTGTTGCTGTTTCTGCTGCTGTCTATGCTGCAGCTGCTGTTGCACCCCCTACTTCTGCTTCTGATAAACCCTACAGCTAGCATTGCCCGTCCGCTGCCTACTTAGCAGCTCTGGCCCGTTCCACATGCTCAGCTGAGAACGGAAACCCCTCCGCGCCCACTTCCATGATCACATCGCGTCCATCCCTCGTGATGGTCGGTGTTGGGTGCCTCAACATCGCCTCGTTCCATGCACCCTCCGCTGCTGCCTCTGCTGCGGTAGCTGCTGCGGAGTTATCGAGGAACACTATAGAGGGGATGGCTTTGGACGAAAACCTTTCTACTAGCGCGTCTCTGGTCGCCTTATCCGCGAACGGCACGGCCAGCCACGGCACCCCTTTCACCGATTCGAGAAACTCCCGCTCGTTAGTGTCACACGAGACATAAACCACCTCCAGAGCGTGCTTCCCGTGTTTCTCGCTGATCCCGTGATACGCGGACGTCAGTCGCTGCAGCAACGGCTCGCACGGGGGGCACCAAGCCGCGCCGAAATAAAGCCCCACCACGCGCTTCCCCGCCAGGCTATCCGCGATTCGTTCCTTAGCCAGCTCCGCATCCAACGGCTCTCCTGACTCGCCGCCACCGCCACCTACACCGCCGCCGCCTCGTAGCAGCCAATCGCGATCGTTCGTCGCGAGAAGCGCGCCGAGCTGCTGCTCCTTCGCGTCGCGATCGGCTTTCGCCGCCTCCAGCTCCGCGATTCGCGCCGGAGTGAACGGCCACGCGTCGCTGCCGTACGCTTCTAGAACCTCCGCGCCGCGCCTTAATAACGGGCGGCCCGTGCTGTCGAACAACGCGAGCCCGTCCGCCGACGACGTGACTATATCGAGCGCCACGGAGAGCGTCTGCGCGGCCTCGGTAAGAACTCCTTCGAGCGACTCGACATCTGACGGCACGCACGGCACCGCGATCCACGGCGGCTGCGATGGAATCGCGGGACCCGTGGGGCCGTTTGGGAGCCTCTCTTTCGCCGCGAGCTTTAAGAGCGACTGCTGCACCTCTTTCTCCTCCACGTCTGATTGGACCAGCACCACCACTTGCAGCTTCCGCTCCGCTCCGCCGCTCCCCCCCGCGCCACTCGCTTCCGCCTCCGCCAAACCGCGGCAAACCTCTGCGAGCTTCTGCACCTTGGGCACGGCGCTCTCGAGGGGCTCGCGGCCCGTAATGAGCGCAACGGGGAAGCTCGCCACGCGCGCGGAGAGAGAGTCGGCGGAGAGCCCGTGCAGGTCGATGCACGGGGGCGAATAGGTGCGATCGATTAGGCGGAGGATGTTCGCTAGCGGCGGGAGACGAATGCTGGCGTCCATGGCGCGTGTATGAGCAGCCAACACCTGCTGTGATCTGCAAGAGCTCAAGGGAGGATCGGGAGGACAGAATTGTGGGAGTAATCGCAGTCCCCATTCTTGTTATAAGTTGTACGGTATTATCGCACTACCCTCAGAGGATTAGCGATGCGGTATAGCGATGTAGTTATAGTGTAATCATGTCACAGTTTTGAGTCATTTTACCAAATTGCATATGGGTGCACATACGGTACTGCTGCAGGTATTTTTTTTCCTCCTATTATTAAAAAACAAAGCACTATTGCAGGAGCGGCTAGGGTGATTTCATTACTGGGTTTGCTTGTTGGGCTTGTGCACTGCGAAGAGCCTCGGTTTCAGGCAACTGACATGCAATGTTTTTGTGTATTGCTGGGTTTTGCAAGGTTAAATCTCCAGTCTTCCACCCACTCCTTAAGAATCAACACCCAGGGGTTACTGGTAATTATGGTACACATACAGACAGACAGATAACATATATATGCATACGTATATATTCTCCGCATAGCGTTCGATCTGAAGGTGGCGTTCTCCAAACCGTGTTAGATGCAACCAACATGGTTTTCTGCCGCCTCAGTCTTGTGATGTCGTGCAGAGCAGAAACCCGGATGATTACCACTGCGTGCCATCCCAAGCCCCACCCCCCGTGCCATATATACCGCACGTGCCCCCTTGCCCCACATGTCCCACGTGCCCGACGCGGCCCAGCAGCCCATGGCGGGCCACAGGGCAACAATGGGCATGCGCACGATGCCCACATGCCCAGAGACCCACATGCCCGCATGCCTAGATGCCACTCCAGGAGCCGCGCAAGGCAGAGATGGGAGTGGGCTCCTCGGGGTTACAGGGGTCGGGTGGGGGAATGAACATGTCGAGCGGGCGCAGGGCATAGAGGGCCGCCGTGCGGGAGAAGCCCGAGGCGGGGATGATGAAGGTGTGGCACGACGCCACGAGCGCCCACTCCGCCACCGTCTCGCGGAAGTGCTGCAGGCCTCGCAGCGCCGCCTCACGCTCCTCCGGCGAGGTGAGGTCTGTGTTCTCGTGCTCCGTGGCTCGATCCGAGTGCCATGGGATGAAGTCTGTCGCTACCACCTGGCAGCGCACCATGTGCCCCGTGCCCGCACATGGCATGGCATGCACGCAATGCGGCACATGCAGGGGAGAGGCGTGGCACATGAGAGAAAGGGGAGGGACGAGGCAGGGCAAGAGGAAGCAAGGAAATTGAGTGGGCGAAAGGAAGGGAACATATGTGAAGAGAGGACGGTATGGGAGGAAAGAGAAACGGGGAGGCAGGTGGAAAGGATGGGTGGGGATGGGATGGAGCATGAGCGAGGGTGGGGGTGGTTACATACCTTATGTGGGTACTTGGCTTTGAGCACTTGCTTGAGCGGATGCGAGTTGGTGATGAGAATCCACTTCACCTGCAGGGGCGGCGGATACCAGAAATCCTCCACTGTCTGCCACGAGGGGTGTGGGGAGGTTGGGGAAAGGAACGGGGAGGAGAGCACAGTGAAACCTTCAGTGGCAAAAACATGCAGAGAAGAAGTGTCACCATACATATTCTTGAAACATGCAGAGAAGAAGTGTCACCATACATATTCTTGAAACATGCAGAGAAGAAGTGTCACCATACATATTCTTGAAACATGCAGAGAAGAAGTGTCACCATACATATTCTTGAAACATGCAGAGAAGAAGTGTCACCATACATATTCTTGAAACATGCAGAGAAGAAGTGTCACCATACATATTCTTGAAACCCCACTCCTGCTGCCCTCCCCTTCCTCTCCCATTCCCTCCTTCCCCCCCACAACCGCAACCCTTGTGCGACTTGACCCGAACCATTGCTCGCCCAACACAACACCCCATCCCCACGAAATGCCAAAGCACAGGCGAACAACACAGCTCATCCCCATGGCATGCCAAAGCACAGCGGAACGGCACACGCGAACTCAGCACGCCCCCCCTGGCGGCACGTGCCTGTGTGCACCCAGCTGCTGCTGCGACGCGTCCAAGAGCATGTCCCCAAACATGTGCCACCCCATTTCGTCCCGCACACACCATTTCGTCCGGCACCCACAACACATTCCTCGCCTCACCTGAGCGCACTGCAGCGTGCTCTTGGCCTCGGCCAGAAGCTCCTCCAGCTGCTGCTGCAACGCATTCAGTGGCGTGCCCTCAAACATGTGCCACACCGTGCAGTCCGGCACAGAACCCCCCCATGGCATGCACACACTGAGAACTCCCACTTCCCCCTTTGGAACCCACCTGAGCGCACTGCTGTTGGCGTCGGCCAGAAGCTCATCCAGCTGCTGCTGTGACGTGTCCAGGGGCGCGCCCTCAAAGTGCCACACGGTGCCATCCGGCACACGCAAGTGCAAGCACAGGCCTCACCTGAGCGCACTGCAGCGTGCTGTTGGCCTCGGCCAGCAGCTCCTCCAGCTGCTGCTGTGACGTGTCCAGGGGTGCGCCCTCAAAGTGCCACACGGTCTGGTCCGGCACGCGCAGGTGCACTGCCACGCGCACCACGCCCTCGCCCCACACGTGCTCCTCCATCCCCGCCACCAGCTGCCACACCTCAGGCCGCGGACTGGGGATGGAGGGGATGGAAGAGATGAAAGGAAAAGGCGCCAACAATGGGTGGACGGGATGGCTGACGAATGGATACCAATCGCACCGTGCCTCGCACTCTCAGCATGCATGCACCACGGCCTCGCCCCACACGTGCTCCTCTTTCCCCGCCACCAGCTGCCACACCTCGGGCCGCGGACTGGGGTCAGGCGAGAGGGAAAGAGAAGGAGAGGGGCAGTGCGGGAGGGGAAGGAGGAGATGCAAGAGGGGAATGGAAGAGGAAGGGGTAACAGTGGTGGAGGTGACGGATGGATACCACTCACACCGTGCCTCAAACCCTCAGCATACACACACGACTGTAGCGTGTGATGCAGTTCAGGACACAGCCATGAGCGAGTGGGTGTCACGCATGGCACAGCCATGAGCGAGTGGGTGTCACGCATGGCACAGTCATGAGCGAGTGGGTGTCACGCATGGCACAGCCATGAGCGTGTGGGCGTCATGCATGGCACAGCAGTGAGCGAGTGGGTGTGGCGCAGGGCACAGCAGTGAGCAAGTGGGTGTGTCTCGCACAAGGCACGTGAGTCAGACGGACCTGAAGAGGAATCTGAGGATGCATCCGAACCCGTACGCGATTTTGAACCCCAGCCGCCTCAGCGCGGCAGCCCAGGGCCCGTCGTCCAGCAGCAGAGTGGAGATGAGCAGCCCGTGGTTGTACCGCATGCGGTAGTTGCTCAGCCTGCTGTGCCGCTGCAGGTCCCCAATCGCAAACGTCTGCCCCACCATGTTGAAGCACGGCACTGCACTGCTGTCCGCCACGTCAGCGCTCAGGTTCCCCTCCAGCCGCTCGCACGGCGGCGCGTGCCACTCCACCCGGGGACCGTTCTCGCCGCCCTCGCCCTCACCGTCGCTGTCGCCAGCGCTGGCGCTAGCGATGGCGTCCGCGCTGCTGAGGGCGTCCAGGGGCGTGGCGCGCAGCAGCGGGTGGCCGCCCATGGGCACGTCGGGGGAGAGCGCGGTGTCGATGTGTGGCGAGCGGAACGCGGCGTGCATGCAGGGCTGCGCCACGAGCAGCGCGCGGCGGTCGAGCAGCGCGGCGGGGAAGATGGAGACGAGCCCGATGAGGTAGTCACCGATTCCCCCGCACGTGCCGTACCAGTCGTACGTCAGAAACCGCACTGCCGGCGGCGCGTCAGGTGCTGCGGAGTCGTCCGCTGCTGCAGGCTCCGCGGGCTTGTCGATGTCGGGGGGGTAGTGGTCCGCCAGGCGCCTGCGCGACGTGGCGGCGGGCTGTGGCGGCGGCGCGGAGGCAAGCGGCGGCGATTCGTGTGATGCGGCGGGCGCTGGCGCTGGCGAAGGCGAAGGCGAAGGCGCCGGAGATGGAGCATCTGCACAGGGCAGCGGGGAGCAGAGGGCGGAGCAGTGCGTAGGTGCACACGCATCCACCCGCAGGTGCTTGCGCCCTGCCTTCCCCTTACTGTCCGCGCAACCACGCGTCTGCCCCTCCGTTTCTCTCACTACTAACAGTCACCCACTACTAGTTAGAACCCGCATCGTCACGCGCTCCGGCCCACCGCCGCCCCACGCTACCTGGTGGCTGTCGCGCGCGCCACGCGTCGCGGCTGGCGGCTCTGATGCGCGCGTGCAGCTGCACGTACTCGTCGCGCCACGCCACCCCGCACACATGCTCCGGGTACTCGAACCCCGCCAGGATCGACCCTGGCCGCGCCGCTCCGCGCTGCGCGCTGCATGCCTGCGCGCGGAAGGGCACGGAGGGGCCGCATGGTGAGTGGGGGAGGGTGGGACGGAGGGAGTGGACGAGCCGCGTCGTGAACTCACCGCGCGACGCCGCTTTGAGGTGGGATTTCACGGGCAATGGTTAGGGGGCGCGGCGGGGAGGGTGGGAGAATGTCACGAAACTGCCCTTACAGCGAGGCATGCTGCGACGAGGACGAGACGGAAGCAACGAGCTACGCAACACGGAGAGCAGCGGGTGAGGTGACGGCGAGAGTGGTTTGAACGGCGCATGACTCGGAGTACGCGCAGCATGATGGCATCGATTCGTAGAGGGGGGAAGAGATTACCAGGAGCATGCGTGCACGGCGCGCGGCATTGCTTGCGGTTTTCAGATTGTTCAACTGCTTGACCTCTGCGTTGCCGTCTAACGATCTTCTGTACACCCTCTTTCTCGCCATTGTGAATTTGGTTACAATGAAGTCAAGATGGGAAAGCACGGTTAACGGTGGTTAGACTACGTTTCAGTATGGTTCAATTAGGCAAACCGAAGATAACAAGGTTTTCCACCCGTTCGGCACAGTTCAGTGTAGCGAGAAACAGGGTGTACAACCCATTTTGCGCCGTTACCACTCGTCCGTATCTGGCACGCTGATCTTGGTTTATTCAAAATAGGACCATACCGAATCAGATCTACTAACGGGGTGCTTTAGGGACAGTGCTTGACCCTCACCCGGGAGTTCAGTGCTTACAAAGCATGACATAATTGCTCTCTATAGACCACCGCGGTGCTAAGACTGTCATTTTTCAAATGTGGTGCATATACAGACACGTTCAACTACCTGACATCATACCCAACAAGAGACGTCGACATAAGACGAATCTTTTGATCATCTTCAATATTAGGCCTATATTGCTTTTTTCATATGAATCTGACAGCACATCCTTTGGTTTCATCTAAGCGACTAAACAGACAAACGTATCCATTTATAGTTAGTCAATGTAATATGGGAGGCTAGATTCAGGTGCAATATATACATGATTGCATGGTATTATCGTTAGGGTATATCGTGGCCTACACCACGCCTACCCTCACGTGTGTCCTCTCGACCCTTTTTCCTAGCGCGCCCTTTTGTGGCCCCTCCCATCACGACCCCTTGGCGCCTCATCCGCGCCCCTCCTGACCCTCTCTCCCCTCCCCACCCCTTTCCGTCCCCATCGCGCCCCTCCCGTCGAGCTTAGTCGTGCCTGCCCGCTTGTGACTGCTCTGCCTGCAACTACCGCGCCCATTGCTGCCGCGCCTACAGCTACTGCGCCCACTACCGCTAATTTAGCACCAGCTGCGCCGGCGCTAGCTGCACTAGCGTCAGCAGCATCCGCACCAGCCGCGCTAACAAATCCAGCCGTGCTAACAAATCGAGCCGATCAAGCACTAGTAGGCCTAGCCGACAGCGGAACCATCGCGTCCGCCAGTGCCAGCCCGCGACCGCCGTCCGCGCCAACCACGCCAGCTGCACCAGCCTGAGCTATCCAGCTCACCACCTGTGCAAGCCACTAGCCACCCAGCGCTAGTAGCACCAATCGCGCCAGCTGCGCCAGTCGCGCTAGCCGTGCCAGCCCGCACCAGCAGCACTAGCGAGTCGGCCGCGTCAACTGCGCACAAGTCCCGCGTGTGCCTTGCCGCCAGCCCCCATTGCTAGTGCCGCCTGCACCTACTGCGCTGCTGTCGCACGTGTCTGCCATTCCTGCAATCGCGCCCATCACTCCCACTCCTGCAGCCCTAACGCCCCCCTCCTTGCTGCCTGCCGTCTCCTCCGCCTGCGGCAGTCTCCTCTCTTCGATTGCACATGTGCACCTGCTTCCGTCATGATGTTTGAATTTGTCATGCGAATTGATGTGGAGGGATAGGCAGATTTGCAGCGTGGCTCCTTAATGCCAAGCTGTACATGCTGAGCCAACGTTAGGGTCCTTGACTTGGCTCTGTTGGGCAGAGGGCATCCGCGAGATGTACATAATCCCAGAATCGCCGTAGTAGACTAGGGTTGCTGAGCGTTGCATTGGCTTGGCCACATAGATCGCCCGTACCTCCATGGTCCATGCCATTTCCCCCCCCCCCCCCCTTTTCAATGGCCATACCGACTCTCGTCTTAATTAGGTCCCTGGTGCTGCGCCTACGTTTTGCGTCTGGGGCAGTCTTGCACTGGATCTAAGGAGGGAAGGACCCAGTGAAGCTAGGTGGACGGCGGAGCCAGATCTGCTCATGCAGGATGCCCTAGGTAAAGTCAAGTGAGTGGAGCCTATAGTTGCATCGCGCCGCGATACACAGCAACACTCAAAGGTATGAAAGAAGTTTGCACCCTCTCGCCGACTAAAGCCTCTTGCCACATAGCCCACCTTGAAGACAGGCGGGGATCCAGATGGTCAATTCACATCGAAGATCCACATGCCATTAAAAAATTTCGCTCTAGGAGGGGGAACATTTTCGACGTAGGTGCATGTGGACCTCCAAGATGCCATCTCTACGTCCATGACCGCTATCCACTGAGGGGCTTAGGTTCCCGAAACTGCCTCAGTGCAGGTGCGAAGAGTCGGGATGTCAAAAGCGTCTAGGTCACCCTCACCGGTTTTCAGCATGGCATAGAGATGAGGAGCAGCGGCCGCAAGGAAAGCCAGATCGAACTACATGTCCTCTAGGACGTCATTGCCAAGACAGGAGCACCTGTGATGTACGGAGGATTGGCAGGGTCAGAGACCAGCTCAATGGTGTAGTCAAGGTGGTGGGTGGAGGCAAAGTCGGTGACAACTGCAACTAGAGCAAGGACAGATGACCGAGGGGCTATGGGTCCATGACCTGGGAGGATAGGACATGGGGTGAAAGCCTGGAATAGAAGATGAGGGATAAGAACTAGGGGGACAATAAGTGAAGGGCTAAGAGATAAGGGAAGGAGAGGGGGAGACAAATGTGAACAAGAAAGAAAGTGATCTAGAGACAAGCCCAGGGGAGGCAGTGGTGGGGAGGAGGGAGTCTCACTGTCAATGGACAGACAAGGAAGACCGAGTACATAAGGGAGGGGCAACTGCTGCTGTAGTCTTGTCAAACATTACGGGCCAACTGCACCTCCAAGTCGCCTTGTTGCAGCACTCGCATGCCGACTTGCTGCAACACTAGCAAGCTGCCTTCATGCTACGTTGGTAGGCCGCCTTGCTAGGTTGCTAGTGCGTTGCGATGCATTCCTTGCTACATCAACTTCCATGGGTTTGTCAACTCGTTGTTCTAGCTTTTCCTTGTGAAACTCTTGTAAACTTTACCTACAAGCTTGCACAAGCATTGCGCAATGCTGCAATGGCCCCGTAAAATCAATAACCTCCCACATAATATACCCTTTGTACATTGACTCTCCGCAGTGATCTTTAATGTAGACGCCGCAGGGCCAATGTGGAATATCAAACCAACAAGACGCGTAATTCTCGTGCCCTCAGGGTTGGTCTTTTCGTAGTCAATAATTCTCTTCTAAGACTTGATATCCTTCATCATCATCTTCTACTCATTCAGCGTGTTTTCGTCTCGGTGATCAGCTCATGGGCTTGCATGGACCCACGATGCATGTCCTTCCTATCTTTTCCATTGCGATCATACCATGCACCATCCTTGCCGTGCTTCGAGCAGATGTTGCAACGCAGGCAAGGGAGGCCGTTTGATGTTTTGTCGAGAATAAGCACGGGTAATTAGGCAACTAAGAGTTGTAACAGTTTTGCGCCTCCCAAAACGCTTCTTGTTCTTCTCCACGTCTGTGAGAGCCCGCGGTGGCGGAACCACAGGAGAGTCAACTGGAGTTGGTGGGGGTCATGGCATTATGTAATGTGTTCCGCGTTGAAGGACGGATTGCGTCAAACGACAACTCTTCGTCTTCACAAACGCAAGAGGTTTCGGTGTGAGGATGTGTGAGAATAGTATGAAGGTATGAGCGAGATTAGGGCAAGGAGGGGGATACAAAGAAGTGTCGAGCAAAATTCTGTACCCCCTAAGGCTAAACCCACTACAGCCTAGAAAACATTAAACATATAATTTGACACACCCCCATAGGCGAAGTGGGGGATAGCCAACACAAGCAACGGTCACAAGACCAGTCAAGAGAAGAAACAAAGCAAAAGAAGCTCAGGGTGGATCACAACGTCACCACGCATTCTGAGCACAAGCACAAGGCCAGTTCACAAGCAGAGATATATATCAAGGTGAACAAGAAAGGCAGTGATCTCAACCTAGCAAGGGTAAGCATGCAGGTGCAGGTATATATAGATCACAGTACAAGCAAAGTTAAGAAGTGAGCAAGTGAGGCCAAGTAGGCACAAGACCTAGCATAGTACAAAAGCGCTGATGATCACAAGGCTGAAGTGCCTTGGTGAAGATAGCAGCGGTTTGGGCCCGAGAGGCCACGTAGGCAAGGCGCAGCTGACCACGCTGCTGCAGCTCACGAGCAAGGAAGTAGCAAAGAGCAATGTGCTTCGTTCTGTGCTCCAGTCTGTGCTCCCGACACAAGGCCAGCATGGCCTTGTTGTCTACGTACAGAACTGGAGGAGAACGAGGCGGCTCTCCTAGGTCAGTCAGCAGGTAGGTGAGCCAGCGTAACTCTTGTGCAGCCACGGCCCCAGTGTAGATCTCAGCCTCACAGCTGGAGCTGAGAACAGAAGACGAGCGAGTAGACCGCCACGAAACAGAGCCGGAACCAAGGCTGAAGGTGTAACCCTGTGCTGACCGCTGCGTAGCCAAGTTGTCAACCCAAGACGCGTCTGCGTGACTAGTGAGGACCACTGAACTCTTCCCTCCAAGCACGAGCCCCATGCCCGACGTACTGCACAAGTAGCGCAAAACCCTCTTCGCTGCAGCCATGTGCTCTGGTCGGTGTCTCCCAGGAGCGACATAGCATGCCAAGATGCTAAGAGGGTATGCCAGGTCAGGTTGAGTGCAGGTCATCAGGTACATGAGGCAGCCAACAAGCTCTGGGTACGGGCCACTCGGCTCTACGGACTCATCCGAAGGCAGAGCTGAGAGCGAGTGGCGAGTAGACAAAGGAGTGGCCTAAGGCGAGGAGTACGTGAAGTCGAAGCGCTGAAGGACCTGCTGCACCATGTGTGACTGAGTAAGGGTAATGGTGCGCGGTGCTCTGTCCCGGGTGATCTGCAGGCCAAGATAGCTGCGCAGTTCACCCAGGTCTGTGCACGTGTGTCTCTTCTGCAGCTCGGACTTCACGTGGGCGAGTCCAGCAGTGTAAGCAGTAGCAAAGACCAAGTCGTTGACGTACACGAGGATGTAGAACGGCGGCAAAGAGGTGTCGGTGCGTAGAAACAGCAACGGGTCGGCAGTAGAAGGAGCAAACCCAAGAGCCGCAAGTGTAGTCCTCAGTGTGTCGTGCCACTCACAGGGCGCCTGGCGGAGACCGTAGACTGGCCGCCGGAGGCTCCACTGGGTACCAGGAGGAAACGACCCAGTGAAGCCAGGTGGGCGGCGCAGCCAGATCTCCTCGTGCAGGCTGCCCTGTAGGAACGCAGTGCTGAAGTCAAGAGAGTGAAGCTCGTAGTCGCGCTGAGCGGCTATGTGCAGCAGCACCCGAAGAGTGGTCATCTTCGGGGTGGGAGAGAAGGTCTGAAAGTAGTCAACTCCCTGCTGCTGACTGAAGCGTCGAGCCACGTAACGCGCCTTGAAGACAGGCGGAGAACTCGGCGGCCGCTTCACCCTGAAAATCCACATGTGGCCACGAGAGTAGAATCGCTACCGTGGTGCTGCCCAAACTCTGTTCAACCAGCTTACTTGGCTTACAGGCTGAGAAAGGCATAACTACTCGCTTGCAATTTTTCTACGCCCTTGGCTAGGAGGTGACAAGCCGTCACGCTCGAAGGGCTGCAAGTGATGTTAAGTGTTGCCGAGTACAAGCTTGTAATACCAGTTTAAACGCTTCCGCATAACGTTATAGCTATTAACACATTCGGGATCAAATCCATCTATGCTATAGTTCCCTATATATAACTTGTCTTCATAGAGTCTATGGTTATAACCGTGTGTCTTTATCTCAATTCTGAACAAGGACAAATTCAGAATTCAAATAATTGAACATTGCAAGAAGCCACTCAACGGTATTCCTTTGATAACGCAGTTAGGAGATAATACATTGATCGAGTGGTTCCACATGTGAGGTGGTATTGGGAGCGAGGTAAACAATACGAACATTTGATAACTCGACAATGTTGAAGCCATGAAATCACGATTGCGGCCTCCTCTACTTTTACGGCGTTGTGGCGTGGAAGTCCATTCCGAAGGAGGTGGGACGCATGTAATGACCAACGAGAATCGGACGCACTGTGTCGGTACTATTGGCATTGCGAGTGTGACTCTTCCCTTGTGTTGCTTCCTGTCGACAATCAATTCGTTGACGCACGGAAAAATGCGGTTTCATCCATATTTTCAACATTTGGCACCTCATAACCGAACTCCAAATGTAGTTGAGGAAGAAACCCAAGTGCATGTGCTATTGACTCCTTGCAAGCATCTTCTGCCTCCCCTTTCTTAAAGTAGAAGCCGAGTCCTATCTGGCAAACTATTAGGGCGCGTAACCATTTCGCACCCCACGGTTCGAACTGAGGACCGTCCGTGCTGGCGAAATGTAACCAGCTTCGCATGATGTCGTAAAGACATTCGTTTACGGGTCGGCGACGTCGCCAACAAAACGGACCGTCGTGACACTTTTTCACATTTTCAACTGTCCGCAATGTGAACCGTGGACAGTCCGAAACCCAAACGGACGGTCCACCAGCCCTGGCTAGATATTGGCAGGCGAAAATCAATGTATAGTAACTTCTTTCGATTGGCCGACGAAGATCTACTTTGAAGTTTCGTGAATTGAATTACGAAGATACAGAGCCCCTAACGAGGCTACAGTTATCGCAAAAAACTACAACCCCAAAAAAGTGTCACACTTGCCTTCGGACTGTCCGAAGTTCTTAAATTTCACATCAGACGGTCCCGTTCGCGATAAGAGGACTGTGCGCTTCGATTTGAGCGGACTGTCCGTAAAAAACAAAAAATGCAAAATGGTTACGCGCCCTTATGCTGTGTGTGTTGTGTAGGCTGTAGTGGAGTAGTCCATATGGGGTGCAACCCAATTAGGGTTAGTACTTGTACCACCTTTTTGTTCAATGCATTCATTCTTGCTTAGTCTTCTGAAATAGTATCAGAGCAGGTCCTGTTACAGTTCCCTCCCCGTAGTGCGTTACCCTGCCCATAGCGCCCTACCCTGTTCGTCGTGCTGCCCCACCAGTCACGCTCCCCTGCCCGCGCACCGCCCTGCTGGCTGCTGCGCTGCCTTGCCCTGCCCTGCGCTGTGCTGCCCAGCGCACGCTCTGCCCTGCCCCGCATCGCGCTGGCCGCGCATGCCCTGCCCTGCGTCACGCCGCCCGCGCGCGCTTTGCCCTGCCCTGCGTTGCGCCGCCCCGCGCACGCCCTGCCCTGCGTCACGCGGCCCCGCGTCGCGCCGCCCGCGGGCGCCTGGCCCTGCCCTTCGTTGCGCCGCCCCGCGCACGCCCTGCACTGCGTCGCGCCGCCCGCGCACGCCCTGCCCTGCGTCACGCCGCCCGCCTGCGCCTGGCCCTACTTCACGTCGCGCCGCCCCGCGCACGCCCTACCCTGCGCCCGTGCGCCGCCCTGCTGGCCGCCGCCCTGCCTTGCCCTGCCCGCGCGCCGCCCTGCCCAGCCCACGTGCCGCCTTGCTGGCCGCCGTCCTGCCCTGCCCTGCCCGCGCGCCGCCCTGCTGGCCACCGCCTTGCCCTGCCCCGCCTGCACGCCGCCCTGCTGGCTGCCGCCCTGGCCTAGTCGTGCGCCGCCCCGCCCTACCCTGCGCGCTTCCCTAGCGCTTGCGCGCCGCCCCGCCCGTCGCGCCGTCCTTGTTTGTGTGCTGCTCTGCTACTCGCACGCCAGCATGCTTTGCCTGCTATGGCTATACTCAGCGTTCTCACATTCGATCCTGAGGGCCGTCCGATCCAATTCGGTACGTGTTCGATGACTTACAGCTGTTCCTAGTAGGTGATTCTAGAGACAACATTTCGTTGTTTGACCACACGTCTGGAGCCTCTCTCGCCCCTCCCGACACAGCTGACAGTGCGAATCGCTCACAGTGGCTTACCCGTGACGCTGCTGCTCGCCTAGCCGTTCGCAACCACCTACCATTGGCCGAATGCACTCAATTTGGCCAGCACAAGACTGCTAAAGCCCTGTACAGCGCTATAGTCGCTCGTTACTCCTCCCCTGCCACTGCTGCTCTTGGCCGCCTTATACTGCTCTACCTCTTTCTCGAGCTGTCCACCTTTGCCACAGTCGACGACCTCATCACCCACCTTCGCACTAGTGACACTCGCTACTGCGCCGCGCTTCCCACCAAGCTTCTAGACAAGAACCCTCCCCCCATGTACCTCTTTCTCGCCATGGACCCCACGGACCTCATTGTCAACCTACTCGAGACGCACCTCCTTGCAGCTGAGAATAGCATAGTTGCTGTAGGTGCTGCTCGTGGCACTCCTCGCACTCCCTTCTTTGAGGGGTGTTCCCCCTCCCCCCTTGCCCCCTATGTTGCTTCTGCTACTGCTGTTGACTTCCTTCATGCTGAGGAGGTCGGGGTTGCGTCTGCTCCTAGTGGGAGGTGCCGCAGCGGCAGGGGCAAGGGAGGCAGGGTGGTGGGGGTGGCAGCGGTGGAGGCGGTGGAGGTGGCGGTGGCGGCGGCAGTGGTGGCGGTGGTGGGAGTGTTGGCGGCGGCAGTGGTGGCGGCAGTGGGAGTGGTGGCGGTGGCAGTGGTGGCACTCGGGGTGGAACCGGTCAGAGGGGAGGTTCTGGCGGTGGTCAGAGGCAACAGTAGCAGCGTACGCGTGAGACCCCTACGCCCTCAGTCCGCGTGAGACCCCTACGCCTTCAGCGTGGGGCGTCTGGGGGTAGTGTTCGCTGCCAGTACGTCATTCGCACATGTAACCGCGCTGGTCAGACATGCAGGAAGGTTGGTCACACACAGTCCCGCTGCTTCTCCCGTCTTGACGACGCCTAGCGCGCAGAGTTTTCCGACACGACTGAGCTCCCCCGCTGGCTAGAGCTGCTTAGGCAGGGTGTGGATATCTTTGCACAACTTTATGCTTGACTCAGGTGCTTCCCGCTGCTTCTTTCGCGACAGCACAACAGTCACACCACTCCCAGCACCGGTTGCAGTCTCTCTGGCTGACCCCTGTGGGGGCCCGGTTCTTGCACGTTCCTCCACAATTCTCCCGTGTCTGGCGGTTCCGTCTGGCTCACTGTCAGGTCTCCACCTCCCCTCGTTCTCTACAACCTTGGTGAGCAACGCCGTCCTTCAGGATGAGTGGGTTGATACCTTCACCCTTGGAGGACAACGTGTGGCGATCTGTACGTGCTCCCGGACTGGCAGGCACCTAGCCACGTTCACCCGTTGGCCTGGGTCGAGTCTGTACACACTGACTACTGCGCCTCCTCAGGTAGCTGCGTCTGCGTCAGGTCAACTTGCGGCCCCCTGCTCGTGTTGCGCCCTGTCGCACCAGACGCTCCTTTGGCACCACCGCCTTGGTCACCCCTCCGTGGCATGGTCTCCGCACCACCGTCTCCTGGTTTCTGGTCTTCCTAGGTCTCTGCCTCCCCTCCCACCCTCGCCTGCCCCTCCCTGCCTTCCCTGTGTCGAGGGGCGGCAGCGCGCCACTCCTCACTCCTCCTCGTTCCCCTCGACGACTGCTCCCCTGCAGACTCTCCAACTGGACGTGTGGGGCCCAGCCCGCGTCCGTGGACAGGGCCATGAGCGGTACTTTCTGCTGGTTGTCGATGACTCTACGCGTTACACCATGGTCTTCCCCTTGCGCCGCAAGGGGGAGGTCCTAGATGTTTTGATCCCTTGGATCCGCGCTGTTCGTCAGCGGTTCGACTCGGACCTTCCTGTCTTGTGTCTGCACTCTGACAGAGGTGGTGAGTTTGCCTCTGACCTCTTGCGGGACTTTTGTCGTGGGGGGGCATTCGCCAGATGTTCACACTTCCGGCCTCTCCGCAGCAGAATGGGGTTGCTGAGCGCCGCATTGGCTTAGTCATGGAGGTCGCTCGTACCTCCATGATCCATGCAGCTGCCCCCCATTTTCTGTGGCCATTTGCGGTTTGGTACGCTGCGCATCAGCTCAACCTGTGGCCCCGTGTCTCCTTGCCGGAGACCTCGCCTACAATGCGTTGGACGGGAGAGATTGGCGATGCGTCGGTGTTCCGGGTCTGGGGTTGTTGTGCCTTTGTCCGCGATACCTCCATGGACAAACTCTCCTCCCGTGGCATTCCTTGTGTCTTCCTTGGCTTTCCCCCTGACGCGCCTGGCTGGCAGATTTACCACCCCACCACGCGCCATGTCCTGCCCTCTCAGGACGTCACGTTTGATGAGTGGGTTCCCTTTTACCGTCTCTTCCCCTACCGCATTGCCCCTCTCCCCCCCCCTCGCTGCTCTTCCTTGCACCAGGTCCTCCTCCGGTAGACCCCTACTCCCCTCAGGATCCTGCTCCCTCAGGTGTGTCTCAGGTAGACCCACTCCCCTTGGCTGAGCCTGTCGAGGTAGATGTCGACTCTAGTGCTACTGGAGGGATAGCTGCTAAGGGTGCTGCATTTGGTTGTGCTGATCCTGAGCGTGCGGAGCCTGGGGGTGCTGAGCCTGGGGTTGATGAGTCTGAGGGTGCGGAGCCTAGGGGTGCTGAGCCTGAGCGTGCCGAGCGTGGAGGTGCTGAGCCTAAGGGTGCGGAGCCTGGGGGTGCTGAGCTTGAGGGTGCGGAGCCTAGGGGTTCTAAGTCTGGGGGTGCTGAGCCTAGCGGTACTGTATCTGCTGGAGGTCCTATGGGTGGTTTGCTCGGAGCACCCGCCTTCGGAGTGGCGTTGCTAGAGCTGGGAGGCCTGTCGCTGGAGACACTGCCGCTGGAGGCATTGGAGCTGGAGGCGCTGGAGCTGCTGGTCCTGGAGGTGCTG
The DNA here is from genome assembly GCA_948144175.1 of Closterium sp. NIES-65. Classification (NCBI taxonomy): domain Eukaryota; kingdom Viridiplantae; phylum Streptophyta; class Zygnematophyceae; order Desmidiales; family Closteriaceae; genus Closterium; species Closterium sp. NIES-65. The sequence continues at coordinate 10,000 of CANXME010000343.1, read as the reverse complement.
GCGGTCCTGCTGAAGCTGGAGGTACCGGAGGTGCTGGAGCTGCTGGTCCTGGAGGTGCTCGTGCTGGAGGTACTGGAGCTACTTGAGCTAGTGGTCTGTAGGCGCTGGAGCTGGAGACCCTGGAGCTGGAGGTGCTAGCGCTGGGGGTGCTGGAGCTTCGCCAGGTTCTTAGTCTCCCATCTTCTACTGGCCTTACTCCACCTCTACTGTATCCACCACCTGACCAGACGCAGCCACAGTTACAGCCAGACTCCCCACTGCGTGCTCCTTCTCCTTATACAGAGTGGACAGACTCTCTTATAGAGCGTCGTGAGCCTGTGTCTCGTCCTGCCTTGCCTGTTCGCGATGTTCGCACTTGTCGTCGTGTTCCTCGTCCGCGTCCTCCTCCTGTCCTTGGCACTCACATTATGGCACTTCGTCCTTCCTCAGCTCCACTACAAGTTCCCCTGCTCCACTGCAAGTTCCCCTGCCGTCGCCTCCTGCGTCCTCTCTTGCTGATGGTCCGGGCCCTGAGTCTGACTTATTTCGTGCTGCCAGCCCTACTATCACACGTTTTCTAGCTACTGTTGTCACTGACCATTTGTTTGAGTCTGCTGCTGCGTCTGCCCTAGTTGCTAAGCTTGTTGACTTTGCTGCCGCATGCCCTCTCGGCTATGCCGCTAGTCTTGTTCCTGAGTCTGAGTCTGACAGTCCTCTGTCCGTCGGGGGTGTGTGTGCTCTTGGCACGGACGTCTTTGAGGACAGGCAGGAGGACCTTGAGTGTCTTGCAATTGCTGTACCTCATCTCGTGGCCATGCTGCTTGCACCTGAGAGAGACCCGGATGCACCAGACATCCCGACCCCGCGCTCTTACGCAAAGGCGATTACAGGTCCCTACTCCACTAAGTGGCAGACAGCCATGGACACAGAGATGGCATCCTGGAAGTCCACACACAGTTATGTCGACGCAGTTTCCCCTCCTGGGGCTAACATAGTCGATGGCATGTGGATTTTCAGGGTGAAGCGGCCGCCAGGTTCTTGGCCTGTCTTCAAGGCTCGTTACGTTGCTCGAGGCTTTAGTCAGCGACAGGGAGGTGAGTTCTTCCAGACCTTCTCCCCTAACCCAAAGATGACCACTCTTTGGGTGCTGCTGCACGTTGCCGCTTGACGTGACTACGAGCTTCACTCTCTTGACTTCAGCAAAGCTTTCTTACAGGGCACCCTGCACGAGGAGATCTGGCTGCACTGCCCATCTGGCTTCACTGGGTCGTTTCCTACAGGTACCCATTGGAGCCTCCAGCGGCTATTCTACGGTCTCTGTCAGGCGCCTCGCGAGTGGCATGACACACTGAGGACGACTCTTGCGGCTCATGGGTTTGCTCCTTCGACTACTAGCCCGTCGCTGTTTCTGCGCACCGACACTTCGCTGCCGCCGTTCTACATCCTTGTGTACGTCGACGACTTGGTTTTTGCCACTACTGACACTGCTAGACTGGCCCACGTGAAGTCGGAGCTGTAGAAGAGACACGCGTGCACAGACCTGGGTGAGCTGCGTAGCTATCTTGGCTTGCAGATCATCAGTGATAGAGCACGGTGCACCATCACCTTGACTTAGTCACACATGGTGCACCAGGTCCTTCAGCGCTTCCGCTTCCAATACTCCTCGCCTCAGTCCACTCCTCTGCCTACCGGTCACTCGCTCTGAGCTCCACCTTCGGACAAGTCCGTAGAGCCGAGTGGCCCGTATCCAGAGTTTGTGGGCTGCCTCATGTACTTGATGACCTGCACTAGACCTGACCTTGCCTACCCTCTTAGCATCCCGGCACGCTACGTTGCGCTCGGGTGACACCGACCAGAGCACTGGGAGGCCGCTAAAAGGGTGTTGCGCTACTTGTGCAGTACGTCGGGCATGGGGCTCGTGCTTGGAGGACAGGATCCAGTTGTCCTCACTGGATACGCAGATGCGTCTTGGGTTGACGACTTGGCTACGCAGCGGTCGTCACAGGGTTACACTTTCAGCCTTCGCTCCGGCTCTGTTTCTTGGCGGTCTACCTGCTCGTTGTTTGTTCTCAGTTCTAGTTGTGAGGCTGAGATACGCAGGGGCCATGGCTGCACAGGAGTTACGCTGGCTCACCTACCTACTGACCGACTTGGGAGAGCGGCCTCTTTCTCCTCTACTTCTGTACGTAGACAACAAGGCCATTGCCTTGTGTCAGGAGCACAGGACGAAGCACATCGCTCTGCGTTACTTCCTTGCTCGAGAGTTGCAGTAGCGTGGTCAGCTTCGTCTTGCTTACGTGGCCACTCGGGCCAACACTGCTGATATATTCACCAAGGCACTTCAGCCTGGTGAGCATCAGCGTTTTTGTACTGTTTCAGGCCTTGTGCCTACTTTCCCTCACTTGCTCACTTCGTGACTTTGCTTGTACTGTGATCTATATACTCATACCTGCATGCTTACACTTGCTGGGTTGTGATCACTGTACTGCTTGTTCCCATTTATATAACTCTGCATGTGAACTGGCCTTGTGGCCATTTGCTTGTACTCAGAGTGTGTGGTGACTTTGTGATCCACCTTGAGCCTGCTTTGCTTTTCTTGACTGGTCTTATGACCCCTTGTTCTCCTCCACTTTGCCTATGGAGGCGTGTTAAATTATTATGTTGTATGTGTTGTGTAGGCTGTAGTGGGATAGCCCATATGGGGTTCAACCTCATTAGGGTTAGTACTTGTACCACCTTTATGTTCAATGCATTCATTCTCGCTTAGTCTTCTGACACCATATGCATCAATCCTTAACATAATCACCCACAAACATTATTGATGAGATAATATCCAATCCCTTGCAATCTCACTGGCCTTCTTTTGGAGCACGTCAAACAAGATAGGGCAATTCTTTAAATTGTTGCCCGAGCTCCGGGAAATAGCCGGAACGTAGACACTTGATTGTGGGAGCCTGAAAGGGGCCATCCATCATGCTTTCTTTCCCAAAATCTTGGTGACGGTAGAGCGTGCCGTGTTCTTGCAAAACTCCTTCATACACCACATCACGAGCTTACGGTGTTTATGTTTTGTGTAATGCAAACTTAGTAGGCGTTTCTCCAAGCATGTTGGAGCCTCGTATGTTTGAGTGGTCGGCATAGCCGGGAGTGTTAACTTAGGATTAGGAGGTATGGATGACCTAAGGGATATGAGTTAGTGTCAAACAATGTAATTTAGCTTATGATCTGGTTACTAGACTTGGGAACCATGGCAAGAGTAGCATGAGTAGCGTAGGCTAGAGTTGGCAAAATGATGAGGTTCAATCATACGAAAGAAACACAAGATATAGGAAGGGAAGGTTGCAAGGGGGTACACCACCAACCTATAGAAAAATGACATGATACTACACTAACAATTATGCATGCAAATATAACTATATATATTCTAACATACCCCCACGGGCAAGTGCCCGGCTGCAAACCATAGTTAGTGAGGGGCAGCTCAAAACCCAAAGAGTGCTGCAGACACCGAGCAGCAACTTGAACCACCGTAGTTGAACCCCCACGGCAAGTGCCCGTCTGCGATTGAACCCCCGCAGCAACTACCCGGTGTGCGCGTCGGGGGCGAGCACGCCCAGAAACGATGGAAATACTTAAAGGAGATGCGACAGCGAGTTGTTATTGCATGGTCGAAAGAGATGGAAAGGAGATTGGCTGGAAGGTGAGTGGAGGAGGAACACCTGCCTTGCCACCCCCACACCCTCTCTCCCCCCCCCCCCTCGAACGTGGCATGCACAACAAATGAGGGGGAGGAAAAGGGAGGGGCAGGGGGTTCAAGGGGGCTTCTGCACTCCCTCCCCCTCACAGCATCCGCCGTGGCAGGGCGCGGTGGAGGAGAGAGTGGGGAGTGGGACGAAGTGGGAGGGAGCACTCTCGGCCGTTGGCACTTGCGCTCTCGTACGCATGGTCCCTGGCAGTGACGCAGGCGCGTGCAAGAACACGCTAGCGGGCCATATGCTATTTTGATGGAGCATGCGCGTACGCATTGGCGGGTCGCTTGTCAACGGGAGCTGGGTGTGGCCTCGTCCTTGGTTGGGCGGAGCTGACTTCGTGGCCGAATATAAGGGGAGTGCAGCTGACCTGCAGCAATGGGCGAGCTCGTCGACGAGGTGGTCGACCTGCGCGTGGGCCACTGCTCTGGCGCCGACTTTAGGGCGCTGACTTTGGAGTGGTCGACCAGGTGGTCGGCCTGACTTGGTGGTCGACGAAGGAGGGGCCGACGTCGACCTCGACAGGGGAGACTGGGGGCGCCGAGCAGCTGGGCGTCGAGTAGCAGGGCGTCGACCTAGTGACGCCGACATCGAGTAGCTGACTGGGTGTGATCGGCTGACTAGTGTACTGGTCGACGTAGAGTTGGTCGACCAGGAGTGCCGTCGACGTGGAGTTGGTCGACCAAGGGAGTGGTCGACCTGAGAGGTCGAATGGAGGTGGCCGTCGACTTGGGAGGTCGACGGGCACATATAGGAGCAGCTGGTCGACGGGGTTGCCCAGTCGACCAGGTTACCTGGGTGACGAGGTGCTGCGAAGGCGCGCGAAGGTCACTAGGGTGACTTCTGCGAGGCCAACCTTGGGGGTGGTATCCCGAGGTCGACGTGGCTGGTGGGCGCAGACGCTGGCGTGGAGTCGACCTGGGCGTCTGCGCTGTGCACGTGACACAGAAGAGTGCACCAGCCAGCTGCGCGCACCTACGAAGCAGGTGCACCGTTGTCCTGCGGGTGCAACGCTGTGCAGCCGACTTGCTGCAGCGTTGGCACACCGTGGACTTGCAACGCTGGCAAGCCATGACTTTGCTCTACTGGAGCGCGGACGACCAAGTCGTGCCGGTCGACCGTGCTGCGCTGGAAGTCGACCAGCAGCTTTGCTAGGTCTAATGTAGCCTTACATGCCAACTTTGTTGCTATCATTCTGGATCATTGTTATGAACTTTTGCTAGTGAAACTCTTGCACTCTTGCCCCGTGAATGCACAAGTGCTAGAGAACAACTACGGAACGAACACAAAGATCACACGAGCACCCGTGCCTAGCCCGTAGTCTAGCTCCCGTTGCTGAATTTATCTCCGCATGGTGCGGTGAGCGTGGACAGCACACGACTTACCTTTAAGTCAAGTCGACGTAGTAGTCACTTACTTCATTTGTGTTCATAGGCCGGCAGCGATGCGGTAGTCACTATGGTAGTCGCTGAAGTTGACACGGGGGTGGTGGACACCCTGGAGGCACGGCTGAAGGACTCGAGGAGACGCCACAAGGCGCGCGAGTACAGGGACATCCCCTGGGCGGTCGTCGAGGCTGGCATCCGCGCCATGTGGGCGACGGAGCACCCTTCTCGGCCTGCTTCTCCTTGACTGGTGAACCGGGGGTGACCAAGTCGGCAGCAGTGCGGGAGGCACATTGAGGTAGCGTGGTGTGATTCACGCCGATGAAGTCGGTGGCGTTCAGGTGCGAGGGATGCAGTCGTCGGCGGCTGCAGGCTCCTCGCAGGGCGACGTCAGAGGACGTTGAAGCGGTTTGTCGCCTGATGTCGGCGACCCACCTGACAGCGGGCGGAATTGCACCGAGCTACGGCTACTTCAAGTTTACGTCGGATAGGATCTCGGTCACCCCCCTGCTGGTCGGTCGCCTCGACATACTCACCTGGAAGGAAGCCATCAAGCCCCAGCTGGAGATGGCCGGGTTGATTGGCTTTGCCCGCGGCACCGTGGCGACGAGGGAGGAGACCCACCCCAACTTGTGAGCGGAGTTTCGCGTCGTGCAGCTGCTGACCTTCACGGTCTTTTAGAGACTAAGGACGGAGTCTATGAAGATTAGGTGCCTAAAATTCTCAAAATCGTTGGCTTAGAATTCTGGACAGAAAGTCGCGCTCACAAGAAACGCCGTCGACAAAACGTTCACGGTCAAAAACTTCACCAAACTCAGATATGTTGTAGCTCTACTCCGTGGCTACAATTCCAAAATTGAATCGTGCAAAAAAGTGAAGTATTTTTTGAGTTATCAAATTCGGCGCACTAGGGGGTATGCTGCCATAGAATCTTAACTCAATCACAATAGTCTCACACAAGTTCCACAATTGCTACACAAGAGAGTTAGAGTGGCAATAAACCAGGTGGGAGGGGATGAGGAGGACGAGAGGGAAGGTCCCAAGAGAGTCCCCAACCAAGGAAACCCCATGCCACACAATTCCCTTCCCCATAGGCAACCCAACTTTGACCTTTGTCACTATCCCAACCTCCACAATCCACCTCACCCAAGTTGGCCACACTTGCCAACCTGGTTTGGTTTTTCCCAACCACTTGGCAGCATCTACAGTGATGGGGACGAATTTCCCAACCCCCAAAAGTCTGTACCCCATATTGAGTCAACCCCACAACTTCCCACAGTTGCCACAATCAAATATGAAAAGCATACGAACTCCAACGTTCGTAACTTTCTTGTTCGTGCTCCGATTGAAGCGACACTTGGTTCGTCGGAAAGCTCTTGAGCAGAGGAGTCAGATATCTGCTCAAGCCAAATAACATTCACACACACTCAGAAAATCCAAACCAGACAAGCACAAATTCTTGCACACGCTCACACCACGCATGCAACGCACGAACATATGATGAGAGGCAGACAGACGTGAATGCAAATGATTGCATCACATAGCACGGTCATCTCGCGGTGCTGCTCGTACGGGCGTACAGATCGCCTTGAAGTCGTGTAGGGAGTACCTCGACGCCGGCCACCGGGCATGCCGCTTCATTGAGTTGACGTACCAAGTCACCGACGACTTGCTCATCGCCCAGCTTAAGGGGCAGCTGACGCACCTGCATATGGGCAGGAGACGGTGACCGACTACTACAACCGAGCTCGGCGAATTCTCGCCACCATAAGGATGGCCAACGCGCAGTACTCGACGGCGTTGTACGTCACGCATATCATGGAGGGACTCCCGAGCAGCTACAACATGCTAAAGCGGTTGTCGATGGCGCCGAGCACGCGGGCGACGCTCAACGAGGACACCTTGACCTCATACATCCTGCAGGTTGAGACGATGCGGGAGGCTGAGCGGTCCCAGGAGCTCTTGGCGCAGGTAAACTACCTCGCCCCGGCGAAGCAAGGTGGTCGACCGGGGCCGCGTGGGCAATCTGGCGGCGGTGGTAGCAGCGGGTGGAAGTCGACCAAGGATGCCGATAAGAAGAAGTCGGCCAAGGACAGCGGTCGAGAAGGCGGAAGTCGACGTCGGGAGTGCTGGCTGTGCGGCGACCCTAATCACCTTTCCTTCGAGGGCCCCGACCGTAGTGATTCCGACGACGACGACGGCGCCAAGGGAGGTCGCGGGAGGTCTGGCAGCCGTCGTCCTCATCTAGGAGGAAAACCAGCCGCGCAAGGAGAAGCAGTCGAACAAGTCGACCTTGGCGAAGGACGCCGATTCCTCTGCTGGCCGCAAGGGGCGAGACGACAAGGCGGCCTCGCGCTCGCTAGTCGGCATCGTTGAGCCGACCATCTCGCTGGCGCCGGAAGCTGGCGAGGACTTCCAGGCAGTGGCTGCATCTATGCAGGCGAACCCGGTGGTGGTCCTGCTTGACAGCGGCTGCTCGTACCACTTGATGGGGATGAAAGAGGCCTTCGTCATCTTGGAGCCGAGCGGCGACGTGAAGCACGTGCTTGGCTTCAATGGGGAGCCGCAGGACGTTCAAGGCCGCGACACTGTCGCTCTGCAAGGGGGAGGCCGGGAAGCAGGTGCTTATCCCCGATGTGCTCTACGTCTCGGGCGTGAGCGCGAATCTACTTTCGGCCGGGCAGCTGAAGGAGAACGGCGTGAAGCTGCAGGAGGACGGCGACGGGATGTTGCTTGTATCGGCGGCGGGAGACGTCCTTTGCACCGACCTGCGTCCCTGCTCGACGAGGTCGACGACGCCCATGACGGAGGTCGTGGCCCTACGGGCGATCGTCTCGGCGACGAAGTCGACGCCGGACAGGCTGCATGCGAGGCTTGTGCACTTCGACATGGACACCATACGGAGCTCGGCGAAGCACAAGGTCCGCCACTAGGCTAGACTCAAGTCGGCGTCGGGCGCCGATTCACCGGTGTGTTTCGTGCGTCGGCGGGAAGCTGGCGTGGCACACCTTCCCAACCAGGGCTCCAACGCGGGCGACGTGTTGGCTCTCGTGCACATCGACTTGTGCAGGGCCTTTCCGCGTGGCTGCCAAAAACAGCAGCATGTACTTCTTGCTGCTAAAGGACCGCAAGACCCGCTACGTGTGGGTGAGGCCGGTCACAAGGAAGCCAGATGCTCTACAGGAGTTCGTGCGGTGGGCTGAGCGACAGACGAAGAAGTCGGTGTTGATGCTGTGCACTAACCAGGGAGGGGAGACGAAGAAGTCGGTGTTGATGTGCTGGAACATGTCGTTGTTGACCGTCTGTAGAATCAAGTCGTACAGCACCCGCGCTTTTCTCAATCCATTGATCGCGGGCATCTCCTTCCTCCGGCATCTTCTCTTCTCCCATTGCGAGTTTCAGTAGCTTATAGCGCTTGAAGGCGCTCCGCATCCGCCCGCTCCATTCCTCGTAGTTGGAGCCATCCAATGCCTCAATCTTGGATGGTGGCGGCTCACTCCTCTTCTCAGCTGCTTCTCCACTCCCTTGACTCATCTCCTCTGTTCCCAATCACAGGTTCCAGCTCCCCCTTTGCTGTCCACACCGAAGTCCCACACAATTTCCACAAGTGTCGGCGCCAACGAAATTTCGGCAGAGTTTCCCCTTAGCGGAAGTCACATCCAACCTCCAGAACTCCACTTAGGCACGCCCACAGGCCATGGTGGGTCTAGGAGGGTCTTCACACTTCAGTAGACTCCCCAGAAGGTCCTTAATCAGCTCTGATACCACTTGTTAGAGACTAAGGACGGAGTCTATGAAGATTATGGGCCTAAATTTCTCAAATCGCTGGTCTCAATTTCTGGACAGAAAAGTCGAGTTCACAAGAAACACCGTCGACAAAAAGTTCACTGTTAAACTTCACCAAACTCATATATGCTGTAGGCTACAAAATCCCAATTTGATTCGTATCAAGAGGTGAAGTAAATCTCGACTTATCAATTTTGGCGCACAGGGTGGTATGCTGCCATGAGAACTTAACTCAATAATAAGAGTCTCACAATTTCACAATAACTACACAAGAGAGTTAGAGTAGCAATAAACCAGGTGGGATGGGATAAAGGAGGACGAGAGGGAAGGTCCCACGATAGTCCCCAACCAAGGAAACCCCATGCCACAGAATTCCCCTCTCCATAGGCAACCCCACTTTCACTTTTGTCACTTTCCCAACCCATGCCATCCACCTTGCCCAACTTGGCCACACTTGCCAGCCTGGTTTGGCTCCTCCAACCACTTGGCGGCATCTACAGTGATGTTGACGAATCTCCCAACCCCCCAAAAGTTATAAACCCCTTATGGAGTCAACAACCACAACTTCCCATAGTCACAAAAACCAATATCAAAAGCATACGAACTTCCAACGTTCGTAACTTTCTTGTTCGTGCTCCGATTGAAGCGATACTTGGTTCGTCGAAAAGCTCTTGAGCAGAGGAGTCACTTCAGATATCTGCTCAAGCCAAATAACATTCACACACACTCAGAAAAACCAAGCCGCACAAAACACAAATTCTTGCATACGCTAACACCACGCATGCAACGCACGAACACATGATGGGAGGTAGACAGACGTGAATGCATATGATTGCATCACACAACAAACTCCGCCTCTGGCTGCCAACCATCATCCCACATGTCATAGCTCAAGCATGCACCCTCAATGCACACTCATCCCAGCAAGCTTCATGCCCTTCCAATGCTCAGATTCAGCCAGGCGCTTGGTGAGAATGTCAGCCGCCTGCTGATGGGTCTTCACAATCTCCAGCCGCACCTCCTTGTCCAGGAGCCTCCTCACCCAATGCCACTTAGGCCTGATGTGCTTCGTCAGCCCATGAAGGCACGCGTTCTTGGCAA